>OZ014523.1:301906088-304306088 GCA_963966055.1 Lathyrus aphaca | reverse complement strand
AGAAGTTGAAGAATCCAAAGTGATTTTCTCCCCGTTGCAGTAGAGGTCAGAGCCATAATGCCAAGGTATGGCATTATTGCTTTCATATGGAACTGGTCCAGGCACCGTGATGGTAACTGGACTGACTGCTGCAGAGGAAGGTACTGAAATGGTGTGCGGATCATAGTAAATGGTGACCGGTGACCTGGCAGGATGTGCCACTGTTTGTTGTTGAAAGTTGTTGTTTGGAGGAACATTTGATGGATCATAGTAGATGGTGACTGCTGAGATATCTTCATTAATTTCTGTTGGCGTTATAGAAGATTCTGCTGAGTAAATGGGTGCTGATGTTGTAGAAGGAATGGTTGATGACATTTGATTTGTTGAAGTGATGGATGGAGTCATTGTTGATGATATTGATGAATTGGTCGGAATGATTGTTGTTGCAGTTGTAGGAGAGTCAGGAATTGTTGTTAAAGGGATTGCTGGATTTGCAGGTGCCGTTGTTGTGATCTGAAGTATACCACTTTTGATAAGACCATTTATGCCGCTTCTCAAGTTATCACACCCGTTGACCTAAATGTTACAATAACCACAACCGAGCTCACACCCGGGGAACATCTGGAATTCTAGGAGCTGAGCTTTAATTCCGACCAGAGGCGTCCGAATCTGTCCAACACTGGTGATTAAGAAAGATGGCTTGTCTTCCTCAATGGCATTAATTCTTGGTCCTCCATGATTGGGCATGGGATTCTTGTTGAGATTTGGCGGGGGCGCAAAGTTGAGGGCTTTAGAATCTACCAGATCCTGCACTTTCATTTGTAAAGCCTTGCATTTCTCAGTATTGTGGCCAGGTGCGTTGGAGTGGAGAGCACATCTGGCGTTGACATCATAATTTCTTGGCAGATTAGAAGGATCTGGTGGTGCCAATGTCCTTAATTCAACCAAGTTGAGTTTCAGGAGTTGTGGCAATAAGGCAGCATAAGGCATCGGGATAGGGTCAATCACCCTATTTGCCTGTGATGGTCTTTGCTGAAAAGGTCTTTGCTGTTGATTGCTGTTGTTGTTGTTGTTGTAAGTTCTCTGTGGCGGATACTGAACTTGCTGTTGATAGTGTGGTTGTTGTGGTGGTTGATATGCTGGTTGCTGAGGAATCGGAGCTGGAATAGTGACAGCTGCCACTGTTCTATGAACATACCGAGGTCTGCCCCTGGTGGCATGAATGGCATTTGTCTCACTGGTTCTTCTAGGTCCCACAAAAGGCTTCCTGGGATTACTTGACGAACTTGCACCATTATCAGAAATCTTACCCATCTTCAGAAGGCTTTCAATTCTTTCTCCAGCTATGACTACGTCAGCGAAGCTGGTGGAAGAAAAGGAAGCTAGCCTATCAATATATGTTCCTTGCAGAGTGTTCATGAACATGTCGGCCATTTCTCTTTCCGACATGGGTGGTTGGACAGCAGCAGCAAGCTGTCTCCACCTTTGGGCATACTCCCTAAAGCTTTCCCTGGAGGACTGAGACATTCCCATCAAGAGGGTCCTGTTAGGAGCCATGTCCAGATTGTATTGGTACTGTCTGATAAAAGCTTCAGCTAGGTCCTTCCAGCATCTGATAGTAGCTCTGGTCAAGTGAGAGTACCATTCCCTTGAAGCTCCAGTCAAGCTATCTTCAAAGTAAAACATCCACAGTTTCTCATCCATGGTGTATGCTTTAAGTCTCCCCAGAAAAGACTGTAGGTGAGTTCGTGGACAGGAAGTCCCATTGTACTTCTCAAAGCACGAGGGTTTAAACTTGTGGGGAATTCTTACCCCGTCCACTAACCCCATATCCATGACATCAAAACCTAGGGAATTTTAAGACTCCAGAGATCTCAACTTCTCAGCAATTTCATCAAACCTCCTATCGTAAACTTCGTCCCCAGCTCCCATCACAGTAAACTGCTCTTCCTGGGGGTCTTCCTGTAAGATCCTTCCTCCAGTAGTATTTCCTTGCACATTACCCGGGATGTTGACTTCTGGATGTAGATGAGGCCCATATACTGGTGGATTAACATGAGGCTGACCCCTTTCGTTGTTACTTGTTCCTCCAGTTCCCAGAGGAGGTTCTTCCGGGGTTTGTCTTTCTACCAATGCCCTCAACCTTTCTTGACTTTGGGCCAAGCCATTCATTACTTCCATGAATTGGGTCATTTGGTTTCTCATCTCCAGCCTTTCATTAGCCATCTGAGTTCTGACCTCTGTCAGATCTTGCTGTACTTGGTCCATCTGGATACCAGGAAGATTGTTGCGAGTAGGATATCTGTGCGGACGGTTGAGAGGGAACACCCGACGGCGAGCAATAGTTCCTGAATCACAACAGAGTTAGAAACAAACCAAACAAAACCTACAAAACAAAACAAAAGTTAGAATGAAATGCAGTATGCTTATTTATTTTCCAAGGTATCTGGCTTGGCTTTTGGTTTTGACCTTTCCAAACCCCGAGGAAGATGTTTTGATGTTGCTTGAGAGAAAGAAAACTCAATGAAACAAACTGACAAATACATTACAAATAGTGGAACATACATAGTTTGTTTTTACAACATGTGCCCCTGAAGGGTCAAAATACAACATAAAAAAGAAAAGTACATGAGATGGAAATAACAACAAGCAAAGAAATCAAACATCTAATCCAAACTCATCATCCTTAACCTCCTTCAAAAGTGCTTCAGTTACAGGACCAGCCGAATGCTCCGTGATGTTCCTGATAAGAAGGTTTCTGGTGGCAATAGCAGTGGTCAGCTTCTTGTGCCTGCCTTGGTCCTTTGACCTCTTCAAACCAGCCCTAATCTTCAATTCTGAAATTTCCTTCTGGGCTGCCACCAAAGCCTCCTGTTGCTTCTTCTCATTGGCCTCCAACTGCTCAATCCTGGCTTGAGTTATCTTATCTTCTTGAGTGCGAGCTTCAGTGATCCTGACCCACCTAGCTTTACTTTCCTCTAGATAAAGATCAGTCCTAGCCTTCTGAAACTGGGCCTCCTTACAGGCATTCTTCAATATTTTCTCTCCAGCTCTTGATTTCTTGATGTAGTCTTCTGCTTTCTCAATCTTGGCCAGATGCTCCACTTTAAGCTTCTCCAACCTCTCAATGTCTAGACGACCATCACTCCTCTCCCAGAGGGTCTTCTTCAGAGCTTGAGACAAATTATCATTCCTTTCCTTCAGCTTCTCAAATTCCTCCAGGCTGACAGTGGCTGGAGGTGGTACTGTGGATGGTCTAGGTGCATCTTCAATGGTGAAGGGCATCCCAGAAATCTGAGCCCTAGTATGAGACCATTCATAATACTGAGCTGAGGCCACATTATTGCATCTCCCAAGAATGGCCATCCCTTTTGTCTGGATGTTGTCCCAAGCCCAGGATGCTTGTCTGACAACAGCTAGATTAGGCTTTATCTCACAATATAGGGTTTCAGCCAAGTCTTGCACTCTAGGAAGGTGAACCAAAACATAGCCCAATTGTCTCTTAAACATCAAAGGGTTGTAGTTGATGCAACCCTTCACTCCCACTAGAGGTACATTGGGGTACTGTCCACAGCTAGTGATTATGTATCTGCCCTTGGTGCTCTGGGTGCACCATCTGATGTCATCTGAAGTCAGAGCAATGAGTCTCTTAGCCCAATTCTTCTGTTGGTGAGGGTTCAAGAAGGCATCAGTCCTGGGTAAGTGTTTAAGCAGCCAAGTGTGAAATAGAGGAGCACAACATCTCACCAGCTTTCCTCTTTGCTTCTCATTCCTTTGGTGAACAGAATAATAGAAATCTCCCAGCAATGTGGGTACTGGGTTTCTCAAAAGGAAGAGATGAATAGCATTCTTGCTGATAAACTTGGGCTCATCTGCAAATAGTATAACCCCATATATACTGAGGGCCAACAATGCACAAACTGCCCTCCATTCTCCCAAAGAGGCCTTCAGGATAGCCTGAGAAGTCAGAAAGTCTAAGTGCAAACCAGGGATCCCAGCCTTTGTGGTCATGTTCTGCTCAATCAAAATAGGCTCTAAATACAGTGCCTTTGCCACTTCTCCATTGCTGGGAGAAGTCATCTCAGGGTTGAAAGGAATTCCCCCCCTAATAGGCACCCCAATCAGTGATGAGAACTCCTCCAGTAGAGGTCCTAACTGAAAGTTCTGGAAAGTGAAGCATCTCAAAGGAGGGTCATAAAACTGTAGGCAAGTGTGGATCAAACTCCTCTGAGAAGGGTCTAGGTCCATAACCATATCAAGAATGCCTCCATAATGCTCTCTGAACAATGGGATGTGGTCTGGAGTGATAAGTGCCTGGACCTGCCTGATGCCAGCCAGCACAGGCTCAAAGAAATGGTATGAAATGTTGCTCTTCTTGGGTGCCATGACTGCTGATGAAGAGCTGAAAACAGATGCTGATGATGAAGACTGATACTGGAGATGAGCCACTGGCAGGCTGAGGATGGTGATGGAGGTAGCTGAAGCAGGCAACTGATGAAGATAGGTGAAGCAGATAGCTGATGGACAAAGGTCTATGCAGATGAAGGGGTCAAAACCAAGCCAGATGTAATGTGGATACCCTGAAAAACAAATAAACAAATGTTAAATGATGCAAATGATGAGTATGCAAATGATATGCAAGGGTTTGTGATCAAGCTGGATCTGATTATCTGTCTTGATATAAAAGGCCCATGTATGTTTAAGAAGTCCATATGGAGGTTCAGAAGTCCAGTAACCAAGGTGGGGGACTCAAATAAAGAGTCACATGTCCAGGGTTAAATCACAAGAACTGTCCAAAGTGGAGCATTCTTAATCAAAACAAGTATCAGGGTATGATGTGGCTAAGGGTTCCTGCAAACCTGTAAACAACCCAACCCCATCACAGGTGATGTTCTAAAACAAGGATCCTCATACTTGGATCAGTTATGAGAAGTGTAAACACTTCTAACCCGGAGGTACAGTGTTTACAATAACCATAAAAGATCCTCCTCTAATTCACCTCAGTTTCTGAAGGTCATAATAAAGGTCATCCAGACTTAGCAGGCTTCCCAGATAGCCCTAGCACTACAGGAAATCTGTAGCACAGAGTTCTCAAGAAGAAACCCACATCTGAACCGTGTTTCATATTCCCGCACCAGACCGAAATGGAATGGGAAAGAACATGAACCACTCTAGCCTAGGTGTCACTCAGGTCCCAGGTATAGGACCTCAAACTCTCAGTAGAACCCCACCCATCAAGACAAAAAACCCAGATCCAGCCAGATAACAGTATGACAGTATGATATATAAAGCTGTAAAGAAAGCAATAAATAACTGTACATAAAGCAATAAGTAAAGCAAATATACAAACAAAATTAGCACATAACACCCCAGTAAACACAAATCAAACAAGCGCTAGGAGGAACCCACAAAAAGAACCAGAAGCCCTGGTTACAGTATACTATTCCCCAGCAGAGTCGCCAAGCTGTCGCTCCCACCAAATGACACCTCAGGTCAGAAGGGGTACAGACGCGAACGGTCGGCGAAAAGAGAAGAGAATGAATAGAGTCGCCAGCTAGGCATTTTTATCCCGAAGGAAAGGTAATGTTGCATAAACCTAGGAAAAGATATGGATAAGACGGTTGCGAACCAGAGAGACTGAAAAAGGGGGTTGGTTACAACCTGGGAAGGTATTAGCACCCAGATTGTCCGTCATACTCGACGGGATCCACACTTAAAAAATTTGTGTTTTAAAGGGGTAGTGTCAGTGCAATCTGTGTATCAAAGAATGTGAAGTGTATAAGAGAAGTGTCAGTGTAAGAATAAGAATGAAATGCTCAAGACTATGAGGCTCAAAGAATGATACTGAAAGAGGGGGAATATACAGAGACTTTTGTTCGATAACTGTTAAGTTATGCCTACGTATCCTCTCGTGCAATGAGGAAGTCAGAACACCGTAGTTCGACTCAAAGAGACTGAAAGATAAATTGACTTGTGAACTGCTTACTTGTCCATGCTCAAGTGTATGACCTGTCTGGCTCAGGTGCAAACTGTCTTGCATTAGACGGAAGAAGCGAGTTCTCGTTTATGAGTGAATGAGATGAGAGAAGAATCCCGGAGGAGACGATTATTGTTTGTTTTTTGTATTTTTAATCTTTTATTGCTTTTGAAAGTTTGTCATAAGAAAATGAGCTTAAGCCCAAACCAAGGGTTAGTAAACTCATCACATCTTCCCTCTGTTTAGGGGTAATGAGAATACCTTAAGTGTGAAGTCAACATCTCACACTTAATCACCATGATGTAGGTTTAAGATCATTAGCCTACTTGTGATTATTTAGATGTTTTTGTTTTTTTTTGTTTAGTGTTAAGTAATGAGACTAAGCCTTAATCAGGGATTAAACAGACTCATTACACCATCCTAATAGAAGGATAATAGATGAGAATATTTAAGCTGAGGAAGGCTCCTCAACTTAATCCATGATTAGGGATTAACCTCATGACAAAACAGAGCCTTTATTAAAGTGGATTTTAGTTAATGATGAGATTAAGAAGTGGATTTTATGGTTTGTAAGACAACTTGAGGAGGACTTGTCCATTAACACTAGGGTTAGTCCTTCTTAACCAATTAAGGAAGAATTAGAACCCTAATGCAAGGACCAAGTTACAAGCTTGATGTCTTAGTGATTATTAAGATGGATTGATTAAAGGATTTAAACACATTAAGGGTTCAACACTTAGGATTAAAGTTATACACTCCATCCTAATAGAAGGATGCAGGCATAAGCTTAATCACAAAGCCTTAAAACCTTTAAGGTTTAGTCCTTGATTATGAGATGAGAAGAGAAGACTCAAAGATGACACAAAGGTAAAATCTAAATGGGGGACTAATCAAAACCTTAATTGTTATCATTCTTGGTTGTTCCTAGGGTTTATGAGGCTTGCAAAAGATCTTCAAGAGAAAAGCCACCAGGAAAGAAGCAGAGAGAAGCAAAACAACTTGCTTCACTTAAGAAGACAAGTTGCTTGAAGAAAGAAAGTAAAAAGAACAAGAATGAGCAAGCTCACTCCAAAGCATAATATAAAATGCAGCAATGATGTATAAGAGAGATGAAAAGAGATTGTGAGAAGTGAAGGCAAATTCACTTCTCAATACAACTTACCACCTGAAAAGTTAGTAAAAGAAATGAAATGCAATGCAAATGAGATGCAATGTCATGATGCAAACCAAAACCAGGAGCAAGAACATGAAGTTAATGATGCTAAGAGATGATACAAACATGAGGCAAGACATGAGAATGATCAAACAAACATATGGATGCAAAAGAAACATGCTTTGAACCATGGATGTTTATGAAAAGTTATGGAATGCAAAAGACATATAACATGGAAAATGAGAGATTCAATGATCAAACATGATTCTAATATGTCTTAAGATGTATCATGAATCAAATGGATGCACAAAATGTCATGGCAAGTCATGGTATGCAAGCATATGGGAAATGGATGCAAAGGAAGGCACAAATTAGGGTTTCATGCACCATACAAAGCAAAAATTCAAAAGCAGAAGAAAATGACATGATATAAAATTGAAAATGCAATCAAAGATACCCTAAACATATACAAACTCACTGCCCAAAGGAGGGGTTCCAACTCTCAACCTAGTGAAAGCTATGAATTTCCTAAGATTGCTAGGGTTTTAGAGTACCTTGTCAAGAAAAATGCAGAAACAAATTGAAAATGAAAGATCAATTCAAACCAATTTTATCCTATAAACTACATGCCATACAAGATGCAATGCAAAAATAATCATGATCCAACTCTCAAAGGTTAGACAGAAATGAATTTTTGAAGTTTGAAACAAAATATTGCCTTGAAATGAAATTAAATCCAAAGAAAATGATCAAAAGGGATCAAGATCAAAAAAAAAAATTGGTTTGAGAGTTGGACAATGTTTCTAAATGTTTCTAAAGGCTATGTGAATTTTTTTGTGATTTTTAAATACCTAAAAGTATTTTTTATTAATTAATTGTCATTAACTAATTAAAAATAAACTTTTAAATGATTCAAAAATAATTTTTAACGCAAAAAATAAAAATAAAAATATTTTTTGGTTTTAAAAATTAATGAAAACCATGACAAAAATTTTCATAATTTTTAAATGATTTTTACTATTTTAATTAATTCGTACAAAATAATGCAATAAAAATGAAATTAAAATTAAAATAAAGAGAAGTACGCACAAGGGATGGCCAGGATTTGATCTGGGCTTGGACTGGTTGACTGCGTGCCAGATCCAAGGGCCCAGATTCAAATCTGGCTAAATTGGTTTATGAATTAATTAAACAGGATTTTAATTAATTAAACAAGGTTAGGGTTTTAATGATGCATCCTGGCCACACGTTTGCACGCGAGTCAACCCCTAGTCAACCCAATCCACGGGCTATATTCAAACTAAACCCTAATCCTCATTAATTCACTAATCATTTTCAGGTGGCCGGAAATGACCTCCGGTCATCTTCTCCGGCCACTTCCTTCCCTGAAAAATGCTAACTCACTCCCTAGGTCACTAAAGCTTGATTTCTCTGCCCAGAAATGATCCCCATACATCATATAACAAGAATCAACAAACAAAACTCATTTATTTTTCGTATCAAAGCTGAATTGAATCAAAAGGGGTTTAGGTCAAAAAAAATTCAGAAGCTTCATACATACTCAATACTTAACCATTTACAAAACTAAACATATCAGCATGATCAACACATCACATAGATTCATATAAGAACTTAAAAATGCATTTCTGGAAAAAAGTTCATGAGGTACCTGAGCTTGAGCTTTCTCAGTTTGCAACTTTCTGGCCAGTTCTTTGCTTCCAATCTCCTCCAATGATCCCCCTGAGAAGTTTGCAAGGCTTGGTTGGAGTTTAGAATGGCTGGTTTGTGAGATTGAGCAAGTTCTGTTCAGTGAAGGGAGGAAATCGTGTTTTGATTTCAGGGGGTTTCAGGGCAAGGTGAAGGGTCAGGGATGATTAGTGAGACATGCTGAGATGTTCTATGGAGTTTGTTTTGATGTTTGATGCTTGTGGAGTGTGTTTCGAATGAAAATGCATATGAGGCATAAACTTTGAACTATGGCTTATGATATGTTTCAGGCTTGTGTGTCCTCTGAAAATGAACCCTTGGAGTGTGTTTGTAAAGTCTGGATTGGGCAGAGAGTTGTTGGTGGCCTGTTGTGATTGGTATGGGCAAGTTGCCAAAATGTCAACTTGACTTGTACTTGAGGTATGGGCAATGGTATAGCTAGATTTTTGGCTTGTCTTGGCTCAGCTGAGATTAAGGATGTCCATGGAATTGGGATTGAGGTAAATCAGCAAGTGGATCAAAGCTTATGAGATGTTTTGCAATTTTCCCAAAGTTTGGCCACTTTGGAAATTCATGAGGTTCAAAGCATCAAAATGCAATATTCTTGGGCCAATTCTGATCTTTAGAGATCATGTGAGTATGTTGTAGTGATTTTGTGCTCATTTGAAGTCTTTGGAATGCTTGATCATGTCATTTTGCAAAACGCCTCTTTGGTACAAAACTTGAAATTATGTAATTTTTCCCAACTTTGACAAGCCATAACTTTTGATCCAAAATGAATTAGAATGTGTTTTTGTACTTTTTGAAAAGGGAAAGATCCATTCTACAACTTTCATGACCAAAGTTTTCCCATTTGAAGCTTTTTTGAATCAAAAAGCAAGGGTTGAAAAAGATTCCCAAAATGGCAAGTTTCCATTACAAGTCATTTTCCCAAAAGGGCAACTTTGCAAATGGCTTGAAATTCTTCAAATTTGTGAACTTCCAACATCTTCTATGATCAAATAAAGATCATGAACATTCAAAATGATGAAGAACACCCTTTGGTTGGGTCATTGGGGGCCTCAGATGCCCTGATTTTACACTGACTTGCTCAAGAAGTCAACTCTTGATCAGATGCCTTCCCCATTGAATTTCTTCATGAAAATTTATATGCATGATCCCTATACCATATGGAGACCAATAGAAACAAGAATGACCAAAAAAAATTGGAGTTATGGCCTCTGAAACCAAAACCCTAATTCTAGGTCATCTGTGTAGTTAAGCCTGGCTCTACTTCCATGCCTTTCTCAGTTCTTGTGATTATTTGACTTTCTTGACTTTGTGGGGATATAATATGATGCTTGAACATACATGGACCCCTTTGAAGTGATTGATGACCTTTGGAGTGGCTCAAATAGCTCTTGGATAGCTCAGATCACAAACCCTAGATGCAGATGACTTTGAACCAATGTAGTGAAGCAAATATGCAATATGAGATGCTATGATTGAACTTATGCAAATGAAAAGATCACAAGCCATGGTGTGAATGGGTGAGGGAAAATTTGGGGTGTTTACATTCTCACCTTCGTTTACTTGCTTCTTTAAATTGCCTTGTATGATGTAAATCATTGAAAACATAGTGAAACAGCGGTTAGGGTTTTTGCGATTTGGGGATGAGGGTACTCAGTATTTGATGTGCTGCTTGATTTCATCTTTGTGTTTGTTTGATTTGCAATATTTTTATATATGAATGTGTGACGATGTTGGTAGTGATACAATGAAGTTTATGTTCTTTCTGAAAGAACACTTAGAACTGATTTGAGGCCAAATAGAAGGGGAAAAGGTGACAGTATAAAGAGCCTGGGTGACTTTATTTACATTTTTTCTTTAAATGTTCACTGATTGTGTTTAAAGATGGCTTTAATAAATTGGATTCTCTATGTTTGTTTGTTTCACTACCCAACACATTGATTTTTAAATGTTCAGATTTATTTTATTTTGGGATAGTTGGAATATACACTTTGAATTTCAAAAGGACCATTGATATGTTGTTTTAACAATTGGCCACGTGAAAAAACCAGATAATAGCTGTTGGTTCTCTTTATTGGTCCATTTCCCAAGAGCCACTTGCTGCTTGTGATTGACAGATGATGCATCTTTGCTTGGTCCTTTTAATTTAATTTTTACTGCCAATTTACTGCATGCGTTGCAACCCTTGGGTGGTTTGTTTTTGTTGAATTTTTAGATTTGACGGTTCAGATCTTCCCTAGAGTCAACTTTGTTGACTGGAGTTCCACCATAACACTTATTCTGTGTGGGCTTGCTTTTCCTTGGGCGTGGTACCTATCTGATTTTCACACCCCTGTTTTACTACAACAATTAGTCCATCCTTTTATTTATTTATTTTGATTTTGTTGGTTAATTTTCTTTTGTAAAATTTATAAAAAACTAGAAAAAACAATTTTACTAATTAATTATTTTAAATATTTTTATTTAATCTAATTAATTAATTTACTAAATAATTTTATTAAATTTAATTAATTAATTTCCCTTTTAATATTCAAAAAGCTCAAAAAATATTTTCATACTTATTTCCTTTGATTATGTTTTTATTAATTTCTATTTGAATATCCAAAACCCCCAAAAACATTTTCATTGTTTAATTTAATTAATTAGTTTTATTTAATTTGGTTAATTAACTTTTTCCCCTTTGCTCGATTATGTGTGCGATGAATGTTTGCGTATGCTCGATCCTCCTTGCTTGTGATATGATGATATGATTGCTTGTGTGATTACTTTTGCATTTTTAACGATAAATTGCTAAGTAAAAAACGAACGCACATTATGACTAATCATTTCAAAGATAAACGAAATCTTTGGTCAAACGCCAAGTAAATATCCATACGCACTTTACTTCATACACACACGTAAGTCGATCATTCCCTGATTGCCATCTGCACTACTTTGCACCTTACACCTTTCTCAACATTTTTCAACTTAACGAATCAACGCCTCACGTTTGTTTTCCATAGCTAGTCTTTAGCTTAGTTTCCAAACCTTGCGAGCCGATCGCATTGTGCCTCGCTAACTAACCAGATAAATAAACTTCCATTTGCATTCACCTCAAACTTCAAAAAACCGAAATGTTACTTTAAGATCCAAACCCTTGATCCAACATCAAGCGGTCTTAGGAAATAAAATGCTTCAATAATGCGAGAAGGATTGTACGCCACAAGCCTTAAGTGGTAAAAATGAGGATAATGAGCTCTCGTTATTCGCTCCGATTATTTCGTCGCAAGACGCTCGTCTTGTCGGTTCAGAATAATCATCTCTACCCATAGTCTTTAGTGCAAATACGACTCCTAAATCCTTTCATCGAAGAAAGGTAATAAAACAAACATCAATCACCCATATCAGGCCGAACTACGAAGCTCTGAATTTCCCATTGCACAAGGGAATACGTAGGCACGAGGATCTCAATCCTTGCCGAGCCCCTAGGATCAATAAACCACTTAGTTTAGCAAGTAATTCATAAGCATAGACATCCCTTCGCGCGTGACAACTTAGATGGTTCCCATCGAGTACGATGGATGTAGGGGGTGCTAATACCTTCCCCCTACATAACCGACTTCCGAACCCCGACAACGGTTTGCGATGACCTTGTTTTATCCCTTCTTGGTGGTTTTATCTATATTTACCATTTCCCTTCCTGGGAATAAATAAAATTAGGTGGCGACTCTCATGTCAGCCCAGCCGCGACCGTCGCTCCCTGGATTTCCATCCTGGTACAAACGCGAAAATGGCGCGGAAAGAGGTAGAGTCGCCAGCCAGACATTTTTATCCCGAAAGAACGGGAATGGTAATGCTGCACAAACTAGAAGAAAAGAAGAGGAAGGACACGGGTCCTGCGAACCAAAGAGACTGAGTTCGGGAGTCGGTTACGATCTGGGAAGGTATTAGCACCCCAGATCGTCCGCCGTACCTGACGGGATCCACGCTTGCAAAGAAATCTGTTTCAAAGGGTGAAGGAATGAAAGCTGCTGCAAAACTGGAACTGAAACTGGATAAGAAAATAAAGGGAACTGAAAAGAAGAAATGAAAAGGAAAAATGTAGGGAAAATAAAGATTGTGCTCGAACGGGCCCTACCCCGCTGCCTACGTACCTCATCTGGACAATGAGGATCAGAGTCGCCGTAGTTCCCCTAACTAGGGGTGGAAAAGATTGCTTGTGTCTTAAGGCTTGAACTGCCTATGTCAATGCTCAGGTGTTGCAGGCTCGGACGATGAGTGCGTTACCGTCTTGCAAAATGACAAGTAGGAGCAAGTTCGCGTACGGAGCGAAGGAGATGAGAAAAGAATTCCCGAAGGAGAGACGCTTATTGTTTGTTTGTGTTTTTTAGAAGCTTTTTATGAGTGTGGCACAAGTAAGTGAACTCAAGCTCTTCTTCATGGAATGTGTACTTGCTACTACATTCCAAGATGGAATAATAGAACAAGCACACTCAAGTAAGGAGAAGATCCCCAAAACTTGATTCCAGAGATTAGGGCCTAAGCTCACTAACTCATTGAATTTATTAAGTGTTTTTGTGATTTTTGATGAAGAAGTCTTTTTTTATGATTTTCTCGATGAAGATGGTATCCTGATCATACTTGTGCATCATGATGAACAAGCTTGTACTATCCCAAGATGGGAAAACTACAAGTGCTTCATGGAATAAGGCTATTGCACAAGAGACCACTTCAATCCTTATTAAATGCTTTTTAGGGTTTTTGTTTTGAGATGAAAAGAGAAGAGAACCAAGAGGATCTTAAAGGTAAAAGTCTAATGGGGAAAGTCTAATCCTAATATTATCATGCAAAGGAGGTCCTAGGTTAGTGAGGTTTACTATCCTAATGAAGGAAGAGATAAGAAGAGAAAGAAAAGAATGAAGAAGATAAGAAGGAGAAAGGAAGGCCTAAGCCCCTCAAACACAAATAAGAGAATAGAATAAAAGAGAAAGGATAAGGATTGGAGATGTGGGAATCACATCCACACCTCTCACTTACCAGAGCCCCTGAAATGGTTAGTAACATAAGCAAACATCATGACAAAAGCAAATGATAACAAATGAAACACCAAATGGGCATAAGATCAAACCAAAGCCAGACAACCAGAAGTGGAATCTCAATCACAAATGTCAAATGCAAATACACAACACAAAAATGAGAAAGGGACTATACAATTCAACATGAAGCATTATGGATTATCATGAGAAAGCAAAACAAACATGAGATAACACAAAGCAAACCAAGCAAAAAAACATCACAAACTTCAAGACCAGAACCCTAACATGTCAAGAATGTTCCTAAGAAACACAAGATATGAATAGTAGAAGCATTAAAACTCAAGCATTAACATCATGAGAAGCAAAGAAGCATAAGAAGTGAGGTGAACATGTACATAAGTGAATGAACTTCAAAGGCAAACAAACACAAAATTTCTCAAAGTACAAACATCAACTCAAGACCAGAGAGGTATCCACATTCTAAATGGGCTCTAAACAACCTAAGGGAGTTGGCACAAGTGCCCTCCCAACCTAAGGACTAAACATATGACCAAAAAGGATGCAAAAGAAGATACGCAAAGAACAAAATTCAAATCAAATCAAGCATACATCCAAAAATTCCACAAACTTGCACAAAGAATCTTCAAACATACAATATTAACTTGCCAAAAGGAAAGAATCAAAATCAGAAGCTAAGCAAGTCAAATATGAGCCTAAACATGGATTAGGGTTATGAAACTTCATGCACAAGTTAAGGACCAAAAATAATCAAGCAAACTTCAAAAAATCAGAGGAAAAATCATCAACAAACTACATTTCAATGTGAATCCAGACCAAAAAGAATCAATTCAAAATTCAAATTAGTGATCAAGATAGAAATTGTACAAGGCAGCATGCTTCAAATGTGAAATAAAAACAATTAATAAAAGAGGAAATTAATTCCAGCGTGGAAAATGAAAAAAAATGAAAAAAAATGTCAAAAATTAAAGAAAACTCAAAATATCACACATGATTTTTTTTTGGAATTTTTAATGACTTCTAACTATTTTTATTAATTAAAAATAAAACTGAAATGAAATAAGAAATAAAAAAAGAAATAAAAAAGCCAGGGGTGTGATAAGCAAGGGAATCAGTTCAATTTGCTTGGGCTCACAAAACAGGGGGGTACGAATAGCAACTTAGGCCCAGTAAGTCCAACGCATGCTCACATTATTATGGTGGAAAATCAGGAAAATCATGGAAAAACAAGAACCAATGGATCAATCTCACGCATCCAATGAAGTCAACAAACTTAATCAGGTCAAACCATTAGTGAACCCTAACACACGTACACAACAACTATGGTGAACTGGCAAACACACAACATTATTGAGGAATTAAAAGATCACGTGAGAGGGAGGCCCTCTCATTAATGTGCTGGCCACACATGAGCCGTCTAGATCACAAATCTAAGGGTTCAAACATCATCTTCTTCATTTATCAAATTCCAGAATCCGGTGACTGGAGCCCTAGCTCCGGCACCGAAAAACTCAAACTCATGAACAAATCATCACCAACAGACATCAAAATCTCCAGATCCAATAATTAAGACAAACTGATCACGAACATGGCAATGAAAATCACAATAGATCAAAGATCAGATCAAATCGAAGACAAACAGTTCTATGTATCAAACTTCAGATCAACATAACACACTCAATATTCACTCATTTTCAAATCTAATCATCACAGAATCATCAGTGAAACAAGCATATCACAGTGCACATAATTTAAACAATTTCTAGATCCACGGATTTGAAGCTAACCTGAAACTTGCAGAGCTCAAATTAGGTCAAAAGAAAGCCTCCAAAGCTGCAGATCTACCTCCTCTACCCTCTCCTTGCAAAATAAATGCAAGAGAGAGCTTGAATTGCTCTAGATCTTGAAATTCGAACTGAATTGCACCACTTTTGCACTTGAAGAAATCTTGAGTTTCAGCTTGAATTGATGGTGAATTGATGATCCTTAGAGCTCAAGGATGAAGAATATGAAGTTTGTTTGGTGAATCAGTGAGAGAATCAGAGGATTCGAAGAGAAATGCAAGAGATGCAAAAACTTGAGAGTGATGAAAATGTGATGAATCCCCAGCAAATGGAAACCCTAGCTGCTTATATATGATGTCAATGAACATTGATGCAAAAATGAGAGGGAATGCACGTGAGGAATGAGTGGGAGAAAGAATTTGCAAAATTGGCATGAAGTGTGTGATCCCTCTATTTACTCGTGCTTCCCTTCCCTCCTTTGCACATGCTGATCACCCTTGATCCACTAATCCAAAAATGAAACAATCCTGGCCCTTGGATGAATGCATCATGCTTTTTGAATGTTCATGCACTTTTTGCATCTTATGAAATACTCACTTCCCATGCACGAATTTGAAGTTATTTTTTGAGCCAAATGCCTTTAATGTGATGCTTTGTGATGTCATGATCTCCATTTGTATATAAATCAACTTAGAAATGACTTGCCATGCTTTTTGCACTTGGTGGAAACTTGAATTTTAAGGTAAACCCTAAAAAACAAGTGAACTTTCGAAGGCCATATCTCTTAATCCATGAGGGCTATGAAAATGTACTTGTACTTTCTGAAAACGGGAGAACCTACCCTACAAATTTCATGTTTATTGGAAGTTCATTTGAGATCTTTTTCACCATGAAAGAAGCCTTTGAAAATTAGGGCAAAAGTTGCCAAAAATGGAAAGTTTCATAACAAACCATATGCCAAAAATGGAAACTTCTTCAAAACCCTTTGATTCTTGATCCTTGACTTTGCCAAACCTCTTCTAAGGTCTTAAGGACATCCCTTGACTTGAAAAATGGGGTTGGACCCTTTTGAATTCTCACAATTGACTTTTAAAATGCACAGTTGACTAATTTCTTCTTATGCAAGCAACTGATGAAATAACTGCCTTCCACCACCAAATTTCATCCCTAGGATCCTCTTATCATATGAAAGACTTTGCCCAGATGAAATGTCCAAAGTCACAAAGAATTCATGCTTGAAAGTGAAACCCTAATTTGGGAACCATTGTGTAGGAGCTTGCCCTAGCTTGGATTCCCTGATGATCTCTCAACCTCATGGGCTCTTGTAAAGGATCTTGAGCTTGTAAATGTCATGTAGACTCTTCATGGGACTTGGACAAGTCCACTGGGCCTCTTGCTATGGCTTGAAATGCCTCAAATCCACCAACAGTTGATCATATGCTTAATGCTAGAACATGAGAATGTTATGCTTTACTTTTCCATGCAAAGATGCCAAGGACATGATATGCTTATGATGATTATGATATGATGATGATGCTTAAAAAGAAAAAGGAAAATTTGGGGTGTTACAGCTTCCCCTATTCAAACAACTATTAATTTGAAAAGGACGGTAGCACGGGCTATCGACCGTTCAAGATAAACTGTGGTTGAATACCAAGAAAACCTGAAATTTACACTCCGCTGGAGAATGCAAGCAATGGGAAATAAATCCAACCAAATGACGCTTTGGTGACTTGAAGTGAAGAAAAAGCAGACGAGCTCCTTCCAAGTTGAACTATTACGCCAGATAAGGAAACTTAGACAGACAAGTCTTCTTCAAACAAACCTGTTACGCCAGGTGTTGGACCTACGTGCCTTCTTCAAACAAACCTGTTACGCCAGGTGCTGGACATACGAGCCCTCACACGCAAACCTGTTACGCCAGGTATTAGACATACGAGCCTTCATGCGTTTAGCATCATATAATCTGAGACAGACGAACCTCCTTCGGATAATCCTGTTACGCCAAGACCGGTAACCGTTTTGACGTTTAATCCCACCGTCAGGACTTCAAACCTCTTCAACATAGACGAGCATTGGATGATCATCAAGAGAACACAAACAAGTGCCATAAGTCAATGATACAAACGAATATCAGACGATGATCTAAGAAACACAGACGAGCGCTTCAGGCGATGATATAGAAGAATATCAGCCACTGATACCAACGAATACCAAAAATCCAACACAGACGAGCATTTGGAGTAGCAATACACACGAGTACCAGAATGATTATCAAATCAACACATAAGGATATAGGCTAACACAGACGAGTATGAGGGACGATACAGACGAGTATCTAAACAATGCAAATGAGCTTCAAACGAATAACAAACATAGACGAGCATTGGAGAATGCATACGAGCATCACCTAAGTTCAAACACAGACGAGTGTCAAGCACCAAAAGGAAGTTACACACAGACGAGTGCTGGGCAGTGCAGACGCGCAACATCATCTACCAACCATGGGCGACTGCTGGGGAAAGCAAACGAGCAATAACAAAGTGTGAACACAGACGAGTGTTGGGGCAATGCTGACGAGCAACTATCAAACCTTAAACACAGACGAGCGTTGGGGAATGCAGACGAGCAACAAACAGATAACAAACACATACGAGTGTTGGGGCGTGCATACGAGCAAAATCAATTATCAAACACAGACGAGTGCTGGGGGAGGCACACGAGCATCAAACAATTATCAAACACATACGAGTTCTGGGGGATGCACACGAGCATCAAACAGATGCCTGATTGGCAACAAGAATCACAACTCTGCAGGAGAGAACCAGATCAAGAGGCTTTGACAATGCCTAATTCTGACTGGGGATGAGTAACTGTTTATATCATTACACTGACCAAAAATAAATTGGCAACCTCACTGGGGATATTTCAATGATGGGTGTATCTCAATCATGAAACTCTACGGGGGAAATGACGATCTTCCAACACGGCTTGGGAGATGCTTGGTCAAATAACCTTTGCTTAGGAAAAGAGTTCTGACAGTTATGAACTCTATGGGGAATTGGGCCTCCAGCTGCCTGCTGGACATCCTCCACTTGTGGAAAGATAATCTACTTGGGGATTCCACCTGCCTTAACTCAGCTGGGGAAAATTTTGTTTGGGAGAATGTGGCGCCATCCTGCAAAACCTGCAACAACAAAATACACATATGTGCCCCGGGGACTTGCATGGTATGATCTGTTCATCCATCGTCACCCGACACTCAAAGATGGTTTTGAATGTTTCCCTGCAGTGTCATTTTTCTTTTAAAATAAACACCATGTTTTAAATGCAATGCTCTTTCTTTGCAAAAAATTCAGGACATTTTTGCAAACACAAATAAACACAACACAACTTTTTTGACTGAATACTCTTTTATTGAAAGGCCTCTGAATAGGCGAAGTTTTACATCAGGAAGCAACCACCTGAAAAGAGGTAGCTACCATAAAATTGAGAAAATAAACTATCCTAATGGCAATGGGCACGACATTCCAATGAGTTTCCTTCTTGCTATGACCAGCATGTCTTCAAAACTTTCCGTTCTTGCCTTTGCTTTCTGAAAAGATGAGGGGACTGATTCCTATCCTTCTGATATTTTCCGGCTGTACAAAACGATGCTTTGGTTCAGATTACCCGGATCGCAATTGTTCGCTTATTCTCTTGTTTTGCGTGGATCGCCCTTTCGGGTTTTCAATCCACCAGGATACCCTTTTTTGCCTGAGCTGTCCGATGTGACTTTTCAACTCAGCGGGTGTACACATTTTTTTTAATTTGTTTTCCCTAACTTTTGCCCGAGCTTTTTATTCTGTTTTTAGCTCGCCGGGATGCCCTTTTCTTGCCTGGACTTTAATTCTGTTTTTGTGTCCAACGGGTCTTTTATGCGAAGTATTTTTTAACTGCGTCCGAGTTAACAGGAGATTGGAAATCTTCTCCATCCATAGTGGTGAGCATCAGTGCTCCTCCTGAGAAAACTTTCTTCACTATGAATGGTCCTTCGTAGTTTGGGGTCCACTTGCCCCTGTGATCTGAACCTGGAGGAACGATCCTCTTGAGCACAAGCTCGCCTACTTGATACTCCTGAGTACGTACTCGTTGGTCGAATGCTCGTTTCATTCTCCTCTAATAATGCTGACCATGACAGATAGCCGCTAATCTCTTCTCCTCAATTAGATATAACTGATTGTATCGAGCACGTACCCACTCAGCCTCATCAAGTTTCACATCCATCATCACACACAATGAAGGAATTTCCACCTCAACAGGCAAAACTGCCTCCATACCATATACCAATGAGAAAGGAGTTGCCCCGGTTGACGTCCTGACTGACGTTCGGTACCCATGCAGCGCAAATGGTAACATCTCATGCCAATCCTTGTAAGTGACAACCATCTTTTGCACAATCTTCTTAATATTTGTCGCTCCCGGGATTTTCATCCTAGTACAAACGCGAAAGTGGCGCGGAAAAGTTAGAGTCGCCAGCCAGACATTTTTATCCCAAAGGAATGGGAAAAGTAATGTTGCACAAACCTAAGGAAGAAGGAAACGAACGAGGCCTTGCGAACCAAAGATCTGGGTCCGGAAGTCGGTTACGAATTGAGAAGGTATTAACACCTAAATCCGTCCGCCGTACCCGACGGGATCCACGCTTATAAGTCTGTTTTCAAAGGGTGAGGAATAATATGCTGTTTGAATAAAGGAATGACTATCTGGAATGGAATGGAAATGAGAAAAGAAATGGAATTGACAAATGGAAAGAAAGGGGGAAAATGTAGGGAAAATAAAGATTGTGCTCGAATGGGCCCTACCCCACTTCCTACGTACCTCATCGGGATAAATGAGGATCAGAGACGCCGTAGTTTGTCTAACTAAGGCTGACACTTGTTTGTGATTTTTAGGATGATGTTGCCATAGCTCTAGCTCAGGTGTTACCGGCTCTGACTCGAGGGTGTTTACCGTATCGCTGTTTGAACTGTCGAGACAAGTCATGTTCGTCCGCAAAGAGTATGAGATGAGATGAGAAGACGTGGTGTCTTGGTTTGTTGTCTTTTATAAGAAGTGATTTGAATTTGTGTTTATTGTATGTACAACACTAAAGACTATGACACATGAGCGAATACTTTCCAAGATCGCCCCCAATGGAACGTTTGTAAAGCATCCTAGAAGAGTGAAGGAGACCTCCACTAATCATTTCCCGTATAGCTTAAGGCTCGTGGCGCATTGTACACCTTTTTCTTTATTAAGTGTTTTTGATTTTCTTTTAAGATGAGAAGTGAGACTCAAGTTGTAAAAGGAAAAAACTAAGGGAAACTAGACTTACCCTAAGTTAGTTGAGTTTGAAGAGCACCTATGGTTAGTGAGGTTTGAAAGATTAAATCTACCTAAGGATATAAGACTAGAAATGCAAGTACAAAAAGTTAATGAACATGGTCCTCCTAAGTCATGTTGGGTAAAAACGCATATGAAACATAAACGGGATGAAACGATGGATCAGGTGGGTCGATTGTGTAACATCCCGATTTTAGTAATTATTTATTTATTATATTAATTGATTAATTGTGTGATTTTGTGCCTAATTGATTTAATTGATTTATTGAAATTATTTAATTTAAATGAATTATTTTAATTAATTGATTTAATTGGATTATTGGATATAACTGAATTATTTGATTTATTTGAAATAATTGAATTAATTGTATCAATTGATTTATTTGGTTTATTTGAAATAATTTAATTATTTGATTTAATTGAATTATTGAATTATTTTATTTGTTGGAATAAAATAGATATTTAGTAAGATAAAAATAATTGGGTCTAGATTAGGAGTGTGAATAGAAATGTGAGAGTGGGTCAATGAGCCCAATAAAAAAAAATTGTGAGATTGATAAAAGAAGATAATGAGATAGAATAGGGTTAGAAGTTGGAAGAGGGAAAAAGAGGCTAGAAGAGGAGAAGAGGGGAAGAGGAGAAAATCAAGTTCAAGAGTTCTAGAAATCCAAGAAAAATCAAGGTAAGGGTGAGTTTTCATAAAATTATTGGGATTGTTGGATAGTGTAGGATGGGTAGAAATGTGGCTAGGATAAAATCTTAAATTTTCCATGATTTTATAACTTTAGGTTTTGTTAATAATTTTTGGATTTGTGATAATTAATTGAGTTGAAATTTGGTGTTCTGGTATATTGAGAATACCCATTCATAATTGTGGATTAAACCATTTGATTTATTGCAGAATAGTAACAGTAGCGCATAGCAGTAAATTATTTCGTATCAGTATGATTGCAAGTGGATATGTGAATAAACCCATATAATACTATATTCTGTAAAATGAAATGAGGTGTGAGAGATTGTAGTCATGTAGAAAAATTATCTATATATGATGTTAATGTTTGTAACTACATGATATATAATATGATTAGTGAATTTCATTAATTTGACACCCCACTACCTTGTAATCCAGCTTGTGAGTTATGGAAAAATGATTCTTGTAGTTAGAATCACATGAATATAAGTAGGTGCATGGTCCCAAGACAAGAAATTGAAGTGATAGAATTAAAATATGGATAGTAAATGATTACAAGTAAAGTATTGTTTCTTGATTTATTTTATTTAATTTCTAAGACAATGGCTTTTAGCATATAAAACTTTTATATATTGTCAAAGAAAACTAGGCACAATCTCCAAAACTGGCACACCCTTTTCTTTTGCTAATATTATGAGTCATCCAAGATTTAGGGGAAAAGATAAACATGTCTTTTAGGACTTAGAGATTTTTATATATAACAAAAATTAATGGTGTTTAAGATTAAGTGACAATGTTTTGTAGATAGAACATTTTCTTTCTTCTTTTTCATTCAAAATTGACCATGTCAAATGAAATCCTAATAATAATCAAACATATTTCCTCCTTCCTTTCCACTGTAGCCTAGTCGCATGGAACATATGTAAATCAACTGATATGTCTAATCTTATTGTGAATCGATAGCATTTCAAAATATACATGTTATGGTCATGTAGTATGATTAATAGAAATGTGATATCAGTAAATGCAACCTATAGAGACATTTTAATATTAAATTAGTATAGTTTAATTAAATGTTTAGTTAAATTAAATAATGTCACTAATATTTCTTTATTTAAGATCTTAGTCCTCATTTAATTATTGGATCTAATTAATAATGATTGATTAATTATTATTATTATTATTATATATATATATATATATATATATATATATATATATATATATTAATTTGATGATTAATTTAGTGATTAATTTGGTAATTATTTTGGTGATTAATTTGATGATAAATTAATTATTCCATGTTTAATTGGTAATACATATTTTGTGAATTGAGGTTGAATTGTGTTGATACCTCATGGATTACTAGCTTGTTGTGAGATAATGTCGTTGAGATTGTATTGTAAATGTGTAGGATACCGTTTGAAAATGATTTGTGTGTGGATGATGCGTAAATATGTGCGAGAATGTGTAATTGTGTGGTAATTCAATTATGATGAATTATCGAGATATGTGTGAATATTAAGATTAGAGAATGGTCTTAATTGCATGTGGTTAATTGTAATTACACATGCATCATTTGTGTCAAGAGACAATGTTTGCTAGTTCCGTGGGAGCTAGTGACTTGTCCCAAACCTAGAGGACGGGTTTGAGAGCTTAGAGGACGGGCTTTTGACGTGTTATCGGTCTAGAGGACGGACTCGGTTTAAATGTAAAAACCGAAAAATGATAATAAGAGATTGGTACCACATGCATGAGTTGCATTTGAGTCTTGCATTGAGTCGCATTGTGTCTATGGTTACAATGTGAGATTATATGTGTTATGTGAATTGTTGAATTGGTGAATTATGGATTTGTGAGTATGTACTTGTTAATAGTATGACTACTTGAGTGATATTATGTTGATGAAACTTTTGAAGTGTGAGAATAATTGTGATTATGCTTGTACACCTTAAATTATATATTATCTTATGATTTCAGTAATTATGTGAATTCTCACCCTTCTGTTGGAATGATGTTTTATACGACATCGCTCAGGTACTGAAGATTAGAGTTGCTTCTAGCAAGAGAGTAGCTGATGGAGTAACCTATTTTAGTTTCATATGTATTTTGGGTCGAGTCGTGCTCTGATCATGTAACACTGGGAATGTTTGATTCATGTCATAAGAGATACAATTGTATACTCTATCTATTTTGTTAATTAAACTTGAATTTTATGGCGAAGTGGCTTTTATGCCTAAGTTGATTTAATGAATGAAGTTTATTTGAGACTGGAATGTCATGAGATTCTTAATGAAAGTAATCCGCTGCTACATGCTAATGTGAAAGTATATGAAAGCATGAATTTATTTCAAGTGTTATTGAGCATGACAGGTGTATGTGTGATGTTTTGAATTATGTGTGACATCCTTGTTTGATATGCATGATAATTACTCTGATTATTTATATATTTTCTGCGGGGTTTAGAAGGGTGTTACATTAGTGGTATCAGAGCAAAGTCGGTCAGTTGACCAAGTTGTCTGTGTGTTTATTTTGTGTTCCAGTATCGGTATTGTTGTTCTAATGAGGATTTTATTGTGAAATCAAGAACAATGGCTGCAGGTAGGAATGATAGAGCACTTGCTGAAGCTTTGACATTGTTGGCTGGAGCGATTGGGCAGATTCCTCAAGTCAATGTGAATGTTGTGAACAAAACTGATGATGAGTTTTGTGCTTTGGGAAAGTTTCAGAGGAACAACCCACCAAAGTTCATGGGAAGGCATGAACCCGACAAAGCACAAGAATGGTTGGATGCAATTGAAAAGATATTTCGAGTTATGAGTTGTTCAGATGCGCAAAAGGTGCAGTTTGGCACCCACATGCTTGAGAAGGAAGCTGAGCACTAGTGGGGTAACACTCGTCGAAGATTTGAAGAAGACGAAGTTGAGATTACTTGGGCTGTTTTTAGAGAGGCATTTCTGGAGAAGTACTTTCCGGAAGATGTACGTGGAAAGAAGGAAATTGAGTTTCTTGAATTGAAGCAAGGTAACTTAACTGTGGCTGAGTATGCAGCAAGATTTGAAGAGTTGATTCAATTTTGTCCTCACTACAACACTACTAATGCTGAGAGATCAAAATGTCTTAAGTATGTGAATGGTTTGAGACCTGAAATCAAGCAAGCCATTGGTTATCAAGATATTAGACGATATTCTGATTTGGTGAACAAGAGTAGGATCTATGATGAAGATAGTAGGGCTCGATCAGCTCACTACAAAAGTATGGGTGATAAGAAAGGAAAAGGCCAATTCAAAGGGAAACCGTATGTGACATCTGGTGACAAAGGGAAGCAGAAAGCTAGTTATGGAAAGAAGTTGAGTGGGGGAGGAGCTTCCACTCCAATGAGGTGTTATCAATGTGGTGTTGAAGGACATCGTGCTTCTGAATGCACAAGTGTTGAGAAGAAATGTTTCAAG
This sequence comes from Lathyrus aphaca, assembly GCA_963966055.1. NCBI lineage: Eukaryota > Viridiplantae > Streptophyta > Magnoliopsida > Fabales > Fabaceae > Lathyrus > Lathyrus aphaca. The sequence continues at coordinate 304,280,939 of OZ014523.1, read as the reverse complement.
TGTGGCAAGCCTGGCCACAAGGCTTTAGAGTGCAGGAGTGGTGCGAGTGTGACTTGCTACAATTGTGGTGAGCAAGGGCACATTAGTACCAAGTGTGACAAACCAAAGAAGGCTCAAACGAAAGGGAAAATGTTTGCTCTGTCTGGATCTGAGACGACTAGTGAAGATCGATTGATCAGAGGTACGTACTGCATTAATGGTATACCTTTGATAGCTATAATTGATACTGGAGCTACACATTCTTTTATTTCTTTGGATTGTGTTAAAAGATTGAATCTTGAGTTGTCTGTTATGGGTGGTAGTATGGTTATTGATACTCCTGCTATGGGTTCAGTGACTACCCCATATGTATGTTTGAATTGTCCGTTGAGTATTTTTGGTAAAGACTTTGGCGTTGATTTAGTGTATCTTAAGTTAGATCAACTTGATGTTATTCTTGGCATGAATTGGTTGGAGTTCAACCATGTCTATATTAATTGTTTTGATAAGTCAATTGTTTTTCTTAAACCTGAGGACGAAGGAGACTTATTTATGTCTGCCAAGCAAGTGAATGTGTTAGTGCAAGATGGTGCCGAGATGTTTATGTTGTTGGAAAATTTGAGTATTGAGGAAAGTGGAGAAGTTGGTGCTTTGCCAATTGTTTGTGATTTTCCAGAAGTTTTTCCTGAAGAGATAAGTGATTTACCGTCGGAACGCGAGGTGGAGTTTTCGATCGACTTAGTTCCTGGAACTAGTCCGGTATCAATGGCTCCATATCGTATGTCTGCATCGGAGTTGAAAGAGTTGAAGAGTCAACTTGAAGATCTACTTGAGAAGAGGTTTATACGTCCGAGTGTGTCACCGTGGGGTGCACCTGTTTTGCTGGTTAAGAAGAAAGAAGGTATTATGAGGCTTTGTGTGGATTACCGGCAATTGAACAAGGTGACTATCAAGAATAAGTATCCACTTCCGAGGATTGATGATTTGATGGATCAATTAGTTGGTGCAAGTGTGTTCAGTAAGATTGATTTGAGATCTGGGTATCATCAGATTCGTGTGAAAGCTGAAGATATTTAGAAAACTACTTTTCGGACGAGGTATGGTCATTATGAGTATTCTGTGATGCCATTTGGTGTAACTAATGCACCGGGTGTATTTATGGAGTACATGAATAGGATTTTCCATCCGTATTTGGACAAGTTTGTGGTTGTATTCATTGATGATATTTTGATTTATTCCAAGAGTGAAGAGGATCATGTTGAACATCTAAAGATTGTGTTATATGTGTTGAAGGAGAAACAATTATATGCTAAACTTTCTAAGTGCGAGTTTTGGTTGAAGAAAGTGAGTTTTCTCGGTCATGTGATTTCAAGTAAAGGAATTGCAGTTGATCCGTCGAAGGTTGAAGCTGTATCGCAATGGGAGGCCCCAAAATCAGTTTTGGAGATTCGAAGTTTTCTTGGTTTGGCAGGTTATTATCGGAAATTTATTGAAGGATTTTCTAAGTTGTCTTTGCCATTGACGCAGTTGACTAGAAAGGGTCAAGCTTTTGTTTGGGATACAAAGTGTGAAGAAAGTTTCCAAGAGCTTAAGAGAAGATTGACGACAGCTCCTGTTTTGATTTTGCCAAATCCGGCAGAACCGTTTGTTGTGTATTGTGATGCTTCATTAATGGGTTTGGGAGGTGTATTGATGCAAAATCAGCAAGTTGTAGCTTATGCTTCAAGGAAACTTAAAGTGCATGAGAGAAATTATCCGACGCATGACTTAGAATTAGCCGCTGTTGTGTTTGTGTTGAAGCTTTGGAGGCACTACTTATTTGGATCGAGATTCGAAGTCTTTAGTGATCATAAGAGTTTGAAGTATCTCTTTGATCAGAAGGAATTGAATGCGAGGCAAAGAATATGGTTGGAACTTTTGAAGGATTATGATTTTGGTTTGAATTACCATCCGGGTAAGGCAAACGTGGTAGCTGATGCATTAAGTCGTAAATCCTTGCGTATGTCGATGATGATGGTTAGAGAGTTGGAAATGATTGAACAATTTCAAGACATGAGTTTGGTTTATGAAGAGACTTCTTATGGAGTTAAACTTGGTATGTTGAAGCTTACAAGTGGTATTCTTGACGAGATTCGAGAAGGTCAGAAATATGATTTAGGTTTGGTAGATCGATTAACTTTGATCAATCAAGGCCGAGCAGGTGATTTCTGGATTGATGAGAATGGTATCATGAAGTGTCGTGATCGAGTTTGTGTTCCGGATATTGTAGAATTGAAGAAGAGTATTCTTGAAGAAGGTCATCGTAGTGGGTTGAGTATTGATCCGGGTGCGACTAAGATGTATCAAGATTTGAGGAAAGTATTTTGGTGGCCTTGTATGAAGAAGGATATTGCAGAGTTTGTGTATTCTTGTTTGACTTGTCAGAAGTCGAAGATTGAGCATCAGAAACCGTCGGGTTTAATGAAACCCTTAGCTATTCCTGAGTGGAAATGGGATAGCATATCTATGGATTTTGTATCTGGTTTACCTAGGACACCGAGTAATTTTGAGGCTATTTGGGTTATTGTGGACAGGTTGACGAAATCTGCTCACTTTATTCCGATAAGGATGGATTACCCGTTGGAGAAGTTAGCAAAGTTGTATATCGAGAGGATTGTCAGTTTGCATGGTATTCCGTCTAGCATTGTGTCGGATAGAGATCCAAGGTTCACATCAAGATTTTGGGAGAGTTTACAAAGTGCTTTGGGTACTAAGTTGCGTTTGAGTTCTGCTTATCATCCGCAGACAGATGGTCAGACGGAGAGGACGATTCAATCACTTGAGGAACTTTTAAGAGCTTGTGTTTTGGAAAAGGGAGGAATTTAGGATAGCTACTAATCTTTGATTGAGTTTACTTACAACAACAGTTTTCACTCGAGTATTGGTATGGCACCGTTTGAAGCATTGTATGGTAGGAGGTGTAGGACGCCATTATGTTGGTATGAGGTTGGAGAGAGTGCGGTGGTTGGACCTGAGATAGTTCAACAGACTACGGATAAGATTAAAATGATTCAGGAGAAGATGAAGATTTCTCAAAGTCGTCAGAAAAGTTATCATGACAAGAGGAGGAAAGCACTTGAGTTCCAAGAGGGAGATCATGTGTTTCTTCGAGTTACTCCGATAACTGGTGTTGGTAGGGCGTTGAAGTCGCGCAAGTTGACACCACGTTTTATTGGTCCTTACCAGATCTTGCAGAGGATAGGAGAGGTAGCATATCAGATTGCTTTGCCACCATCGCTTGCTAATCTCCATGACGTGTTCCATGTATCTCAGTTGAGGAAATACATTGCGGATCCGTCTCATGTAGTCCAAGTAGATGATGTGCAGGTGAGAGATAACTTGACTGTTGAAACTTCACCTATGCGGATAGAAGATCGGGAGTTGAAGCAACTTCGAGGTAAAGAGATTTCTTTGGTGAAGGTCGCTTGGGGAGGACCAGCTGGTGGAAATGTAACTTGGGAACTTGAGAGTCAGATGAGAGAGTCTTATCCCGAGTTGTTCATTTGAGGTAATTTTCGAGGACGAAAATCTTTTAAGTGGGGGAGGATTGTAACATCCCGATTTTAGTAATTATTTATTTATTATATTAATTGATTAATTGTGTGATTTTGTGCCTAATTGATTTAATTGATTTATAGAAATTATTTAATTTAAATGAATTATTTTAATTAATTGACTTAATTGGATTATTGGATATAACTGAATTATTTGATTTATTTGAAATAATTGAATTAATTGTATCAATTGATTTATTTGGTTTATTTGAAATAATTTAATTATTTGATTTAATTGAATTATTGAATTATTTTATTTGTTGGAATAAAATAGATATTTAGTAAGATAAAAATAATTGGGTCTAGATTAGGAGTGTGAATAGAAATGTGAGAGTGGGTCAATGAGCCCAATAAAAAAAAATTGTGAGATTGATAAAAGAAGATAATGAGATAGAATAGGGTTAGAAGTTGGAAGAGGGAAAAAGAGGCTAGAAGAGGAGAAGAGGGGAAGAGGAGAAAATCAAGTTCAAGAGTTCTAGAAATCCAAGAAAAATCAAGGTAAGGGTGAGTTTTCATAAAATTATTGGGATTGTTGGATAGTGTAGGATGGGTAGAAATGTGGCTAGGATAAAATCTTAAATTTTCCATGATTTTATAACTTTAGGTTTTGTTAATAATTTTTGGATTTGTGATAATTAATTGAGTTGAAATTTGGTGTTCTGGTATATTGAGAATACCCATTCATAATTGTGGATTAAACCATTTGATTTATTGCAGAATAGTAACAGTAGCGCATAGCAGTAAATTATTTCGTATCAGTATGATTGCAAGTGGATATGTGAATAAATCCATATAATACTATATTCTGTAAAATGAAATGAGGTGTGAGAGATTGTAGTCATGTAGAAAAATTATCTATATATGATGTTAATGTTTGTAACTACATGATATATAATATGATTAGTGAATTTCATTAATTTGACACCCCACTACCTTGTAATCCAGCTTGTGAGTTATGAAAAAATGATTCTTGTAGTTAGAATCACATGAATATAAGTAGGTGCATGGTCCCAAGACAAGAAATTGAAGTGATAGAATTAAAATATGGATAGTAAATGATTACAAGTAAAGTATTGTTTCTTGATTTATTTTATTTAATTTCTAAGACAATGGCTTTTAGCATATAAAACTTTTATATATTGTCAAAGAAAACTAGGCACAATCTCCAAAATTGGCACACCCTTTTCTTTTGCTAATATTATGAGTCATCCAAGATTTAGGGGAAAAGATAAACATGTCTTTTAGGACTTAGAGATTTTTATATATAACAAAAATTAATGGTGTTTAAGATTAAGTGACAATGTTTTGTAGATAGAACATTTTCTTTCTTCTTTTTCATTCAAAATTGACCATGTCAAATGAAATCCTAATATTAATCAAACATATTTCCTCCTTCCTTTCCACTGTAGCCTAGTCGCATGGAACATATGTAAATCAACTGATATGTCTAATCTTATTGTGAACCGATAGCATTTCAAAATATACATGTTATGGTCATGTAGTATGATTAATAGAAATGTGATATCAGGAAATGCAACCTATAGAGACATTTTAATATTAAATTAGTATAGTTTAATTAAATGTTTAGTTAAATTAAATAATGTCACTAATATTTCTTTATTTAAGATCTTAGTCCTCATTTAATTATTGGATCTAATTAATAATGATTGATTAATTATATATATATATATATATATATATATATATATATATATATATATATATATATATATATATATATATATATATATATATATTAATTTGATGATTAATTTAGTGATTAATTTGGTAATTATTTTGGTGATTAATTTGATGATAAATTAATTATTCCATGTTTAATTGGTAATACATATTTTGTGAATTGAGGTTGAATTGTGTTGATACCTCATGGATTACTAGCTTGTTGTGAGATAATGTCGTTGAGATTGTATTGTAAATGTGTAGGATACCGTTTGAAAATGATTTGTGTGTGGATGATGCGTAAATATGTGCGAGAATGTGTAATTGTGTGGTAATTCAATTATGATGAATTATCGAGATATGTGTGAATATTAAGATTAGAGAATGGTCTTAATTGCATGTGGTTAATTGTAATTGCACATGCATCATTTGTGTCAAGAGACAATGTTTGCTAGTTTCGTGGGAGCTAGTGACTTGTCCCAAACCTAGAGGACGGGTTTGAGAGCTTAGAGGACGGGCTTTTGACGTGTTATCGGTCTAGAGGACGGACCCGGTTTAAATGTAAAAACCGAAAAATGATAATAAGAGATTGGTACCACATGCATGAGTTGCATTTGAGTCTTGCATTGAGTCTCATTGTGTCTATGGTTACAATGTGAGATTATATGTGTTATGTGAATTGTTGAATTGGTGAATTATGGATTTGTGAGTATGTACTTGTTAATAGTATGACTACTTGAGTGATATTATGTTGATGAAACTTTTGAAGTGTGAGAATAATTGTGATTATGCTTGTACACCTTAAATTATATATTATCTTATGATTTCAGTAATTATGTGAATTCTCACCCTTCTGTTGGAATGATGTTTTATACGACATCGCTCAGGTACTGAAGATTAGAGTTGCTTCTAGCAAGAGAGTAGCTGATGGAGTAACCTATTTTAGTTTCATATTTATTTTGGGTCGAGTCGTGCTCTGATCATGTAACACTGAGAATGTTTGATTCATGTCTTAAGAGATACAATTGTATACTCTATCTATTTTGTTAATTAAACTTGAATTTTATGGCGAAGTGGCTTTTATGCCTAAGTTGATTTAATGAATGAAGTTTATTTGAGACTGGAATGTCATGAGATTCTTAATGAAAGTAATCCGCTGCTACATGCTAATGTGAAAGTATATGAAAGCATGAATTTATTTCAAGTGTTATTGAGCATGACAGGTGTATGTGTGATGTTTTGAATTATGTGTGACATCCTTGTTTGATATGCATGATAATTACTCTGATTATTTATATATTTTCTGCGGGGTTTAGAAGGGTGTTACAGATTGCGTGGTGCTGAGACGCACGACTTATGGTGTGCAACATACAAGGCTTTCTTTTGGTGTAATGGAGTGGAACGATGGTAATCGAGGAACCCTAAAGTCACATGCAACTTTATTTATTTATTTGAAAATTTACTCGATGTTGGATCGAGTATCTTGTTTATTTCATTTTTGAGATTTTGTTTTCTAGCGATTCATTTTATCTTTTCTATCCTAATTATAGAAACTATAAAAGCATACAAGTATTACATCACAAAGTACACACAAAACATAATTGAGGCATGACAAAACATAGTCCAAATACATAAGCAAATCCTCGGAAAATACCTTGCACAAAAGGAAAATTGTTAGTAAGTGAAATGAATATGAATATGCACAATATGATGGAAATGAATTAAAATGACAAAAATATCAAAAGTCATGGAAAAAATATGAAATTAATTACCTAGGGTACCTAACCTGTTTATAACATTATGTTAAAAAATCTCTTAAAAATTCTAAGTCTAACTATGTCAAATTGTCACCTAAATCTATCTAAGGTTCAATCCTAAATTTATACAAATCACACTACCAAAACAGTAGATAAAATGCCCTAAAAATATATAAAAAATATTCTAGATACTTTTCGTTTGTCCTCTAATCATAGCAAAAAGAATGGATAAAAATGTTATAGGAAGTGGCAGAAATAAAATGTACAAATTTATGTGTTTATGAAGGAATTCAATATAAATAAAATAAAATGAAAAATCGAAATTAAATTGAAAAATGATTACATTCAGAAAGTAAAATTTGGGAATGCTTCTAAATTGACTTAAAAGGCAATTATAATTTTCGGGGATTTTTATTATGCGTTTTAATATTTTTTAAGAATTAAAATTGAAGAGGTATTAAAATAGAAAACTAAAAGAAATGAAAATAGAGAGGGGGTGAGAATAGAAATGTTTCCAAGTAAAAAAACCTATGGGCTTAGCATTGGGGGTGGGATTAGCAAATTCTAGAGGCCCATCAGCGCAGGTGGCCTGAGGGTGTATCGCAGTTATGGTGGGATGGTTCGTATGGGATTTGAGGGGTTGGTCCAACCGAACGGTGACACTTGTCACCGCCGGAATGGACCGGAAAAAAACCCAGTCCTACCTCTAATGGATTTGGGCGGTGGAGAGATAATTAGAGGTTTTTATGAGTCTTTTAATGGTTAATTATCATGGTTTATTACTCTTAATTCAAGATTAATACCAATATCAACTTATAATCAAATTATAACAAACAAAATAAATCAGACATTCAAAAACGCTTCGTTCTCGCCAGCTTCCCCAAATGCATTCCTCTTTCCTCAGTGAAAACCCTAACGGCTGTGGCGGAAGCACCACCCCACTAACCTCCCTAAAATCGCAAACACTCAACACCGACTCCCCCTTTACTTTGCTCATGACCACGAATACACACTCAGATTTCTCAAACTCCTACTTAAACAACGAGATCGACCGAAGCAATACAAAACAATAATGGAGTGCTGAGGATCTTTTCCGAGTTTTGTACCTATAATCAACGAGGATGATGGCGAATCAACAGAGGTGAGGCTTCACTTTTCTTCTTCTCGTTGCGATTTCGTTTCTTCTGTTTATCGTATCAACTTCGTGACTTTGCGTTTTGCGTTGTTGTATCCGTGCAGTGCTCTCTTGGAACACGAAGATTGAAGCACGATTGACAAAGTTCGTTGAAGTTTATTCCGCGAATTGGTGATTTGGCTGCAGAAGGTTCAAGGTTGTTGCGGATGCGGCGAAGCAAATTACTGATGAAGTTATAGATTGATGGAGTTCGAGCTGAAGATCGTTAGTTGTTCGATGACGAGAAGGTTGCAGAAGATAATTTTGCAGCTGAAGTCTTGAGCCACGGCTTGATGAAGACGATCGATGATGACTCAGAGTCCCGAGGTAATGGCTGCGACACAAATGTCTTCTACTTGCTCTTTTCTCTTCTTGAATTTCTCATCCAATTTCGAAACCATGAATTGGTCTGTTATTGATGGTATTCTATGAAATGCGTTCTTAAACCTGCAGGTTGTGTTATCATCGAAGAAGCATAATAGCGACAAATCCCCAGATTGATGAAGGTAAGAGAAGTTTGAAGGTGAAGATTGAAAGAGATCAAAGCAGGTGGAGATGATCAAGGAATCAGGGCGAGTAGTGAAGAAGATTGATTGAATATTTTTGTGAAAAAATGAAGAAGCTTCTGATTGAAGAAAAGAAGAAGGAAAGATCTTGAATTCAGAATAAGGAAAGAAGGATGAGGAAGAAGAATACAGAAGAAGAATGCAGAGTGGATGCCAGAAGATTGAATCAGTGATGAAGATTGAGTCCAAAAATCCCCCTGAATCTGCAACACCTTTTCTGTTTTATAGAGGAGGAAGTGAAGGGCTCCAAGGTAGTTTCCAAATCAATTTTTCAGTTAGTTATGATTCTGTTATCATTCTGTTGTGGATTGGTTGAGTTTAGTTTGGAAATTCTGTTAAGAACTGATTGAAATTAGTTTGCAAATTCTGTTAAATTAGCTGTGGTTTTTCAGTTAGAGATTTCACAACTGATTGGTAACTCTTTATCACTGAATTCCTGTTCAGTTTTTTCCTTTGTTTTTATTTTGAATTTTTGATCAAGTCCTCCTCTCTAATCCTTCTTTTTTTGGTTTTTTTCTCAGAGTTTGTTTTTATAGGGAGTATGCAGATTTGAAGGTAATAAGCAGATTTGTTACAAAGTGGTTGATGAAGGGCGATTAAAACTTTTGACGATTAAGGTGATTCTCCAGATTTTGACAGTCCGTGTCTTCTTACAATTAGCTTCATAAGTGCCTGCCGAAAATGACTTTTCCCATGACTTAGTCCTTTTAATAGGATTTTCAGTGTGTATGTATAGTTGCTTTTTTCATTTTGAAGTTTGCTTCCAAAAATGTAACCAACTTCTTCTATCTGTTTTTTTAGTCAGTTAGTTTAGACTAATTGTCATTTCTCTTTGGATGTAAAGTCTTTCCTGATAAATTTTCTGTGGTGGGCCTAATAAAGAAGCTTCGCAAGCCTTATTTTCTGTACTGATGAATTCTAACTTAGAATCACTTGTTTTCTGTCCTAATAAATTCTGAATTTTAAAAATCAATGTTATAGACATATTCAAATATGAGACTTTTGGTATAACTTCAACTGAAAAATTCTGAACTTAAAGTCACTTATTTTCATTGTAAAATGATATTGGCCTTTTATTGGTGAAACAAGATGCTAATGCGCTTCTATTTTCCTTGCTTTGAATTCAAATTCAATGTAAAATTGAATAATCACAAAAGAAATATTTGACTATGAAACTTTGGCATCATAGAAACAATTATCCCATAAAAAATGGAAGGCATGTCTTAAACTTAACTAACAATCCTCCATACGCAAATATTATATCAAATCCTTGTGTGAAAACCGAATACTTATATCTTATGAATAACCTTAATCACTACAAACACATCAAGATCTTATCAATAATTTGAATCCTTGCTCAATGGTTGAAATTCTTTGCATGGAAAAAGATGATGATAGCAACATTTCCAAAAGAAACCTCTTGAAATTTACACTATGAAAAATAACCCCCTGCTTCACGATTCAAGTAATAAAAATGGCCCAAGACAATGAGGGTCATAGTTCCTAGTCAAACTCAATCATAGTCCTGATGAAACTCTAGCATTTGAGATGTGTCTGATGAAGTGAGAAGCATGGGATTTTGAAAGTAAATAAACTTAATATGTCTTGACCCAACGCTTGTGATAAGATCTCCAAATAGGGGAAATTTTGGAACTTGATAAACCCCACCATACAATGTGCTAATGATGATGTGAGCTCAACTTTTTCTTCGGCTTGATTAAAGTATGAACCAAACGAATCATCTCTGGATAAGGCCAATCCACATTACCATAAATCCTTTAATCCCCAGCCTTAAGAGCCAATGATCTGTATGATGAACTATTAGATGATGCAGCTAAAAGCAAAGCATAAAGCTAGTTAATGGTTATAAATAACAAGGGCAAATTTTGGGGTGTTACAGCTGCCCCTATTCAATCACTGTAGACTTGAATGGATGATAGCAGTTGCTTTCAGACATTTGAAGTATGCAGGGATCGAATACCAGAAACAACCAGAAAATTTTCTCTCTACGACAGAAGAACCGAGAGATAAACTCAACCAGATGAACTCTGCTTGGAGATAATTATGATGGAGAGAATAGTAAACAAGGGATGCCTTTTGAGCAATGTCAGACGGCTATTGACTTGCCACGCTGCGGGTGGACTTTGATAGGCTGCAACAATGCCTTAATGGTGTATTATTGGATGGAGTTAGACGAATAACGACTTGCCACGCCGTGGGTGGACTTTCACCAGCTTGCGATAGAATTTTAAGATACTTTGCCACCATGAGGATGGACTTTTGCCAATCTACGGTTGGACTTCACGATACGATATGCAACACTGCGGGTGGACTTTCGACAATTTTCCACACTGAGGGTGGACTTTGGAAACTTGCCAATCTGCGGGTGGACTTTTGCTCACTGCGGGAGACTTTTACTCGCTACGAGAGACTTTTGCCGCACTACGGGGGACTTCTGCTCACTACGGGAGACTTCGATTTCTTGCCACACTACGGGGGCTGCTGCTCACTACGGGAGGCTTCTGCTTACTATGGGAGACTTTTGCTCACTACGGGAGACTTTGAGAATTCGCCACCCGGAGGATAGACTTTGGCCAGTCTGTGGCTGGACTTTTGCTCACTGTGGGAGACTTTTGAATTTTGCCACCCGAAGATGGACTTTGGCCAGTCTGTGGCTAGACTTTTGCTCGCTGTGGGAGACTTTTGCCCACTATGGGGGACTTTTGCTCGTTGTGGGAGACTTTTGAGACTTGCCACCCGAAGATGGACTTTGGCCAGTCTGTGGCTGGACTTTTGCTATCTGCCACCCGAAGATGGACTTTGGCCAGTTTTTGGCTGGGCTTTGCATTTGTTAAATTGCATGGCATGATGCCCCATGACACTGGGGATGATAGGTTTTGAGTATTGTTAATGAATTGGTGTGAATGTGAAATAAATTCCTGACGCGGAAGTAATAAGTCCCTGCTAACTCTGTGGGGAAACATAATGACCACAGAATCGATCTCGAGAAGCCATGTGGGAATAACATCTTTGATGGAGAAGAGCGTGAATAATTCATCTGTCCCGAATTATCACCTTTGCCAAAAATAAATTGGACTTTAGATTTGAGGACCGTGTCGGGGGATATCTCGACTATTGGGGATTACCCACTCTTATGGATCTGCTGGGGAGGAGAATGTTTTATCTGAAATTTGCTAGGGGAGTAGGAGTTACCTTAGATCTGCTGAGGAACCGAGATCAAGGAAACCGGCTGAAGGAAAAATTGGTGACTTTACTGGGGATAACTTCCATTCGTCTGTTGGGGATGACTAAAAACCGAGACACATCCTGCTGAGGAGGAAAGATTTCAAGTTGTCTCGTGTTGGGGATCAGTTGCTTCCGTATGGATTTTACCTCAAGAGGATTTTACAAAAGACTTGGCGTCTTTAAACTCTTAGGTATCGTAACGACTGCATGAATCAGCGTAACAATCTTGCTGGGGAGGTAACCATTGCCAATGCAGATGAGTTTGTATCTGTCAGAAGTGCTTGAACGAGATAGTTGGCTTGACAAGTGACCACGGTATTCTGAACTCCGGGTAAATGCTTCTGATCGTCTGCCTTTGGCAAAGAATGAATTCTCGTACCATTGGGGTGGCCTACCCCAGTACGAGTATTTGAATAGTTTTGTACTTGACAGACTAATCTTTTCTCTTGGAGAGATTTGAACCTCGCGATGATTGCCCTAGTTTGACTGAAATTTGAAGGGATTGCTCGACGTAACTGCCCCGGATTGATTAGCTCTTACCATGACTAGTTGGGAAAGTCCTTACTCAATGGAGCTTTTCTCGGAAAAGTGCACCTCAACGTGATCGTCTTTCAGAAGTTTTAGACTTCTCAACTTGGCAAGCTTAAGCTTCTGGATTGAATTTTCGCATGTGAACCATTTATGATGCTAAACAAATGTATGCAAGCAAAACATGTTTATTCTTAGAATGAAAATTCTAATGCAATACACATGTAAATCTTGAAGTTTTGAAAAGGGATCGTAAACCTTTGTGAGCGAATCACTTGTTAAGATACGATGTTATTTTGAATGAAAGTATGTACATGCAATACCAACAAATGTCTTTTAGCAAAACTCGTAGGAGTCAGGAACGCGGTCTCGTAGTAGTATGCTCTCAAATTAACCCTGTTTCAGTTAGGACTTTTGAGGGTTATATCGTGGCCTGGTTCACGGTTATAGAAACAAAGGATATAGGCTCGAAGTTTATTTGTACCCACCCACTCTTCGTGATGTTTTCCATTCCTATGTTCAGCTAGTTTTCACAAGCAGTCACCTTTCGTAAGGGTTTCGTGTTGATTGAGGAACCATTGCTGCTATCAGTTCAACCACCAATCAGGTTATTGTTGAGAGTCAGTCACTCCTCTATCTTTCGTGTCCGTGCCACACGACTTTGTTCTCATTTGAGGATCTTTCTTGTGTAATCCTTTCCGTCTTTCGCTTTTGCGTTATTTTGCTTATCCCTAACTTTTGCCTGGACTGATTCTTGTGAATCTTTGATTGTGAAGTCCAGCGGGATGCCCTAACTTTTTCCTAAGTCGCTTGTTTTCATGTTTCGACTTAGCAGGCTTTTTCTTTTATTTTTCTTTTTGAACGAGTCGTGTGACATTATTTGCCTTGATTGCTTTGCGAGGGTTGTGACTGCCTCATTCTTTGGTCGACGAAGGATAACCATTGCGGTTTTCCATCTTTGGACTTTTTGACTTGGATAACCATTGTGGCTTCGGGACTTTGGACCTCTTGATTAGCATAATGGAATGTAATGGATCCTCAAATACACTCCTTTATGAAAGCCTGAACGCTTGGTCCGACTAGCTGACATCTACCCTGCCCCTGGGTTACATGTGAGGTTTTTTTTTATGCGAAAAGAAACTCCTACTTCAAGGCTCAAAGGGGTTAGCAAGGGTCTATCTTCCTTATATCTCCAGTGTTTAGGGATTTGAAACAAAGTCTGTACATCGTCAATAGGGCCTTATTCGAGAGCACACATTTAGAGATTTTGCGCTTTTGTTTCGTCATTCTCCTTCATAGAATTTAAGCACGACAATTGGTATTGCGATGCACATATGCAAAATTATAAAGGAATGAAAATGAATTACTTCAAGAAAACATGTGAGTTTTATTATTGTTAACATTCAAAAGCAAACAAATTTCGTACATGCAGACAAATGTTTAGCATATAAAAGAAACTACAAATGGAAATGCAGTAAAGAAACTGAATATTGCCGTAGTTGAGGAGGCTTGGCTTTGTTTGGACTTGTCAGTCTTGGATACTTTCAGCGATCAATAGCTCTTTCACAGACTTGTAATCTTCAATTTGCAGTTGTATACCTAACCACGGCAATCATACCTCTTCTTCTAGCTATTCTGACTCTGATACGAGACGTCTGAAGGAAAAAGTGAAGCTGGGGAGTAAAGTTGCCCCATAAGGTTGCTCAGAAAGACCTGGCAATCTTCTGCCTACGTATCCTCATTGACTAATGACCAATGAAGAATCAGAGCGATGTAGTTCCCCTTAATAGTGATGAAAATGAACAATGAAGAAAGGCAAACACATAAATGCCATCACTGAGAGTATTCGAATACTGCTGGCTATATTTGCTTCGTGAATACCCTGGCGTCCTGGGTGATTAACTCGAAGACTTCAGCTTAACGTGGACCATCTGGTAGAACAACCGTGACACCGGTTCCATTGTGACTAGGCATTGGATTCTATAGTACATTTGGGAGAGGAGCGAAATTGATCACCTTGGAGTCAACTAGGTCCTGTACCTTGTTTTAAAAAGCCCAACATTTCTCAATGTTGTGCCCCTGGGCACCCGAATGGAATTCGCATCTGGCGTTTGCATCAAAATTCGGAGGTATATTATCAGGAGCAGGAGCTCTCGTGGTACGAAGCTCGACCAGGTTCAATTTTAGCAGCTCTGGAAGTAATACAACATATGGGCATGGGACGGGATCAAGTCTGCGGTTTCTCGCTCTTGTTCTTTCTGGATTTGGTCTCTGTACCTGTTGTTGTTGACCCTGTGGTCGTTGTTGTTGAACCTGTGGAGTAATAGTCACTACAGCTGCTTGGTAGTAACCTTGAAAATAACTTCTGTCTCGGCCTCTATACACAGCATTCGTCTCGCCTTCTCTTCTTCTTTGGCCGTTGCCAAAAGGCTTTCTCACACCAGAAGAACTAGCACTGCTTGCATCCTGAATCTTTCCTAATTTCAGAAAATTCTCTATTCTTTCTCCCGCAATGACGATATCAGAAAAACCAATGGACGGGCAGGCGGCCAGACGATCCAAGTAAACACCTTACAAGGTGCCCATAAACATGTCAGCCATTTCCCGATCCAGCAATGGATGTTGAACCTGTGCGGCCAGCTCACGCCACCTCTGGGTATACTGCTTAAAACTCTCCTTAGGTCCTTGAGAAAAGTTCTGCAACTGAGTGCGATTCGGAGACATATCAATGTTGTATTGATACTTCTTGAGGAATGCTTCAACTAGATCTTTCCAGCTTCGGATAGAGACCCTACTCAGCTTCATGTACCAGCTCAACGAAGCTCCAGATAAACTATCTTGGAAGAAATGCATCCAAAGCTTCTCGTCATCAGTGTGAGCCAAGATTATTCCAAAGTACACGTGAATGTGAGTCCTAGGGCACGTGCTGCCGTTGTACTTGTCAAACGATGGTGCCTTGAACTTAGGAGGGATTCAGACTCCTGGTACTAACCCGAGACTGGTTACATCGATGCCTAGGGAATTCTGACATTCCATGGCCTTGATCTTCTCTGCCAGCTCTTCATACCTGCGATTGTTGATCTCATTCATGTTACCCATATCAGCATCCAGTAGAGTGAACTGGTCCTCTTGATTGTCTTCTAAACCTGCATTACGTGCTGCGGTCCTATTTTGATTAGGCTCTCCGTTACGGGCAGCGTTAGAATCCACATTCTCAGTCGGTATTCCAGTATTAACATTCCCATGGGGTTGCTCAACCATCATCCTGAGACGCTCCTAGTTCTGGGCCATGTCAGTCATCATGTCCATAAACTGATCCATCCTCTAACGGAGCTCGTTGAGATCAGTGTGCATTCGTTCAGCCATCCTTACTCGGTTTCTTTTAGTCGGATATCGGTGAACGCGTTGACTAGCTATATTGCCTGCAGTTGAATAAGTTAGAAACTCTGTGTAACCTGCAAAAAACACAAAATATGATATGCAAGAAATGAATGCTTATGGCATGTCGATTCATTCTTAGGGCATTCCATCCCCTGATTACAGTTTTTTGTGGGTTTGATGAAGACAAAAGCTCCTTTTGCTGCAAGTAACAAGCAATGTTGATAAATAAAGTGTGTGTGTGTGTGTAGCAGACGTGTCAAACAAATCCAAGAATACGAAGACCAACGTGTTTTGCAAACGTGTCAGATGTGTCGGTGATCACAAAGCGAGAGCACACAGAATGATAGTAAAGAGACCTTTTTATGATAAGAACTTTGTTGATATAGTCAAAACAACCAAAGCATGGATTCAAACAGAAGTGCAATGATAAAAAGATTCCATCAACAACCCTGATGGTAATCCCACAACATACAAGCAAACAGAAAGATGTCTTTGTCAATGTGATCCTCTATCTAGGTCTGAGTCAATGATCGGTCTTGTCTTAGGAACTTCTACCAATTCCTTCGTCTGCACCTGGTTGTCTTCAAACCTCTTCAGCTTCTTCTGATAGCAGATCATCATCCGCTTGTAGTAAGCAGCTTCTTCTCGGGCTTTAACAAGTTCTACATCTTTTTCTCTCAACGTATCGACCATCTCTTCATCTTTCTCTTTTAGCTTACTCACGATCTCTTCAGCTTGAACTTTGTCTTGTTCCTCTCTTTTGATCCTGTAAGCAGCATGCCTCTTTTTCATGTTCTCGAACATCAAGGTCTTTTGATCCAGTTGCCTTCTAGTGTCAATGTGTTCCTTGGAAGAGCTCCTAGTAGCAAACTCGAACCTCTCATATCGAGCTAACTCAACTTCACACTGTTTCCTTGCAATAGCATGCTTCTCAGCATCTTCTTGAGCTTTCCACTCAATCTCAAGTCTGGCGTGATTAGCTTTAGCAAGCTCCTGACTCAACTGTGCATTCTCCTTTAACAACCCGTCTCTTTCCGTCTTCATCTTGTTGAACTCTTCAATGCTAACTGTGGTAGGATGTTCAATGACCGTGGGATATAGAAGAGGCGCATGCCCAAATGGTAACAGTAACACTTCAACCCGTTCTCTTAGCCATTTTGCAAACGATGGATACATTCGACAATTCCCTACTCCCAAAGTCTTCTTCCCTCTTGTCTTTCGACTATGCCAAGTATTAGAAGCTTTCTGAGCAATCTCAAATCCGTCTGTTGATTGGAAGTACAAGGACTCTATGATGTCCATAGCGGCTGGTGGTTCCTTTAAGGCATACCTGAACTGCCTAACCGTGAGGGAAGGGTTATAATTAATTCCCCCTTTCCTCCCAATCAATGGAACATTAGGGAATCCTCCGCAACTATGAAGAATGTCAATGCACCGCAATCCCTGATTAACCCAGACAATGTCCTTTGCTTGTAAGCCCATCAATCGTTCAGACCATTCAAGAGTGTTCTTCGTCCTCTCAAAAGCTCCTGATTGTGGAAGAAAGCGTGTGAACCACTTGTAGAATACAGTCGCGCAACAATTCAACATTCCACCCCTTCGCTTCTCATTCTTATAATGCACAGAGTGGTAGAGATCACCTAAGAGAGTAGGAATAGGATTCTTTGCTATGAAAATGCGAATAGCGTCGAAATCCACGAAGTTGGGCATGTTAGGGAACAAAGTGATTCCATAAATACACAAAGCTAGGATCACATTGAAGGTGCTCCAACTTTTTGCCTCAGTTGCTTTAGTAGCCTCATCTAACAAGAAACTCAAATGATATCCTCAGAAGCCTCCTTTGCTATCAATCCGGTCTTCCAATAATGACCTGCTCAAATAAAGAGCAGTTGCTACATCTTTGAAGTCGGGGTCAATCTTGGACCCAAAGAATGGTGTGCAGTCCTTCACAGAAACTCTCAGGATGCTCGAGTACTCCTCTAATGTAGGTGCCAATACGAAGTCATAAAGTACGAAACATCTATGTTGTGGATCATAAAACTGTAGCAAGGTGTGCATCCCTCTGAAAGCATAGTCACTGATGGGCTCTATGAAATACAAAATCCACCCGTAATCTTGCTTGAAGACATTCAGAACTTCTGGAGGAGCTAAGGCCTTCACTTTGAGGATTTCTTTCACAACAGGCTGATGAACCTTGTAGGAAATAATACACTTGGTCTTTCTCTTGGATTCCATACTCACAGATCAATACCCACAACTGGAATCAAGGATGTGATATGCAACCCTGCAAATGAATAAACATGCGTTAGGAATGCAAGTATACGGATCATGAGATGCAATGAAATGGCATGTGATCGTTGTTTGCATATACTAGGCAATGTTGTACTGCCTTCAGGTTTTCCTGAATACCGACTGTCAAGAATACCAGATTATAAGTATGTGTCAGAAGAAAACCCAAGTATCAAGAACAAGGTAGGTTGAAGGTTTAGTTTTCCTACAAACATGTAAACCCCTCCCAATCTCACGGGTATGCTACTACGGGTCAACATCACAGACTCTCAAAGCCGAATAGCAATAATACGTTCACCATTTCCGAGAAATGGCTCATGACCAAATCAAGGAATCGGTTTGGCATTATGTAATACTCAGGGAGGCCTCAGCTGAATTCCGGAAAAACAAGCATCCCTCATAAGTTCCCGGCTTCAAGCACTAAATTCGAGAAACAATAGTACATTCATCCCGAAGGGTACAATACTACCGTCATACGAACAGTTTCTTTAACTAGGTTCTTATGAGAGAACAAGGTCATCCTATTCGATTTCCTAGTGGGCCCTCGGGTGCGAATGGGTTTGCCACAAAATGTGGTCTGCCACTGTCACCACTGGAGAGAGTTGTTTCCATTAAGGTCCTCGATGATCGGTTCCCAGTGTTAGCAGCTCAGGTGGGAACATTCTATGGTCTGCCTAGGCAGTATAGAACATATCTCAAGAGAGCCTGATCTGGGTGTGGGACTCGTAAAAACTACACGTGCTCAAAACCACGCAAGCCACACGACTGCCCACTCTAAATCCTATGTGTATACTCAAGCCGGATATTTGGCTTATCTCACAACAATCCCATCCTGCCAAGGAAAACCAGAACAACCAGTACAGTATATGCCAGTATATTTGACAGTAAAGTAAAGTGCAGAAAGCTGTAAATAAAGTCGTAAAGGAAAGCGATAAACTGTAAATAAAACAGTAAAGCTAAACTAAAGCATAACAACTAATGAATAAACACCCAACGAAAACAAAAACAGACAAGCGCTAGGATTGACTCTCAAAGGGTAAATCAGAATTTCTAAAATTCCCCAGCAGAGTCGCCAGCTGTCGCTCCCGGGATTTTCATCCTAGTACAAACGTGAAAGTGGCGCGGAAAAGTTAGAGTCTCCAGCCAGACATTTTTATCCCAAAGGAATGGGAAAGGTAATGTTGCACAAACCTAAGGAAGAAGGAAAAGGACGAGGCCTTGCGAACCAAAGATCTGGGTCCGGAAGTCAGTTACGAATTAAGAAGGTATTAGCACCCCAATCCGTCTGCCGTACCCGAAGGGATCCACGCTTATAAGTCTGTTTTTAAAGGGTGGGGAATAATATGTTGTTTGAATAAAGGAATGACTATATAGAATGGAATAGAAATGAGAAAACAAATGGAATTGACAAATGGAAAGAAAGGGGAAAAATGTAGGGAAAATAAAGATTGTGCTCGAATGGGCCCTACCCACTGCCTACGTACCTCATCGGGATAAATGAGGATTAGAGACGCCATAGTTTGTCTAACTAAGGCTGACACTTGTTTGTGGTTTTTAGGATGACGCTGCCATAACTCTAGCTCAGGTGTTACCGGCTCTGACTCGAGGGTGTTTACCATATCGCTGTTTGAACTGTCGATACAAGTCATGTTCGTCTGCAAAAAGTATGAGATGAGATGAGA
Organism: Lathyrus aphaca; assembly: GCA_963966055.1. Lineage (NCBI taxonomy): Eukaryota > Viridiplantae > Streptophyta > Magnoliopsida > Fabales > Fabaceae > Lathyrus > Lathyrus aphaca. The sequence goes on along the minus strand of OZ014523.1, from coordinate 304,261,064 downwards.
AGACGTGGTGTCTTGGTTTGTTGTCTTTTATAAGAAGTGTTTTGAATTTGTGTTTATTGTATGTACAACACTAAAGACTATGACACAGGAGCGAATACTTTCCAAGATCGCCCCAATAGAACGTTTGTAAAGCATCCTAGAAGAGTGAAGGAGACCTCCACTAATCATTTCCCGTATAGCTTAAGGCTCGTGGCGCATTGTACACCTTTTCTTTTATTAAGTGTTTTTGATTTTCTTTTAAGATGAGAAGTGAGACTCAAGTTGTAAAAGGAAAAAACTAAGGGAAACTAGACTTACCCTATGTTAGTTGAGTTTGAAGAGCACCTATGGTTAGTGAGATTTGAAATATTAAATCTACCTAAGGATATAAGACTAGAAATGCAAGTACAAAAAGTTAATGAACATGGTCCTCCTAAGTCATGGTGGGTAAAAACGCATATGAAACATAAACGGGATGAAACGATGGATCGGGTGGATCGATTGCGTGGTGCTGAGACGCACGACTTATGGTGTGCAACATACAAGGCTTGCTTTTGGTGTAATGGAGTGGAACGATGGTAATCGAGGAACCCTAAAATCACATGCAACTTTATTTATTTATTTGAAAATTTACTCGACGTTGGATCGAGTATCCTATTTATTTCATTTTTGAGATTTTGTTTTCTAGCGATTCATTTTATCTTTTCTATCCTAATTATAGAAACTATAAAATCATACAAGTCTTACATCACAAAGTACACAAAAAACATAATCGAGGCATGACTAAACATATTCCAAATCCATAAGTAAATCCTCGGAAAATACATTGCACAAAAGGAAAATTGTTAGTAAGTGAAATGAATATGAATATGCACATTATGATGGAAATGAATTAAAATGACAAAAATATCAAAAGTCATGGAAAAAATATGAAATTAATTCCCTAGGGTACCTAACCTGATTATAACATTTTGTTAAAAAATCTCTTAAAAATTCTAAGTCTAACTATGTCAAATTGTCACCTAAATCTATCTAAGGTTCAATCCTAAATTTATACAAATCACACTACCAAAATAGTAGATAAAATGCCCTTAAAATACATCAAAAATATTCTAGATACTTTTCTTTTGTCCTCTAATCATATCAAAAAGAATGGATCAAAAATGTTATAGGAAGTGGCAGAAATAAAATGTACAAATTTATGTGTTTATGAAGGAATTCATTATAAATCAAATAAAATGAAAAATCGAAATTAAATTGAAAAATGATTACATTCAGAAAGTAAAATTTGGGAATGCTTCTAAATTGACTTAAAAGGCTATTATAATTTTTGGGGATTTTTATTATGCGTTTTAATATTTTTTATGAATTAAAATTGAAGAGGTATTAAAATAGAAAACTAAAAGAAATGAAAATAGAGAGGGGGTGAGAATAGAAATGTTTCCAAGTAAAAAAAACCAATGGGCTTAGCATTGGGGGTGGGATTAGAGAATTATAGAGGCCCATCAGCGCAGGTGGCCTGAGGGTGTATCGCAGTTATGGTGGGATGGTTCGTATGGGATTTGAGGGGTTGGTCCAATCGGACGGTGACACTTGTCACCGTCGGAATGGACCGAAAAAAAAACCAATCCTACCTCTAATGGATTTGGGCGGTGGAGAGATAATTAGAGGTTCTTATGAGTCTTTTAATGGTTAATTATCATGGTTTATTACTCTTAATTCAAGATTAATACCAATATCAACTTATAATCAAATTATAACAAACAAAATAAATCAGACATTAAAAAACGCTTCGTTCTTGCCAACTTCCCCAAATGCGTTCCTCTTTCCTCAGTGAAAACCCTAACGGCTGCGGCGGAAGCACCACCCTACTAACCTCCCTAAAATCGCAAACACTCAACACCGACTCCCCCTTTACTTTGCTCATGACCACGAATACACACTCAGATTTCTCAAACTCCTACTTAAACAACGAGATCGACCGAAGAAATACAAAACAATAATGGAGTGCTGAGGATCTTTTCCGAGTTTTGTACTTATAATCAACGAGGATGATGGCGAATCAACAAAGGTGAGGCTTCACTTTTCTTCTTCTCGCTGCGATTTTGTTTCTTCTGTTTATCGTATCAACTTCGTGACTTTGCGTTTTACGTTGTTGTATCCGTGCAGTGCTCTCTTGGAACAGGAAGATTGAAGCACGATTGACAAAGCTCGTTGAAGGTTATTCCGCGAATTGGTGATTTGGCTGCAGAAGGTTCAAGGTTGTTGCGGATGCGGCGAAGCAAATTACTGATGAAGTTATAGATTGATGGAGTTCGAGCTGAAGATCGTTAACTGTTCGATGACGAGAAGGTTGCAGAAGATAATTTTGCGGCTGAAGTCTTGAGCCACGGCTTGATGAAGACGATCGATGATGACTCAGAGTCCCGAGGTAATGGCTGCGACACAAATGTCTTCTACTTGCTCTTTTCTCTTCTTGAATTTCTCATCCAATTTTGAAACCATGAATTGGTTTGTTATTGATGGTATTCTATGAAATGCGTTCTTGAACCTGCAGGTTGTGTTATCATCGAAGAAGCATAATAGCGACAGATCCCCAGATTGATGAAGGTAAGAGACGTTTGAAGGTGAAGATTGAAAGAGATCAAAGAAGGTGGAGATGATCAAAGAATCAGGGCAAGTAGTGAAGAAGATTGATTGAAGATTTTTGTGAACAAATGAAGAAGCTTTTGATTGAAGAAAAGAAGAAGGAAAGATCTTGAATTCAGAATAAGGAAAGAAGGATGAGGAAGAAGAATACAGAAGAAGAATGCAGAGTGGATGCCAGAAGATTGAATCAGTGATGAAGATTGAGTCCAAAAATCCCCCTGAATCTGCAACACCTTTTCTGTTTTATAGAGGAGGAAGTGAAGGGCTCCAAGGTAGTTTCCAAATCAATTTTCAGTTAGTTATGATTCTGTTATCATTCTGTTATGGATTGGTTGAGTTTAGTTTGGAAATTCTGTTAAGAACTGATTGAAATTAGTTTGCTAATTCTGTTAAATTAGCTGTGGTTTTTCAGTTAGAGATTTCACAACTGATTGGTAACTCTTTATCACTGAATTCCTGTTCAGTTTTTTCCTTTGTTTTTATTTTGAGAAACCTTTAGAAACTAAATTGAAAATTAAAGCCTTCCAATTATGGAGAAATCTGATAGGCCAGGACATTGATTCCTTCGAAGGAAACTTGGCCTCGGATATCCACAACCCGGTCGTATGTGTGTTCCGCCATCTGTTGTCCAACGCTATCTTTGGCCGGGAAAATTCTAAAAAATTTAATTCCAAAGAGTTCATCTTTTTGCACGCTGCCCTCTTACAGAGGATATTGAATCTCGTCCCTTTCATAATAGCACACATGTGTGCCATTGAGAAAAAGGGCGAAACTGTATCATTTGAAGGATTTATTACCTTAATTGCACGAGCTCTCGAGCTAGACACTGATCTAGCTAATTAGAACCACTTCCACCTCACATAATTGATTTAAAATTTTAAGATATATATGATTATTCAAGGCGAGGAAGGAAGGAGGCTACAACTTCATGGTTCATAATATTGTTATCCCGAGTGTGATTTTAGCATGTCCTTGTTGCACCAATATGCGTCTCGAAATAAATTGGACTTATGAACTAGAAGCAACACCTTTTATCGATCTGTTACCACCAAATGTCCTGGAGGGAGAAGGTGACGGAACCTATGATGAACATGAGCGGAGGAACCAATTTCCCTTTCATAATGTACCTACATCTCATGTATCACCTGCACACACTCCACCCTATACTAACCCTTTTACATGTACATCTTCTGGTTTCCATATCACTGAAGAAATGTGGAGAGAGAGAAAAGAGCCCGCGAATAAGAATGTGATTGTATGTTGTATGTCGTGTATGAGCATCAACAAGACGCGATTGACTTAATGCATGAGTCTCAAAGACATACTAAGCAATCTATACAGACCATCCTAGAGTCTCAATACACCATTGCTTCTCAACTATAGTGCCAACAATCTTATCTTACTAGTCATTTCAACCTCGTGGAGATGAATCAGGATTCCATTCTAGGAAACATTATAAGACTTCAAGAGTCAAACACCGCACTAACAACACGGGTTGAGCAACTCGAGATTTCACAAACTACCCATCACTGCAGTTGGAGTCGTCATCCCCGATGTTTAGACCAGGGAGGAGAGGGTACTAGTGGTCAGTAGTAGCATTGTCCATATTCTAACTATATATTCTCACCTTTTATCGAAACATTGGGGACAATGTTCGGTTTAAGTGTGGGAAGAGATATTTACTGTTTTTATTTTCCCTTATGCTTTCTAGTTTTATTGTTTTCTAGTTTAGCTTTTATTATGTTTTTAGTTTATTTTTAGTTTGTTTTTAATAATTACATGTTCTTGACGTGTCGTATGTATAGTTTGTCTATTCCCCCCATTTCTTGAGCCATAACAAAAAAATTTGAATAAGAAAATAACTTTTATTTTTAAATTTGGGTTGTTAGACAAGTTTAGGATAGGTTGTAGAGACTTGGGAAAACTCATTTAACAATGGTTGGGAAAGATATATAATGACGCATGCGCATGCATTATTATGTAGAGTGTTGTTGTATATACTGTACTTACAATGATGGTCCTGGAACCGTTGTTGTATTCTAGAAAACGCACGCCATATCACAACGGTTAGTTTGCATAACCGTCGCGATATAACTAAAGGTGACCTGGTTCGATTCTCAGCGAAAACATTATTTTATTTTTATTATTCAACATAAAACTACAATTAGGTTTGTAACCGCTATCAAAAAATTTGTTCTAAATATAAAAAATTCACTGCTTATTATCAAATTCTTGCCCAATTTTATCCTGTCAAAACACTTCTGTTTACATATAACACAATATGTTCATCAAAACAATGGTTGTTTACATACATAACACAATTTTACATCAAAGACTAACATTATATTCTTATCAAACTGTCAAAAACACTATATATGTACATTAAAAGCTAACTGTCAAAACAAGGTTGTTTACATCAAAATATATGTACATCAAAATAAATATTGAGGAATGTTAAGCAGATTGTTGACCCTTAAGTAGATTGTGCATATACGGCCAACGTTTGCGAAGATCTACAAAGTTCTCGAGGGGGGATGGGGTTTGGTCATTAAATATCTACATAAGAAAGATAAAAATATTAAATATCATGCATGACAATAATTCAACAGACAACTTATATATTAATGAAATATAGACCTTATCCCATGAGTCAACAATGCCGTCAAGGACAATGTTTAACATGTGTTTTATGACATAATACTCACACTCGTAACTCCCAAGTTGTTTCCTCATCTACAAATTTATGAAATAATTACATGAATATAACCACACATGTATGTAAATGTAAAAATAAATAATTACATGAATACTAACCTTAGGAGCCACCCATGTCAGCTTTTTTTTAACATTCCTCAACATATTAACTTGCTCCACATAACTGCACATTGAAAATGAATTTAACATATTACATATGATAAACTAATTACAATTAATGTCAAAGAAAATTATATTAAACATAGACACTTACGTTTGAATCATTTCTTTCCTTTGTTTGTGGAGTGGAGTATGCAAGGAACACAATGTAGAAACCATATTTGTCCTAAATGATATTATGATCAATTGCCAATGACCACTGAATGAACGCGAGAATATATATATATATATATATATATATATATATATATATATATATATATATATATATATATATATATATATATATATATATATTAGTTTTTACTAAAACAAACTAAATATAGAATATATAAATAAATTACAACAATACTTACCAACAGAGGAATGTTGCAAGGTAACATTCTTTTCCTCCCTCTTTTAGTCGGCTTCTCAAGTAATCTTCCATGATTTTTTTGTCATTATACGTCCACATAATATACGATGGCTCCAAGATTCCATAAATACTTGTTTTATTCAACTCTATACAAAGACAGTGAATGTACCTAAATGGTCAAGGAAAATGAATCAATTAATGGAGAACATACAAAAAATGATAATGTTAATGACATGTAAATTCGACAATAAACTTACATGCATCAAAATTTCAAAATACATACGTTAAGACACTTAAATCCTGCGAGAAAATCCCTTACTTCTTCAGGACCGTAATACATAATGTCCAGTTGCAGACAATGTTCTAACGGGAGAGGTTGCGATAAATTTATTGATGCAATGAAGATGTATAAATTAGTGATTTCATTCGGACTAGGGTCTAATAATCCATTGCGGTTATCCACAGAGGGAGGGAATGTATTACTTCCTCTTGTAGAAGCGCGATTTATAACACTTCTACTTGGAGTTTGATGATCATCACCATCAACACAATGATTATCTTCATTTGTTCATTGTTCGAGGTTTTTACTTAATCTCTACATCATAAAATTGAATTACAACATAAATAAAAAATAAGCACAATATATATCATACATCTCGATTAAAGCACATACTGAATATAACTTTTGTAACTTTTTCATGTCTTTTTCCCTTTTTTTCCTCTCCTCTTTAAACATCCTCTGTTGTTCTTCCAATTGTCTCTCAATATTTTCAATATTTTGTCGTTGAGCATGCAATTCAGGGGTTTCAATGCTTCTCTTTTGAGACCCAAAGTATGATCTCAAGCTGACACCTTCTCCAACACCACGGACACAACATCCTTGCTCAGTTGTTCCGATAGCTTCCATTAATATGTCATGTCGTGCTTCCGGAACAAATGTGCCTTCACGGGCCGCCACAATCAAATTATCCTACATAATATGAACAACTTACATAAGCAAACGCATTTAAATAACATAAGCAAAACAAAACGTATACTTACAATTTTCTCAGCAACTACTCTTGAAGCCATTGAGGTGTACTATCCATTAGGCCTTACTTGAGCCCTCTTCCATTTCTCGTGTCTTGATGGTGGATATGGAATGTCACCATCTCCCATTTGTTGTTGTTTTTCAAGCATCATTTTCTTCTCAAGTTTCTAGTAACCCCCACGAGACAATCTATGGGGTACATGTTTTTCGCCATGTTTTGAACCCCTAATTCGCTTTTAGCCTATTATTAACAAAGTGGTTAATGTGTATGATTAGTATCTATAACTCATTACACTAGTGCATAAACAATAATTTACACCCATTTTTTTTTTACATTTTACACATGTTTTTAGAGGGTGTGAATTCAACGGGTGAGAAATGTCTGACAAATTTACACTCATTTTAAAACGGGTGTAAATAGATGTTAAATTACACATTTTTTTGTTGAAATCAGGTGTAAATGTTTACCTATATACATTTATAGATGATATATTACACCATTATTTATAGAATGCGTGTAAATTTTTAAATAATTGCATTTAAATTAAACATATTTACTCCCCATTTGATAAATATCAGGTGTAAAATGATCAATATTTACTATGGATATTGACAAATTTACACCTTATTTTCTCTAAATAGGTGTAAAAATATGATATATTACATCCGATTTTACTCTGGATGTTGGCAAATTTACACCCTATTTTCATGATATATTACACTAGATTTTACCATAGATGTTGACAAATTTACGCCATATTTTCTTTAAATATAATATATTTGTTTTATTTTCATAATTATATTATATTTAATTTGATTTAAACCTATTGCATTTAATCAAATATTTTTTTATACAACTACACATTCCGTAAACAAAAATTCCGTAAACAAAAAGCACAACCAAAACAAACATATAATTCATGTAATTCTCACTAAACCAAATTAATTCCATTTTCTATTCAATTAGACATATTCCCACAATGACAAAACCAACATAATTTTCAACTATAATTAGTGTGATAAAAAGAATATAAAAGCAAAATTAGTGCTTAATGCATTGCACTCTTGGATGAGCATTGAACACTAACTAAGAACACTCCACTTCTGAAATAGGGTATTCCTCATGGATTTTCCCTGCATGACTCTCTAGGCCTATAGTTTCTTTAAGCTACCCATATTTTTGAGCTTCCCACCATAGTTCCTTTGCTATGATCTTGTTGAACTGACTTTTTCAAAAACGTTTTGAGGTTGCCGATCCTCATCTCCTCAAATTTGGCCCGCAATTCTATTATTTATGCAAGCAAAATATAATCTGTTTATCTCAGTATGATCATCAAACAAAATCGATTGTGAATGTTACTGATTAGCACTCTAAAGTTTCCCTAACACCAGCTATAAGATTTTTTCCATTCCATGTTGGTGCAGATTTTGATGGTAAAACATTAAGAATTTTTTTATAACATGAAAAAGTGGTTAAATAGTATTTCAGATAAATAAGGTAAAAAATTACAAATAATAAGTCATACCATTTCTCGGAGCTTCTCTTTTTTTGTAAAGAGATTGAAATCTAGACCAACTTCTTGAGGTTTCTTTTTGGCCAACTTATTCTCCACAGTAGCTTGAGCAACTGAACCCACAACAATCCCACTTTTAGAATCAATTATTTTCGTCTTACCCTTGTGGTGTTGAATCACTATCCATCATCCTTCTGCAACAAGGGTTTCTTTAGCTTTTATTTCCTATATTGACCAAAAAATAGGGAAACAAAAAATAAGTAAAAAATTGTGCAATCATTCTAAAGTTGTAACTGAATATTGAATGTGGAAGATTAAACACCTGAGGATCACAAATTGAATAAGTTAATAAATTTGTTAGTTAGTTAGTTAGGGGTGTGAGATGAGAGACTATAAATAACAGAATATGGGGCGACTAAAGGGAACTGTTAAGGACAGTACAAGGTCTCTTAAATTCATAGGTGTGAGATATATATCAATTCACTCTATGAATAAAAACGGAATTATCCAATATATGCATAATATTTATAGTTTATTAGAAAATTCAAATTCAATCTTCCTATATAAAGCAATTCATACTTTTCATTCCATTTGAGCAATCATCATCTCTGGAGGAAATAACATGACATTCTTTCTGATGATTTTCTTTCGTCACTTCTGGTGATTTTGGAACCTTGTTTACATTTTTATTCTTAGCCTCTTCTGATCTACCAACAAAACAAAGATAAATTCTTTCTGATGATTTTCTTTCGTCACTTCTGGTTATTGGACTCTAATTTACTATTTCCAGTCTTCTTCAAACCTAGGTCATATTCCAACAACCGTGTAAAAGGTTCTTTGATTCTAGTAAGTAGATCTAAATTATCAAATTATGCCTGTAATAAGGTATAATCATCTACTTCTGTACATTCATTTGAACATAAATCAAGGTAGTTATCATTGTCAAATGATGGATGAGAACTATGGCTATCAACATTGATTACAGTATGTGATACTTAAGGTTGACGATTCCAAGACTCAATCCTACTAACTATCCCATGGATTTTAGCTTATTAACAGAAACAAAAAGCATACGTGCAACAAGGGACCGATGGAAGATTGAGGAAAAAAGCATACTAATTTGCTAGTTGCTGTAGCATTCTCATTCGAACTGGGAGCCGTAACAAGTGCTAATTCCCAACCAGTGGTTCAATTTGCATTATTTAAAACAACATAAGATTGTTGATCAGCTGAAACCACCATTAACAAAAAAAATTATGAATTGTGGTTAAAACATCATATCTAATTTCAATATCCAACACAATGGAAAAATAGGAATGAAATAGTGGAGCATAGTTCATTTCACATGATTATTATCCTTTAATATCTTAAGAAAAAGTAGTCGAAATGTAACAAATTACCGACAGGAACATGGATAAAGCCAAGGCATTCTTCTCATCCAACTCTGCAGCAGCTGGAATAGGATCCTCCATATTCTGGTAATCAAATCAAAACGAAAAAAACTACAGTGCAAGTAAAAGACATCATGTTCTAGATAAAGCAACTGTAATTGCCAAAAACATGGTACACAAAAAATAGGTATCAATAGATGCATTGATCATTCTCGTACAATTTCACCTATATATTTATCTAGATGTATTTGTATCCCGACAAACTGTGTTTAAACAAGAATTATATGTATTGAGCATTTCCGTAAATGTTTATCGTGGTGGATGTAAAGTGTGAAAGGCGCTATCAAGAACAATCTATAACATCCTCCACATGGCGTCCTACAACTTGAAAATTATCTAAGAAATAGTAAAAATGTTGAATAAGGTGACCATTAAGAATAAGTATCTACTTTCCAGAATTGATGACTTAATAGATCAGCTAGTTGGTGCGCGTGTTTTTAGTAAAATTGATTTGAGGTCAGATTACCATCAGATACGGGTGAAAGAAGGGGATATTCAGAAGACTGCACTTAGGACTCGATATGGACATTATGAATATGTTGTGATGTCTTTTGGAATGTCTAATGTACTGGGTGTATTTATGGAGTATATGAACCGTATCTTTCATTCTTATTTAGATCAGTTTATTGTGGTATTTATTAATGATATACTTATTTATTCTAAGATTGAAGATGATCATAAGGAACATTTGAGAATTGCTTTGCAGGTGTTGAAAGATAACAAATTGTTTGCTAAGTTATCGAAGTGTGAATTCTGGCTCAATAATGTAAGTTTCTTAGGTCATGTTATTTTTGGTGATGGTATAACAGTGGATCCTTCTAAGGTAAGCGATGTACTGCAATGGGAACCTCTGAAGACCGTAACGTAGATTCATAGTTTTCTGGGTCTAGCAGGGTATTATAGAAGATTTATTAAAGGGTTTTCTAATTTGGCGTTACCGTTGACTCAATTGACTAGAAAGAGTCAAGCGTTTATTTGGGATGCAACTTGTGAGAAAAGTTTTGAAGAGTTGAATAAGAAATTGACTACGGCACCAGTATTGGTTTTACCAAGTCCTGGTGAGCCTTTTGTTGTATATTGTGATGCGTCCAAGATGAGACTAGGTGGTGTGTTGATGCAAGATGGTAAGGTAGTAGCTTATACTTCGAGACAATTGAGGGTACATGAGAGGAATCATCCTACCCATGATCTTGAGTTAGCTGCAGTAGTGTTTGTATTGAAAATTTGGAGGCACTAATTGTATGGATCAAGATTTGAAGTGTTTAGCGACCATAAGAGTTTAAAGTTCATGTTTGATCATAAAGAGCTAAATATGAGGCAAAGAAGATGTTTAAAATTTCTGAAAGATTGTGATTTTAATTTGAGTTATCATCCGGGTAAAGCTAATGTTGTAGCAGATGCTAAGGCAATTCATATGTCGACATTGATGGTGAAATAATTAGAGTTAATTGAGTAGTTTAGAGATTTGAGTATGGTTTGTGAGACGACACCTGAGAGTGTTAGACTTGGAATGTTAAAAGTGAATAATGACTTCTTGGATATTATTAAATAGAATCATAGACTTGATGTGAAGTTGGTAAATTTGATGCCTATAGGAGGAAACGACCTTGAAAGTGATTTCCAAGTAGATAATTCTGGTGTGATGAGGTTCCAGGGCAGGATTTGTGTGTCGGACAATGTTGAGTTGAAAAAGGAAATATTAGAAGAAAGTCATCGTAGTAGCTTGAGTATTCATCCAGGAGCTACGAAGATGTATCAGGATTTAAAGAAATTGTTTTGGTGGTTTGGTATGAGGAGGGATATAACACAATTTGAGTATGCTTGTTTGGTGTGTCAGAAATCGAAAGTGGAACATCAGAAGCCTTCGGAATGATGCAACCGTTGGAGATTCCAAAATGGAAATGGGACAGTATTGCTATGGACTTTGTTACTAGTTTTCCGAATACGGCCAGAGGATTTAATGTTATTTGGGTAGTTGTGGATAGACTTACAAAATCCACACATTTTATTCCTATTAATATGAGTTTTCCGTTGATGAAGTTGGCAGGAATTTATATCCGGATAATTGTGAAGTTGCATGGTGTTCCTTCGAGTATAGTATCAGATAGAGTTATTAGATTCACTTATGAGTTTTGGAAGAGTTTACAATAAGCTTTGGGTTTAAAGTTGAAGTTTAGTTCGGCTTATCATCCGCGGACGGACGGTCAGTCAGAGAGAACTATTCAAACTTTAGAAGATCTATTGAGGACTTGTATATTGGAACAAGGTGGTGCATGAGATACTTATTTTCCATTGATTGAGTTCACATACAATAATAGTTACCATTATAGTATTGAAATGACACCGTTTGAAGCTTTTTATGGTAGGAGGTGTATAATGTCTTTATGTTGGTATGAAACTGGTGAAAATGTTGTGCTTGGACCTGAAATTGTACAACAGACTACTGAGGAAATTCAGATGATTAGAGAAAATATGAAAGCATCTCAGAGTAGACAGAAAAGCTATCATGATAACTGGAGAAAAGAATTAGAATTTGCTGAAGGTGGCCATGTTTGTTGAGAGTTAATCCAATGACAGGTGTCAGACGTGCCTTGAAATCGAAGAAGCTGGATCCTAAGTTCATCGGACCATATCAAATTTTGTAGAGAGTTAGTATTGTTGCATACAGGGTGGCGTTACTACCAGAGCTTTCGAACTTGCATGACATTTTTCATGTATTGCAACTTCAGAAATATGTGTTTGATCCATCTCACGTTATTCAGAGGGATGAGGTGCAGGTTAGGGAGAATCTTACTATGGAAGAAATGCCGATAAGAATTGAGGATCGCAAAATGAAGCAACTCAGGGGTAAAGAGATTCCTCTGGTAAGAGTAGCTTGGGGAGGAGCTGCTGGTGGAAGTGTGACCTGGGAGCTATAAAGCAGGATGCGAGAGTCGTATCCGGAACTTTTCTCATCAGGTACATTTTCAAGGACGCAAATATTCTAAGTGGGGGAAAGTTGTTTATTGTAACTCCCCATTGTTAATATTTAATCGTCGGGTATTTTTGGTGTTGTGTTGGCCTTATTTAAGTCGTATCTCCTGTTGTCTCGGTGTTGTGTCCTGGTGGGATGGGTAGAATCGGGGTGCGCTTAGTAATATCGGGTGTGTGAATAATAATAAGACTATTTAATTACAATTTTATTATTATTAACTTTATTATTATTACCTTTATGAAATAATATTATAATTAAAATTATTATTATTATTATTTGGATTTAATTAAAATAAGGGACAGTTTAGTAAAATCTCAAGGTGAGAGTGTTAGAAGTGAATTAGTCTAATAAGAAAATTAGTGGAAGAATTAGTCGTATAATTTTTGTAGAAGAACCAAAGAGACTAGGAAGTAGGAAGAACATCTAGGGCACCAATCTTTGAGGAATTCGCAGGATTTTTCATCTGAATTCGAGATAATGGGGTAGAAAATGTTCTAAATTAGGTGATTTAACATGATGGGTAGTGAGGGTTTCCTTCCATCATAGGGTTTTTATGTTGTTCTTTTGATTTGTGATGAATCTGTACTTGTCCGATTGTTGTTGCGAATTGATGAATATGATTGTATGATCTTGATGAATTTCTATTGGATTGATGTTGTTGTTGTTATGGTATTATGCATAGTTTATGCAGATTTTGTTGTAGAAGATGAACAATTGCGAATCTAGATATAGAACAATAATAAAACTAGATTTAGTAATGATAAGTGAAAGAAGAATAAGAATGGTGATGTAAAACGGGAGTAGAAACAATCATAGGTCTGGTATGAATTATGAAACCGAGTAATATGAGAAACAAATCTATAATGAGGAAGAAAAACTAGAAAAATGTAGTTCTCTGCCTATACGCGTATGGAGCAAGTCAATACGCGTATGGTGGGTGAGTAAATAGGTTGTTGCGCGTAATAATGGAGGTGTACGCATATGAAGTGTGGATTTTGGGGGTATTCTGCCCATTTGCGTAGGTTACGTGTAAGGGCATGGGACGATACGTGTATTGGGTGGTGTATGGAGTATCATACGCGTAATGCCCAATGCTGGGGAGGAATCAATACGCATATGGCTAGGCCAATACGTGTATGACCAAAGTGTTTGGGCCAAAATGCCGTTTTTGCGATTTCTGTCCCGATTTCGTGTGTGTGGCTGATTCTTTTGGTGAGGAGTATTGAGATAGACCTTAATTCATATTTAATCGAGGATTAACATCAAGAAATAGAATAATGATGGAACTTAGGTGGATTTAACTAGTTGAATAATCAATTAAGTCGCGCAAGGTTATTATTAGTGATCTATGTGGAACTATTGTTGTGTTTTGATCAGAAGGATCATGTAGATGTATAATATGGTGAATTATACATATGTATACATTTTCATGGTCTTGCATACATATTCATATTATTGTTTGGATGATTGTGCCGGATGGGCGAATACGATCATCTGTACTCCGTAACGGATAATGGTGGGATAATCATTGCCAGACGGGCGTATGTGATTATCTATATTCGATTGAATGAACAAAAACTGGTACCATATGCATTGTGTTGCGTCGAGTCACATTACATAACTATTGTTGCATAACTATTGTTGTATTTGTTGCTACTTAATTATTGATGTAATTGTAGTATTTGTTGTTGTGAGTGAGAAACAACCCTTAAAGATGTTATTTACACCGTTTATATTTGAATTTGTTTTTCACCCCTTTGTTGTTTGTTGTTGCGTCTGTGATTCTTTGGAAGTACAAATAATCCAGGTACTTGAGAGTGCATGGAGTTGTGTTGCTTGTTCGAGTCTTAGGATGCTCTGATACATAACACGAGCTATTTTCCGCGGGGATTTTTGCGGGGGCCATTTCGGCGAAATAATCGGCTAGTGCTTGGGCCTTCAAATTCTTCATGCCCTCGTACTGTATGTCGAACTCATACAGCTCTAATGACCATTTCAGCATCCTATCAGCCATGCCTGGTTGTGCCAAGAGTTGCTTAATGGGTTGGTCGGTCCTTACGACCACCGTGTGTGCTAGGAAATAATCTCGTAGTTGTCTAGCATCGGTTATGAGGGCGATGGTTACCTTCTCGACCTGCTGGTACCTTAACTCCGGACCTTGCAAGGCTTTGCTCGTGAAGTACACGGGTTTTTTCCTGTCGGTGTCTTCTCTTATTAGCGTTACACTGATGGCCTCAGCGTTGATGGCCAAGTACAAGTAGAGGATTTCCCCGGCCACTGGCCTCAAGAGGACGGGAGTTTAGATAGTGCTCGTTTAAGATGCTGTAGAGCATTCTTGCATTCATTTGTCCATTCAAACGTGGCTTCCTTGCGGAGCAGCTTGAAAAAAGGGGAGGCGTGCTGAGCGGATTTTGCGACAAAACGAGATAAGGAAGCGAGCATACCATTCAGGGATTGAATCGATTTTTTTGAACTAGGTGTAGGGAATTCCGTGAATGCACGACATTTGTCGGGGTTGGCCCCGATACCCCTTTCTGTAAGGTAGAAAACAAGGAACTTGCCTGCTCGCACACCGAAGGTACACTTATCAGGGTTGGAACACACTCTGCATTTTCTGGCCTGATCGAATACATTCTGCAAATGAGAAGAATGATCAGCTACCTGGATGGATTTGACGACCAAGTCATCCATGTAAACTTCTAACATATCCCCAATTTGTGATTGGAAGATGTTATTCATCATGTGCTGATAGGTGGCTCCTGCGTTTTTTAACCCGAAGGGAATTACGTTGTAGTAATAGTTTCCCGGGGTCATGAACGTGGTGTGCCTCTTGTCCTTGTCGGCCATGGGTATCTGGTTGTACCCGGAGTATGCGTTCATAAAGGATAGCAATTTAAAATCTGCAGAGTTATCTACTAGTTTTTCTATGTTAGGTAGTGGATTAGAATCTTTTGGGCATTCGCGATTAAGATCAATGTAATCAATACAGAGGCGTGTCGCTCCCAAAAGATGAGACTGGCTCAAATATGGTACAGACACGAACGGTCGGCGAAAAGAACAATGAGAACACACAGCAGTGAACTCACTGGAAAAGAAAAGAGTCGCCAGCTAGGCATTTTTATCCCGGAGGAAAGGCAATGCTGCATAGACCTAGAAAGATATGGATAAGACGGTTGCGAACCAGAGAGACTGAGAAAGGGGGTTGGTTACAACCTGGGAAGGTATTAGCACCCATATTGTCCGCCGTACTCGACGGGATCCACGCTTAAAAGATTTGTGTTTTAAAGGGGTAGTGTCAGTGCAATTTGTGTATACAATAGCTGGAAAAGGATGTACAGGTGTCAGTGTAAAAGAAGTGTAAAGTGTAATATATACAGTGTCAGTGTAAGGACGAGAGTGAAATGCTCATGATAATGAGGCTAAGAGAATGATGTTGGAAAGAGGGGGAATATACAGAGACTTTTGTTCGATAACTGTTAAGTTATGCCTACGTATCCTCTCGTGCAATGAGGAAGTCAGAACACCGTAGTTCGACCCAAAGAGACTGAAAGGTGAATTGACTTGTGAACTGCTTGCTTGTCTATGCTCAAGTGTATGACCTTTCTGGCTCAGGTGCAAACTGTCTTGCATTAGACGGAAGAAGCAAGTTCTCGTTCATGAGTGAATGAGGTGAGAAAAGAATCCCGGAGGAGACGATTATTGTTTGTTTTTAAGTTTTCAGTCTTTTATTGCTTTTGAAAGTTTGTCATAGGTTAATGAGCTTAAGCCTAAACCAATGGATTTAGTAAACTCATCACATCTTCCCTCTGATTAGGGGTAATGAGAATACCTTAAGTGTGAAGTCAGCTTCTCACACTTAATCACCTTTGATGTAAGGTTAAGATCATTAACCTACTTGTGATTAATTAGATGTTTTTGTTGTTTTTGTTTAGTGTTAAGTAATGAGGTTAAGCCATAATCAAGGATTAAACAGACTCATTACACCATCCTAATAGAAGGATAATAGATGAGAATGTTTAAGCTGAGGAAAGCTCCTCAACTTAATCCATGATTAGGGATTAAACTCATGACAAAACAAACCTTTATTAAGTGGATTTTATTTAATGATATGATGAAGAAATGATTTTTAGGGTTTGTAAGACAACTTGGGGAGGACTTGTCCATTAACACTAGGGTTAGTCCTTCTTAACCAGTTAAGGAAGAATTAGAACCCTAATGCAAGGCCCAAGTTACAAGCTTGATGTCTTGGTGATTATTAAGTGAATTGATTAAGAGATTTAAACACATTAAGGGTTTAACACTTAGGATTAAAGTTATACACTCCATCCTAATAGAAGGATGCAGGCATAAGCTTAATCACAAAGCCTTAAAGCCTTTAGGGTTTAGTCCCTGATTATGAGATGAGAAGAGAAGACTCAAAGAGACACAAAGGTAAAACTAAGAGGGGAGACTAATCAAAACCCTAATCATTGTCATGCTTGGTTGTTCCTAAGGTTTGTGAGGTTTAACAAGAAAGATCTTCAATGGAACCACCAGGAAGCAGATGAAAGGATCAGGAGAAGCAAAGTAACTTGCTCCACTTAAGAAGGCAAGTCACTTGAGGAGAGAAGGTGAGAAGAAGAAGAAAGAGCAAGCTCAATCTCAAACACATAACAAAATTCAGCATGGATGCAAGAGAGAGATGAAAAGAAAATGTGAGAAGTGAAGGCAAATTCACTTCTCAAAGTTGCTTACCACCTGAAAAGTTAGAAAAGAAATGCAATGCAATGCAAAATGGAATGAAATGGCATGATGCAAACCCAAAAACCAGAAGCAATATTATGATGCTAATGATGCTATGAGATGCTACAAATATGAAACAACACATGGAGATGATCATACAAACTTATGGATGCAAATGAAGCAAGTTAAAAACCATGATCATTCATGAAAAGTTATGAAATGCAAATGACATACAACATGGCAAATGCAAGATGCAATGATCAAACATGCTTTCAATATGTCTTAAGATGCCAAATGAATCAAATGGATGCAAAAAATGCTATGACAAGTCAGGGTATGCAAGCAAATGCAAGATGGATGCATATGGAAGTCCAAATTAGGGTTTATGATCAATGCATCAAACAAAAACCAAAATCAGAAGCAAACATCAAGATAAAAAATTGAAAATGCATTCAAAGGATCCCTAATCCTATACTAACTCACTGCCCAAAGGAGAAGTTCCAACTCTTAACCTAATTCAAGTTATGATTTTCCTAAGTTTTCTAGGGTCTTAGGGTTCCTTAACAAGAAAAATGTCAAACAAAAGGAAAATGAAAGATCAAATCATGCCCATTTAATCTCACAAACTACATGCTAAACACAATGCAATGCAAAAAGAATCAAGGTCCAACTCTCAATGGTTAGGCAGAAATGATTTTTGGAAGTTTTGATCAAAATAATGCATTAAAATGATTTTAATTCCATGAAAAATTCTCAAAATGCATCAAGATCAAAAAAGAAATTTGGTTTGAGGGTTGGACAATGTTTCTAAATGGTTTTAAATATTTCATGAATTTTTTGGTGATTTTTTAAATACCTAAAAGCATTTTTAATTAATTAATTCTCATTAATTAATTAAGAATAAACTTTTAAATATTTAAAAATATTTTTTATATGCTGAAAATAAAAATAAAAATATTTTTGGTTTCTGAAATAAAATAAAAGTTTGTACAAAAAATTTCAGAATTTTTAAATTGATTTTGCTATTTTAAATAAAATGAAGAAAACAAATGCAATTAAATGAAATAAAAACTGAATTTAAAAGAAAGTCAGCGCATCCAGTGGTCCACATTTAAACCTGAGATGGAGGGAAAGACTGCGCGCGTGATCCTAAGGCTGAGATTCAAACTGGCCTAATTTCCATTTTATATTAATTAAACAGAATTAATTAAGTTAATTGTGGATTAGGGTTTCTAATGGTGCATCTTGACCATTCAAACGCGCGCCAGTCAACCCAGGTCAGCTCATCCAACGTTCCAGATTCAAACCTCATTAAACACAGGGATTAAGCCCTAATCATTTTCAGGTGGCCGGAGAAGACCTCCGGTCGTCTTCTCCGGTGGGAACCCCACCTGAAAATTTCTAAACTCTTCAAAACTCCACTAAAATGAAATCTAACAAACCAGAAATCATTCCAACACCTCACTGAATCAAAACCCTAACTCAAAACTCATTTATTCTTCCTCAATCAACTGAATCGAAACAAAACATTTTTTTAGGGCAAGAGTTTCAGAACAAGATTAAACTCTCATTTCTCAACCATTTCAGAAAATAAAAGCACCAGAGTGATCAGTGAATCATGAAAAACAACTTAAGAACTTAAAAATCCATTTCTGGAAAAAATGTTCATGAAGCTACCTGAGTTTGAAGCTTTTCAGTTTGCAACTTTCTGACCTCTTTTCTTTGCGCAATCCACTCCTTTTAGGCCCCTGATGACATCTTGATGCTTAGAGAGAGTTTGTGTTGGCTGGTTTGGAAGTTTGAACAAGTTCTGTTCAAGGTCAGGTGAGGATCGTGTTTGTGATTCTATGGTTTTCAGGCTGTTTTGAAGGTTGGTTTGTGTTCAGTGAAGCATGGTGAGAAGGTTTGTGAAGTTTGTTTGAGTGTTTGAAGCTTGTATGATGATTTTCGAAAGCTTTTGCAAGTGAGGGTGAAAATGTGAATGTTGTGTTGTGGCTGGTTTCAGGCTTGTGTAATGTATGCTTTGTCTTGCTTTTGATTAACATAAACAAATCCTATTGGTCAGAAGATGTGACATGTGCTTTTGTGATTGGTATGGGTGCTTTTGCAAAATGTCAACTTTTGTGTAAGAGAAGCATGGGTCACTTTCTAGCCAAGTACATAGAGGGTGTGCTGCGCAGCATGGTGAGGGAAAAGGCCTAGGAGGGTTCAGCATACTAGCCAGCAAGTGGATGAGAAGCTATCATGACTTTTGCAACTTGCCTTGCCTTTGGTTCTTATGGAAGAAACTTGATCCATGGGCCATGAAACATGTGATTCCTTGGATGCATTCTGAACTTTAGATGTTATGTGATCATGTTGTGTGGATTAGAAGCCCATTTGATGACTTAATTGGCCTTGAGAAGTGAATTTGCAACTTTGCCTCTTTGGTGCATGACTTGAAATTTAGTGATTTTTGCCAACTTTGACAAACCATAACTTTTGATCCAAAATGAATTAGGTCATGTTCTTGTACTTTTTGAAAAGGGAAAGATCCATTCTACAACTTTCATGACCAAAGTTTTTCCATTTGAAGCTTTTTTGAATCAAAAAGTAAGGGTTGAAAAAGTTGCATAAAATGACATTTTCATTAAAAGTCAAACTTGCCCAAAAAGTCAACTTTGCAAAAGACTTGAAATTATTGAATTTTGTGAACTTTCAATGTCTTCTATGATCAAATAAAGATCATATACAATCAAAATGATGAAGAACACCCATTGGTTGGGTCATTGGGAGCCTCAGATGCCCTGATTTTGCACTGACTTGCCTAGAAAGTCAACCCATGATCAGATGACTTCCCCATTGAATTTCTTCATGAAAATTGATATGCATGATCCCTATACCATATAGAGACCAATAGAAACAAGAATGACCAAAAAATTTGGAGTTATGGCCTTTGAAACCAAAACCCTAATTCTAGGTCATCTGTGCAGTCAAGCCTGGCTCTGCTTCCATACCAATCCCAGTTCTTGTGATTCTTTGGAATTCTTGACTTTGAGAGGATATAATATGATACTTGAACACATATGGACCCCTTTGAAGTGATTGATGGCCTTTGGAGTGGCTCAAGAAGCTTTTGGGCTGCTCAGATCACAAACCCTAGATGCAGATGACTTTGAACCAATGCAATGAATCAAAAATGTGGTATGAGATGTTATGATTGTGTTTATGCATATGCAATGATCACAAGCCATGGTGTGAATGGGTGAGGGAAAATTTGGGGTGTTTACAGCTGCCCCTATTCAAACATGAGTTAGCTGTGCAGGATGTAAGTGACGGCTTAACAGGCAAACAAGATAACTTGTGGTTGAATACCAAAGACAGTCCAAAATTTGCACTCACAGAATGAAGAAGAAAAGGGATATAAATTGTAAAAGAGAATAAAGTATATTGTAAAGTATGGGCGACGGAGGATGACCGTCGAGCAGAGGACGACTGCTGGGTAAAGAGCAATGACGGGGACGGCCGACATGCTGGGGATAAAAGGTATTATGATGGGGACGGCCATCAAGTAAAGCTGTAAGATTCTCTGGGGGTTAATGAAAAATGATGGGGACGGCCATCAAGTTCATAAAGTAAAGTAACCACGACGGGGACGACCATCGGGCTAAACTTGAAAGGAAAAGGGACCACGACGGGGACGGCCATCGGGTTAAAGAATAAATGAAATAAACAGATGATGAGGTACGGTCATCAAAGGTGAAGGACGATCACCTAGCAGGGGACGGCTGCTCTGTTGGGTTGAGATGAGGAATGGTCATCTAAGGTGAAGGACGATCACCTGGCAGGGTACGGCTGCCGAAAATATCGCGACATAGGACGAATGCCGGATAAAAGGTCAACGATGGGGACGGCCATCGGACGAGCATGATGGAGGACGACCATCAAGAGGTGGAGGACGACCACCTAGCAGGGGACGGCTGATCTCGAGGTTTATCATTACATAGGACGAATGTCAGATAACCAAAAATCAACAATGGGGACGGCCATTGGATAAAATGATGAAGGACGATCATCAAGAGGTGGAGGACGACCACCTAGCAGGGGACGACTGCTAAATATCACGACATAGGACGAATGTCGGATAGAAAATCAACGATGGGGACGGCCATCGGATGAGCATGATGGAGGACGACCATCAAGAGGTGGAGGACGACCACCTAGCAGGGTACGACTGCTCTCAGGGTTTATCATGACACAGGACGAATGCCAGATAAAAAGGAAAATTTGCTTTGTTGGTGATCTACTGGGGAATAGTGAACACGGACGAGTGTTTATATCCAAGAAATAAAAGGTATAAGTGTTTAGATGTTGTGTATAGATTAAAGATGCGGACGAGCATCCTTAAGACTATGATACGGACGAGTATCGGGTAGAAACAAAAACTGACACGTGTTCAGAGATGATGATACGGACGAGTATCAACTGGTTAACAAAGAACACGGACAAGTGTTGAATCTGAGGGGACTCTTCTGGGGAATGTAGGCACAGACGAGTGTCTATATTCAAGGAGACAAAGGTGTTTGACACAGTGTATGGGTTAAAGATGCGGACGAGCATCCTTAAGACTATGATACGGACGAGTATCAGGCAGAAACAAACGCTTGAAGCGTGTTCTAAGATGATGATACGGACGAGTACCAACTGGTTAACAGAGAACACGGACGAGTGTTGAATCTGAGAGGATATAAATGGTATATACAAGATACGGATGAGTGTCTGTATAAGAGTAACACGAGTAGTAGGTGTATAGATTAGTGTTTAATCTGCTGGGGAGAGTGACACGGACGAGTGTCGAAAAGGAGAAGAGTATAGTATAAACGAGTATTTGATATACAAAGTGTTTATGTAACTGTGCTGGGAAGGTGACATGGACGGATGTCAGGAAAGTTATATATACAAGTATCTGTGAGTGCGAAGAAGGTGCTTTGGTTTTCTGCTGGGGGTATGACACGGACGGGTGTCAGGAAGTATCTGTAATACGGGTGGTCTGTTTGTAAGGAGTGCTCGGGCGATTTTACTGGGGAATGATGATACGGACGGGTGCCAAAGGGAGTATATACTGGTGTTTGTGAATGTGAGGCAACTGCTTTTGCTGGGGAGTCCACTGGGGAATTCTGTATATCGTTGGTGGACTTCAATATTCACAAGTGTTCGATTCGAAACATGGCTTATGATTATGCTATGTTTGATTTTTACTGTAATGCTCCGTACTAGACGGAATGCTACGCTTTGTGGGTGAATATGATGCGAATGCTATGATTATGCGAAGATACCGATCCGGGACTTGGATCCCGTTGCTGTGAAGGTCTCTGGTCAATCTGTTTGAAATGGACATCCCAGCTGGGGATGAGATCATTGGTAGATCTGATGAGATGCATCTGCTTGGGGAAATGGGTCAATGATTGACCTATTCCAGTAAATGAGGGACCCAGCCGGGGTTTGTAGAATCTTTCGTCACTCTGTTGTGATTCCTTCATGCGTTGCTCTTCTGGATAGAGGCTGAAGCTCTGTGGGGGGATGATTCCCTGTCTTTTGCGCTTAGCTGAGGAAGAATGAATGGCACTTCGGCTGGGAGAAGTAACAGGTGGTAACTCAGCTGGGGAGAAAGCACTTCGGGTGCTAAGACTGAGTGCTGATTTGCCAGCTTGCTGGGATAAAGCTTATATGCCCCATGCTGTGCTTTGGATACCTGCAATCCTGAAAAGATAGAGAAACGCACAAGTAATCCCGAGGTATCCCTTACTGGATTCCGTCATAGGAGTAAGTATATTCCCTGCAAGCATGTATTTTTATTTTTGAAGATAAACATATGTATTTATGCAATCAATTTTTGGAGACATCAGACATTTTGCAAATGAAAATAAAATGTACGAGACGAGACGTGACTGAAAATCTGATTTTATTAATTCATGGGCCCTGAATTGGCAAGATACAGTCAAAGAAACGAATCCCCTGAAATGAGGAGATTGTTACAAATTGAGAAACAAAATGCTGGCAACGTTGTCGACGCTTCAAGGAGCTTCCCCTTCGCTATGACTTGTATGACTTTTGACGTTCTTCTCGTCTTGCTTTCTGAAAGAGGCTGATTCTGATAGAAGCTTGATCCTTTCGAAGCTTACCAAATTGTAAGTGATACAGACGAATTCAGAATGCAGTTGTTCGCTTATTCCCTTGTTTTGCATGGATCGCCTTTTCGAGTTTTCAATCCATCGGGATACCCATTTTTGCCTGAGTTGTCCAATGCGGCTTTTCAACTCAGCGGGTGTACATTTTTTTGTTTACTTTCCCTTATTTTTGCCCAAGTCTTTTATTCTGTTTTTGACTCGCCGGGATGCCCTATTTCTGCCTGGACTTACATTCTGTTTTTGTGTCCAGCGGGTCATTTTATGCGAAGTATTTTTTAACTGCATCTGAATTCACAGGGGACGGGAAGTCTTCACCATCCATAGTGCTGAGCATCAGTGCTCCACCTGAGAAAACTTTCTTTACTACAAATGGTCCTTCATAGTTCGGAGTCCATTTGCCCCTGTGGTCTGTATGAGGAGGGAGGATTCTCTTCAGCACGAGATCTCCTACTTGGTACTCTCGGTGCCTAACTTTCTGATCGAAGGCTTTCTTCATTCTTTTCTGATACAACTGCCCATGACAGATTGCAGCCAACCTTTTCTCTTCAATCAGACTCAGTTGTTCGTATCGGGACCAGACCCATTCTTCTTCGTTCAGCTTAACATCCATCAGTACCCGTAGAGAGGGTAATTCAACTTCAACCGGTAGGACTGCCTCCATACCATACACAAGTTGATACGGTGTTGCCCCAGTGGATGTCCTGATTGACGTGCGGTACCCATGCAAGGCAAACGGTAGCATTTCATGCCAGTCTTTATAAGTGACTACCATCTTCTGCACAATCTTCTTGATATTCTTATTTGCTGCCTCAACAGCGCCATTCATCTTTGGCCTATAAGGAGAAGAATTGTGGTGTTGGATTTTGAAGTCCCGACATAACTCTGCCATCATTTTGTTGTTCAAGTTGGAACCATTATCAGTAATGATTCGCTCGGGAACTCCGTATCGACAAATGATATCTCTTTTCAGAAATCTGGCTACCACTTGTCTTGTAACATTTGCATAGGAAGCTGCTTCGACCCACTTGGTGAAATAGTCAATGGCGACCAGGATGAATCTGTGTCCGTTTGAAGCAGTCGGTTCAATCTTGCCAATCATATCAATGCCCCACATAGCAAATGGCCAGGGTGACGACATCACATTCAAAGGATTGGGAGGCACATGCACCTTATCCGCATAAATCTGGCATTTATGGCATTTTCTGGCATAGGCACAACAGTCGGCATCCATTGTGATCCAGTAATAGCCTGATCTCAGCAACTTCTTGGTCATGGCATGCCCTCCAGCATGGGTGCCAAAGGATCCTTCGTGCACCTCGTGCATTAACAAGTCTGCTTCTGTTCTATCAACGCATCTGAGGAGTACCATATCAAAGTTTCTCTTGTATAGGGAACCATCAGTATTCAGGAAGAAACTTCCAGCAAGCCTTCTTAGTGTCTTCTTATCATTGGAAGATGCCCCAGGTGGGTACGTTTGATCCTCCAAGAAGCACTTAATGTCATGGAACCAAGGCTTATTATCTTTGACAACATCTGCTGCGAACACATATGCTGGTCTGTCAAGTCTGGACACTGAAATCTGAGGTACAAAGTTGGCAGCTTGAACTTTGATCATGGACGAAATGGTAGCCAGAGCATCTGCAAACTGATTCTCGTCCCGAGGGATATACTCAAGCTTGATTGTTGTAAAGAAAGTCAATAACCTCCTTGTATAATCCCGGTAAGGTATCAGATGATCCTGGTGTGTGTACCACTTGCCGTTGGTCTGATTAACTACCAGAGCTGAATCTCCGAATACAGTCAATGTCTTGATCCTGAGGTCAATGGCTTCCTCAAGACCCATAATGCAAGCTTCGTATTCAGTTTCGTTGTTAGTGCAGTTGAAAGTGAGTTTTGCCGAGAAAGGCATGTGAACTCCTTTAGGCGTAATGAGTACTGCACCAACGCCACGACCATTCATATTAACAGCCCCATCAAACATCATAGTCCATTCTTCTTCCGGGTCGGGCCCTTCAGTGTGAACAGGCTCTTCATGATCTTTTGCTTTTATGAACATGATGTCTTCATCAGGGAAGTCAAACCTCATAGGCTGGTAATCATCAATTGGTTGCTCAGCAAGATATTCAGACAATACACTGCCCTTGATGGATTTCTGTGATGTGTACTGGATGTCATATTCTGTGAGGATCATTTGCCATCTTGCAACCCGTCCGGTAAGTGCTGGCTTCTCAAAAATGTACTTAACCGGATCCATCTTTGAGATCAATAAAGTGGTGTGGGTCAACATATACTGCCTTAGTCGGCGAGCAGCCCACACTAAAGCACAGCAAGTTTTCTCGAGCAGTGAATAACGTTGTTCACAGTCGGTAAACTTTTTGCTTAGGTAGTATATTGCATACTCTTTTCGACCAGACTCGTCATGCTGGCCCAGCACACACCCCATTGACTCTTCTAATACTGTCAAGTACATGATTAGAGGTCTTCCTTCAACTGGAGGCATAAGGATTGGAGGTTCTTGCAAGTACTCCTTGATCTTGTCAAAAGCCTTCTGGCAGTCTTCGTTCCACCTGACCGTTTGTTCTTTTCTTAGTAATTTGAACAAGGGTTCGCAAGTTGCAGTTAGGTGAGATATGAACCGTGAAATGTAGTTCAATCGTCCCAAGAACCCTCGAACTTCTTTTTCTGACTTTGGTGCAGGCATCTCTTGAATAGCTTTGACTTTATCAGGGTCAACTTCAATCCCTTTCTCGCTTACAATAAATCCCAGTAGCTTACCAGATCGCACCCCGAATGTGCATTTATTAGGGTTCAGCTTCAGTTGGTACTTCCTCAGACGCTTGAATAGCTTCAGCAGATTTACCAGGTGATCTTCTTCAGTAAGGGACTTGGCAATCATGTCATCCACATAACATTCGATTTCCTTATGGATCATATCGTGGAATAACGTCACCATAGCCCGTTGATATGTTGCACCGGCATTCTTCAGTCCGAATGGCATCACTTTGTAACAGAACGTGCCCCAAGGTGTGATGAAGGTTGTATTCTCCATGTCTTCAGGTGACATTTTGATCTGGTTGTATCCTGAAAATCCGTCCATGAAGGAGAATACGGAGAACTGAGCCGTATTATCCACCAATACGTCAATGTGAGGTAATGGGAAATCATCTTTTGGGCTAGCTCTATTCAAGTCCCGGTAGTCAACACACATCCTTACTTTGCCGTCTTTCTTAGGCACGGGTACTATGTTAGCAACCCACGGTGGATAGCTAGTTACAACAAGGAACCCGGTGTCCCACTGCTTTTGTACCTCTTCTTTGATCTTCATTGCCATGTCTGGGCGAGTACGGCGCAGTTTCTGTTTAACCGGTGGGCATTCTTCTCTTAAAGGCAGCTTGTGCACAACAATGTCGGTGTCCAACCCTGGCATATCTTGATAAGACCAAGCAAACACGTCCACATATTCCTGAAGCAGATTAATCAGTTGTTTCTTCACTGAGTCTTGTAGGCAGGCCCCGATTTTAACCTCTTTCACATCTTCATCTGTACCAAGATTAATCGTTTCGACCTCCTCCTGATGAGGAGTGATAACCTTTTCCTCCTGTCTCAACAACCTGGCTAGCTCTTCAGGAAGCTCATATTCTTCTTCAACCCCTTCATCAGTTTGATTGATCGGATTGTCAAAGTCATACGAAGTCATAGCCGTGTTGTTGTCGGTGCTGTCTGGAAGGCACTCTCTGCAAGGGTTCAGTTTGTTCATTTTAGTGATTTGATTTTAATCTTGTTTTAAAAAGTGAAATAAAGTTGTCATTTTGAAAACATTGCCATTTATTTTTTGTACAAAAAGAAAAATGGAAAAACAGTGAGCGGAAAAGAAAAAGACTCATTTGCAAAAAGATGTCTGATATTTCATTGATTAATCTTGTTGCACAAAAAATTATAGATGGCCCGATTACAAAATGAGTCTTGTCATCTTGGGCAAGATGCAAGACTTTGATGCATGCTATAAAAATACAGGAAATAATAATTACTCTGCATGAGTAACTCTTATAATTTCCTGGGAAAACCAGTTTGAGATACTTCCCCCCGGGATCTTTGGACGGATCCAACTTTCCAGGTTGCGGTCGCTTTCATCCTCGTCTTCCAAGTTGTTGACAGCATCAGGGGTGAGCATCCCCCCACTAACAAAGTTGGGCTCCTTAGCAGCCTCTGCTTGATCTTGTTGAGTTGGTTTGTAACCCAACCCAAATCTATCCTCTTTCTTCTCCACAGGTAGCAATTTGCCCCAACCTTGGGCAGTTCCTTCTTCAACAACCTTCCGGGCTTGTTGGTAAGATGTCATTGAGGTTCCAGGTATAGCAGATGTTTCATTTATGTTCAAAGCCTCAAACCCTTGACTCATCGTTTCATGGATCTCCCCATCCATCTCAATATATTTGTAGGTAGCCAGGTGGCTGACAAAAATATCCTCTTCTCCACAGATAGTAACGACTTGGCCCTCCCACTCGAATTTTAACTTCTGGTGAAGGGTTGAGGTCACGGCGCCAGCGGCGTGAATCCATGGCCTACCCAATAGACAGCTGTAGGCAGGCTGTATATCCATCACGTAGAAGGTCGTTTTGAAAGTTTGTGGGCCAGTCGTTATAGGCAACTCAATCTCCCCCAGAACCGATCTTTTAGAACCGTCAAAGGCTCTCACTACCAAGTTACTGGGGCGTAATGCCAATCCTTCATACTCCAGCTTCACAAGGGCTTTTTTAGGTAAGACATTGAGGGATGATCCTGTGTCTACCAGCACATGGGAAAGAACTGCACCTTTACATTCCATGGTAATGTGCAAAGCCTTGTTATGATTGCGGCCTTCTGTAGTCAAATCAGTGTTGGTGAACCCTAGTCCATTGCTAGCAGTAACATTTCCAACCACAGCTTCCAACTGATTGACGGTGATCTCTTCTGGCACATAAGTTGCGTGCAAGACTTTTAGTAGTGCGTTCCGATGAGCTTCAGAGCATATAAGCAATGATAGAATGGAGATCTTGGAAGGCGTCTGGTGAAGCTGGTCCACTATCTTGTAATCACTCTTCTTGATGATTCTCATGAATTCATCAACTTCTTGATCAAAAGGTGTTTTCAAAGCCTCTTTAACAATCTGCTCTTCCTGCACCAAGCTCTTCCCTTTTGCCTTGGCAGCAGCTTCTGCTTCGGCAGTGGGTCTTTGAATTTGTGGAGCAAAGAGACGTCCGCTTCGAGTGAAGCCTCCGCCTCCTCCCACATTGTCTATTTGTGGTGCAGGGGTTGATGATTCAAGAGTGATTTTCTGTCCTCCGCAGTATAGATCAGAGCCGTAATGCCAAGGGATGGCATTACTGCTTTCATAAGGTACTGGCCCAGGCACTGTGATAGTGACTGGACTGATGGCAGCTGCAGAAGGGACCATGATAGTCTGTGGATCATAATATATTGTGACTGGTGCTCTGATGGGAGTGGCACTTTGTGAGTTGTAGGCAGAATCATTCTCAGGATCATAATAAATTGTAACCGTTGAGACACTTGTTGTTGAAGTTGTAGGAGACATTGTTGGAAGGATGGGTGTTGTTGTTGTAGGAGATTCAAAATGAAGTGGTGCTGAAGTTGTAGAAGGGATGTTTGTTGATATCTGGTCAGTTGAAGTGACAGATGAAGCATTTGTTGATGAAACCGAAGAGTTGTCTGGAACAATAGTTGTTGCAGTTGTAGAAGACTCGGGAACCGTTGTTAATGGGATTGCTGGATTGGTAGGAATTAATGTTGTGATTTGAAGCAGGCCACTCTGGATGAGACTATCTATGCCATCTCTCAAGTTATCACAACCATTCACTGAAATGTTGCAGTAAGCACACCCTAGCTCACATCCCGGGAACATTTGACATTCGAGGAGTTGAGCTTTAATATCTACCAACGGTGTCCGAATCTGACCCACGCTGGTTATCAAGTAAGATGGCCTGTCTTCTTCAATAGCATTGATTTTGGGACCTCCGTGGTGTGGCATAGGGTTTTTGTTAACATTTGGTGGTGGTGAAAAATTTAGAGCCTTAGAATCTACCAAGTCTTGTACCTTCATGTGCAAGGCTCTGCACTTCTCTGTACTATGCCCAGGTGCATTTGAATGAAAAGCACACCTGGCGCTGGCGTCGTAATTTCTGGGTAGACTGGTAGGATCTGGAGGCGCCAACGTCCTTAGCTCAACCAGGTTGAGTTTCAGGAGTTGTGGCAGTAATGTGGCATAGGGCATAGGGATCGGATCAATCACCCTATTGGCCTAAGATGGTCTCTGTTGATATGGTCTTTGCTGATTGTTGTTGTTGGTGTTGTTGTAGTTTCTCTGAGGAGGATACTGAGTTTGTTGCGGAGGTTGATAAGCTGGTTGTGGATGAACTGGAGCGGGAATGGTGACTGCTGCCACAAACCTAAGAACATATTGGGGCCTGCCCCTGCTGGGGTGGATAGCATTGGTCTCACCAGTTCTTCTTGGGCCCACAAAAGGCTTCCTTGTGTTGCTGGATGAGCTGGCACCGTTGTCAGAAATTTTGCCCATCTTTAACAGGCTCTCAATTCTCTCTCCAGCTATTACCACATCTGCAAAGCTGGTAGAAGAGAAAGCAGCCAGCCTGTCAATGTAGGTTCCTTGGAGGGTGTTCATAAACATATCTGCCATCTCCCTCTCTGACATAGGTGGCTGGACAGCAGCAGCCAGTTGTCTCCATCTCTGGGCGTATTCTCGGAAGCTTTCTCTAGACGATTGTGACATTCCCATTAGGAGGGTCCTGTTGGGAGCCATATCCAAATTATACTGGTATTGTCTAATGAAGGCTTCTGCCAAATCCTTCCAACACCTGATGGTTGCTCTGGTCAGATGCGAGTACCATTCCCTTGAAGCTCCCGTTAAGCTATCCTCAAAATAAGACATCCATAGCTTCTCGTCCATGGTATATGCCTTCAACCTCCCCAGAAAGGATTGTAAGTGGGTCCGTGGGCAGGAAGTCCCGTTGTACTTTTCAAAACAAGGAGGCTTAAACTTATGGGGAATCCTGACCCCGTCCACCAAGCCCATGTCTATAACATCAAAACCCAAAGAGTTTTGAGACTCCAAGGATCTTAATTTTTCCGCTATTTCATCCAGCCTTCTGTCATAGGCCTCATCCCCAGCTCCCATCACTGTGAACTGATCTTCCTGGGGGTCTTCTTGCAGCACTCTGCCTGCAGTGGCAGTCCCTTGCACATTAGCAGGAATGTTGATCTCTGGATGAAGGTGGGGTCCAAATACAGGGGGGTTGACATGAGGTTGGACCCTCTCATTATTGCTTGTCCCAGCAGTCCCTAGATGGGGATCTTCCTGATTCTGCCTTTCTACCATTGCTCTTAATCTCTCTTGGCTTTGAGCCATATTGTTCATCACCTCCATAAATTGTGTCATCTGAGCCCTCATTTCCAATCTTTCATTGGCCATTTGGTTCTTGACCTCAGTAAGGTCCTGTTGTACCTGGTCCATTTGTATCCCTGGAAGATTGTTGCGGGTTGGATATCTGTGTGGACGGTTAAGTGGGAACACCCGTCGTCGAGCAATAATTCCTGAAATCACAACAGAGTTAGCAACAACAACAAAATAAACCTACAAAACAAACAAAGGTTAGTATGCAATGCAATATGCTTATTTGTTTCCAAGGTATCCGGCTTGGCACTTGGTTTTGACCTTTCCAGACCCTTGAAGATGTTGCTTGTGATGTTGCTTTGAAAGAAACTCAGATAGGACAAACTGATACATATATTACCAAAAGTAAAATGATACATAGTTTGTTTTTTACAAATCATGCCCTCTGAGGGGCCAAAATACAACATAAGAAAACAAAAGTACATGAAATGAAAGCAACAACAAGCAAATAAAATCAAACACCAAGACCAAACTCATCCTCCTGAACTTCCTTGAGAAGTGCTTCAGTCACAGGATCATCTGGACGCTCTGTAAGGTTCCTGATAAGGAGATTCCTGGTAGTAACAGCTGCAGTTAGCTTCTTGTGTTGACTCTGGTCTTTTGACCTCTTCACACCAGCTTTAATCTTCAACTCTGAGATCTCTCTCTGGGCTGCTAGCAGGGCCTCCTATTGCTCTTTTGCACTAGCCTCCAATTGCTCAATCTTGTCCTGAGTCCTCTTATCTTCCAGAGTACGAGCTTCGGTGATCCTGACCCACCTAGCTTGGCTCTCCTTCAGATACAAATCAGTCCTGGCCTTTTGGAACTGAGCCTCCTTGCAGGCATTCTTCAAAATCTGTTCTCCAGCCCTAGACTTCTTGATGTAATCCTCAGACTTCTCAATTCTAGCCAGATGCTCCACTTTCAACTTTTCCAACCTTTCAATATCCAACCTACCATCACTCCTCTCCCAGAGGGTCTTCTGTAGAGCCTGAGTCAGCTTCTCATTTCTCTCCTTTAGTTTCTCAAACTCCTCTAAACTGACAGTGGCAGGAGGTGGTGCTGAGGATGGTCCAGGCATATCTTCCATGGTAAAGGGCATCCCAGAAAATTGAGCCCTGGCATGGGACCACTCATAGTACTGTGCTGATGCCACATTGTTGCACTTCCCCAGAATGGTTACTCCTTTAGTTTGAATATTGTCCCAGGCCCAGGCTGCTTGCCTGACAAGAGCCAGGTCAGGCTTATTCTCACAGTAAAGAGTCTCAGCCAAATCTTGTACCTTAGGAGTGTGGACACATGCATAGCCCAGTTGTCTTTTGAATAGCAGAGGGTTGTAGTTGATGCAACCCTTTACTCCTATCAGGGGTACATTGGGAAACTGCCCACAACTGGTAATGATATCCCTGCCCTTTGTGCTTTGAGTGCACCATCTGATATCAGCCGAAGTCAAAGCAGTGAGTCTTCTAGCCCAATTCTGTTGCTGATGAGGATTCAGAAATGCATCAGTCTTAGGCAAATGTCTGAGCAGCCAGGTATGGAACAAAGGAGCACAGCACCTCACCAATCTTCCTCTCTGCTTTTCATTCCTTTGGTGAACCGAGTAGTAGAAATCCCCCAGTAAGGTAGGCATTGGGTTCCTCAGGATGAAAAGATGGATTGCACTCTTGCTAACAAACAGAGGCGTGTCGCTCCCAAAAGATGAGACTGGCTCAAATATGGTACAGACGCGAACGGTCGGCGAAAAGAACAATGAGAACACACAGCAGTGAACTCACTGGAAAAGAAAAGAGTCGCCAGCTAGGCATTTTTATCCCAGAGGAAAGGCAATGCTGCATAGACCTAGAAAGATATGGATAAGACGGTTGTGAACCAGAGAGACTGAGAAAGGGGGTTGGTTACAACCTGGGAAGGTATTAGCACCCAGATTGTCCAACGTACTCGACGGGATCCACGCTTAAAAGATTTGTGTTTTAAAGGGGTAGTGTCAGTGCAATTTGTGTATACAATAGCTGGAAAAGGATGTACATGTGTCAGTGTAAAAGAAGTGTAAAGTGTAATATATACAGTGTCAGTGTAAGGACGAGAGTGAAATGCTCATTGAAATTCTGGTATGACAGACTCAGATGTCTAATATGATGTTGAGACATCTTATCTGTTACTTATAAACATGGTAAGGTATACATATCAGTACTTAAATAATTCTGTTATATCAGAGTCAAACATGCTTCAGGATGTTGGGACATCTGATAGGACATTCAATTCAGGTACTGCATAAAACATAAAAGATAAAAAGAACACAGCAGAAGTTTGTTAACCCAGTTCAGTGTATAACCACACTTACATCTGGAGGCTACCAAGCCAGGAGGAAATCCACTATAAGTAATATTAATTCTAGACTTAAACCACCCTGTTTAATCTATCACTTAATAACTACCCAATGCAATTTCTACCTAAGACACAACTTAGATATGAGTACCCTACTCACTCCCCCTCAATCACACAGTGATCTTTTACAATGATTAATAAAATTGAAGTCACACTTCAAACACAACAGCTTGATCTTACTTAGAAGTTTCAATCAAGACACAATACTTCTCTTGCTTACAAGCTTCGAGAATCACAAGTGAAACAGCCACAATAGTGTTACTTGTTATGCACGGCTGACACAAGGACACAACCCTAATAATGTTTACATTTTCGGTTGATTGGGTTCATCTAAACTAGGTTACAAGGTTTCTTTTATAACCTATTCCCAACTGGATTTGGGCCTAAACAATCACAACAATAGCTGCTACAAATATGCAGAAATATCTGCTACAAATATGCAGAAATATCTGCTACAAATATTCCAAAAGATCTTCAACTCCTAAAATATCTCTAAATATAGAAACCTATATTTTTCAATATTTGTCTTCAATTTAAATTGAGTCTTTAAGATCTTCTAGATCAGCACCACATATGATTGCATAATATCTCCAGAATATTCTGCATAATTCAGATCTGATAAATCCAATGTCATCACCTTGAATTAGGGTTTGTTACTTCCTAGATTCTAGGTGATTTAGTTCATCTGATTATGCTGAAGTTTCATAACAACTTTCCCTACAGATGCGCCTTTTTCTGTTTTTGTCCATCCATAATTAATTCCAGATAGATTCCCCTGAATTTACTCAGTTCTGTTATTAATTAATTCTGGTAACAGGTCTGAGATGTCTCAACATCTGTTGGGACATCCTGAAAAACTGAACTTACTTCATTTACTGATACAATGTCACAACATCTGATGTGACATCCTGTAAACTGAACTTATTCCATTAACTGATACAATGTCCTAACATCTGGTGTGACATCCTGATATCTTGACTTAAGTTCATTAACTGTTACTCTGTTTGACAGTGTCACAACATTTGGTGTGACATCCTGAACTAAGTTCAACACTTCTTGTTTGATATCTATATGTAACATATGACAGTAATGTTGTCATGACAGTTGCAGATGTTTCAACATTCTCTTTGACATCTGTCATGACATTTGCAGATGTTTCAACATTCTCTTTGACATCTGTCATGACATTTGCAGATGTTTCAACATCTTCTTTGACATCTGTCTGTAGCATATGACAGTAATTCTGTCATGACATTTGCAGATGTTTCAACATCTTCTTTGACATCTGTCTGTAACATATGACAGTAATTCTGTCATGACATTTGCAGATGTTTCAACATCTTCTTTGACATCTGACTGTAACATATGACAACATCTGTTGGGACATCCTGAATTAAGTTCTTCTACTCTGTTTGATAATGTCCCAACATCTGATAGGACATTCTGAACTGAATTCAACATCTTCTTTGACAACTTCCACATTTATCTGTGCCACCATGTCAGGACATCATGTTTGACATGTTCTTCCAGAGTCTATACTATGTTAATATGGAACTTCTTATTCAACATTTTCCAGCCATATTAGTTTTACCAAACATAATGCCAATCATAAAATAATAGCATTAACAATCTCCCCCTTTGGCTTATTTTGACTAAAACTAATTTACATACAGGTGTAGTAGTACCTTATGTAGAAGTTCATTAACATCACATCTTCATATCAGACCTCACACTATTACTTCTCCCCCTTTTTAGCCATAAAAAGACAAAGGTACCATAATAAAAATAGAGGTATATAATCTCCATAAGCTTGAAACACACACAATTCCTCAAGAATCAAACATAAACTGTAGAGAGAGTATAGCCTTCTAGACTCTTAGGATTCTCCTTATCTGGTTAAGGTATTACTCCCCCTTAACACCACAAAATCAAGTGCACATACTTGTAACACACTCCCCCTGTCTAGGATACTCCATGCTTCTCTGTACATTGATGAAAGGAAAACATAAGACGCATCTTCATGTCTTCAAGAGCTCACTCTCTGTTCAATTCCCAATTGAACACATTCTCTTCTTGTACCAAAGCATACCTGATTCCTTTCTGGGTTTGTAGTTACCACAGACTACACAAGATGAACATCTTCTAGCACACTGGTTCTTGACACTAAGCCTTTACACACCAAAGGCCATACAATCCAGATAAAACACATCCAAACTAATTATGAAATTAGAATGAATGTCCACAAACAAACTTCCAAGCAATCAATACCTGATATACTTCTGGTGGATCAACAGAGATGTGCTCTTCAGTTGAGGCCTTCTGCTGGTCCTCAGATGCTTCTTCATCACAATTATTGAAGGCCTTTTTCTGATTTTTTTTTAGAGTGCAGCAGAAGATCTTTTATCAGAGTATAGCATTACTTTTCTGTTGATTCATATTTGATATTACTCCCCCTCAAACATATATGTATCCAGTCTTGTTGCAACAGAAATATTTATCCAAACACACTGATTCAGTTCAGAAACAAACAAACAGATTTTTCATTCATAATTAAACAACAATACATTTTGTTGTTGTTGTTCTCCCCCTAGTTAGACACAAATTATGGGGCCAAAGACTAATCCAGAAATACAATGCAGTGCTGTCATTACATTTGCCTCAGATGTTTCAACATCTATTGGGACATCCTGTTGAGCAGGAGTGTCCTTTGCAGCCTGAGTTTGTTGATCTTCTTGTGGGGTTGGCATAGTGTTCAGAGAGATAGATATGCCACTTACCACTCTTTGCTCAGATAGGATTTTGGTTACCAACTCCTTTATGGAATCATCCACATATTCAGAAGCTTTTAAAGTGTTGTACAATGGTGAAGGTATGCCTTTGGTCTTGCTGAAAACTTGATCTTTTTGGAGTTCTTGGCTTTTTAGCATGAGGAACACTTCCAGTCTCTTCTACATGTTTCTTCCAATATAGATCATCTACTTCATCATTCTCCCATATGATTAGGTAGTCTAATAATAGAAACCATGTAGATAAACACCCCAGATAATGTACTAACACTTAGTTAGAACCTTTTTCATACACCAAGACCTTATCACCATGATCCTAGATGTGCTCCACCAACTGGACTTACTATAGCATAGTAATCCAAGAACTGAAAATCTTCAACTACACTGTGCCACCAGTTAGAATCAGAAATCCAGAAAGAGTGATAAACTCTCATCCACCTTCAAGAAGAATAAATCCTCTTGAGTCTTCAACTCATCACTCCTCTGCCCAAGAGCAATTTGTTCCACGACAATCTTCAAGAACAACTAGCTGCCACACTCTGATTATCTTGATTCTTTGAATCCACTTTAAAGATCAACCAATTACCACATTTTGATAACCTCCTTTATTTATAGAACAAGAGTTCCATGCTCTCATAGACTTGATTTATCCATCAAGTTTGAGTAAACAACCTCCATTCTATTGGTTTTGCAGAAGTTCTTACCAATAACACATATTGATGAGAAACTTCCAATGTTTCTCCAAAGTCTTCAAACCTGCCACTGTCTGATTATTCAGAAGGAATAGTTAAGAACTACACCTCAAAACTATACCAAGGATGCCACCTTTCCTTGAGTAAGGCAGTCTAAACAAATTTATGATATCTCCACCTATCTTAACTCCATGATGAGCATTCTGGACTACACCTAGATCAGAAATAAACCAATCCAAGTAGTCACCAAGATTATGATATGTTCATGTTCTTTCATCTCCATCTTTAGCATCAACAATATCCAGACAAGTTCTTGCCAAGAAACTTTCCAGAATTACATAACTCCTGTCACACAATACTGAAGCCAATGCTACAGCTTATGCAATACCTCTCCCATGATTCTGCACAAACTCTGATGATAAGATGTTCCAACATCTTTTTGAACATCACCAATCTTGAATCACAAGGATAATCAATCAAATATTTGTGAATTCCACAAACAACAATTGATCTTAAATCCTTGTATAATACCTTATCAGATAGTTCTACACAATCTGATCTTTTACTTTTGAAGGATTTTAAGGTTAGCTCCAGATAAGATTAGCAAAATCTCCTCATGTCATGGATAAACAATACTCCAGCTGAGCATGTACTCCACTAATTCTCAATTTCACACCCCTGATGAACATACAAAGAGCACAACTGATAAATATCCACACTTGATTTTATATTCCAAAACAGATGCTCTTAGTTTGCTTGCTACAAAGGGTTTATACTGCCACTATCCATGACTAGTAGTGGAAGAGACTACCAGTTCAACAACCATTCTGATCAGACTTCCCAATCTGCCATTCTTCCCTTGCTTCTAGCAATTTTTGGTCACATTGCTAGCTTTAATCATGACCAAAGTCATGCATTTATCACCCACATTTGTAAATACATTTAGAAGCTTCTTCATCTTCAGATTCACCATTAGATTCATCAGTATTCTGAGCAACCTCTTCCAGCTCCAGCCTTTGAAATACTTCCTCAAGCTTTTTCTTCCTGGCATCCAGATTTTTTTGCAAGTGTTCTTCAGATCTGCAATCAAGGCAGCTTTGGATATGGGAGTCTTTGCTTTTGAAGGTCCAACAGATGTCCTAGTGGAAGCTTCAACATCAGCAACATGATGGCTCAAGAAAAGTTTGTAATGGAAGGCCAGAGGACTTTTTCTTTTGCATACTGAATCCTTCTCAGTGAGGATACCTGGATACTGGCTTAGTATGATTCCACATAGCAGAGAGGGAAAAGCAATGGGAAGCTTTGTTGCAGATGTTCCAACATGCTTCAATGTCTGATCAAAAATATAAGCCCCAAAGTCCAGCTTTGCTTGGTGTAATACCTCAAAATTTGCCTTCATATTTATTTCCTCTATTGGCTAATTGTTTCGCATTTTGTCTGCATTACCCATTAGATTATCTTCATGCATTTTGCATTGCATTCCTCAGGCACGAGATTAGGGTTCTTTGAGGGACCAATTTATTCTATGGGTTTGTGGTTTCTTTCTTATTGGGGTTTGTTTCACGGGTTGTGGAACTAGGGTTTCGTACCCTATGTGTGTTTATTAGATGGATTCAAGGCTCTGATTATGTGGCAATCAATAATCTCCTCTTCACATGTTTTTCTAATTCGTCAAGGTTTCGTTTCCATGATTAAGTGGTCTTCAGGGATCGTGCTTACAAAGACTAGTCGTTGGTGTATTCAGCCTATCAGCTAGGGTTCAGTCTAAGCTTCTTTGAATCAAGGTATGGTTCATCCTCAACAATTCAGAGCTCATTTGTTTGGTTTCTTTCCTAGTGTGCTTAGAGATCTACAAGGGTGTCAAGGATAATGATATTAGATTCATACCAAGTGTGGTTGTTCAACTGTATTTCGATGTGAATGGAAGGTTGACAGGATCTTGGCCAAGCTATTATGAGTTTGCCTCAATCTGCATCCGTGTTCGTATATCAAATCTGGTTCTCTGAGCGTTAAGGCATATTCGTGTGTTTGGAATAATGTTTAAGAAATCTCGTAGGAAATATTTTCTTTTGCATATCATGATAGTAAAATTCATAATGATGTAGTGATTTGAAGGCCAAGGTTTGTTCATGGTTCACTTCTTTTCTTAGAATTGATTCAAGTTCTGGTTACTTTTAAGAATCAAGGTTACTTTTAAGAATCAAGTTCATGGAATGTGAAATCTATCTCAAAGAATTTAGATGGCCTCCGTGTTTATTCCGTTCACTTGTCATTTCGTGAGTTTGCTTTGTGCTAAGTGGGAATTTCCAATTTTAATTATTATAGTTTTTTGAAAGTATTAGTTGGATAAGATTGTTACAAAGTAACTCCAAGCCCACAATTGATGTTGTTTTACTTTTATTTGAGATAAGAATTGGCACTGGGTAAGAATGACAACGGGTCAACCTAAACAGGAAATATTCCTGCAGTCTTGGCTGCAGCAGCTGTTTTGTCAGGAGCAAACTTAAAAGTTTCAGAATCTTTTAATTTAAAGATTATCAGTTCTGGTAAGTGCAACCAAGCTGCAGCAACAGTTAAGTGCAACCATGCTGGAGAAATTGTTGATATGAGGAGATGGTATAACAGTATTGGTGGATTTCAATCCAGTACTACACTTACAGGTTTCGGGCTTGGAGCTGGGCTTTAAAGAGCTATATCTGGAGTTTGTCCTCAACAGCCACAAGCCGAGAATGATTCATTCAATGGAATGTTACTTAATAAGTTTGTACATTTACTTCAACAGTTTGTCAACATAGCAAAAGAAAAAGAAGAAAGTCGCATAGAGGGCCGAAAATAGTAGCTGTTACATCAAAATTTGGGAGAAATTTGGTAGAAGTTTTCAACAAGTAAAAATTCTAGCTACCAAGCTTAAGAATATATATCGACTATTTATAAGGAAATAACATGAACAGGCTTTTGTTAATCTTTATCCCTCCCGTCGCAATCCTCGGCCATTCTTCGCCGGTATAAGCTATCCTTAGAAACTTTTTAAGCTCCAAAGAACTCCATCGAATCTCCGTCAATTGCAACCTACATATCAGGAAAGGAAAAAGCGATAAGAATTGAAAAAAAACTTTCATTAATTATTTTCACCAAACTCTTCACAGGTCATAACAGAAAGTCAGGTTTTTCTAACAAAGCAGGCTTCCATCGCTATCCATCAAAATTGTTTCTTCTGCATAGCCATTAACATTTCACTCATTTGCGGGTAAAAAGCTTCAAGACATTTAAAACAACTCGGCCTGCAATTCAATATCATAAGAAGCAAGGATCAATTCATATTTGCAGCTCAGAGTGATTTAGGAAGGACTCATGGATCTAACAGAAAACCAAAGACAGTTGAGCTCGTAGCTGACTCATAATATATTGTGACTAACTTCATAACAGAATTTGTCAATTTCATAGCAAAATCTATAACTAACTTAACCACTTTGTTCCAGCTATTTCTAACCACCTATCCATTCCAATAACTAGCAAAGGGATTCCAAAGAGAAAAATCAAAAGCAGTTCATAACCGAATCCTAATCAAAATAACAACCATAACCGAATTCTCTAACTGATTGTTACCTGAAGTTTCTGGAATCTTCTCCAAACCGCCTATAAATCAGAAGCATTGCTCACTTTCAGCTTCTTCGACAACTTTTTTTCAATTCACTCCACCATTTTTTCCACAAATTCCTGGATCCTTCTCATTGTTCTCAACCACACTCTCCAGTTTCTTCTCTTTCTCCGTTCTTCTCTTCCGATCTTCATCAACTCATCATCTTCATGAGCCTGCGGATTCAGAGAAGCAGGTATGAATCAGAATTATGCCAAAGATGAGGGAAATTGATTCTGATGAAATTTTCTTACCTAGAGCAAATCCTCTCATCAATTTCAATCTGTGACCTCAATTTCCAATCCTCCATCAAACCTTCATCGTCCGTAACGACGCAGACATTTCCGGCAACCTGCAATTGAATCAAATCGTCAAAATTGTCAAGAATCCTGAGCAGTTATCATCCAGAGATGTAAAGACAAGAAAAGCATCGCATCGAGAATGCGCAGAACAGGGCCAAGTTAAACTTACCTGAAGCATTACACAAAGCTCCTAACGAGTTTCATCAAACAAAGCTCTTATCGTCCAGTGGCTTCAATCGTCTCCAGGTACGAGCTTCGTCCGTGTTCATTATTTTCTCGCCGTTATGTTGTTGATGCTCCAAGGTGTTAGGGTTCGAGATGAAGTTTTTTAGCCTTAAAGGGTTTTCGTTTTTTTTGGTTTGAAGAATTGAGAATTAGGTTTAGAGAGGCATTTCTGAGATAGCGTTAAGTTGTTATGATCTTGCTTCAGCCTGAGAGAGGGTAACGTGATGTTGAGTTGGGACGGTGCGGATTTTTGAAGTCTAGGGTTGTCTTCGGATAAGGGTGAAGATGAATCCGTGATGGTGATGAAGACGAAGACGGAAGAATGGACGGTGTTTGGTTCGGCGGCGTGAGAAGGAAAGGAAGACGGAGAAGGTGACGGGAAGGAGAAGAGGGATGATGGGGGTGGTGCGGCGCAAGGAAGAAGAGGAGGAGATTCAATTAGGGTTGCTGTGGATTCAGATTATAATTCAATTCATTTTTATATTTCAATTCATTTTTTTTTTAATTAATGTTGTAATTATCATAATTTAATTCAGTTTTTTTATTAAGTTTTGTATTAGGACTATGGTTCAGTTAGATTATTAGTTAATTCTTTAGATTTAAAAGGATTAGCTTAATTTAAAAAGATTAGAAAATGTTAATATTAGTTTAATATTTTTCTTATATTTAAAAGATTAGAAAATGTTAATATTAGTTTAATATTTTTCTTATATTAAAAAGATTAGAAAATGTTAATAGGATTAGTTTAATATTTTGTTTAATTTAAGATTTTTTAGAAAAAATTGATAGTTTAATTTAAGTTTTTTTTAGAAAAGATTATAACAGTTTGATTTAAGATTGTTTAGGAAAAATTAATAGTTTAATGCATTTCTAATTTAAGGCTTTAAGAAAAAATTATAATAGTTTAATGCATTTCTAATTTAAGACTTTAAGAAAAAATTATAATAGCTTAATTTAAGATTTTCTTAAATTAAGATTTCTAGAAAAAATGTTAGTTAAATAAGTGTAGTTTAGATCATTCTTTTTAAATTAAGTTTTGGAAAGTGTTATTCAAGATTAATTAATTCTTTAGTTTCAATTAAGATCTTTAAAAAATATTAGGAGAAGTTTAATTTTTTTTTTTTTTTTTTTTTTTATTTATTATTAAGCTTTTAGGAAAAATCATAATAGTTAATTCTTTTGTTTTTATTTAAGATTTTAGAAAATATTAATTCACAAGATTATTAGAACTTTTACTCTTTTTTTAAAAATTAAGTTTCTTTTAGAAAATATTAGTTTAATCCTAAATTAAGTTTTTAGGATAGTATTTTGATAAGTTAAAATTAGAATGTTAAATTGATATAAACTTTAGTTTATTTCTTTTTAAATTAATATTGTTAAGAGATATTATATTAAGTTTAGTTTAATCAAGATTTTGGAAAAAAAACATAATAGGATTAGTTTATTATTTTCTCAATTTAAAAATCTTTAGAAATGTTAATAGATTAATTTAATTTTTAGCTTAAGTTAAAATCTTTAGAAAATGTTAATTTAGGTTAAGGTTTTGTTTAAGTTAGAATATTAGGGTAACCAAACTTTAGTTTAAGTTTTTTAAGTCAAGATTT
Organism: Lathyrus aphaca; assembly: GCA_963966055.1. Lineage (NCBI taxonomy): Eukaryota > Viridiplantae > Streptophyta > Magnoliopsida > Fabales > Fabaceae > Lathyrus > Lathyrus aphaca. Next base: position 304,218,271 of record OZ014523.1, on the reverse strand, counting down.
AAAAAATAAAATAATAATAATAATGATACTCACACCCCACTTTTAGGCCCAATACATAAAATAACTGAGAAAACCGCTACCTGCACCCTCTCCCAATTTCCTGCGTGTGGGCCTCATTCTATTTTCTCTTTGCACTCCCTGTTTCAGGCCCATATGCGAAAAACAAATAAAAAAAACCACTAAAAACACCCCCTGTATTATTTCTTTAGATTTTAATTTTTAGTTTAATCATAGTTAGAAATAATTCAATAAAAATAATAAAAAGCATTATAAAATTCCCCAAAAATTCCAGTAGTTAAATAAGTCAATTTAGGAATTTGTGATATTTTTATTTTCTGAAATTTGTTTATTTTTGAATTAATTATGAATTTTTCTATTAATTAGTGTTATTGAATTTCCATTAATTGTGCTGAATTTTGTTTATTTTATTTAAATAGCTTCTAACCATTTTTTTAGCCATTCTTTTTTCTATAATTAAAAGGCCCATGATAGTTCTTAGGATATTTTTAGTGGATTTTTAAGAATCTTTTATCATAGGTTTTAGTGGAAAATCCTTAGGAAATAATAATTAAATCTTAGCTGAAATTAAATAATGTTTAGGCATAGGAAAAATAAGTATTTTTTAGGACCCCTCTTAATATAATATTTTAGATAATATTAGGACCTTACAATTTAATTTTCACAATTTTTCTATAAGTTTTAGTTTTTTTTAGAATGTTAGTTTAGACCTAGTTATGCATAATTCCCTTAGGTTAGGCCATTAGAAAAAATATAGTTCAATACAAAATAATAAAATAGTCTAGATTAATTTTAGTCATAGAATCTAACATTAGACTTAGGTTTAGTTTAATTTGTTTTAGGATGAATATTAAGTTTGACCTAGATTTAGAACTTAGTATAAAATCAATTTCCATAAAAATAGAATAAATAAATAAGACTATTTATTATTCATGCCTTTAAGGCATTTTTAGAATATTATGTCTCATAGTTGATTTCATTGTTTTGCCTTATTTTTATTGTTACAACTTGTATAGGATTCCCATTTGTTCTTAGAATCAACTTAACTTCATTAAGAAGTAAGTTGAATTCTAGTAGTTTTAAGTTTCCATTAGGAATAGAAAACCTCACTAACCATTAGGACTACCTTGTAAATAATCAATAAAAATTAGGGTTGTGTCTTAGTTCCCATTAGATTTTTTCCTTTTATCAACTTGAGTCATTCTCTTTCTCATCTCAAAAGAAAAGCAATAAAATACTTAATAAAAACCGAACAATCTTGTACGACACGAGACTTTGTTGCGGAGTGTTTATACGCGTCCTGTTTCGGGGCGAGGTGTAAATACTTCCCGCGATGGATAGGTCTTAGTACAAGACAGTTCACAAACAAAAATTCAAAACACTTCTTTTAAAAGACAAAAACAAACAATAACCGACTATCCTGCGGGAAATTCTCTTCTCATCTCATTCACTCACAACGCGAACTTGCGACGACTTGTCTTTCATGCAGGACGGTAAACGCACTCGTACCAGACGAGCCTGCAACACCTGAGCATAGACATACGCAGTTCCAGCTGTAAAAAAAACGCAAACAAGCAGTTCCCGCCTAGGTTAGGCGAACTACGTCGACTCTGATCCTCATTATCCCGATGAGGTACGTAGGCAGCGGGGTAGGGCCCGTTCGAGCACATTCTTTATTTTCCCTACATTTCCCCTTTTATTCTCATTTTCTTATTTCAGTTCATTTCTCATTTCATTCCATTCCAGTTAGAAGTTTTATTCAGCAGCAGTTATATTTTTCTCACCCTTTGAAACAAACAAGCAAGCGTGGATCCCGTCGGGTACGGCGGACGATCTGGGGTGCTAATACCTTCCCAGGTCGTAACCGACTCCCGAACCCCGATCTTTGGTTCGCAGGACCTTGTCCTTTCCTTCTTCCTCAGGTTTGTGCAACATTACCTTTCCCATTCATTCGGGATAAAAATGTCTGGCTGGCGACTCTAACCTTTCCGCGCCACTTTCGCGTTTGTACTAGGATGAAAATCCCGGGAGCGACAGCTGGCGACTCTGCTGGGGAAGGACCTGATTCTTCCGGTTTCCCTTGTAGAGTCAATCCTAGCGCCTGTTTGGTTTTGTTTCTTTGGGGTGTTTATATGCTTGTTGTTGTGCGCTTTAGTTTAACTTTACTGTTTCCATTTACAACTTTTATTTACAGCTTTACTTTATCGCATTTATTTACCGCTTTTAGTATTTTATTTCCATGCATCATATTATACTGGACTGTCTGGCTGTGCTGGTTTTCATTTTTTCTGTGGGTTGGGAGTTACTGTGAGATAAGCCAAATACCCGGCTTGAGTGCACCATAGGATTAGCGTGGACATGTTGTGCTCGCATGGTTACATGATGAGTGGTGATGTGTTCCACACCCAGGTTGCGACTGTCTTGGGACTATTTTGTGTGGGGGTTCTTCCCCACTTCAGGGTACAACCTTGATAGTTATGTGCAGCTGGGGACCGATCATTGAGAACCTTAATGGAAACAACCCTCTCCAGTGATGACAGTGGCAGACCACATTTGTTGGCAAACCCACTCGCATCCGAGGGTCCATTGGGAACTCGCATAGGATGGCCTGGTTCTCTCATAGGAATTCAGTTAAAGCAAATTGTTTGTATGACGATAGTATTGTACCCTTCGGGATGAATGTACTATTGTTTCTCGATTCAGTGCTTGAAGCTGGAAACTTGTGAGGGATGCTTGTTTTTCCGGACTCAACTGAGACCTCCCTGAGTAGTACATAATGCCAAACCGATTCCCTGATTTGGTCATGAGCCATTTCTCGGAAATGGTGAACGTATTATTGCTATTCGGCTTTGAGAGTCCGTGATGTTGACCCGTAGTAGCACACCCGTGAGACTTGGGAGGGGTTTACAGGTTTGCAGGAACCCTGGTACCTTCAGCATACCCACTTTACCTTTGGTTCAGTTTTGTGATCTGGATTTCTGCTCTTAAGTTATGGATCCCGGATCCGAGGGATAATTATTGTGATATCTGGATTTTGAGACTTGGCACCGACACCTGATTATATGATTGGCACATCACAGACACTTCACTGATCACATGCCTTGTCTTGCATAAGCATCATATCATCATTAATCATTTGTGTTTCTTTTATTCCCAGGGTCTACATTTATTCCCGGTTCCTGGCCATATTATTGCTTCAGAATGGAAGACGTCAAAAAGAGAACTGTGCACTACAAATTCTTCGATACTAAGATGGACCTGGTCAACCAATTGGTGTCTCTGATTACCCCGGGTCATTTGAGCTACTTCAAAGAAAAGTATGGTGATATTCTGGATCTGGTATTCAACCTGGATAGTTCTCAGAGGAGTGCCATTCACACTTTGTTGCAGTATTATGATCCACGGCTTAGGTGCTTCACATTTCATGACTTTCAGTTGGGTCCTTTGTTGGAAGAATATGCTGAGATTATGGGAGTTTCAATCAAGGATCAGCTTCCTTTTAATTCGGAGATGACAAGACCAACTCACGATGATATTGCTAAGGCTCTTTATTTGAGCCCGTCAGAGGTGTCTTCTAATCTGGTTTCTACCAAAGCAGGAGTACTTGGTTTTTCCTTAGAGTTTCTGGTCAAGAGAGCTGAAGAACGTGCCGTGGAGAAGCAGTGGGATTCAGTTTGTGATATCTTGGCGTTATCTGTGTATGGGATAGTTTTATTTGCTGACATGGACAAGTTTGTGGACATGAATGCCATCCATTTGTTTGTGTTGAAGAATCCGGTGCCCACTCTCTTGGGTGATCTGTATTATTCTGTGCATTACAAGAATGAGAAGAGGCGAGGAGGTCTTGTTAAATGTTGTGCTCCTTTATTCTACAAATGGGTTATGAGACACTTACCTACTACTGAGAGTTTTGCGGATCCTAATTCTACTTGGGCTCAGAAGCTGAGTACTTTGGCTGCTGGAAATATCAGGTGGTTTCCTTTGAAGCTGAAGGGAAAGAATTTCATTACTAGTTGTGGTAATTACCCTAATGTGCCTTTGTTAGGAGTATCAGGATGTATTAACTACAATCCCATCCTCTTGAGAAGACAGTTAGGGTATGCGCTCAAGGAGGTTCCTGATGAGTCTGAATTATTCCAAACCTTCTATTTTCCGGTAAAAGACAATCTTCCTTTGGTCCAAAAAGCTGCAGGGTCCTGGAAGATGATTAAGAGGAAGGGTATAACATGTCTGGGCAAGAGCAACAATCGAATGTTTCCTGAATTTGAAGCCTGGATAAAGAATGAGGTTCAAGCGGCTCCAGTTCCTTTTTCTGTGCCAACTCCACCACCTGCTACGGTACCTTTGGAGGAATATCAGAAGTTAGAGGCTTTGGTTAAGCAACTGAGGGTTGAAAATCAAGAGGCTCTTAATTCTTGTCAAGCGCTGATGATCCAGAACCGTCAATTGAAAGATAGAGCTGTGCAAGCCGAGGAAATAGTCCGTCTTAAGCAGAAGGATTTTGAAGATAGAGAGCTCTACTTCCGAAAGAAAGGTTTAGCTGAGACTCATAAGACGGCCCAACGCCGAAGAGAGAAGAAAGATCTTAGTGAAGCCAATGAAGCTGTCACTTTATGGCAGGAGAAATGGGACGAAAATCTGAAGAAACAAAAGGAGTTAGACGCCAAGCACAAACAGGAAGTCAAAAGCCTTCAGGATTCTTTAGATGGGCAGAAAGAACTTCTCAGGAAAGCTTATTATCAAGAGGAGGATCGTATCCGGCGCGTAACAGAAAGCCAGCAGGCACTGAAGGAAGCTCAAAAGGAGATTGAAGACTTGAAGTTGAAAGCTGATGTGAAAAGGTCGAAGGCCGAGTCAAGTCAAAGCAAGGAGAATGAAGCAGCATTTCTACAGCAGATCGAGGAGTTACACGCTTCTTCTGATACAAGGGACCTCCTTATTCAGAAGCTCATCCAGGAGCCCGGTCATCCAGATGTGGTTCAGCTGTTCCAGAGCGTCAAATGCCTTAGCTGGAGATTGAAAGATATAGAGTTCCCTAGTGTTTAATTTCATATTGTTGTACTTGGATTACCCACAGGCTTGTTGTGGGATTCCTTATATGTGATGTACTTTCGTTGTTATTTTGTTTGGTACCCTTCAGGGATGTTGTATTTTCAAACTCCAGTTTATATGATTGATTTGTTCCGGATTTCTTGTTTGTTATTTGCACCGACACGGGGTAATGAGCACCAATTCTTCACAGCCGTCATTATGTCTGAATATTATTTGGGTCTTCTTCCCAATTCTTATCTTCTTAATGCCAGGACCGGACACAGTAAAATACTCGGGAATAAAACGAACACATTGCATTGCATACACATCATGTGCATTTTGTCTTTGTCTTTGCAGGTTTTTCTTCGAGATGCCTAATTTATCTGTGTTCACCAGGCAAAGATTGCGAGGGCCACCAAGACCCGGTACATTCGACAAAATATTCCTCATCGGTACGCGACCCGCAGTAATCAAAGAACAGTAATGGACACCATGCAGACAGAACTCAACGATGTCCGTACCAAGATGGCAGAATTTGTGACCCTGATGCAGGGGATGGCCCAGGGGCAGCAGGAGCTGAGAAATGCAATTCAAGGGTTAACTCCTCCTAACACTAATGCTCAGGCAACTACTTCCGGTGGACTAGGGGCTCCTCCCAATACTAACAACGGTACAGGTGGACCTCATGTTCCAGATCCAGCTATGGCTACGTATGTTCCTGTGCAGGACATGCAGGAAGACCAATTCCAGTACTTCAACAATGATATGGGTTTCGGCGGTGACGGAAATCTCAACGACTTCTTGGTGCTTGCAGAGAAGGTCAAGGCCTTAGAGTGCAAAGATACTTTGGGGATTGACGTGTCAGATATGGGTTTAGTACCTGGGGTGGTCATTCCACACAAGTTCAGGCCACCAGCATTCGATAAATACAACGGCAACTCTTGCCCGAAAACTCACCTACAGGCTTTCTACAGGAAGATTGCGGCTCACACGCGAGATGAGAAACTATGGATGTACTATTTCCAGGATAGCCTTTCTGGAGGGTCCTTGGAGTGGTACATGAAGTTGGAAAGGAGCTCTATTAGAAGTTGGAAGGATTTGGGAGAGGCCTTCCTCAGACAATATCAGTACAACATTGATATGGCACCTAGCCGTACTCAGCTTCAAAGCTTGACACAGAGGAGTTCGGAGAGCTTCAAAGACTATGCACAGAGGTGGCGTGAGGTGGCCGCCCGAGTGCAACCACCTTTATTGGAAAGAGAGATGGTCGATCTTTTCCTGAATACCCTCCCAGGGCATTTCATGGAAAGGTTGGCTGGTTGTTCCTCAAGTGGTTTTTCGGACATTATCCTGACTGGAGAAAGAATCGAAAGCTGGCTCAAACAGGGGAAGATTCAAAATGGAAGCGCTTCAGTATCTGGCATCAAGAAACCCTTTGTGAAAAGAAGGGAAGGAGAAACAGGAGCAGTATACGCACAGAGAGGAATGATGCACCAAGGATATTATCAACAAGTGGCCCCCGTCACTATTTCAACTCCTCCAGTTCAACAACGGGTTCAGCCTCCACAGCCGCAACGCTCACAGGGGTATCAGCCAAGACCCCCTCGTCCGTACTACCCTCAGAAGCCGAGGGATAGGCATTTTGAAGCTCCACCAATGTCTTACTCCCAACTGTTGAAGAATCTCTTGCAGCTTCAAATGATTCAGCTCCGTACCTTGCAACCTCCGAGGCCAGGCCAAATTCCTGAAGGTTATGATTCGAACGCTAGATGCGAGTTTCATTCTGGAGCTCCCGGCCATAGTACTGAGAATTGTAAAGCGTTGAAGCATATTGTTCAGGACTTGTTGGATTCTAAAGCGATCAATTTCGCTCCCTCTCCTAATGTGCTGGAAAATCCCATGCCTCCTCACAGGGGCACGGTTGGTGCAATTGGTGAAGGGGAGAAATTGAATCTGGTGGATGATGTAGATGACTTGAAGACTTCATTGGTTGCTATCAAGGTTTGTTTGTTGAAGAAAGGCATTTTCCCCGGATGCGAGGATGATTGTTCAGAATGTACAGAAGCTACCAACGGTTGTAAACGATTGAAGGCCGGAATTCAAGGTATGATTGATGAAGGAGTGCTGCAATTTGACAAGATTGTGAAAGAAAGTGAAGTATCTACAGTAACTATCTTTTATGATCCATCCCAAGTTCCTTCGCGTGCTAGAGTGGCACCAATAACCATTACTACTGCTGGACCCATAATGTACCAAAGTGACAGAGCTGTTCCTTGGAATTATGGTGGTGAGGTGTATTGCAACGGTCAGAGACAAGAGTTAGCCACGACTAGTATAACTCCAGCTCAAGTAGAGAATGTTGGAGTAGGGGGTTTTACTAGAAGCGGAAGACTATTTGCGCCGGAAGCACTGAGAAGCAATGTGATACCACCCAGGGATACTGCCGAAGCCCAAGCCAGAGCCAGGGGGAAGCAACCAATAGTTTCCAATGATCCAACTCCATCAACTGATCCAGATCTCACCTTTGATAAAGAAGCCGAAGAATTCCTGAGGATCATCAAGAAGAGTGACTATAAGATTGTAGATCATTTGCAGCAGACGCCGTCAAAGATTTCCATCTTATCATTACTCATGTGTTCGGATTCTCACAGGAAGGCCCTTTTAAATATTCTGAACAAGGCATACGTGTCTCAGGATATTTCTGTAAACCAGTTAGAAACAGTGGTGTCCAGCGTTAATGCCAGTCATGGATTGGGTTTCACGGACTTGGACTTAACTTCTGATGGGCGTGCTCACAATCGGGCATTGCATATTTCTCTGGAATGCAAGGGTGCAGTGCTCTCCCATGTGCTGGTGGATACTGGTTCATCTCTGAACGTCTTGCCTAAGAAGGCATTGATGAAGCTGGACTATGATGGAGTGGTGCTAAAGCCCAGTGATTTAGTAGTCCGAGCATTCGATGGATCAAGAAGATCGGTATTTGGAGAGGTGGAGTTACCTATCAAGGTAGGTCCACAAATCTTCAATACCACGTTTTACGTGATGGATATTCAGCCGGCATATAGTTGTTTACTTGGAAGGCCCTGGATACACTCGGCAGGAGCGGTTTCTTCTACACTTCATCAAAAATTAAAGTTCGTCTGGGAAGGTCAAGTTGTGACAGTCAGCGGGGAAGAAGATATCTTCGTCAGTCATCTAGCCTCATTCAAATATGTGGAGATGGATGGCGAAATAGTTGAAACTCCATGTCAAGCTTTTGAGCCTTTGAAGTCCGAGCAAACATCCGCCGTATCAACTTCTCCTGAGGTGCCGAAGAAGGGGGTGTCCATAGCCTCTTATAAACAAGCGCGTGAATTAGTAGAGTCTGGAGTGCGAGAAGGATGGGGCAGCCCAATCGAATTACCAGAGAAGAAGGACATGTTCGGGATTGGCTATCACCCTGGGGGATCTTCGTCTGAAACAAGTGCAAAAGGTTGTCAGAGCCCGGTCACTTTCACAAGTGCAGGAGTGATAGACCACGGAAATATCAGCGCAGTGCAGGATGAAGCTGTTGATAGTGACTGTGACTTGGATGAATGGATTAGGCCTGCCATCCCAGGAGCTCAACTTAGCAACTGGACGTCCGAAAGGCTCATTTCAGTAACATCTTTTGAAGAGTAATGTTTTTTGTTTTTGTTTTCCTGTATTAAAGCACTATGTCTTGCCCGGGGCATAGTGGCTCTTTGTAAGGGTTCATTTGTTCATTAACACAATCATTAATAAAATTGACGTTTCACATTCATTTCATGTTGTTCTCTGTCTTTCGTTTTTTACTTTTGTTTTTCAAAAAGAAAGAAAAGTTTTAAAATGGCAATGTTTCTCATTTTATCATGTTGTTGCTAAAGCCTTGCATGAATCATCATTCATGCAGGTGCTCGTCACCGGATCTTATCAATGACGACCCTGTTATGGCTAAGTATGACTTCGACAATCCTATTTATCAAGCCGATGAGGAAGGTGAAGAGGATTGTGATTTACCCGAAGAATTGGCCAGACTGCTCAAACAGGAAGAGAAGATGATTCAGCCGCATGAGGAAGATGTTGAAGTGATAAACTTGGGTACTGAAGAGGACAAGAAAGAAGTCAAGATCGGAGCTGCATTAGAAGAATCTGTCAAGACTCGTTTGATGGCTATGCTTCGAGAATACGTTGACGTCTTCGCATGGTCCTACCAAGATATGCCGGGTTTAGACACTGACATCGTGGTACACAAGCTACCTCTCAGAGAAGGTTGTCCTCCGGTAAAGCAGAAGTTGAGGCGCACACGTCCAGACATGGCAATCAAAATAAAAGAAGAAGTGCAAAAACAGTTTGATGCTGGCTTCTTGGCCGTGACTAGTTATCCTCCATGGGTTGCTAATATTGTGCCGGTTCCTAAGAAAGATGGCAAAGTCAGAATGTGTGTGGATTACAGGGATTTGAATAGGGCCAGCCCCAAAGATGATTTCCCTTTACCTCACATAGATGTACTTGTTGATAATACTGCTCAGTTTTCCGTGTTCTCTTTCATGGACGGATTCTCAGGCTATAATCAAATCAAGATGGCTCCCGAGGATATGGAAAAGACAACTTTCATCACTCCTTGGGACACCTTTTGTTACAAAGTCATGCCGTTTGGTTTAAAGAATGCAGGAGCTACCTATCAAAGGGCAATGGTGACGTTGTTTCACGACATGATCCATCACGAAATTGAGGTTTATGTTGATGACATGATAGCAAAGTCCCAGACGGAAGAAGAACACTTGGTCAACCTAGCAAAATTGTTTGACAGGCTTCGAAAGTTCAGACTGAGGTTAAATCCGAATAAGTGCACCTTCGGGGTTCGTTCTGGCAAGTTGCTCGGCTTCATTGTTAGTGAACGAGGAATTGAGGTTGATCCGGCCAAAGTGAAAGCAATCCAGGAAATGCCTGAGCCGAAGACTGAAAAGCAAGTGCGTGGCTTCTTAGGGAGACTAAATTACATTGCACGGTTTATTTCTCACCTAACGGCCACGTGCGAGCCCATCTTCAAGCTTCTGAGGAAGAATCAGGCCATTAAATGGAATGAAGACTGTCAGCAGGCCTTCGACCGAATTAAAGAATATTTGTTGGAGCCACCAATTCTTATGCCTCCAGTGCCAGGGAGACCTCTGATCATGTATCTTACTGTGCTGGAAGGATCGATGGGATGTGTACTGGGTCAGCAGGACGAGTCTGGTCGAAAAGAGCATGCCATTTATTACCTTAGCAAAAAGTTTACCGATTGTGAGACACGATACTCACTACTCGAGAAAACTTGCTGCGCTTTGGCATGGGTTGCTCGCCGACTAAGACAGTACATGCTGACTCACACTACTCTCCTAATTTCCAAGATGGATCCTGTAAAATACATCTTTGAGAAGCCGGCTTTGACAGGAAGAGTGGCCCGTTGGCAGATGATACTCACGGAGTATGACATACAATACACTTCACAAAAAGCAATCAAGGGGAGTGTGTTGTCAGAATACTTGGCCCAGCAGCCGATTGATGATTACCAACCCATGAGGTTTGAGTTTCCGGATGAGGACATCATGTTCCTCAAGTCGAAAGACCATGAAGAACCACTTCCGGAGGAGGGGCCTGGCCCTGAATCCAGATGGAAGTTGATGTTTGACGGAGCTGTAAACATGAATGGGAGTGGAGTCGGTGCTGTTATTATCTCACCAGAAGGAGTCCACACACCTCTCGCTGCTCGATTGACCTTCGAGTGCACTAATAACGAAGCCGAGTATGAAGCTTGCATCATGGGGATCGAAGAGGCAATAGACTTGCGAGTCAAGAACCTTGAGATCTTCGGAGATTCTGCCTTGGTAGTAAATCAAGTCAATGGTAAATGGCTAGTTCATCAAGCTCGTCTGATTCCTTACCGAGATTACGTCAGGAGGCTGTTAACCTTCTTTACCAAAGTAAAGCTGAGCTATGTTCCTAGGGACGAAAACCAGTTCGCCGATGCTCTCGCAACTTTATCATCCATGATTAAAGTATGCCGAGAGAATTTCGTGCCTCGAATTTCGATCTCTCGTCTTGAAAGACCGGCTTATGTCTTCGCAGTTGGTGATGGTGAAGATGACAAGCCTTGGTACCACGACATCAAACAATTCCTGAAGGCTCAAGAATACCCGGCTGGGGCATCCAGTAAAGATAAGAAAACTCTTAGAAGACTGGCGGGATGATTCTTCTTGAATCAGGATGGTGTGCTATACAAACGGAACTTTGACATGGTGTTGCTTAGATGTGTGGACAGACACGAGGCAGACCTGTTAATGCAGGAGGTTCACGAAGGCTCCTTTGGTACCCATGCTGGAGGACATGCCATGGCCAAGAAATTATTGAGATCGGGATACTATTGGATTACCATGGAATCTGATTGTTGCAAATACTCCCGTAAGTGTCATAAGTGTCAAATTTATGCCGACAAGGTCCATGTGGCTCCGAATCCGTTGAGTGTCATGTCTTCACCATGGCCGTTCGCTATGTGGGGCATCGATATGATTGGCAAGATTGAGCCAACAGCTTCTAATGGGCATCGCTTCATCCTAGTTGCTATTGATTATTTCACGAAGTGGGTCGAAGCTGCTTCCTATGCCAATGTCACTAAACAAGTGGTCGCTCGATTTATTAAGCAGGACATCATCTGCCGATATGGAGTACCTGAAAGGATCATTACTGATAATGGTTCTAATCTCAACAACAAGATGATGGCTGATTTGTGTCGAGACTTCAAAATAGAACACCACAACTTTTCTCCATATCGTCCGAAGATGAATGGCGCCGTCGAGGCGGCTAATAAAAACATCAAAAAGATTGTGCAGAAGATGGTTGTGACGTACAAAGATTGGCACGAGATGTTACCATTCGCCTTGCATGGGTATAGAACCTCAGTACGCACTTCAACTGGGGCAACTCCATTCTCATTGGTGTATGGTATGGAGGCGGTTCTACCGGTCGAAGTGGAAATCCCTTCGTTGAGGTTAATGATGGACATCAAACTAGATGAAGCTGAGTGGCTCCGATCCAGATATAATCAATTGAGCCTCATTGAAGAGAAGCGTCTAGCAGCTGTATGCCATGGACAGTTGTATCAGCGACGAATGAAGCAAGCTTTTGACAAGAAGGTGCGACCACAGAGGTACACGCCAGGAGATTTAGTGCTGAAAAGGATTCTTCCTCCTCTCAACGATCACAGGGGCAAGTAGACACCCAACTATGAAGGACCGTTCGTGGTTAAAAAGGTTTTCTCGGGCGGAGCCTTAATGCTGACAACCATGGACGGAGAAGACTTTCCATCCCCTGTCAACGCAGACGCAGTAAGAAAATACTTCGTGTAAAAAGGACCCGCTGGATAAAAACAGAATAAAGATCCAGGCAAAAATGGGCATCCCGGCGAGCCAAAAACAGAATAAAAGGCTCGGGCAAAAGTTAGGGAAATTTTAAAAAAATGTACACCCGCTGAGTTGAAAAGCCACATCGGACAACTCAGGCAAAAAAGGGTATCCCGGTGGATTGAAAACCTGAAAGGGCGATCCACGCAAAAGAGGGATTAACACGAACGACTGCGATCTGCGAGATCCATGACCTACCTACAGTTGAGGCTATCCTAAGGGTTGAAGATCAGTTCACTTACTTTTTCTCAAGAGGCAAGAGAGCGGAGCGTCTTGAAGACATACGAGTCATAACCGGGTTGATAATCGATGAGATTCATTTTTTTTCACATTGCCAATAGGGTAGTTTGTTTTTTCTTTTAGTTGTTCCCTCATTCCAGGGAACTGCTTCCTTTGTATTTCCTATTCAGGGCCACCTTTCCAAATCAATAAAAATTCAACTTCAGTCAATTGACCATTTTAACTTTTTGTTTTTACTTTTTCATCTAGCATTGATTGATTGTGAAAACGTCTAGCAAATGGTAACTTGCATTGTGTTATGAACATTTGAATGCTTTTCTAACTCGTGCAGGAGAATAGAAACATTTAATACAACTCTGAGAGGGTGCTGAGATACCTGGACAATGATTCATGCTATGAGCCTGGGGCAGGCAGGTCCCAAACTAATTCTCTATGTTGCAGGTACTATCGATTGTGTTCATGCAGGTACAGGTACTGGTGTTACTAACAGAGCTAAAGACTATCATCCAGGATGGGCATTCCTTTTGTTTGAGCAGAGACAAGTATCTCCCAGGGTATTTCCAATCATCCCCAGCCATGTGAAAGTTGGAATTTCACCCTGCCAGATAGCAGAGAGTGGGTGCAATCCCCAGGCAGAAGTCTTCTTTCAGACAGGGGCAATTCTCGGCAGTATAAGGAGTGTCTTGCCTCCCCAGCAGTTGCTTCCTCAGCAGTGTCAGGCCTTTGGTTCCCAGAAAGTCCTCACTTCCCCATCAGAGTTCAAGAATGGTTCGCCTCCAGCAGGGTCTTGGCGCTCCCATCTCAAAGTCCAATTTATTTTTGGCAGTGACGGCTATTCTGAGCCAGTGAGTTATTAACAACTTTCCCCGCGGAGTTCTTTCCTCCTCATCAGGATGAACCAGATCAATGCAGTGGTCATCGTTTCTCCCCAGCCGAGTTATCTGGGATACCTGCAGTCTCCTTATCAGGAGATCTCTTTGCATTGTCATTCGCATAATCATCATTACATTTGCATCCTCCAAAGCGTAGCAGCATGGGCCAGTTTTGAGGTATATTACATACGACTTATGACATCTTCTCAATCTGAAGTATTCCGCACAGAGGATACCATTATCATTTTTCAGATATCCTTGTCTTTTCAAGTCAATGTTCGTCGCTTATTCCGCGTCTTGTTTGGTACAACAGTCGCGTCGTAGGTTCCCGTTTTGTATAACGGTCCTGTTTGTTTGGGCTCTCGTTTATGTACAACGATCCCGTTCCATCTTGTCCTATTTTCTTTGTGTTTGGTTACCGCCTGCGGCCGGTATACCTTTGCGTCTCCATTCGATGATGGTTTCGTGTTAGATCCGAGGATCTTTTGGATTGTCATTCGAGGATGACATTTCTTTTCTTCAAGTCCTTCCGAGGTTGGTCTTGTTGTTTTGTGTGGCTATTATTCGAGGATAGTAGTTCACTTTTCGAGCTTATTGATCGAGGTCAGTTTGTCTCTTTTGCAAAGTCTGTCTGAGGTCAGCTTTGTGCTTGGTTATCAGTCGAGGCTGGTATACCTTTGCGTCTCCATTCGATGATGGTTTCGTGTTAGATCCGAGGATCTTTTGGATTGTCATTCGAGGATGACATTTCTTTTCTTCAAGTCCTTCCGAGGTTGGTCTTGTTGTTTTGTGTGGCTATTATTCGAGGATAGTAGTTCACTTTTCGAGCTTATTGATCGAGGTCAGTTTGTCTCTTTTGCAAAGTCTGTCTGAGGTCAGCTTTGTGCTTGGTTATCAGTCGAGGCTGGTATACCTTTGCGTCTCCATTCGAGGATGGTTTCGTGTTAGATCCGAGGATCTTTTGATTTGTCATTCGAGGATGGCATTTCTTTTCTTCAAGTCCTTCTGTGGTTGGTCTTGTTGTTGTGGCTATTATTCGAGGATAGTAGTTCACTTTTTGAGCTTATTGATCGAGGTCAGTTTGTCTCTTTTGCAAAGTCTGTCTGAGGTCAGCTTTGTGTTTGGTTATCAGTCGAGGCTGGTATACCTTTTGCGTCTCCATTCGAGGATGGTTTCGTGTTAGATCCGAGGATCTTTTTGATTTGTCATTCGAGGACGGCATTTCTTTTCTTCAAGTCCTTCTGCGGTTGGTCTTGTTTGTTGTGGCTATCATTCGAGGATAGTAGTTCACTTTTTGAGCTTATTGACTGAGGTCAGTTTGTCTCTTTTGCAAAGTCTGTCCGAGGTCAGTCTTTGTTGTTGATGGTTATCGCCTGCGACCGATATACTATCGTGTTTCTATTCCAGGATGGTTTTAGTATTGCATTCGAGGATCCCTTGTGAGTTGTCGTGCGAGGATGGCATTCTTCCTAGCATATTTTCACATGGTCTTGTGATCCGCTACCTATTCAGAGGTCAAAATAAAAATATATATAAATAAATAAACGGGCAGATGGCATTCCCGTTACCCTCAGTGTGCAAATTTTCAGGTTTTATTCGAGTATTCAATCACTCCATACCTTGAACGTCTAAAAGCTTTTGCAATTATTTATTCAGGTCTGCAGATGATTGAATAGGGGCAGCTGTAATACCTCAAAATTTGCCTTCATATTTATTTCCTCTATTGGCTAATTGTTTCGCATTTTGTCTGCATTACCCATTAGATTATCATCATGCATTTTGCATTGCATTCCTCAGGCACGAGATTAGGGTTCTTTGAGGGACCAGTTTATTCTATGGGTTTGTGGTTTCTTTCTTATTGGGGTTTGTTTCACGGGTTGTGGAACTAGGGTTTCGTACCCTATGTGTGTTTATTAGATGGATTCAAGGCTCTGATTATGTGGCAATCAATAATCTCCTCTTCACATGTTTTTCTAATTCGTCAAGGTTTCGTTTCCATGATTAAGTGGTCTTCAGGGATCGTGCTTACAAAGACTAGTCGTTGGTGTATTCAGCCTATCAGCTAGGGTTCAGTCTAAGCTTCTTTGAATCAAGGTATGGTTCATCCTCAACAATTCAGAGCTCATTTGTTTGGTTTCTTTCCTAGTGTGCTTAGAGATCTACAAGGGTGTCAAGGATAATGATATTAGATTCATACCAAGTGTGGTTGTTCAACTGTATTTCGATGTGAATGGAAGGTTGACAGGATCTTGGCCAAGCTATTATGAGTTTGCCTCAATCTGCATCCGTGTTCGTATATCAAATCTGGTTCTCTGAGCGTTAAGGCATATTCGTGTGTTTGGAATAATGTTTAAGAAATCTCGTAGGAAATATTTTCTTTTGCATATCATGATAGTAAAATTCATAATGATGTAGTGATTTGAAGGCCAAGGTTTGTTCATGGTTCACTTCTTTTCTTAGAATTGATTCAAGTTCTGGTTACTTTTAAGAATCAAGGTTACTTTTAAGAATCAAGTTCATGGAATGTGAAATCTATCTCAAAGAATTTAGATGGCCTCCGTGTTTATTCCGTTCACTTGTCATTTCGTGAGTTTGCTTTGTGCTAAGTGGGAATTTCCAATTTTAATTATTATAGTTTTTTGAAAGTATTAGTTGGATAAGATTGTTACAAAGTAACTCCAAGCCCACAATTGATGTTGTTTTACTTTTATTTGAGATAAGAATTGGCACTGGGTAAGAATGACAACGGGTCAACCTAAACAGGAAATATTCCTGCAGTCTTGGCTGCAGCAGCTGTTTTGTCAGGAGCAAACTTAAAAGTTTCAGAATCTTTTAATTTAAAGATTATCAGTTCTGGTAAGTGCAACCAAGCTGCAGCAACAGTTAAGTGCAACCATGCTGGAGAAATTGTTGATATGAGGAGATGGTATAACAGTATTGGTGGATTTCAATCCAGTACTACACTTACAGGTTTCGGGCTTGGAGCTGGGCTTTAAAGAGCTATATCTGGATTTTGTCCTCAACAGCCACAAGCCGAGAATGATTCATTCAATGGAATGTTACTTAATAAGTTTGTACATTTACTTCAACAGTTTGTCAACATAGCAAAAGAAAAAGAAGAAAGTCGCATAGAGGGCCGAAAATAGTAGCTGTTACATCAAAATTTGGGAGAAATTTGGTAGAAGTTTTCAACAAGTAAAAATTCTAGCTACCAAGCTTAAGAATATATATCGACTATTTATAAGGAAATAACATGAACAGGCTTTTGTTAATCTTTATCCCTCCCGTCGCAATCCTCGGCCATTCTTCGCCGGTATAAGCTATCCTTAGAAACTTTTTAAGCTCCAAAGAACTCCATCGAATCTCCGTCAATTGCAACCTACATATCAGGAAAGGAAAAAGCGATAAGAATTGAAAAAAAACTTTCATTAATTATTTTCACCAAACTCTTCACAGGTCATAACAGAAAGTCAGGTTTTTCTAACAAAGCAGGCTTCCATCGCTATCCATCAAAATTGTTTCTTCTGCATAGCCATTAACATTTCACTCATTTGCGGGTAAAAAGCTTCAAGACATTTAAAACAACTCGGCCTGCAATTCAATATCATAAGAAGCAAGGATCAATTCATATTTGCAGCTCAGAGTGATTTAGGAAGGACTCATGGATCTAACAGAAAACCAAAGACAGTTGAGCTCGTAGCTGACTCATAATATATTGTGACTAACTTCATAACAGAATTTGTCAATTTCATAGCAAAATCTATAACTAACTTAACCACTTTGTTCCAGCTATTTCTAACCACCTATCCATTCCAATAACTAGCAAAGGGATTCCAAAGAGAAAAATCAAAAGCAGTTCATAACCGAATCCTAATCAAAATAACAACCATAACCGAATTCTCTAACTGATTGTTACCTGAAGTTTCTGGAATCTTCTCCAAACCGCCTATAAATCAGAAGCATTGCTCACTTTCAGCTTCTTCGACAACTTTTTTTCAATTCACTCCACCATTTTTTCCACAAATTCCTGGATCCTTCTCATTGTTCTCAACCACACTCTCCAGTTTCTTCTCTTTCTCCGTTCTTCTCTTCCGATCTTCATCAACTCATCATCTTCATGAGCCTGCGGATTCAGAGAAGCAGGTATGAATCAGAATTATGCCAAAGATGAGGGAAATTGATTCTGATGAAATTTTCTTACCTAGAGCAAATCCTCTCATCAATTTCAATCTGTGACCTCAATTTCCAATCCTCCATCAAACCTTCATCGTCCGTAACGACGCAGACATTTCCGGCAACCTGCAATTGAATCAAATCGTCAAAATTGTCAAGAATCCTGAGCAGTTATCATCCAGAGACGTAAAGACAAGAAAAGCATCGCATCGAGAATGCGCAGAACAGGGCCAAGTTAAACTTACCTGAAGCATTACACAAAGCTCCTAACGAGTTTCATCAAACAAAGCTCTTATCGTCCAGTGGCTTCAATCGTCTCCAGGTACGAGCTTCGTCCGTGTTCATTATTTTCTCGCCGTTATGTTGTTGATGCTCCAAGGTGTTAGGGTTCGAGATGAAGTTTTTTAGCCTTAAAGGGTTTTCGTTTTTTTTGGTTTGAAGAATTGAGAATTAGGTTTAGAGAGGCATTTCTGAGATAGTGTTAAGTTGTTATGATCTTGCTTCAGCCTGAGAGAGGGTAACGTGATGTTGAGTTGGGACGGTGCGGATTTTTGAAGTCTAGGGTTGTCTTCGGATAAGGGTGAAGATGAATCCGTGATGGTGATGAAGACGAAGACGGAAGAATGGACGGTGTTTGGTTCGGCGGCGTGAGAAGGAAAGGAAGACGGAGAAGGTGACGGGAAGGAGAAGAGGGATGATGGGGGTGGTGCGGCGCAAGGAAGAAGAGGAGGAGATTCAATTAGGGTTGCTGTGCATTCAGATTATAATTCAATTCATTTTTATATTTCAATTCATTTTTTTTTAATTAATGTTGTAATTATCATAATTTAATTCAGTTTTTTTATTAAGTTTTGTATTAGGACTATGGTTCAGTTAGATTATTAGTTAATTCTTTAGATTTAAAAGGATTAGCTTAATTTAAAAAGATTAGAAAATGTTAATATTAGTTTAATATTTTTCTTATATTTAAAAGATTAGAAAATGTTAATATTAGTTTAATATTTTTCTTATATTAAAAAGATTAGAAAATGTTAATAGGATTAGTTTAATATTTTGTTTAATTTAAGATTTTTTAGAAAAAATTGATAGTTTAATTTAAGTTTTTTTTAGAAAAGATTATAACAGTTTGATTTAAGATTGTTTAGGAAAAATTAATAGTTTAATGCATTTCTAATTTAAGGCTTTAAGAAAAAATTATAATAGTTTAATGCATTTCTAATTTAAGACTTTAAGAAAAAATTATAATAGCTTAATTTAAGATTTTCTTAAATTAAGATTTCTAGAAAAAATGTTAGTTAAATAAGTGTAGTTTAGATCATTCTTTTTAAATTAAGTTTTGGAAAGTGTTATTCAAGATTAATTAATTCTTTAGTTTCAATTAAGATCTTTAAAAAATATTAGGAGAAGTTTAATTTTTTTTTTTTTTTTTTTTTATTTATTATTAAGCTTTTAGGAAAAATCATAATAGTTAATTCTTTTGTTTTTATTTAAGATTTTAGAAAATATTAATTCACAAGATTATTAGAACTTTTACTCTTTTTTTAAAAATTAAGTTTCTTTTAGAAAATATTAGTTTAATCCTAAATTAAGTTTTTAGGATAGTATTTTGATAAGTTAAAATTAGAATGTTAAATTGATATAAACTTTAGTTTATTTCTTTTTAAATTAATATTGTTAAGAGATATTATATTAAGTTTAGTTTAATCAAGATTTTGGAAAAAAAACATAATAGGATTAGTTTATTATTTTCTCAATTTAAAAATCTTTAGAAATGTTAATAGATTAATTTAATTTTTAGCTTAAGTTAAAATCTTTAGAAAATGTTAATTTAGGTTAAGGTTTTGTTTAAGTTAGAATATTAGGGTAACCAAACTTTAGTTTAAGTTTTTTAAGTCAAGATTTAAAAAATAAAATAATAATAATAATGATACTCACACCCCACTTTTAGGCCCAATACATAAAATAACTGAGAAAACCGCTACCTGCACCCTCTCCCAATTTCCTGCGTGTGGGCCTCATTCTATTTTCTCTTTGCACTCCCTGTTTCAGGCCCATATGCGAAAAACAAATAAAAAAAACCACTAAAAACACCCCCTGTATTATTTCTTTAGATTTTAATTTTTAGTTTAATCATAGTTAGAAATAATTCAATAAAAATAATAAAAAGCATTATAAAATTCCCCAAAAATTCCAGTAGTTAAATAAGTCAATTTAGGAATTTGTGATATTTTTATTTTCTGAAATTTGTTTATTTTTGAATTAATTATGAATTTTTCTATTAATTAGTGTTATTGAATTTCCATTAATTGTGCTGAATTTTGTTTATTTTATTTAAATAGCTTCTAACCATTTTTTTTAGCCATTCTTTTTTCTATAATTAAAAGGCCCATGATAGTTCTTAGGATATTTTTAGTGGATTTTTAAGAATCTTTTATCATAGGTTTTAGTGGAAAATCCTTAGGAAATAATAATTAAATCTTAGCTGAAATTAAATAATGTTTAGGCATAGGAAAAATAAGTATTTTTAGGACCCCTCTTAATATAATATTTTAGATAATATTAGGACCTTACAATTTAATTTTCACAATTTTTCTATAAGTTTTAGTTTTTTTTAGAATGTTAGTTTAGACCTAGTTATGCATAATTCCCTTAGGTTAGGCCATTAGAAAAAATATAGTTCAATACAAAATAATAAAATAGTCTAGATTAATTTTAGTCATAGAATCTAACATTAGACTTAGGTTTAGTTTAATTTGTTTTAGGATGAATATTAAGTTTGACCTAGATTTAGAACTTAGTATAAAATCAATTTCCATAAAAATAGAATAAATAAATAAGACTATTTATTATTCATGCCTTTAAGGCATTTTTAGAATATTATGTCTCATAGTTGATTTCATTGTTTTGCCTTATTTTTATTGTTACAACTTGTATAGGATTCCCATTTGTTCTTAGAATCAACTTAACTTCATTAAGAAGTAAGTTGAATTCTAGTAGTTTTAAGTTTCCATTAGGAATAGAAAACCTCACTAACCATTAGGACTACCTTGTAAATAATCAATAAAAATTAGGGTTGTGTCTTAGTTCCCATTAGATTTTTTCCTTTTATCAACTTGAGTCATTCTCTTTCTCATCTCAAAAGAAAAGCAATAAAATACTTAATAAAAACCGAACAATCTTGTACGACATGAGACTTTGTTGCGGAGTGTTTATACGCGTCCTGTTTCGGGGCGAGGTGTAAATACTTCCCGCGATGGATAGGTCTTAGTACAAGACAGTTCACAAACAAAAATTCAAAACACTTCTTTTAAAAGACAAAAACAAACAATAACCGACTATCCTGCGGGAACTTCTCTTCTCATCTCATTCACTCACAACGCGAACTTGCGACGACTTGTCTTTCATGCAGGACGGTAAACGCACTCGTACCAGACGAGCCTGCAACACCTGAGCATAGACATACGCAGTTCCAGCTGTAAAAAAAACGCAAACAAGCAGTTCCCGCCTAGGTTAGGCGAACTACGTCGACTCTGATCCTCATTATCCCGATGAGGTACGTAGGCAGCGGGGTAGGGCCCGTTCGAGCACATTCTTTATTTTCCCTACATTTCCCCTTTTATTCTCATTTTCTTATTTCAGTTCATTTCTCATTTCATTCCATTCCAGTTAGAAGTTTTATTCAGCAGCAGTTATATTTTTCTCACCCTTTGAAACAAACAAGCAAGCGTGGATCCCGTCGGGTACGGCGGACGATCTGGGGTGCTAATACCTTCCCAGGTCGTAACCGACTCCCGAACCCCGATCTTTGGTTCGCAGGACCTTGTCCTTTCCTTCTTCCTCAGGTTTGTGCAACATTACCTTTCCCATTCATTCGGGATAAAAATGTCTGGCTGGCGACTCTAACCTTTCCGCGCCACTTTCGCGTTTGTACTAGGATGAAAATCCCGGGAGCGACACTTGGGTGCCCACGGCATATATGAACCTGCTCAATTCAGTTGCTATTGAGGAGGTATGGTTGGTATGGACCCAATTTGAAGTGCCAATCCTATGCAGCATTGCATACTTCCTTGTCAGCAAGCTAACAGAAAATTTCCCCTTGACTGGCCAAGCTTTGAATTGATTAGCAGTGATGACCTTGCACACATGGTTATTTATCTTTCCCAGCTCATTAGGTCCATCAGATTCTCTTCCTAGATAGAGGTTGATAACCCTAGAAGAGAATTCCACACATCTCCCTCTACATACACCTTTCTGAAGTCATCTGATTTACCATCAGCACAGTCCTCTTGTAGGTTGACAATGAATTCCTTGACTAGCAGCTCATAGCAAGGTGAAAAGTTTGATACTGTGTTGAATAAACCAGTAGAAGAAATTAGGTCAATTACCTCAGTGCATTCAAGTGCATTGCTGCCCATCTCTCTTTCAAGTGCTACCCTTCTTTGGTATACAAATTTCCATCTGCTCACACTTGACACATGATGGAATGAAACATTGTCCAGAGGAGCTTCTGGAACAGCAGAGGTGGACCTTGAGGGTGCTGGTTTCTTCTTTGGTTGGGATGTTGGGACATCCTCTTCAACATCTGAATCTGGTGGAGTTACAGCTTTCCTCTTTTGGGTATTTACCTTGCTCCATTGTTTAGTAGGACCAAGTATCACTTTGACCTTGTCTTTCTTTGGAGTAGGCTGCTTCTTTTCAGGAGTTGAATGTCCTGCAGTCTTCTTTTCTTTTCTAGCCCTAAGCCTTTTGGCTATGCTAGGGTCCACAGAAGCAATGATCTCTGTGTCAGAGTCATTATCTAAGTCTTCAACATGTAGCATAGATGCCTCCTCTTCCAGGTTAGGAGTAGGTTCCAAACATATGTGATCATCACACATTTGTCTAGCACCCAAAGCATCCATCATCACACCAGTTTCCTTCTTCTGGAACACAAAACTAAGCTTGGTTCATAAACTGTTGATGTGTAGTGTGGTGTCAAGCCATTAGGATTGACATATCAATTCAGCTTCTTTCTTGATGAAACTTCCTTCAGTTCATGATTTAGACAATCATAAACATGTATCTTCACAAGAGAGATTTTCTCCAGCTATACCTAAACAACATAGGACACCATAACCAGGAAGGATATCCTCATTAGGTCACCATAAATAAGCTTAAGAGATAACTTATCAATATTTTCACTCCCGCATGAAAGATTTGATAATTATACTCTTTTTTTTTGCTCCAACCTCTTCTTTCATCAAGAACCACAACATTCTGAACTAAGTGTTCTCCAGTTCTCACAGAAAACAAAATACAAGCCTTCTTCAAATATAGAATTCTCTGAACCAAGATGTCAGGACATTCTGTTTGACATCATAGCAACACAGCAATTCACCAGCAAATTTCCAGCCCTGATAACACCAGACTGGTCCAATATACACCATATGATGAATAGTCCATCCTCCACTTCTAGGGACCATTCAAACACCAATATGAACCTCTCAAGTTCCAACAGCTTTTCATTATATCCTCCTTCTTCCTTTACCATGAACCAGAAAGTATCCCCCTTAGATCTCATCCAGAAACAGACCAGGATGCTTGCTCTGATACCAATTGAAATTCTGGTATGACAGACTCAGATGTCTAATATGATGTTGAGACATCTTATCTGTTACTTATAAACATGGTAAGGTATACATATCAGTACTTAAATAATTCTGTTATATCAGAGTCAAACATGCTTCAGGATGTTGGGACATCTGATAGGACATTCAGTTCAGGTACTGCATAAAACATAAAAGATAAAAAGAACACAGCAGAAGTTTGTTAACCCAGTTCAGTGTATAACCACACTTACATCTGGAGGCTACCAAGCCAGGAGGAAATTCACTATAAGTAATATTAATTCTAGACTTAAACCACCCTGTTTAATCTATCACTTAATAACTACCCAATGCAATTTCTACCTAAGACACAACTTAGATATGAGTACCCTACTCACTCCCCCTCAATCACACAGTGATCTTTTACAATGATTAATAAAATTGAAGTCACACTTCAAACACAACAGCTTGATCTTACTTAGAAGTTTCAATCAAGACACAATACTTCTCTTGCTTACAAGCTTCGAGAATCACAAGTGAAACAGCCACAATAGTGTTACTTGTTATGCACGGCTGACACAAGGACACAACCCTAATAATGTTTACATTTTCGGTTGATTGGGTTCATCTAAACTAGGTTACAAGGTTTCTTTTATAACCTTTTCCCAACTGGATTTGGGCCTAAACAATCACAACAATAGCTGCTACAAATATGCAGAAATATCTGCTACAAATATGCAGAAATATCTGCTACAAATATTCCAAAAGATCTTCAACTCCTAAAATATCTCTAAATATAGAAACCTATATTTTTCAATATTTGTCTTCAATTTAAATTGAGTCTTTAAGATCTTCTAGATCAGCACCACATATGATTGCATAATATCTCTAGAATATTCTGCATAATTCAGATCTGATAAATCCAATGTCATCACCTTGAATTAGGGTTTGTTGCTTCCTAGATTCTAGGTGATTTAGTTCATCTGATTATGCTGAAGTTTCATAACAACTTTCCCTACAGATGCGCCTTGTTCTGTTTTTGTCCATCCATAATTAATTCCAGATAGATTCCCCTGAATTTACTCAGTTCTGTTATTAATTAATTCTGGTAACAGGTCTGAGATGTCTCAACATCTGTTGGGACATCCTGAAAAACTGAACTTACTTCATTTACTGATACAATGTCACAACATCTGATGTGACATCCTGTAAACTGAACTTATTTCATTAACTGATACAATGTCCTAACATCTGGTGTGACATCCTGATATCTTGACTTAAGTTCATTAACTGTTACTCTGTTTGACAGTGTCACAACATTTGGTGTGACATCCTGAACTAAGTTCAACACTTCTTGTTTGATATCTATATGTAACATATGACAGTAATGTTGTCATGACAGTTGCAGATGTTTCAACATTCTCTTTGACATCTGTCATGACATTTGCAGATGTTTCAACATTCTCTTTGACATCTGTCATGACATTTGCAGATGTTTCAACATCTTCTTTGACATCTGTCTGTAGCATATGACAGTAATTCTGTCATGACATTTGCAGATGTTTCAACATCTTCTTTGACATCTGTCTGTAACATATGACAGTAATTTTGTCATGACATTTGCAGATGTTTCAACATCTTCTTTGACATCTGACTGTAACATATGACAACATCTGTTGGGACATCCTGAATTAAGTTCTTCTACTCTGTTTGATAATGTCCCAACATCTGATAGGACATTCTGAACTGAATTCAACATCTTCTTTGACAACTTCCACATTTATCTGTGCCACCATGTCAGGACATCATGTTTGACATGTTCTTCCAGAGTCTATACTATGTTAATATGGAACTTCTTATTCAACATTTTCCAGCCATATTAGTTTTACCAAACATAATGCCAATCATAAAATAATAGCATTAACACTCATGATAATGAGGCTAAGAGAATGATGTTGGAAAGAGGGGGAATATACAGAGACTTTTGTTCGATAACTGTTAAGTTATGCCTACGTATCCTCTCGTGCAATGAGGAAGTCAGAACACCGTAGTTCGACCCAAAGAGACTGAAAGGTGAATTGACTTGTGAACTGCTTGCTTGTCTATGCTCAAGTGTATGACCTGTCTGGCTCAGGTACAAACTGTCTTGCATTAGACGGAAGAAGCAAGTTCTCGTTCATGAGTGAATGAGGTGAGAAAAGAATCCCGGAGGAGACGATTATTGTTTGTTTTTAAGTTTTCAGTCTTTTATTGCTTTTGAAAGTTTGTCATAGGTTAATGAGCTTAAGCCTAAACCAATGGATTTAGTAAACTCATCACATCTTCCCTCTGATTAGGGGTAATGAGAATACCTTAAGTGTGAAGTCAGCTTCTCACATTTAATCACCTTTGATGTAGGGTTAAGATCATTAACCTACTTGTGATTAATTAGATGTTTTTGTTGTTTTTGTTTAGTGTTAAGTAATGAGGTTAAGCCATAATCAAGGATTAAACAGACTCATTACACCATCCTAATAGAAGGATAATAGATGAGAATGTTTAAGCTGAGGAAATCTCCTCAACTTAATCCATGATTAGGGATTAAACTCATGACAAAACAAACCTTTATTAAGTGGATTTTATTTAATGATATGATGAAGAAATGATTTTTAGGGTTTGTAAGACAACTTGGGGAGGACTTGTCCATTAACACTAGGGTTAGTCCTTCTTAACCAGTTAAGGAAGAATTAGAACCCTAATGCAAGGCCCAAGTTACAAGCTTGATGTCTTAGTGATTATTAAGTGAATTGATTAAGAGATTTAAACACATCAAGGGTTTAACACTTAGGATTAAAGTTATACACTCCATCCTAATAGAAGGATGCAGGCATAAGCTTAATCACAAAGCCTTAAAGCCTTTAGGGTTTAGTCCCTGATTATGAGATGAGAAGAGAAGACTCAAAGAGACACAAAGGTAAAACTAAGAGGGGAGACTAATCAAAACCCTAATCATTGTCATGCTTGGTTGTTCCTAAGGTTTGTGAGGTTTAACAAGAAAGATCTTCAATGGAACCACCAGGAAGCAGATGAAAGGATCAGGAGAAGCAAAGTAACTTGCTCCACTTAAGAAGGCAAGTCACTTGAGGAGAGAAGGTGAGAAGAAGAAGAAAGAGCAAGCTCAATCTCAAACACATAACAAAATGCAGCATGGATGCAAGAGAGAGATGAAAAGAAAATGTGAGAAGTGAAGGCAAATTCACTTCTCAAAGTTGCTTACCACCTGAAAAGTTAGAAAAGAAATGCAATGCAATGCAAAATGGAATGAAATGGCATGATGCAAACCCAAAAACCAGAAGCAATATTATGATGCTAATGATGCTATGAGATGATACAAATATGAAACAACACATGGAGATGATCATACAAACTTATGGATGCAAATGAAGCAAGTTAAGAACCATGATCATTCATGAAAAGTTATGAAATGCAAATGACATACAACATGGAAAATGCAAGATGCAATGATCAAACATGCTTTCAATATGTCTTAAGATGCCAAATGAATCAAATGGATGCAAAAAATGCTATGACAAGTCAGGGTATGCAAGCAAATGCAAGATGGATGCATATGGAAGCCCAAATTAGGGTTTATGATCAATGCATCAAACAAAAACCAAAATCAGAAGCAAACATCAAGATAAAAAATTGAAAATGCATTCAAAGGATCCCTAATCCTATACTAACTCACTGCCCAAAGGAGAAGTTCCAACTCTTAACCTAATTCAAGTTATGATTTTCCTAAGTTTTCTAGGGTTTTAGGGTTCCTTAACAAGAAAAATGTCAAACAAAAGGAAAATGAAAGATCAAATCATGCCCATTTAATCTCACAAACTACATGCTAAACACAATGCAATGCAAAAAGAATCAAGGTCCAACTCTCAATGGTTAGGCAGAAATGATTTTTGGAAGTTTGGATCAAAATAATGCATTAAAATGATTTTAATTCCATGAAAAATTCTCAAAATGCATCAAGATCAAAAAAGAAATTTGGTTTGAGGGTTGGACAATGTTTCTAAATGGTTTTAAATGTTTCATGAATTTTTTGGTGATTTTTTAAATACCTAAAAGCATTTTTAATTAATTAATTCTCATTAATTAATTAAGAATAAACTTTTAAATATTTAAAAATATTTTTTATATGCTGAAAATAAAAATAAAAATATTTTTGGTTTCTGAAATTAAATAAAAGTTTGTACAAAAAATTTCAGAATTTTTAAATTGATTTTGCTATTTTAAATAAAATGAAGAAAACAAATGCAATTAAATGAAATAAAAACTGAATTTAAAAGAAAGTCAGCGCATCCAGTGGTCCACATTTAAACCTGAGATGGAGGGAAAGACTGCGCGCGTGATCCTAAGGCTAAGATTCAAACTGGCCTAATTTCCATTTTATATTAATTAAACAGAATTAATTAAGTTAATTGTGGATTAGGGTTTCTAATGGTGCATCTTGACCATTCAAACGCGCGCCAGTCAACCCAGGTCAGCTCATCCAAGGTTCCAGATTCAAACCTCATTAAACACAGGGATTAAGCCCTAATCATTTTCAGGTGGCCGGAGAAGACCTCCGGTCGTCTTCTCTGGTGGGAACCCCACCTGAAAATTTCTAAACTCTTCAAAACTCCACTAAAATGAAATCTAACAAACCAGAAATCATTCCCACACCTCACTGAATCAAAACCCTAACTCAAAACTCATTTATTCTTCCTCAATCAACTGAATCGAAACAAAACATTTTTTTAGGGCAAGAGTTTCAGAACAAGATTAAACTCTCATTTCTCAACCATTTCAGAAAATAAAAGCACCAGAGTGATCAGTGAATCATGAAAAACAACTTAAGAACTTAAAAATCCATTTCTGGAAAAAATGTTCATGAAGCTACCTGAGTTTGAAGCTTTTCAGTTTGCAACTTTCTGACCTCTTTTCTTTGCGCAATCCACTCCTTTTAGGCCCCTGATGACATCTTGATGCTTAGAGAGAGTTTGTGTTGGCTGGTTTGGAAGTTTGAACAAGTTCTGTTCAAGGTCAGGTGAGGATCGTGTTTGTGATTCTATGGTTTTCAGGCTGTTTTGAAGGTTGGTTTGTGTTCAGTGAAGCATGGTGAGAAGGTTTGTGAAGTTTGTTTGAGTGTTTGAAGCTTGTATGATGATTTTCGAAAGCTTTTGCAAGTGAGGGTGAAAATGTGAATGTTGTGTTGTGGCTGGTTTCAGGCTTGTGTAATGTATGCTTTGTCTTGCTTTTGATTAACATAAACAAATCCTATTGGTCAGAAGATGTGACATGTGCTTTTGTGATTGGTATGGGTGCTTTTGCAAAATGTCAACTTTTGTGTAAGAGAAGCATGGGTCACTTTCTAGCCAAGTACATGGAGGGTGTGCTGCGCAGCATGGTGAGGGAAAAGGCCTAGGAGGGTTCAGCATACTAGCCAGCAAGTGGATGAGAAGCTATCATGACTTTTGCAACTTGCCTTGCCTTTGGTTCTTATGGAAGAAACTTGATCCATGGGCCATGAAACATGTGATTCCTTGGATGCATTCTGAACTTTAGATGTTGTGTGATCATGTTGTGTGGATTAGAAGCCCATTTGATGACTTAATTGGCCTTGAGAAGTGAATTTGCAACTTTGCCTCTTTGGTGCATGACTTGAAATTTAGTGATTTTTGCCAACTTTGACAAACCATAACTTTTGATCCAAAATGAATTAGGTCATGTTCTTGTACTTTTTGAAAAGGGAAAGATCCATTCTACAACTTTCATGACCAAAGTTTTTCCATTTGAAGCTTTTTTGAATCAAAAAGTAAGGGTTGAAAAAGTTGCATAAAATGACATTTTCATTAAAAGTCAAACTTGCCCAAAAAGTCAACTTTGCAAAAGACTTGAAATTCTTGAATTTTGTGAACTTCCAATGTATTCTATGATCAAATAAAGATCATATACAATCAAAATGATGAAGAACACCCCTTGGTTGGGTCATTGGGAGCCTCAGATGCCCTGATTTTGCACTGACTTGCCTAGAAAGTCAACCCTTGATCAGATGACTTACCCATTGAATTTCTTCATGAAAATTGATATGCATGATCCCTATACCATATAGAGACCAATACAAACAAGAATGACCAAAAAAATTGGAGTTATGTCCTTTGAAACCAAAACCCTAATTCTAGGTCATCTGTGCAGTCAAGCCTGGCTCTGCTTCCATACCAATCCCAGTTCTTGTGATTCTTTGGCATTCTTGACTTTGAGAGGATATAATATGATACTTGAACACATATGGACCCCTTTGAAGTGATTGATGGCCTTTGGAGTGGCTCAAGAAGCTTTTGGGCTGCTCAGATCACAAACCCTAGATGCAGATGACTTTGAACCAATGCAATGAATCAAAAATGTGGTATGAGATGTTATGATTGTGTTTATGCATATGCAATGATCACAAGCCATGGTGTGAATGGGTGAGGGCAAATTTGGGCTGTTTACAAGGCGCCACTTTCCATTTGATTTTTTTTTACCAAGTATAGTGTTTGAGATCCACGTCGTATACGTGGCCTCGATTACAAACTTAGCCTCAATGAGGTCCTTAACTAGTTTCTCGGTGGCCAAAGTCTTTTCCTCGGATTGTTTGTGTATGTATTGTGCAACTGCACAGGCAGTCAGGTTGATGGTGAGTTCGAGGCATGTGATTTTTGGGGAGATTCTCAGCATGTCATCAGCGCTCCAAGAAAAAAGGTTGGCATTGCTGCGCAAGCACTGCTTCAACTGCTCTTTGACTTTGTTGGGGAGCCCTGTTCTGATGCGGACTCCTCTCTCGGGGTTATCTCCAAAAATCACAACATCGAAGTCCCCTGTGGGAAAAGGGCGTAGCACGGCCGACTTGTCTGCGGGGGCGTCCTCCTCTTCCTCAATAGGGATGAGAGGATCAAGGTCGATCCTGTTGATCTGGAGAGTAGGCTTTTTCTCGGGATGGAAGTCATCAGATGTAGGGTTTACACCCCTTGCGCTCTTTCCGCTCTTTGGTGCAGTTTCTATCACGGTTTGGCCCTTGGTCGCTGCCACGAAACACCTTCTTGTTGCCTCAATATCTCCATGCAGTGTAGCTATGTGGCCCCTCTCGATGTAGTACTTCATTTTGAGGTGAACTGTCGAAGGGACGACGATGAGCTCAGTGAGTGTGGGTTTCCCTAGGATACACTAGTAGAGTGACGGGAAGTCAATCACCATGAAGTGTGTTTTGATGGTTTTGGAAGCATCTCCCTCCCCGAAGGTGACGTTCAGCTCGACGTAACACCATGGTCTTGCCTTAGCACCATTGAATCCTTGCAAGTCAGAACCCACATATGGGGATAGGTTTCCTTGGTCGAGCTGTAGAGCCTGAAAGAGCGAAGTGTACATGATGTCGACCGAGCTTGCCTGATCGATGAGTATCCTTCGTACATCTTTCTTTTCCATCTTTGCTCGGATCAACAAAGGAATGTGAGAGTTAGGGGATCCTCCGAGCAGCTCCTCTCTATAGAATGTAATCGGCTGGGATTTCTCTTTGACTCTCTCGATGGATGATAACTGAACTGATGATGAATCGACTAGATGCTCGAGGTTTTGTCTGACGGACCCCACGATCATCTCGTTGTATCCTCCACCCGAAATGAGCATGGTCGAAGGGAAGCACTCCCAAGGATTGTGAGATGCAAAGTACCCTGTGTGCAGAAGGTGTCGAGGAATACAAAAATGCTCAGATCTGGTGACAGATAGGGCCACCTACATCGGAGCGGTGTCCTCGGTGACCTCATAGACCCTATTCGTCTCCTCTTGTCAAGGAGGCCCGTCTTTGACGTATTTCTTGAGGTGCCCCTCTTTGATGAGGATCTCGATATTGCCTTTGAGATGGATGCAGTCTTCAGTGATGTGTTTGTGGCTGCGGTGGAACCTAAAATACTTGCTCTTGTTGGTACTGGCCTTTGAAGCTGTTGGTTTGGGGAAGCGAACGCCTCCTTGTTTGAACTCGGTATTGATGCATTCATTGAGGATCTTTTCGTGAGGGCGATGAGAAGGGTGTACTTAGAGAAACGGCCAACTGGTCCTCTACTCTCACAAGGTCGATCATCTCTGTGTTTCTCACGTCGTGGCGCATCGTCGCTATCCTTCTGCCTGTGGGTCCTCATGTATTCCTGATTCCTCGAGTCTCTTGTCTTGTAAGCGACCTCCTTCTCCTTATATTGTATGTACGCCTGATCCTTGTGAAGTAGTTCTGCTAGGGATTGGGGAGGTTCAATGCCTATGGCTTTTCGGAACTCGCTGTTGGGGCGTAGGCCTTTCTCCAGGATATACCACTTCATGCAGTCAATGGTGTGAACTTTCACAGCTTCTTTGTTGAATCGGTCAATGTAGTCTCTTATGGGTTCCTCCTTTCCCTGCACGATCCCTTCGAGGGTAGCTTCGGACTTTGGATGACGCCTAGAGGCGGTGAAATGCCTAGTGAATTATTTTTCAGGACTTTCCATGATGTGATGGATCCTGCGGGGAGATGCTTGGACCATGACATGGCGCCTTTGTGTGAGGTGATGGGGAATAGTCTACATTTGATGGCCCCATCCATGTTGTGATAGTGGAGCATGGCCTCGAGGTTTTCAATGTGGTCGTCGGGATCATTCGTCCCGTCTTAGGTGGCCAAAGGAGGAGGCTTCTCTAGTCCTCGAGGAATGCGGGTTTCCATGATCTCGCGGCTGAGGGGACCGCGGTGGTCTTCGGCGTCGCTGCTGCCAGACTTGGGGTAAGGGGACCTGTTCCGACGTTGGTCATCATCATAGCGTGTTTTCTTGTCGCGATCTTGATCTTCTAGTGAGTAAGTCGACCTATGCGAAGGAGAAGCGGGTTTGGGTTCTTTAACTTTTCGGCCTCATGGAGGAGATCAAGATCTTCGAGGAGAGCCTCTACGATGTTGTCTCCTTGATGGTGAAGGTGATCGACGGATCCGTTCGAGCACCTGTACGCGTTCATTGTGTTGAAAAAGGGCGAGATTTTCCTTGTTAAGGGCAATGATAAGGGTCTGAGTGGTGACATCCGCTTTCGCTGGGATAGGAATCGGCTCGAAGATGGGATTTGCGTGAACAACGGGTGGCTGTTTCAGGTTATTCGAGGTCGGGGAAGGGGGTGTCCTTCACCTTGATCGACGTTGAGCTGAAAGGTCCCTTGGCTTCCGGTTTTGTCACCGTTTCTGAGAACGATGGAGGTATCTTTGACATCCTCGTGCACTGGAGTTGCCATTAAGACGAAAAGGTGAGCTTTGGTATTGCGGTGAAAGGGAATCTTGATCACGAAAGAAGGGGGAGCTGCTACTTCCCACAGACAGTGCCATTGTACAGAAAGGACCCATATAGGTCTTCGTGGCCTTCAGCAGGGACTGTGTTCGGTTGGTAGGAAAGGGGATGGGGTACCTGCAAGGTACTCCGACGCTCAAGTCAGTTTGGGATCAACTAAAGCATAAGTAAGATGATGATAGAAAAAGTGTGTACCTGACTCTCCTTGGAGGGAGAGTTTTATAGGGGCATATGCCTGCATAACTCGGGCGCGTAGCCTTTGACTAAGTATAATTGCCTTATGAATCTGTTGGGAAGTTGGTCGCGTGGAAGGCATTTAGGTGCGTAAAGTGGAAGTCCCCAACGACTGTATGCTAACGGCTTTATTTCTGTAACAGCCATATCTCCGTGGATCCCATAATGGGCTTGTCTATAATTGTTTGCTGGAGTGGGCCTCAATTTGGTGCCAGGCACATGCTAGGCCAGTCCAAAATAGTTAATATTGTTGAAAACGTGGCATTCCACTTTGAAACTCTAATTTTTCGTAGTAAACTATTACTTTATAAATTGGGATAAGTGGGATGTTACATTTACAAGTTTGTAGGAACCTTGACCTTCTACATACCCACTTCGTCAATGATTGTTCTATAGTTTGATCTGATTCTATGTGGTTCTTCGGTTCTCACTTCTGGGGTTCCATACAAAGATGATATTGTTATTTTGACTCTACATAGGCACCTCTACATAGACACTTTGTTCAACACCGACACTAGACACATATCACTGATCACATGCATTGCATTACATTGCATCATATCATCATTAACCCATTGTTTTTATTTATTTCTCAGTTTGTTTTCTGTTATTTTCGGTTCCAGTGGTTTTCTGTATTCTCATTCCAGATGGCTGAAGATATTCCCCAAAATAAAAAAATGTACATTACACCTTCCCAAAGCCAGAAACTGAAGAGATTCAAGAGTTGGTTGGTTTAATGAATGACAAGGTGTTAGACAACTTCAGAAAGAAATATGGTCTGATTTTGAGCTACATGGATAAGGAAACTCAAGAGCAACATGATGTTCTTCATACTCTTTTCGAATTTTATGATCCCCAGCTGCGGTGTTTCGTTTTTCCTGATTATGTTCTAGTTCCTACCTTGGAAGAGATTGCTAGTATCCTAAGGGTTCCGGTCAGAGAGAGTCCTCCATTCTACAGTTCAGATAGGGTTCCTCCAAATGAAGATATTGCTAATGCTACCCACCTGAAATTGGCTCTAGTTACTGACAACATCAAAGACAAGAGAGAGTGTAAATGATTCCACTTGGCATTCTTGATTTCTGAAGCCAGAAGATGTGTTGAAGAGCAAAGGTGGTCGGATTTCAATGCAGTCTTAGCTTTGATCGTGAATAGGATTAGTCTGTTCCCAAATGAGAAAGAATTTATGATCATGGATGCAATAGCCATCTTCATCAAAAGAAGCCCTATTCCAACCTTGTTGGGATATTTCTGTTACTCTATTCAATACAAGAATGAAAGGAAGATGTAAACACCCCAAATTTGCCCTCACCCATCCACACCATGGATTGTGATCTTCTCATATGCATAAACTCAACCATAGCATCTCATACCACATTTTTGATTCACTGCATTGCTTCTAAGTCATCTGCATCTAGGGTTTGTGATCTGATCCATCCCTGAGCCATTTGAGCCACTCCAAAGGTCATCAATCACTTCATAGAGGCCCATGTATGTTCAAGCATCATATTGTATCCTCACAAAGCCAAGAATGTCAAAAAATCACAAGAACTGAGAATGGCATGGAAGCAGAGCCAGGCTTGACTGCACAGATGACCTAGAATTAGGGTTTTGGTTTCAGAGGCCATAACTCCAAATTTTTTGATCATTCTTGTTTCTATTGGTCTCTATATGGTATAGGGATCATGCATATCAATTTTCATGAAGAAATTCCATGGGGAAGGCATCTGATCAAGAGTTGACTTTTTGAGCAAGTCAGTGCAAATCAGGGCATCTGAGGCCCTCAATGACTCAACCAAAGGGTGTTCATCATCATTTTGATTATGTATGATCTTTATTTGATCATGGAAGATGTTAGAAGTTCACAAAATTGAAGAATTTCAAGCCATTTGCAAAGTTGACTTTTTGGGAAAGTGACTTGTAATGGAAACTTGCCATTTTGGGAAACTTTTTCAACCCTTGCTTTTTGATTCAAAAATGCCTCAAATGAGAAAACTTTGGTCATGAAAGTTGTAGAATGGATCATTCCCTTTTCAAAAAGTACAAGAACTTGTTCTAATTCATTTTGGATCAAAAGTTATGGTTTGTCAAAGTTAGGGAAAATCACATAATTTCAAGTTTTCTACCAAAGAGGCAAAGTTGCAAAACCACTTGCCAAGACAAATTGTGCTATCAAATGGACTTCTAATCTTCATACAAACATAAACCAAGGCCTAAGGATTAGATTGCATCAAAATTTTACTCAATTTTATGGCTTGTGGATCAAGAAATTTCAAAAGGGGCAAAGTGGAACAAAGTTGCAAAACATCCTTCAAACCCCAATCCACTTGCTGGTTGGCTTCAAAACTGATCCTATGGTCCTCCTCACTTCTTGCTGCGCAGGACACCCCTCTTGTCCTTGGCTAGCCATGAGCCCATACCTCTCTTACACAAAGCTTGACTTTTTTGCAAAAGACCCATACCAATCACAATAGGGCACACCAACTCCACAGACCTATCCATGAGTGATAAGTGGACCAAAGGCAAGCCATGACACACAACAACTCAGCCTAAAACAATCTCCAAGCCAGCATTCTCAAAAACCTCCCCTTATGCATTTTGCTTCGAATCACACAGCACAAGCATCAAACACAAAAACAAACTTCACAAAACATCTCAGCATGTCTCACTGATCATCCCTGACCCTTCACCTTGCCCTGGAAATCCCTGAAATCAAAACACGATTTCCTCACTTCACTGAACAGAACTTGCTTAATCTCACAAACCAGCCATTTTAAACTCCAACCAAGCATTGCAAGCTTCTCAGGAGGTTCATTAGAGGCGTTTTGGATCAAAGGGCCAGCCAGAAAGTTCCAAAGATCAAAGCTTCAGTTCAGGTGAGCTCAAGAACATTTTTTCCAGAAACATGTTTTTAAGTTCCTAAATGATTCTCTATGCTTCACTGATCATGTTGATATGTTTTGTTTCGAAAATGATTGAGTATTGAGTACGTATGAAGCTTCTGAAACTTTTTTGACCTAAATGCATTTTGTTTCGATTCAGCTTTAATATGAAAAATAAATGTGTTTTGATTGTTGATTCTTTCTCTATGATGTTTGGGGATGGATTCTGGGCAGAGAGATTAAGTTTTAGTGACCTGGGGAGTGAGCTAGCAATTTTCAGGGAGACATGTGGCCGGAGAAGATGACCGGAGGTCATTTCCGGCCACCTGAGGGTCATTAAGCCCTAATTACGTCATTAATGAGAGTTTGAATGTGGAGCATAGATTGGTTTGACTGGGGTTGACTCGCGCGTGAATGTGTGGCCACGATGCATCATTAGAAACCCTAACCTTGTTTAATTAATTAAAATCCAGTTTAATTAATTCATAAACCATTTTAGCCAGATTTGAATCTGGGCCCTTGGATCTGGCGCGCAGTCAACCAATCCAAGCCCATATCAAATCCTGGCCATCCCTTGCGCATACTTTCATTTTTTTTATTTATTATTTCATTTAATTAGTTTTATCTTTCACATTTAATTTAAAATAGCAAAAAACCTTTAAAAATTATGAAAATTTTTGTCAAGGTTTTCATTATTTTTCAGAACACAAAAATATTTTTATTTTTATTTTTTGCATTAAAAATTATTTTTAAATCATTTAAAAGTTTATTTTTAATTAGTTAATGAAAATTAATTAACTAAAAATACTTTTAGGTATTTAAAAATCACAAAAAAATTCACATAGCATTTAGAAACATTTAGAAACATTGTCCCACTCTCAAACATAATTTCTTTTTTGATAATGATGCCTTTTGATAATTTTCTTTGGAATTAATTTCATTTCAAGGCAATATTTTGTTTCAAACTTCAAAAATTCATTTCTGCCTAACCATTGAGAGTTGGACAATGATTCTTTTTGCATTGCATCTTGCATAACATGTAGTTTATAGGATAAAATTGGCATGAATTGATCTTGCATTTTCAATTTGTTTTGCATTTTTCTTGACAAGGTACCTTAAAACCCTAGCAATCTTAGGAAATTCATAACTCTCACTAGGTTAAGAGTTGGATCCCCTCCTTTGGGCAGTGAGTTTATATAGGTTTAGGGTTCCTTTGATTACATTTTCAAATTTTTATCATGTCATTTTCTTCTGGTTTTGGATTTTGCTTTGTGTGTTGATCATAAACCCTAATGTATGCCTTCCTTTGCATCCATCTTCCATTTGCTTGCATACCATGACTTGCCATGACATTTTATGTATTCATTTGATTCAATATACATCTTAGGATATATTAGAATCATGTTTGATCATTGCATCTTGCATTTGCCA
Source organism: Lathyrus aphaca (assembly GCA_963966055.1). Classification (NCBI taxonomy): domain Eukaryota; kingdom Viridiplantae; phylum Streptophyta; class Magnoliopsida; order Fabales; family Fabaceae; genus Lathyrus; species Lathyrus aphaca. The sequence goes on along the minus strand of OZ014523.1, from coordinate 304,181,019 downwards.
TGTTATATGTCCATTACATTTCATAACTTTTCATGTACATCCATGGTTCAAAACATGCTTCTCTTGCATCCATATGTTTGTATGATCATTCTAATTCCTTGCCTCATGTTTGCATCATCTCTTAGCATCATTAACATAATACTTATGCTTCTGGTTTTGGTTTGCATCATGACATTGCATCTAATTTTGCATTGCATTTCATTTCTTTTGCTGACTTTTCAGGTGGTAAGTTGTTTGAGAAGTGAATTTGCCTTCACTTCTCACATTCTCTTTTCATCTCTTTCATACTTCCCTTGCTGTATTTTGTATGTGTATTGGATTGAGATTGCTCATTCTTGTTCATGTTACCTTCTTTCTTCAAGCAACTTGTCTTCTTAAGTGAAGCAAGTTGTTTTGCTTCTCTTTGCTCCTCTCATCTGCTTCTCTCCTTGGTGGTTCCTTGAAGATTTCCTTCTTAAACCCCACAAACCCTAGGAATGACCAAGCATGATAACAATTAGGGTTTGATTAGTTCCCCACTTAGCTTTTACCTTTGTATCTCTTTGAGTCTTCTCTTCTCATCTCATAATCAGGGACTAAACCCTAAAGGCTTTAAGGCTTTGTGATTAAGCTTATGCCTGCATCCTTCTATTAGGATGGAGTGTATAACTTTAATCCTAAGTGTCAAACCCTTAATGTGTTTAAATCCTTTAATCAACTCATCTAATAATCATCAAGACATAAAGCTTGTAACTTGGGCCTTGCATTAGGGTTCTAATTCTTCCTTAATTGGTTAAGAAGGACTAACCTTAGTGTTAATGGACAAGTCCCCCTCAAGTTGTCTTACAAACCATAAAACTCACTTCTTCATCTTATCATTAATTAAAATCCATCTAATAAAGGCTTTGTCTTGTCATGAGGTTAATCCCTAATCATGGATTAAGTTGAGGAGTCTTCCTCAGCTTAAACATTCTCATATATTATCCTTCTATTAGGATGGTGTAATGAGTCTATTTAATCCCTGATTATGGCTTAAACTCATTACTTAACACTAAACAAAAACAACAAAAGCATCTAAATAATCACAAGTAGGTTAATGATCTTAATCCTACATCAGGGTGATTGAGTGTGAAATGCTGACTTCACACTTAAGGTATTCTCATTACCCCTAATCAGAGGGAGGATGTGATGAGTTTACTAACCCACTGGTTTAGGCTTAAGCTCATTAACTTATGACAAACTTTCAAAAGCAATAAAAGACTGAAAACACCAAAAACAAACAATAATCGTCTCCTCCTGGATTCTTTTCTCATCTCATTCACTCATAACCGAGAACTTGCTTCTTCCGTCTAATGCAAGACAGTTTGCACCTGAGCCAGACAGGTCATACACTTGAGCATAGGCAAGTAAGCAGTTCACAAGTCAATTTATCTTTCAGTCTCTTTGGGTTGAACTACGGTGTTCTGACTTCCTCATTGCATGAGAGGATACGTAGGCATAACTTAACAGTTATCGAACAAAAGTCTCTGTATATTCCCCCTCTTTCCAGCCTTATCCTTTAAGCCTCATGGTCTTGAGCATTTCATCCTTGTTCTTGCACTGACACTTCCCTTATACACTACACTTTTCTTTTACACTGACACTTGCATTCTTGCCAGCTTTTGATACACATTTTTGCACTGACACTACCCCTTTAAAACAAAAATCTTTTAAGCGTGGATCCCGTCGAGTACGGCGGACAATCTGGGTGCTAATACCTTCCCAGGTTGTAACCAACCCCCTTTCTCAGTCTCTCTGGTTCGCAACCGTCTTATCCATATCTTTTTCTAGGTCTATGCAGCATTACCTTTCCTCCTGGATAAAAATTCCTAGCTGGCGACTCTATTCATTCCCTTCTCCTTTCGCCGACCGTTCATGTCTGTACCCCTCTTGACCTGAGGTGTCATTTGGTGGGAGCGACAGAAGAGGGGAGGACTAGTATCATGATGTGCACCTCTGTTTTACACTTGGTTTGCTCGTCATCTTCCTAAGTCAGGACCTTTTGTATAACTTAAAGGGGATGTTAAGTGGTCTAATAGGTTGATGGACTTGACTTCTAATGATATCACTTGGTGTTATAACAAAGACTTAGCTGGAAAAGAGTTGCTTACCAGTTGCGGTAATTTCCCTAATGTACCTTTGCTCGAAAGAAGAGGGGAAATTAATCATAATCCAGTATATGGTGTATATGGTGAAGGCCAAATAGAAAGAGTTCAAAGACAGAGAGCTCTACTTCAAGTAAACAGGTTTGGCTGAGATCAGCAAAGCTGGTGAGCGTCAAGGGACCAAGAAATATTTAGCTGAGGCAGACGAAGCTGTAACTCTATGGAAAGCATGATAGGAGACTAATCAGAAAAAGAATATTGAGATGGAGAAAGAATACAAGCTAAAGATCGAAGATCTGCACATACAATTGGAAAGTCGAAACGAAGAACTTTAGAAAGCCCACGAGTAGCGCAATGACTACTTCGAAAGGATAGAGCAAGGTCAGAGGTAAATGGAGGATGTCCATAAAGAAATAGAACAAATCAAAATCCATTATGAAACTAAGAAGGCTAGATCATAGATAGGTTCTAGTAGGGAGAATGAAGAGGTATTCTTGCAACAAATCAGTGAACGGCATGCTTCTTTTGATCAAAGAGATCTGCTCATCCAGAAGTTAATTGAAGACCCAAGACATCCAGATGTTTCCCAATTGTTCGAGGTTGTCAAGTAGTTTAGCTGGAGTTTGAAGGACGTGGAGTTCCATAGGGCTTAGTTTCCTTTGATTGTACATGATTATCTACTGGCTTGTTGTGGGAATCTTTTATACTCTTATTGTCTTCATTATTGTAGAAACTTGTAACCCTCAGGGGAGATCTCTTGTTGCCATTGAGCTTACTTTTATGTTATCCGGTCTAGTTTAGCATTCTGATAGTTGTCTATGCACCGACACTTGGACCAACCATATACGAGCTTTGTGCGACTGTTTCTTCTCAAAAAGTCAGAGTCTCAAAGGCCATATGGATTTCAAAATTATTGAATACCGGAATTGGGACATAAACGACCTTGAGAATGAAAAACACAACATTTTCATATCATTCATATCATTTCTTGCATTTTAACAGGTTGTCTGAGTTTCCTAACTTCTTTGATTTTTCAGGAAGGATTGCAAACCATCACACTCACAGGTATGCCACCCGATAGAATCAAAGGTACATCATGGATGTTGTGTAGACTGAATTGGCTAAGCTTTGCCTACACATGAATGAGTTCATGAACATGATTCAAGGGGTTGTCTTGGAGCAACAAGAGTTGCAGGCCGTTGTTCAAAGGCTTGATACACCACAAGTGGAGGTTTCGGGCGCAGGAGTCAATCTGGATGCACAAGTGAATCCTGTCAATGCTTTTGGTGCGCCTGCAGGAGCTAAAAGACCCCCTACTCAGGTGGGAATTCCCGTTCCAATTCCCCATGTAGAAGATAACCAGTCTGATCAGTTCTCATAGCTGAATGAGGACATGGATTTTGGTGCTAGTGGCGGTCATCATGGATTCCAAATTTTGGCAGAAAAAGTTCGGGCTCTCGAGTGCAAGGACACTTTAGCGATTGATGTCTTTAACATAGGGTTCTTGCAAGGGATATATATCCCGCCCAAGTTCAAAGCTCCTGGGTTTGATAAGTATAACATAAGTTCTTGTCCTAAGACCCACCTTCAGGCCTACTACCGCAAAATTGTTGCTTATACCAAAGACGAAAAGCTCTGGATGTACTTTTTCCATGACAGATTGTCTGATGGAACACTTGAGTGGTATATGAAGTTATAAAGAACATCCGTCCGCAACTGGAAAGAACTTGGGGAAGCATTTCTGAAGCAATACCAGTACAACATCGACATGGCCCCTAGTCGGACTCGACTGCATAGTGTCGTTCCCTAGATTTCCATCCTTGTACAGACGTGAAAGTGGCATGGAGAAGGAAGAGTCGCCAGCCAAGCATTTTTATCTCGAAGGAATGGGAAAGGTAAGGCTGCATAAACCGAAGAAGAAAGGAAAAAATAAGGTCTTGCGAACCAAAGAGACTAGGTTCGGGAGTCGGTTATGAATTGGGAAGGTATTAGCACCCCAGATCATCCGTCTAACCCGAAGGGATCCACACTTGCTAGAACTATTTCAAAGGGTGAAGATAAACTGCTGCTGAACAAAATTACTAATTGAAACTGGATAAAAGAAAAGAAAAGGGGGAAAATGTAGGGAAAATAAAAGAGTGCTTGAATGGGCCCTACCCCACTGCCTACGTATCTCATCGGGAAATGAGAATCAGAGTCGACATAGTTCCCCTAACTAGGGAGGAAACTTGTTTGTGTTTTTTTATGGCTTGAACTGCTTATGCCTATGCTTAGGTGTTGCAGGCTCGTCTGGCACGAGTGCATTTACCGTCTTATAAGAGACAAGTCGAAGTGAGTCCTTTCAATTATAGTGAAGGTGATAAGAAAAGAATTCCCGAAGGAAAGATATTTATTGTTTGTTCAGTGTTTTTTAGAAGCTTTTCTTTGAGGTTTGTACAGGAGAGTGTATTCAAGTCTTATTTCTCAGAGCTTCAAGTAAGGAGAAAATCCACAAGACTTGATTCCAAATATTAGGGCTCAAGAACACTACCATATTGGCCTTTATTAAGTGTTTTTGCCTTTTGAAATGAAGAAGCGGTTTTTAATGCTTTTCTTTATGAATGTGACTTCATGATTATACTTGTACATCATGCTAGACAAGCTTACATTATCCCAAGATGGAATAGATGCAAATTCCCCATGGAATAAGTCCATACACACAAAGTCACTTCAATCATTATTAGATTTTTTTTTTGTTTGAAGATGAGAAAGAGAGAGCACCAAAGGATCTAAAAGGTAAAAGTCTAATGGGGGACTAACAACCCTAAGAGTTATCATGCATGGATGAACCTAGGTTAGTAAGATTTGAATTCTATCCTAATGGAGAAGAAAGAGAGAAAGTAAATAAGAAGAAAAAGAAAGGAAGAATAGGCTAGAAGACAACTTACTTCTCAAGAGAAGTTAAGTTCCTTCTAAGATGGGAAGTGATGAAGTTATACAAGCAAAGTACTAGGTACTAAGACAAACACAACTTGAAAGCATTAAAAAGAAAAGAAGAAGTTAGAATGTGGAAGATTTTCCATATCCCTATTACTTACCATTATCCCCTACAAGGTTAGTAAAAATAGGAAAATAAATAAACAACACCTATTACAGCGCTTCAGCCCATTATACAAGCAAGCAAACGCAAACAGACTATAACAACCCACATTCAGCATAAAAATAGATGTTAAAAGTCAAAACAGGACATAAACTACATTCTTTTTACAACACACATGCAATAAGACAGCCATAAAAGGCAAGGAAGATTTGGATGCACAATGAAAACACCATAATTACAATGCAACACTCCATGTATTATGCACCAATTGCACACCAAGAATGCACCATAACCATACAATAATGAGCATGTGTGAACATTAACCAAACAACATGAATATGCATCAAACAAATTTCAAATGTATCACATAATCAAGACATGAACATGCAAGCTTAAATGCATTTATGAACAACATGCAATCAAGAGCATAGGTCAATCCTTATTTGAACTAGTTTGACTTGAAACTTGTTCTCTTCTCTCCTAATTGTTAACATGACTTGTGTGTGTGAAGCATAAATGCCTATTCATGCATTCTAATTGTATTTAATCCTTTGTATGCTATTGAATCATAATCATCTCATGCACATTCACATGTCATTCATCTTTAACTTGCATTATTGTTGATCTTATGTGACACTTGCTCCAGTTCTTCTCACTTCTTCTTTTCCTTTCTTTATCTTCTTAAAACATTGCATTCATGATGGTATGTTCATTCACCCGCATTCATAAGCATTCACTAATGACTTTGGTACTCATTTCATGAATTCATTCATACTCGTATGTCATATGCACACATATTTCATCCATGGACCCTAACTTGCATTTATGTGAACTTATATGAATCTTTTGTGCATAGTATGACATAGTTTGATCTTGTGGGGTACCCTAGCATCCTTAGAGACCTATAACATGTAGCTACTAACTTTGGAAGTTATGTAACCCTTAGGGTCCATTATCTTTAGGTTTGAGCTTTGTGTGAACCCTAATCTCCTTTTAAGAGTTGTTTGATCCTTCTTTGTTCTTCTTTCCTTATTCCTTTACTTGTAAATTATTATGCTAACATTTTCAGGGGGCTAATAGTAAGACAGGTGTGTTGGTGTGCATCCACATACGACCTCTTCTCTTATCTCTTTTAAGAATTCAACTTGTGTTTGTGAAAAGCATTTGATGCTTATTTGACATTTTATTTCTCTTCATCCCTTTTAGTTCTTATCTTATCTTCAACCTTTGAAGTGAGTTAGAAATTGTGCCATCTTCTCTCTTATTTTAGGATTAGAACTCTCATAACTTACTAACCCTAGGATATCCATTTCATAATAACATAAGGTGAGTCTTAATTTCCCTTAGAGTCTTACCTTTGTTTCCTCGAATCTTCTTTTTCTCATCTCAAAACAACTAAAAAATATATAATAAAGGTTGAAGTGACTTCTTGTGTCATAGACTAATTTCATGGGGGCATTTGCATCTATCCCATCTTGGGATAACGTAAACTTTTCTAGCATGATGTACAAGTCTAAGCATGAAGTCATTTTCAAAAAAAAAAACTAAAAAGTACTTCTACATTGCAAGTCACAAAAACACTTAATAAGAAAAAGTAGGCTAGTGTGCTTGAGCCTCAATCCTTGGAACTAAGTCTTGGGGATCTTCTCCTTACTTAGGTGTGCTTCTTCCTCATTCCATCTTGGAGTGATGTAAGAAGTACACACTCCATTGAATGATACTCAAATACAATCTCCTATACAAACTCAAATAAAAAGCTTCAAACCAACAACAAACGTCTTTCCCGCGGAAATTATCTTCTCATCTCCTTCACTCTTAACAAAAGAACTCGCTTTGACTTATCTCTTGCAAGATGGTAAACGCACTTGTTCCAGATGAGCCTGCAATACCTGAGCATATGCATAAGGATTTCAATCATAAAAAACACGAATAAACAAATTTCCTCTCTTGTTAGGGGAACTATGTTGACTCTGATTCTCATTCTCGATGAGATACGTAGGCAGAGGGGTAGGGCCCATTAAAGCACACTTATTTCTTTTCCATACATTTTTCTCGTTCTTTTTCTTTCCAGTTCAGCAACAGATGAAATATATTGTTTATATCCTTTGAAACAGTACAAGCAAGCGTTGATCCCGTCGAGTACAATATACATGAAAGGGTGTTAATACCTTCCCTTCACGTAACCGACTCCCTTAATTGTTCTCTCTGGTTCCTAAGACCTCGTTCTTTCCTTTCCACAAGTTTGTGCAACACTACCTTTCCCTTTCCTTGGTATAAAAATGCCTGGCTGGTGACTCTTATCTTTTTCTGTGCCACTTTTGTGTTTATACTAGGATGAAAATCTCGGGAGCGACAGAAGGCGAGGCATAAACACCCAGGAGACATAGTTAAGTACGTGAGGAGATTTGATGAGCTGATCGTATAGGATGTCATATGGACACCCTACGATGAGCATAGAGTCGTACGTGAGTTTGAGGAGTCGTCATTATACTTTGGTTATATGTGGTGGAGACGTTGATTGCCAGGCACCTGCCAGAGAGATGTCTGCGTCAGTTTGGATACATTCAGACCATAACACCAGCTATTCCGGATACACCCTCTGATGGTATTGATAAGTGGTTTCATACGCACTTTCTCAGGTCTGCTCTCACCATTATAGCTAGGTCTGCACCTGTGTAGTATCCCTCGCAGTGTGAGGATGCCTACATGGAGTGGTATCTCAGTGTATTTGATCCACGCATCACTCCATCGCCGGCTGAGGAAGCACCTTCAGAGGATGTACCTTCCAGTGGCCAGAAGCCTATTGGTGAAACACCTCTTCCTCCTGCTCTAGTACATCACCATGATGACGCACAACGATTTATGATGATAGCAGTGTTGGCTGATGAGCTCACGTGCTTGGTAGACCCTATTTAGTGTTATTTTTATTTTATGGATGATATGTATATGTTTGTATTATATGTATATTATGTCAGAACATCAGATTATTATTATACTTCATTTATGCCATTACATTGCAGTGATCAAGATTAAAAATCTTAAACAAATAAAAACCCAACAATACAACATGATTAATCAATATTAAAAACCTAAACACTACCAGATGCTTCAGGGCATTTCAACATCGTCATTATTTCATCAACTGATCTTGCCAACTGCACATCTAATGCAAGCAGACCCCTTGTTAGCCTACGACGAAATAATCTCCACATTTTGCTGACGTCTTCATCGTGCTTCAGCTCAATTAGATTCTATTTCACACTACCATCCCCCCAATCCTCCCGAAATTCGATCTTCAACATCTTTCTATTTTCACCATCAGACAACAATTCCTTCAACTTCGAAGTCAGACCGACAAAGGAGATTGTGTCATCCGGGAGCATGAATTCGACAGGTTGAGAACCTCTCTTGAAGTAAACTTCTGCCTTAATTAAAAATACTGGAATAGCCATTTTTTCATATCTGTTTAACCACAAAAATTAACCCCGATTTATACAAACGTGCAACAATTATGGACCACACAAACTGTCGGTGCAATCACAACCATACAAAACTGTCGGCAAAATCTCGCCCGTTTAAATAAAACTGTATTTTTTCAAATATTCGGTTTTCTGGCAATATACCGAGAATTTGAAATTACTGGTATACCGGTAATTTCAAATAACCTACCGGGAATTTGGTTTCATACCGGAAAATTTTTTAGGCTTCCGGAAATTGCTTGTAAAAAATTTAGGGGCATTTTTGTCATTCTCAAAATTTGGGGTGTGCCAGGTATGAATGGGGGTGACAGGTAGATTCCTCTTGGATTTGGGATGACAATTTGGCCCTTATTCGGTAGATATCCGCAAAAAATATTCCAAATGGATAGAATAAAACTCCACAAAATTGGTACGAGTAAGATATAGATAATTATCCATTAAAATAAACAGATACATGCATCTTAGTATTATCCCGTATCATACCTACACAATATATATTTATATATTATCACTTATAAAAAATGCATGTCTATCCATTTTAAAATGTATACAATTATTAAATTATTATACCTTTTAATATAAATATTTGTTTATTTTATAATTCAATAATAAAGTAAAGTCTTCGAATTTTATTAAATGTTGTCAAAAATATAAAAATATATGATATGTTATAATTAAACGATTTATTTTTATTAGAAATATGAGTAATGTGTATGGATACATATTTTGGTTATCCACGCAGTTATGAGAACTTGTACGGAGATTTTTATTCAAAACTCGAATATGGAAATTAGTATTATAATACTATAGTACTATGCATAAACCTTACCCATTGATATCTCTAGATTTGGAGGATACATCAATGCAATCCATTAATAATTTTTTTAAGCAAGAAGTATATTGATGAGAGTATCAAAGCACTCAATCCTGATTACTAAGAAACGAGACTTCGCTTGACAAAAAGGAAAATTGCCTACCAATTAAAACCTACGTCAAATACAACATTGGGTTTTTGTTGAAATCGTATAAGTTACAATTGGAATGAACAATATCACCGATGAACAACCATCTCCATAAGTAAAATTTTATCCTCCAAACTATATCTACTACGTTCCACTTCGAATTCCTAAAAATGATTTCATTTCTATGAATCCACAATGCCCAACATGTAGCCAACCACACCGAGCCCTCTCTACCTACCTTAAATCGGTTCCGTTTGCAATAGGAATGCCATAACACAAAACTCTCCCTACAATTTGAGTCTCCAAGAGTTGGTCCTCCTAGCCACTCTGCTACTTCGAGCCACACCAAATTAGATATCGCGCAACTCTGAAGAAGATGACTTAACGATTCTGGATGAGAGTTACAAAAAACACACTTAGAATCGGGAGACGGAATAGAGATTCCTCTTTTAAATGAAAACTCTCTTGTTGGTAGCCTATCTAGCAAGCATCTCCACCCAAAAACCTTGATTTTCATCGGCACCACCATCTTCCACAAGAGATGAAAAGTAAAATCAAATTTATCCGGAGGGCGTAACGGGATTTTATTGGAAAACAACCTCCGGTAAAAAGATTTAACCGAAAATTCATAATCAATCTCCAAAGACCAAGATATTCGATCCTTCGCGTTGTCTTCCGGCATTAAGTCTAACAACATATTGTTAAACCTGACCAACTGTTACTGGATAGAATGAAACTCCACCTGATAAACACCTTCATGCTGCTATAGATCGATGTCTGGCGGGCTGCCACAGTAAGTTGCTGGAACCTACCCCAATTGATCGGAATTAATCCCAAAAATTCTACTATAAGCTGCTTAATAATTTATTAAATTTCTCTTTAAAACTCAACCAAATCCATTAATTAAAAATAAAACTCATTCAACTCATCCACTAACCTCTTCTTAATATATAGATACTCATTCATCAAAAAAATTATATTAAACATTTTAATTAATATTTTTTACATTAATTTATTTTATTTTTAAAATTTTACAAAAAAAAAAAATTTATGAAAATCTCTAAAATATTTTTTACAGCATCTGTTTTTATAAATTATATGAAAAGTATTTTTAAACTCTTTCTCTCCCTCCCTGTCATTGAAAAATAATGGGTTTTAATTATACTGTATTGTAAAATAAGTTAAAATAAAATTGGAAAGATAACATAGAGATATAATGATAGATACTTTGATGTGATTAAAATGGAACCTTGTTACATATTTTTGAAATTGCATCCTCAAAGTGTTTGTAGTGTATCGACCTCTTAAGCTCCCCCGTCAAGTGCAACATCACTAAGATGGTTGATTAGAACAATATATATTTTATAATCGATTATTATTATTATTTTTAAATTCAGATAATGAGTAGTATAAATAGAAAGGGATGTGCAGTTAAATTGCAATACATTGATTGCCTTTGGTGTTTTTTCAATTGGGCCATGTTAGAAATAGAGGGGCCTTAGATTAGAATTTTTTACCTGCTCTCCTATACTTAAACTCGACACCCTCTCAAAGATATTTTTGTATTATATTATCCTTATCAATCAAAAATCCATTTCACTATTCATTTGTAAATTTTCGAGTTTTTCAAAAATCACAGCGTTATAATGAATATTTCAATTCAATTATTGAATTTTTCAAAGTAAGGATACATTTTTACCGGTAATTTAGCATTTTTATCGGACGTTTCATAAAAAATATATATTTTTCAAAATGTTTATTAGAAATTCATATTTTTCATGCATTTTTACCATATTTTTCCTAATATTCAGTAAAAACTCATATTTTTCATGCATTTTTACTAGATATTATTTACCTTTTGAAGTATTATTTTTATAATTCCTCTCACGAAATCAAGATTCCCTTATGATTAACCCTTGAATTCAATTTTTATCGAATGTATTAATGAATTTGCACATGCACCCATTGTCTTGCTGATTATATCATTTATTGCCACATAATTCATTTTTAAAAACAAAACTTAAAATTACATAATTTAATCTTTATTTTTTAATTTTTTTAATTATATATATATATATATATATATATATATATATATATATATATATATATATATATATATATATATATATATATATATATATATATATATATATATATATATATATATATATATATATATATATATATATATTGTTATCTTTTTTATATATTATATATTTTGAAATTTTTATATTATATATTTTTATTTTAAGTTTTATTTATGTTTTTATTTTAAATTTTATTCATTATTTTTGTCTTATTTTATTTTAATTATTTATTTCAAATTAATTAATCAAAATTTAATAAAACATATTGAACCTAAGTTATTTAGCCTTTGTATCTTTCCATTTGTATATTCCACCTATGGCAGGGGGTGATGTGTATTTATCCCTATTTTTATTAAAACTGATAAAAATACATGCGTTTTTATCGAATATTTCAAAAACTCCGATAAAAATGCATTCAAGCATACCAGATTTTATCAAAAAATCGGTAAAAGAAAATGGTTTAGATGTTTATCAGAGATTTTTAAATATCTAGGAAATCCAAGTTGATTTTTGAATTTAAGAAAATCTGATAGTTTATATGTCTTTTTTTGTAGTGAGGACCAGAGGATCAGATGAGACAATTGCTTCTAGGCATCATGACAAAGTTACAACGAGGACTCGTGCGAGACTCAATGACGTATAGGTTTCACATATACAGTCAGGGAGAGTAGCCCTGACGGGTTCTCACATGAGGCATATGGCATAGGATGTTCACACACTTTGTAGTATCCGACATAGAGTAACTTTAGATAATGGGTAGACCATAGATATTATTGATGAGTCGGTTATTAGTGATGTTTATACAATAGTTGAGGATGTGGAGGGCTAGGGTCAGGATGACAAGCAGATGGTGGCTGAGATATATGTGGCCCATCAGATTGAGGTTGGGGCTTTGTCGGATATGTAGACTCATTAGGCTATTGTAGAGGTAAATCCTAATATGGAGACTCCTTAGGCTTTGGCGGATATGTAGACTCCTTATACTAGTCCAAGTGGGTGTTTATCGGCCCAAATTGTTGGGCGCGGATCACAGATCCTGTAGTAATCGACGGTGATTAGGAACTAGCCGTTGGGGCAAGAAAGGAGCTGCTCGACTTGTTCCTGCTCGACATTGAAGTTGTCCGACCTAGGGAAAGTCGAGCAGTTGATTTACAGGGTTCCGAGCATAGTTGGGTTTATTGGGCCGTCGGGCCGCAAGATAGATATTGCCCAATTCTAAGGGTTGGGCTAGTCCGGAACATATATATGTATATATATATATATATATATATATATATATATATATATATATATATATATATATATATATATATATATATATATATATATATATATATATATATATATATATATATATATTGAACTTGATTTTATTTATTATTGATATGATGAAAATAAATGATGTTTTTACTTTGTTTGTTATAGGACCGACTGTCGTTGAATGTGCCCACACTAATACAAAATACATATACAACAACGGTCGAAAAAAGGGTAACATCACGTGGACCTTCCCTTGTTACATAAGATGTGGTTGTATATGTGCTACTTACAATCACGATTCTATCTCCGTTGTAGAAAACCTGAGAGCATGCGATGTTTTATCATGGTTATTTTATGTAACCGTTGTAATATATTAAAGGTCACAAGTTCTATTCTCAACAATTGAAAGTGTGCATTTTAGGTATATAACCACGATCTAGTATAACAATCGTTGTTAAATTATATATTATCACTCTACAACAACGGCCATATATGTCAACCGTCGTTAAATTATATGCTTTTTTAAAAAAAATATGGATTTTGAAATTTTTTTCCATTTTTTCAGCTTTATTTTTTAACATGTATCAGAACAAAACATCGATTGAAGATGTATATAACAACACTCAATATGAAATACAACTTATATATTTCATCAAATAAAAAATATGTTATTTACAACACTCAAACTCAAATGTGTGTCTTCTTATATATATATATATATATATATATATATATATATATATATATATATATATATATATATATATATATATATATATATATATATATATATATATGTTCCGGACTGGCCCAACCCTTAGAATTGGGCCATATCTATCTTGCGGCTCGACGGCCCAATAAACCCAACTATGCTCGGAACCCTGTAAATCAACGGCTCGACTTTTCCTAGGTCGGACGACTTCAATGCCGAGCAGGAACAAGTCGAGCAGCTCCTTTCTTGCCCCAACGACTAGTTCCTAATCACCGTCGATTATTACAGGAACTGTGATCCGCACACAATATTTTGGGCCAATAAACACCCATTTGGACTAGTATATAAGCCCTCTCATTTGAGAGGGTCAGGTATTCAAATCTTGACCCAAAAATATTGTACTTGCTCACTCGTTGCTCGCTTTATGACTTTAGCATCGGAGTGCCTTTGCAGGTACACCCCTCATTTCTCTCCATCATCAACTGCGTTCATCCACGCTTGACGCGGCCACATCGGATCCTGATCTCCAGGTACGATCAGGTGGCGCTGTCTGTGGGAAACCAACTTCCCCGTTCTTCTTCACCAAAGAACTTCAAGAACCAAAGTTACTATTCAAAAAGATCCATGGCCGCTAACGACATACCGTGCGAAGCCCACACATCTGATGGTGTCCTCATTACTCAACGGGGGAGCAACCTTTTCACCCCCTCTCATGAAGAAACCGTCCAAGATCGCCAGGACGGAATGACTGTTTCACCATCTCCCGAGCGCGACCAGCCGCTCGAGAGCCAACCAGAGATCATACCTTCCGTGGCCGCGCCCACCGGATCAGACTTCGTTGCATTGGTTGAAACAATCAATCAGACACATCTCCTGCTCCTAGAACACAATGCGAAGATAGCTCGTTTGGAATACACCGGTCGTCAATCATCTCGATCACATAAAAATCACCGAGGCCAATGTAGCATTTCCCACCAAAGGAAGAAAGATAAAGGCAACAACAACGAATCTTCTATCCGGAACCGCGGTCGATCACCTCCACGAAGGCATCGTTCGCCAGTACCGACCAAAGATCACCACGGGTCACAAGAGGACGATCGTCGCTCCCCTCCCCGAAAAGGAAGACGACCATGATCTCCATCCCCTAAATGATCGAAGAAGAACAGGTCGAGCTCTCCGTCCCCGCGACGAGATAGGAAACACTGTTCAAGATCCCGTACAATCACCTCTAGCGACGATGATGATATCAGAGGACCCCTATCTTCTGAGATTATGGCCACCAGATTTCCAAGAGGGCTTGAGAAGCCCCCACCATTGGGTTCGTACGACGGAACGACTGATCCCGACGAGCATATTGAGAACATCGACGCTCTGCTTGACTACAGGGGCGTCCGAGGAGCAATCAAATGTCGTCTCTTTCCGACCACCCTAAGGAAAGGAGCGATGACTTGGTATAAAATCCTCGAGCCCGAATCCATCACTTCCTGGAGACATCTTGGTCGAACCTTCTCCAGGCATTTCACCGCTTCCAGACGCCACCCAAAGACGGAAGCATCACTTGAGGCCATAATCCAGGGCAAAGACGAGCCCCTCAGAACCTACATCGAGAGGTTCAATAAAGAAGCCGTCCAGGTCTCAACCACGAACAACATGAAGAAATATTTTCTAGAACGTGGATTACGCCCGTCTACCGACTTTCACCGAGCAATGGGTATTGAGACGCCCACCACTCTAGATGCGTTCCTCTTGAAAGCTCAATCGTATATCCAATACGAGGAAAAGCAGGCAGCTATTTCCATCCGCGATGCTCGACGTCGAGAGGACGTAAACCTTTCCAAATCCGACGAACCCCCGACATCTCGTCGAGGAGACGACAAAAGAAAGGAAGATCGCTCCCGTGAACCGCGGGAGAAGAGAGGACCGGTGGGCCTATTTCGTGAATACACACCTTTGTTGGTGTCGAGGGAGAAAATATTGTTCGAATGTGCTAATTCGGAGTTTCGCCAAGCGGGGGTGCGCTTTCACAAGCAGCTACCCGCCAAACCGGGCATCAATAAAACCAAGTACTGCAGGTTTCATAAGAGCCATGGGCACAACATCGAAGATTGCATTCACCTGAAGGACGCAATAGAGATACTCATCAAAGATGGCCACCTCAAACAGTTCACGAAATCCAAAGAAACCTCCAGGCCAGAGGCACAAAGAATCCTCGGGTTTTATTTAACCGAGCGAGGGATCGAAGCCAACCCGGATAAATGTCGAGCGTTCAAAGAGATACCTACCCCAAACTCTAAAAAATCCATACAATCGTTAAACGGAGTGCTCGCCTCTCTCGCTCGATTTGTGGCTAAATTCGCCCAACACGCGTTCCCCTTCTACAAGCTCCTCCGCAAAGAATCAGCTTTCGAGTGGACTGACGAATGCGAGCAAGCCTTGGCTCACTTGAAAAAAGCACTATCCGAACCACCAGTACTCTCCAGGCCCAATGAAGGTGAAACATTATACCTTTACCTCGCCGTATCGAACGAGGCAGACAACGCGATCCTTATTCGAGAGCTCTCCGAGGGGCAGAAACCCATAAACTTCACGAGCAAGGCATTGAACGGCCCCGAACTCAGGTACTTACAAATCGAAAAAAGTAGCTCTAGCCCTACTCTTCACAGCAAGGATGTTATGACACTACTTCTTGGACCATACTATCGTCGTCAGAACAGACCAACCCATCAGACAGATGCTCAGAAGGTCTGACATGGCCGAACGGATGCTAAAATGGTCGTTAGAACTAGCCGAGTTCGACATCAAATACGAAGGACGGAAGGCCCTCAAGGCTCAGGCTTTGGCCGACTTCGTAGCAGAACTTACCCTCACTGAGCAAATGACAACATCTCCATCTAAATGAACCATCTTCGTCGATGGGGCATCTAGCTCGGCAGGCAGCAGGGCCGGGGTGATGCTAGAGAACGAGGATGGGACACTCATCGAAGCATCCTTAACCCTGTCTTTCCCCACATCCAATAACAAAGCAGAGTACGAAGCTTTCTTGGCCGGTTTACGCCTTGCAGACGACATAGGAGCAGAAGAAATTATAATATGCACAGACTCACAGTTGGTCGCTAACCAAGTACGAGGCGATTTTCAAGCCAAGAACGACAACATGGCCGAATACTTAGCATTGGTCAAGGAAAAACTAAAACGATTCACATCCGTAGAAGTCAGGCACGTCCCACGCGAAAACAACATCCGAGCGGATATATTGTTCAAATTGGCGAGCACCAAGAAGAAGGGGGCAACAAATCCGTCATACAAGAGATACTCCCTCAACCCAGCGTTAGGAAAACGTTAACACCAATGAACATCAACATCATAGGCGACGCTAACTGTTGGATGACCCCAATATACAATTATTTGACCAAAGACGAGTTACCAATAGACCCAAAAACGGCCAGAACCGTACGACGGAGATCATGCTTGTACATGATGGTCGGGGGGAAGATGTACCGTCGAGGCTTCTCCACACCGCTCCTCAGATGCGTCGAGGAGGAAAACGTCCCACACGTGCTGAGGGAAGTCCACGAGGGGATAAACGCGCAACACCCCGGTGGGAGATCACTCGCTCGCAAGATCCTACGAGCAGGATACTATTGGCCAACGATGCAGAACGATGCGAAGGAACACGTTAGAAAATGTGACAAATGCCAACGACATGGAAACATACACATAGTGCCTCCTACTGAATTAAAGTCATTGTCATCCCCATGGCCGTTCGCCTGGTGGGGGCTGGACATCTTAGGACCCCTCGTCGTCGGCACCAGCCAAAACAAATATCTCATCATAGGCGTCGACTGTTTCACCAAATGGATCGAAGCAGAGGCCCTAACCAAATTACCGCACTAAACATCCTGCGCCTCTTCAAACAAAACATCCTCGCTCGGTTCGGAATACCGCTCGCCATCGTGACGGACAACGGGATGCAGTTCACCGACAAACACATCCAAGAATTCGTATCCTCAGTCGAAACCAAACAACACTTCGCTTCTATAAAACACCCCCAAACTAACGGGCAAGTTGAAGCTGCTAACATGGTAATCTTGAGAGGCCTTAAGCGGAGATTGGACAAACACAAAAAATGCTGGGTCGAAGAGCTACACAACGTCCTTTGGGCGTATAGGACCACGCCTCATTCAACGACCAGAGAATCCCCGTTCTGACTGGCATATGGAACCGAAGCTGTCATCCCCGTAGAGATTCACATACCTTCCTTACGCACAGACTCGCCCATGGACCAAGATACTAACTCAGAAGCGCTGAGAGAAGAGCTCGACTTGGTTGAAGAAATTCAATCAGGAGCAGCTCTTCGAGAAGCCACGCTCAAAGAAAAAATTACAGCTCGACACAACACGAAAGTTATTAAACGAGCATTCGAAGTCGGGAGCCTCGTATTGAGAAAAAACCACAAAGACTCCCGAGAAGGGAAGCTAGCACCAAACTGGGAAGGCCCGTATCGCGTCCGAGCAAAGACCGAAAATGAACCCTACTACCTAGAAAATCTTCAAGGGGAAGAACTCGCACGACCATGGAACACCGAGAAACTTAAACAATACTACAACTAGTATGAAGGTTGTCTTACCCCCTACGAAGGGCGAAAGGCTCGGACAAGCCTGCATGCCCAGGTACAAGCATTGCAGTCCAAAACGTTTGACCAACAGAACCTCCTCGTCGTGACGAGGAAAGAAATTGTCGCACGAACGGGTACTCAAACGAGCCCGACGTCGCCTAAGTACCATGACCAGGCAGAACCCCAGCTCGCGATGGGACATTAAAGCCACGGATATCCGAGCCACAATCTTGGCCCGAATGCCGACCCAAGATCAACCTCTATACATCTGATCGGTCCCCCAAACCGATGGATTACACCCCCTACGAGCATTCGTCCCCTTATCGACCATTACGTCACATTCCTCGCACCAAACGAGAGCAACACACTTAACAAAAAATAAATGTTTAAAATGAAAGTCCTCAGACAAACGAGCAATCATACACATAACTGAAGAAGCGCATAAATCGTAAAACAACCACCAAGGTCGAAAATGTTAATTAAAAAGTTACGACCCCTAGAGGCCGACTTGTTCGAGATTACATGAAAAGGGGACCACGTGCCCAAACAAAGATTTTAAATTACAAGTAATTTAGGCATGTAGGCCAATCTAATTACCCTCTCCCTCTTTCACCCTAGGTTGCTGGATGGCTGGTTGGATCGGCTGCTCGGACTCCCCAGGTTGAGAATCATCCACGATCATGTAATCAGGGACCACGACCTGACCATCTTCGACTTTATACAAGTAGCTAATCTAATCGGCATTGAGGTTCAGCTCGGGATGGAGGGCCTTAATCTGGTCCACAACATTTTGGAAACTCAACTTGGTCAAGTTCCTTAGATCCTCGAGATCCTGATCTAGTCGCGCGAGGAAATGCGCCCGACTCATCAACCCCTTGGTGTCCTCATCTTCATCATCCTTGGCAAAGAAGGTGTCTCTCAGCTTCCTATTCTGATCGATGACCTTCTTTTTGTCTACCTCCAGCTTAACAATCACGTCTGCCCACACCGCTAACTTTGTGGTCGCAGCCTCAGCATCCTCGGCAGCCTTCTTTGCCCTCTCTTCCGAGGAAGCCAAGAGAGTCTTCAAGCGATTAATTTCAAGCTCCTGCCCAGAGCTCCCCTCAGCGAACATGGATGCCATCGACAACATCCGCACCACCGCGCTGGCATCCTGCGCCAAGGACAACCTCCGAGAGGGACGGTCCATCTGCTCAAGGTACATCGAGTCTGCCCGGTCGACCTCCAGGGATGTGTATTCAAAGAAGTTCCGCGGCACGAAGCACGGAGTTAGAGGATGTTTTGGTTTTGCGGGGGTGTTCGTCGTCAAATCAGTAACGACCGCTCCAACTGTGATTTTTGAGGGTCGAACCCGAAGACACGCCCGGAGATCCTCGAGCGATAGGGCCCAAACCAGAGCCACTCGTATCGTTTCCTACCAGTCTGGTCTGGATAGTCTTGGCCTTCCGTTTGTTGCCCTGCATCAGCCTCTACTGGATCTTATCCAGTGACTTTATTGAGCCTGCAAAACAAAAGAAACGAGGGTCAAACCATTCACGAGCATGGAATCACAACAAACAAACAACAACAATAAAGCATGAAATACCAAACAGGTCAGACACTTCTTGCCCGCTCTTGTAGGCCAAGAGAGCTTTAACATCGATCAGTGGACGTTCCACAGCTTCCCCTCCGTCAGAGGCCAGCATCATTTTCCCTTCCCCATCGACCATTGAGATTGAAGTGAAAGACGACACCAACTTACGAAATTCCTCGAAGTTGGTCGCATCATCCTCACCGAGGGCATCCCCTATTTGCACAAACTCACACCGGTCGCCCGTAGTGTCCGTGATCTCAAGAGAAAGGGAACCTCCAGATCCTCCTGCAGATCGGACGACCTTTAGCGTCCAACCGAGGCACATCATTCTCATAAGTATCGTTTCCCATGAAACTGATCGACCTTGTCGCTCCTTTAGTCAAAGGCTCGATCAGGATATAATCACCTTTGAACGGCCTGATCGACTTCGAGTGCGCTTTAAAAATCTTAGCCCGTTGCTTGAAAGATATAAACCCTTTCCGATTGGTTCCACGCCCCACCTGGAGTTACTGAGAGAACAACCGAAAGAAGAGAGGAAAGGTAGCCCCCGCCCCCAGGTGCTCGCACGTCATCTCAAATGCCTTCATGAAAGCATAGGAGTCGGGGGTGCAATTGCGAGGGCGCTACCCCCAAGTAACCGAGCACTGGGAACACCAGGTCGCTAAAGGGCATCCTAATTCCCAAGGTCGTGATGGCCTATTCGTACATAGAAAACTTCCTTCCACCAAACTCCGAGAAAATACGGTCATCGTCGCCCGGGAAGGTCACTCTACAGTGATCGGATCCCCCACTACTGGGAGAGGGTCCGCACGTGGTCGGGCGTATGAGGAAACCTTGTCCAGTAAATCTTCAACGACCGACTCCTCGGGGGCCAGCACCCTTACTTCTTCTTACGTGACCTCAGGAACACCAACCTTATCCCCAGAGGCTATCCCGACGTCATTCACTTCGGTCGGCTCCGAATTCCCCGAAGAACTCTCAGAAGCAGACGGGACAATCATAGAGGAGCCCGAATCCTCCGATGAACTCTCCTCTAAGGATTTGTCGAAGGGATCGACGAGCACATTTTCACCTGAAAAGTAGAGGAAAGGCGTCAGTGAATTCGATCAGAATATCAAATCCACCCTTCCACTACATATCAAGTGAAAGGGTGTGCAACGACCCGAAAAATAGGTTCCCGAACAAAAGCCCCCGAAAGATCGACGTCTGAGACAGACGGTCGAAACTCAATGGGGCGCAAAACCCTAGCCTTGGTCGAGCGTCGACCAAGACCACCGCCAACTGTGAACCAGAGTCCAGAATAGGCGGAAATACAACTACTACTAAAACCTAAAATCTATACATTATTCTAATATACCGATAAAACCAAAACCTAACCTGCATGCATCACTACTTCTTAATAAATAAGTCTAAAAAAGCCAAAATAGAGGTCTAACCTTGACCTTGAGACGCCATTGCAGAGAAATGTCTTGAGAAGTATAGTGGTCAACGACGGTTTGCGGTGATCGTTAGCGGTGAACAGGAGACAGTAGCGCGAGCAATGAAGGAAGGTAGAAGACGAAACGAAAAGTTCCCTTTGTGGAACAACGTTACTATTTATAGGAAAAAGGGCACGTGAAACTGAAGCGTGACCCCTATCCCTAGGAAATAATAACCTACGCGCTAGGCCCTATACTAGCCGTTAGAGCATTAAATTGGCACAAATCCCAAAACACGCCACCTTCTTGTTTCCACTTCCTCTGCGCCGACCTACAGGCATGATGCTCGGAAGATCAATCCCCCAACAATCGCCCATATTCCCGAGCACCGAGCTACCTTTAAGTCGTCAATTCCTTGACCGAAAGCAACGACTTGGGGGGCTCCTGTTCCGGACTGGCCCAACCCTTAGAATTGGGCCATATCTATCTTGCGGCCCGACGACCCAATAAACCCAACTATGCTCGGAACCCTGTAAATCAAAAGCTCGACTTTCCCTAGGTCAGACGACTTCAATGCCGAGCAGGAACAAGTCGAGCATCTCCTTTCTTACCCCAACGGCTAGTTCCTAATCATCGTCAATTATTACAGGATCCGTGATCCGCGCCCAATAATTTGGGCCAATAAACACCCACTTGGACCAATATATAAGCCCTCTCATTTAAGAGGGTCAAATATTCAAATCTTAACCCAAAAATATTGTACTTTCTCTCTTGTTGCTCGCTTTCTGACTTTAGCATCAGAGTGCCTTTGTAGGTACACCCCCCATTTCTCTCCATCATCAACTACGCTCATCCACGCTCGACGCGTCCACATCGGATCCTAATCTCCAGGTACGATCAATATATATATATATATATATATATATATATATATATATATATATATATATATATATTACAGAATAAGCTCATGTTTGAGGATCCTAAAGCACAATAAACATAAACGACAAACGTTTACGAATTTCTATAACCTCATATTGTTGTTAACTTCCACATACCTAATTATCCCAAATTCTTCAACAATATATCTCAAAACAGATCTCAATACAAATCCACACAATTTCTCATAAAATGGATTTGTATGTCCATGCTCAACTCCATAAGATCCTTTATAAAATGAAGTTCTGATGTTGCTCAAGTGCAACTTTATATTGTCATGAATACCCTTCGACGTTTGCATTATCACATTTGCTATGTTCCAACATTTGCTTTAATTTCTAATGAGTAGACTCAACCTTAATATAAAAAATATAATATAACATAAAAACTATTTCAATAAAATAAAAATAAACATTCAAATTATAAATTTCAAAACCTAGTAATCATATTTATTAGTTGTTATGTTCCTAAAATTCAACATTATAGGTTGAAATTAATTATGATTGCTCATACTCTTACCACCATTATTGATATGCCACTTCAGGTGTCTCTAGCTTCTTCTTCTAGGAGGAAAGTATTATTTGTTGTTATCGTAGAAGCCCCATTAGTCCATGTTGATGCACCTTCCACCAATGTTGTCGTTCTTGAGGTTTTTGGAGGAGCCCCCTATGACACGTCACTACTACCTCTATATGAAAACCTTATTGCTAGGGAAGTGTGGTACATAGAAGTAAAACTTATGAAATTTAAGAACGAGAGAGATAACAAAAAACATTTTTATTTATTTTGTATGGTAGAAAATAAAAGAGTAAAAGTTTCAGGTAGTTTTTTTCTTTAAAAATAGTTGTTATGATTACCTTTAGGCGTTGCTCTTCCTACCCTTACTAGTAAAGAGACATCCTTTTAAAATTCAAAACTGCCCTTCACAAATATAGAAGTATACTTCCAAACATATCTCATATACACCACATCCCTTTGTAAGTGAGTCACACTCCCATTTTGCCATAAATTAGTACGAAAATGTATTTTTGTAAAATTTACGGAAATGTACTTCCGTAATAACCCTTAGGCAGTAAGATTTAACATTTTTACAGAAATACATTGATATACTAAGTTGTAAACACCCCAAATTTGCCCTCACCCATTCACACCATGGCTTGTGATCATTTCATATGCATAGACACAATCATATCACCTCACATCTCATTTTTGGTTCACTGCATAGTTTCTAAGTCATCTGCATCTAGGGTTTGTGACCTGAGCAATCCAGGAGCTTCTTGAGCCATTCCAAAAGCCACCAATCACTTCAAGGGGATCCATAAGTGTTCAAGTAGCATATTCCATCCTCTCAAGGTCAAATTTCAAAAGAATCACAAGAACTAGGGTTTGAATGGATGCAGAGCCAAGTTTGACTGCACAGTTGACCTAAAAATTAGGGTTTTGGTTTCAGAGGCCATAACTCCAATTTTTTTGGTCATTCTTGTTTCCATTGGTCTCTATATGGTATAGGGAGTATGCATATCAATTTTCATGAAGAAATTCCATGGGGAAGTCATCTGATCAAGGGTTGACTTTTCAGACAAGTCAGTGTAAAATCAGGGCATCTGAGGCCCCCAATGACCCAACCAATGGGCATTCTTCATCATTTTGAGTGTATATGATCTTTATTTGATCATGGAAGAAGGTTGAAGTTCACAAAAATCAAGAATTTGGAGTTTTTGCAAATGTTGACTTTTTGGGCATAGTTGACTTTTCAAGAATGCTTCATTTTAGGTCATTTTTCAAGCCTTGATTCTTGATCCAAAAATGCTTCAAATGGAAAAACTTTGGTCATGAAAGTTGTAGATTACATCTTTCCCTTTTCAAAAAGTACAAGAACATGATCAAACTCTTCTTGGATCAAAAGTTATGGTGTGACAAAGTTGGCTAAAATCATTGATTTTTAAGGCATGCTTCAAATGTGAATTTTGCAAAACCATGAACCAATGCCTTTTGTAACCTCTAATTCACTTCAAACCATGACATAAACATTCTACATGTCCTAAAAAGTCAGAATTGGACCAAGGTTCACATGTCCATAGTTCATGTAACAAGGCATTTTTCACAAAGTTTCAAAAAGTAAGCAACTTGCAAAACCACTCATCACACTTCACCAACTAGTTGCCTTGGCTGCTGAACCTCCCTAGCTTCACTCTCATGCCATGCTGCGCCAGCCCATGCTCATGTACCAAGCTATAACTTAGCCCATGCCTCTCTTACAAAGAAGTTGACATTTTGCAAAAGGTGACTTACCTATCACAGCAGGCAATGTCACATCATACAGCCAATTAGATTTGTTTATACTTTCCATTTGCAAGCTAGACATAACACCAAGCCATGCTAAAACTCTTCACACAATCACATACACCAAAACACTCCCTTTTGCAATTTGCTTCGAATCTCTCTGCCCAGCCATCAAACATCCAAACTATTTTCACACCTCAACTCACCATGCTTCATTGAGCTCAAAGCAACCAAGAACCAGGCCTGAAACAAGCCATAACACCACTTCACCATTTCCACCTTGTAAACACCCCAAATTTGCCCTCACTCATTCACACCATGGCTTGTGATCATCTCATATGCATAAACACAATCATATCAACTCACATCTCATTTTTGATCCACTGCATAGTTTCTAAGGCATCTGCACCTAGGGTTTGTGATCTGAGCAATCCCAGAGCATCTTGAGCCATTCCAAAGGCCACCAATCAACTCAAAAGGGGTCCATGTGTGTTCTTATATCATATTTCATCTCCTCAAAGTCAAAAATGCAGAGGAATCACAAGAACTAGGGTTTGAGGTGATGCAGAGCCAGTTTAGACTGCACAGTTGACTGAAAATTAGGGTTTTGGTTTCAGAGGCCATAACTCCAATTTTTTTGGCCATTCTTGTTTCCATTGGTCTCTATATGGTATAGGGAGTATGCATATCAATTTTCATGAAGAAATTCCATGGGGAAGTCATCTGATCAAGAGTTGACTTTTCAGACAAGTCAGTGCAAAATCAGGGCATCTGAGGCCCCCAATGACCCAACCAATGGGTGATCTTCATCATTTTGAGTGTATATGATCTTTATTTGATCATGGAAGAAGGTTGAAGTTCATAGAAATCAAGAATTTAGGGTTTTTGCAAATGTTGACTTTTTGGGCATAGTTGACTTTTCAAGAATGCATCATTTTAGGCCATTTTTCAAGCCATGATTCTTGATCCAAAGATGCTTCAAATGGAAAAACTTTGGTCATGAAAGTTTTAGATCTCATCTTTCCCTTTTCAAAAAGTACAAGAACATGATCAAACTCTTCTTGGATCAAAAGTTATGGCAATGCAAAGTTGGCAAAAATCACTTATTTTCAAGATATGCACCAAGTATGAAAATTGCAAAATCATGTGCTAAGTCAAATTGCAACTTCTAATTGGTATCAAACCAGCACATAAACATTCTCTAAGGCCCAAAATCATATTTGAACCAAAGATCACATGTGTTTAGTTCATGTAACAAGGCATTTTTCATGAGATTTCAAAAAGGCCACAAGTTGCAAAACTCATGATCACATCTCACCAACTTGAGGCATTGGCTGCTGAACCAAGCTAGCTTCATACACACACCATGCTGCGCAGCCCCTAGGCTTTGTACCAAGCTAGCACTTCACCATACCTCTCTTACACAATTTTTGACTTTTTGCAAAAGGCAACTTACCAATCAATAAAGCACATGTCCAATCAACTGACCAATGAGAGAGAGTTATGTGGACAATTTGCAAGCCATTTCATGTACTAAGCCAGCCTGAAACATCCTCATTCAAGACATACACAAAAACACTCCATTTTGCATAAGCCTTCGAATTTCTCTCCACAGCCTGAAAACACTTCAACCATCTTCACCATTCAACTCACCTTGCTCCATAGACCACCCAGCACCAAGAACCCAAGCCTGAAACAGCCAGAACATCCCACTGCCATTTCTCACTCCATTTTGCAGTTTCATTCGAAACTCTCATCATAGCTCACAAACACACAAACAAACACTCCAGACCTTCTCCATTCATCCTCAGGATCACAAACAACCATTCATCATGACCTGAAGCTCTCTATTTCACCATTGCCATTTCTGACCAAGCTTGAGCAGAAGCTTTCGAATCTCACTATCCAGCCAGCTTAAACTCTCATTGAGCATTCAAACATCTTCTGGGGACCAAGTGGAGTGGATTGCACAAAGAGAAGTGGCCAGAAAGTCCTCAAACTGAAAGCTCCAAATCTCAGGTAGCTCGAAAATTATTTTTCCAGAAATCATTTTTTTTGTTACAAACTTGTTCTTTGTGTTGTCCTGGTCATGAATATGTCTTTGGTTTTTGAAATGGTGGTGAAATAAGCATTTAATTTGTCTCTGAAACTGGTTTGCCCTAAAACTTGTTCTGTTCGATTCATGGTTTTGAGGAAGAAGAAATTTGTTTGGACTTAGGGTTTTAGCTCAGGGGGTCATGGGGATCATTTTGGTGTGCTTAGTTTTCATTTTCGTTACGATTTGAGGGATTTGGGGAGTTTTCAGGTGAGGTGCTGGCCGGAGAAGACGACCGGAGGTATTCTCCGGCCACCTGAGAGTGATTATGCCCTAATTGCGTCATTAACTCTAGTTTGAATTTGAGCCATGGATGTGCGTTGACCTGTTGACTTCCCTCTCTTTTGAATGGCCCAGATCATTTTGTTTGCCCTAATCTCTCTCATTAGCTTTAATTAATTCGTAATTAAATTAATTAATCCAGATGCAATCCACACCCTTCATTCACGCGCCAGTCAACGTTTTCAAACTCAGAATCAATCTCATCCATCCATCCTGATTACTTCCTATTTTATTTGATTTTAATTCATTATTATTTCAATTAACTTGCATAATTATTTTTAAAATAGCAAAAAATACATAAAAATTATGAAACTTTTTCCTCTGAGTTTTAATAATTTTTATGACACAAAAATATTTTTATTTTATTTTTCATCATTAAAAAAGTATTTTTAAATATTTAAAAGATTATTTTTAATTGATTAATGGGAATTAATTAATTAAAAATACTTTTAGGTATTTAAAAATTACAAAAAAAATCATGAAATGTTCTAAGACATTTAGAAACATTGTCCAACCTTCAAACCAAATTTATTTTTTGATCTTGATGCATTTTAAGAATTTTTCATTGAATTAAATCATATTTTGTGCATTAATTTGATCATGGATTCAAAAATTCATTTCTGTCTATTGGAGAAGGTTGAGACATTGGTTCTTCTTGCATTGTTTTATGTTTAGCATATAGTTTCTAGGATAAAATGGCCATGATTTGTTTCTTCATTTTCTAATTGTTTGGCATTTCTTTTGGTAAGAACCCTAAAAAACCCTAATAACTTAGAAAATTCATAACTTGAGTTTGGTTGAGAGTTGAGAGCTCCCCTTTGGACCTTGGTTTAGTATAGGTTTAGGGTTTCTTTGGATGCCATTTTCCATTTTTTATCTTAGGGTTTGCTTCTGTTTTGGGTTTTTGTTTGATGTTTGATCCATAAACCCTAATTTGGGCTTTCTCTTGCATCCTCCTTGCATTCTCTTGCATAACATGACTGGTCTTTGCATTTTGTGCATTCTTGTGACTCATTTGACATCTTAAGACATATAGAAAGCATGTTTGATCATTGCATTGCATATTTTCCATGTCATTTGTCTTGTATGCTTCATAACATTTCATGCTTGTTCATGCTCCTTAGCTTGCATCATATGCATTCATAAACTTGTATGAACATTTCCATGTCTTGCCTCATGTTTGCAGCACTTCATAACATCATAATCATCATCAACATGCTTCTGGTTTTGCTTTGCATCATACCATTTCATCTCATCTTGCATTGCATTGCATTTCTTTCTAACATTTCAGGTGGTAAGTAAACTTGGGAAGTGAATTTGCCTTCACTTCTCATAACTTTTCTTTTCATCTCTCTTGCATCCATTGCTGCATTTCTATTTGTGTTTGAGATTGAGCTTGCTCATCCTTGTTCTTCCCACTTTCTTTCTTCAAGTGACTTGACTTCTTGAATGAAGCAAGTCACTTTGCTTCTCTTGATCCTGTTCATCTGCTTCCTGGTGGCCCCTTTGAAGATCTTCTTGGTGAAACCTCACAAACCTTAGGAACAACCAAGCATGATAATGAATTAGGATTTTGATTAGTCTCCCCTCATAGTTTTACCTTTGTGTCTCTCTTTTGAGTCTTCTCTTCTCATCTCATAATCAGGGACTAAACCCTAAAGGCTTTAAGGCTTTGTGATTAAGCTTATGCCTGCATCCTTCTCTTAGGATGGAGTGTATAACTTTAATCCTAAGTATTAAACCCTTAATGTGTTTAATCTCTTAATCAATTCACTTAATAAATATCAAGACATTACACTTGTAACTTGGGCCTTGCATTAGGGTTCTAATTCTTCCTTAATTGGTTAAGAAGGACTAACCCTAGTGTTAATGGACAAGTCCCCCTCAAGTTGTCTTACAAATCATAAAAAACACTTCATCATCATACCATTAAATAAAATCCACTTAATCAAAGGCTTGTTTTGTCATGAGTTTAATCTCTAATCATGGATTAAGTTGAGGAGCTTTCCTCAGCTTAAACATTCTCATCTATTATCCTTCTATTAGGATGGTGTAATGAGTCTGTTTAATCCTTGATTATGGCTTAACCTCATTACTCAACACTAAACAAAAACCACAAAAACATTTAAATAGTCACAAGTAGGTTAATGATCCTAATCCTACACCAAAGGTGATTAAGTGTGAGAATCTGACTTCACACTTAAGGTAATCTCATTACCCCTAATCAGAGGGAAGATGTGATGAGTTTACTAACCCTTTGGTTTAATCTTAAGCTCATTAACCTATGACAAACATCCAAAAGCAATAAAAGACTGAAAACACAAAAAAACAAACAATAATCGTCTCCTACGGGATTCTTTTCTCATCATCCTCACTCACAAGCGAGAACTTGCTTCTTCCGTCTAATGCAAGACAGTTAGCACCTGAGCCAGACAGGTCATACACTTGAGCATTGACAAGCAAGCAGTTCACAAGTCAATTTTATCTTTCAGTCTCTTTGGGTCGAACTACGGTGTTCTGACTTCCTCATTGCACGAGAGGATACGTAGGCATAACTTAACAGTTATCGAACAAAAGTCTCTGTACATTCCCCCTCTTTCTAGCTTTATTCTTTAGCCTCATGATCTTGAGCATTTCATTCTTATTCCTTACACTGACACTTTCATACTTCACATCACTTATACACTTTACACTGACACCTGTACATCTCTTTCCAGCTGTTTTACACACAGATTGCACTGACACTACCCCTTTAAAACACAAATCTTTTAAGCGTGGATCCCGTCGAGTACGACGGACAATCTGGGTGCTAATACCTTCCCAGGTTGTAACCAACCCCCTTTCTCAGTCTCTCTGGTTCGCAAACCGTCTTATCCGTATCTTTCTAGGTTTATGCAGCATTACCTTTCCTCCGGGATAAAAATGCCTAGCTGGCGACTCTATTCATCTCCGGTGAGTTCACGGCTGTGTGTTCTCATTGTCCCTTTCGCCGACCGTTCGCGTCTGTACCTTTATTTGGGCCAGTCCCATCTATCGGGAGCGACAGCTTGGCGACTCTGCTGGGGAACCTTATAATGCAACCAGGGCTTCTGGTTCTTTTAGTGGGTTCCTCCTAGCGCTTGATTGATTTGTGTTTACTGGGGTGTTATGTGCTATCTGTGATTGTATATTTATTTTTGTTTATTGCTTTATGTACAGTTTACTTTACTGCTTTCTTTATTGCATTTGTATATATCATGTTATCATACTGTACTGCTGGCTGGATCTGGTTTTCCTTTGGTGGGTGGGTGTTTCATTGAGAGTTAAGGTCCTATACCTGGGACCTGAGTGACACCTAGGCTAGAGTGAATCATATTCTTTCCCATTCCATTTCGGTCTGGTGCGGGAATATGAAACACGGTTCAGATGTGGGTTTCTTCTTGAGAACTCTGTGTTGCGGATTTCCTGCAATGCTAGGGCTATCTGGGAAGCCTGCTAAGTCTGGATGACCTTTTAGTTTGACCTTCAGAAACTGAGGTGAATTAGAGGAGGAATTGTTATGGTTATTGTAAACACTGTACCTCCGGGTTAGAAGTGTTTACACTTCTCATAACTGATCCAAGTCTGAGGATCCTTGTTCTAGATCATCACCGGTGAGGGGGTTGGGCTGTTTACAGGTTTGCAGGTACCTTGACCTCAGAATACCCTGTTACTTTGACTTTGTTAAGAATACTCCATGTTGGATAGTTCTTGTGATTCTAAAACCCTGGACATGTGGCTCTTTATTTGAGTCCCCCACCCCGGTTACTGGATTTTTAGACCTCCATCTGGAATTCTTGAACACACATGGATCTATACCAGGGCATTTTGATCAGATCCAGCTCAGTCACAAACCCTTTGCATATCATTTGCATACATACTCATTGCATCATATTTACATTTGCTTATTTGTGTTTCAGGGTATCCACCTTCATCTGGTTTTAGTTTTGACCCCATCTGTAGTTTTGACCTATCTCCACCAGCACTTGCTTCAGCTTGTCAGCTATATACTTCAGTTACTTGCACTAGCCAGCCAGTGGCCCACTCCTCAGCATCTTCATCAGCACTCTACTCAGTCTCCAGCATCATGGCTCCAAAGAAAAGCAACATCACTTATCATTTCTTCCAACCAGACTTATCAGACATCAGGAGGATCCAAACCCTGATCACTCCAGAGCACATACCTTTGTTCAGGGAGCATTATGGGGATATACTTGACTTGGTCATGGATCTGGACCCATCTCAGAGGAGTTTGATCCACACCTGCATTCAGTTTTATGACCCCCCATTGAGATGTTTCACCTTTCAAGACTTTCAGTTGGGGCCTCTATTAGAAGAATACTCATCTTTGATTGGTTTGCCTATCAAGAAGGAAATCCCTTTCAACCCTGAAATGGTCTTTCCCAGCAATGGAGAGGTGGCAAAAGCTTTGCACCTGGAACCTGTTTTGATTGAACAACATATGACCTCTAAAGCTGGGATCCCTGGTTTTCATCTTGACTTCCTGATTTCCCAAGCTAGTCTGAAGGCCTCCCTGGGGGAGTGGAAAGCTGTTTGTGCTTTGCTGGCCTTATGCACATATGGAATTGTGTTGTTTGCAGATGAGCCTCGATTCATCAGCAAGAATGCAATCCACCTGTTCATCCTGAAGAACCCAGTGCCAACTTTGCTAGGAGATCTCTATTACTCAGTGCACCAGAGGAATGAGAAGCAGAGGGGGAGATTAGTGAGGATTTGTGCTCCATTATTTCATACTTGGCTTCTCAAGCATCTACCCAAAACAGATGCATTTCTCAACCCTCATCAGCAAAGCAACTGGGCTAAGAGGCTCACTACTCTCACTTCAGCTGATATCAGATGGTGTACTCAAAGCACCAAGGGCATAGATATCATCACCAGCTGTGGGCACTTTCCCAATGTGCCCTTAGTAGGAATTAAGGGAAGTATTAATTACAACCCCCTGCTGTTCAGGAGGCAACTGGGTTATGCCTTAGTCCATACTCCTAAGGCACAGGACTTGGTGGAGACTCTCTATTGTGAGAACAAGATCAGTTTGACTGTTGTTAGGCAGGCTGCCTGGGCCTGGGATAATGTTCAAACCAAGGGAGTCACCATTCTGGGGAAGTGCAATAGTGTGGCATCAGCACAATATTATGAGTGGTCCCATGCCAGGGCCCAATTCTCTGGAATGCCCTTCACCATAGAAGACATGCCTGAGTCATCTTCAGCACCACCCCCTGCCACAATCAGTTTGGAGGAGTTTGAGAGCTTGAAGGAAAGAAATGAGAAGCTAA
Source organism: Lathyrus aphaca (assembly GCA_963966055.1). Lineage (NCBI taxonomy): Eukaryota > Viridiplantae > Streptophyta > Magnoliopsida > Fabales > Fabaceae > Lathyrus > Lathyrus aphaca. Next base: position 304,148,797 of record OZ014523.1, on the reverse strand, counting down.
CCCAGGCTTTGCAGAAGACCCTCCGGGAGAGGAGTGAAGGTGTGAGGGAGATTGAGAGACTGGAGAAGTTGAGAGTGGAACACTTGACTAAAATTGAGAAGTCTGGAGATTATATCAACAAGTCTAAAGCTGGTGAGTAGATTCTGAAGAATGCTTGTAAAGAAGCCCAGTTCCAAAGAGCAAGAACAGACTTGTACTTGAAGGAGAGTCAGGCCAGGTGGGTCCGGATCACTGAGGCTCATACTCTAGAAGACAAGAGAGTTCAGGACAAGATGGAGCAAATGGAGGAAGCCCTGGCAGCAGCCCAGAGGGAGGTATCAGAACTAAAAGTCAAAGCTGGAGTGAAGAGGTCTAAGGACCAAAGTCAGAACAAGAAGTTGACTGCAGTTGTTGCAACAAGAAACCTTCTCATCAGAAGTCTCACGGAGCGTCCGGCTGATCCTGTGACAGAGGCACTTCTCAAGGAAGTTCGTGAGGATGAGTTTGGCTTTGGAGTTTGATCATTTGCTTGTTGTTATTCCTATTCCATGTACTTTTGTTTTTGTGATGTATTTTGACCCCTTAGAGGGCTTGTGTTGTAAGATGAACAAGTTGTATTATTTCACCTTCTGTAATATATTTGTGTTATTTCCACCTGGGTTCACTTCAAAGGCAACTTCAACAGCAGCATTTCCAAGGGTCTGGAAGGGTCAAAACTGAAGGCCAAACCGGATACCTTGAGAACAAATAAGCATAACTGCATTGCATGCTAACCCTTTGTTTGTTTTGTAGGTTTTTGTTTTGTTGTTGCTAACCTCTGTTGTGAATCTCAGGAATTATTGCTCGCCGCCGGGTATTTCCCCTCAACAGGCCACACAGGTACCCAACTAGAAACAACCTTCCGGGGATTCAGATGGATCAGATGCAGCAGGACCTTACGGAGGTCAGAAACCAGATGGCCAACGAAAGGTTGGAGATGAGAACGCAGATAACACAATTCATGGAAGTGATGAACAATTTAGCTCAAAGCCAGGAGAGGCTCAGAGCTTTGGTGGAAGGGAGGAATCAAGATGAGCCCCATGTGGGGACTGCCGGCACAAGTAACAATGAACGGGTGCAACCCCATGTTAACCCTCCTGTGTTTGGCCCACATCTACATCCTGAGATTAACATTCCTGCAAATGTTCAAGGAACAGCCACTGCAGCCAGGGTACTTCAAGAAGATCCTCAGGAGGACCAATTTACAGTAATGGGTGCTGGAGAGGAAGCCTATGATAGGCGACTGGATGAAATAGCTGAGAAGTTGAGGTCCTTAGAATCTCAAAACTCTTTGGGCTTCGACGTTATGGACATGGGTTTGGTAGATGGGGTCAGGATCCCCCATAAGTTCAAGCCTCCTTGTTTCGAAAAGTATAATGGGACTTCATGCCCCCGGACTCATCTACAATCATTCCTGGGAAGGCTGAAGGCCTATACAATGGATGAGAAGCTCTGGATGTTTTACTTTGAAGACAGCTTGACTGGAGCATCGAGGGAATGGTATTCCCATTTGACAAGGGCAACTGTGAGATGCTGGAAGGACCTGGCAGAGGCCTTCATCCGACAGTATCAATACAACTTAGACATGGCGCCCAACAGGACTCTCCTAATGGGAATGTCACAGTCGTCAAGGGAAAGTTTCCGGGAATATGCCCAGAGATGGAGGCAATTGGCTGCTGCCGTTCAACCACCAATGTCTGAGAGAGAAATGGCAGACATGTTTATGAACACTCTCCAGGGGACGTATATTGACAGATTGGCTGCTTTCTCTTCCACTAGCTTCGCAGATGTTGTCATAGCTGGGGAGAGGATTGAAAGCCTGTTAAAAATGGGTAAAATTTCCGATAATGGTGCTAGCTCGTCCAGTGGTACAAGAAAGCCTTTCGCAGGCCCGAGAAGAACTGGCGAGGCCAATGCCATCCATTCAAACAGGGGTAGGCCCCAATATGCTCAGAGGTCCATAGCAGCAGTCACCATCCCTGCTCCAGCTCATCCTCAGCCAGTCTATCAACCTCCTCAACAAAAATACCAACAACAACCTCAGTATCAGCAGAATCAATATCCTCCAAGAAACTACAACAGCAACAACACCAACAACAACAATCAACAGAGGCCATTCCAACAAAGGCCATCCCAAGCTAACCGAGTGATCGACCCGATCCCAATGCCGTATGCTGCCTTGCTGCCACAACTTCTGAAACTCAACCTAGTTGAGCTAAGAACGTTGGCACCTCCGGATCCCAACAGTCTACCAAGGAACTATGACTCCAATGCTAGGTGTGCCTTTCATTCAAACGCACCTGGCCACAGCACAGAAAAATGCAGGGCTCTGCATATGAAGGTACAAGACTTGGTACACTCCAAGGCTCTGAATTTTGCACCTCCGCCCAATGTCAATAAAAATCCTATGCCAAACCATGGTGGTCCTCGAATTAACGCTATTGAAGAAGACCAACCGTCTTATTTAATAACCAGTGTGGATCAGATCAGGACACCATTGGTGGAAATCAAAGCTCAACTCCGCGAAAACCAAATATTTCCGGGGTGTGAACTAGGGTGCCCCTATTGCAATATTTCATGGAATGGGTGTGAGGACCTGAGGAATGGCATTGACAGCCTTATTCAGAGTGGCCTGCTACAGATCACTACATCATTCCCGACAAACCCAACAACTTCATCAACAACGGTTTCAGACCCTCCTACAACTGCAGCAACTATTGTTCCCGACAATTCGCCAGCAACATCAACAAGTACTTCACCTGTCCTCCCAAATGATCAGTTTTCAACAGTTTCTCCTGCTACAACTTCAGCTTCATTCCATTTCGAATCTCCATCAACAACAGCATCAGTCCTTCCAACAACACCTCCTACAACACCAGCAATCAATCATGAAGATGTCTCTACTGTTACCATATTCTACGATCCTGAAAATAATTCCGCCTACCATTCAGAAGGTGCTGCTCCCGCCAGAGCACCAGTTACAATCTTTTATGATCCACAAACAATAACAGTCCCTTCAGCAGCAGCAATCAGTCCAGTCACTGTCACGGTGCCTGGACCAATACCATATGAAAGCAATAGGGCCATCCCTTGGCACTATGGCTCTGACGTGTACTGTGAAGGGAAAAGAATCACTCTTGAAACATCAGCACCTGCACCACAAGTAGATAACGTGGGGGGAGGCGGAGGCTTCACTCGAAGCGGACGTCTCTTTGCTCCACCAATTCAAAAACCCACTGCCGAAGCAGAAGCTGCTGCTAAGGCAAAAGGAAAGAGCCCGGTGCAGGAAGATCAAGCTGTTAAAGAAGCTGTGAAAACACCGTTCGATCAAGAGGTTGATGAGTTTATGAGGATCATCAAAAAGAGTGATTACAAAATTGTGGATCAGCTTCACCAGACGCCATCCAAGATCTCTATCTTATCTCTGCTTATGTGCTCCGAAGCCCATCGGAATGCACTACTCAAAGTCTTGCACGCAGCTTACGTGCCTGAAGAGATCACTGTCAATCAATTGGAAACCGTGGTTGGAAATGTTACTGCTAGCAATGGGCTAGGGTTCACCAATACTGACTTGACAACGGAGGGCCGCAACCACAACAAAGCCTTGCACATAACCATGGAATGCAAAGGAGCTGTCCTTTCTCATGTGCTGGTGGACACAGGTTCTTCCCTGAATGTCTTACCAAAGAAGGCTCTGGTGAAGTTAGAATATGATGGATTGGCATTGAGACCCAGCAACCTGGTGGTAAGAGCCTTTGATGGTTCGAAGAGATCGGTTCTGGGAGAGGTTGAGCTGCCTGTGACAATTGGCCCACAGACCTTTAAAACTATCTTTTATGTGATGGACATTCAGCCCGCCTACAGCTGTTTGTTGGGTATACCCTGGATTCACGCCGCCGGCGCAATAACGTCTACCCTTCACCAAAAGTTAAAATTTGAGTGGGAAGGCCAAGTTGTCACAATCTGTGGAGAGGAGGACATTTTTGTCAGCCACCTGGCAACCTATAAGTACATTGAAATGGATGGGGAGATCCATGAAACAATGAGCCAGGGGTTTGAAGCTTTGAATGTGAATGAGGCATCTGCTGTATCTGGTACTCCAATGTCGTCATACCAACAAGCCCGGAAGGTTGTTGAGGAAGGAACTGCCCAAGGCTGGGGCAAACTGCTATCAGTGGAGAAAAAAGAAGACAAGTTTGGGTTGGGTTACAAACCAACTCAACATCAAGCAAAGGCTGCTGAGAAGCCAGGTTTTGTCAGTGGGGGGATGCTTACCCCTGATGCTATCAACAATCTGGAAGACGAGCTGGAAGAGGAGCGCAATCTGGAGAATTGGATTCGTCCAAAGATCCCGGGGAGCAGTGTCTCAAACTGGTCTTCCCAGGAAATTATAAGGGTTACTCATGCAGAGTAATTATTATTTCCTGTATTTTTTATAGCATGCATCAAAGTCTTGCATCTTGCCCAAGATGACAAGACTCATTTTGTAATCAGGGCCATCTGTACTTTTGTGCAAACAAGATTAAATTAATGAAATATCAGACATCTTTTTGCAAACGAGTCTTTTCTTTTCTGCTCACTGTTTTTCCATTTTTCTTTTTGTACAAAAATAAATGGCGGTGTTTTCAAAATGATAACTTCATTTCACTTTTTTCTAAGGCAAGATTAAAATCAATCACTAAAATGAACAAACTTAACCCTTGCAGAGTGTGCCTTCCAGACAGCACCGACAACAGCACGGCTATGACATCGTATGACTTTGACAATCCGATCAATCAAGCTGATGAAGGGGTTGAAGAAGAATATGAGCTTCCTGAAGAGCTAGCTAGGTTGTTGAGACAGGAGGAAAAGGTTATTACTCCTCATCAGGAGGAGATTGAAGTGATTAATCTTGGTACTGACGAAGACGTGAAAGAAGTTAAAATCGGGGCCTGCCTGCAAGACTCAGTGAAGAGACAACTGGTAGATCTGCTTCAAGAGTATGTTGATGTGTTTGCTTGGTCGTATCAAGACATGCCAGGGTTGGATACCGACATTGTTATGCACAAGCTGCCTTTGAGGGAAGAATGCCCACCAGTTAAACAGAAGCTGCGCCGAACTCGCCCAGACATGGCTATGAAAATCAAAGAAGAGGTACAAAAGCAATGGGACGCCGGGTTCCTTGCTGTGACTAGCTATCCGCCGTGGGTTGCTAACATAGTACCTGTGCCTAAGAAAGACGGCAAAGTAAGAATGTGTGTTGACTACCGGGATCTGAACAGAGCCAGCCCGAAAGATGATTTCCCACTACCTCACATTGACGTATTGGTGGTTAACACGGCTCAGTTCTCGGTATTCTCCTTCATGGACGGATTTTCAGGATATAATCAGATCAAGATGTCACCTGAAGACATGGAGAAGACAACATTCATCACACCTTGGGGCACGTTCTGCTACAAAGTAATGCCATTTGGGCTCAAGAATGCTGGTGCCACATACCAACGGGCTATGGTGACATTATTCCACTATATGATCCACAAAGAAATAGAATGTTATGTGGATGATATGATCGCCAAGTCCCTTACAGAGGAAGATCACCTGGTGAATCTGCTGAAGTTGTTCAAGCGTCTGAGGAAATACCAACTAAAGCTGAACCCCAACAAATGCACATTCGGGGTGCGATCCGGTAAGCTGCTGGGCTTTATTGTAAGCGAGAAAGGGATTGAAGTTGACCCTGATAAAGTCAAAGCCATCCAAGAGATGCCTGCACCTAAAACTGAGAAAGAAGTTCGAGGGTTCTTAGGTCGATTGAACTACATTTCAAGGTTCATATCTCACCTTACAGCAACATGCGAACCCTTGTTCAAGCTGTTAAGAAAGGAGCAAACGGTCAGGTGGAACGATGACTGCCAGAAGGCTTTTGACAAGATCAAGGATTACTTACAAGAACCTCCAATCCTTATGCCTCCAGTTGAAGGAAGACCTCTAATAATGTACTTGACAGTATTAGAAGAGTCAATGGGGTGTGTGTTGGGCCAGCATGACGAGTCTGGTCGAAAAGAGTATGCAATATACTACCTAAGCAAAAAGTTTACCAACTGTGAACAACGTTATTCACTGCTCGAGAAAACTTGCTGTGCTTTAGCGTGGGCTGCTCGCCGACTGAGACAGTATATGTTGACCCACACTACCTTATTAATCTCAAAAATGGATCCAGTTAAGTACATTTTCGAGAAGCCAGCTCTTACCGGACGGGTTGCAAGATGGCAGATGATTCTTACAGAATACGACATACAGTACACTTCTCAGAAAGCCGTCAAGGGCAGTGTACTATCTGAATATCTTGCTGAGCAACCCATTGATGACTACCAGCCTATGAGATTTGACTTCCCTGATGAAGACATCATGTTCATTAAATCAAAAGATCATGAAGAGCCTATTCACACTGAAGGGCCCGACCCAGAGGAAGAATGGACTATGATGTTTGACGGGGCTGTTAACATGAATGGCCGTGGTGTTGGTGCAGTACTCATTACACCCAAAGGAGTTCACATGCCTTTCTCGGCAAAACTCACTTTCAACTGCACTAACAACGAAGCTGAATATGAAGCTTGCATTATGGGTCTTGAGGAAGCCATTGACCTCAGGATCAAGACATTAACCGTATTCGGAGATTCAGCTTTGGTAATCAATCAGACCAACGGGAAATGGTATACACACCAAGATCATCTGATACCTTACAGGGATTATACAAGAAGGTTATTGACTTTCTTCACAACAGTCAAGCTTGAGTATATCCCTCGGGACGAGAATCAGTTTGCAGATGCTCTTGCTACCATTTCATCCATGATCAAAGTTCAAGCTGCTAACTTTGTACCTCAGATTTCAGTGTCCAGACTCGACAGGCCAGCATATGTATTTACAACAGATGTAGTCAAAGATGATAAGCCTTGGTTCCATGACATTAAGTGCTTCTTGGAGGATCAAACATACCCACCTGGAGCATCATCCAATGATAAGAAGACATTAAGAAGGCTTGCTGGTAGTTTCTTTCTGAACACTGACGGGTCTTTATACAAAAGGAACTTTGATATGGTACTCCTCAGATGTGTTGACAAGACAGAAGCAGATTTGTTGATGCATGAAGTGCACGAAGGATCTTTTGGTACCCATGCTGGAGGGCATGCCATGGCTAAAAAGTTGTTAAGATCAGGCTATTACTGGATCACAATGGATGCAGACTGTTGTGCTTACGCCAGAAAATGCCACAAATGCCAGATTTACGCAGATAAGGTGCATGTGCCTCCTAATCCTTTGAACATCATGTCTTCACCATGGCCCTTTGCCATGTGGGGCATTGATATGATTGGCAAGATCGAGCCAACTGCTTCAAATGGCCACAGATTCATCCTGGTCGCCATTGACTATTTCACCAAGTGGGTTGAAGCAGCCTCATATGCAAACGTCACAAGACAAGTGGTAGCCAGATTTTTGAAGAGAGATATCATCTGTCGGTATGGAGTGCCCGAGCGGATCATTACTGATAATGGTTCCAATCTCAACAACAAAATGATGGCAGAGCTGTGCCGGGACTTCAAGATCCAACATCACAATTCTTCTCCTTACAGGCCAAAGATGAATGGTGCTGTTGAGGCGGCAAATAAGAATATCAAGAAGATTGTGCAGAAGATGGTAGTCACCTACAAAGACTGGCATGAAATGCTACCGTTTGCCTTGCATGGGTACCGTACGTCAATCAGAACATCCACTGGGGCAACACCGTATCAGCTTGTGTATGGTATGGAGGCAGTCCTACCTGTTGAAGTTGAATTACCCTCGTTACGGGTATTAATGGATGTTAAACTGAGTGAAGCAGAATGGGTTCGGGCCCGATACGAACAACTGAGTCTAATTGAAGAGAAAAGGTTGGCTGCAATTTGTCATGGGCAGTTGTATCAGAAGAGAATGAAGAAAGCCTTTGATCAGAAAGTCAGGCATCGAGGGTACCAAGTAGGGGATCTTGTGCTGAAGAGAATCCTCCCTCCTCATACAGACCACAGGGGCAAATGGACTCCAAATTATGAAGGACCATTTGTTGTAAAGAAAGTTTTCTCTGGTGGAGCACTGATGCTCAGCACCATGGATGGTGAAGATTTCCCGTCCCCTGTGAATTCAGATGCAGTTAAAAAATACTTCGCATAAAATGACCCGCTGGACATAAAAAATAGAATGTAAGTCCAGGCAAAAATAGGGCATCCCGGCGAGTCAAAAACAGAATAAAAGACTCGGGCAAAAGTAAGGGAGAATGAATAAAAAATGTACACCCGCTGAGTTGAAAAGCCGCATTGGACAGCTCAGGCAAAAATGGGTATCCCGATGGATTGAAAACCCGAAAGGGCGATCCATGCAAAATAAGGGAATAAGCGAACAACTGCATTCTGAATTCGTCTGTATCACTTGCAACTTGGTAAGCTCCAAAGGATCAAGCTTCAATCAGAATCAACTCTCTCCAGAAAGCAAGACGAGAAGAACGTCATTGTCATACGAGTCATAGCAGAAGAGGAAGCTCCTTGAAAGCCTCGTCAACATCGCCAGCATTTTGTTTCTCAATTTGTAGCAATCTCCTCATTCCAGGGGATTTGTTTCTTTGACTGTATCTTGCCAATTCAGGGCACATGAATTAATAAAATCAAATTTTCAGTCATGTTTCGTTTTTACATTTATGTTTTGCAAAGAATTGTCTGATATTTCTAAAAATACAATCGCATAAGTACAGATGCCTTTCTCTAAAAAATAAAACACATGCTTGCAGGGAATATACTTACTCGTGAGAATGCTTAACTCCTTTGACGGAATCCAGTAAAGGATACCTCGAGACCTTTTGTGCGTCTCCTTATCTTTGCAGGATTGCAGGTATCCAGAACGCAACCTGGGGCATGCAAGTTACGTTTTAGCAAGCTGGCAAATCATTATCAACTCGGTCTATCTTCCACATGGCATTGGAGGGTGCCCACTTCCCCAGCAAAGTTGCCAAATCAACATACACTCAATCTCGGCATCCGAAATGCTCTATCCCCAGCTGAGTTGCCTCTTGTTGCTATCCCCAGCCGAGTTGTCATCTCGCCCTCAGCCGAGTACAAAAATCAGGGAATCATCTCCCCACAGAATCTTCAGCCTCTATCCAGAAGAGCAGCACATAGAAGATCACAACAGAGTGAAGAAAGCTTCTACAAACCCCAGCTGGGTCCCATTATAAGGATGTCAACCAGTGACCTATATCCCCAAGCAAATATCCTCTTATTGGATCTACCAATGATCTCATCCCAGCTGGGATGTTCACTTCAAGCAGATCGGCCAGAGATCTTCGCAGCAGCGGGATCCGAATCCCGGATCTGTGCCTCCTTGCATAATCATAGCATTCGCATCATACTATCCCCTCAGAGCGTAGCATTCCGTCTAACACGGAGCATTACGGCAAAAATCAAACGCATAGCATAATCATAAGCCATGTTCTGAAGTAACACTTGTGAATAACAAACCGTTCATCATCATTATACAAAAATCCCCACCAGGGTCCCAGCAAAAGCAGTTGCCTCTCCAATCACAAACACCAATATATGCACCTTTGGACGCCCCTCCGTGTCAAATCACCAGCAGAAAGCCAAAGACATCCTCTTTGCACTCACATATACTTATATACACTTTCTCGACACCCGTCCGTGTCATATCCTCAGCGCAGTCGCTTACACTTTCATCACCCATATACATGTTTATATTATACTTTTCTCCTTTTGACACTCGTCCGTGTCATTCTCCCCAGCAGATAAAAACTTATATATATATACTCACTACTCATTGGTACACTTATACAGATACTCGTCCGTATCTTGTATACATCACTCATACCCCACAGATTCAACAATAGTCCTTGTTCTTTGTTAACCAGTTGGTACTCGTCCGTACCATCATCTCAGAACATTGCGTCTAATGTTTGTTTCTACGTGATACTCGTCCGTATCATAGTCTTAAGGATGCTCGTCCGCATCTTTAATCCATATACTGTGTCAAACACTTTTGTCTTTTTGAATATAGATACTCGTCTGTGTCTACTGTTCCCCAGAAGGATTCTTTCAGATGCAACACTCGTCCGTGTTCTTTGTTAACCCGTTGATACTCGTCCGTATCATCATCTCTGAACATGTGTCAGTTTGTTTCTACGTGATACTCGTCCGTATCATAGTCTTAAGGATGCTCGTCCGCATCTTTAATCTATACACAATACCAAACACTTATACCTTTTGTTTCTTGGATGTAAACGCTCGTCCGTGTTTACTATATCCCCAGTAGATCACCAACAAATTTTCTTTTATCTAACACTCGTCCTGTGTTATGATACCCCGAGAGCAGCCGTACCCTGCTGAGTGGTCGTCCTCCACTTCTTGATGGTCGTCCTCCATCATGCTCATCCGATGGCCGTCCCCATCGTTGATTTTAGCAGCCGTCCCCTGCTAGGTGGTCGTCCTCCACCTCTTGATGATTGTCCTTCATCACTTTATCCAATGGCCGTCCCCATTGTTGATTTTGGTTATCTGGCATTCGTCCTATGTCATGAGAAACCTCGAGAGCAGCCGTACCCTGCTGAGTGGTCGTCCTCCACTTCTTGATGGTCGTCCTCCATCATGCTCGTCCGATGGCCGTCCCCATCGTTGACCTTTTCTATCCGATGGCCGTCCCCATCGTTGATATTTCCGGCAGCCGTACCCTGCCAGGTGGTCGTCCTCCACCTTTGATGGCCGTCCCCATCATATTTCCTTTTATCCCCAACAGAGCAGCCGTCCCCTGCTAGGTGATCGTCCTTCACCTTTGATGGCCGTACCCCATCATCTGTTTATTTCATTTATTCTTTAACCCGATGGCCGTCCCCGTCGTGGTCCCTTTTCTTTTTAGCCCGATGGCCGTCCCCATCGTTGGTTACTTTACCTTTATGAACTTGATGGCCGTCCCCGTCATGTTTCATTAATTTCCAGAGAATTTTACAACTTTATCTTGATGGCCGTCCCCATCATGATTTTATTTTCCCCAGCTAGTCGGCCGTCCCCGTCTTAGCTTTACCTTCTATCCCCAGCTTGTCGGCCGTCCCCGTCATTGCTTTATCTTCACGCACTTTTCCCAGCATGTCGGCCGTCCCCGTCATTGCTCTTTACCCAGCAGTCGTCCTCTGCTCGACGGTCGTCCTCCGTCGCCTACACTTTACAATACACTTTGTTTTCCTTTTACAATCTATATCCCTCTTCTTCTTCATTCTGTGAGTGCAAATTTTGGACTGTCTTTGGTATTCAACCACAAGTTATCCTGTTTGCCTGTTAAGCTGTCGCTTACAACCTGCACAGCTAACTCATGTTTGAATAGGGGCAGCTGTAAACACCCCAAATTTGCCCTCACTCATTCACACCATGGCTTGTGATCATCTCATATGCATAAACACAATCATATCAACTCACATCTCATTTTTGATCCACTGCATAGTTTCTAAGGCATCTGCACCTAGGGTTTGTGATCTGAGCAATCCCAGAGCATCTTGAGCCATTACAAAGGCCACCAATCAACTCAAAAGGGGTCCATGTGTGTTCTTATATCATATTTCATCTCCTCAAAGTCAAAAATGCAGAGGAATCACAAGAACTAGGGTTTGAGGTGATGCAGAGCCAGTTTAGACTGCACAGTTGACTGAAAATTAGGGTTTTGGTTTCAGAGGCCATAACTCCAATTTTTTTGGCCATTCTTGTTTCCATTGGTCTCTATATGGTATAGGGAGTATGCATATCAATTTTCATGAAGAAATTCCATGGGGAAGTCATCTGATCAAGAGTTGACTTTTCAGACAAGTCAGTGCAAAATCAGGGCATCTGAGGCCCCCAATGACCCAACCAATGGGTGATCTTCATCATTTTGAGTGTATATGATCTTTATTTGATCATGGAAGAAGGTTGAAGTTTATAGAAATCAAGAATTTAGGGTTTTTGCAAATGTTGACTTTTTGGGCATAGTTGACTTTTCAAGAATGCATCATTTTAGGCCATTTTTCAAGCCATGATTCTTGATCCAAAGATGCTTCAAATGGAAAAACTTTGGTCATGAAAGTTGTAGATCTCATCTTTCCCTTTTCAAAAAGTACAAGAACATGATCAAACTCTTCTTGGATCAAAAGTTATGGCAATGCAAAGTTGGCAAAAATCACTTATTTTCAAGATATGCACCAAGTATGAAAATTGCAAAATCATGTGCTAAGTCAAATTGCAACTTCTAATTGGTATCAAACCAGCACATAAACATTCTCTAAGGCCCAAAATCAGATTTGAACCAAAGATCACATGTGTTTAGTTCATGTAACAAGGCATTTTTCATGAGATTTCAAAAAGGCCACAAGTTGCAAAACTCATGATCACATCTCACCAACTTGAGGCATTGGCTGCTGAACCAAGCTAGCTTCATACACACACCATGCTGCGCAGCCCCTAGGCTTTGTACCAAGCTAGCACTTCACCATACCTCTCTTACACAATTTTTGACTTTTTGCAAAAGGCAACTTACCAATCAATAAAGCACATGTCCAATCAACTGACCAATGAGAGAGAGTTATGTGGACAATTTGCAAGCCATTTCATGTACTAAGCCAGCCTGAAACATCCTCATTCAAGACATACACAAAAACACTCCATTTTGCATAAGCCTTCGAATTTCTCTCCACAGCCTGAAAACACTTCAACCATCTTCACCATTCAACTCACCTTGCTCCATAGACCACCCAGCACCAAGAACCCAAGCCTGAAACAGCCAGAACATCCCACTGCCATTTCTCACTCCATTTTGCAGTTTCATTCGAAACTCTCATCATAGCTCACAAACACACAAACAAACACTCCAGACCTTCTCCATTCATCCTCAGGATCACAAACAACCATTCATCATGACCTGAAGCTCTCTATTTCACCATTGCCATTTCTGACCAAGCTTGAGCAGAAGCTTTCGAATCTCACTATCCAGCCAGCTTAAACTCTCATTGAGCATTCAAACATCTTCTGGGGACCAAGTGGAGTGGATTGCACAAAGAGAAGTGGCCAGAAAGTCCTCAAACTGAAAGCTCCAAATCTCAGGTAGCTCGAAAATTATTTTTCCAGAAATCATTTTTTTTGTTACAAACTTGTTCTTTGTGTTGTCCTGGTCATGAATATGTCTTTGGTTTTTGAAATGGTGGTGAAATAAGCATTTAATTTGTCTCTGAAACTGGTTTGCCCTAAAACTTGTTCTGTTCGATTCATGGTTTTGAGGAAGAAGAAATTTGTTTGGACTTAGGGTTTTAGCTCAGGGGGTCATGGGGATCATTTTGGTGTGCTTAGTTTTCATTTTCGTTACGATTTGAGGGATTTGGGGAGTTTTCAGGTGAGGTGCTGGCCGGAGAAGACGACCGGAGGTATTCTCCGGCCACCTGAGAGTGATTATGCCCTAATTGCGTCATTAACTCTAGTTTGAATTTGAGCCATGGATGTGCGTTGACCTGTTGACTTCCCTCTCTTTTGAATGGCCCAGATCATTTTGTTTGCCCTAATCTCTCTCATTAGCTTTAATTAATTCGTAATTAAATTAATTAATCCAGATGCAATCCACACCCTTCATTCACGCGCCAGTCAACGTTTTCAAACTCAGAATCAATCTCATCCATCCATCCTGATTACTTCCTATTTTATTTGATTTTAATTCATTATTATTTCAATTAACTTGCATAATTATTTTTAAAATAGCAAAAAATACATAAAAATTATGAAACTTTTTCCTCTGAGTTTTAATAATTTTTATGACACAAAAATATTTTTATTTTATTTTTCATCATTAAAAAAGTATTTTTAAATATTTAAAAGATTATTTTTAATTGATTAATGGGAATTAATTAATTAAAAATACTTTTAGGTATTTAAAAATTACAAAAAAATTCATGAAATGTTCTAAGACATTTAGAAACATTGTCCAACCTTCAAACCAAATTTATTTTTTGATCTTGATGCATTTTAAGAATTTTTCATTGAATTAAATCATATTTTGTGCATTAATTTGATCATGGATTCAAAAATTCATTTCTGTCTATTGGAGAAGGTTGAGACATTGGTTCTTCTTGCATTGTTTTATGTTTAGCATATAGTTTCTAGGATAAAATGGCCATGATTTGTTTCTTCATTTTCTAATTGTTTGGCATTTCTTTTGGTAAGAACCCTAAAAAACCCTAATAACTTAGAAAATTCATAACTTGAGTTTGGTTGAGAGTTGAGAGCTCCCCTTTGGACCTTGGTTTAGTATAGGTTTAGGGTTTCTTTGGATGCCATTTTCCATTTTTTATCTTAGGGTTTGCTTCTGTTTTGGGTTTTTGTTTGATGTTTGATCCATAAACCCTAATTTGGGCTTTCTCTTGCATCCTCCTTGCATTCTCTTGCATAACATGACTGGTCTTTGCATTTTGTGCATTCTTGTGACTCATTTGACATCTTAAGACATATAGAAAGCATGTTTGATCATTGCATTGCATATTTGCCATGTCATTTGTCTTGTATGCTTCATAACATTTCATGCTTGTTCATGCTCCTTAGCTTGCATCATATGCATTCATAAACTTGTATGAACATTTCCATGTCTTGCCTCATGTTTGCAGAACTTCATAACATCATAATCATCATCAACATGCTTCTGGTTTTGCTTTGCATCATACCATTTCATCTCATCTTGCATTGCATTGCATTTCTTTCTAACATTTCAGGTGGTAAGTAAACTTGGGAAGTGAATTTGCCTTCACTTCTCATAACTTTTCTTTTCATCTCTCTTGCATCCATTGCTGCATTTCTATTTGTGTTTGAGATTGAGCTTGCTCATCCTTGTTCTTCCCACTTTCTTTCTTCAAGTGACTTGACTTCTTGAATGAAGCAAGTCACTTTGCTTCTCTTGATCCTGTTCATCTGCTTCCTGGTGGCCCCTTTGAAGATCTTCTTGGTGAAACCTCACAAACCTTAGGAACAACCAAGCATGATAATGAATTAGGATTTTGATTAGTCTCCCCTCATAGTTTTACCTTTGTGTCTCTCTTTTGAGTCTTCTCTTCTCATCTCATAATCAGGGACTAAACCCTAAAGGCTTTAAGGCTTTGTGATTAAGCTTATGCCTGCATCCTTCTCTTAGGATGGAGTGTATAACTTTAATCCTAAGTATTAAACCCTTAATGTGTTTAATCTCTTAATCAATTCACTTAATAAATATCAAGACATTACACTTGTAACTTGGGCCTTGCATTAGGGTTCTAATTCTTCCTTAATTGGTTAAGAAGGACTAACCCTAGTGTTAATGGACAAGTCCCCCTCAAGTTGTCTTACAAATCATAAAAAACACTTCATCATCATACCATTAAATAAAATCCACTTAATCAAAGGCTTGTTTTGTCATGAGTTTAATCTCTAATCATGGATTAAGTTGAGGAGCTTTCCTCAGCTTAAACATTCTCATCTATTATCCTTCTATTAGGATGGTGTAATGAGTCTGTTTAATCCTTGATTATGGCTTAACCTCATTACTCAACACTAAACAAAAACCACAAAAACATTTAAATAATCACAAGTAGGTTAATGATCCTAATCCTACACCAAAGGTGATTAAGTGTGAGAATCTGACTTCACACTTAAGGTAATCTCATTACCCCTAATCAGAGGGAAGATGTGATGAGTTTACTAACCCTTTGGTTTAGTCTTAAGCTCATTAACCTATGACAAACATCCAAAAGCAATAAAAGACTGAAAACACAAAAAAACAAACAATAATCGTCTCCTACGGGATTCTTTTCTCATCATCCTCACTCACAAGCGAGAACTTGCTTCTTCCGTCTAATGCAAGACAGTTAGCACCTGAGCCAGACAGGTCATACACTTGAGCATTGACAAGCAAGCAGTTCACAAGTCAATTTTATCTTTCAGTCTCTTTGGGTCGAACTACGGTGTTCTGACTTCCTCATTGCACGAGAGGATACGTAGGCATAACTTAACAGTTATCGAACAAAAGTCTCTGTACATTCCCCCTCTTTCTAGCTTTATTCTTTAGCCTCATGATCTTGAGCATTTCATTCTTATTCCTTACACTGACACTTTCATACTTCACATCACTTATACACTTTACACTGACACCTGTACATCTCTTTCCAGCTGTTTTACACACAGATTGCACTGACACTACCCCTTTAAAACACAAATCTTTTAAGCGTGGATCCCGTCGAGTACGACGGACAATCTGGGTGCTAATACCTTCCCAGGTTGTAACCAACCCCCTTTCTCAGTCTCTCTGGTTCGCAAACCGTCTTATCCGTATCTTTCTAGGTTTATGCAGCATTACCTTTCCTCCGGGATAAAAATGCCTAGCTGGCGACTCTATTCATCTCCGGTGAGTTCACGGCTGTGTATTCTCATTGTCCCTTTCGCCGACCGTTCGCGTCTGTACCTTTATTTGGGCCAGTCCCATCTATCGGGAGCGACACACCTCAAGTTGCAGTTTCTTTCGAAACTCTCACCACAGCTCACAAACATCAAAACAAACTCCATAGACCTTCTTTATTCATCACCCTGACCACAAAGAACCTCTCACCTTGGCCTGAAGCTGCCCGAATCACCATTGACATTCTCAACTGAGCTTGGAGCAGAATCTGATCAAACTTTTCATCCAGCCAATATAAACTTCTCCCAAGCATTCAAACATCATCAGGAGGTCATAAGGAGTGGATTTCACCAAGAAAGGAGGCCTGAAAGTAGCTGGAGTGAAAGCTTTGAATCTCAGGTAGCTCAAGAAATATTTTTCCAGAAATCATTTCTTTTGTTCTAAACTTGTTCTTTGTGTCTTCCTGATCATGAATATGTCTTTGGTTTTGTAAATGGTGTTGAAATGAGAGTTTAATTGCTCTCTGAAACTTGCGTGCCCTAATTCTTTCTTGCTTCGATTCAGCCTTGTTAGGAAGTATAAATGTGTTTTGATTAGGGGGTTTGGTTCGTGAGTGATTTGGGAACATTTCCCAGTTTTTAGATTTCGTTTTAGTTAGGTTTTTAGGGTTTTGGGGATTTTCAGGGGAGATGCTGGCCGGAGAAGACGACCGGAGGTCTTCTCCGGCCACCTGAAAATAATTAGGGCTAATCCCTGTGTTTAATGAAGTTTGAATGTTGACCCTTGGATGTGTTGACTCGCGCGCATTTGGACGCCCAGGATCTCTCTATTTTGCCCTAATCTTAAGTTGACTTTATTAATTCAGATTAATTAATTTTTAATTGGGATTAATGAAGTTTGAATGTCAGCCTTTAGATTGCGCGCGCAGTCAACAAATCCCTCCCCAGATTCAATCCTGGCCCTCCATTGCACATACTTTCTTTCTATTTCATTTTTAATTCATTTCTTTTGTTTTATTTTGTACATTTATTTAAAAATAGCAAAACAATTTTAAAAATTCTGAAATTTTTTGTACAAACTTTTATTAATTTTCAGAAACCAAAAACATTTTTATTTTTATTTTTTGCATTAAAAAATATTTTTAAATCATTTAAAAGTTTATTTTTAATTAATTAATGAAAATTAATTAATTAAAAATACTTTTAGGTATTTAAAAATCACCAAAAAATTCATGAAACATTTAAAACCATTTAGAAACATTGTCCAACCCTCAAACCAAATTTATTTTTGGATATTGATGTCTTTTGAGAATTTTTCATGGAATTAAAATCATTTTAAGGCATTATTTTGATCCAAACTTCAAAAAATCATTTCTGCCTAACCATTGAGAGTTGGACCTTGATTCTTTTTGCATTGCATTGTATTTGGCATGTAGTTTTTGAGATAAAATGGCCATGATTTGATCTTTCATTTTTCATTTGTTTGGCATTTCTTTTGTTTAGGAACCCTAAAAACCCTAATAACTTGTAAAATTCATAACTTGAGATTGGTTAAGAGTTGAGATCTCCCCTTTGGGCATTGGTTTAGTATAGGTTTAGGGTTTCTTTGGGTAGCATTTTCCATTTTTTATCTTAGGGTTTGCTTCTGTTTTTGGTTTTTGTTTGATGTTTGGTTCATAAACCCTAATTTGGGCTTTCATTTGCATCCTTCTTGCATTCTCTTGCATAACATGACTTGCCATGACATTTCAAGCATTAATTTGGTTCATTTGACATCCTAAGACATATAGAAAGCATGTTTGATCATTGCATCATGTATTTTCCATGTTGTATGTCATGTGCACTTCATAACTTTTCATGTAAGTTCATGCTCCTTAACTTGCATCATTTGCATCCATGATCTTGTGTGAACATTTCCATGTGCTGCCTCATGTTTGTATCACTTCATAGCATCATTATCATCATCAACATGCTTCTGGTTTTGTCCTCATCATGTCATTTCATCTCATTTGGCATTGCATTGCATTTCTTTTCTAACATTTCAGGTGGTAAGTGATGTTGAGAAGTGAATTTGCCTTCACTTCTCATAACTTTTCTTTTCATCTCCTTTGCACCCATTGCTGCATTTTTGTTTGTGTTTGAGATTGAGCTTGCTCACCCTTGCTCTTCTTACTTTCTTTCTTCAAGTGACTTGACTTCTTGAATGAAGCAAGTCACTTTGCTTCTCTTGATCCTGTTCATTTGCTTCCTGGTGATTCCATTGAAGACTTCTCTTGAAAACCTCACAAACCTTAGGAACAACCAAGCATGACAATGATTAGGGTTTTGATTAGTCTCCCCTCTTAGTTTTACCTTTTGTGTCTCTTTTGAGTCTTCTCCTCTCATCTCATAATCAGGGACTAAACCCTAAAGGCTTTAAGGCTTTGTGATTAAGCTTATGCCTGCATCCTTCTCTTAGGATGGAGTGTATAACTTTAATCCTAAGTGTTGAACCCTTAATGTGTTTAAATCCTTTAGTCAATTCACTTAATAATCATCAAGACATCAAGCTTGTAACTTGGGCCTTGCATTAGGGTTCTAATTCTTCCTTAATTGGTTAAGAAGGACTAACCCTAGTGTTAATGGACAAGTCCCCCTCAAGTTGTCTTACAAATCATAAAATTCACTTCATCATCATACCATTAAATAAAATCCACTTAATCAAAGGCTTGTTTTGTCATGAGTTTAATCCCTAATCATGGATTAAGTTGAGGAGCATTCCTCAGCTTAAACATTCTCATCTATTATCCTTCTATTAGGATGGTGTAATGAGTCTGTTTAATCCCTGATTATGGCTTAATCTCATTACTTAACACTAAACAAAAACAACAAAAACATCTAATTAATCACAAGTAGGTTAATGATCTTAATCCTACACCAAAGGTGTTTAAGTGTGAGAAGCTGACTTCACACTTAAGGTATTCTCATTACCCCTAATCAGAGGGAAGATGTGATGAGTTTACTAAATCCATTGGTTTAGGCTTAAGCTCATTAACTCATGACAAAATCCAAAAACAACAAAAGACTGAAAACTCAAAAACAAACAATAATCGTCTCCTCCGGGATTCTTTTCTCATCATCTTCACTCACAAACGAGAACTTGCTTCTTCCGTCTAATGCAAGACAGTTTGCACCTGAGCCAGACAGGTCATACACTTGAGCATAGACAAGTAAGCAGTTCATGAGTCAATTCATCTTTCAGTCTCTTTGGGTCGAACTACGGTGTTCTGACTTCCTCATTGCACGAGAGGATACGTAGGCATAACTTAACGGTTATCGAACAAAAGTCTCTGTATATTCCCCCTCTTTCTAGCCTCATTCTTTTAGCCTCATGATCTTGAGCATTTCACTCCTGTTCTTACACTGACACTTTCATACTTCACATCACTTATACACTTTGCACTGACACCTGTACATCCTTTTCCAGCTCTTTTATACACAGATTGCACTGACACTACCCCTTTAAAGCACAAATCTTTTAAGCGTGGATCCCGTCGAGTACGGCGGACAATCTGGGTGCTAATACCTTCCCAGGTTGTAACCAACCCCCTTTCTCAGTCTCTCTGGTCCGCAACCGTCTTATCCATCTCTTTCTAGGTTTATGCAGCATTACCTTTCCTCCGGGATAAAAATGCCTAGCTGGCGACTCTATTCATCTCCAGTGAGTTCACGGCTGTGTGTTCTCATTGTCTCTCTCGCCGACCGTTCGCGTCTGTACCTTTATTTGGGCCAGTCCCATTTATCGGGAGCGACAGCTTGGCGACTCTGCTGGGGAAGCCTTATATTGCAACCAGGGCTTCTGGTTCTTTTTGTGGGTTCCTCCTAGCGCTTGATTGATTTGTGTTTACTGGGGTGTTATGTGCTTATTTGTGCTTGTATTTTTGTATTTATTTTTGCTTTATGTACAGTTGCTTTACTGCTTTCTTTATTGCTTTTCATATATCATACTGTCATGCTGCTGGCTGGATCTGGTTTTTGTCTTGGTGGGTGGGGTTCTATTGAGAGTCAAGGTCCTATACCTGGGACCTGAGTGACACCTAGGCTAGAGTGAATCATATTCTTTCCCATTCCATTTCGGTCTGGTGCGGGAATATGAAACACGGTTCAGATATGGGTTTCTTCTTGAGAACTCTGTGTTGCAGATTTCCTGCAATGCTAGGGCTATCTGGGAAGCCTGCTAAGTCTGGATGACCTTTTAGTATTCACCTTCAGAAACTGAGGTGAATTAGAGGAGGAATTGGTATGGTTATTGTAAACACTGTACCTCTGGGTTAGAAGTGTTTACACTTCTCATAACTGATCCAAGTCTGAGGATCCTTGTTTTAGAACACCACCTGTGAGGGGGTTGGGCTGTTTACAGGTTTGCAGGTACCTTGACCTCAGAATACCTTGTTACTTTGATTGTTTAAGAATACTCCAATTTGGGACAGTTCTTGTGATTCTAAAACCCTGGACATGTGGCTCTTTATTTGAGTCCCCCCACCTTGGTTACTGGATTTATAAACCTCCAACTGGAATTCTTGAACACACTTGGACCTATATCAGGGCATTTTGATCAGATCCAGCTCAGTCACAGACCCTTGCATATCATTTGCATACATAAACATTGCATCATATTGACATTTGCTTATTTGTGTTTCAGGGTATCCGTCTTCATTTGGTTTTGGTTTTGACCCCATCTTCAGTTTTGACTTGTCTTCATCAGCTATCTGCTTCAGTTATCACCTGCACCAGCCAGTCAGTGGCCCACTTATTCAGTATTATCATCATCACCTGTCTCTATTCAGTCTCAGCATCATGGCTCCTAAAAAGAGCAACATCACCTATCACTTCTTCCAGCCAGAGCTATCAGACATCAGGAGGATTCAGACCCTGATCACTCCAGATCACATACCTTTGTTCAGGGAACATTATGGAGATATACTTGACATGGTTATGGATCTGGACCCATCACAGAGGAGCCTCATTCACACTTGCATTCAGTTTTATGATCCCCCACTGAGATGTTTCACTTTTCAAGACTTTCAGTTGGGCCCTTTGTTGGAAGAGTACTCTTCATTGGTTGGTATACCCATCAGGGGTGGAATCCCTTTCAACCCTGAGATGGTCTTTCCTAGCAATGGAGAAGTAGCAAAAGCTTTGCATCTGGAACTTGTTTTGATTGAGCAACATATGACTTCTAAAGCTGGAATCCCTGGCTTTCATCTGGATTTCTTGATCTCTCAAGCCACCTTGAAGGCCTCTTTAGGAGAGTGGAAAGCTGTCTGTGCCTTGTTGGCCTTGAGTATATATGGAATTGTATTGTTTGCGGATGAGCCTCGATTCATCAGTAAGAATGCAATCCACATGTTCATCCTGAAGAACCCAGTGCCCACTTTATTGGGGGACCTTTACTATTCAGTGCATCAGAGGAATGAAAAGCAGAGGGGAAGATTAGTGAGGTGTTGTGCTCCATTGTTCCACACTTGGCTTCTCAGGCATTTGCCCAAGACAGATGCATTTCTGAACCCTCATCAGCAGAGCAACTGGGCTAAGAGACTCACTGCTCTAACTTCAGCAGATATCAGATGGTGCACTCAAAGCACCAAGGGCAGGGATATCATCACCAGCTGTGGGCATTTTCCCAATGTGCCTTTAATAGGAGTTAAGGGTAGTATCAATTACAATCCTCTGCTGTTCAGAAGGCAACTGGGCTATGCACTGGTCCACACTCCTAGGGCACAGGACTTGGTTGAGACTCTCTATTGTGAGAACAAGATTAATTTGGCTATTGTTAGGCAGGCTGCCTGGGCCTGGGATAATGTTCAAACCAAGGGAGTGACTATTCTGGGGAAGTGCAATAATGTGGCATCAGCACAATATTATGAGTGGTCCCGTGCCAGGGCCCAATTCTCTGGGATGCCCTTTACCATAGAAGACATGCCTGAGTCATCTTCAGCACCACCCCCTGCCACTATCAGTTTGGAAGAGTTTGAGAGCTTGAAGGAAAGAAATGAGAAGCTAACCCAGGCCTTGCAGAAGACCCTCCGGGAGAGGAGTGAAGGTATGAGGGAGATTGAGAGGTTGGAGAAGATGAGAGTAGAGCATCTGACTAAGATTGAGAAGTCTGGGGATTATATCAAAAAGTCAAAGGCTGGAGAACAAATTCTGAAGAATGCTTGCAAAGAAGCCCAGTTCCAGAGAGCAAGGACAGACTTGTATTTAAAGGAAAGTCAAGCCCGGTGGGTCAGGATCACCGAGGCTCGTACCCTGGAAGACAAGAGAGTTCAAGACAGGATGGAGCAACTGGAAGCTAGTACAAAAGAACAACAAGAAGCCCTGGCAGCAGCCCAGAGGGAGATATCAGAGCTGAAGATCAAAACAGGGGTGAAGAGGTCCAAAGAACAAACTCAGCACAAGAAGCTAACAGCAGCTGTTACCACCCGGAATCTCCTCATCAGGAATCTCACGGAGCGTCCGGCTGATCCTGTGACCGAAGCACTTCTCAAGGAAGTTCGTGAGGATGAGTTTGGTCTTGATGTTTGACCATTTGTTTGTTGTTGCTTTCATTCCATGTACTTTTATTTTCTTTTCTTGTGATATATTTTGACCCCTCAGAGGGCTTGTATTTGTAAGATAAACTATGTTCCATTTTGTTTTGTAATATATGTGTTAGTTTGTTCCATCTGAGTTCGCTTCGAAAGCAGCAACAACAACATCTTCAAGGGTCTGGAAGGGTCAAAACTGAAGGCCAAACCGGATACCTTGAGAACAAATAAGCATACTGCATTGCATGCTAACCCTTTGTTTGTTTTGTAGGTTTTTGTTTTATTATTGCTAACTCTGTTGTGATGTTCAGGAACTATTGCTAGGCGCCGGGTATTTCCCCTCAACCGTCCGCACCGTTATCCAACCCGAAATAACCTTCCGGGAATTCAAATGGATCAGGTACAGCAGGACCTAGCAGAGGTCAGAAATCAGATGGCAAACGAAAGATTGGAGATGAGAACGCAAATGACGCAGTTCATGGAAGTGATGAACAACATGGCTCAGAGCCAGGAAAGATTGAGAGCCATGGTGGAAAGGCAAAATCAAGAGGATCCACACATAGGGACTGCCGGCACCAGTAACAATGAAAGGGTACAACCTCATGTTAACCCCCCTGTGTTTGGCCCACATCTGCATCCCGAGATCAACGTTCCTGCAAATGTTCAAGGGACAACCACTGCAGCTAGGGTACTTCAAGAGGATCCCCAGGAGGACCAATTCACAGTAATGGGTGCTGGGGAAGAAGCTTATGATAGGAGATTGGATGAGATAGCTGAGAAGTTGAGGTCTTTAGAATCTCAAAACTCTTTGGGCTTCGATGTCATGGACATGGGCTTGGTAGACGGGGTCAGGATCCCTCATAAGTTCAAGCCCCCTTGCTTTGAAAAATACAACGGGACTTCATGCCCCCGGACTCATTTACAGTCATTTCTGGGAAGGCTGAAGGCCTATACAATGGATGAGAAGCTCTGGATGTTCTATTTCGAGGATAGCTTAACTGGAGCGTCAAGAGAATGGTACTCTCACTTGACAAGGGCAACTATTAGATGCTGGAAGGACCTGGCAGAGGCCTTCATCAGACAGTATCAGTATAACTTAGACATGGCACCCAACAGGACCCTCCTGATGGGAATGTCACAGTCTTCAAGGGAGAGTTTCCGAGAATATGCCCAGAGATGGAGGCAATTGGCTGCTGCTGTTCAGCCACCTATGTCTGAACGGGAAATGGCAGATATGTTCATGAACACCCTTCAGGGAACTTATATTGACAGGCTGGCTGCTTTCTCTTCCACTAGCTTTGCGGATGTTGTCATAGCTGGGGAGAGAATCGAAAGCCTATTGAAGATGGGTAAGATCTCAGACAACGGTGCAAGCTCGTCCAATAGTACAAGAAAGCCTTTTGCAGGCCCGAGGAGAACTGGCGAGACCAATGCCATCCATTCCAACAGGGGCAGGCCCCAATATGTTCACAGATCAGTGGCAGCAGTCACCATTCCTGCTCCAGCTCATCCTCAACCAGTCTATCAACCTCCGCAGCAAAACTATCAACAACAACCTCAGTACCATCAGCAAAATCAGTATCCTCCAAGGAATTACAACAACATCAACACCAACAACAACAGTCAACAAAGGCCATTTCAGCAGAGGCCATCTCAAGCTAATAGGGTGATTGATCCAATCCCTATGCCATATGCTACCCTGCTGCCACAACTCCTGAAACTCAACCTAGTTGAGCTAAGGACGCTGGCACCTCCAGATCCCAACAGTCTACCCAGGAATTATGACTCCAACGCTAGGTGTGCCTTCCATTCAAACGCACCTGGCCACAGTACAGAAAAATGCAGAGCTCTGCATATGAAGGTACAAGACCTGGTAGACTCGAAAGCTCTGAATTTCGCACCACCACCCAATGTCAATAAGAACCCGATGCCAAACCACGGTGGTCCTAGAATTAACGCTATTGAAGAAGACAAGCCGTCTTATTTAATAACCAGTGTGGGCCAGATCAGGACACCGTTGGTAGAAATCAAAGCTCAGCTCTTGGAATGTCAAATGTTCCCGGGGTGTGAGTTGGGTTGTGCTTACTGCAATATCTCTGTAAATGGGTGCGATAATTTGAGGAATGGCATAGACGGCCTTATTCAGAGTGGCCAGCTTCAGATCACCACATCATTTCCAACAAATCCAGCAATCTCATCAGCAACGGTTTCAGAACCTCCTACAACTGCAGCATCCATTGTTCCTGACAATTCTTCACTTTCATCAACAAGTACTTCATCCATTATCTCAACTGATCAGTTTTCAACAAATTTTCCTGCCACAACTTCAGCTTCACTCCATCTTGAGACTCCTACAACAACAACATCATTTCTTCCGACAATATCTCCTACAGCTCCAGCAACAAATCATGAAGATGTCTCTACTGTCACAATATTTTATGATCCTGAAAACAACTCTGCCTACCATTCAGAAGGTGCTGCTCCCATCAGAGCACCAGTTACAATCTTTTATGATCCACAAACAATTACAGTCCCTTCAGCAGCAGCAATCAGTCCAGTCACTGTCACGGTGCCTGGACCAGTACCATATGAGAGCAATAGGGCCATCCCTTGGCACTATGGCTCCGACGTATACTGCCAAGGAAAAAGAATCACTCTTGAAACATCAACACCTGCACCACAAGTAGATAATGTGGGAGGCGGAGGCTTCACTCGAAGCGGACGTCTCTTTGCTCCACCAATTCAAAGACCTACTGCCGAAGCAGAAACTGCTGCCAAGGCAAAAGGAAAGAGCCCGGTGCAGGAAGATCAAGCTGTTAAAGAAGCCTTGAAGACACCGTTCGATCAAGAAGTTGATGAGTTTATGAGAATCATCAAAAAGAGTGATTACAAAATTGTGGATCAGCTTCACCAAACACCATCCAAAATCTCTATCCTCTCACTACTTATGTGCTCCGAAGCCCATCGGAATGCACTACTCAAAGTCTTGCACGCAGCTTACGTGCCTGAAGAGATTACTGTCAACCAGTTGGAAACCGTGGTTGGAAATGTTACTGCTAGCAATGGGCTAGGGTTCACCAATACTGACTTGACAGCGGATGGCCGAAACCACAACAAAGCCTTGCACATAACCATGGAGTGCAAGGGAGCAGTCCTTTCCTATGTGCTGGTAGACACGGGGTCATCCCTTAATGTCTTACCAAAGAAGGCTCTGGTGAAGTTAGAATATGACGGATTGGCGTTGAGACCCAGCAACCTGGTGGTGAGAGCCTTTGATGGTTCTAAGAGATCGGTTCTGGGAGAGATTGAATTGCCCATAACGATTGGCCCGCAGACCTTTAAAACTATCTTCTATGTGATGGACATTCAGCCTGCCTACAGCTGTTTGTTGGGTAGGCCATGGATTCACGCTGCTGGCGCCGTGACCTCTACCCTTCACCAGAAGTTAAAATTTGAGTGGGAAGGCCAAGTTGTTACAATCTGTGGGGAGGAGGATATATTTGTTAGCCACCTGGCTACTTATAAGTACATTGAGATGGACGGGGAGATCCATGAAACAATGAGCCAAGGATTTGAAGCCTTGAATGTGAATGAAGCATCTGCTGTATCTGGAATCTCCATGTCATCTTATCAACAAGCCCGGAAGGTTGTTGAGGAAGGAACTGCCCTAGGCTGGGGCAAAGTTTTAGCTGTGGGGGAGAAGAAAGACAAATTTGGGTTGGGTTACAAACCAACTCAACATCAAGAAAAGGCTGCTGGAGAGCCCGGTTTTGTCAGTGGGGGGATGCTTACCCCCGATGCCATCAACTGTCTGGAAGACGAGCTGGAAGAGGAACGCAACCTGGAAAGCTGGATTCGTCCAAAGATCCCGGGGAGCAGTGTCTCGAACTGGTCTTCCCAGGAAATTATAAGAGTTACTCATGCAGAGTAATTATTATTTCCTGTATTTTTATAAGCATGCATCAAAGTCTTGCATCTTGCCCAAGATGACAAGACTCATTTTGTAATCGGGCCATCTGTACTTTTTGTGCAAACAAGATCAATTAATGAAATATCAGACATCTTTTTGCAAACAAGTCTTTTTCATTTCTGCTCACTGTTTTTCCATTTTTCTTTTTTGTACAAAAAAATAAATGGCGGTGTTTTCAAAATGATAACCTTACTTCACTTTTCTAAAGCAAGATTAAAATCAATCACTAAAATGAACAAATTAAACCCTTGCAGAGAGTGCCTTCCTGACAGCACCGACAACAACACAGCTATGACTTCGTATGACTTTGACAATCCAATCAATCAAGCTGATGAAGGGGTTGATGAAGAATATGAGCTTCCTGAAGAGCTAGCCAGGTTGTTAAGACAAGAGGAAAAGGTTATTACCCCTCACCAGGAGGAGGTTGAAGTGATCAATCTTGGTACAGACGAAGACGTGAAGGAAGTTAAAATCGGGGCCTACCTGCAAGACTCAGTGAAGAGACAACTGGTTGACCTGCTTCAAGAGTATGTAGATGTGTTTGCTTGGTCTTACCAAGATATGCCAGGGTTGGATACCGACATTTTTGTGCACAAGTTGCCTTTGAGAGAAGAGTGTCCACCGGTTAAACAGAAGCTACGCCGTACTCGTCCAGACATGGCAATGAAAATCAAAGAGGAGGTACAAAAGCAATGGGACGCCGGGTTCCTTGCTGTAACTAGCTATCCACCGTGGGTTGCTAATATAGTACCTGTGCCTAAGAAAGACGGTAAAGTAAGGATGTGTGTCGACTACCGGGATCTGAACAGAGCTAGCCCGAAAGATGACTTCCCATTACCTCACATTGACGTATTGGTGGATAATACGGCTCAGTTCTCGGTATTCTCCTTCATGGATGGATTTTCAGGATAAAATCAGATCAAGATGTCACCTGAAGACATGGAGAAGACAACCTTCATCACACCCTGGGGCACGTTCTGCTACAAGGTAATGCCATTTGGGCTCAAGAATGTCGGTGCGACATATCAACGGGCTATGGTGACATTATTCCACGATATGATTCATAAAGAGATAGAATGTTATGTGGATGACATGATTGCCAAGTCCCTCACTGAAGAAGACCATCTGGTAAATCTGCTCAAATTGTTCAAGCGTCTGAGGAAGTACCAATTGAAATTGAACCCCAACAAATGCACATTCGGGGTGCGATCTGGTAAGCTGCTGGGATTTATCGTAAGCGAGAAAGGGATTGAAGTTGACCCTGATAAAGTCAAAGCTATTCAAGAAATGCCTGCACCGAAAACAGAGAAAGAAGTTCGAGGGTTCTTAGGTCGATTGAACTACATTTCACGGTTCATATCTCACCTCACAGCAACCTGTGAACCCTTGTTCAAGTTGTTGAGGAAAGAACAAACGGTCAGGTGGAACGAAGACTGCCAGAAGGCTTTTGACAAGATCAAGGAATATCTGCAAGAACCTCCAATCCTCATGCCGCCAGTTGAAGGAAGACCTCTGATTATGTACTTGACAGTATTAGAAGAGTCAATGGGGTGTGTGCTGGGCCAACATGACGAGTCTGGTCGAAAAGAGTGTGCAATATACTACCTAAGCAAAAAGTTTACCGACTGTGAACAACGTTATTCACTGCTCGAGAAAACTTGCTGTGCTTTAGCGTGGGCTGCTCGCCGACTGAGACAGTATATGTTGACCCACACTACGTTGTTGATATCAAAAATGGACCCAGTTAAGTACATTTTCGAGAAGCCAGCTCTTACCGGACGGGTTGCAAGATGGCAGATGATTCTCACAGAGTATGACATCCAATACACTTCTCAGAAAGCCATCAAGGGCAGTGTACTATCTGAATATCTTGCTGAGCAACCCATTGACGACTACCAGCCTATGAGATTTGACTTCCCTGATGAAGACATCATGTTCATAAAACCAAAAGATCATGAAGAGCCTATTCACACTGAAGGGCCCGACCCGGAAGAAGAATGGACTATGATGTTTGATGGGGCTGTTAACATGAACGGTCGTGGTGTTGGTGCAGTACTCATTACACCCAAAGGAGTTCACATGCCTTTCTCGGCAAAACTCACTTTTAACTGCACTAACAATGAAGCTGAATACGAAGCTTGCATTATGGGTCTTGAGGAAGCCATTGACCTCAGGATCAAGACTTTGACCGTATTCGGAGATTCAGCTTTGGTAGTCAATCAAACCAACGGCAAATGGTACACCCACCAGGATCATCTGATACCTTACAGGGATTATACAAGGAGGTTATTGACTTTCTTCACAACAGTCAAGCTTGAGTATATCCCTCGGGACGAGAATCAATTTGCAGATGCTCTTGCCACCATTTCATCCATGATCAAAGTTCAAGCTGCTAACTTTGTACCTCAGATTTCAGTGTCGAGACTTGATAGACCAGCATATGTATTTGCGGCAGAAGGTGTCAAAGATGATAAGCCTTGGTTTCATGACATTAAATGCTTCTTGGAGGATCAGACATACCCACCTGGGGCATCTTCCAATGATAAGAAGACTTTAAGAAGGCTTGCTGGGAGTTTCTTTCTGAACACTGATGGATCTTTATACAAAAGGAACTTTGATATGGTACTCCTCCGATGTGTCGACAAGACAGAAGCAGATTTATTGATGCATGAAGTGCACGAAGGCTCCTTTGGTACCCATGCCGGAGGGCATGCCATGGCTAAGAAGTTGTTAAGATCAGGCTATTACTGGATCACAATGGATGCAGACTGTTGTGCTTACGCCAGAAAATGCCACAAATGCCAGATCTACGCAGATAAAGTGCATGTGCCTCCCAATCCTTTGAACATAATGTCTTCACCCTGGCCCTTTGCTATGTGTGGCATTGATATGATTGGCAAGATTGAGCCGACTGCTTCAAATGGCCACAGATTCATTTTGGTCGCCATTGACTATTTCACCAAGTGGGTTGAAGCAGCCTCATATGCAAACGTCACAAGACAAGTGGTAGCCAGATTTCTGAAGAGAGATATCATCTGTCGATATGGAGTTCCCGAGCGAATCATTACTGATAATGGTTCCAACTTAAACAATAAGATGATGGCTGAGTTATGCCGGGACTTCAAGATCCAACATCACAATTCTTCTCCTTACAGGCCAAAGATGAATGGCGCTGTTGAGGCGGCAAACAAGAATATTAAGAAGATTGTGCAGAAGATGGTAGTCACCTACAAAGACTGGCATGAAATGCTACCATTCGCCTTGCATGGGTACCGCACGTCAATCAGGACATCCACTGGGGCAACACCGTATCAACTTGTGTATGGTATGGAAGCAGTCCTACCGGTTGAAGTTGAACTACCCTCTCTGCGGGTATTGATGGATGTTAAGCTGAACGAAGCAGAATGGGCTAGGGCCCGATACGAACAACTGAGTCTGATTGAAGAGAAAAGATTGGTTGCAATCTGTCATGGGCAGTTGTATCAGAAAAGGATGAAAAGAGCCTTCGATCAGAAAGTCAGGCACCGAGAGTATCAAGTAGGAGATCTTGTGCTGAAGAGAATCCTCCCTCCTCATACAGACCACAGGGGCAAATGGACTCCAAATTATGAAGGACCATTCGTGGTAAAGAAAGTTTTCTCTGGTGGAGCACTGATGCTCAGCACCATGGATGGTGAAGATTTCCCATCCCCTGTGAATTCAGATGCAGTTAAAAAATACTTCGCATAAAAATGACCCGCTGGACATAAAAACAGAATGCAAGTCCAGGCAAAATAGGGCATCCCGGCGAGTCAAAAACAGAATAAAAGACTCGGGCAAAAATAAGGGAAATAAATGAAAAATGTACACCCGCTGAGTTGAAAAGCCGCATTGGACAGCTCAGGCAAAAATGGGTATCCCGATGGATTGAAAACCCGAAAGGGCGATCCATGCAAAATAAGGGAATAAGCGAACAACTGCATTCTGAATTCGTCTGTATTGTCAGCAACTTGGTTAAGACTCCAAAGGATCAAGCTTCAATCAGAATCAACTTTCTCCAGAAAGCAAGACGAGAAGAAAGTCAAAAGTCATACGAGTCATAGTGGAAGAGGAAGCTCCCTCAAAGCGTCGTCAACACTGCCAGCACTTTGTTTCTCAATTTGTAACAGTCTCTTCATTTCAGGAGACATGTTTCCTTGACTGTATCTTACCAATTCAGGGCACAAGAATTAATAAAATCAGATTTTTCAGTCATGTTTCGTCTTGTACATATTTCGTTTGCAAAGAATGTCTGATGTCTCTAAAACTAAGTGCATAAGTACAGATGTTTTTCGCTAAAAATAGAAACACATGCTTGCAGGGAATATACTTACTCTTGAGAATGCTTAACTCCTAGGACGGAATCCAGTAAAGGATACCTCGGGACCCCTTTTGTGCGTTTCCTTATCTTTGCAGGATTGCAGGTATCCAGAACGCAACTTGGGCATGTAAGCCTCATCCCAGCAAGCTGACAAGTCAACACTCATTCTCAGCACCCGAGGTGCTCTCTCCCCAGCTGAGTTGCCTCTCATAACACCCCCCTAGTGGAGTTGCCAGCTATTCCTCATCTCTATCAGAGTTGCTAAGCATCCTGGAAGGCACCTACATCCCCGACTGAGTCCAGGATCCCTCTTTCTCCCCAGCCGAGTTAGGGAAACATCTCCCCACAGAGTTCCAGCCTCTATCCAGAAGAGCAATGCATGAAGATCACAACAGAGTGAAGAAAGTTTCTACAAACCCCAGCTGGGCCTCTCATTTATTAGGATAGGTCTATCAGTGACCCGTATCCCCAAGCAGATATCATCTTATTAGATCTACCAATGATCTCATCCCCAGCTGGGATGTCCATTTCAAGCAGATCAGCCGGAGATCTTCGCAGCAACGGGATCCGCATCCCGGTTTTGGTATCTTTGCACAATCATAGCATTTGCATCATATTCACCCACAAAGCGTAGCATTCCGTTTTAACACGGAGCATTACGGCAAAATCAAATGCATAGCATAATCATGAGCCATGTTATGAATCAACACCTATGAATGACTACAGTTCATCAACACACAGAAGAAAAATCCCCACCGGAGTTCCCAGCAAAGGCAGTCGCCTCACAAATCACAAACACCAGTATATACTCCTTTTGACACTCGTCCGTGTCACTCTCCCCAGCAGCTAGACACTCATCTATACACCACTCATACTACTCAGATACTCGTCCGTATCTTGTATATACCTTACATACCCACAGATTCAACAATAGTCTTTGTTCTTTGTTAACCAGTTGGTACTCGTCCGTACCATCATCTCAGAACATTGCGTCTAGTGTTTGTTTCTACATGATACTCGTCCGTATCATAATCTTAAGGATGCTCGTCCGCATCTTTAATCCATACACCGTGTCAAACACTTGTGTCTTCTTGAATATAGATGCTCGTCCGTGTTTACTATTCCCCCAGAAGAACCATCAGATTCAACACTCGTCCGTGTTCCTTGTTAACCAGTTGATACTCGTCCGTATCATCATCTCTGAACATGTGTCAGTTTGTTTCTACCCGATACTCGTCCGTATCGTAGTCTTAGGGATGCTCGTCCGCATCTTTAATCTATACACAATACCAAACACTCATACCCTTTGTTTCTTGGATGTGAACACTCGTCCGTGTTTACTATTCCCCAGTAGATCGCAAACAAATTTTCCTTTTTATCTGACACTCGTCCTGTGTCATGATAAACCTGAGAGCAGCCGTACCCTGCTGAGTGGTCGTCCTCCACTTCTTGATGGTCGTCCTCCATCATGCTCATCCGATGGCCGTCCCCATCGTTGATATTTAGCAGCCGTCCCCTGCTAGGTGGTCGTCCTCCACCCCTTTGATGATCGTTCTTCATCATTCTATCCAATGGCCGTCCCCATTGTTGATTTTGGTTATCTGACATTCGTCCTATGTCATGATAAGCCCCGAGAGCAGCCGTACCCTGCTGAGTGGTCGTCCTCCACTTCTTGATGGTCGTCCTCCATCATGCTCATCCGATGGCCGTCCCCATCGTTGATATTTAGCAGTCATCCCCTGCTAGGTGATCGTCCTTCACCTTTGATGGCCGTACCCCATCATCTGTTTATTTCATTTATTCTTTAACCCGATGGCCGTCCCCGTCGTGGTCCCTTTTCCTTTTTAGCCCGATGGCCGTCCCCATCGTTGGTTACTTTACTTTGTGAACTTGATGGCCGTCCCCGTCATGTTTCATTAACTCCCAGAAAATTTTACAGCTTCATCCTGATGGCCGTCCCCATCATAATTTGATTTTCCCCAGCTAGTCGGCCGTCCCCGTCTTGGCTTTACCTTTTTATCCCCAGCGTGTCGGCCGTCCCCGTCATGGCGTTGTTTCCCGCTTTGTAATATACTTTATTTTTCTTTACAATCTATATCCCTTTTCTTCTTCATTTCTGTGAGTGCAAATTTTGGACTGTCTTTGGTATTCAACCACAAGTTATCTTGTTTGCCTGTTAAGCCGTTGCTTACAACCTGCACAGCTAACTCATGCTTGAATAGGGGCAGCTGTAAACACCCCAAATTTGCCCTCACCCATTCACACCATGGCTTGTGATCATTTCATATGCATAGACACAATCATATCACCTCACATCTCATTTTTGGTTCACTGCATAGTTTCTAAGTCATCTGCATCTAGGGTTTGTGACTTGAGCAATCCAGGAGCTTCTTGAGCCATTCCAAAAGCCACCAATCACTTCAAGGGGATCCATAAGTGTTCAAGTAGCATATTCCATCCTCTCAAGGTCAAATTTCAAAAGAATCACAAGAACTAGGGTTTGAATGGATGCAGAGCCAAGTTTGACTGCACAGTTGACCTAAATATTAGGGTTTTGGTTTCAGAGGCCATAACTCCAATTTTTTTGGTCATTCTTGTTTCCATTGGTCTCTATATGGTATAGGGAGTATGCATATCAATTTCCATGAAGAAATTCCATGGGGAAGTCATCTGATCAAGGGTTGACTTTTCAGACAAGTCAGTGTAAAATCAGGGCATCTGAGGCCCCCAATGACCCAACCAATGGGCATTCTTCATCATTTTGAGTGTATATGATCTTTATTTGATCATGGAAGAAGGTTGAAGTTCACAAAAATCAAGAATTTGGAGTTTTTGCAAATGTTGACTTTTTGGGCATAGTTGACTTTTCAAGAATGCTTCATTTTAGGTCATTTTTCAAGCCTTGATTCTTGATCCAAAAATGATTCAAATGGAAAAACTTTGGTCATGAAAGTTGTAGATTACATCTTTCCCTTTTCAAAAAGTACAAGAACATGATCAAACTCTTCTTGGATCAAAAGTTATGGTGTGACAAAGTTGGCTAAAATCATTGATTTTTAAGGCATGCTTCAAATGTGAATTTTGCAAAACCATGAACCAATGCCTTTTGTAACCTCTAATTCACTTCAAACCATGACATAAACATTCTACATGTCCTAAAAAGTCAGAATTGGACCAAGGTTCACATGTCCATAGTTCATGTAACAAGGCATTTTTCACAAAGTTTCAAAAAGTAAGCAACTTGCAAAACCACTCATCACACTTCACCAACTAGTTGCCTTGGCTGCTGAACCTCCCTAGCTTCACTCTCATGCCATGCTGCGCCAGCCCATGCTCATGTACCAAGCTATAACTTAGCCCATGCCTCTCTTACAAAGAAGTTGACATTTTGCAAAAGGTGACTTACCTATCACAGCAGGCCATGTCACATCATACAACCAATTAGATTTGTTTATACTTTCCATTTGCAAGCTAGACATAACACCAAGCCATGCTGAAACTCTTCACACAATCACATACACCAAAACACTCCCTTTTGCAATTTGCTTCGAATCTCTCTGCCCAGCCATCAAACATCCAAACTATTTTCACACCTCAACTCACCATGCTTCATTGAGCTCAAAGCAACCAAGAACCAGGCCTGAAACAAGCCATAACACCACTTCACCATTTCCACCTCAAGTTGCAGTTTCTTTCGAAACTCTCACCACAGCTCACAAACATCAAAACAAACTCCATAGACCTTCTTTATTCATCACCCTGACCACAAAGAACCTCTCACCTTGGCCTGAAGCTGCCCGAATCACCATTGACATTCTCAACTGAGCTTGGAGCAGAATCTGATCAAACTTTTCATCCAGCCAATATAAACTTCTCCCAAGCATTCAAACATCATCAGGAGGTCATAAGGAGTGGATTTCACCAAGAAAGGAGGCCTGAAAGTAGCTGGAGTGAAAGCTTCGAATCTCAGGTAGCTCAAGAAATATTTTTCCAGAAATCATTTCTTTTGTTCTAAACTTGTTCTTTGTGTCTTCCTGATCATGAATATGTCTTTGGTTTTGTAAATGGTGTTGAAATGAGAGTTTAATTGCTCTCTGAAACTTGCGTGCCCTAATTCTTTCTTGCTTCGATTCAGCCTTGTTAGGAAGTATAAATGTGTTTTGATTAGGGGGTTTGGTTCGTGAGTGATTTGGGAACATTTCCCAGTTTTTAGATTTCGTTTTAGTTAGGTTTTTAGGGTTTTGGGGATTTTCAGGGGAGATGCTGGCCGGAGAAGACGACCGGAGGTCTTCTCCGGTCACCTGAAAATAATTAGGGCTAATCCCTGTGTTTAATGAAGTTTGAATGTTGACCCTTGGATGTGTTGACTCGCGCGCATTTGGACGCCCAAGATCTCTCTATTTTGCCCTAATCTTAAGTTGACTTTATTAATTCAGATTAATTAATTTTTAATTGGGATTAATGAAGTTTGAATGTCAGCCTTTAGATTGCGCGCGCAGTCAACAAATCCCTCCCCAGATTCAATCCTGGCCCTCCATTGCACATACTTTCTTTTTATTTCATTTTTAATTCATTTCTTTTGTTTTATTTTGTAAATTTATTTAAAAATAGCAAAACAATTTTAAAAATTCTGAAATTTTTTGTACAAACTTTTATTAATTTTCAGAAACCAAAAACATTTTTATTTTTATTTTTTGCATTAAAAAATATTTTTAAATCATTTAAAAGTTTATTTTTAATTAATTAATGAAAATTAATTAATTAAAAATACTTTTAGGTATTTAAAAATCACCAAAAAATTCATGAAACATTTAAAACCATTTAGAAACATTGTCCAACCCTCAAACCAAATTTCTTTTTGGATATTGATGTCTTTTGAGAATTTTTCATGGAATTAAAATCATTTTAAGGCATTATTTTGATCCAAACTTCAAAAAATCATTTCTGCCTAACCATTGAGAGTTGGACCTTGATTCTTTTTGCATTGCATTGTATTTGGCATGTAGTTTTTGAGATAAAATGGCCATGATTTGATCTTGCATTTTTCATTTGTTTGGCATTTCTTTTGTTTAGGAACCCTAAAAACCCTAATAACTTGTAAAATTCATAACTTGAGATTGGTTAAGAGTTGAGATCTCCCCTTTGGGCATTGGTTTAGTATAGGTTTAGGGTTTCTTTGGGTAGCATTTTCCATTTTTTATCTTAGGGTTTGCTTCTGTTTTTGGTTTTTGTTTGATGTTTGGTTCATAAACCCTAATTTGGGCTTTCATTTGCATCCTTCTTGCATTCTCTTGCATAACATGACTTGCCATGACATTTCAAGCATTCATTTGGTTCATTTGACATCCTAAGACATATAGAAAGCATGTTTGATCATTGCATCATGTATTTGCCATGTTGTATGTCATGTGCACTTCATAACTTTTCATGTAAGTTCATGCTCCTTAACTTGCATCATTTGCATCCATGATCTTGTGTGAACATTTCCATGTGCTGCCTCATGTTTGTATCACTTCATAGCATCATTATCATCATCAACATGCTTCTGGTTTTGTCCTCATCATGTCATTTCATCTCATTTGGCATTGCATTGCATTTCTTTTCTAACATTTCAGGTGGTAAGTGATGTTGAGAAGTGAATTTGCCTTCACTTCTCATAACTTTTCTTTTCATCTCCTTTGCACCCATTGCTGCATTTTTGTTTGTGTTTGAGATTGAGCTTGCTCACCCTTGCTCTTCTTACTTTCTTTCTTCTAGTGACTTGACTTCTTGAATGAAGCAAGTCACTTTGCTTCTCTTGATCCTGTTCATCTGCTTCCTGGTGATTCCATTGAAGACTTCTCTTGAAAACCTCACAAACCTTAGGAACAACCAAGCATGACAATGATTAGGGTTTTGATTAGTCTCCCCTCTTAGTTTTACCTTTTGTGTCTCTTTTGAGTCTTCTCCTCTCATCTCATAATCAGGGACTAAACCCTAAAGGCTTTAAGGCTTTGTGATTAAGCTTATGCCTGCATCCTTCTCTTAGGATGGAGTGTATAACTTTAATCCTAAGTGTTGAACCCTTAATGTGTTTAAATCCTTTAGTCAATTCACTTAATAATCATCAAGACATCAAGCTTGTAACTTGGGCCTTGCATTAGGGTTCTAATTCTTCCTTAATTGGTTAAGAAGGACTAACCCTAGTGTTAATGGACAAGTCCCCCTCAAGTTGTCTTACAAATCATAAAATTCACTTCATCATCATACCATTAAATAAAATCCACTTAATCAAAGGCTTGTTTTGTCATGAGTTTAATCCCTAATCATGGATTAAGTTGAGGAGCATTCCTCAGCTTAAACATTCTCATCTATTATCCTTCTATTAGGATGGTGTAATGAGTCTGTTTAATCCCTGATTATGGCTTAATCTCATTACTTAACACTAAACAAAAACAACAAAAACATCTAATTAATCACAAGTAGGTTAATGATCTTAATCCTACACCAAAGGTGTTTAAGTGTGAGAAGCTGACTTCACACTTAAGGTATTCTCATTACCCCTAATCAGAGGGAAGATGTGATGAGTTTACTAAATCCATTGGTTTAGGCTTAAGCTCATTAACTCATGACAAAATCCAAAAACAACAAAAGACTGAAAACTCAAAAACAAACAATAATCGTCTCCTCCGGGATTCTTTTCTCATCATCTTCACTCACAAACGAGAACTTGCTTCTTCCGTCTAATGCAAGACAGTTTGCACCTGAGCCAGACAGGTCATACACTTGAGCATAGACAAGTAAGCAGTTCATGAGTCAATTCATCTTTCAGTCTCTTTGGGTCGAACTACGGTGTTCTGACTTCCTCATTGCACGAGAGGATATGTAGGCATAACTTAACGGTTATCGAACAAAAGTCTCTGTATATTCCCCCTCTTTCTAGCCTCATTCTTTTAGCCTCATGATCTTGAGCATTTCACTCCTGTTCTTACACTGACACTTTCATACTTCACATCACTTATACACTTTGCACTGACACCTGTACATCCTTTTCCAGCTCTTTTATACACAGATTGCACTGACACTACCCCTTTAAAGCACAAATCTTTTAAGCGTGGATCCCGTCGAGTACGGCGGACAATCTGGGTGCTAATACCTTCCCAGGTTGTAACCAACCCCCTTTCTCAGTCTCTCTGGTCCGCAACCGTCTTATCCATCTCTTTCTAGGTTTATGCAGCATTACCTTTCCTCCGGGATAAAAATGCCTAGCTGGCGACTCTATTCATCTCCAGTGAGTTCACGGCTGTGTGTTCTCATTGTCTCTCTCGCCGACCGTTCGCGTCTGTACCTTTATTTGGGCCAGTCCCATTTATCGGGAGCGACATAAGTATACTAAAGTAATAGGCTATTTATAATAAGTATACTATCATAATAAATTTGTTATCAGTTAAACCATACATAGATGTAATAAGATTAAAATTCCATATATTAGAATCAATTCATAATCCATTATACTATCAAAATGACAAACTACAAACCATAATATTATTCATAATCCATAGTGAAAATACTATCAAATATTACTAGTATATCTCACATCCCATAATTCCTTTTATGACTCATGTATTGCAATGTTGTATGTGTTTTGGAATGAATGACATTTACAGTGGCTCTCATAAGAGTGCCTTTTGGGAAGTCTATCTCCTCTCTATATTTGCTCGTGCAATATCCATAATATGACTACATGAAAGTAAAATATCAACACATGATCTTCCCTAGCCTCCTCCTTTAATATCTTCTTGTGAGTTGGCCTAGATGGATCTTTTTGAGCATCTAATGTCATGTAAGGATGTGAAACTCTGAAATATCATTGGATGTGACCAAATGTATTACTTCATGGTTGTGAAGCTGGCACATTATGTGTTACCTATGGTATCAAATGATTATATGAATTATCAAACATCATATCAACATCTTTACGAACTATAGTGGGAGGAGCAGATATGGAGGAGTCTCTTGGAACACCCTGTAGAAACCCATGTTGGCGCATGAATTTCTTAAAGAGATATGGATACATCAGGCGTGACCTATAAGCCAACCATCCAGAGGTAAAAGTGATGTCATCCAAGGGATTCATACAACGATGACCGTTGTATGACTGAAAACATATATCATCTGCATTAGTGCGGTCAAGAAAACACTTTAAATGGCAAGATCACCTAATTCCCTTTATGCATGACTAATGCTCAAGTATGTGGTTGATCCTCAAAGTAGTCATCAAGATATTACATGTCGGAGATGCATGGTATATGTTGGAGGCTCCATGTTTGGAAATCATATAAATGATATATTAGGAATGACGTAGCACAAATATTATGAAATGTTAGTAACTGTAAAGGTGCAAATATATTATCATAAATAGCATGAAACTTGTTATCATCTATCTGGTCTTCTAAAGACAACATTTGGCTAACTTCAAGTTAGGTAAATCAAACACGTGACTTCCTAATTGTACTCAATGTCAAAGGTAAATTACATCGACGTAATAAACACTTTTGTCTAATATGGATGTTCCAACTAAATACATGAAGTATGACCTTAATGCACATGCTCCATGATGAAAAACATGTGCATCATTACCATTGACCTCCATTTTCGCAACTAGGTGGTCTATATACAGCTTCTCTAGAAATGCAAATCTAGCATGACACCTTTTAGTGTTATCCATCTCCTTTTGGTCACTACCTGGATAAACTAATAAATAAATTACTAGCATGTCTGATGTATCAGGTTTGTCATTCTAGAGTGGTCTAATAATATTTGTTTAATCATAAGATGTAGTAGGGATGACATAACTTCTAGTGGGATGGACATCTCACCATGAAAAAGATGAAAATATGATGTCTCTAAGTGTCATATCTCAATGAAAGCTGACAATATACCATGGTTAATAACACTATAACCAGACATGCATAAATCTTGCAGCCCATATAGTTGCATAACATCATGATACAGTTTCCCCTCATATTGTTGCAGCTTCACAATCTTCCTACTGCGGTTGATGCATTTTAAAGCATCAAAATAATGAAAAAATAGAACATCGTCAAAAAGTTCAAATATTATAATACATGTGTTTCAAAGAATAAATACAGATAAATTTTATCTATCTGCCGCACATGTTCCTAGCAATATGGTTTCCATACAGAGGCAGTACTGATGTGTCATAGGGGAATCCTCCAAAAACATCAGGAACAACATCAAGAATGGTAACATCGGTGGTAGATGCATCAATATGGACTGATGGACCTTTTAGGGCAGTATTAAGTTTAACTTTTCTCTGGTAAGACAAAGTTAGAGACACATGAACTTTAAAATGGACATTCATGCACCAAATGAACTAGCACCAACTAGTGGTCGCGAAGGTCATGCTCTCTCCCTATGAATAGATGCATGTTGGGACACTATAGTGTGCCTCAATCATTCTTGGGGCCGCAAGGCGAAAAACAACCGGTGAAAAATAAAAATAAAAGTCACCACTGAATGTTATTTATCCCAATGGGGAAAGGAAACAATCAAAGAAAACCAATGGGAAATGAAAGAAGAGGTCATCGCAACCAAGTAAGGGCTCAGGAGTGGGTTACACGAAGAGAAACTATAATCACCCCTTTGTGTCAATCGTTCTCGAAGGGATCCACGCTTGTTGTTCTTATCAAAGGGTATAAGAAATATGGAGCTCCATCTGCTGATAGGGAAAGGAAAGGGAGCGAGAACAAGAAATAAAGAGAAACAAGGGGAAAAGAAGGAAGTTAAGTCGAGAGGATATCGGATACCGTCTTACGTATCTCATTGAGAATTAGAATCGATGCAGTTCTAACCAAAATAGGGAAAATTGTGAAGTGTGCTCGCCAAGACATCGCGTATCGTGCCTACGTATCTCCATTATGGGTGACCAAATTATTTTTGTGTTTTTTAGGTGGACTATGTCAATGTACACTTTCTAGCATTTAAATGTTACCGCTTGCTATGTGGAGACTTATAGTATACCGGTTTGTGATAGAATGAACTTGACATATCCTTTACGTATGGTACAAAAATGAGATGAGAAAAGAAAGACAATTGTTTTGTGTGTGTTTTTTATAATAAGTACTTTAATTATTTTGTTTGTTGTATGTATAGTTCTAAATACTATGACATAAGAGCGAGTACTTGACATATCACC
Source organism: Lathyrus aphaca (assembly GCA_963966055.1). NCBI lineage: Eukaryota > Viridiplantae > Streptophyta > Magnoliopsida > Fabales > Fabaceae > Lathyrus > Lathyrus aphaca. Next base: position 304,107,273 of record OZ014523.1, on the reverse strand, counting down.
CGAGACGAGACACGCGTAAAGCACCCTAGATAAGTTTAGGAGAGATCCCTCTTATCATTTCCCATGTTCTTAAGTCTCATGTCACACCATACATACCTTATTTGTTATATGTTTTTTATTTTGATTGGAGAGAGAAAAGAAAAAGACTCAAATGGTGTAAAGAAAAATCTATGGGGGACTAACAATCCTAGAAGTTATCATGCATGAATGAACCTATAGTTAAGGTTTGAATGGAACTCCTACTTATGTTAGAATGCAAATTATTTCCTACCTAATGTCTTTCCTACTTTTAACCTAATCGAAAATTAGGTTCAAGACAGGATCCTAATGGAACTCATGTCATACACAAGTAAGCATTGGGTGATTCAATCATCATTAAAAGAAGAAAAGAAATAAGAAAATATGAAATTTTTTTGCATAAATATAAACAATAAAGTAAAGTAGTACAAGAGTTTCTACCTTTCACACAAGCTCAACTAATTGATACTTGAAAGTATAATACAAAATTAGGTCCTAATGCACATGTATAGGTCCTAAAACTATCCTAAGAGTAATGTCAATCAACAAACAACATGAAATGACCTCAAATGAGGTATGAACCTACCTAGGTCAGTAGCAATACCATGTTATGTTCAATACACATTAATGGTTCAAATATGATTAAAAAATGTCAAGTTATGTTCCATTTTAGCACACAAGCAATTGTCATCATACAAACTAGTCAAAATGTATCCTTAAAGACCACATCAATAAAGTTAAGGTATATATCCAAGTTGGAACAATAGCATATGGTGTATGATCATTTCAAAATGAAGTTTAAGATGTCAAGAAATGATTATTGAACTCATATCAAACCACATTCAAAAGTTTGGGCAATTATCCACAAAGATGTCACTACCATGATGCACCATTCACTTGTGATAAAAAACCAACAAAGCATAAAATGGACTTGTAAATCATCTAAATCAGAAGTGCACAAATTTATTGGATGCTTAAAAACAAATTCAATTCATCACAAAGTTTTCATGTTAAGGCGTTTCAAAAGTTAGAGCAAGTATTGATCCATTCAAACCTTAAACATTTCCTAAGAACATGTAGCTTATAAGTCAAGTAAAAGGAACAAAGAGGCATAACAAAGTGGTGTCGCTCCCACCAAAATGAGGCTAAGTCATATGGGGTACAAACGCGAACGGTCGGCGAAAGGAGAAGGAATGAATAAAGTCGCCAGCTAGGCATTTTTATCCCGAAGGAAAGGTAATGCTGCATAAACCTAGAAAGATATGGATAAGACGGTTGCGAACCAGAGAAACTGAGAAAGGGGGTTGGTTATAACCTGGGAAGGTATTAGCACCCAAATTTGTCCGCCGTACTCGACGGGATCCACGCTTAAAAGATTTGTGTTTTAAAGGGGTAGTGTCAATGCAATCTGTGTATCAAGGCTGGAAAGAATGCAAGTGTCAGTGTAAAATAAATGTGAAGTGTACAAGAGAGGTGCCAGTGCAAAGAGAGAGTGTGGAGCTCAAGACTATGAGGCTCAAGGAATAATGCTGGAAAGAGGGGGAATATACAAAGACTTTTGTTCGATAACCGTTAAGTTATGCCTACGTATCCTCTCGTGCAATGAGGAAGTCAGAACACCGTAGTTCGACTCAAAGAGACTGAAAGATGAATTGACTTGTGAAATGCTTACTTGTCTATGCTCAAGTGTATGACCTGTCTGGCTCAGGTGCTAACTGTCTTGCATTAGACGGAAGAAGCAAGTTCTCGTTTGCGAGTGAATGAGGTGAGAAAAGAATCCCGGGGGAGACGATTATTGTTTTTTTTTGTGTTTTCAATCTTTTATTGCTTTTGGATTTGTCATAAGTTAATGAGCTTAAGCCTAAACCAAGGGTTAGTAAACTCATCACATCCTCCCTCTGATTAGGGGTAATGAGAGTACCTTAAGTGTGAAATAAGCACCTCACACTTAATCACCATGATATAGGATTAAGATCATTAATCTACTTGCAATTATTCAGATGTTTTCGGTGTTTTTGTTTAGTGTTAAGTAATGAGTTTAAGCCATAATCAAGGATTTAATGGACCCATTACACCATCCTAATAGAAGGATAATAGATGAGAACATTTAAGCTGAGGAAGGCTCCTCAACTTAATCCATGATTAGGGATTAACCTCATGACAAAACAAAGCCTTTATTAAAGTGAATTTTAGTTAATGATAAGATTAAGAAGTAATTTTTATGGTTTGTAAGACAACTTGATGGGGACTTGTCCATTAACACTAGGGTTAGTCCTTCTTGATCAATTAAGGAAGAATTAGAACCCTAATGCAAGGCCCAAGTTACAAGCTTGATGTCTTAGTGATCATTAAGTGAATTGATTAAAGGATTTAAACACATTAAGGGTTTAACACTTAGGATTAAAGTTAGACACTCCATCCTAATAGAAGGATGCAGGCATAAGCTTAATCACAAAGCCTTAAAACCTTTAAGGTTTAGTCCTTGATTAAAAGATGAGAAAAGAAGACTCAAGGATGACACAAAGGCAAAACTAAATGGGGGACTAATCAAAACCTAATTGTGATCATGCTTGGTTATACCTAGGGTTTATGAGGCTTAAGAAAGAAAGAGATCTTCAAAGGCCACCAAGGAAGAACAAGATAGAAAAGAGATGAGATGAGAAGAGAAAAGAGGAAAGAGAAGCACAAGTGAGCAATCTCACTCAAAGACAATTAAAAATGCAGTAAGGATGCAAGAGAAATGAGAAGAGATTGTGAGAAGTGAAGGCAAATTCACTTCTCAAAACAACTTACCACCTGCAAAGTTAGCAAAAGAAATGAAATGAAAGGACAATGAGATGAAATGCCATGATGCAAGACAAAGTCAGAAGCATGAACATGATGTTAATGATGCTAAGAGATGATGCAAACACATGCCAAGAGTTGTGGATGATCATATAAGGAGGAGGATGCAAATGAAGCATGCTTTGAACCATAAAAGTCCATGAAAGTTTATGAAATGCAAAGGATACATAACATGGCAAATGGATGATGCAATGATCAAACATGATTCTAAGATGTCCTAAGATGTCTTATATGTCATATGGATGCACAAAATGTCATGGCAAGTTCTTGTATGCAAGCATATGAGAGATGGATGAAAATGAAGGCAAGAATTAAGGTTTACATACAATATGCAATGCAAAATTCAAAATCAGAAGCACATGACATGATAAAAAATTGAAAATGGGATTAAAGGAACCCTAACCCTACACAATTTCACTGCCCAAAGGAGGAGACCTAACTCTTAACCTAATGGGAGTTATGAATTTCTCAAGTCAACTAGGGTTTCAAGGCACCTCAAAAGGAAAACTGCACATTAAATTGAAAATGGAAGATGAGTTCAAACCAATTTTATCCTAGAAACTACATGATATGAAGGATGCAATGCAAGAAGAACCATCATTAAACTCTTCATGGTTAGGCAGAATGAATTTTTTTAAGTTTGGACCAAAATATTGCCTTTAAACAACTTTAATTCCCATGAAAAATGTCAAAACACATCAAGGACCAAAAAGAAATTTGCTTTGAGAGTTTGATAATGTTTCTAAATGTTTTAAAATGCAATGTGAATTTTTTGGTGATTTTTAAATACCTAAATGCATTTTTAATTAATTAACTTCCATTAACTAATTAAAAATAAACATTTAAATGATTTAAAAATGATTTTTAATGCAAAAAATGAAAATAAAAATATTTTTGGGTTCTGAAAATTAACAAAAGGTTTGACAAAAAATTTCAGAATTTCTTTATATGTTTTGCTATTTTTAAAAATTTGTGCAAGTTAAATGAAAAGTAAATGAAATAAAAATTTAAATAAAAGAAAGTAGGCTGATCCAAGAGCTGAGATTCAAATGGATTTGGAGGGAGTTGACCCGCGCGCTATTCAGTGGCTAGGATTGATTCTGGCTAAATTCAAATTTAATCTCAATTAATTAAATTAATAAATCAGAATTAGGGTATAATGATGCATCTGGTTCGTCCATTCGCGCGCGGGTCAACAAGATCTATGTCTCACATTCAAACCAAGCCCTAATCCAGATTAAGCCATTAATGACTTTCAGGTGGCCGGAAATGACCTCCGGTCATCTTCTCCGGCCACACTCTCCCCTGAAAAATGCTATCTCTCTCAAAACCTCACCCCAAGCCCCCTAAAGCTCCAGAATCACTCAACAAACATCAAGGAACAAGAATCAAACATCAAACTTCATTTATTTTTCATTAACAACATGATTCGAATCAAAAACCTAAAACTGAACAAATTTTCAGAACTCGCATACATCCTCAAAACTCAACCATTTTTTATCATTCAAAGTTCATTGTGATCAGTGGAACATGCTCTACCATTCTATAACTAAAGAAACAAGTTCTGGAAAAAAAGTTTCAAGAGTATACCTGAGATGAAGCTTTTGCTTTTGGAGCTTTCTGGCTGTTTCTTTGGTCCAAGATGCCTTTAATGAACCTCCTGAGAAGTTTGCAATGCTTGTTTGGAATTTCTTATGGCTGGTTTATGAGATTGATGAAGTTCTGTCCAAAGGGAGTGGAAAATCGTATTTCTGTTTCAAGGACTTTCAAGGCAAGATGAAGGGTGGTTTATGCTTTATAAAGCTTTTCTGAATGAATGGTGAAGTTGGTTTTGAGGTTTGATGTTTGTGTGATGAGATTCGAAGAAAAATGCATAAAGAGGTATTTTGGAGAATGCTGTGTTATAGGAGGTTTCAGCTTCCAAGATTGTGTGAGAAATGATCCATGAGGCATGTATGTGAAGCTGTGATTGGTCAGAGTAGTTGGTGTGGCTCAGCTTGATTGGTATGGTCCATTTTGCCAAAAGTCAATGTTAGGTGTCCTTTGAGGTATGGGTCATGGCAGGCCAAGGACAATGGGGTGTACTGCGCACCAAGGATCAAGGGCAACCATGGAATTCAGATTGAGGCCAATTAGCAAGTTTGTGAGGAGTTGTGGGAGGTTTTGCAAATTTCACTAAGTTTGGCCCTTTTGAAGTTTCTTAATGATCAAGGCATGAAAATGAGAAATTCTTTGGTGCATTCTGAATTTTAGGTCATGACTTATGTTTGTGTAGTGCTTAGAAGTTGATTTGAAGTCACAATTGGCCTTGGCGTGAAGTTTTGCAACTTTCCTCCTTTGGTGCATAAGTGAAATTTCATGATTTTTCCCAACTTTGGCAAGCCATAACTTTTGATCCAAAATGAATTAGAATGAGTTCTTGTTCTTTTTGAAAAGGGAATGATCCAATCTACAACTTTCATGACCAAACTTTTCTCATTTGAAGCATTTTTGAATCAAAAAGAGGAGGTTGAAAAACTTTCCCAAAATGGCAAGTTTCCATTATAAGTCACTTTCCCAAAAAGGCAACTTTGCAAATGGCTTGAAATTCTTCAAATTTGTGAACTTATAACTTCTTCTAAGATCAAATAAAGATCATACACATTCAAAATGATGGAGAAACCCCTTTGGTTGGGTCATTGGGGGCCTCAGATGCCCTGATTTTGCACTAACTTGCTCAAGAAGTCATCTCTTGATCAGATGCCTTCCCCATTGAATTTCTTCATGTAAATTGATATGCATGATCCTCATAACATATAGAGACCAATAGAAACAATAATGACCAAAAAATTTGGAGTTATAGCCTCTGAAACCAAAACCCTAATTTTAGGTCATCTGTGCAGTTAAACCTGGCTCTGCTTCCATGCCTTCCTCAGTTCTTGTGATTCTTTGACTTTCTTGACCTTGTGAGGATATAATATGATGCTTGAACATACATGGACCCATTTTAAGTGATTGATGACCTTTGGAGTGGCTCAAATGGCTCTTGGATTGCTCAGATCACAAACCCTAGATGCAGATGACTTTGAACCAATGCAGTGAAACAAAAATGCAATATGAGATGCTATGGTTGAATTTATGCTATATGAAAAGATCACAAGCCATGGTGAAATGGGTGAGGGCAAATTTGGGGTGTTTACAAGTGGTACCTAAGAACTCAAGTAATAGGTAATACCTATAAAATTTCATTTTTAAGACAAACAAATGTTGAACAAGTATGTGTAATACCTCAAAATTTTCCCTCTCATTTCCTCAACATTGTGCATATCAATTAGTACACATAAATTCATAAAATAACAAAAAACATTACATCATGGGTAGCATAGCTAAGGCATAGGCATGTGGTCAAGTATTGAAGAAACTGAAGGCTATACAAAGGCCATCAAAGGGGAACAATTCTTATCAACATTGTGCAAAGGGTTCACAACATCCCACTAGTCTCCATTTTAAGTCTTAATTCTTGGAAAGAGGTGAATGACTCCAAGGAAGCAAGCAGTGCAACATCTCCTGATGAAATGGTCCAAATTAGGGTTTCATTTATGAAGGACTTCTCCATGAATTTTTGAGCAAAAGTGGATTCTATTGTGTTCTATATGACAACAAGTGTATATGGTTCAAATTTCATCCACAAATTCATTTTGGAAGAGGTTCAATTGGTCAGATGATTGAAAATCAGGGATTTGGGGAAAAGTCAACCATGCTGAGGAAAAACTCAACTCCTGACTTTTTGAGATCAAAATCATGAAATTGGGGTTACAAGGATCCTATGGTCCAAATTTGATCAATAAATGATGGAGGAATCAAGAGAAATCAAGAAAACCAAAACTTACCATTTTTGGAAAATTAGGGTTTCCAAAAATGGCAAGTTTTGGCTATTTTTGCAGCTACTTTGAATGAGGCCTTCTCCCAAAATACGAAAGATATGAAAATTCTACTTGGAGCCAATTAAAGAGGGCATCTTGAGCTTCAAATTCATAGGTGGAACACTTCCATATCATAAAAAATGAGAAAGATATGATCATGCAAAGTTGAGGAAAATCAAGGCAAAACTAGGTCATGGGCGAGGCAAGAAGCTGGCCAGCGCGCGTGCCCTGCAAGGCATTTAATCAAATAGGTGGAGGATCAAATGGAAAGCCACTTTTTCTTGGTCAAAAAAGCCTCAAATGAATTTTTAGTGAACTACAAAGTTGTTCATCTACATGATTACTACAACTTTCATGTTCAAGGTTTTCCCATTGGAGTAAAGGATTGAGAGTTGTTGAAGGCCAAAGTAAGGAGGTTTTAACTGGTCATGCATGGGCACAAGGCAAGGCAAGATAAGTAGGCCAAATATGCAATTTTGTGACATGACTGCCAATGGCGTTTTTGAAGCATCTAGAGCCACGATCTTACTTTAAAATGAACATCAAACTTGTTCCTTGTGAGCTCCTATTCAAATTGAGCACAAGGATTGATCCCATTGATTGCTTAATCATGAAGAAAACCTCCATGGAAGATCATTGCATCAAACTAGTTGCTTATGCAGCAAGGCATTCCAAACTTCACACCAGCCCAATTCCACTTGCTTCATTCAGTGCATTGTAGTCAAGACATAGTGCAAGCTTCAAATGATCCCATGCCTGCAGGATCATCTTCATTTCCCTACACCAGCCAAACCAAACAATATTAATCAAGCATTGCTGCATTGCTTTAATTTGCATGACATAACATTCCACCATAGGGATTAGTGTCTTGTTTGCAATGGATCCATGGGTGACAAATGCATCTTATCTCCAAAACCATTGCAAAGGCTTGCTGCAATTAAATGTAGACTGGATCACCATAAGTGTCATGCATCTCATGTGAATCAAGTAGGCAGGTGAAATTGCATTTCAGGCTGCATTGCATTTCCTTAACTCTCACCATAATTTCCATGAACATCACCACTTCTGATCCAGCTCAAGCATTAGAAGTTTCCAGAACACACAACTGGCATAACTGAATCCAACTAACCCTAACAAACTTGACTCAGTGGCAACCAACCTGACTCAGCTTAACTAGGCCAATTAATCATGGTTACAGTTTCTAATCCTTGATCAAGGACTCTATAAAAGCAAGAGCTCATTGCATTTTGAAGTCTCTCTCTCACGTTTTCTCAAAATCCACCATAGAATTCTCAAATTTCTCTCTGTAAATCTCTGCAAGTTCTCTGATAATTGAAGAGGATCAAGCTTCTTCAATCATCAACATTTATCATATTCTTCTTGGTGCTTCTTCAAGCTTCATCAGAACCATATTGCCATGGAGAAACTTCACTGAATCATCCAAATTGCACCACTGCATTCTCTTTGCATTTGGCCTCAAGCAAGCATTATCATCATTGATCAATCCTCATTCTTCATCCAGATATCATATTCATCATCTCAAGATCAATATCCAAGCATTTCACAACCTTAATCATCAAAATCAAGCATGGCACATTAGTGAAGCTGCACTGCATTTTTTAGTCATACTCCTCAAATTAGCATCATCTTGCTTCAATATCCTTTAATGCATCATCAACACCATGTTTTGCTCAATTTATGTGATGCTCATTGCTTGAAGCTCCTAGGTTTAATCTCTGCATAACATTTATCAACATTGTATCTCCATTGGTTTCTCAAGATTCATACATCATTGAGTGTTTATTTCACTCTGATTGATCAAGAACAAGATCAAGCAATTCAAGGAACCTCATCTCTGGCCTTTTAGAAACAATTTGTTATCTCTGTAACTCAAGTTTGTCCTGAACTTCAACCTGTTCAAATTGTGAATTTCTAAGTGTTTTCATATTGTTTGAGGCCTGATAGAGGTTATGGCTTGGCTGGCTAGTTTATAGGCATCATAGATGCATATATTCATTTTTTTCCAGGTTTTGTTTGTGCCTTCGATTCTGGAAATTTAGGAACTTAGAATGAGTTTTGAAGCCATATTTATGATCAGGAGAGCGAGGCGAGCATTGCTACGGTCTTAGACTTCATTTTCATGAAGGATTAGAGAAACCCTAGGTTAGGGGTGACCAGAGAAGATGACCGGAGGTCACTTCCGGTCACCTGAACAGTAACCCTAGGCCGGAGTTATCTTTAAGTCGTGACCATTAGATTAGGTTGATCCAAGCATCCTCAGAGTGCCAACACATAAATGAAACCCGTGCCCTGCACATGGCACAAAGTCAACAGAAAAGTCATCAGTTGATATTCACACCCATGCATTTTTACACTCAGCCCATTCATGTTGTTTTCTGTGCTCATAACACCCCCCAGGCCCAATTCACATTATTTCTTTTTACCATTTTATTCCATTTTCGTTTCTTATTTTAAAAAATAGCAAAAAGCCTCCTAAAATTCCCAAATAATTCATGGGCACTCTTCATAATATTCTTTAATTTTCCATAGTTTTAGATTTTAGTTTTGTTCATTTTTGAGATCAGAATTAATTTTCACTTTATTTGTTTCTTAATTTCCACCATTCTTGATATGTCATCTTGTTCATTTTTGTTCCCTCAAACCATGCATGATAAAGGTACCATTCTTTTTGTGTTGTCTTCTTACTCCATTAAACTTCATCAAAAGATTTTTCTCTGGAGTTTTAGGTCATGTTTGGATCATGTTTGAGTCCTTTCTTTCACTTGTATTCACAAAAACCCTAATTGAGTTCTACCTTTCCATTAACCATTCAAAAAGATGAATTTTAATGAGATTTTTTTCACATATGTTACTTTCTGGATCTTGATGCTAAGTGTCAATTCACATAATTGTTTAAGGTCATTTGGTATTTTTCTTGAGTTACTTGAATTCTAAGTCATTTTTGGTCCTTCATTTTGTCTTCTCTTACTCCAAATGAATAAGGCATTTATGCCATTGCTCTAATGTTTTTATTCTGGTTCTTATGAGTCATATTAGAGGTCCTTAAGTGTAGAGTGCAATCATTTGGCCCTTATCTTTTGTTTTAGGGTTTTCTTGAACCTTAAGTCACCATTGTCTCCATTTTGACCTAATTCTCCTTTACCCTTCATCTTAACCACTCAAAACTTCATGAATACACCATATAAATTTGTCAAAGTCTTGTTTTGTGTCTTATAAACATGTTTAGATCATTCCTCTATGTTCACTTCACATGTATAAAGTTTTTCCTCTCTTTATGTTTCATTTGCCATTAAGAAAGTAAAAAAAACCCTAATTTGAGATACCTAGCTTTAGAATACTTCATGCCATTTCATTTTCTATTGTTTTGTGAGTTTAATTTCCATCTTGAATTCATGGCAAGCCTCTGGTTTTTGTATGGGAGTTCAAGTCCCTTTGATCATCTTTGAGTTTTCATCTTGAACTATTTTGTTTCACTTGTAAAGGCTTAATATCCTTGTTATCCATTCAACTTTCAACCTCATGTTTATGTCTCTTTGATTTAAGTATCTTCTTTTCCATATGATCCAACCATCTCCTCCATTCTTATTTGAGTTTAATTTTTGGAATTTGACTTTATCCTTGGTTTCAAGTGATTTTAGTTTGGTAAAACCTTTAGATTTCCCTTTTATCTTAACCATTAGGTTTCATTAAGGGTTAACCACACTTTAGGGTATAGTTTGCATTTTATTCACTCCATTCCATTTAGATGCTTTTAATATGACCTAGATTCTGCCCCTAGAAGGTAGGTAACTTGTGAGAGCACCTTAGAACTTTTTTTTAGGTTTAGGAGTTCACCTTTACTTCCATTAGTGAGTATGATTTCTCACCTGGCTTTACCATGATATGTTTGCTTAAATTGTCATCATGCTAACATTTGTTTTTTAGGGGGGAGATTGAGGTAATATTACTTCATTCCTTATCTCTTATGCATACATCTGTTATTGCCTTAGCACCTTTGTGCTTTGTTCATAGGTTCCCTTTTGTTCTTTAGATTCAACTTAACTTCCTTAGGAAGTAAGTTGAATTCTAACTTGTTCTTTCTTCTTCTTAGGATTAGAATACCTCACTAACCATAGGATCACACTTGTACATAATAAGATGACTTAGGGTTGTGTCTTAGTCCCCCATTAGCTTTGACCTTTGCCTTTTGAGTCTTCTCTCCTCATCTTTAAACAAATCCAAAAAAACTTAATAAATGCATGAAAGGATCCCTTGTGTATAGCCTTATTCCATGGGGCACTTGCATTCATTCCATCTTGGAGTGGTGTAGGCTTGTCTAGCATGATATACAAGTCTTATCAAGGGGTTATTTCACAAAGAAAAATCTAAAAGACATTTCTTCACAAAAGCTACAAAAACATGTAATAAAGTTCAACAAGCTAGTGAACTTAGACCCTAATCCTTGGAAACAAGTCTTGGATAAATTCTCCTTACTTGGTGTGCTTGTCTATTATTCCATATTGGAATGTAGTAGCAAGTACACATTCCATGGAAAAGAGTTTGAATTCACTTCCTTGTGCCAAATTCATACGAAACTCTTAAAAGCGACTTTCCTGCAGGAACTTCTCTTCTTATCTCATTCACTCACAACGCGAACTCGCGACTACTTGGCTCGCATGCAAGACGATAAACGCACTCGTACCAGACGAGCATGCAATACCTGAGCATAGACATACGCAGTTCCAGCCATGAAAAACACAAACAATAGTTCCCGCCTTAGTTAGGCGAACTACGTCAACTCTGATCCTCATATTCCCGATGAGGTACATAGGCAGCAGGGTAGGGCCCGTTCGAGCACATTCCTTAATTTCCCTACATTTTCCCCATTCTTTATTTTTGTTCTCTAGCAGTTCCTTTCTTTCCACATTCCAGTTCCAGTTAGCAGTTCATTTGTTCAGCAGCACTCATATTCTTTTACCATTTGAAACAAAACAAGCAAGCGTGGATCCCGTCGGGTACGGCGGATGATTTGGGGTGCTAATACCTCCCCAGGTCGTAACCGACTCCCGAACCTAGATCTTTGGTTTGCAAGGCCTTGTCCTTTCCTTTTTCCTCAGGTTTGTGCAGCATTACCTTTTCCATTCATTCGGGATAAAAATGTCTGGCTAGCGGCTCTACCTTTTCCGCGCCACTTTCGTGTTTGTACTAGGATGAAAATCCCGGGAGCGACAGTATGGCATACCAATGATCTCAAAAAATGTCATCAAAATGAGCAAGCAATCATGTTCAATGCATTTCAAAAAGTGACACCAATTGAAGTACACAAGTGACTTATAAAATGAAATTATAGGAAATTACTTCATGCTCAAGCTAATGTAAATAAGTGATTAACATTTACAATACCTTTTAAGGTCTTCATAAAATTTTCATGATCACACAATTTTAAAGATTAGTAAATAAGGACTAAAGCTAACACTAATCATATCTTAAGAACAAGTGAAACCTTAATCATGTAAAAGAGTGAAAGGATCAAGTCAAAAGGGAATTAAGGCACACATGTCAGTAGCAAACATCCTCTAAAATATCACATTTCAATCTCAAAAATAATGGATAAATGAAACACACCAAAATTCAACAAAAGTTGTCAAGGTTTGAGGCATAGACATGTTCAAGTTTGTACAAGATATAACACTACTTAGAATCATGTAACATTACCTATAAAATGAATTTCTAAGGCTCTAACTCATGTCACAACAAGCATAAACCAATGATCCCTAATGAATTTCATAAATGCATCCTAAAACCCTAGCAATCACTACTACAAAATGCTTAAACAACGACACCAGGCTCACCACGGTTCATCCCTACACCGTTGTGACATATCTAAACTATGGCGCTACTGTATTATATTTATTTATTTATTTAAAATTATTTGTATATAACAATGGTTGATAAGCCAACCGTGGTGATACCATAAAGCTTTCATGGGTTTGAACCTCGGCGCCATCATATATATTATTCCTTTTATGTTAAGGCAAGCTTTTTCTTTTTTATTTACTTTTAAATAAAAAAAGTTAAAGGTTATGACTACAGTTGTTTTTTCCATCGTTGTGATATATTTTGTATTATTTTTTAATTTTTTATTCTAAATATGACTGTGGCGCTTCATTATGAAATTTTGTTATGAAATTTTGTTTTGAAAGGAATATATCATGGCGACTTTTAATAATGACTGTCATAGTATAGTTTCAATATTTTTTGTATCATAACGGTTGATTGTATAGACAATCATAGTAGCTTTACAATATAATCCTAACTGTAACACCCCAAAAGTTTCCCTCTTATTTCATGTCATATAGCATAGCATATAACACACATATCCTTGCATCCTTTCATAGAAAAATGAAGCATAACATCCATGGTTAGAGGCATAAGGGCATATGATCTGTGATTTGTCCATTGGTGGTTCTTCAAAGACAAGATGAGAGCCAAGTTGTCTTGCAACAAGCCTATAAGGGATCCTCATATCTTACACAAGCTCAAAAGTTTCCTCAAGGTCCTAGAAGGGGTTTGGTTCATCATGAATTCATCAGTGCATTATTGTAATACCCCGTATTTGATAAAATACACTGGATGATATTAAGTAAGCTTAATAGGGTTCCGGTGTGCTCTGAGAGTTTTCAATTAAAATTAATTAGAGAAACCGACGAATTTGAATTAATTAATTAGTATCATCTGACTCAGAGGTTTTATCAAATATTCGAATCCGAGACATTTTTGGATACTCCCAATTCGGACCAGTTAGTGTTACTAACTGATAAATATAATTGTTTTGTTTTAAAGAAAGAAAGAAGGGTTTATAAGAAGAAAGAAGAAGAAAGTTAGTAAGAAAAAGAGAAAGAAGGAAAAAGGAAAGAAAGAAAGGGAAGAGAAGAGAAAGAGGAGGAATAAACCCTAGAAGAGGGAAATCATGAATCATCACCATTTCTTTACCAAATCTTCATTTTCGTCAACCTCCTCGTTGATTAAAAGGTGGGTTCGTAGTTAGATAATTTTGTTATAACTTTTGGTTAAGTTTTAAGGTTTGTGAGTTTTAGCGATTTGGTAGAAAAGCTTGAAATCGAAAGAATAAATGGTTAAAAAATCGATAAAACCTAAGTATGATGTTTGGTATATGATTATATGCATATTTGTGATTGGATTCCTCTGTTTTGGTGCACTTTTATGAAATTTAGAGGTTTTGGGAATGATTTCCCGTAGCTGGTTTTCAGTAGAATTTTTCCCAGTTCGACCGCGAACTGTAGAAATTTCCTGAGTTCGCCCCGCAAACTGTAGCTTTCAGCTGAATTATGTTTTCTTCATAACTTTTGATCTGAGTATCCGTTTTTAGTGTTCCGCATATCGATTTGAAGCTAAAAACATTTACAAATTGATGATGGCAAAACATATTATATTTACCCGACTTTTTACGAATTTTACCCGACTTTTCCGATTAACCGTAATTATGTAAAGTTAAGGAATTGTTGTATTAATCTAGTTGTGGAAAACATATTAAATCATGAGAATTGATTTAGAATAGAGACAATGAGATCATTGTGGGATTAGTTTAATGGTGATAATTAAACTAAAATGTTAAGAATTATATGTTTGAAACTATATAATTAAAAGTATCAAGAATGGAGAAAGAATTAGGAAATCTTACCATAAACCAATAGTGTGGCCTAGCTTTGTGACTAGAAATCGTTAGATGGTATGACTTGTGAGATGCTTAGGTTCATCCTAGGTTGTTGCGAATCGTTGACGCGTAATACGCGGTGTCTTCTGAAAAGTCTTGAGTAAGCGTTGTGGTGGGTATTATATTGATTCCCACGGGAAGCATCTGTAAAGGCTTGAGGTACCGTCGGTATGGTTTAGGCTTGTGGTGGGTATTACATTGAGTCCCACGGGAATCATGGTTTAGGCTTGTGGTGCGTATTACACTGAGTCCCACGGGAAGCATGGTTTAGGCTTGTGGTGCGTATTACACTGAGTCCCACGGGAAGCATGGTTTAGGCTTGTGGTGGGTATTACACTGAGTCCCACGGGAAGCATGGTTTAGGCTTGTGGTGGGTATTACATTGAGTCCTAGGGGAAGCATGGTTTAGGCTTGTGGTGGGTATTACATTGAGTCCCACGGGAAGCATTGAGTAAGTCTCGTGGTGGGTGTAACACGAGTGAGAGAACTGACTTTTTATTTATGTTGCGTATAGCAAGAGTCACCACTAACTTTTATTTTATCCAATAGGAAAAGGTATAAAAGAACAGGAAATAACTTTTTAAAAAATTCTAAGTTCTGGGGGTAGGTTATATAAAGGGAAGGTATAAGAACCCTTTATATCCATGGTTATCCATGGGCTCTTTGTTACTTAGCTCACTTATTTGTTTGAAAAATGTGTAGTGTGTGTTTAGAAATTTTCATAAGTCTTTGTAATGATCCTCGTATGGATGTATACAAAGCTTTTAAGTTTGAAAAATTGTTTGAAAAGTGGGGTGTGAATAATTTTTTTTGAAATTTGAGCAAGTAACTAAGAACTACCTACCCTAGACTGGTCTTTCGTATTCTTTTATTTCCTTTCAAGGGTAAGAATGTCCCTACTATTAAGGAGTACATAGTCATTACCTTGGATTTTGTTAAGGGACAGGCGTATGGTCAATGAAGGCAACTGGTAGGGGTGTCTTTAAAAATTCGTAGGGACTATCATCATTCTTTTACCGAAGGGACAAGATCATTATATCATAGGCAACCTCGGAGGGACTATGATATTTTAATCTGGAAGAGACTATGATGGTTTATTTGTTAAGGGACTTTGATTTTAAAGACACCCACTTTCGAGGGACCTGACAATGTTAAGGAAACTGAGAGGAGAACCCTAGGAAGTGCAGGTGGTGATCATAGAACGATCGACTTACGTGTGTGAGTGATTGTTTGCAAATATTTATCTTATTATTTAATTATCTAAATCCAATTATTCAATTATTTCTTTTCACGCCCTAGATTATTAACCACGCATTTATATTTACAGAAATTAAAAAGCGGAAATAAAGGTCCTACGCTATTACATTAGGAAAAGGGATACATTAGTCCTTCTAGGGGATTGCAGAAAATTAAAATGCGGAAAACTAAACCTAATTAACTATTACATATTAGGAGCAATTACATAATCGGGATATTACATGATCATACATCCTATACAAATTTCTAATAAAATAAGTAAATAAAGACAATTAAAATAAATTAAGTTAATAAATTAATCATCATTTTTTTTTGACAAAAAGAAAATTAGGTTTAGAAAATTAGGGTTAGAAAAAAAAAGGTTGATTAAGAAAAAAAATTAGGGTTAACTATAGTAATTAAAGCCTAATTATCAATTTATTTATAATATTAATAAACCAAAATATTATAAAAGAATAATTAAAAAATAAGAGTTATAATTTTTTTAAGGAAAAATGTTAATGGTGGTTATTCTAATTAAGTTTAAATTAATTATAATTAGTTAACTAATTAATCTAATATAATAAACAATAATTTAAATAGAAAAATAGAAAAAAGAAAGAAAATAGGCGCACAAAAGAAAATGGGGGAGCCTGGGATTGAACCCAGGTCTCCATGCCTCAAACACAATGCCTCAGCCACTAGGACGCTTGCTCCACCTGTGTCAATATACAACATTAATTGTTTATAAAATAAAACCAAATTTTGAAATTAAATTTCGCACGCAGGACTGTCTTCTTTGTTGGTCTGTCTGGTTAGGTTATAACTACAGTCTTCCGTAGCTAAAGCTTGTAGTGACGGTTTTTGTCCGTCACTACATGTCATGCAAGATCAAAAATTCATAACACACAAAATAAATTTGTTTTAATAATGCAGATCAGTTAATGGAGGCCTTCTAAGTCTAGATAGGTCATCAATTTCATGAAAAATTGCTTCTAGCCATGGTTCCTAATTTTAAGCTTTCAAACCCTAAAAATGGCGTATCACCATTCCTGCAAAAACATGCGATTGAACAATCCAGAAACGTTTAAAACATCATCATAAACAATATTACGTAATAAAATTGAGATTAAAACGTGTGTAGAATCCAAACCGAAATTTAAAGGAAATAAGCAAAAACGAAACCGGTTAATGCTATTGGACATGATTTTGTAAATGAAGATGATGTATTCATGTTCAGAACATCTCAAGGAATACAATGCAACCTTCAAAATCCTTTGAAAACGGATGTAAGTGTGAAACCGAATTGGTGTTTTCTTGGAGAAAATTTGAAATTTGAACAATGCTTTTTTTGGTCTGAAATTCATCCCTCATGCTTGTGTTGTGATCAAGACTTTATAGTGATGTAATTAGGTCAATATTTTGGGCCTTAGAAGCATGGATTGTGATTGCTTGGAATTGAAGAAATCTCATCACCATAATTGTCCAAAAATCAAATATTCTCTTACTATATTGATCTTGCACGAATTTGGATGATTGCAATCACCTTGAATATCATATATTTGATCCCAAAATAAGTTATGAGATCAAATATTTTATTTTCATATTTTATTTCTATTAAAAGTGAATTTTAATAATTAAAATCCAAAATAATATAAAATAAATTATAAAAATCAGAATAATTGGTCATTGGGTCGTGCATGACTTCATCTTCAAGTTTGGATTGCAATATTATGGGCCCATTTGGAAATAATTGAAGTTATGGCCTTTTTTGCTTCATACACCCCTTGAAAAATTCCCAACTTTGACAATGCATAACTTCCTCAATTTTAATGCTATGAAGGTGTTCTAGGACTTTTTAGAAATCTTAGAGTGTCCTCTAATCAAACCGTTTGGTCCCATTTCCATATCATTTACCATTTTCAAATTATGAGCTTTGGAAAAAGTTGACTTTTTGTTGACTTTCAAAATGATCTATAATGTTTTAGCTCATACCTTCCAAATGAAGCATTTTTAGGCTTGGCTTGTGAGACATAAAGTTGTAAAGAATTAAATTTCCTTCAAAATGAGCTTTGGATGGGAATTTTTTTGATGAAGTATGTGAAAGTTATAGCTGGTCAAAGTTTAGTTGACTTTTACTATGAAAACCCTAATTTAGCAACTTCTTGATTCTTGATGATATGAGTTTTCTTTGATGAATCATGATCAAACCTTGATCAAATGATGAATTTCACCTCATAATCTTGAATTTGACCAAAAATCTTGAAGTTTGACTTTGAGTTGACCACAGTTGACCTCAGTTGACTTTTTGCCCAAGTTAATTGATTTTTAGATATCTGAACATCTGACTGGCCAAACTTGTTGGGAAAGCTTTGAAACTTGACATGAGGATTATTTAAGGTATATAGGATGTTATGAATTCCACTTGAGGCCTTGGAAGTCCACTTTTCTTGGGGAAACTCAAAACCCTACTTCTAAGATTCATTGTTTAGGAGGAGGCTTTGTCTGGTGAAACCTTCAATCCTATTGACTAATTGAGAATCTTGTGACTATTAAGAGACCCTTAAAACAAATGGTCTTGAATGTGGGAGGTCAAATTTTGGGGTACAACAGCTGCCCCTGTTCAATTTTCTGAAACCTGAGGAGTTAGATTAGCATGTACACCATTCGTGACTTGAAGGTTGAAGAGGATTGAACACTAAAGCCCAAAAATTTGCACTCGCCGGTGCACAAAATAATGTTGTTGGTTGATTGAATGAGATCAAAGATGCCATTCAGAATAAAAATGTTCTTTAGATATACCTCTTGGAGGATAAAGCAGTCCAAAACGTAGATTGATGTAATCTTGAGGGATGTAGCAGCCCAAGAGGTTGTTTGGCATGGCCCTGGAGGGTAGAGTAGTCCAAGATGTTGTTATATCTAATCATGGAGGATAGAGCAGTCCAAGATATTAATCTGGGGGTTTATAGCAGCCCGAGATATTGGTTTTGAGATAGCCCTTGGGGAGATATAACAACCCAAGATGGATATAGATGTAATCCTAGGAAATGTAGCAGCCTAAGATATTGGTTTTGGTGGCCCTGGGGGATATAACAACCCAAGACGTTGCTAGATATAATCTTGAGGGATGTAGCAGCCCAATATATTAGTATATGTATTCCTAGAGGATAAAGCAATCCAAGATATTGTTATATGTACTCCTGGAGGATAGAGCAGTCCAAGATATTGTTTGAGGTAACCCTTGGGGGATATAGTAGCCCAAGAATAAGTTGTTAATGAAGTTCGTCTACTGGGGAATTAACCTGAAAAACAAGGTTAGTTTTATGCAATAACACTTTGCAAGATGATGTTCTTATGAAAATGTTGCATGTGTATGATATGATGTAAATGATGTATGTATGAATTATGTAGTTGAAGCTCATTAGTAGCTTCGTACGACAACTGCTGGCTGGGGAAAATAAATCTCGATTCGTTGTTGAGGAATATGAAGATATCATTCCCGTCTTGTTTCTGAATATTGTACTTGGGATCTTTCGACTTCCATTCTTCGTACTTCTTATTGGAAGATTAGATTCCTAAATACCATAACTGGGGATAAAAGAGACTGGAAATCCCCTGAGAGACTTATCTGGCCACGTGTCAGTTCTTCGAAGGATATCAGTCTTAATAGAAAATTGCTTGAAGACCTCGTAACGTTGGAAGTATAAGATACTACTTGAAGTATTTCGTAAGAATATATCCGTAAATATTACTCTTGTGGGGATGAACCGACGAAGATTCGTTGGGTTCCTACCTCCGATCGTCCTTAATAAATACTATTATTGTATTTTATGCATTTCTGGTAAACATCAATCATATTCAAAAGCATATATACATTCAAACATAATCAACAGACGTTTTCGCTTAAGTAAAAGGGGAAAAGTAAACCTGAATTCGAAAATAGCATTTTATTTATTTAGAAAGTGGCCTATAAACAAGCAAGTTTGAACAAGGAGACGAAAATATTAGTAAGAGTAATTTGTCGTAGAACTTTTAAAATAAGTGCAAAAAAAACAAGGAGAAATATCTATGTGTAAATGATCCTATTGAGTTTCAACTCTGTTATTGCCATTATCTTCAAGTATATCATCCCTTGCTGTTGGAATAGAAACGATTGGATTGATCTGCACCTGTTTGAACTTGATATAGGTAGTATAACTAGTTGAGGTTACATGGGTGATCCAACGAGATATAGTCATACGCTTTAATCCCTAACTTTTTCCTGGATTGCCCTTTCAGGTTTTCAATCCACCGGGATACCCTTTTTTGCCCAAGCCTCCCTTTCGGGTTTTCGACTTGCCGAGTGTACAATTATATATATATATATATATATATATATATCCCTAATTTTTGCTCGAACCCGGGATGCCCTTATTTTTGCCTAGGCCAGTCAACCTAGCGAGTCTCTTTTTATGCATAATATTTTTTAACTATGTCTGCGTTCACAGGATGTGGGAAATCTTCACCATCCATAGTAGTAAGAATCATGGCACTTCCCAAAAATACCCTCTTGACTACAAAGGTCCCTTCATAGGTGGGAGTCCATTTTCCCCTAGGATCACCCTGTGGTAATATGATACACTTGATTACCAAGTCTCCAACCTGCTATACTTGTTGCTTGACTTTCTTATTAAAGGCTCTGATCATATGTTTCTGATACATCTGACCATGACAAACAGCTTCCAACCTCTTCTCATCAATCAAGTTTATCTGGTCAAGTCGAGTTTGAATCCATTTATCTTCATCTAAGTCTGCATCCTTCATAATTCTCAGGGAAGGAATATGGACTTCAATGGGTAAAACTGCTTCCATACCATAGACAAGATAAAATAGGGTTTCCCTAGTTGAAGTACGTATCTGTGATAATCCTTTCAGGGATTCCATACCTACATATAAGATTATGTTTGATGAATCGAGCCACAAAATTCTTAGTAACAGAAGCAAACAAGGCTGCCTCTATCCACTTTGTAAAGTAATCAATAACAACGAGAATGACACGATTTCCATTGGAAGTGGTAGTTTTAATCTCACCAATCATATCAATGCCCCACATGGAAAAAGGCCAAGGAGCAGTTAAAACATTCAATGGAACTAGAGGTATATGTACTTTGTCAGCATAGATTTGGCACTTATGACAAGTCTTGGAGTGCGCATAGCAATCAGCTTCCATGGTAGACCAATAGTAACCTGCTCTCAAAATCTTCTTAGCCATTGTATTCCCACTAGAGTAACTACCAAATATACCATCATGCATGTCTTCCATAATCTCCATTGCTTCCTTCTTATCCACACAATGAAGCAAAGTCGAATCGTGGTTGCGCTTGTACAAAATTCCATTGCTCAAGAAAAACATGGTAGAAAATCTCCTCAGAAACTTCTTGTCATTGATAGATGCCCCTTCAGGATATTCCTGGGCTTCAAGATATCTTTTCACTTCATGGAACCAATTTTTCTCTTCCATCCCTTCAGTATCAACCTCATAACAGTATGCTGGTTCATCTAACCGATCAATAGTAATTCTGGGTGCTTCATCATCCCAACTGATTTCAAACATAGAAGACATGGTGGCTAATGCATCTGCCAACTTTCTCGTGGGATATGTCCAAAAGTAATCTCTTCAAAGTATGAAATTAAAGACAACACATGATCTCTGTAAGGAATGAGATTTGGATGTTTCATGTCCCATTCACCTTTAACCTGACTAACTACTAGGGCTGAATCTCCATATACATTAAAGAACTGGATCTTCATCTTAATAGCAACCTTGATACCTATGATGCATGCTTCATATATAGCCATATTGTTGGTACAATAAAAAAAGTCTAGTAGTAAATGGTGTATAATAACCCTCTGGAGAGATAATCACAACACCAACACCATTACTAAGTGCATTAGAAGCTCCATCAAAAACCATAGTCCACCGGGATCCCTGTTCAGGTCCTTCATATTGTCTAGGTTCTTTAGCAATAAGCATAATATCTTCATCTGGAAACTCAAAGTTCATAGACTGATAGTCATCTACTGCTTGATGAGCCAAATGATCAGCTACCACATTTCCTTTAATTGCTTTCTGAGTAGTGTACTATATGTCATATTCTGTCAAAATCAATTTCCATCTCGCTATTCGTCTGGAGAGAGCAGGTTTCTCAAATATGTACTTGATAGGGTCCATCTTTGAAATCAATAAAGTGGTATGAGTCAACATATACTGTCTTAGTCGGCAAGAAGCCCAAGCCAAAGCGCAACAAGTTTTCTCGAGCAGTGAGTATCTTGTTTCATAGTTGGTAAATGTTTTGCTAAGGTAGTATATTGCTTGCTCTTTTCGACCAGACTCGTCATGTTGCCCCAACACACACCCCATTGAGTTGTCTAATACTGTCAAGTACATAACCAAGGGTCTTCCTTGAACTGGTGGCATCAATATTGGAGGTACTTCTTGATCTCATCAAAATCTACCTGGCATTCGTTGTTCCATTACATTACTTGATCTTTCTTCAACAACTTGAAGATTGGCTCACAAGTAGCGGTTAATTGGAAAATAAATCTTGCAATGTAGTTCAGTCATCCTAAGAAACCTATAACTTCATTCTCAGTACGGGGAGCAGGCATAAATTGTATAGCTTTTACCTTTGCAAGGTCAACTTCAATACCTTTACCACTAACAACAAAACCTAAAAGTTTTCCCGATCTAACTCCAAAGGTACATTTGTTTGGATTCAATCTTAACTTGTACTTCTTCAATCTCAAAAACAACTTGTGCAGATGATCAAGATTTTCTTCTTCAGTCTGAGATCTGGCTATCATATGATCAACATATACCTCTATCTCATGGTGAATCATGTCATGGAACAAAGCTACCATAGCACTCCGATATGTTGCCCCGACGTTATTCAAACCAAATGGCATTACCTTATAACAGAAGGTACCCCACTGTGTAACAAACATAGTCTTCTCCATATCTTCAGGTGCCATCTTAATCTGATTGTAACTAGAGAAACCATTCATAAAAGAGAATACCTTATGTTGAGCAGTGTTGTCTACCAGAACATCAATATATGGAAGCGGAAAATCATCTTTAGGACTAGCTTTGTTCAAATCCCTGTAATCTACACACATGCATACTTTACCATCTTTCTTAGGCACTGGCACCACATTTGCAACCCACTTAGGATAAGAAGTAACAACTAGGAACCCTGCATTAAACTATTTCATCACTTATGATTTAATCTTTTCTGACATTTCAGGACGCATACGGCAAATTTTTTATTTTATTGGACGACAACCTTCTTTCATTGGCAGAAGGTAAACCACAATATCAATATCAAGTCCCGACATATCTTCATAAGACCAAACAAAGATCTCCATATAGTCATGTAACATCTGAATTAATATGTTCTTAACATTGTCTTCTAATTCAGCTCCTATCTTGACCTCTTTCCTGTCTTTCTCAGTTCCTAGATTCACCACTTCAATTGGTTCTTCATGTGGTTGTATCACTTTCTTTTCTTGCTATAACAACCTATCAAGCTCTAAAGGCACTTCACAATCTTCCTCCTTTCCATCCTCGGCTTGATAGATCGGATTCTCGAAGTTATAATTGGCAATAGCAAAATTGTTATCAACAGAATCCAGGGTGGATGAGGATCTGCATTTTAGTGACATGGGTGTGTGTAAGAACACATAGCTTTTGATAAAGGAAAAATAAAAGAAAGATAAAGAGCGCAATATTTACGAAAGCAAAAATGTCCATTGATTTTATTGAATGAAGATATGCAAATGAAATGACATCCCTAACAAGCATACCATTGTGCCTCAGGTAAGGCACAAGGCTTAAAAGTTTAATTGTTCGAAATTACAAACTTAAAAATAAGAAACACAGTAATAGTATTTACTCCTGACTAAAGGAGATAGAAATAACATCTTCAGCCTTCCAATTATTGAGCCCACTGCCAATGGTAGGAAAGATCCATCTATCCAAGTTGTAGTCTTCATAAGAATCCTCCACAACATTGACTTGATTCCTCTGAACTCCTTTGCTGGTGATACGAATAGCACGAGCACGACGAATAGCCTTCTGATATTCTACAGTAAAACCAAAACCAAACTTGTCAGACTTGTAAGGAATGTCAGGAAGCTGACCCCAAATAGTACAACCACCTTCTTCAGCTACTACTTTTGCATCCTTCAGAGAAGCCATTGTAGGGGGTACTCTAGTAATAGCAGGGACTGATTTAGCAGCAGGGATGAACTCAGCAGCAGGAACAACTTGAGGAACCACTTCAAATGTTTGGCAATGAGTCTCAATAAATTCACCCTCCATCTCAACATACTTGAAATTGTTTACATGACTGGCCATATACTCTTCCTCACCATATACAGTGACAATCTTACTCTTCACTGGATATTTCAGATTATGGTGTAAAGTGGAGGTCACAACACCTGCCCCATGTATCCAAGGACTCCCAAGAAGATATGAATAGGAAGGACGAATATCGATCACGTAGAATGTAGAATCAAAGAGTTGAGAACCCACTATAATTGGGAGGTCACCTTCTCCGTGCACCATTCTTCTTGAACCATCAAAGGCTTTCACCACCACATTACAGGGTCTTAGCACAATATCTTCAAAGTTGAGTTTGTCCAAAACATCCTTCGGTAACACATTAAAAGAGGAACCATTATCCAGCAAAACATGAGACAGAGTTGTGCCCCTACACTCAATGGAGACGTGTAGAGCTCTATTGTGGTTTCTTTTGGAAGGAGTTAGATCAGCATCAAAAAAGCTCGAGCTATTATTATTAGTCAGGTTGGCAACAAAATTCGCAAACTGGTCCACAGAGATTTCATGTGGTACATGAGCAGCCTTTAGAAAATTCACTAAAGCTTTGGCATGGGCTTCAAAACATATCAATAAAGATAACATAGAGATCTTAGAGGGAGTATGCCCCAATTGTTCAACAATATTATAATTACTCTTGCGGGTGATCTTCAAGACATAATCCATCTACTTATAGAGGTCTTCAGTAACTGGTGTTTCAACTTGAACATGCTCAATCAATGGTCCTTTTCCCCGAGCTTCAGTACTTGGCCCAGGGTTGGAGGTATGAACTGGAGTAGCAACAATTTTTGAAGTGTCTTCTGGAGAGAAAATTCTTCCACTCCTAATAACCTTACTGTCATACCCCAAATTTGTCCTACCTATACAATATTTCTTTCTCTTTTATATTTTGTTACTAACCATTACTTGAAAAAAATCAAAAAAATATGTGCTTGTTGTGTCCTTTTTGTTATTGTCGGAAATCAGGTGTGATAAGGATCAATCATGATTCAGTCAAGGCAAAGGGAGTGATTTTCTTATAAAAAAAGAATATCTAAGTTAAGCTTTGGTTTTTCTCATAAAGTAACGAGAGTCTAATTCAAGTGTTTTTTACTTGCATTCCAAGACATCTTCGAAGGGTTGTTTCAAAGAAAATTTGGGCCATAATTTATGAAGTCTCATGTCATGGGCCATTTGCAAGTTATGCTTAAATTGGGACACCTTCAAAGCTAGTTTCAAGGTCGTTACATGGTGCAAAAGGTTAAGACTCATTTGGAAACTTGGAAGTATTTCAAAGAATAGGTTGCAAAGATTTTCTTTTACAAGATCAAGATTGGTTTACATGAATCTTTTTGGGAAACACAAAGGTTGAAAAGCCCTTTGTGTACAATTTATCATGAATCAAGGTTCCCATTTTTTATTCATTTCCACTATACATCTACATTTAAAAATTTCATAGCCCTTGTCTCAAGTCCAAGATCACTTGTTATCAAACTCATTCCATATAGATATTAAAGCTTGTCCAAACTGTGTTACAAACCCACAAGCTATGTAAATTAATAAAAATTTCAAATTTACAAATAGGGGATGAGTGGCATATACACATGACTTAATATTAAAAATGTCTTGAGATGTGTAGGCCTAAGGAAGTAACTACAATGGACTACATGATCTTTTTGCCAATTTACCACCAAGTGAAACATTTGAAATACTGGAAGTGTTGCTAATCACATGGAAATCAAGGTCATCTAGCAAGGAGTTCGTGCTTCCATGGATGTGTGGTATGGTAGTTACTCATGGTCATGATGCTGTTGAAGAATCTACAACACATATGCTTGATATGGTGCATAGGATTACAACATACAAAGTGTCGCTCCCTGGATTTCCATCCTGGTACAAAGGCGAAAGTGGCGCGGAAAGAGGGAGAGTCTCCTGCCAGACATTTTTATCCCGAAGGAACGAGAATGGTAATGTTGCACAAACCAGAGAAAAGAAAAGAAGGGACACAGGTCATGCGAACCAAAGAATCTGGGTTCGGGAGTCGATTACGACCTGGGAAGGTATTAGCACCCCAGATCATCCACCGTACCCGACGGGATCCACGCTTGCAAAGAAATATTTTCAAAGGGTGAAAGAATGAAGGCTGCTGCAAAAAGAAAGGGTTGAAACTGGAAATGAAAAGAAAAGAAAGGGGAAAAATGTAGGGAAAATAAGGATTGTGCTCGAACGGGCCCTACCCCGTTGCCTACATACCTCACTGGACATGAGGATCAGAGTCGCCGTAGTTACCCTAACTTGGTGTGGAAAAGATTGCTTGTGTCTTAAGGCTTGAACTGCCTATGTCAATGCTCAGGTGTTGCAGGCTCGGACGAAGAGTGTGTTACCGTCTTGCAAAGTGACAAGTAGGAGCAAGTTCGCACGTAAAGAGTGAAGGTGATAAGAAGAGAAGTCCCGAAGGAGATGCTTATTGTTTGTCCAGTGTTTTTTATGAGTTTTTATGAGTGTGGCATAAGGAAGTGAACTCAAGTCCGTTTCCATGGAATGTGTACTTGCTACTACATTCCAAGATGGAATAATAGAACAAGCACACCAAGTAAGGAGAATTTATCCAAGACTTGTTTACAAGGGTTAGGGCCTAAGCTCACTAACTTGTTGAACTTATTAGATGTTTTAGTGATTAAAATGAAGAAATGTTTTTTAGGATTTTATTGATGAAGATAACCTAATGATCAAACTTGTGCATCATGCTAGACAATTGTACTATTCCAAGATGGAATGAATACATATGCCCCATGAAATAAGGCTATACACAAGAGGTTACTTCTTTCTTTATTAAGGTGTTTTTATGATTTGTATGAAGATGAGAAAGAGAAGAAACCAAAGGAGCAAAGGTAAAAGACTAAGGCGGACTATTAAACCTAAATTTATCATGCATAGGTGGTCCTAAGGTTAGTGTGGTTTGAAACTATCCTAAG
This sequence comes from Lathyrus aphaca, assembly GCA_963966055.1. Lineage (NCBI taxonomy): Eukaryota > Viridiplantae > Streptophyta > Magnoliopsida > Fabales > Fabaceae > Lathyrus > Lathyrus aphaca. Next base: position 304,080,207 of record OZ014523.1, on the reverse strand, counting down.
AGAGAAGAAGAAAAGAAGAGGAGAAGAAAGTTAGAGAACAACTTACTCCTCTAAAGGAGATAATTTGCTTCTAAAGGGAGAAGATGAAGAGTTGAATCACAAGATGGCATAAGGCACATCAATAATCCAAAATAAAAAGCAAAGTAAAAAGAAGAGATGAAGAGTTGAAATGTGGATAACATCCACACTTCTCTTATCATTGCACCTACAAATGTTAGCAAAATTTCCCAGCACATACTCAACCAATCAAACAAATGCTAACACATCAACACAAATTCATGGAATTAACATGTTTAAAGCATCAAGAAAACAAAGTCATCAAACATGCCAAACTTTAGAAATACATGAATTCACGTGTCGAGAAAATGAAAGCATGCTTCAACCAGCAAGCAAACTACCCTAAACAAACATATAAAATGATCACACAATGATCCATGATGATTATGGCAAGTATGAGAAGCAAACAAACTCAAAACAGCTCAAAACTGCCATTTTGCCTCATAGTTAACCAGTTAACCAAAAGCGTTAACCGGTTAACCAACCTAAACCTGCAGCAAAGAAGTCAGAAAACAGACGCATTAACCGGTTAACCTATAACGTTAACCAGTTAACACAGTGCGAACAGCAGCAAAGTCCTACAGAAAAAGATCAATCCAAACCAGCTTATTTCAAATAATCCACCAACAATCCAAATATCAATTATGCACGGGATAATAAGATCAATTCACATTAATCAACCACAGTTATGCTCATGAACATTAACATGTAGATACATTCACAAATCAACCAAACAATATAAGCAAGACAAGCAATTAGCACAAGCACATGGTGGATCTACAACACAAGCATGCAAATAAGCTAAATACAAAGATGGATCTGAACTTAACCAACCTACAAAGCTGAGATCTACTTTGGTAAATGTTGTTCAAGTTGGAAATGATGAATCTCACGGAAAACTTCGAAGATCCGGTGCTATTCTTCACACACACTGCAAAATAAATGCAAGCAAAGGATCTTGATGCAAGAACTTAGTTCCAAAAGCACTTCTAACCACCAAATCAGATCTGAACCAGTAGTAAAACCAGAACATAGATGCAAAGAAAGCAATGGATGAAGGTCTAGTTCCAAGATCAACAAACTTCAATGCAAAGTTTGATGATCTTCAAAGAAGAGGAATTTTGAGTGATTTGGATATTGGGAGAGAGAATGAGAGAATAGTGAGAGAGTGGTGAAACTTCATAAAATGAAAAGTGTGAATTATGAGAAAGTTTTTTTTTCTTGGTTTAGAGGGAAATGGGATAAATAACATCTAGGTTTGGGGCCCAAAAATTTGGTTTGGAGTCCAAAACAATGGTTTGGAGTTAGCTTAGAAAGGTGATTAGGATCTAGCTTTGGAATTAGGCTTGGTAAACTCTCTAGATCCTTCTCCATAATTCCCAATTAATTCAAAAGAAATAAAATCAGAAAAATGAAAAAATGGAGCCAAAACAAGCATGCTGAACTTGCTGGAAAATTCAAATTTTCGCAGCCGTTAACCGGTTAACCAAAAGCGTTAACCGGTTAACCAAAAGCGTTAACCGGTTAACGCATGAAAAATTTGAATTTTCCCTCCTTTTGGTGGGAACTCCAAGAATACATCTGCGCCAATCATTCCAATCTGATCTTGATTCTCAATCCTCCTAGAGCTTTGACCATGATACGGAGCTTGTACAAAAGGCCCTGTGAGCTTCCTGCCAAGTCACCAGGCTCTTGACTTTGACTTGTAAAAATCGTGAGTTCCCGGATGCTTGATCATATTCCTTATGCTAGAACCTGTGAATTCTATGCTTCATTTTTCTATGCAAACATACTAAGGATATGACATGCTTATGATGCTTATGATATGATGATGATTCTAAATAAGAAGAGGGAAATTTTGGGGTGTTACAGCTGCCCTTATTCAAGCAATTGTTAATCTGAAAAGCACGATAGCACGGGCTATCGACCGTTCAGGATAAACTGTGGTTGAATACCGAGAAGACCTGAAATTTGCACTCTGCTGGAGAATGCAGACAATGGAAAATAAACCCAACCAAATAACGCTTTGGGTGACTGAAGTGAAGACATAGCAGACGAGCTTCTTCTAAATTGAATTGTTACGCCAGATAGGAAAAACTTAGACAGACGAGTCTTCTTCAAGCAAACTTGTTACGCCAGGAATTGGACATACGAGCTCTCTTCAAGCAACCCTGTTACATCAGGAACTAGACATACGAGCCCTCTTCGAATAAACCTGTTACGCTAGGGACTAGACATACGAGCCCTCTTCAAATAAACCTCCTTCGGATAAACCTGTTACGCCAGGACCGGTGATGCACTTAAATCTGTGGGATAGACATGCATAATCAAGATAGACGAACCCTATTCATATATCCTCCGTAGATATATGGTCTAAGACAAACGACTCTTCTTCGAGCAAACCTGTTACGCCATGTGCGACATTAGGATTGGACGAATCCTCTTCACAAATCTTGCATAGATAAGTGGTGTCTGAGGCAGACGAACCTCCTTCGGCTAACCTATTACGCCAGGACTGGTAACCATTTTGACGTTTAATCCCACCGTCAGGGCTTCAAACCTCTTCAACATAGACGAGTATTGGATGATCATCAAGAGAACACAGACGAGTTCCATAAGTCAATGATACAAACGAATATCAGACGATGATCTAAGAAACCTAGACGAACGCTTCGGGCGATGATACAGACGAATATCAGCCACTGATATAGACGAATACCAGAAATCCAACACAGACGGGCACTTGGAGTAGCAATACAGACGAGTACCAGAGATCCAACATAGATGAACATTTCTAGTAGCAATACATATGAGTACTAGAAATTCAACACAGACGAGCATTTGGAGTAGCAATACAGACGAGTACCAGAAATCCAACACAAACGGCCATTTGGAGTAGCAATACAGACGAGTACCAGAGCGATCATCAAATCAATACATATGAATATAAGCTAACACAGACGAGTGTGAGGGATGATACAGACAAGTATCCAAACAATGCAAACGAGCTTCAAACAGATAACAAACACAGACAAATGCTGGGAAACGCATACGAGCAACAAGCAAAGTGCCCTGATTGGCTATAAAAATCTCAACTCTGCAGGGGAGAACCAGGTCAAGAGGCTTTGACGATGCTTAACTCTGGTTAGGGGGATGAATACTTGTTTGTATCATCACATTAGTCAAAAATAAATTGGCTACTTCTTTGGGGAATATTTCAATGAAGGGAGCAAATCCCAGTCATGACCTCTGTGGGGAAATCAGGCGTTCAGCTGCCTTCCAGGAATACTTCACTTGTGGAAAGATAATCCACTTGGGGATTGAAATTCTGGGATCAGGTACGTGATGTCAAATGAGATGTTTAAACACTTGAAGACTTAAACAAAACTTAAAGTGCAGGTAAATTAAATAACACAGGAAATTGTTAACCCAATTCAGTGTATCTCCTCACTTACATCTGGGGGCTACCAAGCCAGGAAGGAAATCCAATATAAGTAATATTAATTCTGGACTTAAACCAATCAGTTTAATCCTTCACTTAATATCTACCCAAGGCAATTTCTACCTAAGACACAACTTAGATATGAGTACCTACTCACTCCCCCTCAATCACATAGTGATATTTTACAATGTTTAATAAAACTGAAGTTACACTTCAAACACAACAGCTTGATTTTACTTAAAAGTTTTAATCAAGACACAATACACTTTTTGCTTAAAAGCTCATAAAGTGATACACAACTAAAACCTGCTATTAAGCACACACACCCTTTACAGTCTTCTTAATTTCGTACTCTATTCTGAGAGTTTTTGTTCCTTAAATAGATGCTTGGTTTTTGGGCTTTCTGTAAATAATCCAATCCTGATAACTCATACTGTCATCACCTTGAATTAGGGTTTTTTACTTCCTTGATTCAAGGTGAGTTAGTTATTCTGTTACACTGAAATCAGATAACTATGCTCCCTACAGATGCGCCTTGTATTGTTTATCCATTCACAATTAATTCCAGATAAATTCCCTGAATTTACTCAGTTCTGTTATGCATCATTTAAGTCTGGTAGCAGGTTTAAGATGTCACAACATCTGGTGTGACATCCTGATGTCTGAACTTAATTCATTAACTTATACTCTGTTTGACAATGTCACAACATCTGGTGTGACATCCTGAACTAAATTCAACACTTCTTGTTTGTCAAAAATTCTGCCAATTCTAAACATCTACAAACTCCCCCTTTGGCTAATTTTTGGCTAACACAATCTTCTTGTTTTATCAAAGTGCAGCAGAGTTTTATTTATCAGAGTGCAGCAGAGTTCTTTTCTGTTGAATAATAATTTGCTCCCCCTCAAAACTGTATGTATACTGACTTGTTCAACCGAATTTTCTATAGAACAACTTAGTTCAGAAGCAGGCATTAAACAGACAAACAACAACAACATTATTCATTACTTCTCCCCCTTGTTAGACAGAAATTGGGGCCAAATTTTACACAAGTAGAGATAAAAACAAAATATTCAAAATTACAAAGCCAAAATTACAATGCTGAAATAGGCAGTACACTTTCCACACACATTTTCACTCAGATTCATCATATTCAGTATCTTCTTCCTCTTCAGATTCATCATTAGATTCATCAGCATTCTGAGCAACCTCTTCCAGCTCCAGCCTTTGAATTACTTCCTAAAGCTTTTTCTTTCTGGCATCCAGCTCTTTGCAAGTGTTCTTGATTTCTGCAATCAAAGCAGCTTTGGATATGGGAGTCTTTGCATTTGATGGTCCAGCAGATGTCCCAATGGGAGCTTCAACATCAGCAGCATGATGGCTCAAGAATAGTTTGTAGTGGAAGGCCAGTGGACTTTCTCTCTTGCAGACTGAATCCTTCTCAGTGAGGATGCCTGGATATTGGTTGAGGATGATTCCACAGAGCAGAGATGGGAAGCTTGGTTGCTGATGTCCCTGCATGCTTTAGGGTTTGATCAAAGATGTAAGCTCCAAAGTCCAACTTTGTTTGGGTGCCAACAGCATAGATGAATCTTCCCAATCCAGTAGCTATTGAAGAAGTATGGTTTGTGGGAACCCAATTGACAGTTCCAATCCTGTGCAACATAGCATACTTCCTTGTAAGCAAGCTAACAGAAAGTTTGCCTTTGACTGGCCAAGTTTTGACCTGGTTGGCAGTGATGATCTTGCAGACTTGGTTGTCAGTTTTACCCAGCTCATTAGGCCCATCAGATTCTCTCCCTAGGTAATGATTTATAACCCTAGGAGAGAATTCAACACATCTCCCTCTTACATAAACCTTTCTGAATTCTTCTGACTTTCCATCAGCACAACCTTCTTGCAGATTGACAATGAACTCCTTAACCAGCAGCTCATAGCAGGGTGAAAAATTTGAAACAGTCTTGAATAAACCAGCAGAGGATATTAAGTCTATTACCTCAGTGCACTCTAATGCATTGCTGCTCAGCTCTCTTTCCAGTGCCACCCTTCTTTGGTAGACATACTTCCATTTGCTCACACTTGAAACATGATGGAAAGACACATTGTCCAGAGGAGCTTCAGGAACAGCAGAGTTAGATCTGGGAGGTGATGGCTTCTTCCTTGGTTGGGATGTTGGGACATCCTCTTCAACATCTGAATCATGTGGAGTTGCAGCTTTCCTCTTTTGGGTACTCACCCTGCTCCATTGCTTAGTAGGTCCAAATGAAACTTTGACCTTGTCTTTCTTTGGAGTTGATTGTTTCTTTTCTGGTGTTGCATGTCCATCAAGCTTCTTCTCCTTCCTAGCCCTAAGCCTTTTGGCTATGCTAGGGTCAACAGATGCAATGATCTCTGTGTCAGAGTCATCAACTATGGTTTCAACAGGAGGAGGTTGGGAAGCCTCCTTTTCAGCAGGTTAATCAATAGAAGCTTGATCATCAGTGGCTTCATCATCATCAGTTGAGGCCTTGTTCTGGTCCTCAGATGCTTCAACATTTATTGGGACATCCTGTTGAGCAGGAGTGTCCTCTTCAGCCTGATTGCTTTGTTCTTCTTGTGGAGCAGGCATGCTGTTCAGGGGAACAGATACCCCACACACTACTCTTTGTTCAGATAAAATCTTGTTCACAAGATGCTTGATGGATGCATCCACATAGTCAGAAGCTTTGGGGGTGGTTCTTGTAGATGAAGGAGTCCCCTTGCTTTTGCTGAACACAGGTTCCTTTGCTCTTCTCACATTTGGAGTTCTAGGTTTTTGAGCAAGAGGGACACTTCCTCTGATTTCGTCAATGGGAGTAGTATCCATTGGTACCATAGAGATTGGGGTTGCATGCACTACATCTTCTTGGTTGAGATTTTCATCAGTGAAGTTAGGGTTTTGATGTTGAGACATTTTTCGAATGTAGTGGAAGAGGAGTTTAGGTTTGATTGATTTTGATGAGCTCAGAAAATCAGCTTTAGGATGCAAATGGTTTTGAAGAGATAGTGAGGAGATGAAGAGATGAGAGCACGTTTGAGCTTTTATAAAATCCGTTACTAGTGGAATTCTTAAGAGTGGAATACACAGAGTTACTGACCAGACTGGTGCTGCCATCTGGTGATCATGCCACACGATGTCATAGGACATGTTGGCACTTCTCCATAACTGCTATATTTCACATAAGCAGATTCCCAATTTACCCCTTAGGTTTTCAAATTGGGTAGCATCCAAGGCTTTAGTAAATTTGTCAGCCAATTGCAGATATGTGGCTACATGTTCTAATGAGATCACCTTCTCTTCCATAAGATCTCTGATGAAATGATGCCTGATATCAATGTGCTTAGTCCTGCTGTGTTGGATAGGATTTTTTGAGATGTTGATAGCACTTAAATTGTCACAGTACAATGTCATGACATCTTGTGGGACATTGTATTCTGTGAGCATTTGCTTCATCCATACCAACTATGAACAACTGCTACCAACTACAATATATTCAGCTTCAGCAGTGGATAAGGATACACAATTTTGTTTCTTACTGAACCAATAAATCAAATTGTTTCCTAGAAAGAAGCATCCTCCTGATGTGCTCTTTCTATCATCAACACTTCCAGCCCAGTCAGCATCACAAAAGCCAGTGAGAATTGGTTCACATCCATGAGAGTACATTATGCCATAGTCACAAGTACCATTGACATATTTCAAAATCCTCTTAACCTGGTTTAGATGGCTTACTTTTGGCTCAGCTTGATATCTTGCACATACACCTACTGCAAAAGCTATATCTGGTCTGCTAGCAGTCAGATATAATAGGCTTCCAATCATGCTTCTGTATAAGCTTTGGTCCACATTCTCACCCTTGTCATCCTTTGTCAGCTTTAAATGAGTGGAAGTAGGTGTTCTTTTGTGACTTGCATTGTCCATCCCAAACTTCTTGACAGTGTTCTTTGCATACTTGCTTTGGGATATGAACATGGAGTCCTCCATCTGCTTGATTTGCAGTCCAAGAAAATAGGTTAGTTCTCCTACTAGACTCATCTCAAACTCAGATTCAATTTGAGTAACAAAATGTTTAACCATCCTGTCTGACATCCCACTAAAGACTATGTCATCTACATATATTTGAGCAATCATGACATTTCCTTCTTCATCCTTCACAAACAAGGTTTTGTCTATTCCACCTTTCCTGTACCCTTGTTTTGTGAGAAAAGTGGTCAGTCTTTCATACCATGCTCTTGGGGCTTGCTTCAGACCTTAAAGAGCCTTCCTTAGTTTGTATACATGATCTGGACAGCTTGGATCAACAAATCCTTTAGGCTGCTCCACATATACCTCCTCATTAAGATACCCATTTAGAAAGGCACTTTTAACATCCATTTGAAATAGCTTGAACTTCAGGATACAAGCAATTCCTAAAAGTAGTCTGATTGATTCAAGCCTTGCTACTGGCGCAAATGTTTCATCAAAGTCTACTCCCTCAATTTGTGTGAATCCTTGAGCTACAAGTCTAGCCTTGTTCTTTGTAACAACTCCCTGCTCATTTGACTTGTTCTTGTACACCCATTTAGTGCCAATCACATTTATGTCATCAGGCCTAGGAACAAGATCCCACACTTCATTCCTTGTAAACTGGCCTAATTCTTCTTGCATAGCAGAGATCCAGTACTCATCATTCAGAGCTTCCTTGATGTTTTTAGGTTCTATCTTTGAAACAAAGCAGGAGCCTGAAATCATCTCTCTTGATCTAGTGATTACACCACTGTTGGGATCACCAATTATCAGATCTTTAGGATGATCTTTCTGGATTCTGATGGAGGGAGGTTTGTTGGATTGTTTTGTCTTTGCCTCAGTTAGAGTGAAGTCAGGATTATCACTCTTTATTTCAACTTCAGTCTGATTGTCAGCAGATGTTCCAACATCATCTGTAACATCTGCAGATGCATCATCAATAATCACATTTATTGACTCCATTATAACCTTGGTTCTGGAGTTAAATACTCTATAGGCTATGCTATTTATGGAGTATCCAAGGAAAATCCCTTCATCACTTTTAGGATCCATCTTTCTTCTTTGATCCCTATCAGCCAGAATGTAACATTTACTTCCAAACACATGAAATTACTTGACTGTAGGTTTTCTGCCCTTCCAGACTTCATAGATGGTGGACAAAGTTCCCTTTCTTAGAGTGACTCTATTGTGAATGTAACATGCTGTGTTCATAGCTTCAGCCCAAAAGTACAGTGGTAATTTTTTAGCATGAATCATAGCTCTTGCAGACTCTTGGATAGTTCTGTTTTTCCTCTCAACAATCCCATTCTGTTGAGGGGTGATAGGAGAAGAATACTCATGATTGATTCCTTTTGAAGAACAGAAATCTGAGAATTTTTGATTCTCAAACTCCTTTCCATGGTCACTTCTTATTCTGACCACACAGCTTGCTTTTTCTCTTTGTATTCTTTGGCACAGATCTTTGAATACATCAAACACATCAGACCTTTATTTGATGAAACTTATCCATGTATATCTTGAAAAGTCATCCACAACCACACAAGCATATCTTTTTCCTCCAAGAATCTCAACCTGCATTGGTCCCATAAGATCCATATGCAATAATTCCAAAACTTTGGAAGTTGTCAGATGTTGGAGCTTTGGATGTGACATCTTGGTTTGCTTGCCTATTTGACATTCACCACACACTTTACCTTCATCAATCTTCAGTCTTGGAATACCTCTTACAGCCTCCATAGATATGATCTTCTTTATTCCTCTGAGATGAAGATGACCCAGTCTTTGGTGCCACAGCTTCACTTCTTCTTCTTTGGCTAAGGAGCAAGTTGAAGTGAGACTGAAATCTTGAGGTTCCCACATATAGCAGTTGTCTTTTGATCTGGATCCTCTCATGACAACCTTCTGTTCTTTATCAGACACTATGCATTCAGGTTTGGTAAAGTTTACACTGTAACCTTGATCACATAATTGACTTATGCGGATTAAGTTAGCAGTCAATCTTTTTACCAACAGCACATCATCTAGTCTTGGTACATCTGGGCAGTCCAAAGTCCCAACTCCCTTGATTTCTCCTTTTGCTCCATCTCCAAAGGTTACATATCTGGATGAGTGTGACTTTAAGTCTACCAGCAAATTCTTCAATCCAGTCATGTGCCTTGAGCATCCACTGTCAAAGTACCAGTCTTCCTTAGCTGATAATCTGAGAGATGTATGAGCTATATAGGCAACAACCTTCTTTGACCATTTTTGCCTGTTGAGAGGTTTCCTTTGATGCCTCTGCCCTGTGTAGTGTCCATCTTTAGAGCTCCAAGGTTGTTTGTTGAACTTGTTCTTGGGCATGTATTTGTAGCTTTGATCAGCATGAAGACTAGCTTTAGGTACCCATACTTTCTTGATTACCTCTGTCTTCTGCTTAGGGGGTTGCTGATATCTTTGATTTTGATGTCCATGCAGCACTTTCTTGGTGACTTCTGTCTTCTGCTTAGGGGGTTGCTGATATCTCTGAGTTGGATGTCCATGCAGCTTGTAGCAAAAAGGTTTGATGTGACCAAACCTTCCACAATGATGGCATCTCCATCTTTGATACTTCTTTTTCATCATGTTCTTGTCATGATGTTGAGACATCTGTTTGGACATCTTGTTTGACTTCATGGGATTTGAAGTTGTTTTGCTGGTGCTAGCCTCAAACTTTTGAGCTTTATTAAATCCCAACCCAGTCCTATCCCCTGAGTGCTTGTTGTTGTTGAGAATGACATCCAGTGTGTTTGAGCTACTGTTCAGCATTCTGACAGATTTGGACATATGCTCCAATTTGGAGTTGAGTAGGCTTACTTCACTTTTCAAAGTGTCAATGATCTCTAGATTACTTGTCTTTTCAGCCTTTAATCCCTCAATCTGCTTCTTCTTCTTTATATTCTCCATGCATACTTCAGTGCTCCTTTTACACAGCATCTTGTATGATTCTTCAAGCTCTTCAAATGTCAGCTCCTCATCACTGGATCCCCCTTCAGATTCGCATACTCCAGCTAGAGCAGTGATGTGCTTTGCAGATTCTTCTTCTGACTCACATCCTGAGTCTTCATCTGACCAGGTCACAGATAGACCTTTCTTCTGCTTCTTTAGATAGGTTGGGCATTCATTTCTGATGTGTCCATATCCTTCACATCAATGACATTGAATCCCTTTTCCTTGGTTGGTCTTCTCATCATAATTTGACCTTCTATCATAAGGTATTTTATTCTCAGAAGAGTTTGAGTTTCTTCCACTTGGTCTGGACCTGTTATCCATTCTTTTGAGAATTTTGTTGAATTGTCTTCCAAGCATAGCAATTGTTTCTGATAAATTTTCTTCAGGGTCTGCTTCATGACTTTCTTCTTCTTTATCAGTATTTGAGACCAAGGCTATGCTTTTGTTTTTCTTCACAATTGTATCATTCATTCCCGTCTCAAATGTTTGAAGGGAACTAATGAGCTCTTCAACCTTCATTGTGCATATGTCCTAAGCTTCTTCTATTGCAGTAACCTTCATGTCAAATCTTTTTGGTAAGGATCTGAGAATCTTTCTTACCAACTTTTCATCACTCATCTTCTCTCCCAAAGCACCAGAAGTATTAGGTATTTCCAAGATGTTCATGTAAAACTCATGAATTGTCTCATCTTCCTTCATTCTCAAGTTTTCAAACTTGATGGTGAGAAGTTGAAGTCTTGACATCTTCACCTTTGATGTTCCTTCATGAGTGGTTTTGAGAGTGTCCCAAACATCCTTGGCCAGCTCACAGTGATGCACAAGTCTAAATATGTTCCTATCAATGCCATTGAATAAGGCATTTAAGGCTTTGGAATTTCCAAGTGCTGAATCTTCTTCCTCCTTGCTCCATTCTTCTTCAGGCTTCAACACTTTTGCCCCATCCTTATTGTCTTGGACAGGGTGCTCCCATCCTTTGTTGACTGCTTTCCAAGCCATGCTATCAGGTGATTTTAAGAATGCTACCATTCTTGGCTTCCAGTAGTCATAGTTGGATCCATCCAATATAGGTGCCATATTCACAGATCCTACATCTCTGTCCATGTTCCCAAAATTTGCAGTCCCTAGATCTCACTCAGTTAAACAGGCAGGGTGCCTGCTCTAATGCCAATTGAAATTCTGGGATCAGGTACGTGATGTCGAATGAGATGTTTAAACACTTGAAGACTTAAACAAAACTTAAAGTGCAGGTAAATTAAATAACACAGGAAATTGTTAACCCAGTTCAGTGTATCTCCACACTTACATCTGGGGGCTACCAAGCCAGGAAGGAAATCCAATATAAGTAATATTAATTCTGGACTTAAACCAATCAGTTTAATCCTTCACTTAATATCTACCCAAGGCAATTTCTACCTAAGACACAACTTAGATATGAGTACCTACTCACTCCCCCTCAATCACATAGTGATACTTTACAATGTTTAATAAAACTGAAGTTACACTTCAAACACAACAGCTTGATTTTACTTAAAAGTTTTAATCAAGACACAATACACTTTTTTCTTAAAAGCTCATAAAGTGATACACAACTAAAACCTGCTATTAAACACAAACACCCTTTACAGTCTTCTTAATTTCGTACTCTATTCTGAGAGTTTCTGTTCCTTCAATAGATGCTTGGTTTTTGGGCTTTCTGTAAATAATCCAGTCCTGATAACTCATACTGTCATCACCTTGAATCAGGGTTTGTTACTTCCTTGATTCAAGGTGAGTTAGTTATTCTGTTACACTAAAATCAGATAACTAAGCTCCCTACAGATGCGCCTTGTATTGTTTATCCATTCACAATTAATTCCAGATAAATTCCCTGAATTTACTCAGTTCTGTTATGCATCATTTAAGTCTGGTAGCAGGTTTAAGATGTCACAACATCTGGTGTGACATCCTGATGTCTGAACTTAATTCATTAACTTATACTCTGTTTGACAATGTCACAACATCTGGTGTGACATCCTGAACTAAATTCAACACTTCTTGTTTGTCAAAAAATCTGCCAATTCTAAACATCTACAGGGATGAAAGCTCTTCAATTAGCCTTGGGGTTTGGCTGGGGATTCCACCTACTCTAACTCAGCTGGGGAATATTCTACTTGGGGAAGTCTAACACCATCCTGCAAAACTTGCAACAACAGTATACACACATGTCATTTTTTTAGAAAAATCAACATGTTTTAAATGCAATATTCTTTTTGCCAAAAATTCAGGACATTTTTTCAAACAAAGTAAACAAAACACAACACAACTTTTGACTGAATATTCATTTATTGAGGGGTCTCTGAAAAGAAAAAGTTTTACATCAGGAAGCAACTACCTGGAAAGAGGTAGCTACCATAAAATTGAGAAAAGAAACTATCCTAATGGCAATGTACACGGCGTTCCAATGAGTTTCCTTCCTGGTATGACCAACATGTCTTCCAGAATTTTCATTCTTGCCTTTACTTTCTGAAGAAGATGAGGGGACTGATTCCTACCCTTCTGATATTGTCAGACTGTTTGAGACGATGATTTGGTTCAGATTACCCAGATCACAGTTATTCGCTTATTCCCTTGTTTTGTGTGGATCGCCCTTTCGGGTTTTCAATCCACCGGGATACCCTTTTTTCCTGAGCTGTCTGATGTGGCTTTTCAACTCAACGGGTGTACATTTTTTTATTTATTTTCCCTAACTTTTCCCGAGCTTTTTATTCTGTTTTTAGCTCGCCGTGATGCCCTTTTCCTTGCCTGGACTTTAATTCTGTTTTTGTGTCCAGCGGGTCTTTTATGCGAAGTATTTTTTAATTGCGTCCGAGTTAATATGGGATTGGAAGACTTCTCCATCCATAGTAGTGAGCATCAGTGCCCCACCAGAGAAAACTTTCTTTACTATGAATGGGCCTTCGTAGTTTGGGGTCCACTTGCCCATGTGATCTGAACCTGGAGGAATGATCCTTTTGAGTACAAACTCGCCTACTTGATACTCTCGAGTACGTACTCTTTGGTCGAAATCTTGCTTCATTCTCCTCTGATAAAGCTGACCATGATAGATAGATGCTAATCTTTTTTCCTCAATTAGGCACAACTGATTATACCGAGCACGTACCCACTCAGCCTTATCAAGCTTCACATCCATCATTACACGTAAAGAAGGAATTTCTACCTCAACAGGCAAGACTGCTTCCATGCCATATTGTAAACACCCCATATTTTCCCTCACTCATATCACACCATGGCTTGTAATCTTTCATATTTACATAAGCATGCTATCTCATATTGCATTTTTGTTTCATCTGCATAGTTCAAGTTCATCTGCATCTAGGGTTTATGATCTGGGCAATCCAAGGTTCCATCTGAGCCATCCCAAAGGCCTCAAAGCTTTCCAAGAGGGTCCATGTGTGTTCTATCATCATTTTATGTCCCTCAAATTTCATGGAAGTCAAAAGATCACAAGAACTGGCAAAGCATGGAATCAGAGCTAGGGTTTTCACTACATAGATGACCAAAATTAGGGTTTTGGTTTTAGAGGCCTCAACTCCAAAATTTTGGTCCATTCTTGTTTCTAATGTTCTTAATATGTTATAAGGATCATGTGTACCAAGTTTGATGAAGAAATTCATTATGGAAGTCATTTTTTCACTGGGTAACTTCTTGAGCAAGTTAAGTCAAAATCAGGGCATCTGAGGCCCCCAACAATGGAACCAAAGGGATATTTTCATCAAATTGAAGTTCTATGGTCTTTATTTGATCTTATAAGAGGTTGGAAGTTCACAAGATTGAAGAATTTTGAGCCATTTGCAAACTTGCCAAAAATGGAAATGACTTGTAATGGAAACTTTCCATTTTGGGAAAGTTTTTCAACCTCTTCTTTCTTGATCCAAAATGCTTCAAATGAAAAATTCTTGGTCATGAAAGTTGTAGATTAGGTCTTTCCTTTTTCAAAAAGTACAAGAACTCCTTCTAATTCATTATAGAACTCAAGTTATGATCCTTCAAAGTTGGCAAAAATCCTATAATTTTCAAGAATGCACCCAAGAGGGATTTTTGCAAAACCACTTGCCAAGGCTTCTAATGACTTCAAATGTGTACAAACACTTCATAACATGATCAAACAACATCAAAGACTCAGAATTGGCCCAAGAATTGGATCATTTCATGCCTTGAATCACAAGAAACACCAAAGAGGGAAAATTTGCAAAACACATAGAAACCCTAGCTACAAGTGTTCCAGCTCATCAATTTCAATCCTATGGCCTTCCTTGATCCATGCTGAGGTCAGACACCCCATAAACTCAGGCCTGCACCATGCCCATACCTCAAGTACACATTCTTGACTTTTTTACAAATCACCCCATACCAATCACACTATGCCACACCAATTCCTCTGACCAATCACACTTGCATATACAAACATTATGGAACACAAACACACAATGCTTGAAGCCTGAAACACACCCAAGCTCAGATTACACAAAACTTGCACAAAACTTCATCTCTTTGAATCTCCCAACTCAGCCATCAAAACTTCAAAATTCTTTCACCAATCATCTCCACATAACCCCAGGATCATTTCCCACCCCTCACATTAGCCTGAAACCATCTCAAACAAAAACACGATTTTGACATGCTCTGAACTGAAACCTTCAAAACAGTCCATACAAACTTGTTTTAAGCTTGCCAGAAGCATCAAGGGGTTCATTGGAGTGGAAAAGCACCAAGGAGGTGGCCAAAAAGCTCCAGATAGCAAAGCTCCATCTCAAGTAACCTCAAGAACATTTTTTCCAGAAATGCATTTTTAAGTTCTTAAATGAATCCTCATGATGTGCTGATGATCCTGATGTGTTTATTTTGCAAAATGATTGAGTATTAAGCATGTATGAGTTCTCTGAAAGTTTTTGACCTAAAACTGATTTGCTTCGATTCAGCTTTAATACATGAAATAAATGTGTTTTGGTTGATGATTCTTGTTGTATGATGTTTGGGGTTTGATTCTGGGCAGAGGGATTGAGTTTTAGATGCTTAGGGAGAGAGATAGGGTTTTTGCTCGCCGGAGAAGATGATCGGAACACTGTTCCGGTCATTTGAAAGTTGTTAGGGTTAATGACGTGTAATTAGCTAGGTTTGAATTCTGACCCTAGGATCTTGTGTTGGCGCATGTTTTCAGTGGTCTAGTCATTTCATTAACCCTAATCCAGTTTAATTAGTTTAATTTTAATTAATTAAGTCAGGATTAATCCCAGCCCTTGGATTACGCACTGGTCAACCCCATTCCCCCCAGTTTGAATCTGGACCCTCAGATGTGATTACTTCCCCTTTATTTTATTTTTATTTCATTTTCTTTGTATTTTTCTTTCATAATTTATTTAAAATAGCAAAATCCATTTAAAAAATCTGAAATTTTTTATCACGACTTTTATTAATTTTCAGAAACCAAAAATATTTTTATTTTTATTTTTTGCATTAAAAAAGTATTTTTAAATCATTTAAATGTTTTATTTAATTAATTAATTGATTTTAATTAATTAAAAATATATTTAAGTATTTAAAAATCACCAAAAAAATCAGAGGGCATTCTAAGACATTTAGAAACATTTACAAACTCACCTTATAAATTTCTTTTTGGTTTTGATCATACTTTGAGATTTTTCAATGAATTAGGGTTCTTAAAAATGTTCATTTTCTAACCCTAACTTCAAAAATTCATAACCCTAAAACTAATTTGAGTTTGTGACTTGCTTCCATTGCATCCCATCTCTCAATTAAGCATACATATGCATCATGTGTGACTTTGCAGCATCTCATGACTCATTTGCCTTGCATATGCACTTCTGACTTTGATCATAGCACCTTTGTTTGATGCATTTGCATTTCATTTCTTTCTTTACATGTTCAACTAACATATCAGGGGCTTATGGTAAGTTGTTTAAGGTGTGGATGTGCATCCATATCTAACTTCTCTTTCTCTCTTATTCTTGTACATTATACTTGTGTTTGAAGTGAATTCCATTCACTTGTGCCCTTTCCCCTCTTTTCTTTCTCTTGGGATTACTTATCTTCTTAAATGAAGTAAGTAACCTTCCTTTCTTCTCTTTCTCTTTTCATCTGCTTCTTCCTTGGTAGCCATCTTGAAGAATTCTCTTGAGCCTCACAAACCATAGGATAACCAAGCATGATAACTTTAGGGTTGTATATAGTCTCCCTTTAGTCTTTTACCTTTGAGTCTTCTTTGAGTCTCTCTTCTCATCTCTTAATCAGAGACTAAACTCTTAAAGTTTTAGGACTTTGGAATTAGGGTTATGCCTGTATCCTTCTATTAGGATGGAGTGTATAACTTTAATTCTAAGTGTTAAACCTTTAATTTGTTTAAACCTCTTAATCAATTCATCTTAATAATCACTAAGACTTCATCTTGTAACTTGGGCCTTACATTAGGGTTCTAATTCTTCCTTTATGGTTAAGAAGGACTAACCCTAGTGTTTAATGGACAAGTCCCCCTCAAGCTGTCTTACAAACCATAAAACTCATTTCTTAACCTCATCCCTAATTAAAATCCACTTAATAAAGGCTTTGTTATATAATGAATTTAATCCCTAACCATGGATTAAGTTGAGGTATCTTCCTCAGCTTAAGTGTTCTCACCTATTATCCTTCTATTAGGATGGTGTAATGAGCCCACTAATATGTGATTAGAGATTAAACGCATTACTTAACACTAAACAAAAACCCAAAAAAACATCTTAATAATCACAAGTAGGTTAATGATCTTAATCCTACATCATCATGGTAATTAAGTTGAGATGCTTATCTCATACTTATGTAGGCTCATTATCCCTAATCAGGAAGGATATAATGAGCTTACAAGCCCTTGATTTAGGCTCAAGCTCATTAACTTATGCAAAATACCAAAAACAATAAAAAACTGAAAACACCAAAAACAAACAATAATTGTCTCCTCCGGGATTCATTTCTCATCATCTTCACTCACCAACGGGAACTTGCTTCTTTCGTCTAATGCAAGACAGTTAGCACTCGATCCAGACGAGTCATACACTTGAGCATAAACAAGCAAGTAGTTCACAAGTTAATTTATTTTCCAGTCTTTTTGAGTCGAACTACGGTGTTCTGACTTCCTCATTGCATGCGAGGATATGTAGGCGTAACTTAACGGTTATCAAACAAAAGTCTCTGTGTCTTCCCACTCTTTCAGCATTCTTTTTAAGCCTCAGATCCTGAGCATTCACCTTTTTCACTGACACTTGTACATTTCTTTTCCAACTTTTACACACAGATAGCACCTACCCTGCCCCTTTAAACACAATCTTTTAAGCGTGTATCCTGTCGAATACGACGGACAATCTGGGTGCTAATACCTTCCCAGGTTGCAACCAACCCCCCTTCTCAGTTTTTCTAGTTCGCAACCGTCTTATCCATCTATTTCCCGGTTTAAACAACATTACCTTTCCTTCGGGATAAAAATGCCTAGCTGGCGACTCTATTCATTTCACCTTCATTTTCTCCTTTCGCCAACCGTTCGCGTCTATACCCTATCTGACCCGGTGTCTTTTCGGGGGAGCGATAGCTTGGCGACTCTGCTGGGGAAACCTTATATAGCAGCCAGGGCTTCTGGTTCTTTTTGTGGGTTCCTCCAAGCGCTTGTTTGATTTCTATTTACGGGGGTGTTATGTGCTACTTGTACTTGGTTGTTATTGCTTTATTTATTGCTTTCATTTACAGTTTTATGCATTTCATACTGTCATTATCATCTGTGCTGGATCTGCTGTTTCTTTTGGTGAGTGGGATTGTTGAGTGATTAAGGTTCCATATTGGGGACCTGAGTGACACATAGGCTAGAGTGGCTTCATATTCTTTCCTATTCCATTTCGGTTTGGTGCGAGAATATGAAACACGGTTCAGACATGAGTTTCTTCTTGAGAACTTTGTGCTACGGATTTCCTGTAGTGCTAGGGCTATCTGGGAAGCCTGCTAAGTCTGGATGACCTTTTATGACCTTCAGCATCTAAGGTGAATTAGAGGAGGATCCTTTATGGTTATTGTAAACACTGTACCTCCGGGTTAGAAGTGTTTACACTTCTCATAACTAATCCAAGTCTTAGGATCCTTGTTCTAGAACAATACATGTGAGGGGGTTGGGATGTTTACAGGTTTGCAGGAACTCTTGGCCTCATCATAACTTATTACTTGATTTGTTAAGGTTGTATTATTTTGGATAATTATTGTGAAACCCCGGACTTGTGACTCTTTATTTGAGTCCCCCACCTGGTTACTGGTTTTCTAAGCCTCCATCCAGACTTATGAACACACATGGACCCTATCAAGGCAGATAACAAATCCAACACTTGATCACAAACCCTTTGCATATCATTTTTCATACATCATTTTGCATCATTTAACATTTTCCTATTTGTTTTACAGGGTATCCACCTTCTTATCTTTGGTTTGGTTTTGACCTGCTCTACTGCTCAGTTTCCTCCAGTTATCTTCATCAGAGATTCCTCTCCAGCACCTTCATCAGTTTGTCTTCATCAGAGACTCTTCTCCAGTTGTCTTCATCAGAGACCCTTCTTTAGCACCCTCTCCAGTTATCTTCATTAATTTTCAGCATTTACCTTCATCAGCGTTTCTCCTTAGTTTTCTTCACCAACATCCATTATCAGCATGAACACTTCCAGGAAGAGCAACATCACCTATCATTTCTTTGAGCCCACTCTAACAGGCATCAGACATATCCAGTCTCTCATCACTCCTAATCATGTTCCTCTATTTAGGGAACATTATGGAGGCATATTGGACATGATCATAGACCTGGATGCATCCTAGAGGAGCATGATCCACACTTGCTTGTAGTTTTATGACCCTCCACTCAGATGTTTCACATTCCCTGATTTTTAGTTGGGACCTTTGCTGGAAGAGTTCTCCAAGTTGCTAGGTGTCCCTATCAGGAGAGGGATTCCTTTCAACCCTGAGATAGTTGCTCCCAAGAATGAAGATATAGCTAAGGCATTGCACCTGGAGCCTACCCTCATTGATTAGAGCATGACCACCAAGGTTGGGATTCCAGGCCTTCACTTAGACTTCTTGATCTCTCAGGCCACCCTGCATGCTGCAGCAGGAAAGTGGGATACTGTTTGTGCACTCTTGGCACTCAGCATATATGGAGTTATCTTGTTTGCAGACGAGCCAAAGTTTGTAAGAAAGAATGCTATTCACCTGTTCTTACTAAGGAATCCAGTTCCTACCCTGCTTGGAGACTTCTATTACTCAGTGCACCAGAGGAATGAGAAGAAAATGGGGAGATGGGTCAGATGTTGTGCACCCATTTTCTACTGCTGGTTGTTAAGACACTTTCCGAAGTACGAAACTTTCCCGAATCCTCATCAGCCAAGGAACTGTGCCAAGAGATTGATTACCCTTACATCAGAAGACATCAGATGGTGCACTCAGAGCACCAAGGGCAAAGATATCATCACTAGTTGTGGGCAGTATCCTAATGTGCCTTTGATTGGACTAAAAGGTTGCATCAACTACAACCCCTTTCTTTTCAAGAGGCAATTAGGGTATGCTTTGGTTCATCCCCCAAGAGGGAAAGACTTGACAGAAACCCTCTATTGTGACATCCAACACAACTCTGCTATTGTCAGACAGGAAGCCTGGGCCTGGGACAACATTCAGACTAAGGGGACAGCTATCCTTGGCAAGTGCAACAATATAGCTTCAACTTAGTATCTTGACTGGTCTCGTGTTAGGGGGCAGATCACCCGGATGCCATTCACCTTAGAGGATATACCTAGACCATCAGCAGTGCAGCCTGCAGCTACTGTTAGCTTAGAGGAGTTTGAGAAACTGAAGGAAAGGAATACTTAGCTCTCTAAAGCCTTGAAGAAGACCCTCTGGGAGAGGAATGACAACCGTTTATATAATGAGAGGTCAGAGAAGCTCCGGATTGAGCACTTGACCAAGATTGAGAAGACGGATGACTACATCAGAAAGGCTAGAGCAGGGGAGCTAGTACTGAAGAATGCTTGCAAGGAAGTTAAGACTCAGAAGGCCAGAGCTGAGCATTACTTAGAGGAGAGTCAGGCTAGGTGGATCAGGATCACTGAGGCCCGTGCATAGGAAGATCAGAGAACCCAAGCTAGGATAGAGCAACTGAAGGCTAGTGAGAAGAAGAATCAGGCAGCTTTGATATCAGCACAAAAGGAGATCTCTGAGTTAAAACTCCGGGCGGGGTTGAAGAGGTCAAAGGATCAGGATAAGCACAAGAAGTTGACCAGTGCCATTGCCACCAGAAACCTCCTCATCAAGACTATCACAGAGCACCCAATAGGGCCAGTGACTGAGGCTCTCCTGAAGGAAGTCAGAGAGGATGACTTTGGACTGGATGTTTGATTTCCTTGTACTTGTACTTTCTTTGTCTGTACTTTTGATTTTATTGATGTATTTTGACCCACCATGGGGACTTTATTGTAATCAAACTATGTATCTTCACATTTTTGTAATATATGGTTTGTATTATTTTTGTGGGCTAAATCTCTCTTCAACATCAATATTTCCTCGAGGTCTAGAAAGGTCAAAACCAAAGAACCAAACCAGATACCCTTGGAAGACAAATAGGCATCCTGCATTGCATACTAACATCATTTCTTTTTTTGTAGGTTTTGTTTTTGTTGTTTCTCACTTTGTTGTGATTTCAGGAAACATTGCTCGTAGAAGAGTGTTCCCTGTCAATAGAGTGCACCGGTATCCGACAAGAAACAACCTTCCGGGATTACAAATGGATCAGGTTCAACAAGACTTGACTGAAGTGAGAGCCCAAATGGCCAATGAGAGAACAAAAATGAGGGCCCAAATGAATCAATTTATGACAGTGATGACTGGTTTGGCTCAAAGCCAGGAGAGACTGAGAGAGTTAGTCGAGCGAAAAACTCCCGAGGAAAACCATCTAGGAACAGGGGGTACCAGTAACAACGATCATGTGCAGCCTCGCACTGACCCCCCAGAGTTTGGACCTCATTTGAACCCAGACATCAATGCTATAAGGAACACCCAAGGTAACACTGAAGGAAGGGCTTTGCAGGAAGACCCTCAAGAAGAACAGTTTACTGTGGTTGGGGCTGGAGACGAATTTTACGACCGTCGGTTGGATGAAATTGCAGAGAAGCTAAGGTCTCTTGAATCCCAAAACTCTTTGGGTTTTGATGTCACGGACATGGGATTGGTGGAAGGGGTTAAAATTCCTCACAAGTTCAAACCCCCTTGTTTTGAAAGATACAATGGCACATCCTGCCCACGTACCCATCTTCAGTCTTTCCTGGGGAGATTGAAAGCCTACACCATGGATGAGAAACTGTGGATGTTTTAATTCGAGGATAGCTTGACAGGGGCATCCCGAGAATGATATTCTCACTTGACCAGGGCCACAGTTAGAAATTAGAAAGACTTGGCAAAAGCTTTCATCCGTCAATATCAGTATAATCTGGACATGGCTCCAAACAGAACCCTTCTGATGGGAATGTCACAATCTTCCCGTGAAAGCTTTAGAGAGTATACCCAAAGGTGGAGGCAACTGGCTGCTGCCGTTCAACCCCCGATGTCAGAAAGGGAAATGGTAGATATGTTCATGAATACTCTTCAGGGTACCTATATTGACAGATTGGCTGCATTTTCTTCCACCAGCTTTGCAGATGTGGTAATAGCTGGGGAGAGAATTGAGAGCTTACTGAAGATGGGAAAGATTTTCGACAACGATGCCAGTTCAAGCAATGCAAGGAAGCCATTTTCTAGGCCCCGTAGATCTGGTGAAACAAATTATATGCATATGGGAAGAGGGAGACCCCAGTATCTGCCCAGATCAGTCGTTGCCGTCACTATTCCTACTCCACCTCCTCAGTATACTCAACAACCACAACACTTTCCTCAACAACCACAGTTTCCTCAACAGAGATCCTAAAACAACAATAACAACAATCAGCAACAACGCCCTTTTCAACAGCGACATTCTCAGATCAACAGGGTGATTGCCCCTATTCCAATGCCATATGCCACATTGCTGCCACAACTCCTAAATCTCAATCTTGTTGAGGTGAGGACATTGGCTCCACCTGATCCTCAGAACCTTCCGAGAAACTACGATGTTAACACTAGGTGTGCTTTTCATTCTAACGCACCTGGTCACTCCACGGAAAAATGCAGGGCTTTGCATATGAAGGTCCATGATCTGGTTGATTCAAAGGCCCTGAACTTTGCACCACCTCCCAATGTCATGAAAAATCCTATGCCAAGCCACAATGGACCAAGGATTAATGCTATAGAGGAAGGCTCACCCATGATTTTGATTGAAGATATTGCAAGTATTCAGACACCTCTGGCAGAGGTTAAAGCTCAGCTTTTGAAATGCCAAGTGTTTCCAGGTTGTGAGGCCTGTTGTGAATCTTGCAAGGTTTCCGAGAATGGGTATGCAAGCTTGAGGAATGGCATCATTGACTTGATTAAAGAAGGAATTCTGCAAATAACCACAACAGCTTCTACAACACCAACAACTCTTTTGTCAACAACAAGTGATTCTCCTACAACTGCAACAACCATTGTTCCTACTGACTCGTCTACAACTTCAACAACCACTTCTTCCATTACTTCAACAAACAACAGTTCCATTTCATCTCCTTCTACAACTTCAGCAACCACCAACAACGATGTCTCCACAATTACTATTTATTATGACCCTACAACGGTCCCAAACTCCAGCAACTTTCAACAACAATCTCAACAACAGTTTCAGCAACAACCAAGCTTCAATTCATCACCACCAACATCTACAAGAAGTCCTGTCACCATTTTCTATGATCCACAGACTATAACGGTTCCGACATCTGCTGCAGTGAGCCCAATCACCATCATGGTGCTAGGGCCAATTCCATATGATAAAGACAATGTTGTACCATGGCATTATGGTGCTGACCTTTACTACAACGGAGAAAAAGTCCTTCTTGATTCTTCAGTCCCTACTCCCTAAGTGGATAATGTCGGGGGAGGCGGAGGCTTCACCCGAAGCAGATGCCTCTTTGCGTCACAAGCTCCAAGAACTATTACCGAGGCAGAGGTCGTTGCCAAAGCCAAAGGAAAAAGTGTGATACCCAAAGAATTTGCACCAAAGGGAGACTCATAAATCATCCTTTGACCAGGATGTGGATGAATTTATGAGGATAATTAAAAGAAGTGACTACAAAGTTGTGGATCAGCTCCACCAGACACCTTCTAAGATCTCTATATTATCCCTGTTGTTGTGTTCCAAAGCTCATCGGGATGCACTACTCAAAGTTCTGCACGCTGCCTACGTGCCCGAAGAGATCACAGTGAATCATCTTGAGACAGTGGTGTCTAATGTCAATACTAGCTGTAGATGTTTAAGAATTGGCAGAATTTTTGACCAACAAGAAATGTTGAATTCAGTTCAGAATGTCCTATCAGATGTTGGGACATTATCAAACAGAGTATAAGAACTTAATTCAGGATGTCACACCAGATGTTGGGACATTGTGTAAATGACTTAAGTTCAGTTTTTCAGGAAGTCCCAACAGATGTTGAGACATCTCAAACCTGCTACCAGAATTAATTAATGACTAACTGATCAGAGATATTTAAGGAGAGTTATCTGGAATTAATTAATGATGGATAAAAATAGAACAAGGCGCATCTGTAGGGAGTTTTATATTGAGGATTCAGATTAAAACAGAAGACCTAAATCACATAGAATCTAGGAAGTAACAAACCCTAATTCAAGGTGGAAGCTGCATGCGCATTAGGGCTGGATTGACCTACAGAAAGCCCAAATTACAAACACCTATTTAAGCAACAGAAACTCACAGAATTGTGTACGAATTTCAGAAGACCAAATAGGGTGTCTAGTGTTTTAATAGCAGGTTGTTTTATTGTACCACTTTATGAGCTTTTAAGCAAAAGTGCATTTGTGACTTGATTGAAACTGTGAAGTAAGATCAAGCTGTTTTGTTTGAAGTATGACTTCAATTTCATTAAACTTGTAAACAAAATCACTGTGTGATTGAGGGGGAGTGAGTAGGGTACTCTTATCTAAGTTGTGTCTTAGGTAGAAATTGCATTGGGTAGTTATTAAGTGATAGATTAAACAGGGTGGTTTAAGTCTAGAATTAATATTACTTATAGTGGATTTCTTCCTGGCTTGGTAGCCTCCAGATGTAGGTGTGGTTATACACTGAACTGGGTTAACAAACTCCTGTGTTGTTTACTTTTCTTGCTATTTAAGTTTTGGTTAAATCTGTCAAGTGTTGGGACATCTCTTAGGACATCTCATACCTGATCACAGAATTTCAATTGGCATCAGAGCAGGCACCCTGCCTGTTTATACTGGGTGAGATCTAGGGAATACAAATTCTGGAAACATGGACAGAGATATAGGATCAGTAAATAGACCACCTATACTGGATGGATCTAATTATGACTACTGGAAGCCAAGAATGATTGCATTCTTAAGATCACTTGACAACAGGGCATGGAGAGCAGTCAACATTGGATGGGATCATCCTGTCCAAGACACCAAAGATGGATCAAAAGTGCTGAAACCTGAAGAAGAATGGAGTAAGGAGGAAGAAGATTCAGCACTAGGCAACTCAAAGGCCTTAAATGCTTTATTCAATGGCATTGATAGGAACATCTTTAGACTTGTGCATCACTGTGAGCTGGCCAAAGATGTTTGGGACACTCTCAAAATAACTCATGAAGGAACATCAAAGGTAAAAATGTCAAGACTTCAACTTCTCACCACCAAGTTTGAAAACTTGAGAATGAAGGAAGATGAAACAATTCATGAATTCTACATGAACATCTTAGATATAGCCAATACTTCTGGAGCCTTGGGAGAAAAGATGACTGATGAAAAGCTTGTAAGAAAGATTCTCAGATCTTTGCCAAAAAGATTTGATATGAAAGTCACAGCAATAGAAGAAGCTCAAGACATATGCACAATGAAAGTTGAAGAGCTCATTGGTTCCCTTCAAACATTTGAGATGGGAATGAATGACACAAATGTAAAGAAGAACAAAAGCATAGCCTTGGTGACAAATACTGATGAAGAAGAAGATGATAAACCAGAAACTGGTGAAAGCTTATCAGACAACATTGTTATGCTTGGAAGACAATTCAAAAAGATTCTTAGAGGGATGGAAGGAAAATTCAAATCCAGTGGAAGATACACAAACTCTTATGAGAACAAAAGACCTTATGATGCTAACAGAAGGTCAAATTATGATGAAAAGACCAGTCAAGAAAAAATTAAATGCCATGGATGTGAAGGATATAGACACATCAAGAATGAATGTCCTACCTTCTTAAAAAGGCAAAAGAAAGGACTCTCTGTAACCTGGTCTGATGAAGACTCAGGAGGTGATTCAGAAGAAGAATCATCTAAGCATATCACTGCTCTAGCTGGATTATGTAAATCTGAAAGTGAATCCAGTGATGGGGAGCTTACTTTTGAAGAACTTGAGCAAGCATTCAAAGATCTATACAAAAGAAGCACTGAATTATGCAGTGAGGTCATAAAGCTAAAGAAGCGGAATGAGGCACTAGAAGATGAAAAAGCAAGTGATCAAGAGATCATTAACACCTTGAAAAGTGAAGTAAGTCTTCTCAACTCCAAGTTGGAACACATGTCCAAATCTGTTAGAATGTTGAACAGCAGCTCAAATACACTGGATGTTATTCTCAACAACAATAAGCATTCAGGGGATAAAAGTGGACTGGGATTTAACAGAGTACATAAAGATGAAGCTAGCTCTAGCAAAACTACTTCAAAATCCATACAGTCAAACAAGATGTCCCAACAGATGCTTCAACATCAGGAAAAGAACACAAAGTCAAACATAATGTTCCAACAGATGTCTCAACATTCTGAAAAGAACAAAATGAAGAAGAAGTATAAAAAATGGAGATGTCATCATTGTGGAAGATTTGGACATATCAAACCTCATTGTTATAAGCTGCATGGATATCCAAATCAGATGTATCAGCAACCTCCTAAGCAGAAGATAGAAGTTACCAAGAAAGTGTTGCATAGACATCAAAGAAATCAGCAACCTCCTAAGCAGAAGACAGAGGTCATAAAGAAGGTATGGAGACCAAAAGCTAGTCTTGATGCTGATCAAAGCTACATACCCAAGAACAAGATCAACAAACAACCTTGGAGCTCTACTAATGAACAATACACAGGGCAAAGATATCAAAAGAAATCTCAACTCAAATGGTCAAAGAAAAATGTTGCATATATAGCACATACATCACTAAGAGTATCAGCCAAAGAAGACTGGTACTTTGACAGTGGATGTTCAAGACACATGACTGGATTGAAGAATCTGCTAGTAGACTTAAAGTCTCATTCATCCAGATATGTAACCTTTGGAGATGGAGCTAAAGGAGAAATCAAGGGAGTTGGAACCTTGGACTGTCAAGATGTTCCAAGACTAGATGATGTTCTGCTAGTTAAAGGTTTAACTGCTAACCTGATCTGCATAAGTCAATTATGTGATCAAGGATACAGTGTAAACTTTACCAAAACAGAATGCATAGTGACTAACAAAGAACAAGAGGTTGTCATGAGAGGAGCCAGATCTAAAGACAACTGTTACATGTGGGAACCTCAAGACTTCAGTCTCACTTCAACTTGCTCTTTAGCTAAAGAAGAAGAAGTGAAACTATGGCACCAAAGACTAGGTCATCTTCATTTCAGAGGCATAAAGAAGATCATATCTATGGAAGTTGTAAGAGGTATTCCTAAACTGAAGATTGATGATGGCAAAATATGTGGTGAATGTCAAATAGGCAAGCAAACCAGGATGTCCCATCCAAAGCTCCAACATCTGACAACTTCCAAAGTTTTGGCACTTTTGCATATGGATCTTATGGGACCTATGCAGGTTGAGAGCCTTGGTGGCAAGAGGTATGCCTATGTGGTGGTTGATGACTTTTCAAGGTATACATGGATAAATTTCATCAAAGAAAAGTCTGATGTATTTGATGTATTCAAAGACTTATGCCAAATAATACAAAGGGAAAAAGCCAGCTGTGTGATCAGAATAAGAAGTGATCATGGAAAAGAATTTGAGAACCAAAAGTTCTTAGATTTCTGCTCTTCAGAAGGAATCAATCATGAATATTCTTCACCAATCACACCTCAACAGAATGGGATTGTTGAAAGGAAGAATAGAACTATTCAAGAATCAGCAAGGGCCATGATCCATGCTAAAAAGTTACCTCTGTACTTCTGGGCTGAAGCTATGAACACAGCTTGTTACATTCATAACAGAGTTACTCTAAGGAAAGGAACTTTGTCCACAATCTATGAAGTCTGGAAGGGCAGAAAACCCACAGTTAAGTACTTCCATGTGTTTGGAAGTAACTGTTATATTCTGGCAGATAGGGAGCAAAGGAGAAAAATGGATCCTAAAAGTGATGAAGGGATTTTTCTTGGATACTCTATAAACAGCAGAGCATATAGAGTATTTAATTCTAGAACCAAGGTTATCATGGAGTCTATAAATGTGATAATTGATGATGCTCCTACAGATGTCCCAGAAGATGTTGGAACATCTGCTGATATCAAGATTGAAGCTGAAGAAAAGAGTGATCATTATGACTTCACTCAAACTGATGCAAGGACAGAACAATCCAGCAAACCTCCCTCCATCAGAATACAGAAGGATCATCCCAAAGATTTGATAATTGGTGATCCCAACAGAGGTGTGAGCACTAGATCAAGAGAAGTGATTTCAGGTTCCTGTTTTGTTTCTAAAATAGAACCTAAAAACATCAAGGAAGCTCTTACTGATGAATACTGGATTTGTGCTATGCAAGAGGAATTGGGTCAATTCACAAGGAATGAAGTGTGGAACCTTGTTCCTAGACCTGATGACATAAATGTGATTGGAACTAAATGGGTGTATAAGAACAAGTCAAATGAGCAAGGAGTTGTTACAAAGAAAAAAGCTAGACTTGTAGCTCAAGGATACACACAAATTGAAGGAGTAGACTTTGATGAAACCTTTGCACCAGTAGCAAGGCTTGAATCAATCAGACTACTGTTGGTAATTGCTTGTATCCTAAAGTTCAAGCTATTTCAAATGGATGTGAAAAGTGCCTTTCTTAATGGTTATCTTAATGAAGAGATATATGTAGAACAGCCTAAAGGATTTGTTGATCCAAGCTGTCCAAATCATGTTTACAAACTAAAGAAGGCTCTTTATGGTCTGAAGCAAGCTCCAAGGGCATGGTATGAAAGACTGACTACTTTTCTTATCAAGCAAGGATACAGGAAAGGTGGAATTGACAAAACCTAGTTTGTTAAAGATGAAGAAGGAAATGTCATGATTTCTCAAATATATGTAGATGACATTGTCTTTGGTGGGATGTCTGATAGGATGGTCAAACATTTTGTCAACCAGATGGAATCTGAATTTGAAATGAGCTTAGTAGGAGAATTAACCTACTTTCTTGGACTGCAAATAAAACAAATGGAAGACTCCATGTTCATTTCCCAAAGCAAGTATGCCAAGAACATAGGCAAGAAATTTGGAATGGACAGTGCTACTCATAAGAGAACTCCTGCCCCCACACATTTAAAGCTGACTAAAGATGAACAGGGTGAGAATGTAGATCAAAGCATATACAGAAGCATGATTGGAAGCTTGTTATATTTGACTGCTAGCAGACCAGACATAGCTTTTGCAGTAGGTGTGTGTGCAAGATATCAAGCTGATCCAAAAGTCAGTCATCTCAATCAAGTCAAGAGAATTCTTAAATATGTTAATGGTACTTGTGACTATGGCATAATGTACTTTCATGGATGCAAACCAATTCTCACTGGCTTCTGTGATCCTGATTGGGCTGGAAGTGCTGATGACAGAAAAAGCACTTCAGGAGGATGCTTCTTTCTAGGAAACAATTTGATTTCTTGGTTCAGTAAGAAACAAAATTGTGTATCCTTATCTACAGCTGAAGCTGAATATATAGCAGCTGGAAGCAGTTGTTCTCAGTTGGTTTGGATGAAGCAAATGCTCACTGAGTACAATGTCTCACAAGATGTCATGACATTGTACTGTGACAACTTAAGTGCAATTAACATCTCAAAGAATCCTATCCAACATAGCAGGACCAAGCATATTGATATCAGACATCATTTCATCAGAGATCTTGTAGAAGAAAAAGTGATTTCATTGGAACATGTAGCTACAAATCTACAGTTGGCTGATATCTTCACCAAAGCATTGGATGCTACACAGTTTGAGAACTTAAGGGGCAAATTGGGAATCTGCTTATGTGAGATTTAGCAGTTATGGAGATGTGCCAACATGTCATATGACATTGTGTGGCATAAGCACCAGATGGCAACACCAGTCTGGTCATGGACCTTGAGTATTCCTCTCCTAATAATTTTCAATGTAACAACTACTTATATAATAACAACATGCATTCAGCTTTCCATATTCTCATCATACTATCAAAAGCGAATTGCATCATCTAGCTGTTCTTCAGAAATCATCAACCCTAAAACTCCTCATTCATCTTCTTTGAAAATGTCTCAAAACCCTAACACTCCTGAAGAAATTCTCAACAAAGAAGATGTGGTTCATGCAACCCCCATCTCTGTGGTACCCATGGAGTCAACCCCTTTGGACGAAATCAGAGGAAGTGTTCCTCATGCTAAAAAGCCAAGAACTCCAAAGAGAGCAAAAGATCAAGTCTGCAGCAAAATCAAAGGCATTCCTTCACCAGCAAACATGCCTCCAAAATCTTCTGAATATGTGGATGATTCCATAAAGGAGATAGTCAACAAGATTCTTTCTGAACATAGAGTGGTTAGTGGCATATCTATCCCACTAAACACCATGCCAGCTTCACAAGAAGATCATCAAACTCAAGCTGCAAAGGACACTCCTGATCAACGGGATGTCCCAATAGATGTTGAAACATCTGAAGATGATCAAAAGGCTTCATCTGATGCTGATGTAGAAGAATCTGAGGACCAGAAAAAGGCCTCAAATGAAAGTGGTGAAGAAGAATCTGAGGATCAGACCAAAGCCTCAACTGAAGAGCATATCTCTACTGATCAACCAGTTGAGGAAAAGACTGCTCAATCTCCTCCTGTGGTGAATCTAGAGCAGGATTCTGATACAGAGATCATTGCCTCTGTAAAACCTAGCATAGCCAAAAGGCTCAGGACTAGGAAAGGAAAGATGCAAGCAGGACATGCAATTCCTGAGGAGAAACAAGCTACTCCAAAGAAAGGCAAAGCCAAAACTGTTTTTGGTCCTACCAAACAATGGAGCAAAGTCCAAACTCAAAAGAGGAAAGTTGTCACTCCTCCAGACTCAAATGTTGAAGCAGATGTCCCAACATCTCCTCCAAAGAAGAAACCAGTACCCTCTAGGGCTTCAACTGCTGTTCCAGAAGCTCCCTTGGACAACATCTCATTTCATCATGTTTCAAGTGTAAACAGATGGAAGTTTGTGTACCAAAGAAGGGTTGCACTTGAAAGAGAACTGAGCAGTAATGCACTTGAGTGCACTGAATTAATTGACCTCATCTCTGCTGCTGGCCTCTTCAAAACAGTCTCTAATCTCTCTCCCTGCTATGAGCTTCTTGTCAAAGAATTTATAGTCAACCTTCAGGAAGATTGTGCCAATGGTAAGTCTTTTGAATTTAGAAAAGTTTTTGTTAGAGGCAGGTGTGTAGAGTTCTCTCCTCAGATCATCAATCAATACCTTGGAAGAGAAACAGATGGTCCAAATGAGCTAGGGAAGACTGATAACCAGGTCTGCAAGGTTATCACTGCAAACCAGGTCAAGGCTTGGCCAGTTAAAGGAAAGCTCTCAGTGAGCATGCTGACAAGAAAATATGCCATGCTGAACAGGATTGGTACAGCAAACTGGGTGCCTACCAATCACACATCTTCAATATCCACTGGCTTGGGCAGGTTTATCTATGCTGTGGGAACTCAGACTAAGCTGGATTATGGTGCTTACATATTTGATCAGACCTTGAAGCATGCTAGCTCATCTACAATAAAGCTGCCAATAGCTTTTCCTTCCTTGCTGTGTGGTATAGTGCTCAGTCAATACCCTGGAATCCTCACTGAAAAGGACACAGTCTGCAAAAGAGAAAGCCATCTGGCTTTTCACTACAAATTGTTCCTAAGTCATCATGCAGCAGATGTTGAAGCACCTTCTGGGACATCTGCAGGTCCTTCAACTGCCAAGACTCCAATCTCCAAGGCTGCATTAATTGCTGAACTGAAGAGCACCTGTAAAGAACTTGAAGCTAGGAAGTAGAAGCTTGAGGAAATTATCCAAAGGCTGGAGAGTGAAGGTGATCAGAAAGCTGCTTCTGATGAAGAAACTGAGGATGATGAAGAAACTGAAAATGAGGAGTCTGAGTGATCATTGTATGTGAGGAAAAATGTATGACAGCTGCATTGTAATTTAGATTTAGTCTCTTTGGCCCCAAAATTTGTGTCTAACAAGGGGGAGAACAACACCAACAACAATCTGTTTGCTTCTGAACTGAATAAGTGTGTTTTTGTTTCTGTTGCAACAAGATTGAATACATGTATGTTTGAGGGGGAGTAATCTCAAATATGATTCAACAGAAAAGTAATGCTATACTCTGATAAAAGATCTTCTGCTGCACTCTGATAACCAGAAAAGATGTTAGCCAAAAATTAGCCAAAGGGGGAGTTTGTAGATGTTTAAGAATTGGCAGAATTTTTGACCAACAAGAAATGTTGAATTCAGTTCAGAATGTCCTATCAGATGTTGGGACATTATCAAACAGAGTATAAGAACTTAATTCAGGATGTCACAACAGATGTTGGGACATTGTGTAAATGACTTAAGTTCTGTTTTTCAGGATGTCCCAACAGATGTTGAGACATCTCAAACCTGCTACCAGAATTAATTAATGACTACCTGATTAGAGATATTTAAGGAGAGTTATCTGGAATTAATTAATGATGGATAAAAACAGAACAAGGCGCATCTGTAGGCAGTTTTATATTGAGGATTCTGATTAAAACAGAAGACCTAAATCACCTAGAATCTAGGAAGTAACAAACCCTAATTCAAGGTGGAAGCTGCATGCGCATTAGGGCTGGATTGACCTACAGAAAGCCCAAATTACAAACACCTATTTAAGCAACAGAAACTCACAGAATTGTGTACGAATTTCAGAAGACCAAATAGGGTGTCTAGTGTTTTAATAGCAGGTTGTTTTATTGTACCACTTTATGAGCTTTTAAGCAAAAGTGCATTTGTGACTTGATTGAAACTGTGAAGTAAGATCAAGCTGTTTTGTTTGAAGTATGACTTCAATTTCATTAAACATGTAAACAAAATCACTGTGTGATTGAGGGGGAGTGAGTAGGGTACTCTTATCTAAGTTGTGTCTTAGGTAGAAATTGCATTGGGTAGTTATTAAGTGATAGATTAAACAGGGTGGTTTAAGTCTAGAATTAATATTACTTATAGTGGATTTCCTCCTGGCTTGGTAGCCTCCAGATGTAGGTGTGGTTATACACTGAACTGGGTTAACAAACTTCTGTGTTGTTTACTTTTCTTGCTATTTAAGTTTTGGTTAAATCTGTCAAGTGTTGGGACATCTCTTAGGACATCTCATACCTGATCACAGAATTTCACTAGCCATGGGTTAGGTTTCACCAATAATGATTTGACAACAGAAGGACGTCACCACAACAAAGCTTTGCACATAACCCTGGAGTGCAAAGGAGATGTACTATCTCATGTTCTTGTAGACACTAGGTCCTCACTCAATGTCTTGCTGAAGAAGGCTCTAGCCAAGCTCGAATATGATGGAATAGCTCTCCAACCAAGCAATCTTGTGGTCAGGGCTTTTGATGGCTCCAAGAGGTCTGTTCTTGGAGAGGTGGAGTTGCCTGTGATAATTGGTCCGTAGGTCTTTAAGACTACTTTCTATGTGATGGACATTCAGCCGTCCTACAACTGTTTGTTGGGTCGACCATGGATTCACGCCGCTGGCGCAGTTACGTCGACCCTTCACCAGAAATTGAAATATGAGTGGGAAGGACAGATTATCACCACCTGTGGTGAAGAGGACATATTTGTTAGCCATCTGGCTACATACAAATACATTGAGATGGATGGTGAAATCCATGAAACTATGAGCCAGGGGTTCGAGGCTCTGAATGTCAATGAGGTGACGACTTAAGTATTTGTTGCATCCCAGGAGGATAGGATATGTACTTCAATTGTCTCCTACCAGCAAGCCCGAAAGGTTGTTGAAGATGGAAATGCCCAAGGCTGGGGCAAGCTGCTACCAGTGGAAAAGAAGGAGGACAGATTCGGTTTGGGTTACAAACCATTCCGACAAGATCAATCAGAGGCTGCTAAAGAGCCCGAGTTCATCAGTGGGGGGATGCTCACCCCAGATGCTGTTAACAACCTGGAAGACGAGGCGGAAAGCAACCTCAACCTGGAGAGCTGGATACATCCAAGGATCCCGGGGCACCAAGTCCTTAACTGGTCTTCCCAGGAAATTATAAGGGTTACTCCTGCATAGCAATTATTATTTCCTGCTTTTTTTTCAGCATGCATCAAGTCCTGCATCTTGCCCAAGGTGTCAGGACTCATTTTGTAATAGGGCCATATTGTAATTTTGTGCAAATGGATTATCAATGAATATCAGACATCTTTTGCAAACAAGTCTCTTTTTTGCTCACTGTCTTTTAATTTTTTACTTTTGTACAAAACAATAAAATGACAATGTTTTCAAAATAAATAACTTCATTTTCACTTTTTCTATACAAGATTAAAACTGATAACTAAAACGAGAAAATCTAAACCCTTGCAGAGATTATCCTCCAGATTGCACCGACGACAGCACTGTTATGACCTTGTATGACTTCGACAATCAGATTAATCAAGCCGATGAAGGGGTTGAAGAAGACTATGAATTACCTGAAGAGTTAGCCAGGTTGTTGAGGCAAGAAGAGAAAGTGATTACTCCTCATCAGGAGGAGGTTGAAACAGTTAATCTTGGTACCGAAGAGAATTTGAAAGAAGTGAAGATTGGGGCCAGTCTGTAGGCTTCAGTAAAAGAATAGTTCATTGACATGCTTCGAGAATACGTCGACGTTTTCGCTTGGTCCTAT
Source organism: Lathyrus aphaca (assembly GCA_963966055.1). NCBI lineage: Eukaryota > Viridiplantae > Streptophyta > Magnoliopsida > Fabales > Fabaceae > Lathyrus > Lathyrus aphaca. The sequence goes on along the minus strand of OZ014523.1, from coordinate 304,045,457 downwards.
CAAGACATGCCAGGTCTAGACACGGATATTGTTATGCACAAGCTGCCATTGAAAGAAGATTGCCCTCCAGTGAAGCAAAAGCTACACCGTACTCGCCAAGATATGGCCATGAAGATTAAAGAAGAGGTACAAAAACAGCGGGACGCCGGTTTCCTTACTGTAACTAGTTACCTGTCGTGGGTTGCTAACATTGTACCAGTGCCTAAGAAGGATGGCAAAGTATGCATGTGTGTGGATTACCGGGATCTGAACAGAGCTAGCCCGAAGGATGATTTCCCGTTACCTCACATTGATGTATTGGTTGACAACACATCTCAGTTCTCGGTATTCTCTTTCATGGATGGTTTTTCCAGGTATAATCATATCAAGATGTCACCCGAAGACATGGAGAAAACAACCTTCATCACACCTTGGGGCACATTTTGTTACAAGGTAATGCCTTTTGGACTGAAGAATGCCGGTGCCACTTATCAACGGGCTATGGTAACGTTATTCCACGACATGATCCACAAAGAAATTGAATGCTACGTGGATGACATGATTGCCAAGTCCCTCACTGAAGAAGACCATCTGGTAAATATGCTGAAGTTGTTCAAGCGTCTGAGAAAGTATCAATTGAAGTTAAACCCCAACAAATGCACATTCGGGGTACGGTCCGGTAAGTTGCTGGGATTTATCGTAAGTGAAAAAGGAATTGAAGTTGATCCTGACAAAGTCAAAGCCATTCAGGAAATGCCTGCACCTAGGACTGGAAAAGAGGTTCGGGGGTTCTTGGGTAGATTGAACTACATATCAAGGTTCATATCTCATCTTACTGCAACCTGTGAGCCCCTTTTCAAATTGTTAAGAAAGGAACAAACGATCAGGTGGAACGAAGATGGTCAGAAGGACTTTGACAAAATCAAGGAATATCTGCAAGAACCTCCAATTCTTATGCCTCCAGTTGAAGGAAGACCTCTAATAATGTACTTGACAATATTAGAAGGATCAATGGGGTGTGTGCTGGGCCAGCATGACGAGTCTGGTCGAAAAGAGTATGCAATATACTACCTAATCAAAAAGTTTACCGACTGTGAACAACGTTATTCACTGCTCGAGAAAACTTGTTGTGCTTTAGCGTGGGTTGCTCGCCGACTAAGATAGTATATGTTGACTCACACTACCTTATTGATCTCAAAAATGGACCCCGTCAAGTACATATTTGAGAAGCCAACACTTATCGGAAGGGTTGCAAGATGGAAAATGATTCTGACAGAGTATGACATTCAATACACATCTCAAAAGGCCATCGAAGGCAGTGTACTGTCTGACTATCTAGCTGAGCAACCCATTGATGATTACCAGTCAATGAGATTTGATTTCCCGGATGAAGACATCATGTTCTTAAAAGAAAAAGATCATGAAGAGCTTGTTCACACTGAAGGGCCTAACCTAGAAGAAGAGTGGACAATGATGTTTGATGGGGCTGTCAATATGAATGGACGTGGAATTGGTGCAGTGCTCATTACACCTAAAGGAGTTCATATGCCTTTCTCGGAAAAACTCACCTTTGCCTGCACTAACAACGAAGCCGAATACGAAGCATGTATCATGGGTCTTGAGGAAGCCATCGACCTCAGGATCAAGACTTTGAATGTATTTGGAGATTCAGCTTTGGTAATCAATCAGACCAACGGAAAATGGTACACTCACCAAGAGCATCTGATTCCATACCGTGATTACACGAGGAGATTATTGACTTTCTTCACAATAGTCAAACTTGAGTATATCCCTCGAGACGAAAATCAATTCGCAGATGCTCTAGCTACCATTTACTCCATGATCAAGGTTCAAACTGCCAATTTTGTGCCTCGAATTTCGGTATCTAGACTGGACCGACCAGCATACGTATTCTCCGTGGACATTGCTAAAGATGACAAGCCTTGGTTCCATGACATCAAAAGCTTCTTGGAGGATCAAACATACCCACCTGGGGCATCATCCAATGATAAGAAGACATTAAGAAGGCTGACCGGAATTTTCTTCCTTAATGCTGATGGTTCATTATACAAGCGAAACTTTGACATGGTGCTACTCAGATGTGTTGATAAGAAAGAGGCAGACTTGCTGATGCACGAGGTGCATGAAGGATCTTTCGGTACCCATGCTGGAGGACATGCATAGGCTAAGAAATTGTTAAGATCAGGTTACTACTGGATCACAATGGATGCAGACTGTTGTGCCTACGCTAGAAAATGCCATAAATGCCAGATCTACGTAGATAAATTACATTTGCCTCCAAATCCGTTGAACGTGATGTCTTCACCTTGGCCCTTTGCAATGTGGGGCATTGACATGATTGGAAAGATCGAACCAAATACTTCAAATGGCCATAGATTCATCCTGGTAGCCTTGATTACTTCACCAAGTGGGTTGAAGCAGCTTCATATGCTAACGTCGCCAGACAAGTGGTAGCCAGATTCCTGAAAAGAGACATCATCTGTCGATATGGAGTTCCCGAGTGAATCATTACTGACAATGGTTCCAATTTAAATAAAAAATAATGGCAGAACTGTGCCGGGACTTCAAAATCCAACATCACAACTCTTCTCCTTATAGGCCAAAGATGAATGACGCTATTGAGGCAGCTAACAAGAACATCAAGAAGATTGTGCAAAAGATGGTGGTAACCTACAAAGACTGGCATGAGATGCTACCATTTGCTTTGCATGGGTATCGGACCTCAATCAGAACGTCTACTAGGGCAACACCGTATCAACTTGTGTATGGTATGGAGGCAGTCCTACCTGTTGAAGTTGAGCTACCCTCCTTAAGGGTACTAATGGATGTGAAGGTGAATGAAGCACAATGGGTCCGGTTTCGGTACAATCAATTGAATCTGATCGAAGAAAAGAGATTAGCTACAATCTGTCATGGGAAGCTATATGAGAAAAGGATGAAGAAAGCCTTTGATCAGAAAGTCAGGCTTCGAGAATACCAAGTGGGAGATCTTGTGCTGAAAAGACTTCTTCCTCCGCATACAGACCACAGGGGCAAGTGGACCCCCAATTACGATGGCCCATTCATAGTAAAGAAGGTTCTCTCTGGTGGAGCACTGATGCTCACTAATATGGATGGTGAAGATTTCTTATCACCTGTGAATTCAGATGCAGTTAAAAAATACTTTGCATAAAAAGACCCGTTGGACATAAAAACAGAATGAAAATCCAGGAAAAAATAGGGCATCCCGGCGAGTCAAAAACAGAATAAAAGACTCGGGCAAAAATAAGGGAAAATTGAAAAAAAATCTATACACCCGCTGAGTTCAAAAGCCACAGACAACTCAGGCAAAAATGGGTATCCCGGTGGATTGAAAACCCGAAAGGGCGGTCCACGCAAAATCAGGGAATAAGCGAACAATTGCATTTTGAATTCGTCTGTGTAGATGTTTAAGAATTGGCAGAATTTTTGACCAAACAAGAAATGTTAAATTCAGTTCAGAATGTCCTATCAGATGTTGGGACATTAGCAAACAGAGTATATGAACTTATTTCAGGATGTCCTACCAGATGTTGGGACATTATGTAAATAACTTAAGTTCAGTTTTTCAGGATGTCCCAACAGATGGTGAGACATCTCAGACCTGCTTCCAGAATTAATTATTGATTAACAGATCAGAGATATTTAAGGAGAGTTATCTGGAATAAATTAATGATGGATAAAAACAGAACAAGGCGCATCTGTAGGGAGTTTTATATTGAAGATTCAGATTAAAACAGAAGACCTAATGCACCTAGAATCTAGGAAGTAACAAACCCTAAATTCAAGGTGGAAGCTGCTGCACATTAGGGCTGGACCATTCTACAGAAAGCCCAAAATTCAGATACCTATTTAAGCAACATAAACTCATAGAATTGAGTACGAATTTCAGAAGACCAAATAGGGTGTCTAGTGTTTTTAATAGCAGGTTGTTTTATGTACCACTTTATAAGCTTTTAAGCAAAAGTGCATTTGTGACTTGATTGAAACTGTGAAGTAAGATCAAGCTGTATTGTTTGAAGGATGTCTTCAATTTCTGTAAACTTGTAAACTTGATCACTGTGTGATTGAGGGGGAGTGAGTAGGGTACTCTTATCTAAGTGTGTCTTAGGTAGAAATTGCATTGGGTAAGTATTAAGTGATAGATTAAACAGGGTGGTTTAAGTCTAGAATTAATATTACTAATAGTGGATTTCCTCCTGGCTTGGTAGCCTCCAGATGTAGGTGTGGTTATACACTGAACTGGGTTAACAAACTTCTGTGTTGTTTACTTTTCTTGCTGTTTAAGTTTTGGTTAAATTTGTCAAATGTCCTATTAAGTGTTGGGACATCTCTTAGGACATCTCATACCTGATCACAGAATTTCAATTGGCATCAGAGCAGGCACCCTGCCTGTTTATACTGGGTGAGATCTAGGGAATACAAATTCTGTAACATGGACAGAGATTTAGGGTCAGTAAATAGACCACCTATACTGGATGGATCTAATTATGACTACTGGAAGCCAAGAATGATTGCATTCTTAAGGTCACTTGACAACAGGGCATGGAGAGCAGTCAATGTTGGATGGGATTACCCTATCCAAGACACCAAAGATGGATCAAAAGTGCTGAAACCTGAAGAAGAATGGAGTAAGGAGGAAGAAGACTCAGCACTAGGCAACTCAAAAGCCTTAAATGCTTTATTCAATGGCATTGATAGGAACATTTTCAGACTTGTGCATCATTGTGAGCTGGCCAAAGATGTTTGGGACACTCTCAAAACAACTCATGAAGGAACATCAAAAGTAAAAATGTCAAGACTTCAACTTCTCACCACCAAGTTTGAAAACTTGAGAATGAAGGAAGATGAATCAATTCATGAGTTCTATATGAACATCTTGGATATAGCCAATACTTCTGGAGCTTTGGGAGAAAAGATGACTGATGAAAAGCTTGTAAGAAAGATTCTCAGATCTTTGCCAAAAAGATTTGACATGAAAGTCACTGCAATAGAAGAAGCTCAAGACATATGCTCCATGAAAGTTGAAGAACTCATTGGTTCCCTTCAAACTTTTGAGATGGGAATGAATGACACAAATGCCAAAAAGAACAAAAGCATAGCTTTGGTGTCAAATACAGATGAAGAAGAAGATGATGAATCAGCAAATGATAAAAGCTTATCAGAAAACCTTGCCTTGCTTGGAAGACAAGTCAAACAAATTCTCAGAGGAATGGAAGGCAAATCCAAACCTAGTGGAAGAAACACAAGCTCTGAGAACAGAAGACCTTATGATGCTAACAAAAGATTAAAGTATGCTGAAAAGACCAGTCAAGATAAAGGAGTCAAATGCCATGAATGTGAAGGATATGGACACATCAAGGTTGAATGTCCTACCTACTTAAAGAGGCAAAATAAAGGACTCTCTGTGACCTGGTCTGATGAAGACTCAGGAGATTCAGAAGAAGAATCAGCTAAGCATATTATTGCTTTAGCTGGACTGTGTGAATATGACAGTGATTCCAGTTGTGGAGAACTTACTTATGAAGAACTTGAGCAAGCATTCAAAGATCTATACAAAAGAAGCTCTGAAATATGCAGTGAGGTTATAAAGCTAAAGAAGCAGAATGAGGTATTAGAAGATGAAAAAACAAGTGATCAAGTAATCATTGATACCTTGAAAAGTGAAGTAACTCTTCTCAACTCTAAGTTGGAACATATGTCAAAATCTGTTAAAATGTTGAACAGTAGCTCAAATACACTGGATGTTATTCTCAGCAATAATAAACATTCAGGGGACAAAAGTGGACTGGGATATAACAGAGATGAAGCCATCTCTAGCAAAGCTACTGCAAAAACTACACAGTCAAACAAGATGTCCCAACAGATGCTCCAACATCAGAACACAAAGACAAACATAATGTTCCAACAGATGTCTCAACATTCTGGAAAGAAAAAAATGAAGAAGAAGTATCAAAGATGGAGATGCCATCACTGTGGAAGATTTGGGCATATCAAACCTCACTGTTATAAGCTACATGGATATCCAAATCAGATATATCAGCAACCTTCCAAACAGAAAGTAGAGGGTACCAAGAAAGTGCTGCATAGTCATCAAAGAAATCAGCAACCTCCTAAGCAGAAGGCAGAGGTCATCAAGAAGGTTTGGAGACCAAAAGTTGACATTCAGACTGATCAAATCCACATACCCAAGAACCAGATCAACAATCAAGCTTGGAGATCAGCTGAACAACACACAGGGCAGAGGCATCAAAAGAAATCTCAACTCATCTGGTCAAAGAAAAGTACTGCATACATAACACATACATCACTGAGAGTATCAGCTAAAGAAGACTGGTACTTTGATAGTGGATGTTCAAGACACATGACTGGATTGAAGAATTTGCTAGTAAACTTAAAATCACATTCATCCAGGTATGTGACCTTTGGAGATGGAGCTAAAGGAGAAATCAAGGGAGTTGGAACCTTGGACTGTCAAGATGTTCCAAGACTAGATGATGTGCTGCTTGTTAAAGGTTTAACTGCTAACCTGATCAGTATAAGTCAGTTATGTGATCAAGGGTACAGTGTAAACTTTACCAAATCTGAATGTATAGTGACTAACAAAGAACAAGAGGTTGTCATGAAAGGAGCCAGATCTAAAGACAACTGTTACATGTGGGAATCCCAAAATCTCAGTCTCACTTCAACCTGCTCTCTAGCTAAAGAAGAAGAAGTGAAACTGTGGCATCAAAGACTAGGTCATCTTCATTTCAGAGGCATAAAGAAGATCATATCTATGGATGCTGTAAGAGGTATTCCTAAACTGAAGATTGATGATGGCAAAATATGTGGTGAATGTCAAATAGGCAAGCAAACCAAGATGTCCCATCCAAAGCTTCAACATCTGACAACTTCCAAAGTTTTGGAACTTCTACATATGGATCTTATGGGACCTATGCAGGTTGAAAGTCTTGGTGGTAAGAGGTATGCCTATGTTGTGGTTGATGATTTTTCAAGATATACATGGATAAACTTCATCAAAGAAAAGTCAGATGTATTTGATGTATTCAAAGAATTATGTCAAAGATTGCAAAGGGAAAAATCCAGCTGTGTGATCAGAATAAGAAGTGATCATGGAAAAGAATTTGAGAATCAAAAGTTCTTAGATTTCTGCTCTTCAGAAGGAATCAATCATGAGTATTCTTCACCTATCACTCCTCAACAGAATGGGATTGTTGAAAGAAAGAATAGAACTATTCAAGAATCAGCAAGAGCTATGATCCATGCTAAAAAGTTACCTCTGTATTTCTGGGCTGAAGCTATGAACACTGCCTGCTACATCCATAACAGAGTTACTTTGAGAAAAGGAACCCTGTCCACAATATATGAAGTCTGGAAGGGCAGAAAACCCACTGTGAAGTACTTTCATGTGTTTGGAAGTAAATGCTATATTCTGGCAGATAGGGAGCAAAGGAGAAAAATGGATCCTAAAAGTGATGAAGGGATTTTCCTTGGATACTCTATAAACAGCAGAGCATATAGAGTATTTAATTACAGAACAAAGGTTATCATGGAGTCCATAAATGTGGTAATTGATGATGTTTCTACAGATGTCCCAGAAGATGTTGGAACATCTGCTGATATCAAGATTGAAGCTGAAGAAAAGAATGATCAATATATCTTTACTCAAACTGATACAAGGACAGAAGAATCAAGCAAACCTCCCTCCATCAGAATACAGAAGGATCATCCCAAAGATTTAATAATTGGTGATCCCAACAGAGGAGTAAGCACTAGATCAAGAGAAGTGATTTCAGGTTCTTGTTTTGTTTCCAAAATAGAACCTAAAAATGTCAAGGAAGCTCTCACTGATGAATACTGGATTTGTGCTATGCAAGAGGAATTAGGTAAATTCACAAGGAATGAAGTGTGGAATCTTGTACCTAGACCTGATGACATAAATGTGATTGGTACAAAATGGGTGTATAAGAACAAGTCAAATGAACAAGGAATTGTTACAAAGAACAAAGCTAGACTTGTGGCTCAAGGATACACTCAAATTGAAGGAGTAGACTTTGATGAAACCTTTGCACCAGTAGCAAGGCTTGAATCTTGAAGTTCAAGCTATTTCAAATGGATGTGAAAAGTGCCTTTCTTAATGGTTATCTCAATGAAGAGGTATATGTAGAACAGCCTAAAGGATTTGTTGATCCAAGCTGTCCAAATCATGTATACAAATTAAAGAAAGCACTGTATGGTCTGAAGCAAGCTCCAAGGGCATGGTATGAAAGACTGACCACATTTCTTATCAAGCAAGGATATAGAAAAGGTGGAATTGACAAAACATTGTTTGTTAAAGATGAAGAAGGAAATGTCATGATTGCACAAATATATGTTGATGACATTGTGTTTGGTGGGATGTCTGATAAGATGGTCAAACATTTTGTCAAGCAGATGGAATCTGAATTTGAAATGAGTCTAGTAGGTGAATTAACCTACTTTCTTGGTCTGCAAGTAAAGCAAATGGAAGACTCAATGTTTATTTCCCAAAGTAAGTACTCCAAGAACATAGTGAAGAAATTTTGAATGGAAAATGCTTCTCATAAAAGAACTCCTGCTCCCACACATTTAAAGCTGACTAAAGATAAAAAGGGTGAGAATGTAGATCAAAGTTTATATAGAAGCATGATTGGAAGCTTGTTATACTTGACTGCTAGCAGACCAGACATTGCATTTGCAGTAGGAGTTTGTGCAAGATATCAAGCTGATCCAAAAGTCAGTCATCTCAATCAAGTCAAGAGAATCCTTAAATATGTTAATGGTACTTGTGACTATGGCATAATGTACTTTCATGGTTGCAAACCAATTCTCACTGGCTTCTGTGATGCTGATTGGGCAGGAAGTGCTGATGACAGAAAAAGCACTTCAGGAGGATGCTTCTTTCTAGGAAACAATCTGATTTCTTGGTTCAGTAAGAAACAGAATTGTGTATCCTTATCTACAGCTGAAGCTGAGTATATAGCAGCAGGTAGCAGTTGTTCTCAGTTGGTTTGGATGAAGCAGATGCTCACTGAGTACAATGTCCCACAGGATGTCATGACATTGTACTGTGACAACTTAAGTGCAATCAACATATCTAAGAATCCTATCCAACACAGCAGGACTAAGCATATTGATATCAGACATCACTTCATCAGAGATCTTGTAGAAGAAAAGGTGATTTCATTGGAGCATGTAGCTACAGATTTGCAATTAGCTGATATCTTTACCAAAGCATTGGATGCTACTCAATTTGAGAATTTAAGGGGTAAACTTGGAATCTGTTTATGTGATATTTAGTAGTTAATGAGATGTGCCAACATGTCATATGACATTGCATGGCATAAGTTCCAGATGGCAAAGCTAGTCTGGTCTAGATCCTTGGGAATTCCATCCCTAATCATTTGGACTGTAACGGCTACATATTTAGTAACTACTTATAAGAAGCTATCAAGATTCTCATCATACCATCACAAGCGAATCACATTAACTCTCAATCCTTCAGAAATCATAAACCCTAAAGCTGTTCATCCATCTTCTCAACAATGTCTCAAAACCCTAAAACAGTTGAGGAAATTCTCAACAAGGAAGACGTGGTTCATGCCACTCCAATCTCTGTTGTGCCAATGCCATCAACACCATTGGACGAGCTCAGGGGAAGCGCCTCTCACACTAAAAAGGAAAGAACACCAAAGAGAGGTAAAGATCAAATCAGAAGCAAAGCTAAAGGCATTCCCTCTCCTACTAACATGTCCTCAAAATACTCCAAATATGTTGATGATTCCATCAAGGAGATTGTCAACCAAGTTTTTTCTGAACAAAGAGTGGTGAAAGGGATCTCTGTTCCTTTGAACACCATTCCTGCACCTCAAGAAGAACCAACTCAAGATACAGAGGACACTGCTGCAGAATAAGATGTCCCAACAAATGTTGGAACATCTGAAGATAAGAAAAAGAACTCATCTGATGTTGATCTGGAACAAACTGAGGACAAAGCCTCAAATGAAAATGATGAAGAGGTCTCTGAAGAACAGGCTCAAGGCTCAAATGAAGATCAAATCCCTGCTGATCAACCAGCTGAAGAGGAGGCTGCCCAATCTCCTCCAGTGGTCAATCTGGAGCAGGACTCTGATGCAGAGATCATAGCATCTGTGAAACCCAGCATTGCTAAAAGACTCAGGTCCAGGAAGGGCAAGCTGCAAGCTGAAGCAGCAATTCCTGAAAAGAAGAAAGCCTCTCCAAAGAAAGGGAAGGCTAAAGTCACTTTTGGGCCATCAAAACAATGGAGTAAAGTCCAAACTCAGAAAAGGAAAGCTGCCACATCATCAGATTCAGATGTTGGATCAGATGTCCCAACATCTCCTCCCAAGAAGAGACCAGCAACATCCAGAGCTTCAACTGTTGTACCAGAAGCTCCCTTGGACAACATATCATTTCACCATGTCTCTAGTGTGAACAGGTGGAAATATGTGTACCAAAGAAGGGTAGCCCTGGAAAGAGAACTGAGCAGCAATGCACTTGAGTGCACAGAACTGATAGACCACATCTCTGCTGCAGGACTATTCAAGACAGTATCAGATCTCTCTCCCTGCTATGAACTTCTTGTCAAAGAGTTCATTGTGAATCTTCAGGAGGATTGCTCCAATGGTAAGTCCTCTGAGTTTCAAAAAGTTTATGTTAGAGGTAAATGTGTAGAGTTTTCTCCCCAAATCATAAATGAATACCTAGGAAGAGAAACAGATGGACCCAATGAGCTAGGTAAAACAGATAATCAAGTATGCAAGGTGATCACTGCAAACCAGGTCAAGGCATGGCCTGTGAAGGGAAAGCTTTCTGTGAGCATGCTTACCAGAAAGTATGCCATGCTGAACAGAATTGGTACTGCTAACTGGGTGCCTACCAACCACACTTCCTCAATCTCAACTGGTCTAGCCAGGTTTATATATGCTGTGGGAACTCAAACCAAGATGGACTATGGAGCTTTCATCTTTGATCAAACCATGAAGCATGCCATCTCTACTGCAACAAAGCTGCCAATAGCTTTTCCATCATTGCTGTGTGGTATTGTTCTAAGTCAATACCCTGGGATTTTAAATGAGAAGGACACAGTCTGCAAGAGAGAGAGCCCCCTGGCTTTTCATTACAAATTATTCCTCAGTCACCATGCTGCAGATGTTGAAGCACCTTCTGGGACATCTGCTGGTCCCTCAACTGCTAAGAATCCCATCTCCAAGAAGACTTTAATTGCTGAACTCAAAAGCACCTGCAAAGAGCTTGAAGCTAGAAAGCAGAAGCTTGAGGAAATCATTCAAAGGTTGGAGAATGAAGAAGACCAGAAAGCAAACTCTGATGAAGACAGTGATGCTGATGAAGAAACAGAAGCTGATGAAGAAACAGAAGTTGAGGAAGCAACTGAGAGTAATGAATCTGAGTGATCAATGTATGTGAGGCAAATGTAATGACAGCAATGTAATGACAGTAATAGTGTCTTTGGCCCCTAATTTTGTGTCTACCAAGGGGGAGAACAACATCAAATGTAATTGCTGTTTAAGTATAAATGAAAAAAAATCTGTTTGTTTCTGCCTGAACTGAATAAGTGTGAATATTTTTGTTGCAACAAGGCTGGACTCATATATGTTTGAGGGGGAGTAATCTCAAATAAGAATCAACAGAAAAGTAATGCTATACTCTGATAAAAAGAACTTCTGCTGCACTCTGAAAACCAGAAAAGATGTTAGCCAAAAATTAGCCAAAGGGGGAGTTTGTAGATGTTTAAGAATTGGCAGAATTTTTGACCAAACAAGAAATGTTAAATTCAGTTCAGAATGTCCTATCAGATGTTGGGACATTAGCAAACAGAGTATATGAACTTATTTCAGGATGTCCTACCAGATGTTGGGACATTATGTAAATAACTTAAGTTCAGTTTTTCAGGATGTCCCAACAGATGGTGAGACATCTCAGACCTGCTTCCAGAATTAATTATTGATTAACAGATCATAGATATTTAAGGAGAGTTATCTGGAATAAATTAATGATGGATAAAAACAGAACAAGGTGCATCTGTAGGGAGTTTTATATTGAAGATTCAGATTAAAACAGAAGACCTAATGCACCTAGAATCTAGGAAGTAACAAACCCTAAATTCAAGGTGGAAGCTGCTGCACATTAGGGCTGGACCATTCTACAGAAAGCCCAAAATTCAGATACCTATTTAAGCAACATAAACTCATAGAATTGAGTACGAATTTCAGAAGACCAAATAGGGTGTCTAGTGTTTTTAATAGCAGGTTGTTTTATGTACCACTTTATAAGCTTTTAAGCAAAAGTGCATTTGTGACTTGATTGAAACTGTGAAGTAAGATCAAGCTGTATTGTTTGAAGGATGTCTTCAATTTCTGTAAACTTGTAAACTTGATCACTGTGTGATTGAGGGGGAGTGAGTAGGGTACTCTTATCTAAGTGTGTCTTAGGTAGAAATTGCATTGGGTAAGTATTAAGTGATAGATTAAACAGGGTGGTTTAAGTCTAGAATTAATATTACTAATAGTGGATTTCCTCCTGGCTTGGTAGCCTCCAGATGTAGGTGTGGTTATACACTGAACTGGGTTAACAAACTTCTGTGTTGTTTACTTTTCTTGTTGTTTAAGTTTTGGTTAAATTTGTCAAATTTCCTATTAAGTGTTGGGACATCTCTTAGGACATCTCATACCTGATCACAGAATTTCAGTCTGTATTCCTCACAACATGGCAAGCTTCGAAAGGACAAAGCATCAGTCATAATCAATCTTCTTCAGAAAGCAAGATGAGAGGAACGTCAAGGTCATATAGGTCATAGCAAAGGAAGCTCGCCGGAGCGTCGTCAACATTGCCAACACTTTTACTTTTATCAATTTATAGCAATCTCCTCATTCCAGGGGATTTGTTTCTTTGACTCTATTTGCCAATTCAGGGCACCCAGATTAATAAAATCATAGTTTTCAGTCACATCTCGTTTTGTACATTTTTTGTTTCGTTTGCAAAATGTCCAATATTCATGATATAGTACTTGCATAAAACAAGTGAGCCGTTTTTAATAAATGTTTGCAGGAAATGTATTACTTTCAGGAATATCTAATTCCTATGACGGAATCCGATAAGGGATACCTCGGGATACTGGTGCATTTCTCTAGTCGTAACAGATTACAGGTATTCAATACGCAGCATGAGGCATACCAAGCACACTTCCCCGGCATACCTCCTCCCCAAGCAATACATGGAATGCTTTTCCCCAGCAAGTTGTCAAAGCCTACTCATCCCCAGCACAGGTCTACTCAACAGGAGCATCCCCAGCCAATCTCCCCACAGAGTTTCCAGCTTCTCCCCAGAAGCGCAATGCCTGAAACTCTTACACAACAAAGTGGCGAAAGTTTCCTTCTACCCAGCTGAGTTCTCCTTACGGACAGGTCTATCAACGATCTATTTTCCCAAGCAAAGCTATATCTACTAACAGATTTACCAATGATCTCTTCCCTAGCTGGGATATCCCTCCAAGCAGATCAGCCAGAGATCTTTTCTTTAGCAGGATCCGAATCCCGGATCGGTTTCTATTTTGCATAATCATAGCATTGGCATCATAAATCACCAAAATAAGTGTAGCATTCCGTCTAATACGGAGCATTACGGCAAAAATCAAACATTTGCATGATCACAAGCCAGGTTCGAGCCAGTCACCTGCAATCACCATCAGTATTTCATCAGCAATATATATAAAAACATATTCCCCGTAGATATAAGCCAAAGCATCCCCTTTGCACTCTCAAATACAGATACCTATACACACTCATCTTGACACTCGTCTGCGCCATATTCCCCAGCATGGTTGCTAAAACACTTGTTGCAAACTAAACACTTGTTCATAACATACTCTTTTCGGCACCCGTCCGTGTCATCCCATCCCCACAGGTTTCCAGAGCACCTTTTTTACACTTCCACATACGAATATTGGTTCATAACTTATACATATTTTTGACACTCGTCCGTGTCATACATTCCCTAGCAAGTTGAACACTCGTTTGTGTCTTGCTCGTACTTCAATCAACAAAACAATCCTCGCTCATACTTATACATAAGTCTTTGATACTCGTCCGTATCTTATTTATATATCACTCCCCACAGATTCGACACTCGTCCGTGTTCTTTGTTAACCAGTTGGTACTCGTCCGTATCATCATCTCTGAACACACGTCAGCGTTTGTTTCTACCGATACTCGTCCGTATCATAGTCTTAAGGATGCTCGTCCGCATCTTTAATCTATACACAACATTAAACACTTATACCTTTTATCTCTTGAGCGTGAACACTCGTCCATGTTTACCATTCCCCAGTAATTCACCAACAGAACAACTTTTCTTCTATCTGACATTCGTCCTATGTCGTGATACTTTCGGCAGTCGTCCCCTGCCAGGTGATCGTCCTTCACCTTTGGATGACCGTCCCTCATCCTTTCCCCAACGGAGTCTCCATTATTGGAACCCTTTTTTATCCAACATTTGTCCTATGTCGTGATATTTAGCAGCCTTCCCCTGCTAGGTGATCGTCCTTCACCTCTTGATGATCGTCCTTCATCATGCTTATCCGATGGCCGTCCCCATCGTCGACCTTTTCTATCCGACATTTGTCCTATGTCGTGATAAAGAGAAGTCGTCCCCTTCCAGGTGATCGTCCTTCACCTTTGGATGACCGTCCCTCATCCTTTCCCCAGCGGAGTCTCCATTATTGGAACCCCTTTTTATCCGACATTCGTCCTATGTCGTGATATTTAGCAGTCGTCCCCTGCTAGGTGATCGTCCTTCACCTCTTGATGATCGTCCATCATCATGATTATCCGATGGCCGTCCCTATCGTTGACCTTTTCAATCCGACATTCGTCCTATGTCGTGATAAAGAGCAGTCGTCCCCTGCTAGGTGACCGTCCTTCACCTTTGATGACCGTCCCTCATCATTATTTCATTTATTCTTTAACCTGATGGCCGTCCCCATCGTTGTTTACTTTACTTTCCAAACCTGATGGCCGTCCCCATCATTTCCTTTACTTTAATATCAAAAAAATATTGTTTCCATACCCGATGGCCGTCCCCGTCGTGGTCTCTTTATCTCCCCAGCATGTCGGTTGTCCCCGTTATTGCTTTAATTACCGCTTTATCCCCAGCAGTCGTCCTCTGCTCGATGGTCGTCCTCCATTGCCTTCATTTGATAATCATACTATACTATCTCTTACAATTTATATCCCTTTTCTTCTTCTTCAATCCAGCGAGTGCAAATTTTGGACTGTCTTTGGTATTCAACCACGAGTTATCTTGTTTGTCTGTTAAGCCAGGCGCTTACATCCTGCACAACTAACTCATGCTTGAATAGGGGCAGCTGTAAACACCCCAAATTTTCCCTCACTCATATCACGCCATAGCTTGTAATCATTCATATTTGCATAAGCATAAGCATGCTATCTCATATTGCATTTTTGTTTCATCTGCATAGTTCAAGTTCATCTGCATCTAGGGTTTGTGATCTGGGCAATCCAAGATTCCATCTGAGCCATCTCAAAGGCCTCAAAGCTTTCCAATAGGGTCCATGTGTGTTCTATCATCATTTTATGTCCCTCAAAGTTCATGGACGTCAAGAGATCACAAGAAGTAGCAAAGCATGGAAGCAGAGTTAGGGTTTTCACTACACATATGACCAAAATTAGGGTTTTGTTTTCAGAGGCCTCAAATCCAAATTTTTGGGCCATTATTGTTTCTAATGTTCTTAAGATGTTATAAGGATCATGTGTACCAAGTTTGATGAAGAAATTCATTGTGGAAGTCATTTTTTCATTGGGTAACTTCTTGAGCAAGTTAAGTCAAAATCAGGGCATCTGAGGCCCCCAACAATGGAACCAAAGGGATATTTTCATCAAATTGAAGATCTATGGTCTTTATTTGATCTTATAAGAGGTTGGAAGTTCACAAGATTGAAGAATTTTGAGCCATTTGCAAACTTGCCAAAAATGGAAATGACTTGTAATGGAAACTTTCCATTTTGGGAAAGTTTTTCAACCTCCTCTTTCTTGACAAAAATGCTTCAAATGAAAAATTCTTGGTCATGAAAGTTGTAGATTAGGTCTTTCCTTTTTCAAAAAGTACAAGAATTCCTTCTAATTCATTATAGAACTCAAGTTATGATCCTTCAAAGTTGGCAAAAATCCTATAATTTTCAAGAATGCACCAAAGAGGGATTTTGCAAAACCACTTACCAAGGCTTCTAATGACTTCAAATGTGTACAAACACTTCATAACATGATCAAACAACATCAAAGACTCAGAATTGGCCCAAGAATTGTGAAATTCTGGGATCAGGTACGTGATGTCGAACCAGATGTTTAAACACTTGAAAACTTAAACAAAACTTAAAGTGCTGGTAAATTAAATAACACAGGAAATTTTTAACCCAATTCAGTGTATCTCCACACTTACATCTGGGGGCTACCAAGCTAGGAAGGAAATCCAATATAAGCAATATTAATTATGGAGTTAAACCAATCAGTTTAATCCTTCACTTAATATCTACCCAAGACAATTTCTACCTAAGACTCAACTTAGATATGAGTACCTACTCACTCCCCCTCAATCACACAGTGATCTTTTACAATGATTAATAAAATTGAAGTCACACTTCAAACACAACAGCTTGATCTTACTTAAAAGTTTCAATCAAGACACAATTCACTTTTTGCTTAAAAGCTCATAAAGTGACAAACAATTAAAACCTGCTATAAAACACAAACACCGTTTACAGTCTTCTGAAATTCGTGCACTTCTCTGAGAGTTTCAGTTCCTTAAATAGATGCTTAGTTTTTGGGCTTTTTGCAAATTATCCAGACCTGATAAATCCCACAGTCATCACCTTGAATTAGGGTTAGTTAGTTTGTTATCTCCTTGAATCAAGGTGAGTTAGTTATTCTGTTATACTGAAACCAGATAACTAAGCTCCCTAAAGATGCGCCTTCGAATGCTTATCTCTTTACAATTAATTCCAGATAAATTCCCCTGAATTTACTCAGTTCTGTTATGCATCATTTAAGTCAGATAGCAGGTTTGCGATGTCACAACATCTGGTGTGACATCCTGATGTCTTGAACTAAATTCATTAACAGTTACTTTATTTGTCAATTTCACAATTTCTGGTGTGACATCCTGAACTAAGTTCACTTATTCTTGTTTGTCAAAAATTCTGCCAATTCTTATATCTACAAACTCCCCCTTTGGCTAATTTTTGGCTAACACAATCTTCTGGTTTTATCAGAGAACAGCATAGTTCTTTTCTGTTGAATCATGTGAGAGCTAATAATTTTCTCCCCCTCAAACCTGTATGTATACTGCTATGACTTGTTCAACAGACTTTGATATACCAATGAGCATTCAACAAAACAACTTAGTTCAGAAGACAGAAAAATAACATCAACATTGTTCAGGCATTAACAACAGCAGGCATTGTTCACATTGTTCAGTACTTCTCCCCCTTGTTAGACAGAAATTTGGGGCCAAACATTACATAAGCAGAGAGAAAAAAAGACATTCAAAATTACAAAGCAAAGTTACAATGCAGAACAGGCAGTACACTTTCCACCACACACAGTTTCACTCAGATTCAGTATCTTCTGCATCCTCAGACTCATCATCAGATCCATCCACATCTCCAGCAACTTCCTCCAGCTCTAGTCTTTGAATTATGTTCTCCAGCTTTTTCTTCCTTTCATCCAGCTCTTTTCAAGTAGTCTTGAGCTCTGCAATCAGGGCTGCCTTTGATATGGGAGTCATAACAGCAGATGGCCCAGCAGATGTCCTACTTGGAGCTTCAACATTTGCAGCATGATGGCTCAGAAAAAGTTTGTAGTGAAAGGACAGTGGACTCCCTCTCTTGCAGATAGAATCCTTATCAGTAAGGATGCCTGGATATTGGTTGAGAATGATTCCACAAAGCAGTGAGGGAAAAGCTATTGGAAGCTTGGTTGCTGAGGTTCCTGCATGCTTTAAAGTCTGGTCAAATATATATGCCCCATAGTCCAAATTTGTTTGGGTGCCTACAACACATATAAACCTTCCAAGCCCATTAGCTATAGAAGATGTATGGTTTTTGGGGACCCAGTTGATAGTTCCAATCCTGTGCAGCATAGCATACTTCCTTGTTAGCAAGCTGACAGATAGTTAGCCTTTGACTGGCCATGACTTGACCTGGTTGGCAGTGATGATTTTGCAGACTTGGTTGTCAGTTTTTCCCAGCTCATTTGGCCCATCTGATTCTCTTCCCAGGTAGTGATTTATCACCCTAGGAGAAAAATCAACACCCCCCTGACATATACCTTCCTGAAATCCTCAGATTTCCCATCAGCACACCCCTCTTGCAGATTGACTATGAATTCTTTGACCAGCAGTTCATAGCAAGGGGAAAAGTTGGAAACAGTTTTGAATAAACCAGCATTGGAGATTAAGTCTATTACCTCAGTGCACTCCAAAGCATTGCTACCCAGCTCTCTTTCCAAAGCCACCCTTCTTTGATAAACATACTTCCACTTGCCTACACTGGAGACATGATGAAAGGACACATTGTCCAGAGGTGCTTCAGGAACAACAGTGGCAGTCCTGGGAGGTGCTGGATTCTTCCTTGGTTGGGATGTTGGGACATCCTCCTCAACATCTGAGTCAGGTGGAGTTGTAGCTTTCCTCTTCTGGGTGCTTACTTTGCTCCATTGCTTAGTAGGTCCAAAGGCAACTTTGACCTTGTCCTTCTTGGGAGTAGACTGTTTCTTTTCAGGAGTTGCATGTGCAACTGGCTTCTTCTCCTTCCTAGCCCTAAGCCTCTTGGCTATGCTAGGATTGACAGATGCTATGATCTCTGTGTCAGAGTCATCATCTAGGTTCTCAACAGGTGGAGGTTGGGAATCCTCTTTTTCAGCAGCTTGATCATTGGGGGCTTGATCATCAGTATCTTTATCATCAGTGGCTTTATCATCAGTAGCTGGATCATTATCAGTTTAGGCTTTGTCTTGGCCCTCAGATGCTTCAACATTTCTTGGGACATCCCGTTGAGCAGGAATGTCCTCTTCAGCCTGGTTGCTTGGTTCTTCTTGAGGAGCAGGCATACTATTCAGGGGAACAGACACCCCAGACACAACTCTTTGTTCAGAAAGGATCCTGTTTACAAGCTATTTGATGGATGCGTCCACATAAGCAGAGGCTTTGGGGGTGCTGGAAGATGAAGGAGTTCCTTTGCTTTTGCTGAAAACAGGCTCCTTAGCTCTTCTTGCATGTGGAGTCCTGGGTTTTTGAGCAATATGAATGCTTCCTCTGATCTCATCTATAGGAGTAGCATCCATTGGTACTACAGAGATTGGAGTTGCGTGCACTACATCTTCTTGATTGAGACCCTCATCAATGGAGTTAGGGTTTTGATATTGAGACATTGTTTCGATTGTAGTGGAAAAGGAGTTAGGTTTGATAGATTTTGATGAGCTTAGATATTCAGCTGTAGCATGCAAGATGTTTAGTGGAGCTAGTGGGAATGTGAGAAGCTGAGAGCACGTTTTCACATTTATAGAATCCGTTACTAGTTGAATTTTTAAGAGTGGAATACAAACAATTATTGGCCAGACTGGTGCTGCCATCTGGTGATCATGCCACACGATGTCATAAGACATGCTGGCACTTCTCCATAACTGCTATATTTCACATAAGCAGATTCCCAATTTACCCCTTAGGTTTTCAAATTGGGTAGCATCCAAAGCCTTAGTAAATATATCAGCTAATTGCAGCTCTGGGGCTACATGCTCCAGTGTGATCATCTTCTCTTCCACAAGGTCTCTGATGAAGTGATGACTGATGTCTATGTGCTTAGTTCTGCTGTGTTGGATAGGATTTTTGGAGATGTTAATTGCACTTAAATTGTCACAGTACAATGTCATGACATCTTGTGGGACATTGTATTCTGTGAGCATTTGTTTCATCCATACCAGCTGTGAACAACTGCTACCAGCTGCAATATATTCAGCTTCAGCAGTGGATAAGGACACACAATTTTGTTTCTTACTGAACCAAGAAATTAAATTGTTTCCTAGAAAGAAGCATCCTCCTGATGTACTCTTTCTATCATCAGCACTTCCAGCCCAGTCAACATCACAAAATCCAGTGAGGATTGGTTCACAACCATGAGAGTACATTATGCCATAGTCACATGTACCATTTACATATTTCAAGATCCTCTTTACCTGGTTTAGATGGCTCACTTTTGGATCAGCTTGATACCTTGCACATACACCTACTGCAAAAGCTATATCTAGTCTGCTAGTTGTAAGATATAGTAGGCTTCCAATCATGCTTCTGTACAAGCTTTGGTCCACACTCTCACCTTTGTCATCCTTTGTCAGTTTTAAATGAGTGGGGGCAGGTGTTCTCTTGTGACTTGCATTGTCCATCCCAAACTTCTTGACAGTGTTCTTTGCATACTTGCTTTGGGATATGAACATGGAGTCCTCCATTTGTTTGATTTGCAGTCCAAGGAGGTAGGTTAGTTCTCCCACTAGACTCATTTCAAACTCAGACTCCATTTGAGTAACAAAATGTTTAACCATCCTATCTGACATCCCACCAAACACTATGTCATCCACATATATTTGAGCAATCATAACCTTTCCCTCTTCATCCTTTACAAACAAGGTTTTGTCTATTCCACCTTTCCTGTATCCATGTTTAATGAGAAAATTGGTCAGTCTTTCATACCATGCTCTAGGGGCTTGCTTTAGACCATAAAGAGCCTTCCTTAGCTTATATACATGATCTGAACAGCTTGGATCAACAAATCCCTTAGATTGCTCCACATATACTTCCTCATTAAGGTACCCATTTAGAAAGGCACTTTTAACATCCATCTGAAATAGCTTGAACTTTAGGATGCAAGCAATTCCTAGGAGTAGTCTGATTGATTCAAGCCTTGCTACTGGTGCAAAGGTTTCATCAAAATCTACTCCCTCAATTTGTGTGTATCCTTGAGCTACAAGTCTATCCTTGTTTTTTGTAACTACTCCCTGCTCATTAGACTTGTTTTTGTACACCCACTTAGTGCCAATCACATTAATGTCATCAGGCCTAGGAACAATATCCCATACTTCATTTCTTGTAAACTGGCCTAATTCTTCCTGCATAGCAGAGATCTAGTACTCATCATTCAGAGCTTCCTTGATGTTCTTAGGTTCTATCTTTGAAACAAAGCAGGAGCCTGAGATCACCTCTCTTGATCTAGTGATGACACCTTTGTTGGGATCACTAATTATTAGTTCTTTAGGATGATCTTTCTGGATTCTGATGGAGGGAGGTTTGTTGGATTGCTCTGACCTTGCCTCAGTTAGAGTGAAGTCAGGATTATCACTCTCTGTTTCAACTTCAGCAGATGTTCCAACATCATCAGCAACATCTGCAGAGGCATCATCAATAATCACATTTATTGACTCCATTATAACCTTGGTTCTGGAGTTAAATACTCTGTAAGCTCTTCTATTTATGGAGTATCCAAGAAATATCCCTTCATCACTCTTAGGGTCCATCTTCCTTCTTTGATCCCTATCAGCCAGAATGTAACACTTACTTCCAAACACATGAAAGTACTTGACTGTAGGTTTTCTGCCCTTCCAGACTTCATAGATGGTGGATAAAGTTCCCTTTCTTAGTGTGACTCTATTATGGATATAGCATGCTGTGTTCATAGCTTCAGCCCAAAAGTACAGGGGTAACTTCTTGGCATGAATCATGGCTCTAGCTGACTCCTGAATAGTTCTGTTTTTCCTTTCAACAATCCCATTCTGTTGAGGGGTGATAGGAGAAGAATACTCATGATTGATCCCTTCTGAAGAGCAGAAGTCTGAGAATTTTTTATTCTCAAACTCCTTACCATGATCACTTCTTATTCTGACCACACAGCTTACTTTTTCTCTTTGGATTCTATAGCACAAATCTTTAAATACATCAAACACATCAGACTTTTCTTTGATGAAGCTTATCCAGGTATATCTTGAGAAGTCATCAACAACCACATAGGCATATCTTTTTCCACCAAGACTTTCTACCTGCATTGGTCCCATAAGATCCATATGTAATAATTCCAAGACTTTGGAAGTTGTCAGATGTTGGAGCTTTGGGTGTGACATCATGGTTTGCTTGCCTATTTGACATTCACCACACACTTTACTTTCATCAATATTAAGTCTTGGGATCCCTCTTACAGCCTCCATAGATATGATCTTCTTTATTCCTCTGAGATGAAGATGACCCAGTCTTTGATGCCACAGCTTCACTTCTTCTTCTTTGGCTAAGGAACAAGTAGATGTGAGGCTGGAATCTTGGGGTTCCCACATATAGAAGTTGTCTTTTGATCTGAATCCTTTCATGACAACTTTCTATTCTTTATCAGAAACTATGCACTCAGTTTTGGTGAAGTTGACACTGTAACCTTGGTCACATAACTGACTTATGCTGATCAAGTTAGCAGTTAATCCTTTTACCAACAGCACATCATCTAGACTTGTTACACCTGAGCAGTCCAGGGTCCCAACTCCCTTGATTTCCCCCTTTGCTCCATCTCCAAAGGTTACATATCTGGATGAGTGTGACTTTAAGTCTACCAGCAGATTCTTAAGTCCAGTCATGTGCCTTGAGCAGCCACTGTCAAAATACCAGTCTTCCTTAGCAAATACTCTGAGAGATGTATGAGCTATAGAGACAACAACCTTCTTGGACCATTTGTGCCTGTTGTGAGGTTTCCTTTGATGCATCTGCTCTGGGTAGAGTTCATCTCTAGAGTTCCAAGGCTGCCTGTTGACCTTGTTCTTAGGCATGTACTGGTGGCTTTGATCAGCATAAAGACTAGCTTTAGGTATCCAAATTTTCTTGGTGACCTCTGTCTTCTGCTTAAGAGGGTGCTGAGACTTCTGATTGGGGTATCCATGCAGCTTGTAGCAAAAAGGTTTGATGTGACCAAACCTTCCACAGTGATGGCATCTCCATCTTTGATATTTCTTTTTCATCATGTGTTTGTCATGATGTTGAGACATCTGCTTGAACATCTTGTTTGACTTCATGGGATTTGAAGTTGTTTGGCTGGTGCTAGCCTCGAAGTTTTGAGCTTTATTAAATCCCAGCCCAGTCCTATCCCCTGAGTGCTTGTTGTTGTTGAGAATGACATCCAGTGTGTTTGAGCTACTGTTCAGCATTCTGTCAGATTTGGACATATGTTCCATTTTGGAGTTGAGTAGGTTGACTTCACTTTTCAAGGTGTCAATGATCTCTAGATGACTTGCCTTTTCAGCCTTTAATTCCTCAATCTGCTTCTTCTGTTGTATATTTTCCATGCATACTTCAGTGCTCCTTTTACACAACATCCTGTAAGATGCTTCAAGCTCTTCAAATGTCAGATCCTCATCACTGGATCCTCCTTCAGTTTCACATACTCCAGCTAGAGCAGTTATGTGCTTTGCAGATTCTTCTTCTGACTCACAACCTGAGTCTTCATCTGACCAGGACACAAAGAGACCTTTCTTCTTCTTCTTTAGGTATGTTGGGCACTCACTTCTGATGTGTCCATACCCTTCACATCCATGACATTGGATCCCTTTTCCTTGGTTAGTCTTCTCATCATAGTTTGACCTTTTATTAGAGTCATAAGGTCTTTTATTCTTAGAGGTTGAGTTTCTTCCACTTGGTCTGGGCCTTTTTTCCATTTTTTTGAGAATTTTGTTAAATTGTCTTCCAAGCATAGCAATTGATTCTGATAAGTTATCCTCAAAGTCTTCATGACTTTCTTCTTCTTTATCAGTGTTTGAGACCAGGGTTATGCTTTTGTTTTTCTTCACAATTGTATCATTCATTCCCATCTCAAAGGTTTGAAGGGAACTAATGAGCTCCCCAACCTTCATTGTGCAGATGTCTTGAGCTTCTTCTATGGCAGTAACCTTCATGTCAAATCTTTTTGGCAGTGATCTGAGAATCTTCCTTACCAACTTTTCATCACTCATCTTCTCTCCCAAGGCACCAGAAGTATTAGCAATTTCCAGGATGTTCATGTAAAACTCATGAATGGTCTCATCTTCCTTCATCCTCAAGTTTTCAAACTTGGTGGTGAGAAGTTGAAGTCTTGACATCTTCACCTTTGATTTTCCTTCATGAGTAGTTTTGAGAGTGTCCCAAACATCCTTGGCCAGCTCACAGTGATGCACAAGCCTAAATATGTTCCTGTCAATGCCATTGAATAAGGCATTTAAGGCTTTGGAATTTCCAAGTGATGAATCTTCTTCCTCCTTGCTCCACTCTTCTTCAGGCTTCAACACTTTTGCCCCATCCTTATTGTCATGGACAGGGTGCTCCCATCCTTTGTTAACTACTTTCCAAGCCCTGCTATCAAGAGATTTCAAGAATGCTACCATTCTTGGCTTCCAGTAATCATAGTTGGATCCATCCAAGATAGGTGGTTGATTCACAGATCCTACATCTATGTCCATGTTCCCAAAATTTGCAGTCCCTAGATCTCACCCAGATATACAGGCAGGGTGCCTACTCTGATGCCAATTGAAATTCTGGGATCAGGTACGTGATGTCGAACCAGATGTTTAAACACTTGAAAACTTAAACAAAACTTAAAGTGCTGGTAAATTAAATAACACAGGAAATTGTTAACCCAGTTCAGTGTATCTCCACACTTACATCTGGGGGCTACCAAGCCAGGAAGGAAATCCAATATAAGTAATATTAATTATGGAGTTAAACCAATCAGTTTAATCCTTCACTTAATATCTACCCAAGGCAATTTCTACCTAAGACTCAACTTAGATATGAGTACCTACTCACTCCCCCTTAATCACACAGTGATCTTTTACAATGATTAATAAAATTGAAGTCACACTTCAAACACAACAGCTTGATCTTACTTAAAAGTTTCAATCAAGACACAATTCACTTTTTGCTTAAAAGCTCATAAAGTGACATACAATTAAAACCTGCTATAAAACACAAACACCCTTTACAGTCTTCTGAAATTCGTGCACTTCTCTGAGAGTTTCAGTTCCTTAAATAGACGCTTGGTTTTTGGGCTTTTTGCAAATTATCCAGACCTGATAAATCCCACAGTCATCACCTTGAATTAGGGTTAGTTAGTTTGTTATCTCCTTGAATCAAGGTGAGTTAGTTATTCTGTTATACTGAAACCAGATAACTAAGCTCCCTAAAGATGCGCCTTGGAATGCTTATCTCTTTACAATTAATTCCAGATAAATTCCCCTGAATTTACTCAGTTCTGTTATGCATCATTTAAGTCAGATAGCAGGTTTGCGATGTCACAACATCTAGTGTGACATCCTGATGTCTTGAACTAAATTCATTAACAGTTACTTTATTTGTCAATGTCACAACATTTGGTGTGACATCCTGAACTAAGTTCACTTATTCTTGTTTGTCAAAAATTCTGCCAATTCTTAACATCTACAAATTGGATCATTTCATGCCTTGAATCACAAGAAACACCAAAGAGGGAAAATTTGCAAAACACATAGAAACCCTAGCTGCAAGTGTTCTAGCTCATCAATTTCAATCCTATGGCCTTCCTTGATCCATGCTGAGGTCAGACACCCCATAAACTCAGGCCTACACCATGCCCATACCTCAAGTACACATTCTTGACTTTTTTGCAAATCACCCCATACCAATCACATTATGCCACACCAACTCCTCTGACCAATAACACTTGCATATACAAACATTATGGAACACAAACACACAATGCTTGAAGCCTGAAACACACCCAAGCTCAGATTACACAAAACTTGCACAAAACTTCATCTCTTTGAATCTCCCAACTCAGCCATCAAAACTTCAAAATTCTTTCACCAATCATCTCCACATAACCCTAGGATCATTTCCCACCCCTCACATTAGCCAAAAACCATCTCAAACAAAAACAAGATTTTGACATGCTCTGAACTGAAACCTTCAAAACAGTCCATACAAACTTGTTCTAAGCTTGCCAGAAGCATCAAGGGTTCATTGGAGTGGAAAAGCACCAAGGAGGTGGCCAGAAAGCTCTAGATAGAAAAGCTCCATCTCAGGTAACCTCAAGAACATTTTTTCCAGAAATGCATTTTTAAGTTCTTAAATGAATCCTCATGATGTGCTGATGTATTTATTTTGCAAAATAATTGAGTATTAAGCATGTATGAGTTCTCTGAAAGTTTTTGACCTAAAACTGATTTGCTTCGATTCAGCTTTAATATGTGAAATAAATGTGTTTTGGTTAATGATTCTTGTTGTATGATGTTTGGGGTTTGATTCTGGGCAGAGAGATTGATTTTTAGATGCTTAGGGAGAGAGATAGGGTTTTTGCTCGCCGGAGAAGATGACCGGAACACTATTCCGGTCATTTGAAAGTTGTTAGGGTTAATAACGTGTAATTAGCTAGGTTTGAATTCTGACTCTAGGATCTTGTGTTGGCGCGTGTTTTCAGTGGTCCAGATCATTTCATTAACCCTAATCCAATTTAATTAGTTTAATTTTAATTAATTAAGTCAGGATTAATCCCAGCCCTTGGATTACGCGCTGGTCAACCCCATTCCCCCCAGTTTGAATCTGGACCCTCGGATGTGATTACTTCCCCTTTATTTTATTTTTATTTCATTTTCTTTGTATTTTTCTTTCATAATTTATTTAAAATAGCAAAATCCATTTAAAAAATCTGAAAAAATTTTATCACGACTTTTATTAATTTTCAGAAACCAAAAATATTTTTATTTTTATTTTTTGCATTAAAAAAGTATTTTTAAATCGTTTAAATGTTTTATTTAATTAATTAATTGATTTTAATTAATTAAAAATACATTTAAGTATTTAAAAATCACCAAAAAAATCAGAGGGCATTCTAAGACATTTAGAAACATTTACAAACTCACCTTATACATTTCTTTTTGGTTTTGATCATACTTTGAGATTTTTCAATGAATTAGGGTTCTTAAAAATGTTCATTTTCTAACCCTAACTTCAAAAATTCATAACCCTAAAACCAAATTGAGTTTGTGACTTGCTTCCTTTGCATCCCATCTCTCATATAAGCATACATATGCATCATGTGTGACTTTGCAGCATCTCATGACTCATTTGCCTTGCATATGCACTTCTGACTTTAAATTTGATCATAGCACCTTTGTTTGATGCATTTGCATTTCATTTCTTTCTTTACATTTTCAACTAACATTTCAGGGGCTTATGGTAAGTTGTTTAAGGTGTGGATGTGCATCCATATCTAACTTCTCTTTCTCTCTTATTCTTGTACATTATACTTGTGTTTGAAGTGAATTCCATTCACTTGTGCCCTTTCCCCTCTTTTCTTTCTCTTGGGATTACTTATCTTCTTAAATGAAGTAAGTAACCTTCATTTCTTCTCTTTCTCTTTTCATCTGCTTCTTCCTTGGTGGCCATCTTGAAGAATTCTCTTGAGCCTCGCAAACCATAGGATAACCAAGCATGATAACTTTAGGGTTGTATATAGTCCCCCTTTAGTATTTTACCTTTGAGTCTTCTTTGAGTCTCTCTTCTCATCTCTTAATCAGAGACTAAACTCTTAAAGTTTTAGGACTTTGGAATTAGGGTTATGCCAGTATCCTTCTATTAGGATGAAGTATATAACTTTAATTCTAAGTGTTAAACCTTTAATTTGTTTAAACCTCTTAATCAATTCATCTTAATAATCACTAAGACTTCATCTTGTAACTTGGGCCATACATTAGGGTTCTAATTCTCCCTTTATGGTTAAGAAGGACTAACCCTAGGTTAAGAAATGAACCCTAATGTAAGAAGGCCTTACATTAGGGTCCATTTCTTAACCTCATCCCTAATTAAAATCCACTTAATAAAGGCTTTGTTATATAATGAATTTAATCCCTAACCATGGATTAAGTTGAGGTATCTTCCTCAGCTTAAGTGTTCTCACCTATTATCCTTCTATTAGGATGGTGTAATGAGCCCACTAATCTGTGATTAGATATTAAACTCATTACTTAACACTAAACAAAAACCCAAAAAAACATCTTAATAATCACAAGTAGGTTAATGATCTTAATCCTACATCATCATGGTAATTAAGTTGAGATGCTTATCTCATACTTAAGTAGGCTCATTATCCCTAATCAGGGAGGATATAATGAGCTTACAAGCCCTTGATTTAGGCTTAAGCTCATTAACTTATGCAAAATACCAAAAACAATAAAAAACTGAAAACACCAAAAACAAACAATAATCATCTCCTCCGGGATTCTTTTCTCATCATCTTCACTCACCAACGAGAACTTGCTTCTTCCGTCTAATGCAAGACAGATAGCACTCGAGTCAGACGAGTCATACACTTGAGCATAAATAAGCAAGCAGTTCACAAGTCAATTTATTTTCCAGTCTCTTTGAGTCGAACTACGGTGTTCTGACTTCCTCATTGCACGCGAGGATACGTAGTCATAACTTAACGGTTATCGAACAAAAGTCTCTGTGTCTTCCCTCTCTTTCAACATTCTTTTTAAGCCTCAATTCCTGAGCATTCACCTTTTTCACTGACACTTGTACATTTCTTTTCCAGCTTTTGCACACAGATAACACCTACCTTGCCCCTTTAAACACAATCTTTTAAGCGTGGATCCCGTCGAGTACGACGGACAATCTGGGTGCTAATACCTTCCCAGGTTGTAACCAACCCCCCTTCTCAGTTTCTCTGATTCGCAACCATCTTATCCATCTCTTTCCCGGTTTATGCAACATTACCTTTCCTTCGGGATAAAAATGCCTTGCTGGCGACTCTATTCACTTCACCTTCATTTTCTCCTTTCACCGACCATTCGCGTCTGTACCCTATCTGACCCAGTGTCTTTTCGGGGGAGTGACACATATACTAAGGAGAAAGGAGTTGCCCCAGTTGATGTCCTGACTGACGTTCAGTACCCATGAAACGTGAATGGTAACATCTCATGCCAATCTTTGTAAGTGACAAACATCTTCTGCACAATCTTCTTAATATTCTTGTTAGCTGCCTCTACCGCGCCATTCATCTTTGGCCGGTAAGGAGAAGAATTGTGATGCTTAATCTTGAAGTCCCGACACAGTTCTGCCATCATCTTGTTGTTCAAATTGGAACCATTATCATTAATTATTCGCTCGGGCACTCCGTATCTGCAAATGATGTCTCTTTTCAGAAATCTGGCTACCACTTGGCGAGTGACATTGGCATAAGATGCTGCTTCAACCCATTTGGTAAAGTAATCAATTGCGACCAAGATGAAACGATGACCATTGGAAGTAGTAGGCTCTATCCTTCCGATCATGTCAATGCCCCACATAGAAAATGGCCAAGGAGATGACATGACATTGAGCGGGGTTGAAGGAACATGCACCTTGTCTGCATAAATTTGGAATTTGTGGCACTTACAGGCGTACGAACAATAGTATGCATCCATTGTTAGCCAATAGTACCCTGATCTTAATAACTTCATAGTCATAGCATGTCCTCCTGCATGAGTACCGAAGGATCCCTCGTGGTCTTCCTACATTAACAGGCCTGATTCGTGTCCATCCACGCATTTGAGCAAGACCATGTCAAAGTTCCTTTTATACAGAACTCCGTCTACATTCAAGAAGAAGCTAGCAACAAGTCGTCTCAAGGTCTTCTTGTCATTGGATGATGCCCCAGCTGGGTATTCATGTTTTTCCAAGAAAAGCTTGATATCAAAGTACCAAGGTTTCTCATCAGACACTGTGTCTATAGAGAAAGCATAAGCTGGTGCGTCAAGCCTGGAAATGTCAATCCTAGGCACATAATTCCAACACAAGACTTTGATGGACGAAGAAAGAGTAACCAATGCATCGGCAAATTGATTCTCATCTCGTGGTATATATTGAAGCTTAACTGTTGTGAAGAACGTCATCAATCTTCTAGCATAATCCCTGTAAGGAATTAAGTGTTCTTGATGTGTATACCACTTGCCGGTAATCTGGTTGATAACGAGGGTTGAATCTCCGAATATATCGAGGGTCTTAATACGAAGATTAATAGCCTCCTCTATTCCCATTATGCACGCCTCGTACTCTGCTTCATTCTTGGTGCATCCAAAAGTAATTATGGCAGCGAAGGGAAAGTGAACACCTTCGGGAGTGATAAGAACGACACCAACTCCTCGTCCATTGATATTTACTTCCCCATTAAACATCAACTTCCATTTGGATTCAGGGTCAGGCCCCTCCTCCGGAAGTGGTTCCTCGCAATCTCTTGCCTTGAGGTACAGGATGTCCTCATTAGGGAAATCAAACTTCATTGGCTGGTAATCATCTTCCAGTGGTTGCTGGGAAAGATAATCTGACAGTACACTTCCTTTGATGGCTTTCTGGGAAGTACACTGTATGTCATACTCTGTTAATATCATTTTCTACCTTGCAACCCTTCCGGTTAATACCGGCTTCTCGAAAATATACTTGACAAGTGTCGCTCCCCGGATTTCCATCCTGGTGCAAACACGAAAGTGGCGCGGAAAAAGAATAGAGTCGCCAGCCAGGCATTTTTATCCCGAAAGAACGGGAATGGTAATGTTGCACAAACCAGAAGAAAAGAAGAGGAAGGACACGGGTCCTACAAACCAAAGAGACTGAGTTCGGGAGTCGGTTACGACCTGGGAAGGTATTAGTACCCAGATCGTCCGCCGTACTCGACGGGATCCATGCTTGCAAAGAAAATGTTTCAAAGGGTGAGGGTATGAAAGCTGCAACAGAGAAATGAAAATGAAAAGAAACTAGAACTGGAAAAGAACTGAATAAGAGAGCAAAGAGAAGAAATGTAGGGAAAATAAAGATTGTGCTCGAACGGGCCCTACCCCGCTACCTACGTACCTCATCAGGATAATGAGGATCAGAGACGCCGTAGTTCCCCTAACTAGGGGTAACAAGGAAATTGCTTGTGAATTAAAGCTTGAACTGCCTATGCCATTGCTCAGATGTTGCAGACTCGGACGACGAGTGCGTAACCGTCTTGCAAAATGACAAGTAGGAGCAAGTTCGCGTACGAAGCGAATGCGATGAGAAAAGAATTCCCGAAGGAAAGACGCTTATTGTTTGTTGGTGTTTTTTATAAAGGAGTGTGTCACAAGGAAGTGAACTCAAGCTCTTTTCCATGGAATGTGCACTTGTCACTACATTCCAAGATGGAATAATAGAACAAGCACACTCAAGTAAGGAGAAGATCCCCAAAACTTGAATCCAAAGATTAGGGCCTAAGATTACTAACTTGTTAAGTTATTAAGTGTTTTTGGTTATTTACAGATGAAGAAGTGTTTTTTATGCTTTTCTTGGTGAAGAAGATACCTTGATCAGACTTGTGCATCACAAGGTAAACTTGCACTATCCCAAGATGGGAAGACTACAAGCATACCTCATGGGATAAGGCTATGGATCAAGACATCACTTCAAACATTATTAAGATGCTTTTTAAGAGTTATGAGATGAGAAGAGAAGAAGAACCAAAAGGATCACAAAGGAAAAAATTCTAAAGGGGGACTAAATAATCCTAAGTGTTAACATGCATGGATGTCCTAAGGGTTAGTGAGGTTTCTATCCTAATGAAGAAGGAAGAAGAAGAGAAGAAGAAGATAGAAGAAGGGAGGATCAAGGCCTAAGCCCAACAACAAAAGAGTTAGTGCAAATGAACATAAGAAGAAGAGATGAGATTTGGAGATGTGGAACTCAATTCCCAGACCTCACACTTACCATAGCCCCTGTAAGGTTAGTAGCATGCATACAAGTGAAGCAAGATGACATCTTAACATCATACAAACAGAAGTGACATGATATGAACAAATGCACAATGCAAATGTAACTCAAAATAATGAGATGTGAAGCTTATAAGTCAAAATGATGCAACATGAACACCAATGCAAACTTATGTAACTTATGAAAGATACAAAGCTACAATGCATAAACATGGACACAATGCACAGAACCAGAACCAAAATAAGATGGAGAAGGGCTTAAGAAGCCAACAAGATGAAGAGAAAGGAGGTACAAGACCAAACAATCACCAAATGGGAGACAAAGAAGTAAAGAAGTGAGATGGAAACACTTAAGGAAAGAAAGGACTTAAAAGAAGAAAGACACAAAAATTCCTAAGACTCAAACCCTAAGCTAGGACCAGGAAGGTACCCATACCCCAAAGGAACCCCAAATGAGAAGAAGAAGTTGGCACAAGTGCCCTTCTAAGCTTATATGAGACCTAATGAACCAAAAGAAGCAAAATGGGACAAGGTTCAAGATAAAATTCACATTAAATCAACAAAGCATCTAACAATTCGACAACTCAAGTCAAGTGATCTTCAAACATGTTATATCAATGGGCCAAAAGGGTTTGGGAGACTTCAGAAGCAAACTAGGTCAAATGGAGGCTTAAACACAAGCTAGGGTTACAAACTTCCATCACAAACCAAAGGACCAAGACTAAAGAAATAAATTTCTAAAAATCAAGAGAAAAAACACACAAGAAGTACATTATCTTAGAAATCCAGAGCAAAAAGAATGGGATCAAAATTCAAAATAATGAAGTGTATGGAAAATTGACAAGGCAGTGTGGTCAAAATGAACTTAAAAAGAAGTTAATTGAAACAATGAATTAATTAAGACACGTGGAAATGGAAAAAAATAGGAAATAAAAATAATAAAAAATAAATAAGACTTTCAATATGACTCATGATTTGTTTTGGAATTTTTAAATGATCAGAAGTATTTTCTAAAAATTAAAAGCTAAACTGAAATAAATGGCTGGGAGGTGTTACTAGCAAGGGCTTCACGTTGAAATGAGATGGGCTTTGCTGACTGGGGGGTGCGAATAGCACGTTGAAGGCCCAATATGTGCGCATGCTTATAAGTTTTATGGTGGATATTAAGAGAAATAAACTGGAAAATCAGGATTCACTGGATTGATCAAACGCACCCTGTGCAACATTCATTAAATGACGTGACATTATGGAAAGATGTGAGTGGAGAGAACACATGACTTATGGTGTGCTGAGCAACACAATGAATTAAATGAAATAAAACAATTCACGTGCAGGAGATGTGGTAGTCTGGGACGCGTGGTGACATCTGGGGCGTTGGTTGGTCAGATCTAATGGCCACTGAGTCGTCTTCTCCAAAACACAAACCCTAGGTGAACACAAGCAGTTTCCGGTGATCGGAGCTAGGGCTCCAGCACCGGAATTCCCAACAGACACACAAATGACCAAATAAAAGAACCAAATACTCCAGATTGGCTAATTGAACTATTATGAATTCCAAAATGACCTCAAAATCCTCTAAAACCTAATGAATCTATGGGATCGAAGCAAATAAAGTTGCACCATCAAACTTGAAATTCACATAGCTCACTCAAAAATGCACTAAAATGGAAACTAATGCTTGCAGAATACTCAGTGAAGATCAAGGATTACAAAATGTACAACTAATTTCATTTCCAGATCCAAAGAATTTGAGCCATACCTGAGGTGAAGATCTTGATTCAGTGAGATATAAGACCAAATAATGGATGCAATGCACTCCTCTTTCACCCTAGATGCAAAATAAATGTATCTAAGGTCTTGAATGAAGCTGGATCTTGAGATTTGATCACACCTGCCCTGAAATGGCAAGCTTGCTAAACTTGAGAATAAGCTTGAATGAATGGTTGCTTAATGATCCTTAGCTCTCCCTGATTACGGATCCACAATTTGTTTTGAGATTCGGTGCTTGAATGAAGAGAAATGGGAGAAAATGCAAATGTTGCATAAACTTGAGAATGAGAGAATGAGAGAGAGATGGTGCTTGCTGAAACCATAACTGCTTTTGTATGCTTTCACAAACCCTTGCTGAAAGAATTGGCTCACTTGCACGTGTGGATCATGAGCTTTGTGTGATTTTGCCAATTTTGCAAAATGTGAGATAAGAATTCCTCCCTCATGCCTTGCTTGCATTCTCAGCCCATGTGCAATGCCTTTTCAACCCTTGATCACAATCCAATCAATCCTGGCCTTTAGATAAAGCCCTCACACACTTCTCAGGATTTTTGCAAAATATCCTCTTTGTATGTAACTTTCTCATTGTGCACGAAAAATGGAATTTCTTTGGAGCAAATTGATCACAATGTGATGTATTTTACCATTGAAACAAGTTTGAACCAAAACCAAGTCATGAAAACAAGTTTTGAAGCTTCTTGCATTTGGTGCATGCATGGAAAAGTGAATTTTGCCCTAAATTCAGCCAATTTTCGAGGGCCCTATAGGATGAACCACAAATCCTATGAAAATGTACTTGTACTTTTTGAAAATAGGAGCCCTTACACTCCAACTTTCATGCTTGACTTTGGTCCATTTGAAGAATTTTTTATCATGTTAAGGCCATTTGAAAATTAGGGCAAAAGTTGCCAAATTTGGAAAATCTCAAAAACCAACTTTGTACCATTTTTGCAAAACCCTTCAAATCTCCATGATTCTTGAACTTTGATCATTCCAAACCTCTTATAACATTTTAAGGACCCCTCTTGGCCAAAAAAATTGGGTTAGACCCCTTGAAATCAAATAGTTGACTTTTTAAGGGCACAATTGACTTTTTACTTCATTTGCAAGCAACTGAGGAATTGTCTGACTTCCACATGGAATTTTCTCATGAAAATTGAAACCTAGGATCCTCTTAACATATACAAGACTTTGCCCAAATTAAATGGCCAAAGTTGTGGAGTTATGGTGCTTGAATCTCAAACCCTAATTTAGGTGCCTTGTATAGGAGCTTTGCCTTGTCCTGAGATCTCTGATGATCATGCAATCTTCTGAGCTTTTGCCAATGGACTTAATCTTGTAAATGGAGTGTAGAATTACCATAGGACTTGTAAAAACTCATTGGGACCCTTGTCATGGCTTGAAATGCTTCAAGGACCTTCACAGATGACCAAATGCTTGATGCTAGGACATGAAGGATGTTATGCCTCATCTTTCCATGCTAGGATGCTGAGAAAATGATATGAATATGATGAATATGATGTGATATGATGCTTAAAATGAAGAGGGCAAATTTGGGGTGTTACAGCTTCCCCTATTAAATCATCAGTTAATCTGAAAAGGACGGTAGCACGAGCTGTCGACCGTTCAAGATAAACCGTGGTTGAATACCAAGAAGACCAGAAATTTGCACTCTGACGAAGAATGCAAAACTGGGAAATAAACCCAACCAAATGACGCTTTGGTAGATGAAGTGGAGAAAAAGCAGACGAGCTTCTTCCAAGTTGAAACTGATATCTGGAATAAGAATGCTAAGACAGACGAGTCTTCTTCAAACAATCATGTGACGCCAGGAGCTGGACAGACGAGTCCTCAAAACACTGCAAACACAAATAACTTGAGACAGACGAGTCTCCTTCGGATATACCTGTTACGCTAGGACCGGGATGCATTTAAGTCTGTGGGATAGACATACATAAACAAGGTAGACGAACCTTCTTCATATATTATCCGTGGATATACGGTACAAGACAGACGAGTCTTCTATGAGCACACCTGTGACGCCAGGTGCAACAATAATAATTGGTGCCTGAGACAGACGAGCCTCCTTCGGATTTACCTGTTACGCCAGGACCGGTAACTATTTTGACATTAATCCCACTGTCAGGCTTTTAAACCTCTTCAATACAGATGAGTATTTGATGATCATCAAGATAACACAGACGAGTGCCATAAGTCAAAGGTACATACGAGTATCAGACGATGATCTGAGAAACACAGACGAGCGCTTCAGGCAATGATACAGACGAGTATCAGCCACTGGTATAGACGACTACCAGAAATTCAAACACAGACGAGTGTTGGAGTATCAACAGAAGAATACCAAGATAATCATCAAATCCACACATACAGATGTAAGCCTAACACAGACGAGTGCCAGGGATGATACATACGAGTATCCAAGCAAAGCAGGCGAGCTTCAAACATATAATCATCACAGACGAGTGCTGGAAATTGCAGACGAGCAATAACCAATACTATATGCCAAACACAGATGAGTGCTGGGAAATTGCAGACGAGCAAACAACAGAGATATCAAGCACAAACAAGTGTTGGGGATGATACAGACGAGCACCAACAGATACTGGACTCCCTTGGAGTGTGATCAGATACTAGATACCAAACACAAACGAGTGTTGGAAATTGCAGACGAGCAACAACAAATCAAATACCAAACACAGACGAGTGTTGAAAAACGCAGACGAGCGATATCAAGATAATCATGGACCACTGCTGGGGGAAAACTCCGCTTAGGGATAACACAGACGAGTGTTGAAAAATGCAGACGAGCAATAGACAAATGCCTGATTGGCCACAAGAGTTACAACTCTGCATGGGAAGACAAGTCAAGAGGTCTGAGTACCTCACTCTGACTGAGGTGATGAATACCTGACTGTATCATCAATTTGTCCCAAAAGTATGGCAACTTTGCTGGGGAATATTTTACCGACAGAGGTGAAAATCCAATATGAACTCTGTGGGGACAGAATCATCCTTAGACTTGGCTGGAAAGAGGCTTCCATCAATGCTCTGGCTGGGGAGAGCATTGCTGATTCTGAACTCTGGCTGCGACCCTTGTTGGGGATAGAATTCTGCTTGGGGATGTCAGGCTTTCAGATACCTGCTGGGCATACTCCACTGAGGAAGAATAAATTGCTTGGGCTGCTGCCAAGGCTTAGCTGAGGAATAACTCTGTTGGATATACTCTACCGGGGAAGAGTAAATTTGCTTGAGAGAATGTGACGCCATCCTGCAACCTTGCAACAACAGAAAACACAAGTGTGCCCCGGGGACCTGCATGGTATAATCTGTTCATCCATCGTCACCCGACACTCAAAGAGGGTTACAGTTTCCCTGCATGTCATTTTATTTTTAAAATTATCACCATGTTTAAATGCAATACTATTTTTGCTAAAAATTCAGGACATTTTGCAAACAAAAATAAACACACACAGCTTTTTGACTGAATATTCTTTTTATTGAATGGCCTCTGAATAGGCAAAGATTTTACATCAGGAAGCAACTACCTGGAAAGAGGTAGCCACCATAAAATTGAGAAAAGAAACTATCCTAATGGCAATGGGCACGGCATTCCAAGGAGTTCCATTTTTGCTATGACCAGCATGTCTTCAAGACTCTCCATTCTGCTTTGGCTTTCTGAGAGGATAAGGGAACTGTTTCCTATCCTTCTGATATTGTCAAGTTGTACGAAACGATGACGTGGTTCAGATTACTCGGATCGCAGTTGTTCGCTTATTCCCTTGTTTTGCGTGGATCGCCCTTTCGGGTTTTCAATCCATCGGGATACCCTTTTTTGCCTAAGCTGTCCAATGTGGCTTTTCAACTCAGCGGGTGTACATTTTTATTTATTTATTTCCCTAACTTTTGCCCGAGCTCTTTATTCTGTTTTTAGCTCGCCGGGATGCCCCTTTTTTGCCTGGACTGTAATTCTGTTTTTTGTGTCCAGCGGGTCTTTTTATGCGAAGTATTTTTTAACTGCGTCCGAGTTAACAGGGGACTGGAAGTCATCTCCATCCATAGTGGTGAGAATCAGTGCTCCTCCTGAGAAGACTTTCTTCACTATGAATGGTCCTTCGTAGTTTGGGGTCCACTTGCCCCTGTGATATGAACCTGGAGGAACGATCCTTTTCAACACAAGCTCTCCCACTTGATACTCTCGAGTACGTACTCGTTGGTCAAATGCATGCTTCATTCTCCTCTGATAAAGCTGACCATGACAGATAGCCGCTAATCTCTTTTCCTCAATTAGGCATAGCTGATTATAACGAGCACGCACCCACTCAGCCTCATCAAGCTTTACATCCATCATCACACGCAATGAAGGGATCTCTACTTCAACAGGCATGACTGCTTGCATACCATACACCAGAGAGAAGGGAGTTGCCCCTGTTGACGTCCTGACTGACGTTCGGTACCCATGCAACGCAATTGGTAACATCTCATGCCAATATTTATAAGTGACAACCATTTTCTGCACAATCTTCTTGATATTCTTGTTTGCTACCTCTACCGCACCATTCATCTTTGGTCGGTAAGGAGAAGAATTGTGATGCTGTACCTTGAAGTCCCGACACAAGTCTGCCATCATCTTGTTGTTGAGATTAGAACCATTGTCAGTAATGATCCTTTCGGGCACTCCGTATCTGCATATGATATCTCTTTTCAGAAATCTTGCCACCACTTGACGAGTGACGTTGGCATAAGATGCTGCTTCTACCCATTTGGTGAAGTAATCAATCGCGACCAAGATGAAGCGATGACCATTTGAAGCAGTTGGCTCTATCTTCCCGATCATGTCAATGCCCCACATAGAAAAGGGCCAAGGAGATGACATTACATTGAGCGGGCTTGGAGGAACATGCACTTTGTCTACATATATCTGGCACTTGTGTCACTTACGGGCGTATGAACAACAGTCTGCATCCATTGTCATCCAGTAATACCCTGATCTCAGCAATTTCTTAGCCATAGCATGCCCTCCTGCATGGGTATCGAAAGATCCCTCGTGGACTTCCTGCATTAACAGGCTTGCTTCGTGTCTATCCACGCGTCTGAGCAAGACCATGTCAAAGTTTCTCTTGTACAAAACCCCGTCTGTGTTCAAGAAGAAGCTAGCAGCAAGTCTCCTCAAGGTCTTCTTGTCATTGGAAGATGCCCCAGTTGGGTATTCTTGCTTTTCCAGGAATAGCTTGATATCAAAATACCAAGGTTTCTCGTCAGACACAGCGTCTACAGAGAAAGCATGAGCTGGAGCGTCAAGCCTAGATATGTCAATTGTGGGCACATAGTTCCAACACAAGACTTTGATTGACGAAGAAAGAGTAGCCAATGCGTCGGAAAACTGATTTTCATCACGTGGTATGTACTGAAGCTTAACTGTCGTAAAGAATGTCAACAGTTTTCTAGCATAATCCCTGTATGGAATTATATGCTCTTGATGTGTATACCACTTGCCGATAACCTGGTTAACAACGAGGGCTGAATCTCCGAATATATCGAGGTTTTTAATCCAGAGATTAATAGCCTCCTCTATTCCCATTATGCATGTCTCGTACTCCGCTTCATTGTTGGTGCAGGCAAAAGTAATTCTGGCAGTGAAGGGTAAGTGAACACCTTCGGGAGTGATAAGAACGACACCAACTCCCCGACCATTGATATTGACTGCCCCATCAAACATCAACTTCCATTTGGATTCAGGGTCTGGCCCCTCCTCCGGAAGTGGTTCCTCGCAATCGTTTGCTTTGAGGTACATGATGTCCTCATCAGGGAAATCAAACTTCATTGGCTGATAATCATCTTCAAGAGGTTGCTGTGCAAGGTAATCTGACAATACACTTCCCTTGATGGCTTTTTGAGAAGTGTACTGGATGTCATATTCAGTTAAAATCATCTGCCACCTAGCAACCCTTCCGGTTAACGCTGGTTTCTCAAAGATGTACTTGACAGGATCCATTTTGGAAATGAGCAGTGTGGTATGAGTCAACATGTACTGCGTCAGTCGGCGAGCAGCCCATACCAAAGCACAACAAGTTTTCTCGAGCAGTGAGTAACGGGATTCACAGTCGGTAAACTTTTTGCTAAGGTAGTAAATAGCGTACTCTTTTCGACCAGACTCGTCATGTTGGCCTAGAACACACCCCATTGACCCTTCTAGCACGGTCAAGTACATGATTAAA
Organism: Lathyrus aphaca; assembly: GCA_963966055.1. Classification (NCBI taxonomy): domain Eukaryota; kingdom Viridiplantae; phylum Streptophyta; class Magnoliopsida; order Fabales; family Fabaceae; genus Lathyrus; species Lathyrus aphaca. The sequence continues at coordinate 304,005,574 of OZ014523.1, read as the reverse complement.
GGTCTTCCTTCCATTGGAGGCATTAGAATTGGAGGCTCATGCAAATATTCTTTTATCTTGTCGAAAGCTCTTTGGCAGTCATCGTTCCACCTGTCCGCGCACTTCTTTTTCTGTTCTCGGTGCAAGCATATCTTGAATAGCTTTTACTTTAGCAGGATCTACCTCAATTCCTCTTTGACTAACAATGAAACCCAGCAGTTTCCCGGAACGCACCCCGAAAGTGCACTTGTTTGGATTCAACCTCAGCTTGTACTTGATCAGTCTATCAAACAGTTTCTTCAGGTTGACCAGATGCTCTTCTTCGTCTCAGGACTTAGCAATCATATCGTCCACATAACACTCAATCTCCTTGTGTATCATGTCATGGAACAATGTGACCATCGCCCGTTGATAAGTTGCCCCGACGTTCTTCAAACCAAAGGGCATGACCTTATAGCAAAATGTACCCCACGGGGTAATGAACGTTGTCTTCTCCATGTCTTCCGGCGCCATCTTAATCTGATTATAACCGGAGAAACCATCCATGAAGGAAAATACCGAGATTTGAGCAGTATTGTCTACCAACACATCAATGTGTGGCAACGGAAATTCATCTTTTGGGCTCTCTTTATTCAAATCCCGGTAGTCAACGCACATCCGGACCTTGCCGTCCTTCTTTGGTACAGGTACAATGTTAGCTACCCAAGGTGGGTAACTAGTTACAACAAGGAAACCGGCATCCCATTGCTTCTGAACCTCCTCTTTGATCTTCATCGCCATGTCAGGACGAGTTCTTCTCAATTTTTGCTTCACAGGAGGACAGTCCACTCTAAGAGGTAGCTTATGCACAACGATGTCGGTATCCAACCCTGGCATATCTTGATATGACCAAGCAAAGATATCCACATACTCTCTCAGCATACTGATCAGCTCTTTCTTGACGTCGGCCTGCAGACTGGCCCCAATTTTGATTTCCTTTTTCACATCTTCACTGCCAATGTTGATGATCTCAATTTCTTCTTGATGAGGCTGAATAACCCGTTGCTCTTGTTTCAACAATCTGACCAATTCTTCAGGGAGGTCACAGTCTTCCTCAACCCCTTCATCAGCTTGGTAGACTGGATTGTCAAAGTCATGTATAGTCATAGCAGGAACGTTATCAATGGAATCCGGATGATCAACACTACACAGATGATGTGCTTATTCAGAATCTGCTTATTTTGAAAAAGAGACGCTAACACAAAACAAAAAGGAAAACACATTGCCATTTTTATATTTTTGTGAAAAGTTTTTAAAAACAAAGAAAGGGAACACAACTTGTCTGAAAATGTCCTTTTATTTCATAGCAAAATAAGATGCAATACAAAACATGGTGGCCCGATACAATGGATCCTAGCATCTTGGGCAGAATGCTGGATTTGACAATGCAGTATGCTAATAAAAGGAAACAAAATAATTACTCTGAGTGCCATGTGACTTGTATGATGTCTTCAGCAGATCAGTTTGTTAGCTCCTCGTCGGGCGCACACGGGTGAATCCAGTTGTCCCAGTCACCGTCACTGTCCCCATCTTGGCTTGTTACACAAATCTGATTGCGGTCGAGCAATCCAGTGCTTGTAAAGGTGATGGCTTTACTACTTGGAGTAGATCCACCAGGCTGATACCCTAAACCAAACTTGTCGTCTTTCTTTTCCAGCTCCAACAGCTTGCCCCAGCCTTGGGCACTTCCGGATTGAACAACCTCCTTTGCCTGCTTATAGGAATGGATGGATGTGCCTTCTTTCTCACTGCTCTTCTCCACGGGAGTTAAGATCCTAACGTTGACTACTTCGAAGGCTTGACATAAAGTCTCATGGATCTTTCCATCCATCTCTACATACTTGAAAGTTGACAAGTGACTTACGAAGATGTCCTCCTCTCCACAAACTGTGATTACCTGGCCATCAACCACATATTTGAGCTTCTGATGCAGGGTTGAAGTAACCGCTCCAGCAGCATGTATCCATGGGCGTCCCAACAAGCAACTATACGCAGGATGGATGTCCATGACGTAGAAGACACTTTCGAAGACTTGAGAACCTATCTTGACGGGCAACTCAACTTCTCCAAAAACTGATCTTCTCAAACCATCAAAGGCCATGACAATCAAATCACTTGGTCTCAGGACAATCCCATCAACATTGAGCTTCATCAATGCCTTCTTCGGAAGCACATTCAGGGAAGAGCCTGTGTCTACAAGAACATGTGACAACACAACACCCTTGCACTCCATAGTGATATGTAGTGCTTTGTTATGGTTTCAACCCTCTGATGTGAGGTCTCTGTCTGTAAAGCCTAGGCCATGGCTTGCATTGACACTGCCTACAACAACTTCAAGTTGGTTGACAATGATTTCCTGAGGAACATAGGCCATTTGCAGCACTTTCAATAAGGCCTCTCTGTGTGCGAGAGAACACATCAGCAATGATAAGATGGATATCTTGGAAGGTGTCTGGTTCAACTGATCGACCACCTTATAGTCACTCTTTTTGATAATACGCATGAATTCCTCGACCTCTTTTTCAAATGTACCCTGCCCAGAAACAGGAGTAGTTGATTCATCAGTCACAACTTGCTTTCCTTTGGCTTTGGATGAAGCCTCAGCCTCAGGATCCCATCTCAGCACAGGGGGAGCAAATAAACGACCACTTCTAGTGAATCCCCCAACTCCTCCGACATTCTCTACAGTCGGGTCCACAACAACAGACTTGCTCTCAATCTTCTGACCAGCCACATATACATCTGAGCCATAATGCCAGGGAATGGCTTTATCATCTGTGTATGGAACAGGCCCAGGCACGGTAATAGTCACGAGACTAATCTCAGGAGCATAGATTGTGACGGGCTCTCTTCTAACAGGCATATTAGCTTCATCATATAAAATGGTAATTATTGACACATCATCAGCTTCATCATTACCAACTTTGCTAAACTGTAAGGATCCATCATCAATCAAACCCTACAATCCCATCTTTAGCTTCTCACATCCATTCACAGCATTCAGACATCCTTCACAATCAGCACTGCAACCAGGAAACACTTGACCATTCAGCAGTCTCTCTTTCACTACCCTCAAAGGAGTTTTCACTTCTTCAATACTCAGCACAAGACCCAACTTTTCACCACCCTCAACAACATTGATTCTTTCCCCTCCATGATTCGAAATAGGGTTCGAAGTAACATTCGGCGGTGGTGCAAATTTGATTGCTTTAGAGTCTATAAGATCTTGAACCTTGTGATGGAGTGCCCTGCACTTCTTAGTCGAGTGCCCGGGTGCTCCAGAGTGGAAAGCGCATCGTGCATTGGCATCATAACCAACTGGAAGCTCTCCAGGAGGTGGTGGTGCCAAAGTTCTCAGTTGAATCAGATTCATGTCCAACAGTCTTGGAAGTAAAGCAGCATAAGTCATAGGGATGGCCTCAATCACCCTATTAGCCGGGTGAGTTTGCCTTGGCTGATACGGTCTCTACTGATAGTTGTTTCTGGGTTGTTGTTGTTGTTGTTGATGGTGTTGTGGTTGTTGTTGCATCTGTTGCACTGGAGTAGAAGGAATTGTGACTGCTGCCACATGCTCATACGGTCTTCTATAACCACGGCCCCGACCTCGTCCAAATACAACATTTGTCTCACCCTCTCTTCTCCTTGGAGGTCCACTGAAAGCTTTCCTCGCCCCATTAGAGCTGCTAGCACTAGGATCTTGGATCTTCCCCATCTTCAGCAAGGTCTCAACTCTCTCTCCATCAATAACAATGTCATTGAATTTAGTGGCAGAACTGGACGCCAATCTCTCGAGAAACACACCCTGCAGAGTACCCATAAACATGTCAGCCATCTCGTTCTCTAACAGCGGTGGTTGCACTCTGGCAGCGAGCTGGCGCCACCTATGAGCATATTCTTTGAAACCCTCCTTAGCAGTCTGAGCCATGTGCTGCAATTGCGTGCGATTTGGAGCCATGTCCAAATTATATTGATATTGTCTCACGAAAGCTTCTGCTAGGTCTTTCCAACTCTTGATATTGACTCTGCTAAGCTTCATATACCATTCCAGAGAAGCTCCAACCAAGCTGTCTTGAAAATAGTACATCCAGAGTTTTTCATCATCTGTATGAGCAACTATCCTCCCTACGAAGGATTGAAGATGGGTCTTCGGGCATGCAGTGCCATTATATTTCTCAAAGGTTAGAACTTTGAACTTGTATGGGATCCTGATCCTAGGAACCAAACCCAAATCTGTTATGTCAAATCCCAAAGAACTCTAGGACTGAATAGCTTTGATTTGTTCTGCCATTTCCTCAAACCTCTTGTTCATCTCAGCCCCTTGACCTTCAGCTTCGTCAAGCAGAGTGAACTGCTCGTCCTGATTATCCATTTGCACATTATTCAACTCATCATTGATTATAGTCACCCCTGGTTGTGTAACAGGGATTTCCACTTGTCGTGTGCCCGTACCGTTACGATTATCAGCAACAGCAGTAGCAGTGTTGTTCCTGGCTTGATTCTCAATCAACTCCCGCAGACGCTTTTGGTTCTAACCCATGCCTGCCATCAGAGTCATAAAGTTATCCATTCTCAGTCTCAAATCTGCTAAGTTAGCTTGCATCTGGTCCATGACTCGCTCTCTGTTAATCTTCGTTGGATATCTGTGTGCGACTGGTTGTTCCCGAACTTTCCGGGGAGCTATAGTGCCTGAAACACAAAACACGTTAGCAACTGAGACATTACCTACAAAACAAACAAACAAACAGGTTATATGCAATGCAATGTAACTGTTCATGTTCCCAATTTTAAGCATTTGCAATGCCCCAGTTCTGGCATCTAATCTCAGACAGTCACTTTTAGTGTTTAACTTTCAAGCTTTCTCTTTGATAAGTGTTCAGACATTAGCAGTATCAGACAAACGAGTCTTGCACATTCAGAAACGATAATTTGCACATTAACACTGTATATGGACAAACCACTGCCGGCTAAAAGTCAGAATACAAACAGAAATATTCCCCGAAGGGTTACAAGCCATTACATGAATGAAAAACAAAGCAAAATAAAATAAGCAAGACTCCTACAACAGGTCTGTAGGTAGTCTGAAAAATAAACTAAGCTAAAGACCCAGGCTCTGCCACCTCTGCTCTGCTCTTCTTGATACCCGCTCTCAGCTTGAGCTATTCAATCTCTTTCCTTGCTTCCTCCAGGGCTAACTGACTTTGTGCTAGCTGTTGGGTCTTTTCCCTCCGGATGGTATGGACTTGCTCCACCTCTTCCTTCTTGAAGGCCATCTGAACTTCAAAGAACTCTTCTTTCTCTCTGAACTTCTTCTGCTCTTCCTCCCTTTGGCCTTGCAACCAAACAATGGATTGACGAGCATCTTTGAGAGTCTTTAAAGTCTTTTTGCGTTCAACTTCTCTTTTGGCCTCCATCAGACCCAACCTGTGGAAGTGAGCTTCTCTGCCAGCAAAGTCTTTTTCTTTGGCTTCCAAGGAGGCTTGGAGCTTTTGCAGCTTGTCTTCAGCTTCATTCTTGGCCCTGTTGGCTTGATGGTACAGGCTTACCATTTCAGCATTCTCCACTCTAACTTCATGCAGCTGAGCTTCCAATTTCTTGTACTCTTCAAGGGAGACAGTACTACTTTGGCTTGGTTCTTCTCTGGGATAAAGTGGAGCCTCAACTGAGAAAGGCATGAGAACTACTTCTACATGTCTTTGCAACCATGCAACATATGGTGGATACGTCTTGGGATCAACTCTGCCGAAGTCTTTCTTACCCTTCCTTATCCTGTGAGCCCAGGCTTGGACTTCTTGTTGAACTAACTCTTTGTTCCCTTCAGCAGGAAAGTACAAAGATTCAGCAAACTCTTCCATCTGAGGAGGATCTTTCAAAGGATAACCAAACTGTTTCCTGGCTAAAGTTGGATAATAACTGATGACACCATTCCTTCCCAGCAAAGGCACTCCAGCAAATCTTCCGCAACTTACCAGCAACTCTTTACCTAGCAGATCTTTGTCATATCCCCAGGAAATATCTTCAACAGTCAACCCCATCAGTCTTCTGGACTATATCCACTCATCCCTCATCTCCTTGAAGGCACCTGACTTTGGCAGTTGTCTAGCAAACCACTCAGACAACAAAGGAGCACAGCAGACTACTGGACCACCCCTACCCTTCTCATTCCTGTAATGAACACTGTAGTAGAAGTCACCCAAAAGAGTAGGCACTGGATTGCCTTTTGCAAAGATTGAGATCACCTCCAAGCTTACCAATTCGTTCTCTCCAGGGAACAAACTAGACCCATATACCATCAATGCAAGCAAAGCACCAAAGTCATTCCACTTAGCCCCTGTAGCATATCTCTCTGCCTCTGGGATGAGCACACTCCAAGGGAGTCCTTTGCCTTCACTCTCTTTCAGAGCCCTCTTGACTTTAGTAGCTGGCAACCTACAAACCTTGGCTATGTCTTCATCTTTAAGCACAACTTCAGAACCATAGAATGGTAAGGTCTCTCTGACTGGAACATTCAGCATGCTGGAGATCTCTTCCAATGTTGGAGCTAAGATGTAACCTGGAAAAACAAAGCAACGCAGCAGAGGATCATAAAACTGCAACAGAGTATGCAAACTGTCTTTCTGGTCTGCAGTGGGCTTGTCCACAAACTTCAGTATCTGGCCATATCTTTTCTTGAAATTGCCCAAGACTTGGTCATTCATCAGACCTGCTAACTTCTGAACACTTCTAACTTCAGGCTGAAGAAAGGTATAATGCACATTCTTTTTCCTTGGAACTCTTCTGATTTCTTCCATGGAGATAAGATTACCAGAACTGGGAGCAGATTAAGAACAATCACCTGAAAAAGGGGAAACATAAACAGTTAATGCAAAGATGATGCAAATGCAATGCAATGCAGGCATATGATCAACTGGGACCATCTGAACTGGACACTGACAAGGGCCCCTCTGAACACTAGCAAACCAAAAGTCCTCTGAGTCACAACTCTCTGATAAACACAATTCTCTAAAGAAGATCTCAGAACCACAGTACCAAGAAATCCAGAACAAGAACACCAGAACTCCAGAACCATAGGACCATAGAACCAAAGATCATAACCATAGGACCACAAATCATAACAAGGACCAATGAATAAATGAGTGTATGTTGAGGCCAAGGATTCCTGCACACCTGTAAACCCCTTCCCAATCTCACTGGTAATAGGCTCCGGGTCAGACATCACGGACTCTCAAAGCCGAATAGCAATAATACTGTCACCATCTCCGAGAAATGGCTCATGACCAAATCAGGGAATGAGTTTGGCATTATATACTACGCAGGGAGGCCTCAGCTGAGTCCAGGACACAAGGTCATCCTATGTGATCCCCAGGTGGGCCCTCGGATGCGAATGGGTTTGCCACAAAATGTGGGCTGCCATTGTCATCACTAAAGAGGGATGTTTCCACAAGGTTCTCAAAGATCGGTCCCCAGCTGCCCATAACTGTCAAGGTTATGAAATGAGAGAGGAAGATCCCAAAATCAAGACACTTCCAAGACAATCGCAATCTGGGTGTGGAACTCACTACTACCCCCATGACAAGATCTCATGAGGCCAAAGTGGAACCACTCTAAGTCCTAAGGTGAACTCGAGCCGTGGTAATGAGCTAATCTCTCAGAAACAAGTAACACCCCTTCCACCAAACAGAAAACCAGTCCAGACAGTCCAGTATATATACATGATGCAGAAAATAAATACTGAAAACTGTAAATAAAGATGTAAATAAAGCTGTAAATAAACAACAATAAAATACAACAAGCCACAGCAAAAAAACATCACCCAAAGAAACAGAGACAAACAAGCGCTAGGAGAGACTCATAGGGGAACCAGAGATTCTGGGTTCGGTCCCCAGCAGAGTCGCCAGCTGTCGCTCCCCGGATTTCCATCCTGGTGCAAACACGAAAGTGGCGCGGAAAAAGAATAGAGTCGCCAGCCAGACATTTTTATCCCGAAAGAACGAGAATGGTAATGCTGCACAAACCAGAAGAAAAGAAGAGGAAGGACACGGGTCCTACAAACCAAAGAGACTGAGTTCGGGAGTCGGTTACGACCTGGGAAGGTATTAGCACCCAGATCGCCCACCGTACCCGACGGGATCCACGCTTGCAAAGAAAATGTTTCAAAGGGTGAGGGTATGAAAGCTGCAACAGAGAAATGAAAATGAAAAGAAACTGGAACTGGAAAAGAATTGAATAAGAGAGCAAAGAGAAGAAATGTAGGGAAAATAAAGATTGTGCTCGAACGGGCCCTACCCCGCTGCCTACGTACCTCATCAGGATAATGAGGATCAGAGATGCCGTAGTTCCCCTAACTAAGGGTAACAAGGAAATTTCTTGTGAATTAAAGCTTGAACTGCCTAGGCCATTGCTCAGGTGTTGCAGACTCGGACGACGAGTGCGTAAACGTCTTGCAAAATGACAAGTAGGAGCAAGTTCGCGTACGGAGCGAATGAGATGAGAAAAGAATTCCCGAAGGAAAGACGCTTATTGTTTGTTGGTGTTTTTTATGAAGGAGTGTGTCACAAGGAAGTGAACTCAGGCTCTTTTCCATGGAATGTGCACTTGTCACTACATTCCAAAAGGGAATAATAGAACAAGCACACTCAAGTAAGGAGAAGATCCCCAAAACTTGAACCCAAAGATTAGGGCCTAAGCTCACTAACTTGTTAAGTTATTAAGTGTTTTTGGTTATTTACAGATGAAGAAGTGTTTTTTATGCTTTTCTTGGTGAAGAAGATACCTTGATCAGACTTGTGCATCACAAGGTAAACTTGCACTATCCCAAGATGGGAAGACTACAAGCATACCTCATGGGATAAGGCTATGGATCAAGACATCACTTCAAACATTATTAAGATGCTTTTTAAGAGTTATGAGATGAGAAGAGAAGAAGAACCAAAAGGATCACAAAGGAAAATATTCAAAAGGGGGACTAAATAATCCTAAGTGTTAACATGCATGGATGTCCTAAGGGTTAGTGAGGTTTCTATCCTAATGAAGAAGGAAGAAGAAGAGAAGAAGAAGATAGAAGAAGGGAGGAGCAAGGCCTAAGCCCAACAACAAAAGAGTTAGTGCAAATGAACATAAGAAGAAGAGATGAGATTTGGAGATGTGGAACTCAATTCCCACACCTCACACTTACCATAGCCCCTGTAAGGTTAGTAGCATGCATACAAGTGAAGCAAGATGAACAAGATGACATGTTAAAATCATACAAACAGAAGTGACATGATATGAACAAATTCCCAATGCAAATGCAACTCAAAATAATGAGATGTGAAGCTTATAAGTCAAAATGATGCAACATGAACACCAATGCAAACTTATGTAACTTATGAAAGATACAAAGCTACAATGCATAAACATGGACACAATGCACACAACCAGAACCAAAATAAGATGGATAAGGGCTTAAGAAGCCAACAAGATGAAGAGAAAGGAGGTACAAGACCAAACAATCACCAAATGAGAGACAAAGAAGTAAAGAAGTGAGATGGAAACACTTAAGGAAAGAAAGGACTTAAAAGAAGCAAGACACAAAAATTCCTAAGAATCAAACCTTAAGCTAGGACCAGGAAGGTACCCATACCCCAAAGGAACCCCAAATTAGAAGAAGAAGTTGGCACAAGTGCCTTTCTAAGCTTATATGAGACCTAATGAACCAAAAGAAGCAAAATGGGACAAGGTTCAAGAAAAAATTCACATTAAATCAACCAAGCATCTAAAATTTTCAAAACTCAAGTCAAGTGATCTTCAAACATGTTATATCAAAGGGCCAAACGAGTTTGGGAGAATTAAGAAGCAAACTAGGTCAAATGGAGTCTTAAACACAAGCTAGGGTTACAAACTTCCATCACAAGCCAAAGGACCAAGACTAAAGAAATAAATTTCTAAAAATCAAGAGAAAAAACACACAATAAGTACATTGTCTTAGAAATCCAGAGCAAAAAGAATGGGATCAAAATTCAAAATAATGAAATGTATGGAAAATTGATAAGGCAGTGTGGTCAAAATGAACTTAAAAAGAAGTTAATTGAAACAATGAATTAATTGAGACACGTGGAAATGGAAAAAATAGGAAATAAAAATATGAAAAAATAAAAGAGACTTTAAATATGACTCATGATTTATTTTGGAATTTTTAAATGATCAGAAGTATTTTATAAAAATTAAAAGCTAAACTGAAATAAAAGGAAAATAAAAATAAAAAATAAATAAAAGAAATGGCTGGGAGGTGTTACTAGCAAGGGCTTCATGTTGAAATGAGATGGGCTTTGCTGACTGGGGGGTGCGAATAGCACGTTGAAGGCCCAATATGTGCGCAGGCATATGTGTTTTATGGTGGAAATTAAGAGAAATAAACTGGAAAATCAGGATTCACTGGATTGATCAAACGCACCCTGTGCAACATTCATTAAATGATGTGGCATTATGGAAAGATGTGAGTGGAGAGAACACAGGACTTATGGTGTGTTGAGCAACACAATGAATTAAATGAAATAAAACAATTCACGTGCAGGGGATGTGGTAGTCTAGGACGCGTGGTGACATCTGGGGCGTTGGTTGGTCAGATCTAATGGCCACTGAGTCGTCTTCTCCAAAACACAAACCCTAGGTGAACACAAGTAGTTTCCGGTGATCGGAGCTAGGGCTTCGGCACTGGAATTCCCAACAGACACACAAATGACCAAATAAAAGAACCAAATACTCCAGATTGGCTAATTGAACTACCTTGAATTCAAAAATGACCTCAAAATCCTCTAAAACCCAATGAATCTATGGGATCGAAGCAAATAAAGTTGCACCATCAAACTTGAAATTCACATAGCTCACTCAAAAATGCACTAAAATGGAAACCAATGCTTGTAGAATACTCAGTGAAGATCAAGGATTACAAAATGTACAACTAATTTCATTTCCAGATCCAAAGAATTTGAGCCATACCTGAGGTGAAGATCTTGATTCAGTGAGATATAAGACCAAATAATGGATGCAATGCACTCCTCTTTCACCCTAGATGCAAAATAAATGCATTTAAGGTCTTGAATGAAGCTGGATCTTGAGATTTGATCACACCTGCCCTGAAATGGCAAGCTTGCTAAACTTGAGAATAAGCTTGAATGAATGGTTGCTTAATGATCTTTAGCTCTCCCTGATTACAGATCCACAATTTGTTTTGAGATTCGGTGCTTGAATGGAGAGAAATGGGAGAAAATGAAAATGTTGCATAAACTTGAGAATGAGAGAATGAGAGAGAGATGGTGCTTGCTGAAACCCTAGCTGAAAGAATTGGCTCACTTGCACGTGTGGATCATGAGCTTTGTGTGATTTTGTCAATTTTGCAAAATGTGGGATAAGCATGCCTCCCTCATGCCTTTCTTGAATTCTCAGCCCATGTTCAATGCCTTTTCAACCCTTGATCACAATCCAATCAATCCTGGCCTTTAGATCAAGCCCTCACACACTTCTCATGATTTTTGCAAAATATCCTCTTTGTATGTAACTTTCTCATTGTGCACGAAAAAATGGAATTTCTTTGGAGCAAATTGATCACAATGTGATGTATTTTACCATTGAAACAAGTTTGAACAAAAACCAAGTCATGAAAACAAGTTTTGAAGCTTCTTGCATTTGGTGCATGCATGGAAAAGTGAATTTTGCCCTAAATTCAGCCAATTTTCGAGGGCCCTATAGGATGAACCACAAATCCTATGAAAATGTACTTGTACTTTTTGAAAATGGGAGTCCTTACCCTCCAACTTTCATGTTTGACTTTGGTCCATTTGAAGAATTTTTGATCATGTTAAGGCCATTTGAAAATTAGGGCAAAAGTTGCCAAATTTGGAAAATCTCAAAAACCAACTTTGTACCATTTTTGCAAAACCCTTCAAATCTCCATGGTTCTTGAACTTTGATCATTAAAAACCTCTTATAAAATTTTAAGGACCCCTCTTGGCCAAAAAATTTGGGTTAGACCCCTTGAAATCAAATAGTTGACATTTTAAGGGCACAGTTGACTTTTTACTTCATTTGCAAGCAACTGAGGAATTGTCTGACTTCCACATGGAATTTTCTCATGAAAATTGACACCTAGGATCCTCTTAACATTTAGAAGACTTTGCCCAAATGAAATGGCCAAAGTTGTGGAGTTATGGTTCTTGAATCTCAAACCCTAATTTGGGTGCCTTGTATAGGAGCTTTGCCTTGTCCTGAGATCTCTGATGATCATGCAATCTTCTGAGCTTTTGCCAATGGTATTAATCTTGTAAATGGAGTGTAGAATTACCATAGGACTTGTACAAACTCATTGGGACCCTTGTCATGGCTTGAAATGCTTCAAGGACCTCCACAGATGACCATATGCTTGATGCTAGGACATGAAGGATGTTATGCCTCATCTTTCCATGCTAGGATGTTGAGAAAATGATATGAATATGATTAATATGATGTGATATGATGCTTAAAATGAAGAGGGCAAATTTGGGGTGTTACAACAGGTCCATTTTAGAGATTAGAAATGTGGTGTGGGTCAACATGTACTGTCTTAGTCGGCGAGCAGCCCATGCCAAAGCACAACAAGTTTTCTCGAGCTGTGAGTAACGGGATTCACAGTCGGTAAACTTTTTGCTAAGGTAATAAATAGCATGCTCTTTTCGACCAGACTCGTCATGTTGGCCTAGCACACACCCCATCGACCCTTCTAACACATTCAAGTACATGATAAGTGTCCGTCCTGGAACAGGAGGCATTAGAATATTGGCTCGCAAATGGCAGTTAGATGAGATATAAACCGAGAAATGTAGTTCAATCTCCCTAAAATCCTACACACTTCTTTTTCTATTTTTGTTGCAGGCATGTCTTGTATTGCTTTTACTTTTGCAGGATCTACCTCAATCCCCCTTTGGCTAACAATAAAACCCAGCAATTTACCGGAACACACTCCAAAAGTGCACTTGTTTGGATTCAACCTTAATTTGTACTTTACCAACCTGTCAAACAGGTTTTTGAGATTGACCAGGTGTTCTTCTTCGTCCCGGGACTTGGCAATCATATCTTCCACATAGCACTCAATTTCCTTGTGTATCATGTCGTGGAACAAAGTTACCATAACCCGTTGATACATTTCCCCGACATTCTTCAACCCAAATGGCATAACCTTATAACAGAATGTACCCCACGGGGTAATGAACATCATTTTCTCCATGTCTTCCGGTGCCATCTTAATCTGATTGTACCCGGAGAAGCCATCCATGAAAGAAAATACCGAGAACTGAGCGGTGTTATCTACCAGCACATCAATGTGAGGTAATGGGAAGTCATCCTTTGGACTTGCTCTGTTTAGATCCCGATAATCGATGCACATCCGGACCTTGCCATCTTTCTTTGGTACAGGCACAATGTTAGCTACCCAAGGTGGGTAACTAGTTACAGCAAGGAACCCGACATCCCACTGCTTTTGAACTTCCTCCTTGATCTTCATTGCCATATCAGGGCGAGTTCTTCTCAGCTTTTGTTTTACCGGAGGACAATCTTCCTTTAGTGGCAGCTTATGTACAACAATGTTAGTATTCAACCCCGACATATCTTGATACGACCAGAAGAAGATATCCACATATTCACGTAGCATACCAATCAATTCCTTCTTTACCTCGGCCTGCAGACTGGCCCCAATCTTTATCTCTTTCTTTACATCCTCAGACCCGATGTTGATGATCTCTATTTCTTCCTGATGAGGTTGAATGACCCTTTCCTCCTTTTTCAACAACCTAGCCAACTCTTCCGGGAGTTCACCGTATTCCACAACCCCTTCATCATCTTGGTAGATAAGATTGTCAAAGTCATGCATGGTCATAGCAGGAACGTTATCACAGGATTCCGAAGGATCAACACTGCACAAATAATATGCTTATTTCAGAATCTGTTGTTGTTTTTTTCAAAAGAGACACAAACACACAAAAACACTGAGGAAAGAAAACATTTCCATTTTATTTGTTTTTTTTTTGTGAAAAATTTTAAAATGAAAGAAAGAGAACACAATTTTCTTGAAAAATGTCCTTTATTTCATAGTAAAAATAAATGCATTAAAAGCATGATGGCCCTACAAATGGATCCAAGCACCTTGGGCAGAGTGCAGGATTTTACATGCAGTATGATAAAATGGAAACAAGAAAATTACTTTGACTGCCAAGTAACTTGAATGAAATCTTCAGCAGACCAGTTCCGGAGCTCCTCCCCAGGTGCACATGGGTGAATCTAGTTATCCAAGTCGTAGTCACTATCCCCACCTTCATCTGTTGCACAAATGTTGTTGTAGTCGAGCATTCCAACACTAGTGAACGTTATGGACTTACTGCCCTGAGACCAACTAGACCATCCAGGTTGATATCCAATACCAAACTTGTCATCCTTCTTTTCCACTTCTAATAATTTTCCCCAACCCTGGGCATTTCCAGATTGGACTACTTCCTTAGCTTGCTTGTAGGAGTAGATAGGAGTCCCTTCCTTCTCATTGCTTTGAACTGCAGCAACCAGAGACAAAGTACTAACATTGACTGTCTCAAAAGCTTGGCAAAGTGTCTCATGGATCTCCCTGTCCATTTCCACGTATTTGAAGGTCGACAGATGGCTTACGAAAATATCCTCTTCACTGCATACAGTAACAACTTGGCCGTCTACCACATACTTTAACTTTTGATGCAACGTGGATGTTACTGCGCCAGCAGCATGAATCCAAGGACGTCCCAACAGACATCTATAAGGGCGTTGGATATCCATAACATAGAATGTGCTTTTGAATACCTGAGACCCAATCTTTACCGGTAGCTCCACCTCCCCAAACACAGACCTCCGTGACCCATCAAAGGCTTTTACAATAAAATCACTGGGTCGCAAAACAATGCCATCAACATTCAGCTTCATGAGGGCCTTATTTGAGATAAGAGCCTATATCTACCAGGACATGTGATAAAATAGCGCCCTTATAATCCATGGTGATATGTAAGGTCTTATTGTGATTACGTCCCTCAGAAGTGAGATCCATATCTGTGAATCCCAACCCATGGCTGGCGTTCACACTGGCTACCACAACCTCCAACTGGTTAACAGTTATCTCCTGTGGTACATATGCCGTTTGAAAAACTTTCAACAGAGCCTCTCGGTGAGCTTGGGAACACATCAACAACGACAAAATGGATATCTTGGATGGGGTTTGATTCAACTGTTCAACCACCTTATAGTCACTTTTCTTAATTATTCTCATGAATTCTTCAACTTCCTTTTCAAAAGTGCCCTGACTAGTGGCAGGAGTCGTCACCTCTTCAGTTGCTATCTGTTTATCCTTAGCCTTTGCAGCAACTTCAGCTTCAGGATCACCTCTAAGAGCTTGAGGAGCAAAGAGACGCCCACTCAGTGTAAATCTACCAACTCCTCCGACATTCACAATAGTTGGGTCAATTGTCACCATTTTACCTTCCACCTTCTGACCTTCTACATACACGTCTGAGCCATAGTGCCAAGGAATGGCCTTCTCATCAACATAGGAAAATGGTCCCGGAACAGTAATAGTTACTGGACTCACCTCTGGAACATAGATAGTCACCGGCTCTCTCCGGGCAGGAACTTCAGCAGGATCAAAATAAATTGTCACTATAGACACACAATCACTTCTATTGTCGACCCTGTCAAATTGTAGATACCCCTCATCAATCAAACACTGCAACCCAACTTTCAAATCTCCGCAACCGTTAACTGAATTCATACAACCCTCGTAATTAAAATCACAACCTGGGAATACCTGCCCTTTCAGCAATCTGTCCTTTACCACTAACAAAAAATTCTTTACATCTTCCACGTTCAAAATCAAGTTCAACCTCTCGCCACCATCAACAACGTTTATCCGGGCCCCTCCAAGATTTAGAATGGGATTTGATGTAACATTTGGAGGCGGTGCGAAGTTAATTGCTTTCGAATCAATCAAGTCTTGGACCTTATGCTGTAATGCCCTGCACTTCTCTGTTGAGTGCCCGATAGCTCCTGAGTGAAATGCGCATCTTGCGTTAGCATCATACCCCACTGGAAGTTCTCCAAGTGTTGGTGGTGCCAATGTCCTCAACTGAACCAAGTTCAAGTCTAACAATCTCTGGAGTAGTGTTGTGTATGTCATAGGGATGATCTCAAGCACCCTGTTAGCTGGAAGAGCTTGTCTCTGTTGATAGGGTCTTTGTTGATAGTTATTGAGTTGCGGCTGTTGTTATTGCTGATGTTGTTGTGGTTGTTGAACAGGACTTGTGGGAATGGTGACAACTACCACCTGTTCGTAATATCCCATGTATCCACGGCCTTGGCCTCGGTCGTACACAACATTAGTTTCTCCCTCCCTTTTTATTGGAGGTCCAATAAAAGCTTTTCTAACACCACTTGAGCTACTTGCACCACTGTCTTGGATTCTCCCCATTTTCAGCAGAGTTTCCACCCTTTCTCCAGCTATCACAATGTCATTAAACTTTGTTGCTGAACAAGACGCCAGTCTCTCAATAAACACACCCTGCAGTGTTCCCATAAACATGTCTGCCATTTCATTTTCTAACAAGGGAGGTTATACTCGAGCAGCAAGCTGACGCCACCTCTGGGCATACCCTTTGAACCCTTCTTTAGCACTCTGACACATTGTCTACAACTGGGTACGATTTGGAGCCATATCCAAATTATACTAATACTATTTCACAAACGCCTCAGTTAAATCCTTCCAGCATCGAATATTGACCCTGCTCAGCTTCATGTACCATTCCAAGGAAGCTCCTACAAGACTATCCTGGAAGTAATACATCCACAACTTTTCATCATATGTATGCGCAGCAATCCTTCCCACAAAAGACAAAAGTTGAGTTTTCGGGCAGGCCGTGCCGTTGTACTTATCAAAAGTAGGGACCTTGAACTTGTAGGGAATTCTCACCCCTGGCACTAAGCCCAGATCAGTGATGTCAAACCCGAGAGAACTTTGAGACTGAATGGCGCAAATTTGCTCAGCCATTTCTTCAAATCTCCTATTCATGTCAATCCCCTGGCCTTCTGCCTCATCCAGCAAAGTGAATTGTTCATCCTGCCCATCCATATGCGTGTTATGCACTCCATCATTGATAATAGTGACCCTTGGTTGCACCACATGGATTTCAACGTGACGGGCGCCAGCCCCATTGCGATTACCCCTATCTGTTATCCCGTTGTTCCTGGTCTGATTATTCTCTACCATATTGCGCAAGCGCTCTTGAGTTTGACCCATCCCAGCCATGAAGGTCATGAAGTTGTCCATTCTTGTCCTTAAATCAGCCTGATCCGCTTGCATCTGATCCATTGCTCTCTTTGTTCACCTTTGTAGGGTATCTGTGTACAATTGACTGTCTCTGAACCTTCTTGGGAGCTATAGTGCCTGAAATTGACATAAACGTTAGAAGATTGAAGAATTACCTGCAAAACAACAAACACGTTATATGCATGCAATGTAATTATTCATGTTTCCATGTTCAGGTATTAATATGCCCTAGTTTTCGTATTTTTGATAGAAAATACTCTGGATTTCCTTTTTTGAAACTGGCTTTTCAAACTCTTTTGAGGAGTATTCAGACCCTGATGGCTTCGGATAAACAACTTTGCTCATTCGGAAATGGTAACTAGAAAGTATCATTGTATAACATGAACAAACTACCGATAACCAGAGTCATAGACATAAACAGAATTCCCAAAGGGTTACAAATTAATACAAAAAAAAAAGCTAAAGCAAGACTCCTACAATAAGCCTGAAGGTTGTCTAGATACAAATGACAATAAACTAAAACTCTAGGCTAAAGGAAGATTCAGGTTCCCCTTCAGCAGTCACCACCCCTGTCCGGTTCTTCTTGACGCCTGCTCTCAGCTTAAGATCTGCAATCTCCTTCATTGCTTCCTCCAAGGCTAGCTGGCTCTTTACAAATTGCTGAGTCTTTTCCCTTCGTATTTTGTGAACTTGTTCTACTTCTTCTTTCTTGAAGGCCATATGCACCTCAAAGAACTCTTCCTTTTCTTTGTACTTCTTCTACTCCTGTTCCCTTTGGCCCTGTAACCAAGTAATGGATTGACAGGCTTCTCTAAGAGTCTTCAAAGTCTTCTTATTCTCCGCTTCTCTTTTTTATTCTGTTAAACCCAATCTCTGAAAATGAGCTTCTCTCCCAGCAAACTCCTTTTCCTTAGCTTCTAGGGTAACCTGCATCCTCTATAGCTTTTCTTCTGCTTCTTGTTTAGCATGATTGGCACGGTGGTACAAGCTAGCCATTTCAGAATTTTCTACCCGAACTTCGTGCAACTGAGCTTCCAACTTCTTATAATCTTCAAGAGAAACAGTGGTTTGTACAGGTACCTCTTTTGGATATAGTGGAGCCTCAGCTGAAAATGGAAGGAAGAAAGTGTCAACCCTACCTTGTATCCAAGCAACAAAAGGGGGATATGTCTTAGGGTCTACCTTTCCAAATTCTTTCTTACCCTCCCTAACCTTTGTTTCCCAAGCTTGAGATACTTGGATAATCAACTGCTCATTATCTTCAGCTGGAAGATACAAAGTCTTTGATATTTCCCCATCTGATGGAGGATCCTTCAGTGGATATCCAAATTCTTTTCTAGACAGCACAAGGTTATGACTTATTACTCCTTTCCTACCTAACAAAGGAACATTGGGAAATTCACCACATCTTGTAATAAATTCCTTCCCCACCAAGTTTCTGCTACATCCCCAAGCTATATCATCAGATGTTAACCCCATCAATCTTCTAGCCCATTTCCAATCTTGCTTAAGATCTTTGAACGGTCCTGACTTTGGAAGCTTCTTAGTGAACCACTCAGCGAACTACGGAGCACAACAATTCACGTACCCCTTCCTTTTCTCATTTCTGTGATGTACACCAAAGTAAAAGTCTCCCAACAGCGTAGGCACTGGTTTTTCTTTAATGAAAAGGGTGATAGCCTCCAAGCTCACCCAACCTTTCTCTCCTGGGAAAAGACTTATCCCATATACCATTAATGCTAAAAATGCACTGAATTCTAACCACTTCCCTCCCAAAGCAAACACATGAGCTTCTATTATAAGAAAATCCAGAGTAAATCCCTTCCCTTTACTAGCTTCCAGCTCCATCTTTACTCTAAGCATACTCAAATGACAAGCACTTACTATATCCTTGTACGGGGGAAACTTCTCCGCAGCATAATAGGGAACACCATTCCTAATAGGAATCTTCAGGATGTTAGAAATCTCTTCCATAGTAGGAGCCAAGACATAGTCAGAAAACACAAAAATTCTCAACTGAGGGTCATAAAACTGCAACAAAGAGTGAAGGCTATCTCTCTGATCAACAATAGGTTTATTCATGTAACCCAAGATCTTCCCATATCGGCTTCTGAAATTATCTAAAATCTTGTCACTCATCAAGCCCACTGGTTTCTGAATACCCTCAATTTCTGGTTGCGGGAAAGTGTAATGAGCATTCCTTTTTCTGGGTATCTCCTGGACTTCTGTCATCTGGAGAAACAATGAATACCAGAACCGGGTCAAATGGATAAATGATGACCTGAAATGGAAACACAAATAGTTAATGCAAGTATGATGCGATGCAAATGCAATGCAAGCATATGATCAACAACGGGACTGTCTGGATATTGAATACTGGACCCAAGTGACCAAGAACCAGAATCCTCTGAATAAAGCCCCATGAACAAGAACTCAATCTCAAATAAGCCCCAAATCAGATATCAGATAACTTAAAAACTCCAGAATCCATGTAACTGTATCAAATCATAGGAATGTACTAGTAATGAGGTATGATGAGATTAAGGGTTCCTGCAAACCTGTAAACCCCTCCGAATCTCACAGGTGTGCTTCGGGTCAAACATCACGGACTCTCAAAGCCGAATAGCAATAATACATTCACCATTTCAGAGAAATGGCTCATGACCAAATAAGGGAATCAGTTTGGAATTATGTACTACTCAGGGAGGTCTCAGCGTAAGTCCGGGAAAAACAAACATCCTTTATAAGTTTCCAGCTTCGAGCGCTGAAATCGAGAACAATAGTACATTCATCCCGAAGGGTACAATACTATCGTCATACGACCAGATGCTTTGACTAAGTTCCTATAAAAGAATCAGGCCATCCTATGCGAGTTCCCAGTGGGCCCTCGGGTGCGAATGGGTTTTCCACAAAATGTGGTCTGCCATTGTCACCACTAGAGAGGGATGTTTCCACAAAGGTCCTCAATGATCGGTCCCCAGATGCACATAACTATCAAGGTCGTGTAATGATCCAAGAAAGATTCATGCATCAAAACCTTCCCAAGATGGTCGCAATTCTGGGTGTGGGACTCACTACTACCAAAATAGCAAGATGCCATGAAGCCAAAGTGACTGTCCACGCTAAGTCCTATGGTACACTCGAGCCCCGGTTACGAGCTCATCTCACAGTAACAATCCCCAATTGTAAGCACCCCAAATTTGCCCTCTCACTTTCTCATGCCTTGACTTATGATTACACATATTGCATAACATATCATTACATCTCACATTGCATAATTATCCTTTAGCAACTCACTGCATAGCTGCATAACTAGGGTTTGTGACCAGGTGAACCCAAGAAGTGATTTGAGCAATCTCAGAGGCCTTGAAGCATGCTAGGAGGGTCCTTGAGTGTTCTATGGTTGTTTTATACCCCCAAGGTTTCTTTGAAGTCAAGAAATCTCAAGGGATTGCAGAGCCATCCAAGCAAGCTTGAAGCTCCTACACAGATGACTTGAAAATTAGGGTTTTGGGTTTGAGGCCCTTAACCCAAAATTTTTTGTCATTCTTGATTCCATTGGTGTTTATATGATATAGGAATCTTGTGTATGAAGTTTGATGCAAAAATTCACTAAGGAAGTCAGTTGATCAAGCTGTAACTTGTTATGCAAGAAAATTCAGGATTAGGGCATCTGAGGCCTCAACCAAGGGCTCCAAAGGTTCATTTCCATCATTTTGAAATCCTATGACCTTTATTTGGTCTTAGGAGAGGTTGGATGATCACAATATTGAAGAATTTTGAGCCAAGTCAAAAGTTGCCAAAAATGGACATTACTTGAAATGCAAACTTTCCATTTTGGGAAAGATTTTCAACATCCTCTTTCTTGATCAAAAATGCTTCAAATGAAATTTTGTTAGACATGAAAGTTGTAGATTGGATCTTCCCATTTTCAAAAAGTACAAGAACTCCTCTTGATTCATCCTAGAACTCAAGATATGGCAAGTCAAAGTTGGGAAAAATCTTGTAATTTTCAAGTTTATGCCAAAGAGGGAAATGTGCAAAATTGGATTTCAAGCCTCTATGTGACTTCTAATCCACTCAAATGCATCATGGCATGATCAAAAAACATCTCAATATCAGATTTGGGCTTTGAACCAAAGGATTTCATGACTTGTTTCTCAAGAAATAACAAAGTTGCAAAATTGCAAAACCTATGCAAACTCCACATCCAAGCCTTACAGCTCATAAGAATTGATCCTATGGCTCTCCTTGAAGCCAACTGAAGCAGCTCAAGCCCTCAAATCAGTTCTGCCATGGCCCATACCTCAAGTACACAAAATTTGACTTTTTGGCCAATTGAACCATACCAATCCCACAGTGCATAGCAACTCTTCTGACTCATTTCATTTGTTTATGCAAAGCCTAAGGATCATAAAAGAGGACTCACAAGAACTCAGAACCATCCAATACTCAGTTTTCACAAAAATCCCTCAAAACTTCCTCTCTTCGATTCTCCCAATCCAGCCATCAAACTGTACAATTCCTTCACCAATCAACCACATATCACTCATAGAACAAGAATCAACCATTAAAATAGCCTGAAACATCACATATGAAAACCTCCATTTCTGCCATATCTGAACTGGACATCTCAAACCATCCATTTTTAAATCATTTAATTGTATTATTTAATTAATTAATTCATTTTAATTAATTAAAAATACTTTTAGGTATTTAAAAATAACCAAAAAAATCATGAAGCATCTTTGAACATTATAATCAATTTATAAACTCATTTCACTCATTTATTTTAGGTTTTGATTATATTTTGAGAATTAAACTTGAATTATGTCGCTCCCACCAAAATGAGGCTAAGTCAAATGGGGTACAGACGCGAACGGTCGGCGAAAGGGATGAGAACACAAAAGGGTGAACTCAGAAAGAAAAGAGTCGCCAGCTAGGCATTTTTATCCCGAGGGAAAGGTAATGCTGCATAAACCTGAGAAAAGATGGATAAGACGGTCGCGAACCAGAGAAACTGAGAAAGGGGGTTGGTTACAACCTGGGAAGGTATTAGCACCCAGATTGTCCGCCGTACTCGACGGGATCCACGCTTAAAAGATTTGTGTTTTAAAAGGGGTAGTGTCAGTGCAATTTGTGTATCAAAGATGGAAAGAATGCAAGTGTCAGTGTAAAAGAAATGTGAAGTGAAGTATGAAAGTGTCAGTGTAAGAACAAGCATGAAATGCTCAAGATAATGAGGCTAAAAGAATAATGCTGGAAGGAGGGGGAATATACAGAGACTTTTGTTCGATAACTGTTAAGTTATGCCTACGTATCCTCTCGTGCAATGAGGAAGTCAGAACACCGTAGTTCGAATCAAAGAGACTGAAAGATAAATTAACTTGTGAACTGCTTACTTGTCTATGCTCAAGTGTATGACCTGTCTGGCTCAGGTGCAAACTGTCTTGCATTAGACGGAAGAAGTTAGTTCTCGTTTGTGAGTGAAGATGATGAGAAAAGAATCCCGGAGGAGACGATTATTGTTTGTTTTTGTATTTTCAGTCTTTTATTTGTTTTTGGAAGTTTGTCATAAGAAAATGAGCTTAAGCCTAAACCAGGGGTTAGTAAACTCATCACATCTTCCCTCTGATTAGGGGTAATGAGAATACCATAAGTATGAAGTAAACACTTCACACTTAATCACCATGATATAGGATTAAGATCATTAACCTACTTGTATTTATTTAGATGTTTTTTTGGAGTTTTTGTTTAGTGTTTAGTAATGAGTTTAAGCCATAATCAAAGATTTAATGGGCTCATTACACCATCCTAATAGAAGGATAATAGATGAGAACATTTAAGTTGAGAAAGGCTCCTCAACTTAATCCATGATTAGGGATTAACCTCATGACAAAACAAAGCCTTTATTAAATGGATTTAGTTAATGGTAAGATTAAGAAATGGATTTTTATGGTTTGTAAGACAGCTTGAGGAGGACTTGTCCATTAACACTAGGGTTAGTCCTTCTTAACCAATTAAGGAAGAATTAGAACCCTAATGCAAGGCCCAAGTTACAAGCTTGATGTCTTAGTTATTATTAGATGATTTGATTAAAGGATTTAAACACATTAAGGTTTTAACACTTAGGATTAAAGTTATACACTCCATCCTAATAGAAGGATGCAGGCATAACCCTAATCACAAAGCCTTAAAAACTTTAAGGTTTAGTCCTTGATTATGAGATGAGAAAAGAAGACTCAAAGATGACACAAAGGCAAAACTAAATGGGGGACTAATCAAACCCTAATTATGATCATGCTTGGTTGTTCCTAGGGTTTATGAGGCTTGCAAAATATCTTCAAGGAAAAGCCACCAAGGAAGAAGCAGATTAAAGGAGGAAGAAGCAGAGAGAAGCAAGTCAACTTACTTCACTTAAGAAGATAAGTTGCTTGGAGAAAGAAAGTGAAGAGGAGACATGAATGAGCAAGCTCACTCTAAAACAAATACAAAATGCAGCAATGAATACATAAAGAGAGATGAGACAAGATTATGAGAAGTGAAGGCAAATTCACTTCTCAAACATTTACCACCTGAAAAGTTAATAACAATAAAATGAAATGCAAAGAAAATGAGATGAAATGCCATGATGCAAACCAAAGTCAGAAGCATATTCATGATGCTAATGATGCAAAGAGATGATATGAAAGCATGTCATGGGATGAGGATGATCATTCAAGTAATGAAGATGCAAATGAGACATGAAAGGAGGTATGAAAGTTCATGAAAGCTTAAGAAATGCAATGGATGCATAACATGGAAAATGGATGATGCAATGATTAAACATGATTTCAATGTGTCCTAAGATGTCTTATATGTCATGTGGATGCACAAAATGTCATGGCAAGTTCATGTATGCAAGCAAATGAGAGATGAATGCAAATGAAAGCAAGAATTAGGGTTTATGCATAACATGCAACACAAAAATTCAAAATCAGAAGAAAATAACATGATAAAAAAATTGAAAATGGGATCAAAGGAACCCTAACCCTACACAAGTTCACTGCCCAAAGGAGGGGACCTAAGTCTTAACCTAATGGAAGTTATGATTTTCTCAAGTCAACTAGGGTTTCAAGGCACTTCAAAAGGAAAAATGTACATTAAATTAAAAATGAAAGATAAATTCAAACCAATTTTACCCTAAGAACTACATGACATGAAAGATGCAATGCAAGAAGAACCATCATCAAACTCTTCATGGTTAGGTAGGATGAATTTTTCTAAGTTAGGACCAAAATATTGCCTTTAAATAACTTTAATTCCAATGAAAAATGTCAAACTAGGTCAAGAACCAAAAAGAAATTTGTTCGAAGAGTTGGATAATGTTTCTAAATGTTTTAAAATGTAATGTGAATTTTTTGGTGATTTTTAAATACCTAAATGCATTTTTAATTAATTAATTTCCCTTAACTAATTAAAAATAAATATTTAAATGATTTAAAAATAATTTTTAATGCAAAAAATAAAATTAAAAATATTTTTGGGTTCTGAAAATTAATAAAAGATTTAATAAAAATTTTCAGAATTTTTGGACCTTTTTTACTATTTTTAATAAAATGTAGAAAGAAATACAAAGAAATATAAAATAAAAATAATAAAAATGAAAAGTATGCGCAATGGAGAGCCAAGATTGATTTTGGGCTTGGGAAGTTTGACTTGGCGCGCTATCCTAAGGTCCACATTCAAACTTCATTAATCTGATTTAATTAATTTTTAATCCTAAAATTAAAACTAATGACACAATCCTGGCCATCCAGAATACGCGCCAAACTCAAATCCAAGGGTCCAGGTTCAAACTTAGCCCTAACCCTAATTAACCTAATTAATTACTTTCAGGTGGCCAGAAATGACCTCCGGTCATCTTCTCCGGCCACACTCTCCCCTGAAAAATGCTATCTCTCTCAAAACCTCACCCCAAGCCCCCTAAAGCTCCAGAATCACTCAACAAACATCAAGGAACAAGAATCCAGGCATGAAATCAATTTAATTTTAGAAACAAGCATGAATCAAATCAATCTCTTTTTAGGTCAAAAATTTCAGAGATTCGGTTCATGCTCATTTCTTCACCATTTTCAAAACTACAAAGCTCAGAGTAATCAGGATATCATAAGGAACAATTCTATAACTTAAAAAAGGATTTCTGGAAAAAAAGTTTGAGAGAGCTACCTGAGATGGAGCTTTCAACCCTAGAGCTTTCAGGCAGCTTCTTGGCTTCAAAACCCCTCCAATGATCTTCCTGAAGAAGCTTTGAGGCTTAGTTGGAGTGTATTGTCGCTAGTTTGTGAGATTGATGCAGTTCAGTTCAAAGGGAGTGAAAAATCGTATTTCTGTTTGGGGTGGTTTCAGGGCCAGATGATGGTTGGGAAATGATCAGTGGATCATGGTGAGTGGTTTTGTGAAGTTTGTTTTGAGGTCTTAGGCTTGTGTGATGAGATTCGAATGAAAATGCAAAAAGGGAGGTTTTTGTGAACTATGGTGATGCTCTGGTTCCAGGCTCCAAGATTGTGTGAAATGTGATCCTTGAGGCATGTATGTGAATCTGTGATTGGTCAGAGTAGTTGGTGTGGCTCAATTTGATTGGTATGGCTCAAGTTGCATAAAGTGAACATTTGTGTAAGTGAAGGTATGGGCTGGTTCAGTCATGGTACAAGGGCATGGTTCGAATCATCTTGCTTCAAGGAGGTCCATGGAAGTCATTTTTGGCAGCTGGCACAAGTGGATGAGAAGTTTTGGGTCATTTTGCAAATTCATGGAGTTTTGGCCCCTTTTGGATTTCTTAATGATCAAGGCATGAAAATGAGGGATTCTTTGGGCCATTCTGAATTTTAGGTCATGTGTTATGCTTATGTGATGCTTATAAGTCAATTTGAAGTCATAGAAATGCTTGGCATGTGAATTTGCAAGTTTCCCTCTTTGGTGCCAAAGTGAAAAATAAGTGATGTTTCCCAACTTTGACAAGCCATAACTTTTGATCTAAAATGAATTAGAATGAGTTCTCGTAAGTTTTGAAAATGGGAGGATCCAATCTACAACTTTCATGACCAAAGATTTTTCATTTGAAGCATTTTTGAATCAAAAAGAGGAGGTTGAAAAACTTTCCCAAAATGGCAAGTTTGCATTACAAGTCATTTTCCCAAAAAGGCAACTTTGCAAATGGTTTGAAATTCTTCAATTTTGTGAGTTTATAACATCTTCTAAGATCAAATAAAGATCATACACAATCAAAATGATGGAGAAACCCCTTTGGTTGGGTGATTGGGGGCCTCAGATGCCCTGATTTTGCACTGACTTGCTCAAGAAGTCATCTTGTGATCAGATGCCTTCCCCATTGAATTTCTTCATGAAAATTGATATGCATGATCCTCATAACATATAGAGACCAATAGAAACAAGAATGACCAAAACATTTGGGGTTATGGCCTCTGAAACCAAAACCCTAATTCTAGGTCATCTGTGTAGTTAAGCCTGGCTCTGCTTCCATGCTTTTCTTAGTTCTTGTGATTCTTTGACTTCCTTGACCTTGGGAGGATATAATATGATGCTTGAACATACATGGACCCTCTTGAGATGATTGAAGACCTTTGGAGTGGCTCAAATGGCTCAAGGATGGCTCAGATCACAAACCCTAGATGCAGATGACTTAGAACCAATGCAGTGAAGCACAAATGCAATATAAGATGATATGATTGAACTTATGCAAATGAAAAGAGAAATAACCATGGTGAAATGAGTGAGGGAAAATTTGGGGTGTTTACAGCTGCCCCTATTCAAACATGAGTTAGTTGTGCAGGATGTAAGCGACAGCTTAACAAGCAAACAAGATAACTTGTGGTTGAATACCAAAGACAGTCCAAAATTTGCACTCACTGAATGAAGAAGAAAAGGGATATAGATTGTAAAAGGGAGTAAAGTATGATTTATAAAGTGCGGGTGACGGAGGACGACCGTTGAGAATGAAGCAATGATGGGGACGGCCGACATGCTGGGGAAATGGAAAGATTGTGATGGGGATGACCATCAGGTAAAGTAGCAAAACTCTCCGGGGATTAAAGGTAAATGATGGGGATGACCATCGGGTTGAAGAAATAAATGATGAGGGGCGGTCATCAAAGGTGAAGGACGATCCCCTAGCAGGGGACGGCTGCTCTGTTAGGGATAAGATGAGGGACGGTCATCTAAGGTTAAGGACGATCACCTGGCAAGGTACGGTTGCCGAAAGTATCACGACATAGGACAAATGCCGGATAAAGAAGGTCGACGACGGGGACGGCCATCGGATAAGCATGATGAATGACGATCATCAAGAGGTGAAGGACGATCACCTAGCAGGGTACGGCTGCTCTTGGGGTTTATCATGACATAGGGCGAATGTCAGATAACAAGATAAACGATGGGGACGGCCATCAGATAAAATGATGAAGGACGATCATCAGGAGGTGAAGGACGATCACCTAGCAGGGGACGGCTGCTGAAAATATCACGACATAGGACGAATGTCAGATAGGAAGGAGTTCTAATGAATAGAGACTCCGCTGGGGATGATGAAGGACGATCATCAAAAAGGTGAAGGACGATCACCTGGCAGGGTACGGCTGCCGAAAATATCATGACATAGGACGAATGTCAGATAAAAGGAGATAATTTATCACGATTTGCCGGGAATTCTTCTTGGGAATGGTAGACACAGACGAGTGTCTAATTTCAAGAAAGCAAAGGCATAAGTGTCTGACACGGTGTATAGATTAAAGATGCGGACGAGCATCCTTAAGACTATGATACGGACGAGTATCAGTAGAAACCAACGCTTGACGCATGTTTAGAGATGATGATACGAACGAGTACCAACTAGTTAACAAAGAACACGGACTAGGGTTGACTTTGAGGGGATTTAAGTGATGCATACAGGATGCAGACGAGTATCTGTATGAGTAAAAAGTGATGAGTGGGACATAGACGAGTGTCCAACTTGCTGTGGAGAGCACGACAAGGACGGGTGTCGGAAGAAGTGTATTATAAACAAGTATTTGGTTTACAAAGTGTTTTAGGCAACTAGGCTGGGGATAGGTGACACGGACAGGTGTCAGGGAAGTGTATATATATATATATGTATCTGTCTGTAGAGAACGTTCGGGCGACTTTACTGGGGAATGGTGACAGGAGCATGTATTTGTATTGGTGAGTCCAAAGAGGATGTTTCGGTTTTCTGCTGTGGAGCAAGTGTGTGATTCAGAACATGGCTTATGATTTATGCAATAAGTTTGATTTTTGTCGTAATGCTCCGTATTAGACGGAATGCTACGCTTTGGGGGGAAATATGATGCGAATGCTATGATTATGCAAAGATACCGATCCGGGATTCAGATCCCATTGTTGTGAAGATCTCTGGCTGATCTGCTCGAAGTAGATATCCCAGCTGGGGATGAGATCGTTGGTAGATCTGATGAAATGATTCTGCTTGGGGAACCAGGTCACTGATTGACCTTTCTTTGGTGATGATAAGCCCAGCTGGGGCTGTGGAGGCTTTCGTCGCTTTGTTGTGAGATCTTCAGACATTGCTCTTCTGGATAGAGGCTGGAGCTCTGCGGGGAGAGGGTTCCCTGTCTAACATCCGACTAAGGAGGAATGATCACTGAACGATCTTCCTAGAGACTTCTGTGATTTTATTGAAGATGATGCAATCTGGCAACTCAGTTGGGGAGAAAGCAGCTCTGGTGCTACTTAGGAGATAGCGATTTGGTAGCTTGTTGGGGAGAAGCTTTCATACCCCCATGTTGCCCTTTGAGCACCTGCAATCTTGTCAGGCAAAGAAACGTACAAGTATCCCAAGGTATCCCTTACTGGATTCCATCATAGGAGTTTTAGACACTCCCGGGAGCAAATATATTTCCTGTAAGCATGTAATTTAGAAAAGACGCATCTGTACTTATGCAATCAACATCTTAAGGACATCGGACATTTTGCAAATGAAAATAAAATGTACGAGACGAAATATGACTAAAAATATGATTTTATTAATTTGTGTGCCCTGAATTGGCACGATACAGTCAAAGAAACAGATCCCCTGAAATAAGGAGATTGTTACAAAATTGAGAAACAAAAAGATGTTGGCAATGTTGATGACGCTTCAGGGGGCTTCCCTTTTGCTATGACTTGTATGACATTGACGTTCTTCTCATCTTGCTTTCTGAAGAAGGCTGATTCTGACCGATGCTTTAACCTTACCATGTTGCAAGTGATACGGACGAATTCAGAATGCAGTTGTTCGCTTATTCCCTTATTTTGCGAGGATCGCCCTTTCGGGTTTTCAATCCACCGGGATACCCATTCTTGCCTGAGTCGTCCAATGTGGCTTTTCAACTCAGCGGATGTACATTTTTTATTTGTTTTCCCTTATTTTTGCCCGAGTCTTTTATTCTGTTTTTGACTCGCCTTCCCTATTTTTGCCTGGACTTACATTCTGTTTTTGTGTCCAGCGGGTCATTTTATGCGAAGTATTTTTTAACTGCATCTGAATTCACAGGGGACAGGAAATCTTCACCATCCATAATACTGAGCATCAATGCTCCACCAGAGAAAAATTTCATTACTATGAATGGACCATCATAATTCGGAGTCCACTTGCCCCTGTGGTCTGTATGAGGAGGGAGGAGTCTCTTCAGCACAAGATCTCCTACTTGGTATTCTCGGAGCCTGACTTTCTGATCGAAGGCTTTCTTCATTCTTTTCTGATACAACTGCCCATGAGAGATTGCAACTAACCTTTTTTCTTCAATCAGACTCAGTTGTTCGTATCAGGATCGGACCCATTCTGCTTCATTCAACTTAACATCCATTAGTACTCGCAAGGAAGGCAATTCAACTTCAACAGGTAGGACTTCCTCCATACCATACACAAGCTGATACGGTGTTGCTCCAGTGGATGTTCTGATTGACGTACGGTACCCATGCAAGGCAAATGGTAGCATTTCATGCCAGTCCTTATAGGTGACCACCATCTTCTGCATAATCTTCTTGATATTCTTGTTAGCTGCCTCCACAGTGCCATTCATCTTTGGCCTGTAAGGAGAAGAATTGTGATGTTGGATCTTGAAGTCCCGACACAGTTCTGCCATCATTTTGTTGTTCAAGTTGGAACCATTATCAGTAATGATCCGTTCGGGAACTCCATACCGACAGATGATATCTCTCTTCAGGAATCTGGCTACCACTTGCCTTGTGACATTTGCATAAGAAGCTGCTTCAACCCACTTGGGAAAATAGTCAATGGCTACCAGGATGAATCTGTGACCATTTGAAGCAGTCGGTTCAATCTTGCCAATCATATCAATGCCCCACATGGCAAAGGGCCAGGGTGAAGACATCACATTCAGGGGATTTGGAGGCACATGCACTTTATCCGCATAAATCTGGAATTTATGGCATTTTCTGGCATAGGCACAACAGTCTGCATCCATTGTGATCCAGTAATAGCCTGATCTCAACAACTTTTTAGCCATTGCATGCCCTCCAGCATGAGTACCAAAGGATCCTTCGTGCACCTCGTGCATCAGCAAGTCTGCTTCTGCCATATCAACACATCTGAGAAGTACCATATCAATGTTTCTCTTATACAGGGAACCATCAGCATTCAGGAAGAAACTACCAGCTAGCCTTCTTAATGTCTTCTTGTCATTGGATGATGCCCCAGGTGGGTATGTTTGATCCTCCAAGAAGCATTTGATATCATGGAACCAAGGCTTATCATCTTTAACAACATCTGCTGAGAACACGTATGCTGGTCTGTCAAGTCTGGATACTGATATCTGAGGCACAAAGTTGGCAGCTTGAACTTTGATCATGGATGAAATGGTAGCCAGAGCATCTGCAAACTGATTTTCATCTCCAGGGATATACTCAAGCTTGACCGTTGTGAAGAAAGTCAACAACCTCCTTGTATAATCCTGATAAGGTATCAGGTGATCCTGATGAGTGTACCATTTGCCGTTGGTTTGATTGATTACTAGAGCTGAATCTCTGAATATCGTTAAAGTCTTGATCCTGAGGTCAATGGCTTCCTCAAGACCCATAATGCAAGCTTCGTATTCAGCTTCGTTGTTAGTGCAGTTAAAGGTGAGTTTTGCCGAGAAAGGCATGTGAACTCCTTTAGGTGTAATGAGTACTGCACCAACACCCCGACCATTCATATTAAACGCCCCATCAAACATCATGGTCCATTCTTCCTCCGGGTCAGGCCCTTCAGTGTGAATAGGCTCTTCATGATCTTTTGCTTTTATGAACATGATGTCTTCATCGGGGAAGTCAAATCTCATAGGCTGGTAATCATCGATGGGTTGCTCAGCGAGATAATCGGACAATACACTGCCGTTGATGGCCTTTTGAGATGTGTATTGAATATCATATTCTGTGAGGATCATTTGCCATCTTGCAACCCGTCCAGTAAGTGTTGGCTTCTCAAATATGTACTTGACTGGGTCCATATTAGAGATCAATAAGGTAGTGTGGGTCAACATATACTGTCTCAGCTGGCGAGCAGCCTACACTAAAGCACAACAAGTTTTCTCGAGCATTGAATAACGTTGTTCACAGTCGGTAAACTTTTTACTTAGGTAGTATATTGCATACTCTTTTCGACCAGACTCGTCATGTTGGCCCAACACACACCCCATTTACTCTTCTAATACTGTCAAGTACATGATTAGAGGTCTTCCTTCAACTGGAGGCATAAGGACCGGAGGCTCTTGTAAATATTCCTTGATTTTATCAAAAGCCCTTTGGCAGTCTTCGTTCCATCTGACCGTTTGTTCTTTTCTTAACAACTTGAACAAGGGTTCACAGGTTGCGGTAAGGTGAGATATGAACCGTGAAATGTAGTTCAATCTTCCTAAGAACCCCCGAACTTCCTTTTCAGTCTTCGGTGCAGGAATTTCTTGAATGGCTTTGACTTGTTCAGGGTCAAATTCAATTCCCTTCTCACTTACAATGAACCCCAGTAGCTTACCGTAACGCACCCTGAATGTGCATTTGTTGGGGTTTAGCTTCAGCTGATACTTCCTTAGACGCTTGAATAACTTTAACAGATTCACCAGGTGATCTTCTTCTGTGAGGGACTTGGCAATCATGTCATCCACATAACATTCAATTTCTTTGTAGATCATGTCGTGGAATAATGTTACCATAGCCCGTTGATAAGTGGCACCCGCGTTCTTCAGTCCGAATGGCATCACTTTATAACATAATGTGCCCCAGGGTGTGATGAAAGTTGTCTTCTCCATGTCTTCAGGTGACATTTTGATCTGATTATATCCTGAAAATCCATCCATGAAGGAGAACACCGAGAACTGAGCCGTATTGTCGACCAATACATCAATGTGAGGTAATGGGAAGTCATCTTTCGGGCTAGCTCTGTTCAGGTCTCGGTAATCCACACACATCCTCCCCTTGCCATCCTTCTTAGGCACAGGTACAATGTTAGCAACCCACGGCGGATAGCTAGTCACAGCAAGGAAACCGGCGTCCCACTGCTTTTGTACCTCTTCTTTTATCTTCATTGCCATATCTGGGCGAGTACGGCGCAACTTCTGTTTTACTGGCGGACAGTCTTCCTTCAGAGGCAGCTTGTGCATGACGATATCGGTGTCCAACCCCGGCATATCTTGATAAGACCAAGCGAAAACATCCACATATTCCCGAAGCATATCAATCAGTTGCTCTTTCATTGAATCTTGTAAGCAGGCCCCGATCTTAACTTCTTTCACGTCTTCTTCCGTACCAAGATTAACCGTCTCGACCTCCTCCTGATGAGGAGTGATAACCTTCTCCTCTTGTCTCAACAACCTGGATAGCTCTTCAGGTAGCTCGTAATCTTCTTCAACCCCTTCATCAGCTTGATTGATTGGATTGTCAAAGTCATACGAAGCCATAGCAGTGTTGTTGTCGGTGCAGTGTGGAGGGCACTCTCTGCAAGGGTTTAGATTGGTTCATTTTAGTGATCAGTTTTATCTTATTTAGAAAAAAGTGAAAATGAAGTTGTTTATTTTGGAAAATATTTCCATTTTATTTTTGTACAAAAAATGAAAAATGAAAAACAGTGAGCGAAAAAGAAAAGACTCATTTGCAAAAGACGTCCTGATATTCATTAATTGATCTTTGCACAAAAAACAAGATGGCCCAATTACAAAATGAGTCTTGTCATCTTGGGCAAGATGCAAGACTTGATGCATGCTTTAAAATACAGGAAATAATAATTACTCTACAGGAGTAACCCTTATGATTTCC
Source organism: Lathyrus aphaca (assembly GCA_963966055.1). NCBI lineage: Eukaryota > Viridiplantae > Streptophyta > Magnoliopsida > Fabales > Fabaceae > Lathyrus > Lathyrus aphaca. The sequence continues at coordinate 303,971,901 of OZ014523.1, read as the reverse complement.
TGGGAAGACCAGTTTGAGACATGGCTCCCCGGGGTCCTTAGACGTATCCAGCTTTCCAGGTTGCGCTCATCTTCCGACTCATCTTCCAAATTGTTCACAGCATCCGGGGTGAGCATTCCCCCGCTGACAAACTTGGGCTCCTTGGCAGCCTCTGATTGATCTTGTTGAGTTGGTCTGTAACCCAACCCAAATCGGTCTTCTTTCTTTTCCACGGGCAGCAACTTGCCCCAGCCTTGGGCGGTACCTTCCTCAACAACCTTTCGGGCTTGCTGGTATGATGTTATGGAAGTTCCCAGTACAGCAGATGCTTCATTAATATTGAGGGCCTCAAACCCTTGGCTCATGGTTTCATGGATCTCCCTGTCCATTTCTATGTACTTATACGTAGCCAGCTGGATAACAAAGATGTCCTCCTCCCCACAGATGGTGATGATTTGGCCTTCCCACTCGAATTTTAACTTCTGGTGAAGGGTAGACGTAACAGCTCCAGCGACGTGGATCCAGGGTCTACCCAACAAACAGCTGTAGGCCGGCTGTATGTCCATCACAAAGAAGGTAGTTTTGAAAGTCTGCGGGCCAATCAACACAGGCAGATCAATCTCTCCAAGCACTGATCTTTTAGAGCCATCAAATGCTCTCACCCCCAAATTACTTGGGCGCAATGCCAAGCCATCATGCTCCAGCTTCACTAACGCTTTCTTTGGTAGAACATTGAGTGATGACCTAGTGTCCACCAGTACATGAGATAGAACAGCACCCTTGCATTCCAAAGTGATATGCAAAGCCTTGTTATGGTTGCGTCCCTCAGTTGTTAAATCAGCATTGGTAAAGCCCAGTCCATGACTGGTGTTGACATTTGCAACCACGGTTTCTAGCTGATTAACAGTAATCTCCTCCGGCACGTATGCTGCGTGCAGGACTTTCAACAGTGCGTTCCTGTGAGCTTCAGAACACATCAACAGTGATAATATGGAGATTTTGGAGGGAGTTTGGTGAAGCTGGTCCACCACCTTGTAATCACTTCTTTTTATGATTCTCATGAACTCGTCTACATCTTGTTCAAAAGATGTCTTCTGAGTTTCTTTGGTAGTCGGCTCTTCAAATACCACACTCTTTCCCTTTACTTTGGCAGCAGCCTCTGCCTCAACATTAGGTCTTTGTGTTTTTGAGGCAAAAAGGCGTCCGCTTCTGGTGAAGCCTCCGCCTCCCCCAACATTATCAACTTGTGGAGAAGAGGTTGATGAATCCAGAGTGATTTTCTCCCCGTTGCAATAGAGATCAGAGCCATAATGCCAAGGTATGGCATTGTTGCTTTCATAAGGAACGGGTCCAGGCACCGTAATGGTGACCGGACTGACTTCTGCGGAGGAAGGTACTGTAATGGTGTGCGGATCATAGTAAATTGTGACGGGTGATCTGGCAGGAGATGCCATGGCTTGTTGTTGGAAATGGCTGCTAGGAGGAACACTTGATGGGTCATAATAGATTGTAACTGTTGAGACATCTTCATTAATTTTTGCTAGCGTTGTAGAAGATCCTGCTAATAACATGGATGCTGATGTTGTGGAAGAAATGGCTGTTGAAATTTGACTTGTTGAAGTGATGGATGGAGTAATTGCTGATGATATCGATGAATCGGTAGGAATGATTGTTGTTGCTTTTGTAGAAGAATCGAGAATTGTTGTTAAAGGAATTGCTGGATTTGTAGGCGCCGTCGTTGAAATCTGATGGATACCATTCTTGATAATACCATCTATGCTGCTTCTCAGCCTTTCACACCCATTGACTGCAATGTTGCAATACCCACAGCCGAGCTCACACCCGGGGAACACTTGGCATTCTAAAAGCTAAACTTTAATTTCGACCAAAGGTGTTCGAATTTGTGCAACACTGGTGATCAAGATAGATGGTTTGTCTTCCTCAATGGCATTAATCCTCGGCCCACCATGATTAGGCATAGGATTTCTGTTGACATTCGGAGGTGGTGCAAAGTTGAGGGCTTTAGAATCCACCAGATCTTGGACTTTCATTTGCAAGGCCCTGCATTTTTCAGTATTGTGACCAGGTGCATTGGAGTGGAAAGCACACCTGGTGTTGACATCATAATTCTTTGGGAGATTTAGAGGATCTGGTGGTGCCAATGTCCTTAACTCGACCAAGTTAAGCTTTAGGAGTTGTGGCAATAAGGCAGCATAAGGCATATGGATGGGGTCAATCAGCCTGTTTGCCTGTGATGGTCTTTGTTGGAAGGGATGCTGTTGTTGGTTGCTATTGTTGTTGTTGTAGGTTCTCTGTTGCGGATACTGAACTTGTTGTTGATAATGTGGTTGTTGTTGAGGATATGCTGATTGTTGAGGGATCGGAGCTGGAATGGTAACAGCTGTTACTGATCTGTGAACATACTGAGGTCTGCCCCTGCTTGCATGAATGGAATTGGTCTCACCGGCTCTTCGGGGTCCCACAAAAGGCTTCCTGGGATTAATGGATGAACTTGCACCACTGTCAGAAATTTTGCCCAGTTTTAATAGACTTTCAATCCTTTCACCAGCTATGACGACATCAGCAAAGCTGGTAGAGGAAAAGGTAGCCAGTCTATCAATATATGTTCCTTGCAGAGTATTCATGAACATGTCGGCCATTTCTCTTTCCGACATGGGTGGTTGGACAGCAGCAGCAAGCTGTCTCCACCTTTGGGCATACTCCCTAAAGCTTTCTCTGGAAGACTGAGACATTCCCATTAGAAGGGTCCTGTTAGGAGCCATGTCCAGATTGTATTGATATTGCCTGATGAAGGCTTCAGCTAAGTCCTTCCAGCATCTAATGGTAGCTCTGTTCAAGTGTGAATACCACTCTCTTGAAGCCCCAGTCAGACTGTCTTCAAAGTAGAACATCCACAGCTTCTCATCCATAGTATAAGCTTTAAGTCTTCCCAGGAAAGATTGCAAGTGAGTTCGTGGACAAGAGGTTCCATTGTATTTCTCAAAGCACGGGGGTTTGAATTTATGGGGAATTCTCACCCCATCTACTAGCCCCATGTCCATTACATCGAAGCCCAAGGAATTCTGAGACTCCAAAGATCTCAACTTTATCAGCAATTTCATCTAACCTCCTGTCGTAGACCTCATCTCCTGCTCCCATAATAGTAAACTGCTCTTCTTGGGGATCCTCCTGCAAGATTCTCCCCCCAGCAACATTACCCTGCACATTCCTTGGGATGTTAGCTTCTGGATCCAGATGAGGTCCAAATACTGGTGGATCAATACGAGGTTGGCCCCTTTCATTGTTGCTAGTTCCTCCTGTCCCAAGATGAGGCTCCTCAAGAGTTTGCCTTTCCACCAGTTCTCTTAATCTTTCTTGACTTTGGGCCAAGCCAGTCATCACAGCCATGAATTGAGACATCTTATTCCTCATTTCTACCCTCTCATTAGCCATCTGATTCCTGACCTCAGTCAAATCTTGTTGTACTTGATCCATTTGAATACCAGGAAGGTTGTTGCGAGTAGGGTACCAGTGCGTGCGGTTGACAGGGAACACTCGTCGACGAGCAATGTTTCCTGAGATCACAACAAAGTTAGAAACAAATAATAACAAAACCTACAAAACAAAACAAGGTTAGTATGCAATGCAGTATGCTTATTTGTTTTCCAAGGTATTCGGCTTGGTTCTTGGTTTTGACCTTTCCAGACCTCGAGGAAGATGCTTGATATTGCCGAGAAAAGAAACCCAATGAAAGCAAACTAATATATTACAAATGATGAACAAATACATAGTTTGTTTTACAACACATGCCCTTGGAGGGTCAAAATACAAAAAGAGAAAAGTACATCAAATGGAAATGAACAACAAGCAAAAAAGTCAAACATCCAGTCCAAACTCATCCTCCTGGACCTCCTTCAGGAGTGCCTCAGTCACTGGACTAGCTGGGTGCTCTGTAATGGTCCTAATGAGGAGGTTCCTGGTGGCAATGGCAGTGGTCAGCTTCTTGTGCCTGTCCTGGTCTTTTGATCTCTTCAACCCCGCCCTAAGCTTCAACTCTGAAATCTCCTTCTGGGCTGCCAACAAAGCTTCCCGCTGCTTCTTTTCATTGGCCTCTAACTGTTCAATCTTGGCTTGAGTTTTCTGGTCTTCTTGTGTCTGGGCTTCAGTGATCCTGACCCACCTAGCCTAACTCTCTTGCAGATAGAGCTCAGTCCTAGCCTTCTGAATTTTGGCTTCTTTACAGGCATTCTTCAATATTTGTTCCCCAGCCCTTGCTTTCCTGATGTAGTCCTCTGTTTTCTCAATTTTGGCAAGATGCTCCACCCTAAGCTTTTACAACCTCTCAATGTCCAGACGACCATCACTCCTTTCCCAAAGGGTTTTCTTCAAAGCTTGAGACAGATTCTCATTCCTTTCCTTCAGCTTCTCAAATTGTTCTAGGCTGACAGTTGCTGTTGGTTGTGCTGTAGATGGTCCAGGTATATCCTCAATGGTGAAAGGCATTCCAGTAATCTAAGCTCTAGTACGGGACCAATCATAGTACTGAGCTGAAGCAACATTATTACACCTCCCTAGAATGACCATCCCTTTTGTATGGATGTTGTCCCAAGCCCAAGATGCTTGTCTGACAGCAGCTGAATTAGGCTTCACTTCACAATACAGGGTCTCAGCTAAATCTTGCACTCTGGGAGGGTGAACCAAAGCATAGCCCAGTTGTCTCTTAAACAACAAAGGATTGTAGTTGATGCAACCCTTTACTCCTATCAGAGGTACATTTGGGTATTGTCCACAACTGATGATAATGTCTTTGCCTTTGGTGCTCTGTGTGCACCATCTGATATCATCTGAAGTCAAAGCAATGAGCCTCTTGGCCCAATTCTTCTGTTGGTGAGGGTTTAAGAAAGCATCTGACTTAGGTAGGTGTCTGAGCAGCCAGGTGTGAAACAAAGGAGCACAACATCTCACCAACTTCCCCCTTTGTTTTTCATTCCTCTGATGGATGGAGTAATAGAAATCTCCCAGCAATGTGGGTACTAGGTTCCTCAGAAGAAACAGATGAATGGCATTCTTGCTGACAAATTTGGGCTCAGCTGCAAACAGTATAACCCCATATATGCTGAGGGGTAACAGTGCACAGACTGCCCTCCACTCTCCCAAGGAGGCCTTCAGGATGGCCTGAGAAATCAAGAAGTCCAAGTGCAAACCAGGGATCCCAGCTTTTGTTGTCATGCTTTGCTCAATCAAGGCAGGCTCCAGGTATAGTGCTTTTGCTACTTCTCCATTGCAGGGAAAAGTCATTTCTGGGTTGAAAGGGAGTCCTCTCCTGATAGGTACTCCAATCAATGAGGAAAACTCTTCCAATAGAGGCCCTAACTGAAAGTCTGGGAAGGTGAAGCATCTCAAAGGAGGGTCATAAAACTGCAAGCAGGTGTGGATCATGCTCCTCTAAGAAGGGTCAAGGTCCATAACCATATCCAGGATACCTCCATAGTGCTCTCTAAACAATGGGATGTGTTCAGGGGTGATAAGTGACTGGACTTGCCTGATGCCAGTCAACACAGGCTCAAAGAAATGGTAGGATATGTTGCTCTTCCTGGGAGTAGTCATAAATGCTGAAGAGGAGGAAGATAGGTGCTGATGAAGATCAAGGCTGATACTGGAGATGAGCCACTGACAGGCTAATGCTGGTGATGATGAGAATAGCTGAAGCAGATAACTGATGAAGCAGAGGTCTATGCAGAAGAAGGGGTCAAAACCAAACCAGATATAATGTGGATACCCTGAAAAACAAATGAAAAAATGTTAAATGATGCAAATGATATGCAAGGGTTTGTGATTAAGCTGGATCTGATAATCTGTCCTGATATAAGCCCATGTATGTTCAAAGAAAGTCCAGATGAAGGTCCAGAAATCCAGTAATCAAGGTGGGGAACTCAAATAAAGAGTCACATGTCCAGGGTTAATCACAAGAATTGTCCAAAATGAGGTACTCTTAAACCAAATAGTAACAGGGTATGATGTGGCCAAGGCTACCTGCAAACCTGTAAACAGCCCAACCCCCTCACAGGTAGTGTTCTAAAACAAGGATCCTCAGACTTGGATCAGTTATGAGAAGTGTAAACACTTCTAACCCGGAGGTACAATGTTTACAATAACCATAAAAGATCTTCCTCTAATTCACCTCAGTTTCTGAAGGTCATAGTAAAGGTCATCCAGACTTAGCAGGCTTCCCAGATAGCCCTAGCACTACAGGAAATCTGTAGCACATAGTTCTCAAGAAGAACCCACATCTGAACCGTGTTTCATATTCCCGCACCAGACCGAGATGGAATGGGAAAGAACATGAACCACTCTAGCCTAGGTGTCCCTCAGGTCCCAGGTGTAGGACCTTGAACTCTCAATGGAACCCCACCCACCAAAACAGAAACCAGATCCAGCAATGATAGTATGACAGTATGATATATAAAACTGTAAAGAAAGTAATAAACAAGACTGTACATAAAGCAATAAATAAATAAACACAATTAGCACATAACACCCCAGTAAACACAAATAAAACAAGCGCTAGGAGGAACCCACAAAAAGAACCAGAAGCCCTGGTTACAGTATAAGGTTCCCCAGCAGAGTCGCCAAGCTGTCACTCCCACCAAAATGAGACTAAGTCAAATGGGGTACAGACACGAACGGTCGGCGAAAGGGATGAGAACACACAAGGGTGAACTCAAAAAGAAAAGAGTCGCCAGCTAGGCATTTTTATCCCGAGGGAAAGGTAATGCTGCATAAACCTGAGAAAAGATGGATAAGACGGTCGCGAACCAGAGAAACTGAGAAAGGGGGTTGGTTACAACCTGGGAAGGTATTAGCACCCAGATTGTCCGCCGTACTCGACGGGATCCACGCTTAAAAGATTTATGTTTTAAAAGGGGTAGTGTCAGTGCAATTTGTGTATCAAAGCTGGAAAGAATGCAAGTGTCAGTGTAAAAGAAATGTGAAGTGAAGTATGAAAGTGTCAGTGTAAGAACAAGCATGAAATGCTCAAGATAATGAGGCTAAAAGAATAATGCTGGAAGGAGGGGGAATATACAGAGACTTTTGTTCGATAACTATTAAGTTATGCCTACGTATCCTCTCGTGCAATGAGGAAGTCAGAACACCGTAGTTCGAATCAAAGAGACTAAAAGATAAATTAACTTGTGAACTCTTACTTGTCTATGCTCAAGTGTATGACCTGTCTGGCTCAGGTGCAAACTGTCTTGCATTAGACGGAAGAAGCTAGTTCTCGTTTGTGAGTGAAGATGATGAGAAAAGAATCCTGGAGGAGACGATTATTGTTTTTTTTTGTATTTTCAGTCTTTTATTTGTTTTTGGAAGTTTGTCATAAGAAAATGAGCTTAAGCCTAAACCAAGGGTTAGTAAACTCATCACATCTTCCCTCTGATTAGGGTTAATGAGAATACCTTAAGTATGAAGTAAACACTTCACACTTAATCACCATGATATAGGATTAAGATCATTAACCTACTTGTATTTATTTAGATGTTTTTTGGAGTTTTTGTTTAGTGTTTAGGAATGAGTTTAAGCCATAATCAAAGATTTAATGGGCTCATTACACCATCCTAATAGAAGGATAATAGATGAGAACATTTAAGTTGAGAAAGGCTCCTCAACTTAATCCATGATTAGGGATTAACCTCATGAAAAAACAAAGCCTTTATTAAATGGATTTAGTTAATGGTAAGATTAAGAAATGGATTTTTATGGTTTGTAAGACAGCTTGAGGAGGACTTGTCCATTAACACTAGGGTTAGTACTTCTTAACCAATTAAGGAAGAATTAGAACCCTAATGCAAGGCCCAAGTTACAAGCTTGATGTCTTAGTTATTATTAGATGATTTTATTAAAGGATTTAAACACATTAAGGTTTTAACACTTAGGATTAAAGTTATACACTCCATCCTAATAGAATGATGTAGGCATAACCCTAATCACAAAGCCTTAAAACCTTTAAGGTTTAGTCCTTGATTATGAGATGAGAAAAGAAGACTCAAAGATGACACAAAGGCAAAACTAAATGGGGGACTAATAAAACCCTAATTATGATCATGCTTGGTTGTTCCTAGGGTTTATGAGGCTTGCAAAATATCTTCAAGGAAAAGCCACCAAGGAAGAAGCAGATGAAAGGAGGAAGAAGCAGAGAGAAGCAAGTCAACTTACTTCACTTAAGAAGATAAGTTGCTTGGAGAAAGAAAGTGAAGAGGAGACATGAATGAGCAAGCTCACTCTAAAACAAATACAAAATGCAGCAATGAATACATAAAGAGAGATGAGACAAGATTATGAGAAGTGAAGGCAAATTCACTTCTCAAACACTTACCACCTGAAAAGTTAATAACAATAAAATGAAATGCAAAGAAAATGAGATGAAATGCCATGATGCAAGCCAAAGTCAGAAGCATATTCATGATGCTAATGATGCAAAGAGATGATATGAAAGCATGTCATGGGATGAGGATGATCATTCAAGTAATGAAGATGCAAATGAGACATGAAAGGAGGTATGAAAGTTCACGAAAGCTTATGAAATGCAATGGATGCATAACATGGAAAATGGATGATGCAATGATTAAACATGATTTAAATGTGTCTTAAGATGTCTTATATGTCATGTGGATGCACAAAATGTCATGGCAAGTTCATGTATGCAAGCAAATGAGAGATGAATGCAAATGAAAGCAAGAATTAGGGTTTATGCATAACATGCAACACAAAAATTCAAAATCAAAAGCAAATGACATGATAAAAAAATTGAAAATGGGATCAAAGGAACCCTAACCCTACATAAGTTCATTGCCCAATGGAGGGGACCTAAGTCTTAACCTAATGGAAGTTATGATTTTCTCAAGTCAACTAGGGTTTCAAGGCACTTCAAAAGGAAAAATGTACATTAAATTAAAAATGAAAGATACATTCAAACCAATTTTACCCTAAGAACTACATGACATGAAGGATTCAATGCAAGAAGAACCATCATCAAACACTTCATGGTTAGGCAGGATGAATGTTTCTAAGTTAGGACCAAAATATTGCCTTTAAATAACTTTAATTCCAATGAAAAATGTCAAAATAGGTCAAGAACCAAAAAGAAATTTTTTTGAAGAGTTGGATAATGTTTCTAAATGTTTTAAAATATAATGTGAATTTTTTGGTGATTTTTAAATACCTAAATGCATTTTTAATTAATTAATTTCCCTTAACTAATTAAAAATAAACATTTAAATGATTTAAAAATAATTTTTAATGCAAAAAATAAAAATAAAAATATTTTTGGGTTCTGAAAATTAATAAAAGATTTAATAAAAAATTTCAGAATTTTTGGACCTTTTTTACTATTTTTAATAAAATGTAGAAAGAAATACAAAGAAATATAAAATAAAAATAATAAAAATGAAAAGTATGCGCAATGGAGAGCCAGGATTGATTCTGGGCTTGGGAAGTTTGACTTGGCGTGCTATCCTAAGGTCCACATTCAAACTTCATTAATCTGATTTAATTAATTTTTAATCCTAAAATTAAAACTAATGACACAATCCTGGCCATCCAGAACACGCGCCAAACTCAAATCCAAGGGTCCAGGTTCAAACTTAGCCCTAACCCTAATTAACCTAATTAATTACTTTCAGGTGGCCAGAAATGACCTCCGGTCATCTTCTCCGGCCACACTCTCCCCTGAAAAATGATATCTTTCTCAAAACCTCACCCCAAGCCCCCTAAAGCTCCAGAATCACTCAACAAACATCAAGGAACAAGAATCCAGACATGAAATCAATTTATTTTTAGAAACAAGCATGAATCGAATCAATCTCTTTTTAGGTCAAAAATTTCAGAGATTCGGTTCATGCTCATTTCTTCACCATTTTCAAAACTACAAAGCTCAGAGTAATCAGGAGATCATAAGGAACAATTCTATAACTTAAAAAAGGATTTCTGGAAAAAAATTTTGAGAGAGCTACCTGAGATGGAGCTTTCAACCCTAGAGCTTACAGGCAGCTTCTTGGCTTCAAAACCCCTCCAATGATCTTCCTGAAGAAGCTTTGAGGCTTAGTTGGAGTGTATTGTGGCTAGTTTGTGAGATTGATGCAGTTCAGTTCAAAGGGATTGAAAAATCGTATTTCTGTTTGGGTTGGTTTAAGGGCCAGATGATGGTTGGGAAATGATCAGTGGATCATGGTGAATGGTTTTGTGAAGTTTGTTTTGAGGTCTTAGGCTTGTGTGATTAGATTCGAATGAAAATGCAAAAAGGGAGGTTTTTGTGAACTATGGTGATGCTCTGGTTCCAGGCTCCAAGATTGTGTGAAATGTGATCCTTGAGGCATGTATGTGAAGCTGTGATTGGTCAGAGTAGTTGGTGTGGCTCAGTTTGATTGGTATGGCTCAAGTTACATAAAGTCAACATTTGTGTAAGTGAAGGTATGGGCTGGTTCAGTCATGGTACAAGGGCATGGTTCGAATCAGCTTGCTTCAAGGAGGTCCATGGAAGTCATTTTTGGCAGCTGGCACAAGTGGATGAGAAGCTTTGGGTCATTTTGCAAATTCATGGAGTTTTGGCCCCTTTTGGATTTCTTAATGATCAAGGCATGAAAATGAGGTATTTTTTTGGCCATTATGAATTTTAGGTCATGTGTTATGCTTATGTGATGCTTAGAAGTCAATTTGAAGTCATAGAAATGCTTGGCATGTGAATTTGCAAGTTTCCCTCTTTGGTGCCAAAGTGAAAAATAAGTGATTTTTCCCAACTTTGACAAGCCATAACTTTTGATCTAAAATGAATTAGAATGAGTTCTTGTACTTTTTGAAAATGGGAGGATCCAATCTACAACTTTCATGACCAAAGATTTTTCATTTGAAGCATTTTTGAATCAAAAAGAGGAGGTTGAAAAACTTTCCCAAAATGGCAAGTTTGCATTACAAGTCATTTTCCCAAAAAGGCAACTTTGCAAATGGTTTGAAATTCTTCAATTTTGTGAACTTCTAACATCTTCTAAGATCAAATAAAGATCATACACAATCAAAATGATGGAGAAACCCCTTTGGTTGGGTGATTGGGGGCCTCAGATGCCCTGATTTTGCACTGACTTGCTCAAGAAGTCATCTTGTGATCAGATGCCTTCCCCATTGAATTTCTTCATGAAAATTGATATGCATGATCCTAATAACATATAGAGACCAATAGAAACAAGAATGACCAAAAAATTTGGGGTTATGGCCTCTGAAACCAAAACCCTAATTCTAGGTCATCTGTGCAGTTAAGCCTGGCTCTGCTTCCATGCTTTTCTCAGTTCTTGTGATTCTTTGACTTCCTTGACCTTGGGAGGATATAATATGATGCTTGAACATACATGGACCCTATTGAGATGATTGGAGACCTTTGGAGTGGCTCAAATGGCTCAAGGATGGCTCAGATCACAAACACTAGATGCAGATGACTTAGAACCAATGCAGTGAAACACAAATGCAATATAAGATGATATGATTGAACTTATGCAAATGAAAAGATCACAAGCCATGGTGAAATGAGTGAGGGAAAATTTGGGGTGTTTACAAATTAGGGTTTTCAAAATCCCCCTTTTCACAACCTAACTTCTAAAATTCACTTCTGACTAATGAAAATGAGTTTGTACTTGGTTATTTTTGCATTCTTTTACATGTTTCATCTAGTATCTATGACATTCAAATCATATTTTTGTATTTCATTTTCAATTTGATATTCATTTTTCTTTGAGAGGTACCTAAAACCCTAGCCTAACTTAGAAAAACCATAACTTGACTTTGGTATAGCGTCTGACCTCCATCTTTGGAGAGTGTTCTTGTGTGTGATTAGGGTATTTTTGGTTGCAATTTCAAATTTTTATCATGTGTTTTGCCTCTGTTTTGATCATGGACATCTCATGCATTCTAGAAACCCTAATTTGCCATATATACCTGCATTCATCTTTGCATATCCTCATCATATGAACTTGTCATGACATCTCATGCATTTGTATGTCATCTTAGACACCTTAGGTCATGTGATAACATTGGTTGATCATTGTTACATTCATTTTGTATGCTTTGCATGCATTACATCTTATGTATGTTCATGTATTTTCAAGCTTCTAACATGTTTGGTTTTGCATCCAACACATGTATGATCATACATATGCATTGTACATGACTTTGCATCTTCTCATGACACATTTTCATCGTGTGTTCTCTTCTGGTTTGGATCATTGCACCTTCATTTGTTTCATTTCATCTTATTTCATACCTTATGAATTCATACTAACCCTTTTAGGTGCTTCAGGTAAGTTGATCAGGATGTGGATGTGCATCCACATCCAACCTCTTCTTATCCTTTCATATGCATCTTTACCTGTCCTTAAAGTGAATTTGATTCAATTGTGTTCTCTCTTGCTCTTATCCCACTCTTAGGTTACTTAACTTCTTCAGGAAGTAAGTAACCTATTCTTCTATCTCTTTCCTTTTTCATCTGCTTCTCCTTCCTCGGTGGCCAATCTGAAGACTTTCTTTATGCCTCACAAACAATAGGAATTACCAAGAATGATAACTTTAGGGTTGTGAATAGTCCCCCTTAGTTTTTTACCTTATGAGTCTCCTTGAGTCTCTGCTTCTCATCTCAATAACAAAGGCTAAACAGTTAGAGTTTTGGGGCTCTGTATTAGGGTTATGCCTGTATCCTTATCTTAGGATGGAGTGTATAATTGTAATACTTAGTGTTAAACCTTTAAGTTCTTTTCACCTTCTAATCAAAACACATAATAATTATCAAGACTTAAGCTTGTAAATTGGGCCTTATATTAGGGTTACATCTCTGCCTCTGGGTCAGAGGGACTAACCCTAGTGTTTAATGGACAGGTCCCCCCCAGGTTTAGTCTTACAAACATAAAATTCACTTCTTAATCCAACCTCTAATCAAAATCCACTTTAATAAAGGTTTGTTATATAATGATTTTAATCCCTGACCATAGATTAAGTTGAGGTATCTTCCTCATCTTAAGTGTCCTCATCTATCATCCTTCTCTTAGGATGGTGTAATGAGTTCACTAATCCCAGATTAGAGATTAAACTCATTACTTAAAACAAAACAAAAATCCAAAAACACTTGATAATTACAAGTAGGTTAATGATCTTAATCTTGTATCATTAGGGTAATTAAGTTGGGATATTCATGTCACACTTAAGTAGACTCATTATCCCTAATCAGGGGTGGCATAATGAGTTCACGACCCTTGATTAAGGCTTAAGCTCATTATCCTATGCAAAACACCAAAAACAAATAAAAAAACTGAAAACACAAAAACAAATAATAAATGTCTCCTCCGGGATTCATTTATTATCACACTCACTCTGAAAACAAGAACTCGCTTCTTCCGTCTAATGCAAGACAGTCAGCACTCGAGCCAGACGAGTCGTACACTTGAGCATATACAAGCAAGCAGTTCACACCAAAACATCAAGTCTCTTTGAGTCAAACTATGGTGTTCTGACATCCTCATTGCACGAGAGGATACATAGGCATAACTTAACGGTTATCAAACAAAAGTCCCCAGGTCTCCCCCTCTTCTCTTTCTAGCTTTTCTTTCTTTAGCCTCAGTTTGAACTCCTGTTCTTTTTGCACTGTCACTTTGTACATCCATCTCTTTTATGTATAGTTATCACGTACACTTCCCCCTTTTAAAACACAATCAAGTAGATGTGGATCCCGTCGAGTACGACGTACGATCTGGGTGCTAATACCTTCCCAGGTCGTAACCAACCCCCTTTTCCAGTCTCTCTGGTTCGCAACCATCTTATCCACTTCTTTCTAGGTTTATGTTGCATTACCTTTTATTCGGGATAAAAATGCCTAGCTAGAGACTCTATTCAACCTTCACCATCCGACCGTTCTCACCGACAGAAAAATCCAGTCCAGACAGTCCAATATATAAATAATGCATGAAAATAAAATATTGAAAACTATAAATAAAGCTGTAAATAAAACTGTAAATAAACAACAGTAAAATAAACAAGCAACAACAAACAATCAACACCCAACGAAACAGAAACACGCAAGCTCTAGGAGAGACTCTCAAGGGAACCAGAGATTCTGGGTTCGGTACCTAGCAGAGTCGCCAGTTGTTGCTCCCTGGATTTCCATCCTGGTACAAACGCGAAAGTGGTGTGGAAAGAGGTAGAGTTGCCAGCCAAGCATTTTTATCCCGAAGGAACGGGAATGGTAATTCTGCACAAACCAGAGAAAAGAAAAGAAAGGACACAGGTCCTGCAAACAAAAGAATCTGGGTTCGGGAGTCGGTTACGACCTGGGAAGGTATTAGCACCCCAGATCGTTCGCCGTACCCGACGGAATCCACGCTTGCAAAGAAACTGTTTCAAAGGGTGAAAGAATAAAGGTTGTTGCAAAATGAAAGGGCTGAAACTGGAAATGAAAAGAAAAGAAAGGGGAAAAATATAGGGAAAATAAGGATTATGCTCGAATGGGCTCTACCCCGCTGCCTACGTACCTCACTGGACATGAGGATCAGAGTCGCTGTAGTTCCCCTAACTAGGGGTGGAAAAGATTGCTTGTGTCTTAAGGCTTGAACTGCCTATGTCAATGCTCAGGTGTTGCAGGCTCGGACAACGAGTGCGTTACCGTATTGCAAAGTGACAAGTAGGAGCATGTTCGCATGTAAAGAGTGAAGGTGATGAGAAGAGAAGTCCCGAAGGAGACGCTTATTGTTTGTTCAGTGTTTTTTATGAGTTTTTATGAGTGTGGTACAAGGAAGTGAACTCAAGTCCGTTTCCATGGAATGTGTACTTGCTACTACATTCCAAGATGGAATAATAGAACAAGCACACCAAGGAGAATTTATCCAAGACTTGTTTCCAATGGTTAGGGCCTAAGCTCACTAACTTGTTGAACTTATTAGATGTTTTAGTGATTAAAATGAAGAAATCTTTTTTAGGATTTTCTTGATGAAGATAACGTCATGATCATACTTGTGCATCATGCTAGACAAGTGTACTATTCCAAGATGGAATGAATACATATGCCCCATGGAATAAGGCTATACTCAAGAGGCCACTTCTTTCTTTATTAAGGTGTTTTTTATGATTTGTATGAAGATGAGAAAGAGAAGAAACCAAAGGAGCAAAGGTAAAAGACTAAGGGGGACTATTAAACCTAAAGTTATCATGCAAAGGTGGTCCTAAGGTTGGTGTGGTTTGAAACTATCCTAAGAGAGAAGAAGAGCAAATAAGAAGAAAAGAATAGGAGAAGAAAGTTAGAGAACAACTTACTCCTCTAAATGAGATAAGTTGCTTCTAAAGGGACAAGATGGAGAGTTGAATCACAAGATGGAATAAGGCACATCAACAATCCAAAATAAAAAGCAAAGTAAAAAAAAGAGAGGAAGAGTTGAAATGTGGATAACATCCACACTTTTCTTAACATTGCACCTACAAATGTTAGCAAAATTTCCCAGCACATACTCAATCAATCAAACAAATGCTAACACATCAACACAAATTCATGGAATTAACATGTTTAAAGCTTTAAGAAAACAAAGTCATCAAACATGCCAAACTTTAAAAATACATGAATTCACGTGTCGAGAAAATGAAAGCATGCATCAACCAGCAAGCAAACTACCCTAAACAAACATATAAAATGATCACACAATGATCCATGATGATTATGGAAAGTATGAGAGGCAAACAAACTCAAAACAACTCAAAAATGCCATTCTGCCTCAGTGTTAACCGGTTAACCAAAAGAGTTAACCGGTTAACCAACCTAAACCTGCAGCAAAGAAGTCAGAAAACAGACACGTTAACCGGTTAACCTATAGCGTTAACCGATTAACATTGTGCGAACAACAGCAAACTCCTGCAGAAAAAGATCAGTCCAAACCAACTTATTTCAATTAATCCACCAACAGTCCAACAATCAATTATGCACGAGATAATAAGATCAATTCACATTAATCAACCACAATTATGCTCATGAAAACTAACATGTAGATCCATTCAAAAATCAACCAAACAATACAAGCAAGACAAGCAATTAGCACAAGCACATGGTGGATCTACAACACAAGCATGGAAATAAGCTAAAAACAGAGATGGATCTGAACTTAACCAACCTACAATACCGAGATCTGCTTTGGTAAATGTTGTTCAAGCTAGAAATGATGAATCTCGTGGAAAACTTCGAAGATCCAGTGCTATTCTTCACACATAATGCAAAATAAATGCAAGCATAGGATCTTGATGCAAGAACTTAGTTCCAAAAGCACTTCTAACCACCAAATCAGATCTGAACTAGTAGTAAAACCAAAAAATAGATGCAAAGAAAGCAATGGATGAAGGTCTAGTTCCAAGATCAACAAACATCAATGCAAAGTTTGATCATCTTCAAAGAAGAGGAACTTTGAGTGATTTGGAAATTGGGAGAGAAAATGAGAGAATAGTGAGAGAGTGGTGAAAATCCAGAAAATGAAAAGTGTGAATTATGAGTTTTTTTCTTGGTTTGGAGGGAAATGGGATAAATAGTATCTAGGTTTGGGGCCCAAAAATTTGGTTTGGAGTCCAAAAAAAATGGTTTGGAGTTAGCTTAGAAAGGTGATTAGGATCTAGCTTTGGAATTAGGCTTGGTAAACTCTCTAGATCCTTCTCCACATGCAGGAGGTCACCATCTTCAGCCCTATCTAAATTACCGTCCAAACACCTCTTGCTCCACCGCACCAGCCTTGCTCTTCACACTCATTGTCACTATGTGTACATGAAAGAGAAGTGAGTATTAGCAATCAAAACGATTGAATTCACAAAGCAGGTTCAACACAGTTCACAACAGAAAAACACCAATAAAAGCAATGCTCATATTTTTTATAATTGAGGCAAACACAAGAAAGCAAAGCATGAGGAGTAAGTTCAGTAAGTCCACACGATAATGAGATGCAAAGTTAACCGCATTGAAAACAAGTCACAACAGTTGTGATTTACTTTTACAATCAAATTCAAATATTCACAGTGGGCCACACATGCTTCTAGAAAGAATTCTATCTAGTGTACTACAGGAAAAAAAAACGAATTCTACGACTCATCAGAGGGACCACATAAATCCTATGCAAATATTCCTAACGGTTTCTTGAAAATACAGCTCACATACTCACGTACCAAGCAAAATTACACATGAATTTCATTCTCTTCACACATATGAAATACCTCAGAAACTCTCCTATAAAACCATTAATTATTTGCTATCATTGGACGGAAAAAAAAACCTAGCCACTACACACAGAAAACGCACAGAGAATATCCAGAGAATACACACACAAAGGACCTACCAACTTAGAAAACCCTAACGAAAGAAAAATGGCAGAGCAAAATTCATACAAACCCTTAAAACTTCTAAAGCTCATTCTCAGAAGCTATTTGAGTCTCACATTGAGACTCAAAGTTGCTCGAGCTAAGACCTCAAGCCCTCACGGGTGATACTCACCCACAACAACAAACGATAACAACAAACATAATCAGATAAAGGAAAGAAAAGGAGTTCAAAGAAAATAATAAGACGAGAATACAAGACGGAGAGCAAAAGAGAAGATTAATAGAATACATACCTGAGAATCTCGTCAAAATCGTGACCTTGGAGTAACTCCGTCAGGTAGTTCCTTCACTCTCTTACTTGAATAAACTTTATCCTGATGCTCATTTAGTGCTTCGAATTGCCTTTCTGTTGATGTTTGATTTTGTTTTTGTTTTATTCTGAAATGCTCTTATCTCACCGATTGGTTTGGTTTTTGTTGAAACTAAGCTCGGATTTGAAACAAGGATAAAAAATAAGGGTGGGTTGATGTAGAATCTTTTTAAGCTTAGGGGTGTCTCGCCAGAGAAGACGGTGGCACCGCCGTCAGCCACTGGCCTTCTCCGGCCATGTTAGGTTTCCGGTGATGTTGTGTTTTATGTGAGAGAGAGAGAGAGAGAGAGAGAGACGCTTGAGAGAGACATCTGAGAGAGAGAGAGAGTTTCTTTTGTTTTTATAAATTTCTTTTTTGGAACGTTCTTGCTTTTTCATATGGATACCGTTGAGAACCCAGGTGTTAGTGCAGTGGGCCGGTGACACTTGTCACGGCCGAGGACAGGTGTCACCGGCCAGGCGAGTCATCTTCTGATTCCATGCTTTTCCTTATCGTGCACCAATTTTGTTTAAACCCTAAAATCATGGTATTTTAAATGTTATGTTGATCAAACGCACCAGATCTGTATCTGAGTCAACCTTGTTGACCTAGTCCATTGTGGACACTCCCTATTTTCGTTGGGCTTAATATGTCTGGGCCTTGCTCTATTTTTTCTTAACAACACCACCTACTTTACTTCTTCAACCAGACCATTTCCTCATTTTATTTATTTTATGGGTTTTTTTAGTTTAATTTTCTTTTCTTTTTTATGAAAAAAATATTTAAAACAAAAAACTTTTATTAATTGTTTATTTAATATAATTAATTAATTCGTTAATTAATTTTATTAAATGATTTAATTTAATTTAATTAATTAATTTTTCTCTTTAAACTTTCAAAAACTCACTAAATCATTTTTATTAATCACTTTTGTTCAAATCTCAATTTCTTTCATTTCTTTTGATCGATTTCTTTTTTTCGAATATTAAAAAAAATACAAAAACATTTTAATTGATTAATTATCTTAAATAGTCTTATTAATTCGATTAATTCAGTTGATAATTAATCTAATTAAATATTTCTACTTAATTTGATTAATAATATTTCTCCATTGTTCGATTTTTTTTGTGTGATGAATGTTTGCGTATGCTCGATCTTTCTTGCTTGTGATATGATGTTATTCTTCCTTGTGTGATTTACTTTTGCATTTCGACGATAAATTGCTAAGTAAAATATGAACACACACTAAGACTAATCATTTCAAAGATAAACGAAATCTTTGGTGCAACGCCAAGTAAATATCCATACGCACATCACTTCATACACACACGTAAGTCGATTATACTTTGATCGCCATCTGCACTATTTTGAACTTTACACCTTTCTCAACCTTTTGTCAACTTAAATAAATCAACGCATCGCGCTTGTTTTTCATAGCTAGACTTTAGTTCACTTGATCCACATATCAAGTTTCTCAACCTTGCGAGCCGAGCGCATTGTGCCTCGCTAACAAACCCACAAATAAACCTCCATTTGCATTCACCCCAAACCTCAAAAACCAAAATGTTACTTTTAGATCTAAACCCTTGATCCAACATCAAGCGGTCTTAGGAAATAAAACACTTTAATAAAATGAGAAGAATTGTACGCCACGAGCCTTAAGCGGTAGAAAGGAGGACTACGAGTTTTCGTTACTCACTCTGATTATTTCGTCGCTGGATGCTGGTCTGGATCGAGCGAAATAAAGTGCCCATAGTCTTTAGTTAAATTCGATTCCTAAATCCTTTCATCGAAGAAAGGTAATAAAACGGACAATAATCATCCGAATTTGGCCGAACTACAAAGCTCTGACTTTCCCATTGCACAAGGAAATACGTAGGCATGAGGATCTCAATCCTTGTCGAGCCCCTAGGATCAATAAACCCCTTAGTTTAGCAAGTAATACATAAGCATAGACATCCCTTCACTCGTGACAACTTAGATGGTTCCCATCGAGTACGACGGATGTAGGGGGTGCTAATACCTCCCCCCTGCATAACCGAATTCCGAACCCAGACAATGGTTTACGATGACCTTCTCTTATCCCTTATTGGTGATTTTATCTATATTTACTATTTCTATCTTTGGGAATAAATAAAATTAGGTGGTAGCTCTCATGTAAGCCCAGTCGCAACCGCGTTCATGAGGATCGTATTTTTTGAGGTACGATAGCTGGAGACTCTACTGGGGATTGGTTATCCCCTATGCAAGTCGAGCCTAGTCTAGGTTGTTCTATGCTTATTTGGATGTTTCCTATGTGTTACTTGCTTATTTTATCGCTTTCTTTATCGCTTTCCATATTATATCTAAATTGTGGTTCTGCGATACTTTGAAACGGTACTTTGATTGCAAAAAAGAAACTTGAGTAAAAAGCTTTATACCCGGGCTTATGAGTACAATCATTAGGAGAAGTTGTGTTGTATTGGCTCCTGAGAGAAATGCTCACGTGGACTGTTTATACGAAGACCTCGATTGGATTAGATTCTAGTGGGAAGGTTGACGACCGTCATATTGATGGCGTGGACGATCAGTGTTTTCATTAGGATTGTCGACTCTAAGGACCTTAGAACCTTAAACTTTTGGGCTCAAATATAAGGTTGATGGTCGTGTAGTATGGGGTACCAAGGGGTTACTCTCATGTAGTTCGATACGAAGACCTCACTCATAATAGATTGTCTCAATGGAGTTGTCTGACCGTCGAACTATCGACATGTCCAACAAACAATTGAGACAAATCCATAACTCTGAGACTTTTGTTTGAAACCTCATGTCGATGGTTGCATAGTTTGGGGCACCGAGAGGTTGCTCTCGTGTAGTTCGATACGAAAACCTCACCCAAACGAGATTCATATGGGGAGTCAATCAACCGTCATATTTATGGAGTGTCTAATAAATAGCCATATGGATTGTTAACTTTGGGGGTTCCTTAAACTTTAGAGCCTAGCTGGTGAGATCCTTGTAAGGAGAACAATCAAAGTATCTTTCATCTGTATCGTCCGGAGATGATTGTTTGGATCCACTCATTCATAAATGCATTCATTCATACATGAAAAATACAAAGTTCTTAGTTTCTTATGTTTATTGCAGATAAAATCATTTGCCAAAGCAATCATGATGATCCATCTTCCTGAAAAGAGCACTTTCAATTACAAAGAACCCCAAGTTGGATTTTGAAGACTCGAGAAATTATTTTTGTAGTTTGGATGTTGATTTCAAAAGACTCGAATTTCTTTGTACTTGAATTTGAAATTAATGAAAAGAAAATCTTATGTCTGATATGTGCTTCTATGTTTCTTCATTATGATTGCAATGTTAAATGCTTAATATTTTGGCTAATAAATAATGAGATAACTAAGAGCTTTGTAGATAAATGTACATTCATATCATTTCCCATAACAACTCATAATAAAAATCTTTCATCCATAAACAGCCATTTGACTTCTAGACACTGGTGGTAATTCCAATTGGAGAACTGATGGAGCATTTTAGGCAAGATCAAGACATGATGAAGAGAAGCATGGATCACATGAAGGGAAAAGTGGACCAGATTCTTGAGACTGTTAAAACTTTGGCAAGAGAGGAAGGACTTCAACAAGAGGCCACAAGCTGGAATGTTACTCCTACCTTTCCTTCATTTTCCCGGTCTTCATTGGTCAACCCGCTACATAAAGGTCTTCCTAGACATCATCAGAGGCCAATACTTATTCCACAATCAAGGTTGAAGAAACCAGTGAATAATATCCAGGGTATACCTCGAGTTATTTGGGAGAGGAAGTTTGTTCAGCTTGAACCAATACCAATGTCATACAGTGAATTGCTTCCTCAACTTGTGCAAAGGTCATTGGTATTTCCTCAAAAGATTAATTCAGTGGTGTATCCAAGCTTGCATGAGTACAACTCAAGCATAAGGTGTGATTTCCATGTAGGGTCATCAGGGCATACTACTGAAGATTGCAAAATCCTTAAGTATAAGATGGAGGAGTTGATTGATAACAAAGTGCTGATGTTCAAAAGAAATGGTTTAAGGATAGATATCCTGATTAATAGGCCATGCAACGCCTAGAGCAAGGAAAAAAATCCAGAGTATGGAAGAGGACAATCATCTGATGCAAAGCCTCCTAGAAGGGTCACACAACCAATTCCTACTGTGATTCCTTACCAACAAGGAATATTGGCCACTCCTACTCAAGACCATGGGAAGAAAAACTAGTGCTATCGGCAAATAGGGTTGGAAAAGTCTCAATCTATTCTTGTTCCCGTTCCTATACCATGTGCACAACTGTTGTCTTACCTGATACATAATTATTTGATGGTGCCCATATCCCTCGGACCACCTCGTACCCGTTTTCCACCTGGATATGATCCTAATGCACAATGTGAGTACCATAAAGGGGTGATGGGGCACTATATTGAAGGTTGTTGGTCATTCAAGAACAAATTTGAAGAGTTAATCAACAACAAACTCCTAGTATTCGAAGAGGATAATCTAGATGTTGAATGTGGATATCACACTGGAAATGTGGGGCATGCTGACAATGAGTGTGAAGACTTTTGAAACAAATTGCGAAGGTTGGTCAACAAGGAAGATCCTTGCATCAATGGTTCGATTCAAAGGCCTGGTAAAGAGAAGATGCACGAGCCTCTTAGCTCACTCAAAATTTTGTACCACAAAGAAAAGGTCAAGCCAATGACAGATGATATGTCTTCCCTCTCTGGCAAGAATGTGGATTCCACCACCCATGTAGGTGAAGAATTAGGAAATAAGTATGAAGAGGTTGTATCTTGTGAAGATGTTACAAGAAGAGACTTTGAAAGTGATCTTATTGATTCTGACAATGACATCAGTCTTTGGGTTGGAAAAATGTCAACCAATGATGTTATGAAAGAGGAGTATTCTCAAGATGCACCAACAAGATCTTATGGTCCCTTTGCTTCTCGACAACCATCATTGTCAGTGCATCACCATCTTTCTGGGCGACCAATACCTAAAGCGTCATACCGGAAACTATGGATTGCTCCTTATGTGAATCAGTAGTACCCATGCAGGTCAGATGCTCAAAATCAACAAGCTTATGGATCTCCACATCAGATGCCATTTCCTCCATATGGTCAATACCCTACAACCAACCAGGGATCTTCTCAGCAGTCATATCAATGTCAGAATGCTCCGTGTCAGCACTCTCAAAAAAGGCTAAGAAAGCGAAAAAGGAATTTTACTCTGCTACCAATGTTGCACAATCGCATACTTCCATATTTGATCGATAGTGGATGGGTAGAGCCAAAGAAATTGGATTCGGTGCCTCTTCCATACCCACCAAACTTTGACCCCAATGTTCTTTGTGGTTTTCACCCCAATGCACCCGGGAATTCAATTGATGATTGCCAATAACTCAAGAATAGAATTCAAGATCTGATTGAGTCTAAGTTGATGTCATTTATGCCTCAAGGCATGGAAATCAACATTCTTCCAATTGTTCATGTGGATGCATCAGACCAGGTTATGAAACAAGTTATTGTTGAGAGTAGTTATGAAGATGATTCTCATACAAATAAACGAAAGCGTGACAGAATATTTCAAAGTCAGCATAAACCTCGCAACAATTTTGAAAGAAGGAATGCTCCTTTTCATCCAGTTCCTATGGCGTATAGTTAGTTGCTACCATATCTGATTCAGAACTTACTGGTAAAGCCCAAGCCTCTCAAGCCTTTACCAAAGCCATACCCACCCAGGTACAATCCTCATGAGAGTTGTGGATATCATGTTGGATCGTTGGGACACTTAACTGAAGACTACAAAGCTTTCCAAGCCAAAGTACAAATGATGATAGACCAGGGATACATATCCTTTTTAGAGGGAAATTTGTTCATGTGTGTAAGGCTTCCTGGTTGATTGAGCTTGAAGACACTAGGGAGATCTCCTAAAGCCTAGTTCCTCAACACTGGAAGGCTTTAGCCCATATAATTTCTTTGCATTTGTAGTTTCTTTTTTGTTAAGTGCTACTTGATTTTAAATATTGTTGTCTTTAATGGTAATATTAATGAAGTGAACATGCATGTTTTTAATGAATTCATTCATATTCACTCATATTTTCTCACTTATTTCAACAAAACTCCAAAAAAAAATTGCAATTCACTCCCGTTATCACATTGTTGTTTAAGCAAATATTTGAGGGAGGATGACGAAAACGAAATACCCATAATTGCTGATAACATGCTTTCGGAAATAACCTTGCTGATGATGTACAAACATTGTTTAAAATCCCCAAACACAAGAGAGATAAGGAGTTAATCCCTAGACAACCACTTCGAGCCTAGAAGTAGGAGTTTTTTCGGATATTCAAAACCCTTACGCTTAACCCGGGGCAGGGTAGTGTTCAGTTAACCTGACTTCACATCCAAACTAAAAGGTGAAATAACCTATCTGAGGATCCCTCCATGACCAATGACTTGGTAGTCACAATCCTTCAAAGAAGCAAAAGAAAAAGCCCGCTAAGTTGAAAACTCAAAGAGGAAACTTAGGAAAAAATTAGGGCAATCCCGATGGACTATAAAACTTCAACAAAAAAAACGGTCCATGCAAAAATTAGGGATCACAAAAAGAAAAAATAAATAATAGAAAGAGGTCCTCAAATCCTCTAGAAAAAATAAAATAAGTTGCAGTGACCATCCTATCCAAAACCAAAAGGGTCACTAACATCTAAGAAAGACAAATAAGGTAACTTCCATTTCAAGAAAGTCTTGAATCATTATATGTAACCATTACACCTTTAAGCTCTCTTAGGAGACAAAATGCGTGTGTCGATTAGCTGAACATAGGAATGAAGAACATCACGGAGAGGCGTGGGTACCAATCAAACTTTGAGTATATATCCTTTGTTTCTATAACCGTGAACCATACCATGATACAACCCTTGAAAGAACTAATTGAGGCATGGTTTATTCTAAAAGCATACTACAACAAGGTTGCGTAAACTCAATCCTAAAAGATTTGATAACCTTCTCCTTTTTATATCACAAATAACTAGCTAAATCAGCACTATGTTTTGGACCATTGATCCATTCGTCACACACTATCACATCTTTCAAATAAATGATTTTTCAAAACTCGCATGAATATTGCATTAAAATTACCATTTATGAACAAATAAATTTTAATTGCAAGCCAGTATTTCACATCTAAAGAAATTCCAAACAAGGAAAAGTCAAATAGTAACTTGAGCACTCATTAGTGTTGACTCTAATCAAGACCATCTCATAACCCTATGAATCAGGGGCAGGATTTCTAATGACTGTATTGACCTAAAAACGGGTTGGCTAAAATTCAAATCACCGAACATCAGTAGAACATGGAGGAAGATTATTTCTACGTTCAACCTATCTGGGGCAAATAACTCAAACAATCAGCTAATTCGGGCAAGTCCTTCCAAATGCTCAGACAGGGGAAACTCCCCAGGAGATCTAAATACTGGGGAAATTTGAATCGTACCATCGATTTGAAGCGAATTCCTTCAAAGACCCTATAGGTTGGGGAAAGTTGAAAAGGACAGTTGAGTTCTCAATGAACGTCGAAAGATCATTCTAATACTTCATCATGTTTTGACAAGTAACCTTAGGGCTAAGCAAAAACACGATCAACATTCATTGATTATGTCGCTATGCTCATTTGTAAGTCATCTTGACACATAAGTCAAAGAAGTTGAAGTTCTCTCAACAACTTAAAATTTTAGGCATGGATCAGGCTTGGGGAACCAAAAATAGTCGCATCTATCCTCCGATCAGAGCATCATCGAATACTAAGTGTCGAGAAGTTGAATATCCTCCACCACCCCAAAAGTTCAATATTCATTGGCAACCACCAAAAGACCTAAAGTCTAATTTATTGGTGCCTTCCTAATTCCCGAAAGTCCACTATGGTGGCAACTACCATAAAGCCAAAAGTCCAACTGTGTTTGGCACATCTCAGAGTCCAACCGTGTTTGGAACATCTCAAAGTCCAACCGTGTTTGGAAAACTTTTCCAAAGTCCACCGTGATGGCATCCTTCATAAACCCAAAGTCCAATTCCATTGGCAACTACTAAAAATAAAAAGTCCAATTTCACTTGGCATCTCCCACATACAACTCCCATTGACACCCGAATTGATCTCACCCTCAAAAGGGAGGCCTATCTCCAGCATACCCAATGATATGAATTGTCACATAAATGACATGCATCATGCATAACATTCCTGCCCGAAAACAGGAATGCCATCAAACATAATCATATTAATCATTAGAATAAAAAAAAATCATATGCATTAAAATTCCTAAAGACTGTATTCCCATATGAATCACTGTGCATCATGCAATGCATAACATTCATAACCAACATAGCATAGAAGGATCCAGGAGATGCATCCCGGGAAATCCTCTTTTAAAGTCGGCAGTATTTCTCAGAAGAGAATTAATACCCTGCATGTGCTTGCAGAATTTATTCCCCCAGCAAGTCATTCTTTAACCTTATGGTTGATAGTGATGACCCCCCAATATCTTCATTTTGTTGCTCCCCAAGTAGAGGTTACCCTAAAGAGTCTCTTTGTGAGCTTTTCCTCTGTAAAATTTGGGCCAACTTGTTCCCTATGAAAAGGAATTTCTGTTGATTTGTTTCCCTTAGCAGACATTTGTTTGAGATACTGCTTTGGCATTCTCTGAAGAACCTTAATTGATAAGGAATTGCTTTGCAAGACCCAAAGAATCTCATGTTTAGTAAAGATATTGTTCTAGTATCACCGAAGAACCCTTGAAGGGGACTTCTTTGCTTGACCTAGAAAATCGTATACCTTTGTTCGAGATACTGATCTAAGTATCCCCAAAGAGCCTTTATTGGTAAGGAACTACTTTGCTTCGATTAGAGAATCTCATTTGATTGAGATACTGCTTTAGCATTCTCCGAAGAGCCTTAATCAATAAGGAACTGCTTTGCAAGACCCAAAGAATCTCATGTTTGGTAAAGATATTGTTCTAGTATCACCGAAGAACCCTTGAAGGGGACTTCTTTGCTTGACCTAGAAAATCTTATACCTTTGTTCGAGATACTGCTCTAAGTATCCCCAAAGAGCCTTTATTGCTAAGGTACCTCTTTACTTGGATTAGAGAATCTCATTTGATTGAGATATTGCTTTGACATTCTCCGAAGATTCTTAATTGATAAGGAATTGCTTCGCAAGACCCAAAGAATCTCATGTTTGGTAAAGATACTGTTTTAGTATCACCGAAGAACCCTTGAAGGGGACTGCAATGCTTGACCTAGAAAATATTATACCTTTGTTCGAGATACTGCTCTAAGTATCCTCAAAGAGCCTTTAATGTTAAGGAACTACTTTGCTTGGATTAGAAAATCTCATTTGATTGAGATACTGCTTTGGCATTCTCCGAAGAGCCTTAATTGATAAGGAACTGATTCGCAAGACCCAAAGTTTCTCATGTTTAGTAAAGATACTGTTCTAGTATCACCGAAGCACCCTTGAAGGGGACTGCTTTGCTTGACCTAGAAAATCTTATACCTTTGTTCGAGATACTACTCTAAGTATCCCAAAAGAGCCTTTATTGTTAAGGAACCGCTTTGCTTGGATTAGAGAATCTCATTTGATTGAGATAATGATTTGGCATTCTCTGAAGAGCCTTAATTAATAAGGTACTACTTCGCAAGACCCGAAGAATCTCATGTTGTGGTAAGGATAATATTCTAGTATCACCGAAGAGCCTTGATTGTAAGGAACCGCTTCGCATAATCTAGAAAATCTTGTGCCATTGTCAGAGATATTGCTCTAAGTATCCCCAAAGAGCCTTTATTGATAAGGATATGCTTTGTTGGAGTTGATAATCTCATTTGATCGAGATACTGCTTTGGCATTCTCCGAAGAATCTTAATCGAAAAGGTACTACTTCAAAAGACCCGAAGAATCTCATGTTGTAGTAAGGATAATGTTCTAGTATCACCGAAGAGCCTTGATTGTAAGAACTGCTTCGCATGTGTAAACACCCCAAATTGTCCCTCTCACTTTCTCATGCCTTGGCTTATGATCACACATATTGCATAGCATGTCATTACATCTTACATTGCATATTCACCTTTAATATCTCATTGCATCTCTGCACAGCTAGGGTTTGTGATCAGATGAATCTTGAAGAGAGTATGAGGTATCTCAGAGGCCATGAAGCATGGAAAGAAGGTCCTTGAGTGTTCTGAGGTCATATTGTACCCCCAAGAGTTCTTGGAAGTCAAAATATCACAAGAGATTGCAGAGCCACCCAGGCTGGCTTAAGGCTCCTACACAGATGACCTAAAATTAGGGTTTTGGGTTTGAGGCCCTTACAACCAAAAAAATTGGTCATGTCTTTATATGATATAAGGAGTTTGTGGATGAAGTTTGATGAAAAAATTCAATGTGGAAGTCATCTGATCAAATGGTAACTTGTTGTGTAAGAAAAGTCAGGATTAGGGCATCTAAGGCCTCCAACAAGGGTTCCAAAGGGTCATCATCATCAATTTGAGGTCCTCTGACCTTTATTTGGTCTTAGGAATGCTTGAAAGATCACAAGATTGAAGAATTTTGAGCCATTGCAAAAGTTGCCATTTTTGGACATGACTTGAAGTGAAAACTTTCCATTTTGGGAAAGATTTTCAACCTCCTCTTTCTTGATCAAAAAGGTTTCAAATGAAATTTCTTCAAACATGAAATTTATATATTGGATATTCCCATTTTCAAAAAGTACAAGAACTCATCTTGATTCATCCTAGAGCTCAAGATATGATGGGTCAAAGTTGGGAAAAATCTTGTAATTTTCAAGTTTAGGCCAAAGAGGGAAATGTGCAAAAATGAATTCCAGGCCTCTAAATGAATTCTAATCCACTCAAATACATCATGGCATGATCAAACAACATCTCAAAGTCAGATTTGAGCTTTGAACCAAGAGATTTCATGACTTATTTCTCAAGAAATCACAAAGTTGCAAAATTGCAAAACCTATGCAAACTCTTGATCCAAGCCATACAACTCATAGAAATTGATCTTAGGGTTCTCCTTGAAGCCAGCTGAAGCAGCTCAAGCCCTCAAATCAGTTATGCCATGGCCCTTACCTCAAGTACATAACTTTTAACTTTTTGGCCAATTGAGCCATGTCAATCCCACAGTGGATATCTACTCTTCTGACTCATTCCATTTGTTTATGCAAAGCCTAAGGGTCATAAAAGAAGGTTCACAAGAACTCAGAACCATCTGACACTCAGTTTGCACAAAAATTACCAAAAAACTTCCTCTCTTCGATTCTCCCAATCTAGCCATCAAACTTCAAAAATTCCTTCACCAATCAACCACACATCACCCATAGAACAAATCCCACCTCTTACAATGGCCTGAAACACAACACACAAGAACCTCATTTGTACCATATCAGAACTGAACCTCTCAAACTAGACACTTTCAAAGCATTCCAAGCATTCCATTAGCCTTAGGAGGTTCAAAGGAGGTCATTTGCACAAGAGGGAGGCTCTGAAAGCTCACTTTCGAAGGTCTCTAACTCAGGTATAACTCAAGAACTTTTTTCTCAGAACTTCATTTTCTTGTTACAAGATGAATCTACATGTTGCACTGATCACATAGATGTCTTTAGAATTGAAAATGAGAAAGAAATGACCATTTCATGTTGTTCTGAAAGTTTGCCCGTGTTTTGATTTTTACTTCGATTCTCTTGATTCAAGAGTTATAAATGTTGTTTGATTGTTGATTTGTGTTCCATGAAGTGTGAGGAGTATTTATGGGCAGTTATTTTGTTGTTCACTGACCTAGGGAAGAAGATAAGGTTTTGGTTGGCCGAAGAAGATGACCGGAGCACTGTTCCGGTCATCTGAAAGTGATTAGGGTTAGGGTGTCCAGATTGAATGAGATCCCTTGGATCTTGATTAGATTAGGGAGTGGACGGTTCAGATTAGTCATTAACCCTAATTTTAATTAATTAAAATAAAACATAATTAATTAACTCAGATTGAATGTGAGCCTTTGGATTGCGCGCGTATTAGGAGTTTAAACATTGACCATTGGATCTGCATACCCCCAGTCAAACTGACTTAAGCTCTCAACCCTTGATCTTGCTTCCACGCAATCTGAGCCTTCCATTTCAATTACTTTTCATTTTATTTTCATTTATTTCATTTTGTTTTCCTTTATTTATTAAAAATAGCAAAACATTTTCAAAAATTCTAATTTTTTACACTTTCACTCTAATTAATATTAAAAACCCAAAAAACATTTTTATTTTATTTTTGCAATAAAAAATTATTTTTAAATCATTTAATTGTATTATTTAATTAATTAATTCATTTTAATTAATTAAAAATACTTTTAGGTATTTAAAAATAACCAAAAAAATCATGAATCATCCTTGAACATTTTAATCAATTTACAAACTCATTTCACATTTTTTTTTGGGTTTGATCATGTTTTAACAATTAAACTTGAATTAGGGTTTTGAAAATCCCCTTTTTCATAACCCTAATTCAAAAATTCATTTCAGCCTAACCAAAATGAGTTTGTACTTGGTTCTTTTTGCATTCTTTTACATGTCGCATCTAGTATCTAGGACGTTTAAATCATATTTTTGCATTGTATTTTCAATTTGTTTTGACTTTTTCTTTGCAAAGAGTCCAAAAACCTAGCCAAACTTAGGAAAACCATAACTTGACTTTGGTTTAGCTTTAGACCTCCACCTTTGGAGGGTATTCTCATGTAGGTTTAGGGTTTGTTTGGGTGCAATTTCAATTTTTTATCATGTGATTTGCTTCTGATTTTGATCATGGACTTTTTGTATGTACATACTAACTTTCAAGGTGCAAATGGTAAGTTAATTGGGATGTGGATGTGCATCCACATCCAATCTCTCATCACCCTCTTATTTATTTTTGTTTGAAGTGAATTTGATTCACTTGACTTTATCTCTCTTTCTCTTTTTCATCTGCTTCTTCCTTGGTGGCCATCTGAAGATTTCTCTTTAAGCCTCATAAACCATAGGAACATCCAAGCATGATAACTTTAAGGTTGTGAATAGCCCCCCTTAGTTTTTACCTTTTGATTTTCCTTAAGTCTCTGCTTCTCATCTCAATAACAAAGGCTAAACAGTAAAAGTTTTAAGACTCTGAATTAGGGTTATGCCTGTATCCTTATCTTAGGATAGAGTGTATAACTTTAATACTTAGTGTTAAACCTTTAAGTTGTTTTCACCTATTAATCAAAACACCTAATAATTATCATGACTTAAGCTTGTAACTTGGGCCTTATATTAGGGTTACATCTCTGCCTCTATGTCAGAGGGACTAACCCTAGTGTTTAATGGACAAGTCCCCTTCAGGTTTAGTCTTACAAACATAAAATTCACTTAATCTAATCTCTAATTAAAATCCACTTTAATAAAGGTTTGCTATATAATGATTTTAATCCCTGACCATGGATTAAGTTGAGGTATCTTCCTCATCTTAAGTGTCTTCATCTATCATCTTTCTCTTAGGATGGTGTAATGAGTTCACTAATCCCTGATTAGAGATTAAACTCATTACTTAACACACAAAAAATCCAAATAACACTTAATAATTATAAGTAGGTTAATGATCTTAATCCAGTATCATTAACGTAATTAAGTTGAGGTTCTCATCTCATACTTAACCAGACTCATTATCCCTAATCAGGGATGATATAATGAGTTTGCAAACCCTTGATTAAGGCTTAAGCTCATTATCCTGTGCAAAACACCAAAAAGCAATAAAAAATTGAAAACACAAAAACAAACAATAAACGTCTCCTCCGAGATTCTTTTCTCATCACACTCACTCTGTAAACGAGAACTCGCTTCTTCCGTCTAATGCAAGACAGATAGCATTCGAGCCAGACGAGTCATACACTTGAGCATAGACAAGAATGCAGTTAACACAAAAACATCTAAGTCTCTTTGAGTCGAACTACGGTGTTCTGACTTCCTCATTGCACGAGAGGATAAGTAGGCATAACTTAAAGGTTATCGAACAAAAGTCCCCAGGTTTCCCCCTCTCCTCTTTCTAGCTTTCTTAGACCCAGTTTTTGAGCTCCCATTCTTTGTACACCATCACCCTGAACACCCATTTATTTTATAACACATATAACACATACACTATCCCCCTTTTAACACAATCAGGTTAGCATGGATCCCGTCGAGTACGACGGACGATCTGGGTGCTAATACCTTCCTAGGTAGTAACCAACCCCCTTACCCAATCTCTTTGGTTCGCAACCATCTTATCCACTTCTTTCTAGGTTTATGCAGCATTACCTTTCCTTCGGGATAAAAATTCCTAGCTGGCGACTCTATTCAACCTCAACCTTCAGCATCGCCGACACCAGTTCGTGTTTGTACCAGGATGAAAATCCAGGGGGCAACATTTGATCTAGAAAATCTTGTGCCATTGTTAGAGATATTTCTCTAAGTATCCCCAAAGAGCCTTTATTGATAAGGAAATGCTTCGTTGGAGTAGATAATCTCATTTGATCGAGATACTGCTTTGGCATTCTCCGAAGAATCTTAATTGATAAGTTGTTGCTTCGCAAGACCCAAACAATCTCATGTTTTGTTAAGATATTGTCCCCAAAGAACCTTAATTCATAAGGGACTGCTTCGTGTGACTTGGATAAATTCATCTAGTAAATTGAGATACTGCTTTGTTAGTTCAAATAATCTCAGACATTTTTGCAAACTGCCATCCCATCCTCATACCTTTTATTATTGCATTGCATTTTCTTTATTTCGGACAAATTTTTGGGTCTTCTTATATCTAATTGACTTTTACCTTAAAATTGAAGGCCATGCAGTGATTCACTTTCTCGGGTTCAAGGAAATTAGATATGGGAATTTTTCATACCCCAAATTTTCCCTACATATACAATATTTCTTTCTCTTGTGTTTATATTTTTTTACTAACCATTGAAAAAAAATAAAAAAATATGTGCTTGTTGTGTCCTTTTTTTTGTTGTCGAAAATCATGTGTGATAAGGATCTGTCATGATTCAGTCAAGGCAAAGGGAGTGATTTTCTTATGAAAAAAAGAATAACTAAGTTGAGCTTTGGTTTGTCGCATGAAGTAACGAAAGTATAATTCAAGTGTTTTTTACTTGCATTCCAAGACATTCAAAGGGTTGTTTCAAAGAAAATTTGGGCCATACTTTATGAAGTCTCATGTCATAGGCCATTTGCAAGTTATGCTTAAATTGGGACACCTTCAAAGCTAGTTTCAAGGTCGTTACATGGTGCAAAAGGTTAAGACTCATTTGGAAACTTGGAAGTATTTCAAAGAATAGGTTGCAAAGATTTTCTTTTATAAGATCAAGATTGGCTTACATGAATCTTTTTGGGAAACGCAAAGGTTGAAAAGCCCTTTGTGTACGATTTATCATGAATCAAGGTTCCCATTTTTTATTCATTTCCACTATACATCTACATTTCAAAATTTCACAGCCCTTTGTCTCAAGTCCAAGATCACTTATTATCAAACTCATTCCATATAGATATTAAAGCTTGTACAAACTGTGTTACAAACCCACAAGCTATGTAAATTAATAAAAAATTCAAATTTACAAATAGGGGATGAGTGGCCTATACACATGAATTAATATTACAAATGTCTTGAGATGTGTAAGCCTAAGGAAGTAACTATAATGGACTACATCATCTTTGTGCCAATTTACCACCAAGTGGAACATTCAAAATACTGGGAGTGTTTCTGATCACATGGAAATCAAGGTCATCTAGCAAGGAGTTCGTGCTTCCATGGATGTGCAGTATGGTAGTTACTCATGGTCATGATGCTACTGAAGAATCTACAACACATATGCTTGATATGATGCATAGGATTACAACATACAGAGGGACAACTCTTCAGCTTTTGTTACAGTTATCAGATTGACTGCAACGAGTTACATCACAAGTTGACAAGGATACTCAGAACGTAAGCCATCCGGTGAATGATCTTCAATTAGAACAAAAGAAAATGAAGGCAGATGGTGAGAAGAAGTGATCATTTCATTTTAATGCACAATCTTCCATGTTTACACTTAAGCATTTCTTTGGTTTTCTTTGCTTATTTTTATATTTTAATTTGTTTTTCCAATTTATTTTATTTTTGGGTTAATTTGATTTTCGTGATTGTGCTTATCTGTTTGCTTTATTCGGAAAATAGGAATGCAATCTTATAATGCCAATTTCGCTTGTTAATTGGTGTTGTAATTGATAGGGAAATAGAACTCGTTTAGGGGATTGCAGTTTATTGAACCAATGATAAGTCGGTACCCGAATCAGTAGAATTGTCGTTTCAGCTTATTTGTTAATCACTTATTTTAATTTGTTTTTATAATCCGACCTTAAAATCAACCCCATTAATCTTTACTATCATTAGTTAATAAGATCAAGAATCCTTGTGAGACGATTCGAGTTATTGTCGCTATACTATGTTTTAAAGAAAATTACTCGTTTTTTATTTGTGTGCGACACGTGGATCAAGAATAAACGATCAAAAAAAATAATAGCTTTGAAGGTCACATGTGGTTTTACAGATTATTAATCTTAACTGTAATCATGATGCAACAAGTCAAAGAGCCCACACAACTCTCAGCATTCAATGCCATGTTTCTCCAAGTATAGTAACCTGTTTCTTCAAGCCATGATTATGCTTCACGTCTGCAAGAATAAGAACTGTAAACTCAGCAAAAGGGCCAAGATAAAAGGAAGATTTCTTTTAAATCTAATGAGGAAAAGAAGATCAGCCACCAAGTCACATGGGCTTTTGAGAAAACCAATAGTTCTGGGAGTAAAAATCTTTGAGCATTTAAAGCATTTGGTAACATTAAAAGGGAATTTGATGTACCAGGTAATGGATGATGCTTCGGATATGTCATGTTCTGCATTAATAAAAGCTTGTGCAATTGCATTGGTCCAAGCATCAAAGGTCGTTGCACTAGGATGCTTAGATGCCAATGGCTGTTTTTGAAGCTGGGATCACTATGCTGCCAAATCTTCCTGATGATGTTGAGGAAAATACAATGGAGGACGTCAACAACCAAACCAACTGCTCTTGAAGTATGCATAGTTTTAGATTAAAAAAGAAATGGCCAATTAATGGAGGTATCCCACACAAGTGAAAATGACAGAGCCTTACCACGTGAAGGAGGTCACCATCTTCAGCCCTGTCCAAATTCCTGTCCAAACACCTCTTGCTCCACCGCACCAGCCTTGCTCTTCACACTCATTGTCACTGTGTGTACATGAAAGAGAAGTGAGTACTAGCAATCAAAATGGCTGAATTTACAAAGCAGGTTCAACACAGTTTACAACAGAAAAACACCAATAAAGGCAATGTTCATATTTGTTATAATTTAGGCAAACACAAGAAAGCAAAGCATGAGGAGTAAGTTCAGTAAGTCCACACGATAATGAGATGCAAAGTTAACCGCAGTGAAAACAAGTCACAACAGTTGTGATTTATTTTTACAATCAAATTCAAATATTCATAGTGGGCCACACATGCTTCTAGAAAGAATTATAGCTGGTGTACTACAGACAAAAAAACGAATTCTACGACTCATCAGAGGGACCACATAAATCCTATGCAAATATTCCTAACGGTTTCTTGAAAATACAGCTCACGTTCTCACATACCAAGCAAAATTACACATGAATTTCATTCTCTTCACGCGTATGAAATCCTTCATAAACTCTCCTATAAAACCACTAATCATTTTCAATCATTGGACGGAAAAAAAAACCTAGCCACTGCACACAGAAAACGCACAGAGAATATGCAGAGAATACACACACAAAGGACCTACCAACACAGAAAACCCTAACGAAAGAAAAACAGCAGAGCAAAATTCATACAAACCCTAAAAAGTTCTAAAGCTCATTCTCATAAGCTCTTTGAGTCTCACATTGAGACTCAAAGTTGATCGAGCTAAGACCTCAAGACCTCACGGGTGATACTCACCCACAACAACAAACGATAACAACAAACACAATCAGATAAAGGAAAGAAAATGAGTTCAAAGAAAATAAGAAGACAAGAATACAAGACGGAGCGCAAAATAGAAGATTAACAGAATACATACCTGAGAATCTCGTCAAAATCGCGACCTTGGAGTAACTCCGTCAGGTAGTTCCTTCACTCTCTTACTTGAATAAACTCTATCCTGATGCTCATTTAGTGCTTCGAATTACCTTTCTGTTGATGTTTGATTTCGTTTTTTTTTAATTCTGAAAAGCTCTGATCTCACCGATTGGTTTAGTTTTTGTTGAAACTAAGCTCGGATTTGAAACAAGGATGAAAAATATGGGTAGGTTGATGTAGAATCATTTTAAGCTTAGGGGTGTCTCACCGGAGAAGATGGTGGTGTTGCCGTCAGCCACTAGCCTACTCCGGCCATGTTAGGTTTCCGGTGATGTGTTTTGGAACGTTCTTGCTTCTTCATATGGTTACCATTGAGAACCTTTGTGTTGGTGTAGTGGGCCAGTGACACTTGTCACGGCCCAGGACAGGTGTTACCGGCCAGGTGAGTCATCTTCTGATTCCATGCTTTTCCTTATCGTGCACCAGTTTCGTTTAAACCCTCAGACCATGGTATTTTAAAAAGTTATGTTGATCAAACACACCAGATCCGTTTCTGAGTCAACCTTGTTGACCGAGTCCATTGTGGACACTCCCTATTTTCGTTGGGCTTAATCTGTCTGGGCCTTGCTCTATTTTTTCTTAACAACAACACCTAGTTTACTTCTTCAACCAGACCATTTCCTCTTTTTATTTATTTTATGGGTTTGTTTAGTTTAATTTACTTTTTTTTATGAAAAAAATCCTTAAACCACATTTTTTTATTAATTGGTTATTTAAATTATTTTATTTAATATAATTAATTAATTAATTAATTAATTTTATTAAATGATTTAATTAATTATTTAATTAATTTTTCTCTTTAAGCTTTCAAAAACTCACAAAAACATTTTTCTTAATCACTTTTGTTCAAATTTCAATTTCTTTCATTTCTTTTGATCGATTTCTTTTTTTCGAATATTAAAAAAAATCCAAAAACATTTTCATTGATTAATTATCTTAAATAGTCTTATTAATTCGATCAATTCTGTTGATAATTAATCTAATTAAATATTTTTACTTAATTTGATTAATTAATATTTCTCCATTGTTCGATTTTATTTGTGTGATGAATGTTTGCGTATGCTCGATCTTTCTTGCTTGTGATATGATGTTATTCTTCCTTGTGTGATTTACTTTTGCATTTCGACGATAAAATACTAAGTAAAATACGAGCGCACACTAAGACTAATCATTTCAAAGATAAACGAAATCTTTGGTCTAATGCCAAGTAAATATCCATACACCCTTCACTTCATACACACACGTAAGTCGATTATTCTTTGATCGCCATCTTCACTATTTTGCACTTTACACCTTTCTCAACCTTTTTTCAACTTAAATAAATCAACGCATCACGCTTGATTTCCATAGCTAGTATTTAGTTCACTTGATCCACATATCAAGTTTCCCAACCTTGCGATCTGAGTGCATTGTGCCTCTCTAACAAACCCACAAATAAACCTCCATTTGCATTCACCTCAAAACTCAAAAACCAAAATGTTACTTTTAGATCCAAACCCTTGATCCAACATTAAGCGGTCTTAGGAAATAAAACACTTTAATAAAACGAGAAGAGTTATACGCCATGAGCCTTAAGAGGTAGAAAGGAGGACTACAAGTTGTCGTTACTCACTCTGATTATTTCATCGCCGGACGCTGGTCCGGATCGAGCGGAATAAACTGCGCATAGTCTTTAGTGTAATTCGACTCCTAAATCATTTCATCGAAGAAAGGTAATCAAACGAACAACAATCATTTGAAGTTGGTCGAACTACGAAGCTCTGACTTTCCCATTGCACAAGGGAATACATAGGCACGAGGATCTCAATCCTTGTCGAGCCCCTAGGATCAATAAACCCTTAGTTTAGCAAGTAATACATAAGCATATACATCCCTTCACGCGTGAAAACTTAGATGCTTCCCATCGAGTTCTATGGATGTATGGGGTGCTAATATCTTCCCCCTGCATAACTGACTTTTGAATCCAAACAATGGTTTGCGACGACCTTGTCTTATCCCTTATTTGTGGCTTTATCTATATTTACCATTTCCTGCTTTGGGAATAAACAAAATGAGGTGGCGACTGTAAACACCCCAAATTTTCCCTCACTTTTTTCTCACATCATGGCTTGTGATCTTTCATTTTTGCATAAGCATAAAGCATACCATCTCATATTGCATATTTGTTTCATCTGCATAGTTTCATTTCATCTACATCTAGGATTTGTGATCTGAGCAATCCAAGAAGTAATCTGAGCCATTCCAAAGGTCTTGAAGCTTACCAAGAGTTTCCATGTGTGTTCCATGATCTTAATATGCTCCCCAAGGTTCATAAAAGTCAAGGGATCACAAGGCATGGCAAAGGCATAGAGGCAGACTGAAGATTTCCTGCAAAGATGACCTAAAATTAGGGTTTTGGTTTTAGAAGCCTTAATCCAAATTTTTTTGGTCATTCTTGTTTCTAATTGTATTAATATGTTATAAGGATCATGTGTACCAAATTTTATGAAGAAATTCAATGTGGAAATCATCTGATCATTGGGTAACTTCTTGAGCAAGTAAAGTCAAAATCAGGGCATCTAAGGCCTCCATCAAGGGTACCAAAGGGTCACATTCATCATTTTGAGTCTCTGTGATCTTTATTTGATCTTAGAAGTGGTTGGAAGTTCATAAAGTTAAAGAATTTTAAGCCAAATGCAAACTTGCTATTTTTAGAAATGACTTGTAATGGAAACTTTCCATTTTGGGAAAGATATTCAACCTATTCTTTCATGACCAAAAATGCTTCAAATGAAATATTCTTGGACATGAAAGTTGTAGATTATGTCTTCCCATTTTCAAAAAGTACAAGAACATGTCTTAATTCATCCTAGAACTTAAGATATGGCCTTTAAAAGTTAGCAAAAATCCTATAATTTTCAAGTGTGCACCAAAGAGGGATTTTTGCAAATTCAAGTTTCAAGCCAGTTCATGACCTCTAATTGACTTTTAAACATCATACAAACATAGTGCATTGCATTTGGACCAGAATTGTGCCTTGGATTGCAAGTTTCATTAAGCCATTTTCACAAAATCTTCAAAGTTGGAAATTTGCAAAACCTATGGTATCTCTTCATCCAAGTGATCTAGCTGCATAAAAATGATCCTAGGGCTATCCATGAATCAAGCTGAGGCCAAGACACCCCTAAAGCCAGCTCTGCACCATGCCCATACCTCAAGTACACAATGTTGACATTTTTGCAACTTGGCCCATACCAATCACACTATGCCACCACCCACTTTCTAATCACTCTCATTGGCCTATACTAATCTTATGGACCTCATTTCACATAACACACAAGCCTGAAACACTCTACAAGTCTGATTGCCCAAAAATTCCATAAACCTTCCTCTCTTCAAAACTCACTCCTCATCCACTCAAACTCAAAGTTTCTATCACCATTCAACTCCATATAACCTAAGTATCATTTCCCACCCCTTGCCATAGCCTGAAACAAGCCCAAACACAAACACGATTTCTGCACATTCAGGACTGAAACACTAAAACCAACCACCACAAACTTGTTCTAAGCATCATCACATCCTCAGGGGGTCCATTGGAGTTGATTTGCACCAAGGAGAGGTCCAGAAAGCTCAGATTCAAAAAGCTTCATCTCAGGTAACCATAAAGAACAATTTTTCCATAACTTCCATTTTAAGTTCTTAAATGATTCTATATGTCTCTCTGATCATGGTGATGTGTTTAGTTTTCAAAATGGTTAAGAATCAAGCATGTATTTAACTTCTGAAAGTTTTGTGTATTTTTTCGTTTTGCTTCGATTCATGTTATTCTTGAAATATAAATGTTGTTTGTTGTTGGATTCTTTTTTGTTGTTGTTCATTGATCATTCTGGAGAGTTTGATGCGTTTTTATGGGGTTTTGAGGGAGTTAGGGTGAGAGAGCTACCAGAGAAGATGATCGGAGGTCTTCTCCAGCCACCTGAGAGTCATTAGGGCTAAAACCTAATTAATTTCCCAATTTGAATGTGGACCCTTTGATCTTGTGTTAGCGCGTGTTTGGACGGCTCTGATCACTTCATTAAACCCTAATCTATTTTAATTAAATTAATTAGGATTAATTAAATTAATTTCCTCAGTTTGAATCCTGGCCCTTGGATTGCACGCACAATCAACCAATATCTCCCCAGTTCAAATCCTGGCCTTTAGATCCTCATACTTTCATTTAAATTCATTTTAATTTCATTATCTTTTCATTTCTTTTGTTCATTTATTAAAAATAGCAAAAAAACATCAAAAAAATCTCAAACTTTGCATTTCTGTTTTAATTTTTTTTCTTAACCTAAAAATATTTTTTATTTTATTTTTTGAATTAAAAAAGTATTTTTAAAATATTTAAATGTTTTAATTAATTAATTAATTGATTTTAATTAATTAAATATGCATTTAGGTTTCTAAAAATCACCAAAAAATTCATGAATCATTCCAATACATTTAGAAACATTTTCAAACTCACCATACAAATTTATTTTTAGGTTTGATCACATTTTCACAATTTTCTTTGAATTAGGGTTCTTAAAAATCACATTTTCTAACCCTAACTTGAAAAATTCATTTCTGCGTAACCATGATGAGTTTGAACTTGATTCTGTTTTCATTGTTTCACATGTTGCATATTGTTCCTAGGTTATTTATCTCATGTTTTTATCTTGCATTTTCAATTTGATTTGAATTTTCCCTTTAGAAGCACCCAAAAATCCTAGCAAACTTAGAAATTTCATAACTTTCACTAGGTTAAGTTTCTGACTTTCTCCTTTGGGGTGTGATCTTGTATAGGTTTAGGATTTGTTTGAGCTTGATTTCAATTTTTTTATCATGTTGAATGCTTCTATTTTGGTCATATGCATCTCATGTTGTCTTAAAACCCTAATTTTGCATCTTCATTTGCATTCATCTTTTCTTATCATCATCATATGAACTTTCCATGACATTTCAAGCATTTGTATGACATCTTAGACATCTTAAGACATACTTGAACATTGCTTGATCATTTATTCATTCATTTGCTATGCTTTGATCCATTACATCTCATGAACATCCATGTGTTTTCATGCTTCTAAACATGCTTCCATTGCATCTCATCCTTGTATGATCATTCATATGCATCTTGTGTGACTTTGCATCATCTCACAACACATTTACATTGCATATTCACTTCTGACTTTAGTCTTTTCACCTCCATTTGTCTTATTTCTTTTCATTTCATTCCTTATGCATTCATACTAACATTTCAGGAGCTTTTGGTAAGTTATGTGGGAGGTGGATTTGCCTTCACTTCCCATCTCTTCTCTTCTCCTCATTTTCATATTTACTTTTCTTTGAAGTGAACTTACTTCACTTATGTTCTCTCCTTCTTACTTTCTTTTATGTTACTTATCTTCTTCAGGAAGTTAGTAACTTATTCTTCTTTCTCCTTCTCTATTCATCTGCTTCTTCCATTGGTGGCCTTGAAGATCCTTTCTCTTATCTCATACTTAAGTAGGCTCATTATCACTAATCAGGGAGGATATATTGAGTTCACAACCCTTGATTTAGGCTTAAGCTCATAATCCTATGAAAAACACCAAAAACAATAAAAACTGAAAACACAAAAACAAAAAATAATCGTCTCCTCCAGGATTCTTTTCTCATCACACTCATTCACAAAAGAGAACTTGCTTCTTCCGTCTAACGCAAGACAGTTAGCACTCGAGCCAGTTGAGTCATACACTTGAGCATAGACAAGCAAGCAGTTCACTGTCAATTCATTTCCAGTCCCTTTGAGTCGAACTACAGTGTTCTGACTTCCTCATTGCACGAGAGGATACGTAAGCATAACTTAACAGTTATCAAACAAAAGTCTCTTTGTCATCCCCCTCATTCAGTATTATTTTCTAAGCCTCAATTCTTGAGCAATTCACCCTTTTGCATTGACACATGTATTTTCTTTCCTAGCTTTTGCACACAGATAGCATATACACTTACCCCTTTTAAATACAATATTGTAAGCATGGATCCCGTCGAGTATGAAGGAAGATCTGGGTGCTATTACCTTCCCAGGTCGTAACCAACCCCCTTTCTCAGTTTCTCTGCTTCGCAACCGTCTTATCCATCTCTTTCCAGATTTATGCAGCATTACCTTTCCTTCGGGATAAAAATGCCTAGCTGGCGACTATATTCAATTCAATCTTATTTCTCTTTCGCCGACCGTTCGTGTTTGCACTAGAATGAAAATATTTGGGAGCGACAACTTGGCGACTCTGCTGGGGACTTATCTTTGCAACCAGGACTTCTCGTTCTTTTTGTGGGTTTCTCCTAGCGCTTGTTTGATTTGTGTTTATGGAGGTGTTATGTGTTGTATGTGCTTTCATTTTTGCTTTATTTATTGCTTTCTGTACAGCTTTATTTACTTCATTTTTTTATCGCTTTCATTTGTTGTTTTATGCATTTCATATTACTGTCATCATATCATATGCTGGATTTGTTGGGTTGCCTTGGTGGGAGGGGTATCTAAGTGAGTAAGGTTCCACACCGGGAGCCTGAGTGACACATAGGATTAGAGTGGCTTCATATTCTTTCCCATTCCATTTCGGTCTGGTGCGGGAATATGAAACATAGTTCAGACATGGGTTTCTTCTTGGGAAGCCTGCTAAGTATGGATGACCTTTCTAGATGACCTTCAGCGTCTGAGGTGAATTAGAGGAGGGTTATTTATGATTAGTGTAAACACTGTACCTCCGGGTTATAAGTGTTTACACTTCTCATAATAGA
Source organism: Lathyrus aphaca (assembly GCA_963966055.1). NCBI lineage: Eukaryota > Viridiplantae > Streptophyta > Magnoliopsida > Fabales > Fabaceae > Lathyrus > Lathyrus aphaca. The sequence continues at coordinate 303,929,167 of OZ014523.1, read as the reverse complement.
TCCAAGTCTGAGGATCCTTGTTTTAGAATAATACCTGCGAGGGGGTTGGGATGTTTACAGGTTTGCAGGAACCCTTGGCCTCAACATACCTTGTTACTGATATTGTTTTAGGTTACACTATTTTGGACTGATTCTATGAAACCCTGGACTTGTGACCCCCACCTGGTTACTATTTCTCTAGCCTTCATCTTGATTTCTGAACACCATGGACCCTATCAAAGCAAATGACAAATCCAGCACCTGATCACAAACCCTTGCATATCATTCTGCATACATCATTTTGCATCATTTTAACATTTGTCTATTTGTTTTACAGGGTATCCACATCATCTTTGGTTTGGTTTTGACTGTTCTTCTTCTCATCCATCTTCATCAGTTATCTTCCTCAGAGATCTTCTTCAGCTGATATCTTCTCCAGTTACCTTCATCAGTATTTCTCCTCAGTTATCTTCATCAGCATCCATTGTCAGTATGGACTCATCTAGGAAGACCAACATTACTTATCATTTCTTTGAGCCCTCTTTAGCAGACATCAGGCAGATTCAGGCACTTATCACTCCTGATCATGTCCCTTTATTCAGGGAACATTATGGTGGTATTATGGACATGATCATGGACTTAGATGCATCACAGAGGAGCATGATTCACACTTTCCTTCAGTTTTATGACCCTCCCCTCAGATGTTTCACTTTCCCAGACTTTCAGATGGGTCCTTTGTTGGAGGAGTTGTCCATGTTGTTGGGTGTCCCTATCAGGAGGGGAATCCCTTTCAACCCTGAGATGACTGCTCCTAGGAATAAAGACATAGCTAAGGCTCTGTATTTGGAATCCACCATCATTGATCAGAATATGACAACCAAGGCTGGAATCTCAGGCCTCCATTTGGACTTCTTGATCACTCAGGCTACCAGTCATGCTGCAGCAGGGAAGTGGGAAACTGTTTGTGCTCTCCTGGCTCTTAGTATATATGGAATCATCTTGTTTGAAGACGAGCCTAAGTTTGTAAGCAAGAATGCTATCCACCTCTTCCTGCTGAAGAATCCAGTTCCTACCTTGCTATGGGATTTTTACTACTCGGTGCATCAAAGGAATGAGAAGCAGAGGGGAAGACTAGTCAGATGTTGTGCACCTCTCTTCTACTGTTGGTTATTAAGACACCTACCAAAGACAGAGGCTTTCCTGAATCCTCAACAGTCAAGAAATTGGGCTAAGAGAATGATTGCTCTCACATCAGAAGATATCAGGTGGTGTACTCAGAGCACCAAGGGAAGGGATATAATTACAAGTTGTGGGTAATATCCGAATGTACCTCTTATTGGAGTGAAGGGTTGCATCAACTACAATCCTTTGATTTTCAAAATCCATCTAGGGTGTGCCTTGGTTCATCCACCAAGAGAGCAGGATTTAGTAGAGACCCTTTACTGTGATATTCAGAATAATCATGCCATCACCCGACAAGCAACCTGGGCTTGGGATAACATACAGACAAAAGGGACTGCTATTCTTGGCAAGTGTAACAACATAGCTTCAGCTCAGTACATTGATTGGTCTCGCATCAGAGGATAGATCACCCGCATGCCATTCACCCTGGAGGATGTGCCAGGGCCATCAGCAGTAGAGCCTGTATCTACAGTCAGTTTTGAGGAGTTTGAGAAGTTGAAAGAAAGGAATGCTCAGCTTTCTAAAGCTCTAAAGAAGGCCCTCTGGGAGAGGAATGATAGTTGTCTGGATAATGAGAGGTTAGAGAAGCTTCGGATCGAGCATATGACCAAGATTGAGAAGACGGATGATTACATCAGAAAAGCTCGAGCAGGGGAGTTGGTATTGAAGAATGCTTGCAAAGAAGCTAAGATTCAGAAAGCCAGAGCTGAGAATTACCTAGAGGAGAGTCAGGCTAGATGGATCAGGATCACTAAAGCTCGTTTGCAAGAAGATCAGAAGACACAGGCTAGGATAGAGCAGCTGGAAGCTAATGAGAGGAAGAGTCAGGAAACCTTGTTAGCAGCACAAAAGGAAATCTCTGAGTTGAAACTCCGGGTGGGGTTAAAGTGATCAAAAGACCAAGACAAGTACCAGAAGTTGACAAGTGCCATTGCCACCAGGAATCTTCTTATCAGGACCATCACAGAGCATCCAGTTGGACCAGTGACTGATGCTTTCCTGAAGGAGGTCAAGGAGGATGACTTTGGGCTGGATGTTTGATTTCTTTGTATTTGTATTTTATTGTACTTTATTTCTCATGGTGATTGTTGTATTTCCCGACTTTTATGTATTTTGACCCACAATGGGAATTTGTTGTAATCATAAACTATGTATCGTTTGCATTTGTAATATATGATTTATGTATTACTTGGATTTTCTCTTGGGCTTCATTTCTCTTCATCATCTTCATTCCCAGAGGTCTGGAAGGTCAAATCCAAAGAACCAAATCGGATACCCTTGAAGACAAATAGACATACTGCATTGCATACTAACCTCATTCTTTATTTTTTAGGTGTTTTTGTTGTTATTTTCTCAATTTGCTGTTGTCTCAAGAAACATTGCTCGTAGGAGGGTTTTCCCCATCAACAGAGTTCACCGGTATCCGATAAGAAACAACCTTCCGAGCTTACAGATGGACCAAGTTCAACAAGATTTGACTGACGTGAGAACTCAGATGGCTAATGAGAGAACTAAGATGAGGGCTCAGATGAAACAATTCATGGAAGTAATGATTGGGTTGGCCCAAAGCCAAGAAAGATTAAGAGAGTTAGTCGAGCGGCAAACTCCAGAAGAGAATCATCCAGGTACAGGAGGTACTAGTAACAATGATCACGGGTAGCCACGAACAGATGCACCAGAGTTTGGGCCTCACCTCAATCCTGAAGTCAATGCTATCAGAAATACCCAAGGATACACTGGAGGTCGTGCCTTGCAGGAAGACCCTCAAGAGGAACAATTTACAGTAATTGGTGTTGGGGATGAAGCCTATGATCGTCGTCTGGACGAAATAGCGGAGAAGTTGAGATCTTTGGAGTCCCAAAACTCTTTGGAATTTGATGTAATGGACATGGGTCTGGTTGAGGGAGTTAAGATTCCTCACAAGTTCAAGCCCCCTTGCTTTTAGAGATATAATGGTAACTCTTGTCCACGTACTCACCTAAATTCCTTTCTGGGGAGACTGAAAGCTTATACCATGGACGAAAAGTTGTGGATGTTCTACTTCGAAGAAAGTCTGACCGGGGCCTCCCGTGAATGGTATTCTCACCTGTCCAGAGCAACAGTCAGAAACTGGATGGATTTGGCCGAAGCTTTCATACGCCAAAATAAATATAACTTGGAAATGGCTCCCAACAGAACTCTCCTAATGTGTATGTCACAGTCTTTAAGAGAAAGCTTCAGGGAGTATGCCCAAAGATGGAGACAGCTTGCTGCTGATGTCCAGCCTCCGATGTCTGAGAGAGAAATGGTCGACATGTTTATGAACACCCTACAGAGAACATACATTGACAGACTTGCTGCTTTCTCGTCCACCAGCTTTGCGGATGTAGTTATAGCTTGTGAGAGAATTGAGAGTCTTTTGAAGATGGGAAAAATTTTAGACAACGGTGTTAGTTCCATATGGGCAGAGGTAGGCCTCAGTACATGCCAAGATCAGTAGCTTATGTCACTATTCCAGCTCCAGCAACTCAACAACAGTATCCTCCACAACCACAACACTTCCTACCGCAACAACAATTTCCTCAACCGAGATCTTACAACAATAACAATCAGTAACAGCGTCCGTTTCAACAGAGGACTTCACAAATCAACAGGGTTATAGATCCCATTTCGATGCCCTATGCTGCCTTACTTCCACAATTATTAAAGCTTAAATTGATTGAATTGAGGACTCTGGCTCCACCAGATCTCCAGAACCTTCCAAGAAACTATGATGTTAATGCCCGGTGTGCCTTCCACTCAAATGCACCTGGCCATACTACAGAGAAGTGCAGAGCCTTGCACATGAAGGTTCAGGATTTGATTGATTCTAAGGCAGTCAACTTTGCACCACCTCCAAGTGTTACCAAGAATCCTATGCTTAGCCATGGTGGGCCAAGGATAAATGCCATTGAGAAGGATCAACCGATGAACCAAATTGACAGTGATGCAAGCATTCAGACCTCTGGCCGAGGTTAAAGCCCAACTTTTGAAATGCCAGGTGTTCCCGGGTTATGAGGCCCATTGTGAAGCTTGCAAGATTTCTATCAACGGTTATGCAAGTTTGAAAACCGGTATCAACAATCTCATCAAAGAATGCACTTTACAGATCACTTCTACAGTCATAGCTCCTACAACATCAACAACCATTCCTTCTACAACATCAACACACATCATTCCATCGGATATCACTCCTACAACTTCAACAACAATCATTCCAACGGATTCTTTTACAATATCAACAATCATCCCTTCTTCAACATCAACAGATATCAGTTCTACACATCCTTCTACAACGACCACAACCATCAATGAAGACATTTCCACAGTTACTATTTACTATGATCCTGCAACAATCCACATTACAGATTCTTTCAACAACTCACATCAACATCTCCATCAACATCAACAACCTTCATCACCAGCACCATCTCCGGTCTGACCCGTTGTTACAATTTATTATGAACCTCAGACCGTCTCAATTCCTTCTTCTGCAACAATCAGTCTGGTTACTATCACGATACCATGACCAGTTCCATATGACAGCAGCAATGTCGTGCCTTGGCACTATGGCTCAAATTTATATTGCGACGGAAAGAAAGTCACTCTTGACACTTCTACACCACAGATTGATAATGTGGGGGAGACGGAGGCTTCACTCGAAGCGGACATCTCTTTGTGTCACAATTCCAAAGAACTAATGCTGAAGCAGAAGCTGCTGCCAAGGCTAAGGGCAAGAGTGTGGTGCCTGAGGAGCCTGTTACCAAGGAAACTCAGAAGACATCCTTTGACCAGGATGTAGGCGAGTTCATGAGAATAATCAAGAAGAGTGACTATAAGGTTGTGGACCAGCTCCATCAGACACCCTCCAAAATCTCTATTCTATCACTGCTAATGTGTTTCGAAGCTCATAGGAATGCACTTCTCAAAGTCCTGCACGCAGCTTACATGCCAGAAGAGATTACAGTTAATTAGCTAGAAACAGTGGTTTCAAATGTCAATACTAGCCATGGGCTAGGTTTTACTGATGCTAATCTAACTACGGAGGGTCGTAACCATAATAAGGCTTTGCATATCACCTTGGAGTGTAAAGGTGATGTTCTCTCTCATTTCTTGGTTGACACTGGGTCCTCACTCAATGTTCTTCCAAAGAAAGCCTTGGTCAAGATGGAATATGATGGTCTTGCACTGCGTCCAAGTAACCTGGTAGTGAGAGCCTTTGACGGTTCTAAAAGATCGGTTCTTGGGGAAATTGAGTTACCTGTGGTTATTGGCCCACAGATCTTTAAAACTATCTTCTACGTAATGGGCATTCAGCCCGCCTATAGTTGTTTGTTGGGTCGGCCATGGATTCATACCGCTGGTGCTGTGATGTCAACCCTTCACCAGAAGTTAAAATACGAATGGGAAGGTCAAGTCATCACAATCTGTGGGGAGGAGGATATCTTCGTTAGTCATCTAGCTACTTACAAGTATATTGAGATGGACGGAGAGATCCATGAGACAATGAGACAAGGGTTTGAGGCCCTCAATGTCAATGAAGCAACAACTGAAGTGTCTGGTACTTTAATTTCCTCTTATAAGCAAGATCAGAAGGTTGTTGAAGATGGGAATGCCCAGGGCTGGGGAAAGCTGCTGCAAGTTCAGGTCAAGGAAGACAAGTTCAGGTTGGGTTACAAACCATCCCGACAAGTCCAAGAGGAGGCTGTTGAAGCTCCCAAGTTTATCAGTGGGGGTATGCTGACCCCGGATGCAATCAACAATATGGAAGACGAGGCTAAAAGTGACTTCAACCTGGAGAGCTGGATTCGTCCAAGGCTCTCAGGCCAGAAAGTCCTTAACTGGTCTTCCTAGGAAATTATAAGGATTACTTCTGTAGAGTAATTATTTCCTGTTTAAGCATGCATCAAGTCTTGCATCTTTCCCAAGGTGTTAGGACTCATTTTGTAATAGGGCCATATTTGTATTTAGTGCAAATGAATGATTAATGAACAAATGGACATCTTTTGCAAACGATCTTTTTGTCTCTCACTGTCTTTCATTTTTGTTATTTTCGCACAAAGCAATAAATGGAAATGTTTTCAAAATAATAACTCCATTCACACTTTTTCTAAACAAGATTAAAATCAATCACTAAAATTAACAAATCTCAACCCTTGCAGAGATAATCCTCCAGATTGCACCGACAACAACACTGTTATGACCTTGTATGACTTCGACAATCCGATTAATCAAGCAAATGAAGGGGTTGATGAAGATTATGATTTGCCTGAAGAGTTGGCTAGGTTGTTGAGGCAAGATGAAAAAGTGATTGCTCCTCATCAGGAGGAGGTTGAAACTATCAATCTTGGTTCCGAGGAAGATGTAAAAGAGGCGAAGATTAGGGCCACTCTACAAGATCCAGTGAAGGAACAACTCATCAGTATGCTTCGAGAGTATGTTGATATGTTTGCTTGGTCTTATCAGGATATGCCGGGTTTGGATACAGACATCGTCATGCATAGGTTGCCATTGAAAGAAGATTGTCCGCCAGTTAAACAGAAGTTACGTCGTACTCGCCCAGATATGGCCATGAAAATCAAAGAAGAAGTACAAAAGCAGTGGGATACCGGTTTTCTGGCTGTAACTAGTTACCCGCCGTGGGTTGCTAACATTGTACCTGTACCTAAGAAAGATGGCAAGGTGCGTATGTGTGTGGATTACCGGGATTTGAACAGAGCAAGCCCGAAAGATGATTTCCCTTTACCTCACATTGATGTATTGGTGGATAACATGGCTCAATTCTCGGTATTTTCTTTCATGGACGGATTTTCAGGATACAATCAGATTAAAATGTCACCTGAAGACATAGAGAAGATAACTTTCATCACACCCTGGGGCACATTCTGTTATAAAGTAATGTCGTTCGGTCTGAAGAACGTCGGTGCGACATATCAACGGACTATGGTAACGTTATTCCACGATATGATCCACCAAGAAATCGAGTGCTATATGGATGATATGATTGCCAAGTCCCTTATAGAGGAAGATCATTTGGTGAATCTGCTGAAATTGTTCAAGCGCCTGAGGAAGTATCAGTTGACGTTGAACCCCAACAAGTGCATATTCGGGGTACGTTCCGGTAAGCTGCTGGGTTTTATTGTAAGTGAAAAAGGAATTGAGGTTGATCCCAACAAAGTGAACGCCATTCATGAGATGCCTGCACCTAAGACTGAGAAAGAAGTTCGAGGGTTCCTAGGTAGATTGAACTACATCTCAAGGTTCATATCTCATCTCACTGCAACTTGCGAACCCTTGTTCAAGCTGCTAAGAAAGGAACAAACAGTCAAGTGGAATGACGATTGTTAGAGAGCTTTTGACAAGATCAAGGAATACCTGCAAGAACCTCCAATTCGCATGCCTCCAGTCGAAGAAAGACCTCTAATCATGTATCTGACAGTATTAGAAGAGTCAATGGGGTGTGTGTTGGGCCAGCATGATGAGTCTGGTCGAAAAGAGTATTCAATATACTACCTAAGCTAAAAGTTTACCGAATGTGAACAACGTTATTCACTGCTCGAGAAAACTTGATGTGCTTTAGCGTGGGCTGCTCGCCGACTAAGATAGTATATGTTGATTCATACTACCTTGTTGATCTCAAAGATGGATCCAGTCAAGTACATATTTGAGAAGCCAGCACTTACCAAAAGGGTTGCCAGGTGGCAAATGATTCTAACAGAATATGCCATTTAGTACACCTCTCAGAAAGCCATCAAGGGCAGTGTATTATCTGACTATCTGGCTGAGCAACCCATTGATGACTACCAACCTATGATATTTGACTTCCCTGATGAAGACATCATGTTTTTGAAAGCAAAATATTATGAAGAGCCTGTTCACACTAAAGGGCCTGACCTAGAAGAAGCAGGGACTATGATGTTTGACGGGGCAGTTAATTGCAGCGTTCGTGGGGTTGGTACAATGCTTATCACACCCAAGGGAGTCCACATGCCTTTCTTAGCAAAACTCACCTTTGCCTGCACTAACAACGAAGCAGAATACGAAACTTGTATCATGGGTCTTGAGGAGGCCATTGACCTCGGGATCAAAACCTTGAACGTATTCGGAGATTCAGCTTTGGTAATCAATCAGACCAACGACAAGTGGTACACTCATCAGGAGCATCTGATTCCCTATCGTGACTATACGAGGAGATTGTTGACCTTCTTCACAATATTTAAGCTTGAATAAATCCCTCGAGATGAGAATCAGTTTGCAGACGCTTTGGCTACCATTTCATCCATGATCAAAGTACAAGCTTCCAATTATGTACCTCGGATTTTGGTGTCCAGACTGGACAGACCGGCATATGTATTCTCTATAGACACTGCCACTGACAACAAGCCTTGGTACAATGACATCAAATGCTTCTTGGAGAATCAGACATACCCACCTGGGGCATCGTCAAACGATAAAAAGACATTAAGAAGGCTAGTCGGTAGTTTCTTCCTCAATACTGATGGTTCTTTGTACAAGTGAAACTTTAACATGGTCCTGCTCAGATGTGTTGACAAGAAGGAAGCAGACTTGCTAATGCACGAAGTACATGAAGGTTCTTTCGATACCCATGCTGGAGGACATGCAATGGCAAAGAAGTTATTAAGATCAGGTTACTACTGGATCATAATGGATGCAGACTGTTGTGCCTATGCCACAAATGCTAGATCTACGCAGATAAAGTGCATGTGCCTCCGAATCCTTTGAACGTAATGTCTTCACCTTGGCCCTTCGCCATGTGGGGCATTGATATGATTGGAAATATTGAACCGACTGCTTCAAATGGTCACATATTCATCCTAGTAGCCATTGATTACTTCACCAAATGGGTTGAAGAAGCTTCATATGCAAATGTCACCAGGCAAGTGGTAGCTCGATTTCTGAAAAGGGATATTATATGTCGATATGGAGTTCCCGAGCGAATCATTATTGATAATGGATCCAATTTGAACAACAAGATGATGGCAGAACATTGTAGGGACTTCAAGATTCAACATCAGAACTCTTCTCCTTACAGACCAAAGATGAATGGCGTTGTTGAAGACGCTAACAATAATATCAAGAAGATTGTGCAGAAGATGGTAGTTACCTACAAAGAATGGCACGAAATGCTACCATTTGCCTTGCATGGGTACCGAACCTCTATCAGAACATCTATTGGGGCAACACCTTATCAGCTTGTGTATGGTATGGAAGTTGTCCTACTTGTTGAAGTTGAACTACCCTCCTTACGGGTAATGATGGATGTGAAACTGGACGAAGTAGAATGGATCCGGTCTCGATACAATCAACTGAATCTGATTGAAGAGAAAAGATTAGCAGCCATATGTCATTGGCAGTTATAACAAAAGCTAATGAAGAAAGCCTTCGATCAGAAAGTCAGACCTCGGAAATACCAAGTGGGAGAGCTTGTACTGGAAAGACTTATTCCTCCTCATACAGACCACAGAGGAAAATGGACGCAAACTACGAAGGCCCATTCATAGTAAAAAAGGTTTTCTCTGGTGGGGCACTGATGCTCACTACTATGGATGGCGAGGATTTCTTATCTCCTGTGAATTCAGATGCAGTTAAAAAATACTTCGCATAAAATGACCCGCTGGACACAAAAACAGAATGTAAGTCCAAGCAAAAAATAGGGCATCCCGGCGAGTCAAAAACAAAATAAAAGACTCGGGAAAAAATAAGGGAAAATTGAAAAAAAATGTACACCCGCTGAGTTGAAAAGCCACATCAGACAGCTCAGGCAAAAATGGGTATCCCGGTGGATTGAAAACCCGAAAGGGAGATCCACGCAAAATCATGGAATAAGCGAACAACTGTATTCTGAATTCGTCTGTATCACTCACAACATGGAAAGCTTTGAAAGGATAAAGCGTCGGTCAGAAAGCAAGATAAGAAGAACGTCAAGGTCATACAGGTCATAGCAAAGGAAGCTCACTGGAGCATCATCTTCAACATTGCCAACACTTTTATTTTCTCAATTTACAACAATCTCCTCCTTTCAGGGGATTCACTTCTTTGACTGTACTTTCCTATTCAGGGCACACAAATCAATAAAATCAGAATTTTCAGTCACACTTTATTTTGTACGTTTTTGTTTTATTTGCAAAATGTCCAAAGTTCATAATACAATACTTGCAGGAAAACATATGAGCCATTTTAATAAATGCTTGCAAGAAATATGTCGCTCTCAGATAAGTCTAACTCCTATGACGGAATTCGGTTAAGGATACCTCGGGACACTTGTGCGTTTTCATTTGTCTTAACAGGTTGCAGGTACTCAAGGCAGATCATTTCACAGCATGGGGCATATCAAGCCTAGTATCCCCAGCCAAGTCAGCAATCGCATCATCAGCAGGACTCCTTGACAAGAAGTATTTCCTCGAGGATCCCTTCAGGAATTCATCAATCCCCAGCATGTCGATTGGACGAAGGAGTAGCAACAGATTACTTCCCATAAGTTATCTCCTCCCCAAGAAGGAGTCTCCCGAGCAATGCCTGACGATTTCTCCCCAGCAAAGTGGTCAGGAAACTTTCTATTCCCCATCGGAGTTGCCAGGACTCTCTCATCCTCAGCAGAGTCGGTGGAATTGCTTCCCCACAGAGTTTCCATTCTCTCCCCGGTGGAGCAATACATGAAATACATCCCCAGCGGAGTTGCTGAAACTTCCTCATCCCCAACGGAGTTCTCCCTCCGGACAGATCAGCCAATGATCTCTTTCCCCAGATGAGTTCTCCCTCTAGACAGATCGCCTAGAGATCTTTATCCCTGCATGATCCGAATTTCGGATCGGGTTTCTCATTTGCATAATCATAGCATTTCACATAATTTATCCCCAAAATAAGCGTAGCATTTCGTCTAATACGGAGCATTACGGCAAAAACCAAACATTTGCATGATCATAAGCTAGGTTCTAGCCAGTCACCTGCAAATACCATCATCACTTCATCAGCAATATATAAAAGTCATTTCCCCTGCAGATAAAAGTCAAAGCGTCCCCTTTGCAACTCTCAAATATAGATGCCTGTTCATAGTTATACATGCTCTTTTCGACACTCGTCTGTGTCATCTTTCCCCAGTAAAATCGCCACAGATCCTTACACATAATACATATATTTGTTCATACTTATTTGACACTCGCCCGTGTCATACTTCCCCAGCAAGTTAAAACACTCGTCCGTGACTCTTGCTCCCATTTGACACTCATTCGTGTCTCGCACGTAGTTCACCGGCAGATCATGCTTGTACATACTTACACAAAGGTCTTCGATACTCGTTTGTATCTTGTATATATCACCCCTCAGCAGATTCAACACTCGTCCATATTCTTTGCTCAGCCGATTGATACTTGTTCGTATCATCACTCTTAAACACGTGTCAGCATTTGTTTCTACCGATGCTCGTCCGTATCTTGGTTCTAAGGATGCTCGTTCGCATCTTTATTCTATACACACTGTCAAACACTTATACCTTTTTAAAGCGTAAGCACTCGTGCGTGTTTACCATTCCCTAGTAAGTCGCCAACAAAACAAATTTCTCCTATCCGGCATTCGTCCTATGTCGTAATACTTTCGGCAGCCGTCCCCTGCCAGGCGATCGTCCTTCGCCTTTGGATGATCGTCCCTCATCCTTTCCCTAGTGGAATCCCCATTGTTGGAACTTTCTATCCGACATTCGTCCTATGTTGTGATATTTTCAGTAGCCGTCCCCTGCTAGGTGATCATCCTTCACCTCTTGATGACCGTTCCTCATCAATTATCCGATGGCCGTCCCCATCATCGACCTTGTTATCCGGCATTCGTCCTATGTCGCGATAATCCCCAAGAGCAGTCGTACTCTGCTAGGTGATTGTCCTTCACCTTTGATGACCGCTCCTCATCAATTATCCGATGGCCGTCCCCATTGTTGACCTTTTCTATCCGGCATTCGTCCTATGTTGAGATAAAGAGCAGGTCGTCCCCTACTAGGTGATCATCCTTCACCTTTGATGACCGTCCCTCATCAATTATTTCATTTATTCTTTAACCTGATGGTCGTCCCCTTCGTGGTCCCTTTTACTTTTCCTGATGATCGTCCTTCATCAGTTTAGCCCGATAGCCGTCCCCATCGTTGTTTACTTTATCTTCCAAGCATGATGGCCGTCCCCTTCAATGCTTTTCTCAATCGCTAGAGAATTTTATTTCCTTCCCGGTGGCCGTCCCCATCGCGATTTCTTTATTTTCCAGCATGATGGTCGTCCCGTCAGTACATTGCTTACCGTTTTACCCCCAGCAACCATCCTCTGCTCGATGGTCGTCCTCCATCGCTTTCATTTGATACTCATACTATACTATCATTTACAATTTATATCCCTTTTCTTCTTCTCCCCAGCGAGTGCAAATTTCGAACTGTCTTTGGTATTCAACCACAAGTTATCTTGTTTGTCTGTTAAGCCAGGCGCTTACATCCTGCACAACTAACTCATGCTTGAATAGGGGCAGCTGTAAACACCCCAAATTTTCCCTCACTTTTTTCTCACACCATGGCTTGTGATCTTTCATTTTTGCATAAGCATAAAGCATACCATCTCATATTGCATATTTGTTTCATCTGCATAGTTTCATTTCATCTGCATCTAGGGTTTGTGATCTGAGCAATCCAAGAAGTGATCTGAGCTATCCCAAAGGTCTTGAAGCTTACCAAGAGGGTCCATGTATGTTCCATGATCTTAATATGCTCCCCAAAGTTCATAAAATTCAAGGGATCACAAGGCATGGCAAAGGCATAGAGGCAGACTGAAGATTTCTTGCACAGATGACCTAAAATTAGGGTTTTGGTTTTAGAGGCCTTAATCCAAATTTTTTTTGGTAATTCTTGTTTCTAATAGTATTAATATGTTATAAGGATCATGTGTACCAAATTTGATGAAGAAATTCACTGTGGAAATCATTTGATCATTGGGTAACTTCTTGAGCAAGTAAAGTCAAAATCAGGGCATCTGAGGCCTCCATCAAGGGTACCAAAGGGTCACATTGATCATTTTGAGTCTCTATGATCTTTATTTGATCTTATAAGTGGTTGGAAGTTCAAAAAATTGAAGAATTTTGAGCCAAATGCAAACTTGCTATTTTTGGAAATGACTTGTAATGGAAACTTTCCATTTTGGGAAAGATATTCAACCTATTCTTTCATGACCAAAAATGCTTCAAATGAAAAATTCTTGGACATGAAAGTTGTAGATTATGTCTTCCCATTTTCAAAAAGTACAAGAACATGTCTTGATTCATCCTAGAACTCAAGATATGGCCTTTCAAAGTTGGCAAAAATCCTATAATTTTCAAGTGTGCACCAAAGAGGGATTTTTGCAAATTCAAGTTTCAAGTCATTTCATGACCTCTAATTGACTTCTAAACATCATAAAAACATAGTGCAATGCATTTGGACCAGAATTGTGCCTTGGATTGCAAGTTTCATTAAGCCATTTTCACAAAATCCTCAAAGTTGGAAATTTGCAAAACCTATGGTATCTCTTCATCCAAGTGATCCAGCTGCATAAAAATGATCCTAGGGCCATCCATGAATCAAGTTGAGGACAAGACACCCCTAAAGCCAGCTCTTCACCATGCCCATACCTCAAGTACACAATGTTGACATTTTTGCAACTTGGCCCATACCAATCACAATATGCCACCACCCACTTTCTGATCACTCTCATTGACCTATATTAATCTTATGGACCTCATTTCACATAACACACAAGCTTGAAACACTCTACAAGTCAGACTGCCCAAAAATTCCATAAACCTTCCTCTCTTTGAAACTCACTCCTCATACACTCAAACTCAACGTTTCTTTCACCATTCAACTCCACATAACCTAAGGATCATTTCCCACCCCTTGCCATGGCCTGAAAAGAGCCCAAACACAAACACGATTTCTACACATTCAGAACTGAAACACTAAAACAAGCCACCACAAACTTGTTCTAAGCATCACAGTATCCTCAAGGGCTCCATTGGAGTTGATTTGCACCAAGGAGAGGTCCAGAAAGCTCAGATTGAGAAAGCTTCATCTCAGGTAACCATCAAGAACAATTTTTCCATAACTTCCATTTTAAGTTCTTAAATGATTCTATATGTCTCTCTGATCATGGTGATGTTTTTACTTTTCAAAATGGTTAAGAATCAAGCATGTATTTAACTTCTGAAAGTTGTGTATTTTTCCGTTTTGCTTCGATTCATGTTATTCTTGAAATATAAAATGTTGTTTGTTGCTGGATTCTTGTTTGTTGTTGTTTATTGATCATTTCTGGAGAGTTTGATGCGTTTTTATGGGGTTTTGAGGGAGTTAGGGTGAGAGAGCTGCCGGAGAAGATGACTAGAGGTCTTCTCCGGCCACCTGAGAGTCATTAGGGCTGAAACCTAATTAATTTCCAAGTTTGAATGTGGACCCTTTGATCTTGTGTTAGCGCGTGTTTGGACGGCTCTGATCACTTCATTAAACCCTAATCTATTTTAATTAAATTAATTAGGATTAATTAAATTAATTTCCTCAGTTTGAATCCTGGCCCTTGGATTGCGTGCGCAGTCAACCAATATCTTCCCATTTCAAATCATGGCCTTCAGATCCTCGTACTTTCATTTAAATTCATTTTAATTTCATTATCTTTTCATTTCTTTTGTTCATTTTATTAAAAATAGCAAAAACCATCAAAAAAATCTCAAACTTTGTATTTCTGTTTTAAATATTTTTCTTAACCTAAAAACATTTTTTTTTATTTTTTGCATTAAAAAAGTATTTTTAAAATATTTAAATGTTTTATTTAATCAATTAATTGATTTTAATTAATTAAATATGCATTTAGGTTTCTAAAAATCACCAAAAAATTCATGAAGCATTCCAATACATTTAGAAACATTTTCAAACTCACCATACAAATTTCATTATAGGTTTGATCACATTTTCACAATTTTCTTTAAATTAGGGTTCTTAAAAATAACATTTTCTAACCCTAACTTGAAAAATTCATTTCTGCCTAACCATGATGAGTTTGAACTTGATTCTCTTTGCATTGTTTCACATGTTTCATATAGTTCCTAGGTTATATATCTCGTGTTTTTATCTTGCATTTTCAATTTGATTTGCATTTTTCCTTTAGAAGCACCCAAAAACCCTAGCAAACTTAGAAATTTCATAACTTTCACTAGGTTAAGTTTCTGACTTTCTCCTTTGGGGTGTGATCTTGTATAGGTTTAGGGTTTGTTTGAGCTTGATTTCAATTTTTTTATCATGTTGAATGCTTCTATTTTGGTCATATGCATCTCATGTTGTCTTAAAACCCTAATTTTGCATCTTCATTTGCATTCATCTTTGCATATCATCATCATATGAACTTGCCATGACATTTCAAGAATTTGTATGACATATAAGACATCTTAAGACATACTTGAACATTGATTGATAATTTATTCATTCATTTGCTATGCTTTGCATCCATTACATCTCATGAACATCCATGTGTTTTCATGCTTCTAAACATGCTTCCATTGCATCTCATCCTTGTATGACCATTCATATGCATCTTGTGTGACTTTGCATCATCTAACAACACATTTACATTGCATATTCACTTATGACTTTGGTCATTTCACCTCCATTTGTCTTATTTCTTTTCATTTCATTCCTTATGCATTCATACTAACATTTCAGGAGCTTTTGGTAAGTTATGTGGGAGGTGGATTTGCCTTCACTTCCCATCTCTTCTCTTCTCCTCATTTGCATATTTACTTGTCTTTGAAGTGAACTTACTTCACTTATGTTATCTCCTTCTTACTTTCTTTCTTTTAATTTAGTTATCTTCTTCAGGAAGTAAGTAACATATTCTTCTTCCTCCTTCTCTTTTCATCTGCTTCTTCCATTGGTGGCCTTGAAGATCCTTTATATTAAGCCTCACAAACCATAGGATATCCAAGCATGATAACTTTTAGGGTTGTATATAGTCCCCCTTAGTCTTTTACCTTTGAGTCTCCTTGAGTCTCTTTTCTCATCTCTTAATCAGAGGCTAAATTCTTAAAGCTTTAGGACTTTGAATTAGGGTTATGCCTGCATCCTTATCTTAGGGTGGAGTGTATAACTTTAATCCTAAGTGTTAAACCTTTAATTTGTTTACACCTCTTAATCAAAACACATTAATAATCACTAATACTTTATCTTGTAACTTGGACCTTACATTTGGGTTCTATCTCTTCCTTTTGGTTAAGAGGGACTAACCCTAGTGTTTAATGGACAAGTCCCCCTCAAGTTGTCTTACAAACCATAAAATACACTTCTTAATCTCATCCTTTAGTTAAAATCCATTTAATAAAGGCTTGTAATATAATGAATTTAATCCCTAACCATGGATTAAGTTGAGGTATCTTCCTTAGCTTAAGTGTTCTCATCTATTATCCTTCTATTAGGATGGTGTAATGAGTTCACTAATCTGTGATTAGAGATTAAACTCATTACTTAACACTAAACAAAAATCCAAAAACACTTAATAATAATCACAAGTAGGTTAATGATCTTAATCCTACATCATCATGGTAATTAAGTTGAGGTGCTTATCTCATACTTAAGTAGGCTCATTATCCCTAATAAGGGAGGATATAATGAGTTCACAACCCTTGATTTAGGCTTAAGCTCATAATCCTATGCAAACACCAAAAACAATAAAAAACTGAAAACACAAAAACAAACAGTAATCGTCTCCTCTGGGATTCTTTTCTCATCACACTCATTCACAAACGAGAACTCACTTCTTCCGTCTAACGCAATATAGTTAGCACTCGAGCCAGACGAGTCATACACTTGAGCATAGACAAGCAAGCAGTTCACTGTCAATTCATTTCCAGTCCCTTTGAGTCGAACTACGGTGTTCTGACTTCCTCATTGCATGAGAGGATACTTAGGCATAACTTAACAGTTATCGAACAAAAGTATCTTTGTCATCCCCCTCTTTCAGCATTCTGTTCTAAGCCTCACTTCCTGAGCAATTCACCCTTTTGCACTGATACATGTATTTTCTTTCCTAGCTTTTGTACACAGATAGCACATACACTTACCCCTTTTAAATACAATCTTGTAAGCGTGGATCCCGTCGAGTACGACGGACAATCTGGGTGCTAATACCTTCTCAAGTCATAACTAACCCCCTTTCTCAGTTTCTCTGGTTCACAACCGTCTTATCCATCTCTTTCCAGGTTTATGCAGTATTACCTTTCCTTCGGGATAAAAATGCCTAGCTGGCGACTCTATTCAATTCAACCTCATTTCTCTTTCGCCGACCGTTCGCGTTTGCACCGGGATGAAAATCTTTGGGAGTGACAGCGACTCTCATGTAAGCCCAGCCGCGACCGCATTTGTGAGGATCGTATTTTTTTAGGTACGACACTTACTAGTCCCAACAATATTGTCGATATTGGGATTAGTATCTTCAGCGGGTATATCAGTTAGGGGCTCTTGCTTAATTCCATGGATATAAACATCAGAACCATAATTCCAAGGGATAGCCTTGTCAGAAGAATATGGAATTGGACCAGGAGTAGTAATAATCAGGGGAGCCACCTTTGGCTCAACAGTAATCTTCACAGGACCTTTAGACGTAATCCTCACAGGACCCTTGGAAGTGATCTTCACATGAGTACTAGTAACCAAAGACACGTCTTCAAGCTTCATATCTTGGGATAGGACTTCACATAAGCTCTCTACAGAAGGAGTCTTCTCAAACAATATGGTACAATTGTCCATTAAATGTTGAATACCTTCTTTCAGCTTCCAACAATCATTAGATTGAGAGGCACAATAAAAACAGTCTTCATTGCAACCTGAAAATAAACCGGCTTACTGTAGCTTCTTCTTAATAATGGATAGAGGAGTAGTCAAATCATTCACCGTAGAAACATAAGAAACATCATCAACAGCATTAACAGTCTTTTCATGCTTGGGCATAGGAGCAGTAATCACATTAGGAGTCTCGGGAGGATCAAACTCGATTTCTCCAACATCAATCATATCCTGGATCTTATTCTTCAACGCCCAACAATTATCAGTATCATGTCCTGGGAAATTGGAGTGATATGCATATCTTGCATTGAGATTGAAACGAGGAGAGGTAGTATTGATATTTTGAGGAGGATCCCTCAAAGTAATCAGTTTTCCCTTTTAACATATGTTGCAGAGCCTGAGCCAACGACATATTGATTTTTGTAAATTGCTTCATAGGCTTAGGTTGACTATTCTGTTGCTGATCTTGTGATGTAGGTGCAAGATTAGAGATGAGGATTGCTCCTACAGATTGATTATTCTTGTTACAAACCTGTTGGCCATACACATCATTAGATTCTTTATTCCCATTAGAGAGATTCTTGGTAGTACTTGAAGAGGCAACCACTTGTATCTTACCACTTCATATTCCACTTTCCACATGTTCTCCAATAATTATCAGCTCAGTGAAACCAGATGATGTACTTCCAATGAGATGACTGTAGAAAGGACCAGTCAATGTACTCATAAACATATCAACCAATTCCCTGTCAGTCAAAGGAGGTTGAACTCTGCTTGTAAGATCTCTCCACTTCTGGGCATACTCCTTGAAACTTTCTTTAGAACCCATAGACATGCTTTGGAGTTGCATGCGAGTTGGTGCTAAATCAGATTTATATTGATATTTCCTATGGAAGGCCTCAACAAGATCATTCAAAGTAAAAATATTGATACTCTCAAGTTGATAGTACCATTCTAGTTGAGCTCCTGATAAACTCTCTTGAAAGAAATGAATCCATAGCTTCCTGTCAGCAGTATGTGGCTGAATTCTCCGGACATAAGACCTCAGATGCAACTTAGGACATGACACGCCATCATACACCACAAAAGTAGGAACCTTGAAACCAATAGGGATGACAACTCCAAAAATCAAACTCAGATCTTCAAAATCCAAACCAGGAGTCTTCTGTAATTCCCTAGCATTCACACGGTCCTCCAGCAACTTATATTTCTCATCACCAGTTGAATCATGATAATAATTCTCCTCATAATCAGAATTCACAGCAGTACTAGGTGGACTTCCTTCCTCTTTTGTAGAATCTTTATCTCCAGGGTTTTCAACCTCATCATCTGTCTTGATTGGAGCTCTGAACCTTCTTCCCAAACTGATGAAGTTATCTGGTTTCTTGGTCTTCTTCTTCTTCTTCTTCTTGGTCAGGAGTGCTTTCAGCTCTTCTTGTCCCTTGGACAAGTTTAGGATCATCTCTTGGAATTGGGAATTATGAGCCTGAAGATATTTGACAGATTGTTCGAGACCCATTTCTGCAGAAATAAACAACGAGAAGATGAGAAACCTGTTGTGAAAACATGTTATGTAATGATATGGTATGTAAATGCATATGCAATGTTTTCAAGGATCGCAGGATTTAAATTTGTTAAAACAAACAAAAACAAAACACTTATTAGTAGTTTTGAAATAATATTTCCCTTTGGGCTTATAAATTAAAACAAACAAAATTTATAAAGAAAATAAAACATCTGGTGATTAAGTCTCCCATGGACGCTTCCTCTTGGTGTTGAGATATGTGTTGAGATTCCGCTCCTCGTGAAGTTGCTTTGTCAGCTCCAACACTCTTTCTTGGCTAATCCTGAATTGGGCTTCAATGGTATCTTTTCTCCTTCAGTTGGATCCAGGACTGTAAACACCCCAAATTTGCCCTCACTAATTTCACACCATGGCTTGTGATCTTTCATCTTTTCATAAGTTTAATCATATCATATCATGTTGCATTTTTGCTTCACTGCATTAGTTCAAGTTCATCTGCATCTAGGGTTTGTGACTTGAGCCATCCAAGATTCATCTGAGCCACTCCAAAGGTCTTCAATCATCTCAAGAGGGTCCATGTATGTTCAATCATTATATTTTATCCTCCAAATATCAAGGAATTCAAAGAATCACAAGAACTGGCAAAGCATGGAAGTAGAGCTAGGGTTTAACTGCACAGGTGGCCTGAAATTAGAGTTTTGGTTTCAGAGGCCATAACTCCAATTTTTTGGTCATTCTTGTTTCTATTGGTCTCAATATGTTATAAGGATCATGTGTACCAAGTTTGATGAAGAAATTCATTGTGGAAGTCATCTGATCATTGGGTAACTTCTTGAGCAAGTTAGAGCAAAATCAGGGCATCTGAGGCCCCCCAACATGGAACCAAAGTGGATTTTTTTATCAAATTGAGGTTGTATGGTCTTTATTTGATCATTGAAGTGTTTATAATTTCACAAAGTTGAAGAGAAGTGAGCTAAACCAAAAGTTGCCAAAAATGGAAATGACTTGTAATGTAAACTTTCCATTTTGGGAAAGTTTTTCAACCTCCTATTTCTCAACCAAAAATGCTTCAAATGAAAAATTGTTGGTCATGAAAGTTGTAGATTGGATCATTCCCTTTTCAAAAATTACAAGAACAAGATCTAATTCATTTTGGAACTCAAGATATGGCTTGTCAAAGTTGGCAAAAATCCCATAAATTTCAAGAATGCACCAAAAGGGATTCTTTGCAAAACCACTTGCCAAGGCTTTTTGTGACTTCAAACACACTTCAAAATATCATAACATCATATTGCATTGCCTCTAGATCATAATTGCCCAAAGAATTGCAATATTGCATGCCTTGAACATCAAGATTTCTCAAAGGGGCCAAAACTTTACATATTTGCAAAAGGTCCCATAACTTTGCTCACACATGCTGAATTGCCTCAAGATTGATTTTGTGGACATCCTTGAAGTCAGCTGCGCATGGACATGCCCAAAGGCCAGCTGCATCCTTGCCCATACCTCAAGTACACAAGTTGGTGACTTTTTGCAAGAAGGCCATATCAATCACCATAGGGCACAAACACTTCTCTGACCTATCACAACTTGATATGTGGACCAAATGCTGATCATAGCACACAAGAACACAAGCTGAAACCTAAGAATCCTCAAGTTCCCAAAATCTCCCCCTCTTGCATTTTCCTTCGAAACTCATAGCTCACTCACTCAATCTTCAAACCAATTCCACCATTCATTTCAAAATCACTCACTGATCACAAACCAACCATTGAAACAGCCAAAAACACCACATACACCAAACACGATTTCTGACCAGTTGGATTGCTACCACTCAAACCAATCATCCTCAAAGATTTCCAAGCATTGCAACTTCTTCAAGGAGGTCATTAGAGTCATTTTGCACAAAGGAAGTGGCCAGAAAGCTCAAGGGTGAAAAGCTCCACCTCAGGTAGCCATCTGAATTTATTTTTCCAGAACCTCTTTTTTATGTTACAAAATGAATAAGCATGCTTCACTGGTCATTCTGAACTTTGAATTTTTGAAAATGGTGTAGAAATGAGCTTGTACTGAATCTCTGAAAATTCTGCCATGTTTGATCTTTTCTTCGAATCATGAGTTTGAGTGAGAATAAATGTGATTTGAGGGTAGATTTGAGTTTAGGAGAGTGAGGGGAGTTAATCTGGAGCTTTAGAGCTCCAGAAATAACCTAGGGAAGAAGTTGGAGATTTTCAGGTGAGGGGGTCACCGGAGAAGACGACCGGAGCTCTTCTCCGGTGACCTGAAAGTCATTAATGGTGTAATTAGGGTTAGGGCTCATGTTTAAATTTGGACCCTTGGATTGTCATCTCTCGCGCGTGTTGGATGGTGGAGATCTTGTCATTAGTTTTAATTAGGGATTAAATAATTAATTAATTAGGTTTAGTTAAGTTTGAATTCTGGCCACAAGATCTGGCGCGCAGTCAACCAAGCATTTCCCAGATTCAATCCCAGCCTTTCACTTTGCATACTTCTGTTATTTCTAATTTTTATTTAATTTTTCTCATTTAATTTTGCACATTTATTTAAAAATAGTTAGAAAATTCCAAAAAATATTTGTATTCTACATTTTTATTTCAAATAATTTTCTTAACCCAACAATATTTTTATTTTTATTTTTCACATTAAAAAAAATCATTTTTTAAACATTTAAATTTTTATTTTAATTAATTAATGAAAATTAATTAATTAAAATATCAGTTAGGTTTCTAAAAAATCCCAAAAAATTCATATTGCTTCTTTAAACATTTAGAGACATTGTCATATCATCCACACAAATTTCTTTTTGGTTTTGAACCATCTTTGATAATTTTCTTGAATTTAGGGTTCATAAAATTCACATTTTAGAACCCTAACTTCAAGAATTATTTTCTGCCTAACCAAGAATGGTATGACAATGGTTCTTTTTGCATTGATCTTCATTTGACATGTAGTTTCTAACATAATTTTGTCACAAATTTATTCTTCCTTTTTGAATTGATTTGCATTTTTTCCCTTTAGGTGCCTTAAAACCCTAGAAAACTTAGAAAAATCATAACTTTCATTAGGTTAAGAGTTAGGTCTTCTCCTTTGGGGTATGAAATAATATGGGGTTAGGGTTCTCTTGATTGCATTTTCAATTTTTTATCTTTTCATTTGCTTCTGTTTTTTAGTTTTGCATCTCATGTTGTATGAAAACCCTAATTTCTCATCTTCCTTTGCATACATCTTGCATATGCTTGCATTCATGAACGGGCCATGACATTTTATGCATTCACATGACATATAAGACATCCAAGGACACATTAGAACCATGCTTGATCATTTCTTCATCCATTTACCATGTTATGCATTCATTACATTCCATGAGCATTCATGAACTTTCATGCCTCTTTCATGCTTCATTTGCGTTCTCATCACTTGTATGATCATTCACAACTGTTGACATACATTTGCATCATCTCTTAGCATCACTAACTTCATGAATATGCTTCTGGTTTTGGTTTGCATCCTTGCATACCTTCCATTTTCATTTCATTTCATTTCCTTATGCTAACTTTTCAGGTGGTAAGCATTTTTGAGAAGTGAATTTGCCTTCACTTATCATAATCTCTTTTCATCTCTCTTATGCATCCTTGATGCATTTTGTATTTTTATTAGAGTGAGCTTGCTCATTCATGCTCTCCATTCACTTTCCTTCTTCAAGTGACTTATCTTCTTAAGTGAAGTAAGTTAACTTGCTTCTTCTGCTTCTCCTCCTTTCATTTGCTTCTTCCTTGGTGGCTCTTCTTGAAGATCTCTTGCAAGCCTCATAAACCCTAGGAACACCCAAGCATGATCACAATTAGGGTTTGATTATTCCCCCATTAGTTTTACCTTTGTGTCATCTTTTGTGTCTCTCTTCTCATCTCATAATCAGGGACTAAACCATTAAGGTTTTAAGGCTTTGTGATTAAGATTATGCCTGCGTCCTTCTCTTAGGATGGAGTGTATAACTTTAATCCTAAGTGTTAAACCTTTAATGTGTTTAAATATCTTAATCAATTCATCTAATATTCACTAAGACAATAGGCTTGTAACTTGGGCCTTGCATTAGGGTTCTAATTCTTCCTTAATTGGTTAAGAAGGACTAACTCTAGTGTTAATGGACAAGTCCCCCTCAAGTTGTCTTACAAACCATAAAATTCATTTCTTAACCTTACCATTAACTAAAATCCAATTTAATAAAGGCTTTGTTTTGTCATGAGGTTAATCCCTAATCATGGATTAAGTTGAGGTATCTTCCTCATCTTAAATGTTCTCATCTATTATCCTTATATTAGGATGGTGTAATGGGTACATTAAATCCTTGATTATGGTTTAAACTCATTACTTAGAACTAAACAAAAATACCAAAAACATCTAAATAAATGCAAGTAGGTTAATGATCTTAATCCTACATTATGGTGATTAAGTGTGAGGTGTTTACTTCATACTTAAGGTATTCTCATTACCCCTAATCAGAGGGAAGATGTGATGAGTTTACTAACCCTTGGTTTAGGCTTAAGCTCATTTTATTATGACAAACTCCAAAAGCAATAAAAGATTGAAAGCTCAAAAACAAACAATAATTGTCTCCTCCGGGATTCTTTTCTCATCATCTTCCTTCACAAGCGAGAACTTGCTCCTTCCATCTAATGCAAGACAGTTAGCACTTGAGCCAGGCAGGTCATACACTTGAGCATAGACAGGCAAGCAGTTCATCATTCAATTAATCTTTCGGTCTCTTTGAGTTGAACTACGGTGTTTTGACTTCCTCATTGCACGAGAGGATACGTAGGCATAACTTAACGTTTATCGAACAAAAGACTCTGTATATTCCCACTCTTCCAACATTATTCTTTTAAGCCTCATTCCTGAGAAATTCATTTCACATCTCTTTTGCACTGACACCTGTACATTCTTTTCCGGCTTTTGCACACAGATAGCATTGACACTACCCCCTTTTAAACACAAACTTTCAAGCGTGGATCCCATCGAGTACGACGGACAATCTGGGTGCTAATACCTTCCTAGGTTGTAACCAACCCCCTTTCTCAATTTCTCTGGTTCGTAACCGTCTTATCCATCTTTTCCTAGGTTTATGCAGCATTACCTTTCCTTCAGGATAAAAATGCCTAGTTGGCGACTCTATTCATTTCACCTTCATTTCTCCTTTCGCCGACCGTTTGCGTATGTACCCTATCTGACCCTGTGTCATTTAGCGGGAGAGACAACTTGGCGACTCTTTCCCATTCCATTTCGGTCTGGTGCAGGAATATGAAACACAGTTCAGATGTGGGTTTCTTCTTGAGAACTTTGTGCTACAGATTTCCTGTAGTGCTAGGGCTATCTGGGAAGCCTGCTAAGTCTGGATGACCTTTATTTTGACCTTCAGAATCTGGGGTGAATTAGAGGAGGATCCTTTATGGTTATTGTAAACACTGTACCTCTGGGTTAGAAGTGTTTACACTTCTCATAACTGATCCAAGTCTGAGGATCCTTGTTCTAGAACATTACATGTGAGGGGGTTGGGTTGTTTACAGGTTTGCAGGAACCCTTGCCACATCATACCCTGTTACTGTATTGTTTAAGAGTACTTCACTTTGGACAGTTCCTGTGATTAGCCCTGGACATGTGACTCATTATTTGAGTCCCCCACCTTGGTTACTGGATTTCTGAACCTCCATCCGGATCTTTGAACATACATGGACCTTATACCAAGACAGATAGTCAGATCCAACTCTTGATCATAAACCCTTGCATATAATTTGCATATATCATCATTGCATCATTTAACATTTGTTTATTTGTTTTTCATGGTATCCATCATATCATATTTGGTTTGGTCTTGACCCCTTCTACTGCTTAGACCTCTGCTTCAGTTATCTTCTTCAGCATCTGCTTTAGTTATCTCCCTCATTACCTGCATCAGTCTGTTAGAGACTTACCTTCAGCTTCTCAGCCTGTGATCTTCATCAGCATTTGACTTCAGTTTCTTCATCAGCACTCATGGATATTCCAAGGAAAAACAACATATCTTATCACTTCTTTGAGCCCACCTTGACTGGTATCAGGCAGGTCCAGTCTCTTATCACACCTGACCACATCCCACTATTTAGAGTGCACTATGGGGGCATTTTAGACATGGTCATCGATCTTGATTCTTCTCAGAGGAGCATGATCCACACATGCTTGCAGTTTTATGACCCTCCACTTAGATGCTTCACTTTTCCTGATTTCTAGATGGGGCCTCTGTTGGAGGAGTTTTCCTTGTTGATTGGAGTACCTATCAGAAGGGGGATCCCCTTCAACCCAGAGATGACTGCTCCCAGAAGTGAAGAGATAGCAAGGGCATTGCATTTGGAGCCTTTGTTCTACTCTTGGCTACTCAGACACTTGCCCAAATCAGATGCCTTCTTGAACCCACATCAGCAGAGGAATTGGGCCAAGAGGTTCATTGCCTTAACATCATATGATATCAGATGGTGCACCCAGAGCACCAAAGGCAAAGATATTATTACCAGCCATAGGCAATACCCTAATGTACCTCTAATAGGAGTAAAAGGTTGCATCAACTACAACCCTTTATTGTTTAAGAGATAATTGGGATATTCCTTGGTTCATCCTCCCAGAGGACAGGATTTAGCTGAGACCCTATACTGTGAAGTTCAGCCTAACTCAGCTGTTGTCAGACAAGCTGCCTGAGCTTGGGACAACATCCAGACCAAATGGACAGCCATCCTTGGAAGGTGTAACAATATTGCTTCAGTCCAGTACTCTGACTGGTCCCGTACTAGAGCTCAGATCACCAGGTGTCGCTCCCAAAGATTCACATCCCGGTACAAGCGCGAACGGTCGACGAAAGGAGAAAAGAAATGAAAAGAAAAGAGTCGCCAGCTAGGCATTTTTATCCCGAAGGAAAGGTAATGCTGCATAAACCTAAGAAAAGATGGATAAGACGGTTGCGAACCAGAGAAACTGAGAAAGGGGGGAATATATAGAGACTTTTGTTCGATAACTGTTAAGTTATGCCTAAGTATCCTCTCGTGCAATGAGGAAGTCAGAACACCGTAGTTCGACTCAAAGAGACTGAAAGATGAATTGGCTGATGAACTTCTTACTTGTCTATGCTCAAGTGTATGACCTGTCTGGCTCAGGTGCTAACTGTCTTGCATTAGACGGAATAAGCAAGTTCTCGTTTGTGAGTGAAGATTATGAGAAAAGAATCCAGGAGGAGACGGTTATTGTTTTCTTTTGATATTTTTAGTCTTTTATTACTTTTTGGGGTTTGTCATAAGAAAATGAGCTTAAGCCTAAACCAAGGGTTAGTAAACTCATCACATCCTCCCTTTGATTAGGGGTAATGAGAATACCTTAAGTATGAAGTAAGCACCTCACACTTAATCACCATGATGTAGGATTAAGATCATTAACCTACTTGTAATTATTTAAATGTTTTTGGAGTTTTTATTTAGTGTTAAGTAATGAGTTTAAGCCATAATCAAGGATTTAATGGACCCATTACACCATCCTAATAGAAGGATAATAGATGAGAACATTTAAGCTGAGGAAGGCTCCTCAACTTAATCCATGATTAGGGATTAAACTCGTGACAAAACAAGCCTTTATTAGAGTGGATTTTAGTTAATGATAAGATTAAGAAATGGATTTTAGGGTTTGTAAGACAACTTGAGGGGGACTTGTCCATTAACACTAGGGTTAGTCCTTCTTAACCAGTTAAGGAAGAATTAGAACCCTAATGCAAGGCCCAAGTTAAAAGCTTATTGTCTTAATGATTATTAAGTGGATTGATTAAAGGATTTAAACACATTAAGGTTTAACACTTAGGATTAAAGTTATACACTCCATCCTAATAGAAGGATGCAGGCATAACCCTAATCACAAAGCCTTAAAACCTTTAAGGTTTAGTCCTTGATTAAGAGATGAGAAGAGAAGACACCAAGATGACACACAGGTAAAAATAATGGGGGGGGGGACTAATCAAACCCTAATTGTGATCATGCTTGGAGGTTCCTAGGGTTTATGAAGCTTGCAAGAAGATCTTCAATAGAGCCACCATGGAAGAAGCAGGATGAAGGAAAAGAAGCAGCAAGAAACAAAACAACTTGCTTCACTTAAGAAGACAAGTTGCTTGAAGAAAGAAAAAGGATAAGGATCATGAATGAGCAAGCTCACTCTAATTCACAAGTAAAATGCAGCAATGGATGCATAAAAGAGATGAGAAGAGATTATGAGAAGTGAAGGCCAATTCACTTCTCAAACACTTACCACCTGAAAAGTTAGCAACAAGAAAATGAAATGAAATAAAAATGAGATGAAATGCAAAGATGTAAACCAAAGTCAGAAGCATAATCATGATGCAAAAGATGCTATGAGATGGTATGAAAGTATGTCAAGAGATGAGGATGACCATACAAGTAATGAAGATGCAAATGAGACATGAAAGGAGGCATGAAAGTTCATGAAAACTTATGAAATGTAATGGATGCATAGCATGGCAAATGGATGATGCAATGATCAAGCATGATTGCAATATGTCTTAGGATGTCTTATATGTCATGTGGATGCACACAAAGTCATGGCAAGTTCATGTATGCAAGCATATGAAGAATGAATGCAAATGAAGGCAAAGATTAGGGTTATATGAACATGTGAGATGCAAAACTCAAAAACAGAAGCAAATGATAAGATAAAAAATTGAAAATGAGATCAAAGGTACCCTAAACCTATATAAGTTCACTGCCCAAAGGGGAAGACCTAACTCTTAACCTAATGGAAGTGATGATTTTCCTAAGTTTGCTAGGGTTTTAAGGTACCTCACAAAGAAAAATGCAAAACAAATAAAAAATGAAAGAGAAATTCATGCCAAATTTATCCTAGAAACTACATGATATTTGGAATGCAATGCAAAAAGAACCATTATCAAAATCTTCATGGTTAGGAAAAAAAGAATTTTCTAAGTTAGGGTCAAAATATTGATTTTAAAGAACCCTAAATCAAAAGAAAAATGTCAAAAGGGATCAAGAACCAAAAAGAAATTTGTATGAATGGTTTGATAATGTCTCTAAATGTGTCAAGATGCAATGTGATTTTTTTGGTGATTTTTAGAAACTTAAATGGTATTTTAATTAATTAATTTCCATTAATTAATTAAAATAAACATTTAAATATTTTAAAAATACAAATTTTATGCAAAAATAAAATAAAAATTATTTTCAGAGTGAGAAAAATATTTAGAACCATGATGCAAAAAATAAAATTTTTTAGATGAGTTTTGCTATTTTTTATAAAATGATAAAGAAAGTGCAAATAAAATGAAAATTAAATTGATTTAAATGGAAGTCAACTGATCCAAGGGCCAGGGTTTGAAGTTGGGACGCGGGAATTGACTAGCGCGTGCATCTGAATGGCTATAATTCAAACTTCACTAATTACGCAATTAAACCCTAATCTGAACCCTAATGACTCTCAGGTGACCGGAACAGTGTTCCGGTCATCTTCTCCGGCTAGCCAAACATGCTATCTCACTCAAAACGTAAAATAAACGCATCAGACTCTCCAGAAATGATCTTCACCTCACACTAAACAAGAATTAACCAACAAATTTCATTTATTTCACATGAACATCTTGAATCGAAGCAAAACGGAATATCAAACAGAAATTTCAGAAGCTTGTGAAATGCTTAAAACTCAACCATTTTCGAAACAAAACACATCATGGCAATCAGGGGAACACATAGAATCATTCTATAACATAAAAAGGAAGTTCTGGAAAAATAAATTTCATGGCTACCTGAAGTGGAGCTTTATCCCAGGAGCTTTCTGACCAGTTCTTTACCTCAAATCACCTCCACTGACTCCCCTGGAGAGTTTGCAATGCTTGGTTGGAGTTTAAATGGCCTCTATGTGAAGTTGGCTGAAGTTCAGTTCAAGAAATGTGAAAATCGTGTTTTTGATACATGGTGTTTTAAAGCAAAATGAAGGGTGGGAAATGATCAGTGATGGATGTGGAGTTGAATGGTGGAAAAAGTTTGGAGATTTGTTGGCTAAGCTATGAGTTTCGAAGGCTTTTGCAAGTTAGAGGGATTTTGTGTATGCTAAGGATTCTGAGGTTTCAGCTTGTGTCGTCTTGTGTTATGAGCTGTGTTTGATCCACATAACAAGTTGTGATAGGTCAGATAGTGGGTGGTGGCCTATGGTGATTGGTATGGGCAAGTTGCCAAAATGTCAACATGACTTGTACTTGAGGTATGGGCAAGAATACAGCTGGTCCTTGGGCATGTCCATGCGCAGCTGACTTCATGGATGTCCACATATCCATTCTTGAGGCAATTCAGCAAGAGGGAAGAAAGTTATGGGGTGTTTTGCAATTATGTGATGTTTTGGCCCCTTTGAAAAATCTTGATGATCAAGGCATGAAACTTGAGATTTCTTTGGGCAATTCTGAATTATAGGTCATGTACTATGTTTGTGTAATGGTTAGAAGTGTGTTTGAAGTCACAAAATGCTTTGGCAAGTGGTTTTGCAAGTTTCCCTCTTTGGCACATAAGTGAAATTTTGTGATTTTTCCCAACTTTGCAAGGCCATAACTTGAGTTCTATGATGAATTAGATCAAGTTCTTGTACTTTTTGAAAAGGTAATGATCCAATCTACAACTTTCATGACCAAGAATTTTTCATTTGAAGCATTTTTGAATCAAAAAGAGAAGGTTAAAAAACTTTCCCAAAATGGCAAATTTGCAAATGGCTTGAAATTCTTCAATTTTGTGAACTTCTAACTTCTTCTAAGATCAAATAAAGATCAAATACACTCAAAATGATGGAGAAGACCCTTTGGTTGGATGATTGGGGGCCTCAGATGCCCTGATTTTACACTGACTTGCTTAAGAAGTCATCTGTTAATCAGATGCCTTCCCCATTGAATTTCTTCATGAAAATTGGTATGTATGATCCTCATAATATATTGAGACTATTAGAAACAAGAATGACTAAAAAATTTGGAGTTATGGCCTCTGAAACCAAAACCCTAATTTCAGGTCATCTGTGTAGTGAAACCCTAGCCCTGCTTCCATGCTTTCCAAGTTCTTGTGATTTCATGACTTCCTTGATCTTGGGAGGATATAATATGATGCTTGAACATACATGGACCCTCTTGAGATGATTGAAGACCTTTGGAGTGGCTCATATGGCTCAGGGATTGCTCAGATCACAAACCCTAGATGCAGATGACTTGAACTATGCAGATGAAACAAAAATGCAATATGAGATGATATGCTTAAACTAATGCAAATATGAAAGATCACAAGCCATGGTGTGAAATTAGTGTGGGCAAATTTGGGGTGTTTACACCAGGATGCCTTTCACCTTGGAAACACACCTGGACCTTCTACAGTACAGCCTGCAGCAATTGTTAGCCTGGAGGAATTTGAAAAGCTAAAAGAGAGGAATAATCAGCTATCTGAAGCCCTGAAGAAGACTCTCTGGGAGAGAAATGACAGTCGTCTGGACATTGAAAGATTGGAAAGGCTCAAGACTGAGCATCTGACCAAGATTGAGAGGACAGATGACTACATAAGGAAAGCAAGAGCAGGGGAGCTGGTTTTGAAGAATTCCTGCAAGGAGGCCAAGATTCAGAAAGCTAGGGCTGAGCATTATCTGGAGGAAAGCCAGGCTAGGTGGATCAGGATCACCGAAGCCCGTGCACAAGAAGACCAGAGGACTCAGGCCAAAATTGAGCAGCTGGAGGCCAATGAGAAGAAGCAGCAGGAAGCTTTGTTGGCATCCCAAAAGGAAATATCAGAGTTAAAACTCCGGGCGGGGTTAAAGAGATCAAAGGATTAGGACAGGCATAAGAAGCTGACTAATGCCATTGCTACCAGGAATCTCCTCATTAAGACTATTACAGAGCACCTGGCTGGTCCAGTGACGGAGGCCCTCCTGAAGGAAGTCAGGGAGGATGACTTTGGATTGGATGCCTGATTCCTTTTGCTTGTATTTCTTTTCTTTTGATGTACTTTTTTCTTTTGGTTGTTGTATTTTTGACCCACCATGGGCATGTATTGTAAACAGACTATGTATTTTCATTATTTTTAATATATCAGTTTGTTTTATTTTTTGGTGGGCTTTCTCTCAACATCATCAAGCATTTCCTCGAGGTCTGGAAAGGTCAAAACCAAAAAACCAAACCGGATACCTTGGAAGACAAATAAGAATATTGCATTGCATACTGACATTCTTTTTGTTTTGTAGGTTTTATTTATTATTTTGTTTCTCACTTTGTTGTGATTTCAGGAAACATTGCTCATCGCAGAGTGTTCCCTGTCAACCGCACACACCGGTACCCAACGTGAAACAACCTTCCAGGCATTCAGATGGATCAGGTACAACAGGACCTGAATGAAGTAAGAAATCAAATGGCAAACGAAAGGGTCGAGATGAGAAACCAAATGACCCAGTTTATGGCTGTGATGACTGGCTTAGCTCAGAGCCAGGAAAGGCTGAGAGAGCTGGTGGAAAGGCAGACACCTGAAGAGTCCCACCCTGGAACAGGAGGAACCAGCAATAATGAACGAGGGCAGCCTCGTATCGACCCACCAGAGTTTGGGCCCCATTTGAACCCAGATGTTAATATCCCAAGGAATATTCAAGGAAACACTACTGCAGGCAGGATCTTGCAAGAAGATCCTCAGGAGGAGTAGTTCACAGTTATTGGGGCTGGGGATGAGGTGTATGACAGAAGGCTGGATGAGATTGCTGAAAAACTAAGGTCTTTGGAATCCTATAATTCTTTAGCCTTTGACGTTATGGATATGGGGCTGGTAGATGGGGTGAGGATTCCCCACAAATTCAAACCCCCATGCTTTGAAAACTATAATGGTACCTCTTGCCCGCGTAGTCATCTGCAATATTTCTTAGGGAGACTCAAGGCTTATACCATGGACGAGAAGTTATGGATGTTCTATTTTGAGGACAACCTAATTGGAGCATCAAGAGAATGGTATTCGCATCTGACAAGGTCCACTGTAAGATGTTGGAAAGACTTGGCCGAAGCCTTTATCCGGAAGTACTAGTACAACCTAGACATGGCTCCCAATAGAACTCTTCTAATGGGCATGTCTCAGTCTTCAAGGGAAAGCTTTCGGGATTATGCTCAGAGGTGGAGACAGCTTGTTGCTGCTGTCCAGCCACCCATGTCTGAAAGAGAGATGGCTGACATATGTTTATGAACACTTTGTAGGGAACTTATATTGACAGACTTGCTGCTTTCTCTTCCACCAGTTTTGCCGATGTAGTTATAGCTGGTGAGAGAATTGAGAGTCTTTTAAAGATGGGAAAAATATCTGACAATGGTGTAAGTTCTTCCAACAACCCCAGAAAACCTTTTTTAGGACCCCGAAGGACAGGTGAAACAAATGTTATCCATGCAGGCAGGGGCAGACCCCAGTATTCTCACAGATCAATAGCAGCCGTTACCATCCCGGCTCGAGCTCCACAACAACCACTTTTTCCTCAACAACAACAACAACATCACTATCAGCAACAATCTCATTTTTCGCAACAAAGAACGTACGGCAAAAACAACAGCAACCAACAGCATCGCCCCTTTCAACAGAGGCCATCTCAGGCAAATAAGGTGATTGATCCCATCCCTATGCCTTATGCCGCTCTACTGCCACAACTCCTGAAGCTCAACCTGGTTGAGTTAAGGACGTTGGCTCCACCAGATCCTCTCAACCTCTCGAAGAATTATGATGTTAATGCCAAGTGTGACTTTCACTCCAACGCACCTGGTCATAATACCGAGAAATGTAGAGCCTTGCAAATGAAGGTTCAAGATCTGGTCGATTCCAAAGCTCTCAACTTCGCACCTCCTCCAAATGTTAACAAAAATCCTATGCCTAATCATGGTGGGCCCGGGATTAATGCCATAGAAGAGGACCAACCATCTGCACTAATTGATAATGTTGCACAGATTCAAACACCGTTGGCAGAAGTCAAAGCTCAACTTTTAAGATGCCAAGTGTTTCCGGGCTGTGAGGCCTGTTGTGAATCGTGCAAAATTTCTATTAATTGTTGTGAGAGGCTAAGGCTTGGCATAAATGGCCTTATCAGAGATGGAATTTTTCAAATTACCACAACGGCTCCTACAACATCAACAACTCTTCCTTCAGCAACATCATATCCTCCTACAACTGCAACAACTATCATACCCATTGATTCATCTACAACTCCAGCAATCGCCTCATCCATTATTTCAACAGATCAGAGTTCAACAACATTTACTTCTACAACATCAGCACCCATCTTATCAATGGAAACACCTACAACACCA
This sequence comes from Lathyrus aphaca, assembly GCA_963966055.1. Lineage (NCBI taxonomy): Eukaryota > Viridiplantae > Streptophyta > Magnoliopsida > Fabales > Fabaceae > Lathyrus > Lathyrus aphaca. The sequence continues at coordinate 303,895,228 of OZ014523.1, read as the reverse complement.
GCAAACACTAACGAAGATGTCTCAACGGTCACGATCTATTATGACCCAGCAAATGTTCATCCCAACAACAATTTCTAACAACAAACCGCGACACCTCCTGTCAGATCTCCAATCACAATTTATTACGACCCACATACCATCCCAATCCCTTCCGCTGCAGCAATTAGTCCAGTCACCATTACGGTGCCTGGACCTGTTCCTTATGAAATAAGTAATGCCATACCTTGGCACTACGACTCTGATCTCTACTGCGACGGAATGAAGATCACTCTAGATTCATCAACCTCTTCACCACAAGTTGACAATGTTGGGGGAGGCGGAGGTTTCACCAGAAGCGGACGCCTTTTTGCCTCACAAACGCCAAAACCCAATACTGAAGCAGAAGCTGCTGCTAAGGCAAAAGGGAAGAATGTGGTACTTGAAGAGCCAACTGTTAAAGAAACTCTGAAGACGTCTTTTGAACAAGAGGTGGACGAGTTCATGAGAATAATCAAAAAGAGTGATTACAAAGTGGTTGACCAGCTTCATCAGACACCCTCCAAAATCTCTATATTATCATTACTAATGTGTTCCAAAGCCCATAGGAATGCACTATTGAGGGTCCTGCATCCAGCATACGTGCCGGAAGAGATTACGGTTAATCAGCTGGAAATGGTGGTTGCAAATGTTAACACTAGTCATGGACTGGGCTTCAAAGATGCTGATTTGACGACGGAGGGACACAATCATTACAAGGCTTTACATATCACCTTAGAGTGCAAATGTGTTGTTCTTTCTCATGTGCTGGTAGACACTGGGTCTTCGCTCAATGTCCTCCCAAAGAAAGCCTTGGTGAAGCTGGAGTATGATGGTTTGGCATTACGTCCAAGTAACTTGGTGGTGAGAGCATTTGATGGCTCTAAGAGATCAGTGCTTAGAGAGATTGATATGCCTGTGATGATTGGCCCACAAACCTTTAAAACTACTTTCTTCGTGATGGACATACAGTCGGCTTACAGCTGTTTGTTGGGTAGACCCTGGATTCATGCCGCTGGCGCTTTTACATCTACCCTTCACCAGAAATTAAAATTTGAGTGGGAAGGCCAGATCATCACAATTTGCAGGGAGGAAGACATTTTCGTTAGCCAGCATGCTATTTATAAGTATATAGAGATGGATGGGGAGATCCATGAGACTATGAGTCAGGAGTTTGAGGCCCTTATCATCAATGAAGCAACTGTTGTGTCTAGAACTTCCATCACTTCATATCAACAAGCCCGGAAGGTTGTTGAGGAAGGTACCGCTCAAGGCTGGGGCAAACTGCTGCCAGTAGAAAAGAAAGAAGACAGATTCGGGTTTGGTTATAGACCAACTCGACAAGATCAACCGGAGGCTGCAACGGAGCCCAAATTTATCAGCGGGGGAATGCTTACCCCGGATGCTGTGAACAGTCTGGAAGACGAGGAAGAAGACGAATGCAACCTGGAAAGCTGGATACGTCCCAGAATCCCGGGGAACCAAGTCTCTAACTGGTCTTCCCAGGAAATTATAAGAGTTACTCCTGCAGAGTAATTATTATTTCCTGTCTTTTAAGCATGCATCAAGTCCTGCATCTTGCCCAAGATGTCAGGACTCATTTTGTAATCGGGCCATCTTGTATTTTGTGCAAACGATCAATTAATGAATATCAGGACATCTTTTGCAAACAAGTCTCTTTTTCGCTCACTGTTTTTCATTTTTCATTTTTTGTACAAAACAATAAAATGGAAATGTTTTCAAAATTTTCACTTTTTTAAACAAGATAAAACTGATCACTAAAATGATCAAATCTAAACCCTTGCAGAGAGTTCCCTCCAGACTGCACCTACAACGACACTGCTATGACTTCGTATGACTTCGACAATCCGATTAATCAAGCCGATGAATGGGTTGAAGAAGATTATGAGCTACCTGAAGAGCTAGCCAGATTGTTAAGGCAAGAGGAGAAGGTTATCACTCCTCCTCAGGTGGAAGTTGAGAAAGTTAATCTTGGTACCGAAGAAGACTTGAAAGAAGTGAAGATCGGGGCCCGTCTGCAGGATTTAGTGAAGGAACAACTTATTGACATGCTTCGAGAGTACGTTGATGTCTTTGCTTGGTCCTACCAAGACATGCCAGGTCTGGATACCGACATTGTTATGCACAAGCTGCCGCTAAAAGACGGCTGTCCTCCAGTAAAACAGAAGTTACGCCGTACTCGTCCGGATATGGCCATGAAGATAAAAGAAGAGGTGCAAAAACAGTGGGACGCCGGTTTCCTTGCTGTAACTAGTTACCCTCCGTGGGTTGCTAACATTGTAACAGTGCCTAAGAAGGATGACAAAGTACGAATGTGTGTGGATTACCGGGATCTGAACAGAGCTAGTCCGAAAGATGATTTCCCTTTACCTCACATTGATGTATTGGTCGACAATACAGCTCAGTTCTTGGTATTCTCCTTCATGGATGGATTTTCAGGATATAATCAGATCAAGATGTCACCTAAATACATGGAGAAGACAACTTTCATCACACCCTAGGGCACATTCTGTTATAAGGTAATGTCGTTCGGACTGAAGAATGCTGGTGCCACTTATCAATGGGCTATGGTAACATTCTTCCACGACATGATCCACAAAGAAATTGAATGTTATGTGGTTTACATGATTGCCAAGTCCCTCACAGAAGAAGACCACCTGATAAATCTGTTGAAACTGTTCAAGTGTGAGAAAGTATCAGCTAAAGCTAAACCCCAACAAATGCACATTCGGGGTACGTTCCGGTAAACTGATGGGGTTCATTGTAAGTGAAAAAGGAATTGAAGTTGACCCTGACAAAGTCAAAGCCATTCAAGAGATGCCTGCACCAAAGACAGAAAAAGAAGTTCGAGGGTTCTTAGGTAGATTGAACTACATCTCACGGTTCATATCTCACCTTACTGCAACCTGTGAGCCCCTGTTCAAATTGTTAAGAAAAGAACAAACAGTCAAGTGGAATGAAGACTGCCAAAAGGCTTTTGACAAAATCAAGGAGTACTTGCAAGAACCTCCAATCCTTATGCCTCCAGTTGAAGTAAGACCTCTAATAATGTACCTGACAGTATTAGAAGGATCAATGGGGTGTGTGTTGGGCCAGCATGACGAGTCTGGTCGAAAAGAGTATGCAGTATACTACCTAAGAAAAAAATTTACCGACTGTGAACAACGTTATTCACTGCTCGAGAAAACTTGATGTGCTTTAGCGTGGGCTGCTCGCCGGCTAAGATAGTATATGTTGACTCACACTACCTTATTGATCTCAAAGATGGATCCAGTCAAGTACATATTTGAGAAGCCAGCGCTTACTAGAAAGGTTGCAAGATGGCAAATGATTCTGACAGAATTGACATTCAGTACACATCTCAAAAGGCCATCAAGGGCAGTGTACTGTCTGACTATCTAGCTGAGTAACCCATTGATGATTACCAGCCAATGAGATTTGACTTCCCTAATGAAGACATCATGTTCCTGAAAGAAAAAGATTATGAAGAGCCTGTTCACACTGAAGGGCCCGACCCAGAAGAAGAATGGACTATGATGTTTGATGGGGCTGTCAACATGAATGGTCGTGGAGTTGGTGCAGTGCTTATTACACCTAAAGGGGTTCACATGCCTTTCTCGGCAAAACTCACCTTTTCATGCACTAACAACGAAGCTGAATACGAAGCTTGTATCATGGGTCTTGAGGAAGCCATTGACCTTAGGATCAAGACTTTAACTGTATTCGGAGATTCAGCTTTGGTAATCAATCAGACCAACGGGAAGTGGTACACTCACCAAGAGCATATGATTCCATACCGTGACTATATGAGGAGATTACTGACTTTCTTCACAACAGTCAAACTTGAGTACATCCCTCGAGACGAAAATCAGTTTGCAGATGCTTTGGCTACCATTTCCTCCATGATCAAGGTTCAAGCTGCCAACTTTGTGCCTCAGATTTCGGTATCCAGACTTGACCGACCAGCTTACGTTTTCGCTGTAGACATTTCTGAAGATGACAAACCTTGGTTCCATGACATCAAATGCTTCTTAGAGGATCAAACATACCCACCTGGGGCATCATCCAATGATAAGAAGACATTAAGAAGGTTGGCTGGTAGTTTCTTCCTGAAAGCTGATGGTTCCTTGTACAAGAGAAACTTTGACATGGTGCTTCTCAGATGTGTTGATAAGAAAGAAGCAGACTTGCTGATGCACGAGGTGTATGAAGGATCTTTCGGTACCCATGCTGGAGGACATGCAATGGCTAAGAAATTATTACGGTCAGGTTACTACTAGATCACAATAGATGCAGACTGTTGTGCTTATGCCAGGAAGTGTCACAAATGCCAGATTTATGCAGACAAAGTGCATGTGCCTCCGAATCCTTTGAATGTAATATCTTTACCTTGGCCCTTTGCCATGTGGGGCATTGACATGATGGGAAAGATCGAACCGACTGCTTCAAATGGCCACAGATTCATCCTGGTAGCCATTGATTACTTCACCAAATGGGTTGAAGCAGCTTCGTATGCAAATGTCACCAGACAAGTGGTAGCCAGATTCCTGAAGAGAGACATCATTTGTCGGTATGGAGTACCCGAGAAAATCATTACTGATAATGGTTCCAACTTGAACAATAAAATGATGGCAGAGTTATGTCGGGACTTCAAGATTCAACATCACAACTCTTCTCCTTACAGGCCAAAGATGAATGGCGTTGTTGAGGCAGCTAACAAGAATATCAAGAAGATTGTGCAAATGATGGTGGTTACTTACGTAGACTGGCATGAGATGCTACCATTTGCCTTGCATGGGTACCGTACCTCAATCAGAACATCCACTGGGGCAACACCTTATCAGCTTGTGTATGGTATGGAGGCAGTCCTACCTGTTGAAGTTGAGCTACCCTCCTTATGGGTAATGATGGATGTAAAGCTGGACGAAGCAGAATGGGTCCGGTCTCGGTACAATCAACTGAATTTGATCGAAGAAAAGAGATTAGATGCTATCTGTCATGGGCAGTTATATCAGAAGAGAATGAAGAAAGCCTTCGATCAGAAAGTCAGGCTTCGAGAATACCAAGTAGGAGATCTTGTGCTGAAAAGACTCCTTCCCCCTCATACAGACCACAGGGGCAAGTGGACTCCGAATTATGATGGTCCGTTCATAGTAAAGAAAGTTTTCTCTGGTTGAGCACTGATGCTCACTACTATGGATGGTGAAGATTTCCTGTTCCCTGTGAATTCAGATGCAGTTAAAAAATACTTCGCATAAAATGACCTGCTGGACATAAAAACAGAATGTATGTCCAGGAAAAAATAGGGCATCCCGGCGAGTCAAAAACAAAATAAAAGACTCGGGCAAAAATAAGGGAAAAATAAAAAATGTACACCCGCTGAGTTGAAAAGCCGTATTGGTAAGCTTAAGCAAAAATGGGTATCCCGGTGGATTGAAAACCCGAAAGGGCGATCCACGCAAAATTAGGGAATAAGCGAACAGGAAATGTGTTTTACTCCCAGGAGTATCTAAACTCCTATGATGGAATCCAGTAAGGGATACCTCGGGCACTTGTGCATTTCTTTGTCTTAACAAGATTACAGGTATTCAATTTGCGACATAGGGCATGCCAAGCATACTTCCTCCCTTAACAGTATCTGGATTATTTTTCCCCAATGAAGTTGCCAAGGCATCATTTCTCCAGCACATCTTCAAGCAGCATCAGAAAATGCTCATTTCCCCAGCTGAGGTGTCAAGTCTCCTCATCCTCAGCAGGATCCCCACAAAAGTCTCTAGAGCTCCAGATCTCACATCATCAGCAAAGACAGGGAACCATTTCCCCACAGAGCTCCAGCCTCTTCCCAGAAGAGCAATGTCTGAAGTTCTCACACAACAAAGTGACGAAAACTTTCTCGTCCCCAGCTGGGTTATCTCATTACCAGATAGGTCTATCAGTGATCTAGTTCCCAAAGCAGAGCCATACATCTTATCAGATCTACTAATGATCGCATCCCTAGCAGGGATATCCTGTCACGCAGATCAGTCGGAGGTCTCCACAAGCAGTGGAATCTGAGTCCCGGATTGGTATCTTTTGCATAATCATAGCATTCGCATCATAAATCACCACAAAAGTGTAGCATTCCGTCTAATACGGAGCATTACGGCAAAAATCAAACATATTGCATGATCACAAGTCAGGTTCGAACCAGTCACATGCGAATGCCAAGTACCTCATCAACAACGAACAAAGTACATCCCCTAAAAAAAGTAAAAGTACGAAACCATACTCTTAACTTCCCTCTCTTCGTAGCTTCGTGCTCTAGTAGGCAATTCTGACTCACCTTCTAAGCAACTTTGCTGCTGAAAAGGCAATGAAGGATTTGGGATACTATCTTGTTGTGGCAACACTGGATAAAATAAGGAGAGGAGATTTTCTGGGTCATATTTCGCACTCTGATGTGTAGTTATGTTTCGCATAGCCAAGCATTAGTATTGGGTATCGTGATGAATGAAGACATTTTGTCGTAAGGTCTCATGTATGTGCCACTATGCACCAGAAAACATTCACCCAGCAAATAATTATCCACAATATGTTTTTCCCGACACTCTTCCGTGTCATCTCATATATCCCCACAGAAAGCCAAAGCGTCCCCTTTGCAATCAACAAACACATGATCATATGCACTTTCAACACTCGTCCGTATCATATCATCCCCTACAGATATAAACCAAACCAGTGCTTGTACATTCTCTTGACACCCGTCCGTGTCACCTATCCCCAGCATGGTTAACCGAGCACTTATTATGATACACCCTTATTGACACCCGTCCGTGTCATCCTATCCCCACAAATTGCCTGAATACCTTTTACACTTATAAGTTCATAACTTGTACATCTCCTTTTATGACACCCGTCCGTGTCATACTCTCCCCAGCAAGTTGAACACTCGTCTGTGTCTCACTCATGCGTATTTTTACTCATACAGATACTCGTCCGTATCTTGCATACACACTTATTTTCCCCTCAGAGTCGACACTCGTCCGTGTTCTTTGTTAACTAGTTGATACTCGTCTGTATCATCATCTCTGAACATGTGTCAGCATTGTTTCTACCGATACTCGTCCATATCGTGGTCTTAAGGATGCTCGTCCGCATTTTTAATCTATACACATTGTCAAACACTTATACATTTTATTTCTTGGATGTAAACACTCGTCCGTGTTTACCATTCCCCAGCAAGTCCCCAGCAGACCAACTTTTCCTCTCCGACATTCGTCCTATGTCGTGATACTTTCGGCAGCCGTCCCCTGCCGGGTGTTCGTCCTTCACCTTTGGATGACCGTCCCTCATCCTTCTCCCAGCGGAGTCTCCATTATTGGAACCCTTTTATATCTGGCATTCGTCCTATGTCGTGATATTTAGCAGCCGTCCCCTGCTAGGTGATCGTCCTTCACCTTCTTGATGATCGTCCTTCATCATTTTATCTGATGGTCGTCCCCATCGTTGATCTTGTTATCCGACATTCGTCCTATGTCATGATAAACCCCGAGAGCAGCCGTACCCTGCTAGGTGATCGTCCTTCACCTCTTGATGATCGTCCTTCATCATGCTTATCCGATGGTCGTCCCCATCGTTGACTTTTATATCCAGCATTCGTCCTATGTCGTGATATTTAGCAGCAGTCCCCTCCTAGGTGATCGTCCTTCACCATTGATGACCATCCCTCATCATTACTTCATTTATTATCTAAACATGATGGTCGTCCCCATCATTTCCTTTATTTTAATCCCCAGAGAGTCTTGTTTCTTTAATTGATGGCCGTCCCCGTCATGATCTCTTTATTTCCCCAGCATGTCGGTCGTCCCCGTCATTGCTTTATCCCCAGCAGTCGTCCTCTGTTCGATGGTCATCCTCCATCGCACGCACTTTATAATCATACTATACGTTCCTTTTACAATCTATATCCCTTTTCTTCTTCTCCCTAGTGAGTGCAAAGTTTGGACTGACTTTGGTATTCAACCACAAGTTATCTTGTTTGTCTGCTAAGCCAAGCGTTTACATCCTGCACAGCTAACTCATGCTTGAATAGGGGAAACTGTAAAAAACCCAAATTTTCCCTCACTAAGTTCACACCATGGCTTGTGATCTTTCATATTTGCATAAGTTTAATCACATCATATCATGTTGCCTTTTTGCTTCACTGCATTAGTTCAAGTTCATCTGCATCTAGGGTTTGTGACTTGAGCCATCCAAGATTCATCTGAGCCACTCCAAAGGTCTTCAATCATCTCAAGAGGGTCCATGTATGTTAAATCATCATATTTTATCCTCCAAATATCAAGGAAGTCAAAGAATCACAAGAACTGGCAAAGCATGGAAGCAGAGCTAGGGTTTAACTGCACAGGTGACCTGAAATTAGGGTTTTGGTTTCAGAGGCCATAACTCCAAATATTTTGGTCATTCGTGTTTCTATTGGTCTCAATATGTTATAAGGATCATGTGTACCAAGTTTTATGAAGAAATTCATTGTGGAAGTCATCTGATCATTGGGTAACTTCTTGAGCAAGTCAGAGCAAAATCAGGGCATCTGAGGCCCCCCAACATGGAACCAAAGTGGATTTTTCATCAAATTGAGGTTGTATGGTCTTTATTTGATCATTTAAGTGTTTAGAAGTTCACAAAGTTGAAGATAAGTGAGCTAAACCAAAAGTTGTCAAAAATGGAAATGACTTGTAATGTAAACTTTCCATTTTGGGAAAGTTTTTCAACCTCCTCTTTCTCAACAAAAAATGCTTCAAATGAAAAATTGTTGGTCATGAAAGTTGTAGATTGGATCATTCCCTTTTCAAAAAGTACAAGAACAAGATCTAATTAATTTTGGAACTCAAGATATGGCTTGTCAAAGTTGGCAAAAATCCCATAAATTTCAAGAATGCACCAAAAGGGATTCTTTGCAAAACCACTTGCCAAGGCTTTTTGTGACTTCAAACACACTTCAAATAATCATAACATCATAGTGAATTTCCTCTAGATCAGAATTTCCCAAAGAATTGCAAGATTTCATGCCTTGAACATCAAGATTTCTCAAAGGGGCCAAAACTTTACATATTTGCAAAAGGTCCCATAACTTTGCTCACACATGTTGAATTGCCTCAAGATTGATTTTATGGACATCCTTGAAGTTAGTTGCGCATGGACATGCCCAAAGGCCAGCTGCATCCTTGCCCATACCTCAAGTACACAAGTTGGTGACTTTTTGCAAGAAGGCCATACCAATCACCATAGGGCACAACCACTTCTCTGACCTATCACAACTTGATATGTGGACCAAATGCTGATCATAGCACACAAGAACACAAGCTGAAACCTAAGAATCCTCAAGTTCCCAAAATCTCTCCCTCTTGCATTTTCCTTCGAAAACCATAGCTCACTCACTCAATCTTCAAACCAATTCCACCATTCATTTCAAAATCACTCACTGATCATAAACCAACCATTGAAACAGCCAAAAACACCCCCATACACCAAACACGATTTCTGACCAGTTGGATTGCTACCACTCAAACCAGCCATCCTCAAAGCTTTCCAAGCATTGCAACTTCTTCAGGGAGGTCATTAGAGTCATTTTGCACCAAGGAAGTGGCCAGAAAGCTCAAGGGTAAAAAGCTCCACCTCAGGTAGCCATCTGAATTTATTTTTCCAGAACCTCTTTTTTATGTTACAAAATGAATAAGCATGCTTCACTGGTCATTCTGAACTTTGAATTTTTGAAAATGGTGTAGAAATGAGCTTGTACTGAATCTCTAAATTTTTTTCCATGTTTGATCTTTTCTTCGAATCATGAGTTTGAGTCAGAATAAATGTGATTTGAGGGTAGATTTGAGTTTAGGGGAGTAAGGGGAGTTAATCTGGAGCTTTAGAGCTCCAGAAATAACCTAGGGAAGAAGTTGGAGATTTTCAAGTGAGCGGGTCACCGGAGAAGACGATCGGAGCTCTTCTCCAGTGACCTGAAAGTCATTAATGGTGTAATTAGGGTTAGGGCTTCTGTTTAAATTTGCACCCTTGGATTATCATCTCCCGCGCGTGTTGGATGGTGGAGATCTTGTCATTAGTTTTAATTAGGGATTAAATAATTAATTAATTAGGTTTAATTAAGTTTGAATTCTGGCCACAAGATCTGGCGCGCAGTCAACCAAGCATTTCCCAGATTCAATCCCAGCCTTTCACTTTGCATACTTCTGTTATTTCTAATTTTTATTTCATTTTTCTCATTTAATTTTGCACATTTATTTAAAAATAGTTAGAGAATTCCAAAAAATATTTTTATTCTGCATTTATAATTCAAATAATTTTCTTAACCCAAAAATATTTTTATTTTTATTTTTCACATTAAAAAATCATTTTTTAAACATTTAAATTTTATTTTAATTAATTAATGAAAATTAATTAATTAAAATATCATTTAGGTTTCTAAAAAATCCCAAAAAATTCATATTGCATCTTAAACATTTAGAGACATTGTCATATCATCCACACAAATTTCTTTTTGGTTTTGAACCATCTTTGATAATTTTCTTGAATTTAGGGTTCATAAAATTCACATTTTAGAACCCTAACTTCAAGAATTATTTTTTGCCTAACCAAGAATGGTATGACAATGGTTCTTTTTGCATTGATCTTCATTTGAAATGTAGTTTCTAACATAATTTTGTCACAAATTTCTTCTGCCTTTTTGAATTGATTTGCATTTTTTCCCTTTAGGTGCCTTAAAACCCTAGAAAACTTAGAAAAATCATAACTTTCATTTGGTTAAGAGTTAGGTCTTCTCCTATGGGGTATGAAATCATATGGGGTTAGGGTTCTCTTGATTTCATTTTCAATTTTTTATCTTGTCATTTGCTTCTGTTTTTGAGTTTGGCATCTCATGTTGTATGAAAACCCTAATTTCTCATTTTCCTTTGCATACATCTTGCATATGCTTGCATTTATGAACTTGCCATGACATTTTATGCATTCACATGACATATAAGACATCCTAGGACACATTAGAACCATGCTTGATCATTTCTTCATCTATTTACCATGTTATGCATTCATTACATTCCATGAGCATTCATGAACTTTCATGCCTCTTTCATGCTTCATTTGCATTCTCATCACTTGTATGATCATTCACAACTCTTGACATACATTTGCATCATCTATTAGCATCATTAACTTCATGAACATGCTTCTAGTTTTGGTTTTCATCCTTGCATACATTCCATTTTCATTTCATTTCATTTCCTTATGCTAAATTTTCAGGTGGTAAGCATTTTTGAGAAGTGAATTTGCCTTCACTTCTCATAATCTCTTTTCATCTCTCTTATGCATACTTGCTGCATTTTGTATTTGTATTAGAGTGAGCTTTCTCATTCATGCTCTCCATTAACTTTCCTTCTTCAATTGACTTATCTTCTTAAGTGAAGTAAGTTAACTTGCTTCTTCTGCTTCTCCTCCTTTCATTTGCTTCTACCTTTGTGGCTCTTCTTGAAGATCTCTTGAAAGCCTCATAAACCCTAGGAACACCCAAGCATGATCACAATTAGGGTTTGATTAGTCCCCCATTAGTTTTACCTATGTGTCATCTTTTGTGTCTCTCTTCTCATCTCATAATCAGGGACTAAACCATTAAGGTTTTAAGGCTTTGTGATTAAGATTATGCCTGCATCCTTCTCTTAGGATGGAGTGTATAACTTTAATCCTAAGTGTTAAACCTTTAATGTGTTTAAATCTCTTAATCAATTCATCTAATATTCAATAAGACAATAGGCTTGTAACTTGGGCCTTGCATTAGGGTTCTAATTCTTCATTAATTGGTTAAGAAGGACTAACCCTAGTGTTAATGGACAAGTCCCCCTCAAGTTGTCTTACAAACCATAAAATTCATTTCGTAACCTTGCCATTAACTAAAATCCACTTTAATAAAGGCTTTGTTTTGTCATGAGGTTAATCCCTAATCATGGATTAAGTTGAGGTATCTTCCTCATCTTAAATGTTCTCATATATTATCCTTCTATTAGGATGGTGTAATGGGTACATTAAATCCTTGATTATGGCTTAAACTCATTACTTAGCACTAAACAAAAATACCAAAAACATCTAATTAAATGCAAGTAGGTTAATGATCTTAATCCTACATCATGGTGATTAAGTGTGAGTTGTTTACTTCATACTTAAGGTATTCTCATTACCCCTAATCAGAGGGAAGATGTGATGAGTTTACTAACCCTTGGTTTAGGCTTAAGCTCATTTTCTTATGACAAACTCCAAAAGCAATAAAAGATTGAAAGCTCAAAAACAAACAATAATCGTCTCCTCCGGGATTCTTTTCTCATCATCTTCCTTCACAAGCGAGAACTTGCTCCTTCCGTCTAATGCAAGACAGTTAGCACTTGAGCCAGACAGGTCATACACTTGAGCATAGACAGGCAAACAGTTCATCAGTCAATTTATCTTTCAGTCTCTTTGAGTCGAACTACGGTGTTCTGACTTCCTCATTGCATGAGAGGAAACGTAGGCATAACTTAACAGTTATCGAACAAAAGTCTCTGTATATTCCCCCTCTTTGAGCATTATTCTTTTAAGCCTCATTCCTGAGCAATTCATTTCACATCTCTTTTGCACTGACACCTGTACGTTCTTTTCCGGCTTTTGCACACAAATAGCACTGACACTACCCCCTTTTAAACACAAACTTTCAAGCGTGGATCCCGTCGAGTACGATGGACAATCTGGGTGCTAATACCTTCCCAGGTTGTAACCAACCCCCTTTCTCAATTTCTCTGGTTCACAACCATCTTATCCATCTTTTCCTAGGTTTATGCACTATTACCTTTACTTCGGGATAAAAATGCCTAGCTGGCGACTCTATTCATTTCACCTTCATTTCTCCTTTCGCCGACCGTTCGCGTCTGTACCCTATCTGACCCTGTGTCATTTAGCGGGATCTACAAGGACTTCTGCAACTCTTCCAAATCAGTAGGCATATCTGGATGAAGGATGGTATAAGGAACATCTCCTTCAACAATAGGCTCCATAGTAACCGGTAGAAAAACAGGATATGGCATCATAAGAGTCTGAGCACGAGACCGCATCCATCTAAGGTAAGGTTCCATAGGAACAGAGTACTTTGGTTCCAGCGTCTTACTATCAACCTTGTTCACTTTACCCCAAGCTCGTATAAACCTTTGACGGTAACCTTGAAGATCGTTGTCGTAATCAAACACAATACCTTGAATAAGCATATCATGAGGACCATTACTCCGAGCATAACCAAACTGACGTAGAGCTAATGAAAGGTTTTAAGTAATGCCCCTCTTATGCCAAGGAGTGGCACATTAAGGAACTCTCCACAATGGTCAATGATAGTGACATTTTCTATAGATCGGGAACACCAGTGAATATCTGAATGAGAGAGTGACATCATCCTTTTAGACCACCTCAAACCTTGTTCATTCTTCATCATGGATCGAGGAAGGTGAGAAATAAACCACCTAGATATTAGAGGTATGCAACACATTAGAGTTCCTCTCGCTTTCGTAGTAAGAGTGTGAAGAGAGTGTAAGATATCTCCAAGTAATGTAGGCACTGGATTGTGAGTCAGAAATATGTTGATGGTGCGTAAATCTATGAACTGGCCTGGATTAAGGAATAGTACCAACCCATAAATCAGCAAAGCTAGGATCTCCTCAAAAGCATCACAACTCATAGCATCCAAGAACACATGAGCTTTCTCTATCAATACTCTAGCAAGGATACCCTTAACTCCACTTCTTGTTTCTAGGACAATGTATGATTTCTACAAATGTAGGGCTGCAGCAATGACTTCAGGTTTAAGCTCCTTCTCTAAGTCTGTGAATGGTTTTTGATCAATGATAGGTACCCCAAGTAACTTGGAGAATTCTTCCATTGTAGGCACCAACTGATAATCGTGGAATGTGAAACAATGATGTATAGGATCAAAGAACTGGAATAGCACACTCATCATATCTTCATCAAACCCTGATGTAACCAATTCAAGTAGATGACCATGCTTCTTGATGAACTGGGAGCTTTCAGGAAGTTTTGAGATCAAATCCTTAAGCTTGGAAGGTATCCCTACAAAGTTGATCCGAATAATGTTCCTACGAGTAGAAGCCATAACCTGCAACAAAGAACAAAGATAAATCCTTTGGTCTTTGAAATGGTTAGTGAAAATGCTATGCTTTATGATGTCATGATGTTATGATGTTATGTTCAATCACAAACATGTGGCACACACAAGCAAGTCACACAATAGTCCTAGGTTTAGAGACTTGCATGAGGTTTAAAGAAAAGTACCATCCCCCTGAAGTTTAGTTGGTTCATCCTGTCCTACAAAAGTAACCAGGTTCTAAGGGATCTCAATATCACTGATCCTTCTCAAGGGTTGTTGTTCAGTAGGCAACTTACTTGCCAACCAAAACCCCTCAACATTAGGATCTCAATGAGCGTAGCATTGAGTATCAACCAACTTTAGACTCCTCCAAAGCCGGTTATCTCACTACTTTCTAAAGGCCAAGAAGGGTCAATTAAGGTTCTAAAGGGTAATTAGTGTTAATAACAACGTATGACAGCCCCATATTATCCTCAACTTACTTAAGGAAGATAAGCACCAACCAAGAAGTCGCAATAACTATGGCCATCAGATCAACCATATCGGTATATGTTGTACAATTTCCTTGGTCTATTGCCATTTACATAAGGTACACTAGATCCAGGTTAGGATCTTTCACATTGTAACCCCGCAACAATATAAATCAAACAAAGCAAACAAGTAAGTGATCCTAATTCCTAAGGTAACCCATCTTTAAGTACTCCCCAGCAGAGTCGCCAATTCTGTAACACGGTGGGAGAACTGACTTTTTATTTATGTTGCGGATAGCAAGAGTTGCCACCGACTTTGATTTTATCCAATAGGAAAAGGGTATAAAAGAATAGGAAAGACTTTTTTTAAAAATTCTAAGTTCGAGGAGTAGGTTATATAAAGGGAAGGTGTAAGCACCCTTTATATCCATGGTTATCCATGGGCTCTTAGTTACTTAGCTCACTTATTTGTTTGAAAAATGTGTAGTGTGTGTTTAGAAATTTTCATAAGTCTTTGTAATGATCCTCGTGTGGATGTATACAAAGCTTTTAAGTTTGAAAAAATTGTTTGAAAAGTGGGGTATGAATAAGAATCTTTGAAATTTGAACAAGTAACTAAAAACTACCTACCCTAGACTGGTCTTTCGTATTCTTTTATTTCCTTTCAAGGGTAAGACTGTCCCTACTATTAATGAGTAGGTAGCCATTGCCTTGGATTTTGTTAAGGGACGGGCGTAGGTTCATCGTATGGTCAATGAAGGCAACTGGTAGGGGTGTCTTTAGCAATTCGTAGGGACTATCATGATTCTTTTACCGAAGGGACAAGATCATTATATCGTAGGCAACCTCGGAGGGACTATGATCTTTTAATCTGGAAGGGACAGTGATGATTTATTTGTTAAGGGACTTTTCTTTTAAAGACACCCACTTTCGAGGGACCTGACCACGTTAAGGCAACTGAGAGGGGAACCCTAGGAAGTGCAGATGACGATCATAGAACGATAGACTTACGTGTGTGAGTGATTGTTTGCAGATATTTATCTTATTATTTAATTATCTAAATCCAATTATTCAATTATTTCTTTCACGCCCTAGATTATTAACCACGCATTTATATTTACAGAAATTAAAAAGCGGAAATAAAGGTCATACGCTATTACATTAGGGAGAGGGATACATTAGTCCTTCTAGGGGATTATAGAAAATTAAAATGCGGAAAATTAAACCTAATTAACTATTACATATTAGGAGCAATTACATAATCGGGATATTACATGATCATACATCCTATACAAATTTATAATAAAATAAATAAATAAAAACAATTAAAATAAATTTAGTTAATAAATTAATCATCATTTTTTTTACAAAAAGAAAATTAGGTTTAGAAAATTAGGGTTAGAAAAAAAAGGTTGATTAAGAAAAATAATTAGGGTCAACTATAGTAATTAAAGCCTAATTATCAATTTATTTATAATATTAATAAACCAAATTATTATAAAAGAATAATTAAAAAAATAAGAGTTATAATTATTATATTTTTTTATTTTTAAGGAAAAACCTTAGTGGTGGTTATTATAATTAAGTTTAAATTAATTATAATTAGTTATCTAATTAATCTAATATAATAAACAATAATTTAAATAGAAAAATAGGAAAAAGAAAGAAAATAGGCGCACAAAAGAAAATGGGGGAGCCTGGGATCGAACCCAGGTCTCAATGCCTCAAACACAATGCCTCAGCCACTGGGACGTTTGCTCCACCTGTGTCAATATACAACATTAATTGTTTATAAAATAAAACCAAATTTTGAAATTAAATTTTGCGCGCAGGACTATCTTCTTTGTTGGCCCGTCTAGTTAGGATATAGCTACAATCGTCTGTAGCTAAAGCTTGTACTGACGGTTTTTCTCCGTCACTACACGTGTTGCAAGATCAAAAATTCATAACACACGAAATAAATTTGTTTTAATAATTTAGATCAGTTAAGGGAGGCCTTCTAAGTCTAGATAGGTCATCAATTTCATGAAAAATTGCTTCTAGCCACGGTTCCTAATTTCAAGCTTTCAAATCCTAAAAATGGCATATCACCATTCCTCCAAAAATTTCAATTAAACAATGCAGAAACATTTAAAACATCATCATAAACAATATTATTTAATCAAATTGAGATTAAAACGTGTGCAGAATCCAAATCAAAAGCTAAAGAAAATAAGCAAAAATGAAAACTGGTTAATGTTATTAGGCATGGTTTTGGTAATGAAGATGATGTATTCATGTTCAGAACATCTCAAGGAATACAATGCAACCTTCGAAATCATTTGAAAACGACTGTAAGTGTGAAACCTAATTTGTGTTTTCTTGGAGAAAATTCGAAATTTGAATAATGCTTTTTTTGGTCTGAAATTCGTCCATCATGCTTGTGTTGTGATCAAGAATTTATAGTGATGTAATTAGGTCAATATTTTGGGCCTTAGAAGCATGGATTGTGATTGCTTGGAATTGAAGAAATCTCATCACCATAATTTTCCAAAAATCAAATATTCTCTTACTATATTGATCTTGCACGAATTTGGATGATTGCAATCACCTTAAATATCACATATTTGATCCCAAAATAAGTTATGAGATCAAATATTTAATTTTCATATTTTATTTCTATTAAAAGTGAATTTTAATAATTAAAATCCAAAATAATATAAAATAAATTAAAAAAATCAGAATAATTGGTCATTGGATCGTGCATGACTTCATCTTCAAGTTTGGATTGCAATATTATGGGCCCATTTGGAAAGAATTGAAGTTATGGCCTTTTTTGCTTCATACATCCCTTGAAAATTTCCCAACTTTGACAATGCATAACTTCCTCAATTTTAATGCTATGAAGGTGTTCTACGACTTTTTAGAAAGCTTAGAGTGTCCTCTAATCAACCCGTTTGGTACCATGTCCATATCATTTACTTCAAATTATGAGCTTTGGAAAAATTTGACTTTTTGTTGACTTTCAAAAGGACCTATAATGTTTTAGCTCATACCTTCCAAATGAAGCATTTTTAGGCTTGGCTTGTGAGACACAAAGTTGTAGAGAATTAAATTTCCTTCAAAGTGATATTTGACTGGGAAATTATTTGATGAAGTATGTGAAAGTTATGGCTGGTCAAAGTTCAATTGACTTTAACTATGAAAACCCTAATTTAGCAACTTCTTGATTCTTGATGATCTGAGGTTTCCTTGATGAATCATGATTAACCCTTGATAAAATGATGAATTTAACCTCATATAATTGATGTTGACCAAAAATCTTGAAGTTTGACTTTGAGTTGACCACAGTTGACATCAATTGACTTTTTGCCCAAGTTAACTGATTTTTAGATATCTGAACATCTGACTGGCCAAACTTGTTGGGAAAGCTTTGAAACTTGACATGAGGATTATTTAAGGTATATAGGATGTTATTAAGTCCATTTGAGGCCTTGGAAGTCCACTTTGCTTGGGGAAACTCAAAACCCTAGTTCTAAGATTCATTGTTTAGGAGGAGGCTTTGTTTGGTGAAACCTCCAATCCTCTTGACTAATTGAGAATCTTGTGACTATTAAGAGACCACTTGAAACACATGGTCTTGAATGTGGGAGGAAAAATTTTGGGGTACAACAGCTTCCCCTGTTCAATTTTCTGAAACCTGAGGAGTTAGATTGGCATGTACGCCATTCGTGACTTGAAGGTTGAAGAGGATTTAACACTAAAGCCCAAAAATTTGCACTCGCCGGTGCGCAAAATAATGTTGTTGGTTGATTGAATGGGCTTAAAGATGCCATTCAGAATAAAAATGTTCTTCAGATATACCTCTTTGAGGATAAAGCAGTCCAAAACGTAGATTGATGTAATCTTGGGGGATGTAGGTTATATAAAGGGAAGGTATTAGCACCTTTTATATCCATGGTTATCCATGGGCTCTTAGTTACTTAGCTCACTTATTTGTTTGAAAAAGAAAGTGTAGTGTGTGTTTAGAAAATATTTTCAGAAGTTCTTTGTAATGATCCTCGTATGGATGTATACAAAGTCTTGAGTTTGAAAATATTTTTAAAGTAGGGTGTGAATAAGAGTTTTTGAAAGAGTGAGCAATTAATTAAGTGCTACCTACCCTAAGTTGGTCTTTCATGTTTCTTTATTTCCTTTCAAGGGTAAGACTGTCCTTACTATTAAGGAGTAAGTAGTCATATACCTTGGATTTATTGAGGGACGGGCGTAGGGTCATCATATGGTCAATGAAGGCAGCTTGTAGGGGTGTCTTTAGCAATTTGTAGGTACTATCATCATTTCTTCCATAGGGTCATCGAGGGACAAAATCATTTATTTTGTAGGAAACTTCGAAGGGACTATGATCTTTTTAACTTTAAAGGGACTTGATGATTTATCTATGAAGGGATTTTGCTTAAGACACCCCCACTTTCGAGGGACTTGCCCATTTATTAAGGCAACCAAGAGGGGTAACCCTAAAGAGTGCAGACGGCGATCGTAGAACAATCGACTTACGTGTGTGAGTGTTATTTTTTTAATATTTATCTTGAATTTAATTCTTTAAGTCCAATTTAATTCAGTTATGTCTTGTCACACCCTAAATTACTAACCACACAATTATCATAAAATAAATGGCAAAAATTTAAAAGGCGAAAGGTAAATGTCCTACGCTATTACAAAGCTTTGGGGCAGTTACATAATAGTAATGGCAAAAAATAAAACTAAATTATTACAATTACGAAACAATTACATAATAATGAATAACATAAAAATAAGTGAAGGATCTTAGAATAAAATGAAAATAGAAAATAAGTATGAAAAAGATTTGAAAATTAGATTTAATAAAAATTAGGGTTTGAGAAAAAAGTTTTAGGGTTTTAAAGAATTATTTTTAGGTTTAGAAAATGCTTTTAGGGTTTAGTGAAAGAAAATAAGGTTTTATATAAAAAAGGTTTAGATTTATAAAAGGAAAAGATTTTTTAAAAAAAGGTTTAAGGTTTATAAAAATTTAGGTTTCAAATTAATTAAAAAACATTAAGGTTGTAATTTAAAAGAAAATATATAATTAGATAATTAGAAAAAAATGAGAGAAATAACCAATTTGGCAAAAAATGCCATAGAGGAGGATTGAACCTTTGCCCTTTGCCTTGCCAACTCTCTGCCACTAGGTTGCACTCCTGCATCTGAATTGGTATAAAAAATACCTATTATAGTATAAAAATAAGAAAAAAACTTGTTAGTAAAAAATGTCCCAAGGTTGGGTTTTACAAAAGAAAATATATAATTTGTTTATATTAAAATAACCGAATACTTAAATAAATTTAAGAAAAGTGAATTATGAGAATTAATTACATTAAAAAAACATTTACAGGTTGATTAAGGTTTTAAAAAAAAGTTTGAGGTTTTAATTATGAAAATAATTAGGATTTAATTATAAACCTAAATATAAAAGTAATAATACTAATAAAAATGTTAACCTAAATTTAATTTTTAAAACAATTGTTAAGAAAATAGTGAAAGGTTATTAAAAAAAGTTAATTAAAAATTAGTTTAAAAAAATAGGTTAACCATGTTTAAAAGATAAATTAATGTAATTAAGGAAATTAAAAAAAAATTAGGAAGAACCCATGTTTTTTTGCCAAAATGTTATGGCCAGGGTTTGAACCCACGCCCTTGTTCTTCAAGGCATAACTTCCCAACCACTGGACCAGTTGCGCGCAGGTGCTAAGAAACATAAACACAACATTATATAATAAAACAATTAATAAAACAAAATATATGAAAAAAATGGTTAAGATTGGGTTTGAACTCATGCCCTCAATGTAATGAAACACATACTCCACCACCAGGCCAGACATGCTTTTGTGATAACCACCTGAAACAACAAAATTATATAAAATATCAATTATTTAAATTATGAATTCGTGCCACTCAGCCTTCATCTTCAACCTCTGGCATATTGTTTTAGCTACGAAAATGCTTCAAATTATCTACGAATTTTTCGTAGCTAATTGACCTGCGTTTTTGAAACATCATGTATATGTACAATTAATCCATAATTGTTATATCAATTGAATGCCCATAACCTGCAAAGTCCAAATATATCATCAAAAAGTATTTATATTGCCTAAATCAAGAAGCTCCAATTTTGAGCTTAGAACCCTAATAATGGTGAAACTCGTTTTCGACCATGAAAATCCAAACCAATAACCCGTAAAGCATCCTTATATCACAATAAACACGAATCAATGATTAAGTTTAATTTATAACAAGAAAATGTATGAGAATCGAAAAATGTAACAACAAGAACAAGTGGGATTCGGTTATGGCAATGAAGCATGAGTTTGATTGTTATAATGATTGGGATAGGTTGTGAGAACCTCCAAGAACGATTTTCCACCTTCAAATTGTTTAGAAAGGGCTTAAATTCTTGAAACCGAATATCAAATTTTTTGTTTTTTTTAAATTGAAAGTGTCCTCTTTGTCCAATTTTTCATTCTCAATCCTTGTGGTTTTCTTATTGTTATGTAGTGAAGCAATATAGGTCAAAGAATGGGCTTTAGCGATGCATTTGTATTACTTGTGAGTGAAGAAACCAATCATCCAAAATTATCAAATAAATCAAATAAAATTATGTCATTCTGATTTTCCATGAACTTGGAAATATTTAATCACCTTAAATACATATATTTGGTCTCAAAATAAATTTCAAACCAAATATTTGATTTTATATAATTTATTTTATTTCAAAATGATTTTAAATGATTAAAATAAAAAATAAAAAATAAAAAATAATAAAAATCAGAAAATATGGTCATTGGGTCGTGAATGGGCTTATCTTTGAGTTTGGATTGAAATATTATAGGCCCATTTGGAAAGAATTAGAGTTATGGTCTTTTTTACTTCATACACCTCTTGAAAATTTTTCATCTTTGACAATGCATAAATTCCTCAATTTTGATCCCATGAAGGTGTTCTAGGACGTTTTAGAAAGCTTAGAGTGCCCTCTAATCAACCCTTTTGTTCCCATGTCCATATCATTCGCCATTTTTAAATTATGAGCTTTGGAAAAAGTTGACTTTTTGTTAACTTTCAAAATGACCTATAATGCCTTAGCTCATACCTTCCAAATGAAGCATTTTTAGGTTTGGCTTGTGAGACAAAACGTTGTAGAGAATTGAATTTCCTTCAAAATGAGCTTTGGATGGGAAATTCTTGATGAAGTATTATTATTACTTTGTATCCATTTTTATTATTAGATTTATCATTTTTTGTTATTATTATTTTTTATTTTTCTTCTATTCTTATTATTATTTTTAGTGTTATTATCATCAATTTTTTGTTAATATACCTTTAATGCTTAAAACTATAAATTCATCAGCAAATCCAAAACTTCATGGCCCACTTTCTAAGTTTTTTCTGCAGCCAGCAACACAAGGGAATGTTATGCATTCATATACACAGTACAATTCCACAACGCAGCCACAATAACAAATTGGCTCCAGCAATACCAATTTCCACTACTACACAATAACACGACCCCACGTGGTCCCACCCTTGCACCAAAATTGCTAAGATCAGTATCACTACTCACACGATCCATACACATATGGCACAAACTCACCTCAACATCACCCTGATTTATGCTGCAACAAGCGAATATAGAGAAATTTCCAAAGAGTCAAAACACTGTGTACATACCGTTACGCATAAAAAAATTTCTTTGAACCTATTCCAAATATACCCTCTGATTCTTTACTCCCAAGATTTCCTATTTCACCCTTTGAGTCACTCTATATAAAGAGCCATCCTCTCACACTTTCAGGAAGCTTGAAGAGCCTCTAAATGTTCTGCTCAATTGACGAACCATAAACCCAAAAAATAGAACTGAGTCTGCAAACACATTAACCAAAACAATAATCAACCATCACCTTCTATTCATATCACCTCACAAAACCCAGCCTCCTCACTCACCACCAAATACCACCTTTTCAGTTTCATATTCCTCTCGACCGAAATCGCTCGCCCAACATCTCTACCTCTTAAAACACGCAAACCACCAAACTTTGAAAAAAGAAACTGAGACGGAACGAGTAAAAATCAAATCTGTAGAAAAAAAAAATATCCATAAACCATTTCAAAATCACAACTTCATCTTTCTTTCACAAACCAAACAAATCTTCCATTATTCACTAACTCAACACCATTTTAATCTTCAAATCACCATTAACCGAAACCAACTCATCTTTATTCAAACTCTTCACCACCATTCAACTCAATCTTCATACTCTCCATCATCATACACCAAACGCTTCACAAATATAAAACTTACAAAATAATCTGAGCCAAAACATATCAAGAATCAGAAATTAAACTTAGAACTTACCAAAAACACAAACCGTGATTCAAAACCCAGAGATACGAAACTGAAATAGTGGATGCAGATTAAGAAAAAGCATGATTATGAACCGCCATTGTTACCCGTTTACCGCTGCCGTGGAGGTTGAGCGTGGTTCGTTTCCGCCTTGGAGTGTACAGGGGTGAGTTCCTTTGTTCTTTGAATCGTGGAAGGAGACAGGGAGAATCTTTTTATCCTCTAACGTGTTTTGTGATCCTATTTTCTTTAAATTTATATTTCTTTGTTTTAGTGTTACTGATAATTTAATTAACCCTTTCTTTTTGCTGTTGTTGGATCACGGGCTTGTAAGCCTATTAGTTTGCTGTATATACCACACAAATTCACGATTTACCCCATTTTCTATTATTTTTATTATTTAATGGTTTTTAAAGATTTATGATTTTTGGTGATTAGTCTTGGTTTTATTTTTGGGCCAATGATATAATATAATGGTTTATCGATATTCGATTTTTTAATCGATGTTATCTAAACCTATATGAGACCATATTTTCCGTTTATCCATTATATATCGATTTATTCATTATTTTGGTCTATGATATTATTATTTGATTTGTAGCATTCGGTTTACCGACGTTGTCCAAATCGATATGAGACCCCTTTTCCATTATTTTTAAGGTTTCTAATTAATCTTAGACCCATTGTCATTTATCGATTTTATTATTATTTTTAGCAATCATAAATGGTGATATTCGATTTTTAATAAATCGACGTTATCCCCTAATTTGAGGCCACTCCTTTATTTTCCTTCTTATTTCCCATTTTTCCGATTTATTTTTATTCGGACGATGAATAAACGTTTAGATATTTGATTTTGAATAAATCGACGTTATCTAAACTAAATATGAGACCACTTATTTTTTTTTTTTATTATTTTCAATTTACTTTATTTTGTGGTTGATGATATAACAAATGATCTAAATGTTCGATTTCAACAAATCGACGTCATTTAAATCAATATGAGACCAATTTTATTTTCTTATTCTATTTCTTTTATTTAAATAATTATTTGATTATAATGTGACGCTCGACTTCTCATAGAATGATTCTAAAATTGAATCGATTCTAAGATAGTTAAAGAGCTACATTTTGACGCTTTCGGTTTATTTTCAAGGTCCAACGCCTTCGCATAGTTTAGGAAACTTCACACACGCTTCCTATAAGGCAAATATAATGAACCCTTTTTATTTCGTGTTATCCTGTGTAACTTACTTGTACCCCTCTCCCGATTCTAATGTATGTCATTTACTCGTTTTCGCTTTTTTTTTCGCGAACCCTTGGTTCAATGCCAAGCGGTTTCACTTGCACTTCCTTTAGGTTTTAGTTTCGTTTACTAGGCGTCTTCCTTAGGACTAAGAATTGATCCCACGTAACCAATCAACCCTTACACTCCATTTGCATTCACCTTTCGCGATCACTTTATGCCTCGCAATCGACCTACCCTTTGACCAAGATGTTTCTTTTAGATCCAAACCCTTGATCCAACGTCAAGTGGTATTAGGTAATAAAATACTTTAATAATATGAGAAGAACTGTATGCCACGAGCCTTAAATGGTAGAAAGGAGGATTAGGATCTTTCATTACTCGCTCTGATTATTTCCATCGCAAGACGCTTGGCTTGTTGGTTCGGAATAATCACCTTTACCCATAGTTTTAAATGAAATTCGACTCCTAAATCCCTTTTTGAAAGGGTAATAAAATAAACAACCATCCCTAGTGAGCCGAACTACAAAGCTCTGACATTACCATTGCACGAGGGAATACGTAGGCACGCGGATCTCAATCCCTGCCGAGCACCTAGGATCAATCAAACTTCAATATCAACTCTTTTCCCCTTAGAAAGTAATTCATTAGGCATAGACATCCTTTCTCGCGTGACAACTTAGATGGTTCCCATCGAGTACGATGGATGTAGGGAATCTAATACCTTCCCCTTACATAACCGACTTCTAAACCCATGCAATGGTTACGACAATCTTGTCTTTATCCCTTTCTTCCTGGGTTTTATCTATATTTTCCCTTTCCCTATTTTGGGATAAACAAAAATTAGGTGGCGACTCTTAAGTCAGCCCAGCCGTGATCGCACTCGAGAGGATCGTATTTTCTGAGGTACGGCAGCTAGCGACTCTGCTAGGGACTGGTTCACCCCTATGCAAGTCAAGATTAATCTAGGTTGTTCCATGCTTGTTTGTATGTTTTCCTTTATGTCTTTCTTGTTTATTTTTATTGCTTTCTTTACCGCTTTCAATATTATTTATCTTGTGGTTCCTGGATACTATTGGATCGATACTTTGATTGTAAATGAAACTTGAGTGAAATGATCTATACCCGGGTCTATAAGTATAAACATAAGTTATGGAGGTTGTGTAGTATGGGCTCCCAAGAAATTTTCTCTCGTGGGTTGTCGATACGATAACCTCGCTTGGAGTAGATTCTAATGAGAATACTGACGACCGTTAAGCTTTTGGCTGTGTGGTCAGTTGTTTTCATTAGGGTCATCGACTCTGAGGACCTTTAGACCCTTAAACGTTTTGGCCAAAACAAAGATTGATGGTCGCGTAGTATGGGCTCCCGAGAAATTTGGCTCTCGTGGGTTGTCGATACGAATATCCTACTCAGAATAGATTTTTTCAATGGAGTTGATTGACTGTTAAAAGCTGACATATGCATCAAACAATTGAGAAAAGTCCATAACTCTAAGGCTTTTGTTTAAAACATATGTCGATGGTCGCGTAGTATGGGCTCCTGAGAAAATTTTATCTCATGGTTGGTCGATACGAAGATCTCACTCAAACGAGATTTTGTCGCTCCCCGGATTTCCATCCTGGTACAAACGCGAAAGTGGCGCGGAAAAAGAAAAGAGTCGCCAGCCAAGCATTTTTATCCCGAAGAAAGGGAATGGTAATACTGCACAAACCAGAAGAAAGAAGAGGAAGGACACGGGTCCTGCGAACCAAAGAGACTAAGCTCGGGAGTCGGTTACGACCTGGGAAGGTATTAGCACCCAGATCGTCCGCCGTACCCGACGGGATCCACGCTTATAAAGGAAACTGTTTCAAAGGGTGAGGGTATGAAAGCTGTTGCAAAAGAAAATAAAATGAACTGGAGAAGAAACTGAGAAAAGAACTGAATGAGAAAACAAAGAGAAAAAATGTAGGGAAAATAAAGATTGTGCTCGAACGGGCCCTACCCCGCTGCCTACGTACCTCATCAGGATAATGAGGATCAGAGACGCCGTAGTTCCCCTAACTAGGGGTAACAAGGAAATTGCTTGTTAATTAAGGCTTGAACTGCCTATGCCATTGCTCAGGTGTTGCAGACTCGGACGATGAGTGTGTAACCGTCTTGCAAAATGACAAGTAGGAGCAAGTTCGCGTACGAAGCGAAGGAGATGAGAAAAGAATTCCCGAAGGAAAGACGCTTATTGTTTGTTTGTGTTTTTTAGAAGCTTTTATGAGTGTGTCACAAGAAAGTGAACTCAAGCTCTTTTCCATGGAATGTGCACTTGTCACTACATTCCAAGATGGAATAATAGAACAAGCACACTCAAGTAAGGAGAAGATCCCCAATACTTGAACCCAGAGATTAGGGCTTAGGCTCACTAACTCATTAACTTATTAAGTGTTTTTGGTATTTACAATGAAGAAGTGTTTTTTATGCTTTTCTTGGTGAAGAAGATACCTTGATCAGACTTGTGCATCACAAGGTAAACTTGTACTATCCCAAGATGGGAAGACTACAAGCACACCTCATGGGATAAGGCTATTGCTCAAGGTATTACTTCAAACTTTATTAAGATGTTTTTTTTATGGTTATGATATGAGAAGAGAAGAAGAACCAAAAGGATCACAAAGGTAAAAGTCTAATGGGGGACTAAAGAAACCTAAGTGTTAACATGCATGGATACCCTAAGGTTAGTGTAGTTTTCTATCCTAATGAAAAAGGAAGGAAGAAGAAGAAGAAGAAAGAGATGAGATGAGAAAGGCCTAAGCCCAACAAGCAAAGGGTTAGTACAAATAAACATAGGAAGAAGAGATGAGATTTGGAGATGTGGAACTCACTTCCACACCTCACACTTACCATAGCCCCTGCAAGGTTAGTAACATGCATACAAATGAAATGAAAAGAACAAAATAACATGCCATCATCATACAAACAGAAGTGAAATGATATGTACACATGCTCAATTCAAATTCAACTCACAAGAATGAGGAAAGAAGTATGCAAGACAATATGATGCAACATGGAACACATATGTAAACCAATGCAAACTTAAGAAAGATGCAAGGCAAATATGCACAAACATGGACTCAATGCACACAACCAGAACCAAAACAAGGCAAGGAAGAGCTTAAGAAGCTAACAAGATGAAGAGGAGAGCCACACAAGACCAAACAATCACAAAATGGGAGTGAAAGAAGTAAGAAAGTGAGATGAATACACTTAAGAAATGAAAGGACTTAAAAGGTAAGAAAACACACAAAATTCTAAGACACAAACCCTAAGCAAGGACCAGAATAGAACCCATACCCCAAATGAGAAGAAGAAGTTGACACAAGTGCCCTTCTAAGCTTATAAGAGAGCTAATGAACCAAAAGAAGCAAAATGGGACAAGGTTCAAGACAAAATTCAAATTAAATCAACCAAACATCTAAAAAATTCCACAACTTAAACCAAATGATCTTCAAACATGGTAAATCAATGAGCCAAAAGGATTGGGAAAGATTCAGAAGCAAACTAGGTCAAATGGAGGCAAGAACACAAACTAGGGTTAATAACTTCCAACACAAGTCAAAGGACCAAGACCCAAGGAATAAATTTCTAAAAAACAGGGGAAAAATCACATAAGAACTACAATATCTTAGGAATCCAGAGCAAAAAGAATGAGCAAGAAACTCAAAATAATGAAGCCTAGGGAAAATGAACAAGGCAGTGTACTCAAAAAAGAATTAAAAAGAAGTTAATTGAAATAAGGAAAAATGGAAAATAAAAATTTAGAAAAATAAAAGAAACTTAAAAGAAGACTCAAGAAAGAGGCATCATTCTTCGACATCTGCAAGTTACCCACGAAAGAGGCAACATTTCCAAGCAGGCAGGGCGAGTAATCATAATATATCAGAAATGTACAAGAATATAGAATCATAAATAAATTAGTACACATATCATGACATCGTCAACTACAAAATTCAGCAACAATTAAAACACTATCATGAAATTAATCAACACCAATACAGTCATGAAATTCATCCAGAATATGCAATTCTAACATCCTGATATGCAATATGCATGTGGTACCATTTTCATTGTGAGATGGATAAATGACCATCAATCCTCCACAAAGGAGCACATCGTAAATCATCGAGACACTTCAATCCACACAATGGGATTGAAGCAAATAAATAGGCCGAAGCCTCATCGTGAATGTTATGAAATGCAATGATGCGCTACATCGAAAAATTCCTCAAAACAATTCGCATCATTCATTTCAATCAGCAAAACAACTATCAAATAATCATATATATCATCATGACATTACACCCTGAACACTGGTTCTCTAACCACTCTGACACATCAAAGATTAACCCGTACCCGGTAATTTATAAGGTAATTATAAGGTTATTTCACAAATTCATTTATCAAAAACTATTGCATTTTTCTCGTTTCTATTCATCAAAATAAAGTTCAGTTTGTGCTCTTTCCGACTCTTCAAACGGAATGCAAATCGGACTTACGGTTTAAAAGAGATGAATTTTCAAAGAATTAAAATTTGTCATCCTGTCGCTCCCACCAAATGACACCCAGGTCAAAAGGGGTACAGACGCGAACGGTCGGCGAAAGAGGAGAGCACATACAGGGGTGAACTCAGAAGACAAGAGTCGCCAGCTAGGAATTTTTATCCCGGAGGAAAGGTAATGCTGCATAAACCTAGAAAGATATAGATAAGACGGTTGCAAACCAAAGAGACTGAGAAAGGGGGTTGGTTACAACCTGGGAAGGTATTAGCACCCAGATTTTCCGTCGTACCCGACGGGATCCACGCTTAAAAGATTTGTGTTTTAAAGGGGTAATGTCAGTGCTATTTGTGTATCAAAGCTGGAAAGAATGCCAGTGTCAGTGTAAAAGAAATGTGAAGTGTATGAGAGAAGTGTCAGTGTAAGGACAGGAGTATGAAGCTCAAGACTTTGAGGCTAAAAGAATAATGCTGGAAGGAGGGGGAATATACAGAGACTTTTGTTCGATAACTGTTAAGTTATGCCTACGTATCCTCTCGTGCAATGAGGAAGTCAGAACACCGTAGTTTGACTCAAAGAGACTGAAAGATAAATTGACTTGTGAACTGCTTGCTTGTCTATGCTCAAGTGTATGACCTGTCTGGCTCAGGTGCAAACTGTCTTGCATTAGACGGAAGAAGCGAGTTCTCGTTTATGAATGAATGAGATGAGAAAAGAATCCCGGAGGAGAAGATTATTGTTTGTTTTTGTGTTTTCAATCTTTTATTTCTTTTTGGAGTTTGTCATAAGTTAATGAGCTTAAGCCTAAACCAAGGGTTAGTAAACTCATCACATCCTCCCTCTGATTAGGGGTAATGAGAATACCTTAAGTATGAAGTAAACACCTTACACTTAATCACCATGATGTAGGATTAAGATCATTAACCTACTTGCACTTATTTAGATGTTTTTGGAGTTTTTGTTTAGTGTTAAGTAATGAGTTTAAGCCATAATCAAGGATTTAATGGACCCATTACACCATCCTAATAGAAGGATAGTAGATGAGAACATTTAAGCTGAGGAAAGCTCCTCAACTTAATCCATGATTAGGGATTAACCTCATGACAAAACAAAGCCTTTGTTAAATGGATTTTAATTAATGATAAGGTGAAGAAGTGATTTTTAAGGTTTGTAAGACAACTTGAGGGGGACTTGTCCATTAACACTAGGGTTAGTCCTTCTTAACCAATTAAGGAAGAATTAGAACCCTAATGCAAGGCCCAAGTTACAAGCTTGATGTCTTAGTGATTATTAGGTGAATTGATTAAAGGATTTAAACACATTAAGGGTTTAACACTTAGAATTAAAGTTATACACTCCATCCTAATAGAAGGATACAGGCATAGCCTTAATCACAAAGCCTTAAAGCCTTTAGGGTTTAGTCCCTGATTATGAGATGAGAAGAGAAGACTCAAAGATGACACAAAGGTAAAAGCTAAATGGGGGACTAATAAAACCCTAATTATTATCATGCTTAGTTATTCCTAGGGTTAATGAGGTTTTCAATAAGATCTTCAGAGAAACCACCAGGAAGGAAGCAGATGAAAGGAGCAAGAAGCAAAGAGAAGCAAAACAACTTGCTTCACTTAAGAAGACAAGTTGCTTGAAGAAAGAAAGTAAGATGAACATGAATGAGAAAGCTCACTCAAATACACAAGATAAAATGCAGTAATGATACACAAGAGGGAAGAAAAGAGATTGTGAGAAGTGAAGGAAAATTCACTTCTCAAAATAACTTACCACCTGAAAAATTAGCAAAAGAAATGAGATGCAATGCAAATGAGATGAAATTCCATGGTACAAACCAAAACCAGAAGCATATACATGATGTTAATGATGCTAAAAGGTGATGCAAACACAAGGCAAGACATGAGAATGATCATACAAGGATATGGGTGCAGATGAAACATGTTTGAACCATGGAAGTTCAAGAAACGTTTATGAAATGCAATGGACATATAACATGGCAAATGAAAGATGCAATGATCAAACATGATTCTAATATGTCCTAAGATGTATTATGAATCATGTGGATGCACAAAATGTCATGGCAAGTTGTTGGATGCAAGCAAATGAAAGATGGATGCAAAGGAAGGCACAAATTAGGGTTTATGATCAACACACAAAGCAAAATTCAAAATCAGAAGCAAATGACATGATAAAAAATTGAAAATTCAATCAAAGGTACCCTAAACCTATACAAGTTCACTGCCCAAAGGAGGGGATCTAACTCTTAACCTAGTGAAAGTTATGAATTCCTCAAGTCAATTAGGGTTTTAAGGTACCTCATCATAAAAAATGCAAAACAAATTGAAAATGGGAGATCAATTCAAACCAAATTTATCCTATAAACTACATGCCATGAAGGATGCAATGCAAGAAGAACCATCATCAAACTCTCAAAGGTTAGGCAGAATGGATTTTTCAAAGTTTGCACAAAAATATTGCCTTAAAATGAATTTAATTCCATGGTAAATTGTCAAAATGCATCAAGAACTAAAAATAAATTTGTTTTGATAGTTTGATAATGTTTCTAAATGTTTTAAAATGCAATGTGAGTTTTTTTTGTGATTTTTAAATACCTAAATGTATTTTTAATTAATTAATTTTCATTAACTAATTAAAAATAAACATTTAAATGATTTAAAAATAATTTTTAATGCAAAAAATAAAAATAAAAATATTTTTGGGTTTTAAAAGTTAATGAAATGCTTGACAAAAATTTTCAGAATTTTTAAATGATTTTTGCTATTTTAAATAATTCGTGCAAATTAAATACAAAATAAATGAAATTAAAATTAAAATATGAGAAGTAATCTAAAGGAGAGGCCAGGATCCATTCTGGGTTTGTGGGTGTTGACTTGGCGCCACATCCAATGGCCCAAGTTCATACCAGGCTAATCTTTATTTAATAATTAATTAAACCTAGGTTAATTTAATAAATGACTGATTAGGGCTTAATGAGCCATCTGAGCCATCCACACGCGCGAAGGAAAGCCAGATCAAGGGCTGGAATTCAAAGTTGCTAATTAAACATGCTTAGCCCTAATTAACCTCAGGCGACCGAAGATAAGCTCCGGTCGTCTTCTATGGTCATCTCCCTCACCTGAAACACCCAAAACACATCCCCAAGACTTCCAAAACTCCAGAATCAATCCCCTAACAATGGGTAACAAGAATCTAGGGCCAAAAACAATTTATCTTAACCACACAGTGAGAATCGAAGAAAATAAATTCTAGGGCAAAAGTTTTAGAACATCACAAAATGCTTGTTTCTGGCTCATTTTCAAAAATAAATACATCCCCATGATCAGGGCAACACATAGAACAATATTTTAACAAGAAATCAGAGTTCTGGAAAATTTGTTCATCATGTTACCTGAGATTGAGCTTTCGAATCCTGGGCTTTCGGACCTTCTGCTTTGTGCTTTTCCACTCTAATGAACTCCTTGAAGCTTCTGGTAAGCTTGGAATGAGTTTATATGGAGGATTTTGAAGTTTCCAATTCAGGGGTGGTGAGAATCGTATTTCTGTTTATGGTGGTTTTGGGCTGCTTTGATGGGTCAGGGATGATCAGTGGAGTGTTTTGAGATGGATGGTGGAAGAAATTTGGGGAATGGGTGGCTGAATTATGGGATTCGATAGAAAATGCAAGATGGAGGATTTTTGTGAACTCTAGCAATGTTGTGGATTCATGCCTGCTTGTTGTGTGTTTTCAGTCTCTTTTAGTCCACCTATCAAGCTGTGATAGGGCAGAGAGTTGTTGGTGGCACAGCTTGATTGGTATGACCCCTTTTGCAAAAATTCAAGTCTAGGTGTACTATGAGGTATGGGCTGTTTTAGGGCTAGAACAAAAGCATGTCTGCTGCAGCTTGAATCAAGGCAGACCATGGAAGTGAGTTTGAGGCCTACTTGCAAGTGGATTAGGGTTTATGTGGCTTTTTGCAATTTTGTGATCTTTTGGCCCTTTTGTGATTACTTGAAGCATAAGTCATGAAAATGGGAGGTTCTTTGGTGCAATCTGATTTTTAAGTCATGATTCATGTTTGTGTAATGCATAGAAGTCAATTTGAAGTCACATAAAGGCTTGGCATGAGGTTTTGTAACTTTGCCTCTTTGGTACAAAAGTGAAAATTAAGTGATTTTTGCCAACTTTGACAAGCCATAACTTTTGATCCAAAATGAATTAGAATGAGTTCTTGTACTTTTTGAAAATGGGAGGATCCATTCTACAACTTTCATGACCAAAGTTTTCTCATTTGAAGCATTTTTGAATCAATTTGAGGAGGTTGAAAAACTTTCCCAAAATAGCAAGTTTACATTACAAGTCACTTTCCCAAAAAGGCAATTTTGAAAATGGCTTGAAATTCTTCAATTTTGTGAACTTCTAACATCTTCTATGATCAAATAAAGATCATACACATTCAAAATGATGAAGAACACCCTTTGGTTGGGTCATTGGGGGCCATAGATGCCCTGATTTTGCACTGACTTGCTCAAGAAGTCAACTCTTGATTAGATGCCTTCCCCATGGAATTTCTTCATGAAAAATGATATGCATGATCCTCACAACATATAGAGACCAATAGAAACAAGAATGACCAAAAAATTTGGAGTTATGGCCTCTGAAACCAAAACCCTAATTCTAGGTCATCTGTGCAGTTAAACCTGGCTCTACTTCCATGCCTTTCTCAGTTCTTGTGATTCTTTGACTTCCTTGATCTTTGTGAGGACATGATATGATGTTTGAACACACATGGACCCCTTTGAAGTGATTGAAGACCTTTAGAGTGGCTCAACTGGCTCAAGGATGGCTCAGATCACAAACCCTAGATGCAGATGACTTTGAATCAATGCAGTGAAGCAAATATGCAATATGAGATGATGTGATTGAACTTATGCATATGAAAAGATCACAAGCCATGGTGTGAATGGGTGAGGGAAAATTTGGGGTGTTTACACATCCCAACAGTGTTAACCGGTTAACCAAAGCGTAATTTCATAAAAATATTCAAAGTTTTCAATGGTTAACCGGTTAACCAAAGTGTTAACCGGTTAACGCCTGTTTTCCAGCAGTCCTCTGCTATACAATTGCAGACTGTTCCAATTCCAAAAATCCCCAAACCCCATTACGGGTTTCACATCATAACACTCAAAAACCATTCAAAAACACCAATTGAACCTCAACAACATCAAGACAACAATTATACAAACAAATATACGATTACAACTCATTCCAATCACTCTAATTCATCAAGATTTCTCATAAAACTCAACCTAACTCAAAACCCCAAAAACCCCTAAAACTCATACCATCCTAATCCATTCATATTCCAATTCCTATACATTTATCATAGATTATAAAAACTCCCCATACCTTAGAGAATTTCGTCGCTTTGCACTCTTCTCTGGGGTTCCCACAACCTCCTGACTCTGAGCTTCTCCTTTCTTCAGAGCACTTCTCCAAACACGATAGAAAACAAAAATGAGAAAACTGATCGTATTCTCTTCTTTGGATATATTATCCCAGTTTAGCCTTTTCCCACCTTACGCTCATAATTTCACAAAAGGACCACCTTACCCTTTTATTTAATATATTTTTAATAATAATAATAATAAAATAGCATAATAAAACACTATTTACCCTTATTATATAAAAATACTCATTTTCTCCAAAATTCTCAAAATAATCCAAACTCTCCAATTTTTCTAAATTAATTAAATAAATGATTAAATAATTAAATTTAGATTTTCGGGGCATTACAACTCTCCCCTACTTAAAGAATTTTCGTCCTCGAAAATTACCTGAAGTAAATAGAGTCGGATACGACTCCCTCATCTGATCTTCGCGCTCCCAAGTCCAACTTTCTCCAGCTGGTCCTCCCCACAATACCTTCACTAAAGCAATTTCCTTGCCTCGAAGTCGCTTCAATTCCCTACCATCAATCCTTACTGGTACAACTTCAATCGTCAGATTATCTCTCACCTGAACATCATCTGTCTGAATTACATGCGACGGGTCCGGAATGTACTTCCTCAACTGTGATACATGGAATACATCATGTAAATTCGCAAGAGAGGGAGGTAAAGCCACCCGATAGGCCACTTCCCCTATCCTCTGCATAATCTGATACGAACCGACGAAACGTGGAGTGAGCTTTCTAGACTTCAAAGCTCTTCCCACACCAGTCATAGGAGTAACTCTTAAGAACACATGATCTCCCTCTTGGAACTCAAGTGCTTTCCTTCTCTTATCGTGATAACTCTTTTGACGACTCTGCAACGTTTTCATCCTTTCTTGAATCATTTTTATCTTTTCAGTTGTTTCTTGGACAATCTCTGGCCCAAGTACCAAACTCTCTCCTGACTGATACCAACATAATGGAGTACGACAACGTCTACCATACAACGCCTCATATGGAGTCATCCCGATACTAGCATGAAAACTGTTATTGTACGTAAACTCGACCAACGGAAAATGACTATCCCAAGACCCTTTTTTATCTAATGCACAAGCTCTCAGCAAATCTTCTAAAGATTGGATTGTTCTTTCCGTCTTAGTACCCAAGCTCATCCTCAACTTAGTACCCAAGGCATCCTGCAAACTCTTCCAAAACCTCGACGTAAACCGCTGATCTCTATCCGATACAATACTTGAAGGTACACCATGCAACTTCACAATTTCCTCAATATAAATCTCAGCTAACCTTTGCATGGAATGGTTAATCCGCATCGGCAAGAAATGTGCCGACTTAGTTAACCGGTCAACAATTACCCAAATCGAATCATTACCTCTAGCAGTCTTAGATAACCCAGTCACGAAATCCATGGAAATACTATCCCATTTCCACTCAGGAACATTCAATGGTTGCATCATTCCTGAAGGTCTCTGATGTTCTATCTTTTACTTCTGACATGTCAAACAAGCATATACAAATTTAGCAATGTCTCTTTTCATACCTGGCCACCAAAACAACCTGCGTAAATCCTAATACATCTTCGTAGCACCAGGATGAATACTCAGTCGACTCTTGTGCCCCTCTTCTAAAATACTCTTTTTAATTCCTGCAATATCCGGAACACATACTCTATCTCGGAATCTTAAAACTCCATCTACATCAACTCGAAAGTCACCTGCATTACCTTGATCAACCAACATCAATTGATCAACTAATTTCAAATCAGACTTCTTACCCTTACGAATCTCTTCCAAAATCTCACTGGTCAGCTTTAACATTCCCAATTTCACACTATCAGTAGTAGTTTCACACAACAAGCTCATGTCTCTGAATTGCTCGATCATTTCCAATTCTTTCACCATAAGCATTGAAATATGCAACGACTTCCTACTCAAAGCATCAGCCACAACATTTGCCTTACCCGGATGGTAATTCAAATCAAAATCAAAATCTTTCAATAATTTGAGCCACCGCCTCTGTCTCATATTTAACTCTTTCTGATCAAACAAGTACCTTAAACTTTTGTGATCACTGAATACTTCAAATTTTGAACCAAACAAGTAGTGCCTCCAAATCTTAAGCACAAACACCACAGCTGCTAACTCTAAGTCGTGAGTAGGATAGTTCCTCTCATGAACTCTTAAATGTCTAGAAGCGTAAGCAGCCACCTTATTATCCTGCATCAAAACTCCACCAAGACCCATCTTGGAAGCATCACAATAAACTACAAAGGACTCATCTGGATTCGGTAAGACCAACACTGGCGCGGTCGTTAATCTTTTCTTCAGTTCTATGAAACTCTCTTCACAAGCAACATTCCACACATACGCTTGACCCTTCCTAGTCAATTGCGTCAACGGTAAAGCTATCTTAGAAAAACCTTCAATGAACTTACGATAGTAACCAGCCAACCCAAGAAAACTACGAATTTCTGTAGCTGACTTTGGAGTCTCTCACTGCAATACCGCATCAATCTTTGAAGGATCCACCGAAATTCCACCACTTGAAATTACATGGCCGAGGAAACTCACTTCCCTTAGCCAAAATTCACACTTAGATAATTTAGCAAACAATTTATTTTCTCTCAACACTTGCAACACAACTCTCAAATGCTCGGCATGTTCCTCTTCTGATTTAGAATATACCAAGATATCATCTATGAAAACCACCACGAACTTATCCAGATACTCATGAAAGATTCTATTCATATATTCCATAAACACACCAGGTGCATTAGAAACCCCAAACGACATCACCGTATACTCATAATGCCCATATCTCATCCTGAAAGCTGTCTTTGGAATATCATCAGCTTTAACTCGAATCTGATGATAACCAGACCTCAGATCAATTTTACTAAAGACACAAGCACCTACTAGCTGATCCATCAAATCATCGATCCTCGGAAGTGGGTACTTATTCTTGATAGTCACTTTATTCAACTGTCGGTAATCGACACACAATCTCATACTACCATCCTTCTTCTTAACAAGCAACACCGGAGCACCCGAAGGAGAAAAACTGGGTCTAATGAACCTCTTCTCTAACAATTCTTCTAATTGTTTCTTCAACTCATTCAACTCTGAAGCCGACATTCTATAAGGAGCCATCGAGACAGGACTCGTACCCAGTACTAAGTCCACAGAAAAATCAATCTCACGTTCCGGTGGTAAATCACTTATATCACCAGGAAACACATCTTGAAATTCACAAACCACAGGCAACTCTGCACTGACAATCTTATCATCAACTTGCAATGAGGTAGACACTGCAAACATCAAAGCTTCATCTAAAACAAGTTCATCCACTTGCTTAGCAGATAAAAACATCAACTCACCATTCCCGCTCAAATCAGGGAACTGCACCGTCTTACTATAACAGTTAATATGAACATAATTGAATTCCAACCAGTTCATACCAAGGATAACATAATTTGGTGTAATGGTAGGCACACCAAATCCATCACAAAATTCTTCTCGAAAATTTTCAAAGGACATTTCAAACAGACAAGCATGGTAGTCACATAACCATTAGCAGGAGTCTCTATTATCATATTACCGTTCATATTAGACAACTTTAAACCCAATCTATTAGCACACTCAAGAGAAATAAATGAATGTGCAGCTCCAGTGTCAATAATAGCAATCAACTCAATATTATTAATAAAACAGGTACCTCTGATCAAGTTGTCCTTCATCATAAATACGGCTCTTATCCACCAACTCTGCATACTTGCGAATTTGTTGGCATCCAATTCCATGCTTAATTTTAGGTCTCAGTCCATTCTCAAACTTAAGGCACTTGGAAAGTTCAGCATCTGTCCTATTGTAGTGAGGACAAAACTTCACCAGCCTTTCAAATTTGGCAGCATACTCTGCCACTGTCATGTTTCCTTGCTTCAGCTCAAGGAATTCTATCTCCAACTTACCACTAGCATCTTCCGAAAAATACTTCTTAAGGAACTCCGCCTTAAATACAGTCCAAGTCACCACAACAGCCTCATCCTTGAGACGCTGACGAGTATTATCCCACCAGTCTTCAGCTTCCTCAGACAACATATGAGTTCCGAATTGAACTTTCTGCGCGTCAGCACACGCCATCACTCTGAAAATCTTCTCAATTGCCTTGAGCCACTTTTGTGCGCTCGCAGGGTCATGAGTTCCTTCAAACACAGGTGGATTATTCCTTTGGAATTTCTCCAATGCACGAAACTCATCATGCACATTGTTTCGAGCAGCAGTCTGAGAAAGAGCTGCAATAGCATCAGCGAGAGCACGCGAGTTGTTTCCAGCCATTCTGCACAACACTTACCACATAAGAAGAGAATAATCGTTAAATAAGTAACGACTTGACAACTGACTGACAACAACAAGACTTGGCCGGACAGACCAACCAGGCTCTGATACCACTAATGTAACACCCTTCTACCCCAAAACATAATATTTAAATAATATCAGAGTAATCATCTAAAAGGGTATTACATATCATCATAAATCAACACAACAGTGTCCTATCCCGTAACACGGGTTAATCAACATTAAAATATCATAAATCATTTCACAGCGGAATTTAACTTCATAAACATCATTTTCACCATCCTGAATTTAACATCATAAAATGGAAAACATTATCCAGATAACAACATACTGAAAACAGTTAACAGAATAAAACCCATCCCAGTGTTACATGACACAGAGTAGGACACATAAACCAGAACCACTCCTAAGGAACACTAAAGCATGCTCCGAGACTCATGAATTACTCCTATTGCACTGCAGGACTATTCTTCGACATCTGCAAGTTACCCACAAAAGAGGCAACATTTCCAAGCAGGCAGGGTGAGTAATCATAATATATCATAAACGTACAAAAATATAGAATCATAAATAAATTAGTACACATATCATGACATCGTCAACTACAAAATTCAGCAACAATTACAACACTATCATGAAATCAATCAACACCAACACAATCATGAAATTCATCCAGAATATGCAATTCTAACATCCTGATATGCAATATGCATGTGGTACCATTTTCATCGTGAGATGGATACATGACCATCAACCCTCCACAAAGGAGCACATCGTAAATCATCGAGACACTTCAATCCACACAATGGGATTGAAGCAAATATATAGGTCGAAGCCTCATCGTGAATGTTATGAAATGCAATGATGCGCTACATCGAAAAATTCATCAAAACAATTCGCATCATTCATTTCAATCAGCAGAACAACCATCAAATAATCATATATATCATCATGACATTACACCCTGAACACTGGTTCTCTAACCACTCTGACACATCAAAGATTAACCCGTACCCGGTAATTTATAAGGTAATTATAAGGTTATTTCACAAATTCATTTATCAAAAACTATTGTATTTTTCTCATTTATATTCATCAAAATAAAGTTCAGTTTGTGCTCTTTCCGACTCTTCAAACGGAATGCGAATCGGACTTACGGTTTAAAAGATATCAATTTTCAAAGAATTAAAATTTGTCATCCCAACAGTGTTAACTGGTTAACCAAATCATAATTTCATAAAAATATTCAAAGTTTTCAATGGTTAACCGGTTAACCAGAGCGTTAACCGGTTAACGCCTGTTTTCCAGCAGTCCTCTGCTACACAATTGCAGACTGTTCCGATTCCAAAAATCCCCAAACCCCATTACGGGTTTCACATCATAACACTCAAAAACCATTCAAAAACATCAATTGAACCTCAACAACATCAAGACAACAATTATAC
Source organism: Lathyrus aphaca (assembly GCA_963966055.1). Classification (NCBI taxonomy): domain Eukaryota; kingdom Viridiplantae; phylum Streptophyta; class Magnoliopsida; order Fabales; family Fabaceae; genus Lathyrus; species Lathyrus aphaca. The sequence goes on along the minus strand of OZ014523.1, from coordinate 303,855,138 downwards.
AAACAAATATACGATTACAACTCATTCCAATCACTCTAATTCATCAAGATTTCTCATAAAACTCAACCTAACTCAAAACCCCAAAAACCCCTAAAACTCATACCATCCTAATCCATTCATATTCCAATTCCTATATATTTATCATAGATTATAAAAACTCCCCATACCTTAGAGAATTTCGTCGCTTTACACTCTTCTCTGGGGTTCTCCACAGCCTCCTGACTCTGAGCTTCTCCTTTCTTCAGAGCACTTCTCCAAACACGATAGAAAACAAAAATGAGAAAACTGATCGTATTCTCTTCTTTGGATATATTATCCCAGTTTAGCCTTTTCCCACCTTACCCTCATAATTTCACAAAATGAGCACCTTACCTTTTTATTTAATATATTTTTAATAATAATAATAAAATAGCATAATAAAACACTGTTTACCCTTATTATATAAAAATACTCATTTTCTCCAAAATTCTCAAAATAAGCCAAACTCTCCAATTTTTCTAAATTAATTAAATAAATGATTAAATAATAAAATTTATATTTTCGGGGCGTTACATTAATGACTGGAACTATTTTATATAAATAAAAACCAAAATGAAAAAAAGAAATAAAGAAAAGAAATTAAAATAAGAAGAATTGGGCTGGGGGTGTTAGTAGCAAGGGTATTGCGTTCAAAATGATTGGGCTGAGTGTCTGGGGGGGGTGAAAAGCAGGACTGAGCCCAATAAGGCTGCGCTGGCTTATAGACTTATGGTGGGATTTTATGAAAATAAGCTGGAAAAATCAAGGAACTTCAGATGAATCTAACGCATGTTGTGGACCATTCATTAAATGATGTGGACTCACAATTGGATATAAGGTGAGGACCTATGGTTATTATCATGTGGTTTGAAACACAAAGTATTAAAACAGAATTATAGAAACACGTGAGAAGGAGGGGGCTATATGGACGCGTGGCCAGATCCAGGGCGTACAAGGGCAAGATCCAATGGTGCCTGAGTCATCTTCTTCATCACACAAACCCTAGTTCATATTTCCAGTTTCCAGTGACCGGAGCTAGGGCTCCGGCACCGGAATTCATACCAGAAGCACAAACAACAAAATAAATGAACATAAAACTCCATATCCACTAATTGATAGGCCCTGAGTTCGAAAATGAGATCAAAATGAGCAATGGATCCATGAAACAGGCGGATCGAACAAAAACAAATTTGACCAAGAAACTTGAAATACAAATATCTCACACTACAATGCACCATTTACTAAACTACAACTTGCTGAATGATCAGTGCACCTCAAATATCACAAAACAACTAATCAATTTCATTTTTAGATCTGAGGAATCCAAGGCATACCTGAGTTGCAGATCTGGAAATGATGAGATAGAAAGCCAAATGATGGATGCAGATCACTCTATACTCACTCTAGATGCAAAATAAATGCATCTAAAGCCTTGAAGGTGGCTGGATCTGAGGCTTTGCCCACACCTTCCCTGAAATGGAAATGTTGTTGAACTTGAGAGATTGCTTGAAAGAATGTGTGATTAATGATCCTTAGCTTGCACTGATCAAGAATCCACAATTTGTTTTTAGATTGAGCAAGTGTGTGATGAGAAATGAGAGAAAATGCAAGTTGTGCATAAACTTGGAAATAAGAGAATGAGAGAGAGGTTCAGCTTTCTGAAACCCTAGCTTCTTAAGTATGACCTCACAATCCAATGCTGAAAGAATGCCAAGGTTTGCACGTGTGGATCATGAGAAATTGGTGAATTTGCAAATTTTGCAATTTGGTGTGAGAGCATGCCACCCTCATGCTTTCCTTGGCCTCTCAGCACATGTGCAATGCAAATCCCACCCTTGATCATAATCCAACAAGTCCTGGCCCTTAGATCAAGTCATCACACTTTTCTCATGATTTTGCCAATTTTGCATTTTTGGAGTGAACTTCTTGCCTTGCACGAAAATGGGATATTCTTTGGAGCAAAGTGATCCAAATGAAATGTGTTTTAACATTAGAAACATAATTGATCCATACCAAGCCTTGAAAATAAGTTTTGAACCTTTTTGCTTTTGTGCATGCATGAAACTTTTGTTTTTGCCCTAATTTGCAGCACTTTTTCGAGGGCCATATCTTGCAAACCATGAATCCCATGAAAATGTACTTGTACTTTTTGAAAATGGGAGCCCTTAATCTCCAACTTTCATGTTTGAATTTTGTCCATTTGAAGAAATTTTTATCATGTTAAGTTCATTTGAAAATTAGGGCAAAAGTTGCCAAAAATGGAAATTTCCAAAAACCAAATTTTCACCAATTTTGCAAAAACCCTCAAATCTTCATGATTCTTGAGCTTTAAACATTCCAAACCTCTTATAACATTGTAAAGACACCCCTTGGCAAGAAAAAGTTGGTTGGACCCCTTGAAATCACACAGTTGACTTTTTAAAGGCACAATTGACCAATTACTTCATCTGCAAGCAACTGAAGAATTTCTTGACTTCCACATGGAATTTTCTCATGAAAATTGGTACCTAGGATCCTCTTGACATATAGAAGACTTTTCCCAAATGAAATGACCAAAGTTGTGAGGTTTTGATGCTTGAATCTCAAACCCTAGTTTAGGTGCCTTGTGTAGGAGCTTTGCCCTATCCTGGCTTCTCTGATGATCATGCAATCTTATGAGCTTTTGAAAATGGACTTGAACTTGTAAATGGAGTGTAGACCCCTCATAGGACTTGTACCTATCCATTGGGACCCTTGTCATGGCCTGTGATGCCTCAAGAACCTCCACAGATGATCATATGCTTGATGCTAGGACATGAAGAATGTTATGCCTCATCTTTCCATGTTAGGATGCTAAGAATATGATATGTTCATGATGAATATGATGTGATATGATGCTTAAAATGAAGAGGGCAAATGTAGGGTGTTACATCTGCCCCTATTCAAACAACTGTTGATCTGAAAAGGACGGTAGCACGGGCTATCGACCGTTCAAGATAAACTGTGGTTGAATACCAAGAAGACCAGAAATTTGCACTCTGACGAAGAATGCAACACTGGGAAATAAACCCAACCAAATGACGCTTTGGTGACTGAAGGGGAAAAAAAAGAAGACGAGCTTCTTCCAAGTTAAAACTGATATCTGGAATAAGAACACTTTGACAAACGAGTCTTCTAACAATCTTGTTACGCTAGGAGTTGGACATACGAGTCCTCAAACACTGCAAGAACATATGACTTGAGACAGACAAATCTCCTTTGGATATACCTGTTACACTAGGACCGGGATGCATTAAAGTCTATGGGATAGACATGCATAATCAAGGTAGACGAACCTTCTTCATATATTATCCGTGGATATATGGTATAAGACAAACGAGTCTTCTTCGAGCAAACCTGTTATGCCAGGTGCAACAATAATATTGGTGCCTGAGACAGACGAGCCTCCTTCGGATATACCTATTACGTCAGGACCGGTAATCATTTTGACATTTATTCCCACAGTCAGGATTTTAAACCTCTTCAATATAGACGAGTATTGGATGATCATCAAGATAACACAAACGAGTGCCAACAGTCAATGATACAGACGAGTATCAGACGATGATCTAAGAAACACAGACGAGCGCTTCAGGCGATGATACAGACGAGTATCAGCCACTGGTATAGACGAATACCAGAAATTCAAACACAGACGAGCATTTGGAGTAGTCACAGAAGAATACCAGGATAATCATCAAATCACCATATACAGATATAAGCTAACACAGACGAGTGCTGGGATGATACAGACGAGTATCCACATATTACAGATATCAAATATCATAACACAGACGAGTGTTGGAACTTGCAGACGAGCAACAACAGGTAATAAACACAGACGAGTGTTGGAACTTGCAGATGAGCAACAAACAAGGTCCAATATCAGACACAAACGAGTGTTGGGAATTGCAGACGAGCAACAACAAAGTAATCATATACCCAACACAGACGAGTGTTGGGCAGTGCAGAAGAGCAATATTGGAGTGATAACACAGACGAGTGTTGGAAATTGCGGACGAGCAACCAGAAATATTACAGATATCATATCATCAAAACACAGACGAGTGTTTGAGGAGTGCATACGAGCAACAACAAATACTGGATACCAAACACAGACGAGTGTTTGAAATTGCAGACGAGCGATATCAAGGTAATCATGGACCACTCCTGGGGAAAGCAAACGAGCAATACCAAAGGATAACACAAACGAGTGTTGAAAGATGCGGACGAGCAACAATAAAGTACGAACACACAGACGAGTTCTGGAGAAGTGCAGACGAGAAACAAACCAGGCTAGAGCATAGACGAGTGCTGGAGATTGCAGACGAGCAATAAACAAATGCCTGATTGGCTCCCTGAGTTATAACTCTGCAGGGGAAGACAAGTTAAGAGGTCTGGACACCTAACTCTGACTGAGGTGAAGAATACCTGGCTGTATCATCAAATTGACCCAAAAGTATGGAAACTTTGTTGGGGAATATTTCACTGACGGAAGTGAAAAATCAAATATGAACTCTGTGGGGACAGATCATCTTCAGACTTGGCTGGGAAAGATGCTTCCACAATGTTCTGGCTGGGGAGCACATTTGCTGATTCTGAACTCTGGTTGTGATCCTTGCTGGGGATAGAATTCTGGCAATTCTAACTCTATGAGGACATCAGACACTCAGCTTCCTGCTGGGCACTCCACTGGGGAAGAATAAACTGCTTGGGCTGCTTTCCAAGGCTTAGCTGGGGAAGAATCTGCTAGAGATAGGAAATGCAAGGTGTCTCTCATGAGGAGAAACAATCTGCTTGGGAGAAAGTGACGCCATCCTGCAACCTGTAACAACACAAAACACAAGTGTGCCCCGGGGATTTGCATGGTATGATCTATTCATCCATTGTCACCCGACACTCAAAGAGGGCTTCAATTATTTCCCTGCAATGTCATTTTCTTTTAAAATTATCACCATGTTCAAATGCAATGCTATTTTTGCCAAAAATTCAGGACATTTTGCAAACAAAAATAAACACAACACAACCTTTTGACTGAATATTCTTTTTATTTAAAGGCCTCTGAATAGGAAAAAATTTACATCAGGAAGCAACCACCTGGAAAAAGGTAGCCACCATAAAATTGAGAAAAGAAACTATCCTAATGGCAATGGGCACGGCATCCCAATGAGTTCCATTTCTGCTATGACCAGCATGTCTTCGAGACTCTTCGTTCTTGTCCTTGCTTTCTGAGAGGATGAAGGGACAGTTTCCTATCCTTCTGATATTGTCAGGTTGTACGAAACGATGACGTGGTTCAGATTACTCGGATCGCAATTGTTCGCTTATTCCCTTGTTTTGCGTGGATCTCCCTTTCAGGTTTTCAATCCACCGGGATACCCTTTTTTTCCTGAGCTGTCCAATGTGGCTTTTCAGCTCAGCGGGTGAACATTTTTTTTATTTATTTCCCTAACTTTTTCCCGAGATTTTTATTCTGTTTTTAGCTCGCCAGGATGCCCTTTTTTTTCCTGGACTTTAATTCTGTTTTTGTGTCCAGCGGGTCTCTTTATGCAAAGTATTTTTTAACTGCGTCCGAGTTAATAGGGGACTGGAAGTCATCTCCATCCATAGTGGTGAGCATCAGTGCTCCTCCTGAGAAGACTTTCTTCACTATGAATGGTCCTTCGTAGTTTGGGGTCCACTTGCCCCTGTGATCTGAACCTGGAGGAACAATCCTCTTCAACACAAGCTCTCCCACTTGATACTCTCGAGTACGTACTCGTTGGTCGAATGCTTGCTTCATTCTCCTCTAATAAAGTTGACCATGACAGATAGCCACTAATCTCTTTTCCTCAATTAGACATAGCTGATTGTAACGAGCACGCACCCATTCAGCCTCATCAAGCTTCACATCCATCATCACACGCAATGAAGGAATCTCTACTTCAACAGGCAGGACTGCCTCCATACCATATACCAGAGAGAAGGGGGTTGCCCCTGTTGACGTCCTTACTGACGTTCGGTACCCATGCAACGCAAATGGTAACATCTCATGCCAATCTTTGTAAGTGACAACCATTTTCTGCACAATCTTCTTGATATTCTTATTTGCTGCCTCTACCGCACCATTCATCTCTGGTCGGTAAGGAGAAGAATTGTGATGCTGTATCTTGAAGTCCCAACACAAGTCTGCCATCATCTTGTTATTGAGATTAGAACCATTGTCAGTAATGATCCTTTCGAGCACTCCGTATCTGCATATGATATCCCTTTTCAAAAATCTTGCCACCACTTGACGAGTGATGTTGGCATAAGATGCTACTTCAACCCATTTGGTGAAGTAATCAATCGCAACCAAGATGAAGTGATGACCATTTGAAGCAGTAGGCTCTATCTTTCCGATCATGTCAATGCCCCACAAAGAAAAGGGCCAAGGAGATGACATGACGTTGAGCGGGCTTGGAGGAACATGCACTTTGTCTGCATATATCTGGAATCTGTGGCACTTATGAGCAAATGAACAACAGTCTGCATCCATTGTCATCCAGTAATACCCCGATCTCAGCAATTTCTTAGCCATATCATGCCCTCCTGCATGGGTACCAAAAGATCCCTCGTGGACTTCCTGCATTAACAGGCTTGCTTCGTGTCTATCCACGCATCTGAGCAAGACCATGTCAAAGTTTCTCTTGTACAAAACCCCATTTGTGTTCAAGAAGAAGCTAGAAGCAAGTCTCCTTAAGGTCTTATTGTCATTGGAAGATGCCCCAGCTGGGTATTCTTGCTTTTCCAGGAATAACTTGATATCAAAATACCAAGGTTTCTTGACAGACACAGCATCTACAGAGAAGGCATGAGCTGGAGCGTCAATCCTGGAAATATCAATTTTGGGCACATAATTCCAACACAAGACTTTGATAGACGAAGAAAGAGTGGCCAATGCATCGACAAACTGATTTTCATCACGTGGTATGTACTGAAGTTTAACTGTTGTGAAGAACGTCAACAGTTTTCTAGCATAATCCCTGTATGGAATTAGATGCTCTTGATGCGTATACCACTTGCCGGTAACTTGGTTAATGACGAGGGATGAATCTCCGAATATATCGAGGTTCTTAATCCGAAGATTAATAGCCTCCTCTATTCCCATTATGCATGCCTCGTATTCCGCTTCATCGTTGGTGCAGCCAAAAGTAATTCTGGCAGTGAAGGGAAAGTGAACACCTTCGGGAGTGATAAGAACGGCACCAACTCCACGTCCATTGATATTGACTGCCCCATCAAACATCAACTTCCATTTGGATTCAGGGTCTGGCCCCTCCTCCGGAAGTGGTTCCTCGCAATCGTTTGCTTTGAGGTACATGATGTCCTCATCAGGGAAATCAAACTTCATTGGTTGATAATCATCTTCAAGAGGTTGTTGTGCAAGGTAATCCGACAATACACTCCCCTTGATGGCTTTCTGAGAAGTATATTGGATGTCGTATTCTGTTAAAATCATCTGCCACCTAGCAACCCTTCCGGTTAACGCTGGTTTCTCAAAGATGTACTTGACAAGATCCATTTTGAAAATGAGCAGTGTGGTATGAGTCAACATGTACTACCTTAGTCGGCGAGCAGCCCATACCAAAGCGCAGCAAGTTTTCTCAAGCAGTGAGTAACGGGATTCACAGTCGGTAAACTTTTTGCTAAGGTAATAAATAGCGTACTCTTTTCGACCAGACTCGTCATGTTGGCCTAGAACACACCCCATTGACCCTTCTAGCACGGTCAAGTACATGATTAAAGGTCTTCCTTCAACTGGAGGCATTAGAATTGGAGGCTCCTGCAAATATTCTTTTATTTTGTCGAAAGCTCTTTGGCAGTCATCGTTCCACCTGACCGTTTGCTCTTTTCTTAGCAATTTGAATATTGGTTTGCACGTGGCAGTTAGATGAGATATGAACCGAGAGATGTAGTTCAACCTCCCTAAAAACCCGCGCACTTCTTTTTCTGTTCTCGGTGCAGGCATATCTTGAATTGCTTTTACTTTAGCAGGATCTACCTCAATTCCTCTTTGACTAACAATGAAACCCAGCAGTTTCCCGGAACGCACTCTGAAAGTGCACTTGTTTGGATTCAACCTCAGCTTGTACTTGATCAGTCTATCAAACATCTTCTTCAGATTGACCAGATGCTCTTCTTCGTCTTGGGACTTAGCAATCATATCGTCCACATAACACTAAATCTCCTTGTGTATCATGTCGTGGAACAATGTGACCATCGCCCGCTGATAAGTTGCCCCGGCATTCTTCAAACCAAAGGGCATGACCTTATAGCTGAATGTACCCCACGGGGTAATGAACGTTCTCTTCTCCATGTCTTCCGGCGCCATCTTAATCTGATTATAACCAGAGAAGCCATCCATGAAGGAAAATACCGAGAATTGAGCAGTATTGTCTACCAACACATCAATGTGTGGCAACGGAAAGTCATCTTTTGGGCTTGCTCTATTCAAATCCCGGTAGTCAACGCACATCCGGACCTTGCCGTCCTTCTTTGGTACCGGTACAATGTTAGCTACCCAAGGGGGTTAACTAGTTACAACAAGGAACCCGACATCCCATTTCTTCTGAGCCTCCTCTTTAATCTTCATCGCCATGTCAGGACGAGTTCTTCTCAGTTTCTGTTTCACAGGAGGACAGTCCTCTCTCAAAGGTAACTTATGCACAAAGATGTCGGTATCCAACCCTGGCATATCTTGATATGACCAAGCAAAGATATCAACATACTCTTTCAGCATACTGATCAGCTCTTTCTTGACGTCAGCCTACAGACTGGCCCCAATTTTAATCTCTTTCTTCACATCTTCATTGCCAATGTTGATGATCTCAATTTCTTCTTGATGAGGCTGAATAACCCGTTCCTCTTGTTTCAACAATCTGACCAATTCTTCAGGGAGGTCATAGTCTTCCTCAACCCCTTCATCAGCTTGGTAGACAGGATTGTCAAAGTCATGCGTGGTCATAACATGAACGTTATCAATGGAATCCGAATGATCAACACTGTACAGATGATGTGCTTATTCAGAATCTGCTTATTTTGAAAAGAGACGCAAACACAAAGCAAAAAGGGAAAACACATTGCCATTTTTATATTTTTTGTGAAAAGTTTTAAAACAAAGAAAGAGAACACAAGTTTGTCTGAAAATGTCCTTTTATTTCACGGTAAAATAAGATGCATACAAAACATGGTGGCCTAATACAATGGATCCTAGCATTTTGGGCAGAATGCTGGATTTGACAATGCAGTATGATAATAAAAGGAAAAAAAATGAATTACTCTGAGTGCCAGGTAACTTGGACAATGTCTTCAGCAGACCAGTTTCTTAGCTCCCCGCCGGGCGCACACGGGTGAATCCAGTTGTCCCAGTCACCGTCACTGTCTCCCTCTTGGCTTGTCACACAGATCTGGTTGCGGTCGAGCAATCCAGCGCTTGTAAAGGTAATGGCTTTACCACTCGGAGTAGATCCACCTGACTGATACCCCAAACCAAACTTGTCGTCTTTCTTTTCTAGCTCCAGCAATTTGCCCCAGCCTTGGGCACTTCCTGACTGAACAACCTCCTTTGCCTGCTTGTAGGAATGGATAAAGGTGCCTTCTTTCTCACTGCTCTTCTCCACAGGAGTTAAGATGCTGACGTTGACTGCTTCGAAGGCTTGACATAAAGTCTCATGGATCTCTCCATCCATCTCTACATACTTGAACATTGACAAGTGGCTTACGAAGATGTCTTCCTCTCTGCAGACTATGATTACCTGGACATCAACTACATATTTGAGCTTCTGATGCAGGGTTTAAGTTACAGCCCCAGTAGCATGAATCCATGGGCGCCCCAACAAACAGTTGTACGCGGGCTGGATGTCCATGACGTAGAAGATACTTTTGAAGACTTGAGAACCTATTTTGACGGGCAACTCAACTTCTCCAAAAACTGATCTTCTTGAACAATCAAAAGCTTTGACAATTAAATCACTTGGTCTCAGGACTATACCATCAACATTGAGTTTCATTAATGCCTTCTTCGGAAGCACATTAAGGGAAGAGCCTGTATCAACAAGAACATGTGACAACATAGCACCCTTGCACTCCATAGTGATATGTAATGCTTTGTTGTGGTTTCGGCCTTCTGACGTGAGGTCTCTGTCAGTAAAGCCCAGCCCATGGCTTGCATTAACACTGCCTACTACAGCTTCAAGTTGGTTGACAGTGATTTCTTGAGGAACATAGGCCATTTGCAGCACTTTCAATAAGGCCTCTCTGTGTGCGGGAGAACATATCAGCAGTGATAGAATGGATATCTTGGAAGGTGTCTGGTTCAACTGCTCGACCACCTTATAATCACTCTTTTTGATTATGCGCATGAATTCTTCGACCTCCTTTTCGAATGTACCCTGCCCAGCAACAGGAGCAGTTGTTGATTCATCAGTCACAGCTTGCTTTCCTTTGGCTTTTGACGAAGCCTCAGCCTCAGGATCCCCTCTCAGCACAGGGGGAGCAAATAAACGACCAATTCTGGTAAAGCCTCCAACTCCTCCGACATTCTCTACAGTCGGGTCAACAACAACAGACTTGCTCTCAATATTCTGTCCAGCCACGTATACATCTGAGCCGTAATGCCATGGAATGGCTTTATCGTCTGTGTAAGGAACAGGCCCAGGCACGGTGATAGTCACAGGACTGATCTCCGGAGCATAAATGGTAACAGGCTCTCTTCTGGCAGGCATCTCTGCTTCATCATAAAAAATGGTTATGGTTGACACATCATCAGCTTCATCACCAACTTTGTTAAACTGCAAAGATCCTTCATCAATCAAACTCTGCAAACCCATCTTCAGCTTCTCACACCCATTCTCAGCATTCAGACACTCTTCACAGTCAGAACTGCAACCAGGAAACACTTGACCCTTCAGCATCCTCTCCTTCACTACCATCAAAGGAGTCTTCACTTCTTCAATACTCAGCATAAGACTTAACTTTTCACCACCCTCAACTGCATTGATTCTTGCCCCTCCATGATTCGGAATAGGGTTCGAAGTAACATTCTGCGGTGGTGCGAAGTTGATTACTTTGGAGTCTATAAGGTCTTGGACTTTGTGGTGCAGTGCCCTGCACTTCTCAGTCGAGTGCCCGGGTGCCCCAGAGTGGAAAGTGCATCGTGCATTGACATCATAACCCACTAGAAGCTCTCCAGGAGGTGGTGGTGCCAAATTTCTCAATTGAATCAGATTAAGGTCCAACAATCTTGGTAGCAAAGCAGCATACGTCATAGGGATTGCATCAAGCACCCTATTAGCCGGGTGAGTTTTCCCTGGCTGATAGGGTCTCTGCTGATAGTTGTTTCTTTGTGGTTGATGTTGTTGTTGATGTTGTTGTTGTTGAGGTTGCATCTGTTGCACAGGATTAGAAGGAATTGTGACAGCTGCCACATGCTCGTACGGTCTTCTATAACCACGGCCCCGGCCTCGGCCAAATACAACATTTGTCTCCCCTTCTCTTCTTCTAGGAGGTCCACTGAAAACTTTCCTTGCTCCATTTGAACTGCTAGCACTTGTATCTTGGATCTTTCCCATCTTCAGCAAGGTCTCAACCCTCTCTCTAGCAATTACAATGTCATTGAATTTAGTGGCAGAACTGGACACCAATCTTTCAAGAAACACACCCTGCAAAGTCCCCATAAACATGTCAGCCATCTCGTTCTCTAGCAATGGTGGTTGCATTCTGGAAGCGAGTTGACGCCACCTCTGAGCATATTCTTTGAAACCCTTCTTAGCAGTCTGAGACATGTGCTGCAATTGAGTTCGATTTGGAGCCATGTCAAAATTATATTGATATTGTCTCACAAAAGCTTCCGCTAGGTCCTTCCAGCTCTTTATATTGACTCTGCTAAGCTTCATATACCATTCCAGAGAAGCTCCAACCAAGCTGTCTTGGAAATAGTACATCCAGAGTTTTTCATCATCCGTGTGCGCAGCGATCCTTCCTACAAAGGATTGAAGATGGGTCTTCGGGCATGCAGTGCCATTGTATTTCTCAAAAGTTGGAACATTGAACTTGTAAGGGATTCTGACCCCGGAACCAAGCCCAAGTCTGTTATGTCAAAGCCCAAAGAACTCTGGGATTGAATAGCTCTGATTTGTTCTGCCATTTCCTCAAACCTCTTGTTCATCTCAGCCCCATGACCTTCAGCTTCGTCCAGCAGAGTGAACCGTTCGTCCTGTCCGTCCATTTGAACATTATTCAGCCCATCATTGATTATAGTAACCCCTGGCTGTGTTACAGGGATTTCCACTTGACGTGCGCTCACACCGTTATGATTACCATCAGCAACAGTGTTGTTCCTGGCTTTATTTTCAATCAACTCCCGCAGACGCTCTTGATTCTGACCCATGCCTACCATCAGAGTCATGAAATTATCCATCCTTAGCCTCAGGTCAGCTAAGTCAGCTTGCATCTGGTCCATGACTCGCTCTCTGTTGATCTTTGTTGGATATCTGTGTGCGACTGGTTGTTCCCGAACTTTTCTGGGAGCTATAGTGCCTGAAACACAAAAGACATTAGCAACTGAAGCACTACCTGCAAAACAAACAAACAGGTTATATACAATGCAATGTAACTGCTCATGTTCCCAGGTTTTAAGCTTTTGCATGCCCCAGTTCTTGCATCTACTCCAGACATTCACTTTGAGTATTAACTTTCAAACTTTCTCTGTGATGAGTGTTCAGCCATTAGCAGTATCAGACAAACGAGTCTTGCATATTCAGAAATGATAATTTGCACATTAACACTGTATATCATGGACAAACCACTGTCGGCTAAAAGTCAGAGCACAAACAGAAATATTCCCCGAAGGGTTACAAGCCATGACATGGAATAAAAGACAAAATAAAATAAAATAAACAAGACTCCTACAACAAGTCTGTAGGTAGTCCGTAAAATAAACTAAACTAAGGACCCAGGCTCTTCCACCTCTGCTCTGCCCTTCTTGACACCCGCTCTCAGCTTGAGCTCTTCAATCTCTTTTCTTGCTTCCTCCAAGGCTAACTGGCTTTGTACTAGCTGCTGAGTCTTTTCCCTCCGGATGGTGTGGACTTGCTCCACCTCTTCCTTTTTGAAGGCCATTTGCACTTCAAAGAACTCTTCTTTCTCTCTGAACTTCTTCTGCTCTTCCTCCCTTTGGCCTTGCAACCAAACAATGGATTGACGAGCATCCTTGAGAGTCTTCAAAGTCTTTTTGCGTTCAGCTTCTCTTTTAGCCTCCATTAGACCCAACCGGTGGAAGTGAGCTTCCCTTCCAGCAAAGTATTTCTCTTTAGCTTCCAAAGAGGCTTGGATCTTTTGCAGCTTCACTTCTGCTTCATTCTTGGCCCTGTTGGCATGATGGTACAAGCTTACCATCTCAGCATTCTCCATTCTAACTTCATGCAGCTGAGCTTCCAGCTTCTTGTACTCTTCAAGGGAGACAGTACCACTCTGGCTTGGCACTTCCTTGGGATAAAGTGGAGCTTCAACTGAGAAAGATATGAGAACTGCTTCTACATGTCTTTGCAACCATGCAACAAATGGTGGATACGTCTTGGGATCAACTCTGCCAAAGTCTTTCTTACCTTTCCTTATCCTGTGAGCCCAGGCTTGGACTGCTTGTTGAACTAACTCCTTGTTTCCTTTCACAGGAAAATACAAAGACTTAGCAAACTCTTCCATTTGTGCAGGATATTTCAAAGGATAACCAAACTGCTTTCTGACTAATGTTGGATAATAACTAATGACACCCTTCCTTCCCAGCAAAGGCACTCCAGCAAATCTTCCGCAACTGACCAGCAACTCTTTACCTAGCAGATCTCTATCATATCCCCAGGCAATATCTTCAACAGTTAACCCCATCAGTCTTCTTGACCATCTCCACTCATCCCTCATCTCCTTGAAGGCACTTGATTTTGGCAGTTGTCTGGCAAACCACTCAGCAAATAAAGAAGCACAGCAACAAACTGGACCACCCTTACCCTTCTCATTCCTGTAATGAACACTGTAGTAGAAGTTACCCAAAAGAGTAGGCACTGGATTGCCTTTTGCAAAGATTGAGATTACCTACAAGCTGACAAATTCTTTCTCTCCTGGGAACAAGCTGGACCCATACACCATCAAAGCAAGCAAAGCACCAAAGTCATTCCAATTAGCCTCTGTAGCATATCTCTCTGCCTCTGGTATGAGCACACTCCAAGGGAGTCCTTTGCCTTCACTCTCTTTCAGAGCCTTCTTGACTGTAGCAGCTGGCAGACGACAAACTTTGGCTATGTCTTCTTCTTTAAGCACATCCTCAGACCCATAAAATGGCAATGTCTCTCTGATTGGAACATTCAGCATGCTGGAGATCTCTTCCAATGTAGGAGCTAAGATGTAACCTGGAAAATTAAAGCAACACAACAGAGGATCATAAAACTGCAACAAGGTATGCAAACTGTCTTTCTAGTCTGCAGTGGGCTTGTCCACAAACTTCAGTATCTGGCCATATCTTTTCCTGAAATTGCCCAAAACTTGGGCATTCATCAGACCTGCTAACTTCTGAACACTTCTAACTTCAGGCTGAAGAAAAGTGTAATGAACATTCTTTTTCCTTGGAACTCTTCTGATTTCTGCCATGGAGATAAGATTTACCAGAACTGGGAACTGACAATGAACAATGACCTGAAAATGGGAAACATAAACAGTTAATTTAAGAATGATGCAAATGCAATGCAATGCAGGAATATGATCAACTGGGACCATCTGGAAATTGGATCACTGAACACAAGGGACCCTCTGATCACTGGCAAACCAAAAGTCCTCTGAATCACAACTCTCTGATAATCACAACTCTCTGATAGAAGATCTCAAAACCACAGTACCAAGAAATCCAGAACCAAGAAAACCAGAACTCCAGAACCATAGGACCATAGAACCAAAGATCATAATCATAGGACCACTGAATATGAGGATGTGTAGAGGCCAAGGGTTCCTGCAAACCTGTAAACCCCTCCCAATCTCACTGGTAGGCTCCGGGTCAGACATCACGGACTCTCAAAGCCGAATAGCAATAATACTTTCACCATCTCTGAGAAATGGCTTATGATCAAATCAGGGAATCGGTTTGGCATTATGTAATACGCAGGGAGGCCTCAGCTGAGTCCGGGAAACAAGGTCATCCTATGTGAGTCCCAGGTGGGCCCTCGGATGCGAATGGGTTTGCCACACAATGTGGTCTGCCACTGTCATCACTGAAGAGGGATGTTTCCACAAGGTTCTCAATGATCGGTCCCCAGCTGCACATAACGGTCAAGGTTATGTAATAAGAGAGGAAGATCCCCATATCAAGACATTTCCAAGACAATCGCAAATCTGGGCGTGGAACTCACTACTACCCCCATGACAAGATCTCATGAGGCCAAATTGGAACCACTCTAAGTCCTAAGGTGCACTCGAGCCGTGGTAATGAGCTCACCTCTCAGACACAGTAACACCCATCCCACCAAACAGAAAACCAGTCCAGACAGTCCAGTATATACACATGATGCAGGACATAAGTACTGAAAACTGTAAATAAAGCTGTAAACAAACAACAATAAAATACAACAGCACACAGCAAACAAACATCACCCAAAGAACAAAACAAGAAAGCGCTAGGATAGACTCACAAGGGAACCAGAGATACTCTGGTAATGCACTCCCCAGCAAAGTCGCAAGTTGTCGCTCCCCGGATTTCCATCCTGGTACAAACGCGAAAGTGGCGCGAATAAAGAAAAGAGTTGCCAGCCAGGCATTTTTATCCCGAAGAAAGGGAATGGTAATGCTGCACAAACCAGAAGAAAGAAGGGGAAGGACACGGGTCCAGCGAACCAAAGAGACTGAGCTCGGGAGTCGGTTACGACCTGGGAAGGTATTAGCACCCAGATCATCTTCCGTACCCGACGGGATCCATGCTTGCAAAGGAAAGTGTTTCAAAGGGTGAGGGTATGAAAGCTGCTGCAAAAGAAAATAAAATGAACCGGAGAAGAAACTAAGAAAAGAAATGAATGAGAAAACAAAGAGAAAAAATGTAGGGAAAATAAAGATTGTGCTCGAACGGGCCCTACCCCGCTGCCTACGTACCTCATTAGGATAATGAGGATTAGAGACACCATAGTTCCCCTAACTAGGGGTAACAAGGAAATTGCTTGTGAATTAAGGCTTGAACTACCTATGCCATTGCTCAGGTGTTGCAGACTCGGACGACGGGTGCGTAACCGTCTTGCAAAATGACAAGTAGGAGCAAGTTCGCGTACGGAGCGAAGGAGATGAGAAAAGAATTCCCGAAGGAAAGGCGCTTATTGTTTGTTTGTGTTTTTTAGAAGCTTTTATGAGTGTGTCACAAGAAAGTGAACTCAAGCTCTTTTCCATGGAATGTGCACTTGTCACTACATTCCAAGATGGAATAATAGAACAAGAACACTCAAGTAAGGAGAAGATCCCAAAACTTGAACCCAGAGATTAGGGCTTAGGCTCACTAACTCATTAACTTATTAAGTGTTTTTGGTATTTACAATGAAGAAGTGTTTTTTATGCTTTTCTTGGTGAAGAAGATACCTTGATCAGACTTGTGCATCACAAGGTAAACTTGTATTATCCCAAGATAGGAAGACTACAAGCACACCTCATGGGATAAGGCTATTGCTCAAGGTATTACTTCAAACTTTATTAAGATGTTTTTTTTATGGTTATGAGATGAGAAGAGAAGAAGAACCAAAAGGATCACAAAGGTAAAAGTCTAATGGGGGACTAAAGAAACCTAAGTGTTAACATGCATGGATACCCTAAGGTTAGTGTGGTTTTCTATCCTAATGAAGAAGGAAGGAAGAAGAAGAAGAATAAAGAGATGAGATGAGAAAGGCCTAAGCCCAACAAGCAAAGGGTTAGTACAAATAAACATAGGAAGAAGAGATGAGATTTGGAGATGTGGAACTCACTTCCACACCTCACACTTACCATAGCCCCTGCAAGGTTAGTAACATGCATACAAATGAAATGAAAAGAACAAAATAACATGCCATCATCATACAAACAGAAGTGAAATGATATGTACACATGCTCAATGCAAATGCAACTCACAAGAATGAGGAAAGAAGGATGCAAGACAATATGATGCAACATGGAACACATATGTAAACCAATGCAAACTTAAGAAAGATGCAAGGCAAATATGCACAAAAATGGACTCAATGCACACAAACAGAACCAAAAAAAGGCAAGGAAGAGCTTAAGAAGCTAACAAGATGAAGAGGAGAGCCACACAACTCCAAACAATCACAAAATGGGAGTGAAAGAAGTAAGAAAGTGAGATGAATACACTTAAGAAATGAAAGGACTTAAAAGGTAAGCAAACACACAAAATTATAAGACACAAAACCTAAGAAAGGACCATAATAGAACCCATACCCCAAAAGGACCCCAAATGAGAAGAAGAAGTTGGCACAAGTGCCCTTCTAAGCTTATAAGAGAGCTAATGAACCAAAAGAAGCAAAATGGGACAAGGTTTGAGACAAAATTCAAATTAAATCAACCAAACATCTAAAAAAATCCACAACTTAAACCAAATGATCTTCAAACATGGTAAATCAATGAGCCAAAAGGATTGGGAAAGATTCAGAAGCAAACTAGGTCAAATGGAGGCAAGAACACAAACTAGGGTTAATAACTTCCAACACAAGTCAAAGGACCAAGACCCAAGGAATAAATTTCTAAAAAACAGGGGAAAAATCACATAAGAACTACAATATCTTAGGAATCCATAGCAAAAAGAATGAGTAAGAAACTCAAAATAATGAAGCCTAGAGAAAATGAAGAAGGCAGTGTACTCAAAAAAGAATTAAAAAGAAGTTAATTGAAATAAGGAATTAATATGACACTTGGAAATTAGGAAAAATGGAAAATAAAAATATAGAAAAATAAAAGAAACTTAAAAGAAGACTCAAGAATTTTTTGGGAATATTTTAATGACTGGAACTATTTTATATAAATAAAAACCAAAATGAAAAAACGAAATAAAGAAAAGAAATTAAAATATGAAGAATTGGGCTGGGGGTGTTAGTAGCAAGGGTATTGCGTTCAAAATGATTGGGCTGAGTGTTTGGGGGGTGTGAAAAGCAGGACTGAGCCCAATAAGGTTGTGCTGTCTTAGAGACTTATGGTGGGATTTTATGAAAATAAGCTGGGAAAATCAAGGACCTTCAGATGAATCTAACGCATGTTGTGGACCATTCATTAAATGACGTGGACTCACAATTGGATATAAGGTGAGGACCCATGGTTATTATCATGTGGTGAGAAACACAAAGTATTAAAACAGAATTAAAGAAACACGTGAGAAGGAGGGGGGCTGCATGGACGCGTGGCCAGATACAGGGCGTACAAGGGCAAGATCCAATGGTGCCTGAGTCATCTTCTTCATCACACAAACCCTAGTTCATATTTCCAGTTTCCGGTGACCGGAGCTAGGGCTCCGGCACCGGAATTCATACCAGAAGCACAAACAACAAAATAAATGAACATAAAACTCCAGATCCACTAATTGATAGGCCCTGAGTTCGAAAATGAGATCAAAATGAGCAATGGATCCATGAAACAAGCGGATCGAACAAAAACAAATTTGACCAAGAAACTTGAAATCCAAATATCTCACACTACAATGCACCATTTACTAAACTACAACTTGCAGAATGATCAGTGCACCTCAAATATCACAAAACACCTAATCAATTTCATTTTTAGATCTGAGGAATCCAAGGCATACCTGAGTTGCAGATCTGGAAATGATGAGATAGAAAGCCAAATGATGGATGCAGATCACTCTATACTCACTCTAGATGCAAAATAAATGCATCTAAAGCCTTGAAAGTGGTTGTATTTGAGGCTTTGCCCACACCTGCCCTGAAATGGCAATGTTGTTGAACTTGAGAGATTGCTTGAAAGAATGTGTGATTAATGATCCTTAGCTTGCACTGATCAAGAATCCACAATTTGTTTTGAGATTGAGCAAGTGTGTGATGAGAAATGAGAGAAAATGCAAGTTGTGCATAAACTTGGAAATGAGAGAATGAGAGAGAGGTTCAGCTTTCTGAAACCCTAGCTTCTTAAGTATGACCTTACAATCCAATGCTGAAAGAATGTCAAGGTTTGCACGTGTGGATCATGAGAAATTGGTGAATTTGCAAATTTTGCAATTTGGTGTGAGAGCATGCCACCCTCATGCTTTCCTTGGCCTCTTAGCTCATGTGCAATGAAAATCCCACCCTTGATCATAATCCAACAAGTATTGGCCCTTAGATCAAGTCATCACAATTTTCTCATGATTTTGCCAATTTTGCATTTTTGGAGTGAACTTCTTGACTTGCACGAAAATGGGATATTATTTGGAGCAAAGTGATCAAAATGAAATGTGTTATAATATTAGAAACATAATTGATCCATACCAAGCCTTGAAAATAAGTTTTGAACCTTTTTGCTTTTGTGCATGCATGAAACTTTTGTTTTTGCCCTAATTTGCAGCACTTTTTCGAGGGCCATATCTTGCAAACAATGAATCCCATGAAAATGTAATTGTAATTTTTGAAAATGGGAGCCCTTAATCTCCAACTTTCATGTTTGACTTTGGTCCATTTGATGAATTTTTGATCATGTTAAGCTCATTTGAAAATTAGGGCAAAAGTTGCCAAAAATGGAAATTTCCAAAAACCAAATTTTCACCAATTTTGCAAAAACCCTCAAATCAACATGATTTTTGATCTTTAAACATTCCAAAACTCTTATAACATTGTAAATACATCCCTTGGAAAGAAAAATATGGTTGGACCCCTTGAAATCACACAGTTGACTTTTTAAGGGCACAGTTGACCAATTACTTCATCTGCAAGCAACTGAAGAATTTCTTGACTTCCACATGGAATTTTCTCATGAAAATTGGTACCTAGGATCCTCTTGACATATAGAAGACTTTGCCCAAATGAAATGGCCAAAGTTATGAGGTTTTGATGCTTGAATCTCAAACCCTAGTTTAGGTGCCTTGTGTAGGAGCTTTGCCCTATCCTGGCTTCTCTGATGATCATGCAATCTTCCGAGCTTTTGCAAATGGACTTGAACTTGTAAATGGAGTGTAGACCCCTTATAGGACTTGTACCAATCCATTGGGACCCTTGTCATGGCCTATGATGCCTCAAGAACCTCCACATATGATCATATGCTTGATGCTAGGACATGAAGAATGTTATGCCTCATCTTTCCATGCTAGGATGCTAAGAATATGATATGTTCATGATGAATATGATGTGATATGATGCTTAAAATGAAGAGGGCAAATTTGGGGTGTTACAAATTTATATGGTGAAGTCAATCAACCGTCATGTTTATGGCGTGTGTGATGAACAACCATATGGATTGTTAACTTTGGGGTTCCTAAAACTTTATAGCCTACCCGGCAAGATCCCTGTAAGGAGAGCAATCCAAGTATCCTCCATTTGTACATAGAATTTTGAAATCCTGACTTTATGTGTAACATCTCTTCGCATATTATTTGCTTATCATTGCATTCATATTTTCATTCATAGTCGCTCATGTTCATTCGTTCTCGTCCTCAAATTTGTTGAATCTCCGTCAAGCTGATTCCTCCATGCAAGTACAGAACTAGAGCCTACGAAAGAGGAAGAATGGTTGAGAAAGAAGAACACAACAAGTGATTCAGAGAAGACATTGATGATTTGAAGAGCAGTGTGAGCAAGATTATGGAAATGCTTCAAGCCTTGTCTACTAAAGATGCTCAACCACTGAGGACTGTCATCTCTGAATTCAATAGCTTCGTCATCAATCCTAAATCTTCAAGACCACCTGCCACTTGTACAGAATTTGGTTTGCCACCAGGTTACACTCCGCCCTTTGCAACTACTCAGATGGCTGGGACATCCACTTTTTACAAACCTGGAGTGTTCGTTGAATCTCAACCTAATATGCATATTGTTTCCCAAACCGCTCATGTGAATCCTCCTTTTGTGTACAATCCACCACCATCAGTACAAGGAGAAGCTGGAAACATTAAAGATGTCAAGGAACAATGCATGACTCTGGAGAAAAGGATAAGAGTTGTTGAAGGATTTGATGTTTTCAATGCTGCTGCAGCAAACATGTGTTTGGTTTCGAACTTGGTTATGTCGGACAAGTTCAAAATGCCAAAATTTGAAAAATATAAGGGAGACACTTGCCCGAAAAGCCATATATGGTCATGTACTGTCGCAAAATGGCTTCCCATGCTGACAAAGATAAATTTCCCATCCATTGATTCCAGGATAGCTTGAGTGGAGTATCCTTGAAATGGTATATGGGACTCGAGAGAAGTTGTATCCAATGCTGGCAGGATCTGCTTGATGCATTCCTGAAACAATACAAATACAATATGGATATGGCGCCTAATCACTGTAAACTTCAAAACATGTATCAAAAATAAAAGGAATCATTCAAAGAGTATGCTCAACGCTGGAGAGAGCTAGCTGCTCAGGTGGAGCCTCCCTTGGCAGAAAAAGAGTTGACTGGTCTTTTCATGGACACCCTTTAACCCCTATACTGGGAAAGGATGATATGTAGTGTATCATCTAGCTTTGCTGACCTAGTCACTATCGGAGAGAGACTAGAAGAAGGAGTCAAAAAAGGAAAGTTTGGGAATGTTGAAGCTTCTAATGCTACAAGAAAGTCCTTTGGGAACTTTCAAAAGAAGAACGAGGGTGATACTCATGTTGTCACTGCTAAAAGACCCAATTACAGGAAACAACAATACAGTGAGCCATAAGTAGCTGTAGTTGCTCCTATAGAGAATGCTCCACAAGCTCGAGCTTATCCATAAAGGAACGTTGGTCAGAATCAGACTCGCAATCCCATACATAGGGCTCCCATTGACCCTATTCCTATGAAGTATGCTAAGGTGTACCATTTCTTATATCAGAAGGGTCTGATCACCACTATACCTCTGAATCCTCCAAACCCTATTCCAGCTGGGTTCAAGACTGATCTTCATTGCCCATTCCATGAAGGAGTTGTTGGTCATGATATTGAAAATTGTTATGCTTTCTAGTCCTGAGTTCAAGATTTGATCAGAGGAGATGTGATCACTTTCACCCAGAGAGGGACTCCCCAGGTTGATAGAGATCACATGCCAAAACAGAGTGGCTGAAGGTTTTTTCAGAGAATCACAAGTTACTACCTAAAGTCAGTGGATCAGACAGGAAAGCTCATCCTTGTTGCTGACTAGACACTATGCCTTATTTCTTTTCAGTTTTTTTTTTAATTTCCTTGGTTGTATTGTGTGTACTTGCTTTAAGACTTGTTTATTTTCTTTAATGTTAATATTAATGAAATGAGCATCGCATATTTTGGATCAATTCATTCACTTTCATATTTGTGCATATTCATACTTTTCCTTTTCAAAAATAAAAAAAATATATATATATATATATATCGTTGTTTCTCTTATTTATCTGTTGTTTAAGAAATGATTGGAGGGAGGATGACGAAAACAAAATACCCCAAGTTGTTGAATGGTATGCTTTCAAAATAAAACCTTGTTGATGATATACATACATTATTTCAACTCCCAAACACCGGAGAAATAAGGAAGTTAATCCCTTGTCAACCCCTTTGAGCCTAGAAGTTGGAATTTCTTTCTACACGAAAAAACCACAATCTTAACCAGGGGAAGGGTAATGCTCTATTAATTTGAATATGAATTCAATTTCAGGAGAATCATTCCTTACACCTTTCAATAAGGGTCAAGCCCAGGTTTTCATTCGCACACATCAAATAATTGTCGAAGAAGCTGATGGCAGTCATTGTCCAAAAAAATCAAAAGTGAAAAAGCTGCTAAGTCAACACCTAAAAGGCGACTTAGGAAAAAATAAAAGCATCCCAGTGGAGTGGAAACGTCAAAGATACAGTCCAGGCAAAAGTAAGGGATAATAATAAATTTGAATCAAGAGAGGTCACCAAAATCCTCAACAAAGACAAAGAGAGGTCGCCAATGTTCCTCAACAAAGACAAGTATGAGTTGACCCAAAGTCCTCAGCAAAAACAACAAAATGTTGTAAATAAGTAATGACTTATATTAAATAATACTTTGGCATTTAAGCTATCATCATCGCCATTACAATTCCAATCTCTCAAAAACCTGAATGCATAGGTTGAATTAGTTGAACATAGGACTGGAGATCATCATGGAGAATGGGTTGGGTAAAATCAAATTTTGAGCCTTATATCCTTTGTTTTGAAAACTGTGAACCAGACCACGTTACGACCCCTTAAAGACCAAATTGAAGCTAGGTTTGTTTTGAAAGTATATCATAGAAAAGTTGCGTAAGCTGACTCCCAAAAGAATTTCCAATCATCTACTTTGGTATCATACCTTTTGCATTATCTTTCACTGTGCATTACCTTTCACTTTGCGTGTTTGAATAAACATTGCATTCTTTCTAGTGATTACTTTGTTATACACCAATGTCATTCCAATAATGATTTTGATTTCAAAACTTTCTTAAGCATTGCATTAAAATTAACATTTTTGAATGAATATTCAATTTGCAAGTAAACACTCATCATCAAGGAATTTTTAAACAGTTGAGAAACTTGGCCCGTGATCCTATCAGGGGCATATCACTGTCAAGGATCTTATTATTCAGAAAAACTCTTTTCAAGACTCATATTGGGGCAAGCATTTCAAGCGACCAGTCAAGTAGTCATTCTAGAAATTAGTCAACATGGGGCAGTCTACTTCAAGCGATCCCCAAAAAGAATTCTTATCACTCCTTCCTAACAGGATCAACAACTGAATACTTCTAACAGGTGTAGTAGAAGTTGTTTTTAAGTCATATTTCAAAGGAATAGTTGGCAAAGTTCCATTTGTTGTGAAATCAACTACTTCAGATGCACCTCTCCAAAAGAGTCTTACCCGATGCTCTTAGCATTTGCATTGCAAGCATTGACCATTCATATCATAAAAAAATTCATATCATGCATAGTTCTAAGTTTACTTCGTGATCATATGCATTTCTCGAGGTCTTGTCATCTTACCTTGTGGTCAAAGTCCAAATTTTGGCACCCTTAAAGTATAATTTCTATTGGAACCACCAAAAGTCAAAGTCCAACTAACTTGGCACCTACTAAAGCGGATGTGTTTGCCACTATGTCTTTCATATGATGTCTTTCTTGGATTCTAGTTTCTCACTTTGGTTGTTCCCATTGAAAAATTCAATTTATTTATTCGAATTTCTCACTCTGGTTGTTCCCATTGAGAAGTTTAGTATTTTCCCTTCAAGTTTCTCACTCTGGTTGTTCCCATTGAGAAATTCAAATTTTTTCTTCGGATTTCTCTCTTCGTTTAATCCCATTGGGAAGTTCAATACAATTTCTTCTAATTTCTCTCTCTGGTAGTTCCCATTGAGAAATTCAATATGTTTCTTTGAATTTCTCACTCTGGTTAATCCCATTGAAAAGTTCTTATTTCCTTCAACTTTCTCACTCCGGTTGTTCCCATTGAGAAGTTCTTATAAATCCTTCAATTGTCTCTCTCTGGTTAATCCCATTGAGAAGTTCTTATTTCCTTCAACTGTCTCTCTCTAGTTGATCCCATTGAGAAGTTCTTATTTCCTTCAACTATCTCTCTCCGGTTAATCCCATTGAGAAATTCTTATTTCCTTCAACTTTCTCACTCTGGTTGTTCCCATTGAGAAGTTCTTATATTTCCTTCAATTGTCTCTCTCTAGTTAATCCTGTTAGACGCTGTGGCGAGTGATCTAGAGGGGGGTGAATGGACCACCTCCTTGATTTCAAGGATTTAAAACGATTTTCAGAGTTTTCAAAGAATTACGCAAACAACGGTCCCAAATATACAAGCGTCTATTCTGAACCGGCCACTAGAAGACCAGACATGTGATAACGTGTTGGATTTTCGATTGCGATGATAAAGGATTAAACACACAATATATAAAACAGTTGAATGCACCTATCACTAAAGCTATTTACAATGAATCGAAAAAAAAATGAAAACGTAAATAGAGATAGAGAAGAGATACAATACGCCGAGATTTGGTAAGGAAGTTCCCCACGTTCGTCCTCGCGTGTGGATACGTCTCCCTCTCAAAATTGATGAATCCGTCGATTACAAGGTTGCAATACAAATACCAGAATTCTAAACACCTAGAACTTCCTATTGTATCAACCTTCACTTGATCTGAGCCCAATCAAGATTCCCTGCAAGAAGTACAAGTAATTCACCGGTTCCACGACCTATTTGCGAAATCCCCCGATTTCCAAAACTTTCGCTGTAGCTGAATCTGACTTGTAAACGTGACTAACAAACCCTCAAGAACACGCCCGTTCTTGAAGGAAAACCCACCTGGTTTTTCCTTGAAACCTTCTATCAATCTTCAACTCAGCTGGATCTCCGATCGTACCACTGAACGTTATCTCGAAAGCCTTCAATTCACAGGACAGCAAACACTTCCTTGTTGATGTTCTTGAATTAAGATCTTTGAGAAGATGATGAAGATGAATTTGATTCTAGGTTTCAAACTTGCTCAACATTGAAGTTCCAACACTCCAAAATCCCTTTCTTGATGTGTTCTTCAATGATCTATCACTATAAAATTCGTCTCTGATTTTCTGTGATCTATTTTTACTAAATGAAACAAAACACATATATGTATGCAGGTTCTGTTAGAGAAAAAACAGATTAATGAATCGATTCAAGCCTTGATGAATCGATACATACTGAACATATTTGTAAAATCAGAACCATTTAAACAACATGAATCGATACATCATAAGATGAATCGATTCATTTTGCGAATTTCCAAAATCCTTCAAACAGCATGAATCGATTCATGCTAGAATGTATCGATTCATTTTGCGTATTTTTCCAAAAGTTCAAAAACATTGAAAACAAAAGAAACAAAACTAAAGCAAGCATTTTTCTTAATGTAAAGAAAACACAAACACTTAAAAATAATAATCAATCAAAAACTAAGGTTGCTCACAAATCCCATTGGGAAGTTCAGAGTGTGTTCTTCCAATTTATTTCTCCAGTTAATCTCGTTAAGAGGTTCATTATGATTCCTTCCAATTTCTCTCTCTGGTTGATCCCATTGAGAAACCTGACATATGTCTTTCATTTCTTTCAAATTTCTCACTCCGGTTGGTCCCATTGAGGAATTCAATATGTTTTCTTCAACTATCTCTCTTTGGTTGATCCTATTGAGAATTATGATTTATTTCCTTCCAATTTCTCTCTCCGATTGATCCCATTGAGAAACTTTACACGTATCTTACATTTCTTTCAACTGTCTCTTTCCGGTTCATCCTTTTGTGAAGTTCGGCACAAATATTTATTTCAAGTAGCATCTCTTTAAATGTCTCGTTTAAAAGTGTGATATCTCCCTTGGTGTACCATCATAAGTTGGTTTCATTCCACGTCTAGTACTTTTCTAGATGCGTCAGGCGTTGATTTCAAAGTTTGGTACTTGTACATCTAAAACATTTCTATATGTCATTAATTCATCTTCCATGGTTTAACCCCCTTTCATTCCAAGTATTTCTGATTATTCCATGTCTGTCGCTCCCACCAAATGAGGCCAGGTCTAATGGGGTACAGACGCGAATGGTCGGCGAAAGGAAGAGAACACACAAGGGTGAACTCAGAAAGAAAAGAGTCGCCAGCTAGGCATTTTTATCCCGAAGGAAAGGTAATGCTGCATAGACCTAAGAAAAGATAAGGAAAAGACGGTCGCGAACCAGAGAGACTGAGAAAGGGGGTTGGTTACAACCTGGGAAGGTATTAGCACCCAGATTGTCCGCCGTACTCGACGGGATCCACGCTTGAAAAATTTGTGTTTTAAAGGGGGTAGTGTCAGTGCAATCTGTGTATCAAAGCTGGAAAGAATGAAAGTGTCAGTGTAAGAGAAGTGTGAAGTGTATAAGAGAAGTGTCAGTGTAAGAACAAGAGTATGAAGCTCAAAACAATGAGGCTTAAAGGATGATGCCGGAAGGAGGGAGAATATACAGAGACTTTTGTTCGATAACCGTTAAGTTATGCCTACGTATCCTCTCGTGCAATGAGGAAGTCAGAACACCGTAGTTCGACTCAAAGAGACTGAAAGGTAAATTGACTTGTGAACTGCTTACTTGCCTATGCTCAAGTGTATGACCTGTCTGGCTCAGGTGCAGACTGTCTTGCATTAGACGGAAGAAGCAAGTTCTCGTTTGTGAGTGAATGAGGTGAGGAAAGAATCCCGGAGGAGACGATTATTGTTTGTTTTTGTGTTTTGAATCTTTTATTGCTTTTTGGAGTTTGTCATAAGAAAATGAGCTTAAGCCTAAACCAAGGGTTAGTAAACTCATCACATCCTCCCTCTGATTAGGGGTAATGAGAATACCTTAAGCATGAAGTAAACACCTCACACTTAATCACCATGATGTAGGATTAAGATCATTAACCTACTTGCATTTACTTAGATGTTTTTGGAGTTTTTGTTTAGTGTTAAGTAATGAGTTTAAGCCATAATCAAGGATTTAATGGACTCATTACACCATCCTAATAGAAGGATAATAAATGACAACATTTAAGCTGAGGACGGCTCCTCAACTTAATCCATGATTAGGGATTAACCTCATGACAAAACAAAGCCTTTATTAAATGGGTTTTAGTTAATGGTAAGATTAAGAAGTGAGTTTTATGGTTTGTAAGACAACTTGAGGGGGACTTGTCCATTAACACTAGGGCTAGTCCTTCTTAACCAATTAAGGAAGAATTAGAACCCTAATGCAAGGCCCAAGTTAAAAGCTTATTGTCTTAGTGATTATTAGATGGATTGATTAAAGGATTTAAACACATTAAGGGTTTAACACTTAGGATTAAAGTTATACATTCCATCCTAATAGAAGGATACAGGCATAACCCTAATCACAAAGCCTTAACCTTGAAGGTTTAGTCCTTGATTAAGAGAAGAGAAGAGAGGACACAAAGATGACACAAAGGTAAAACTAATGGGGGACTAATCAAACCCTAATTTTTATCATGCTTGGTTGTTCCTAGGGTTAATGAGGCTTGCAAAAGATCTTCAAGATAGAAGCCACCAGGAAAGAAGCAGATGAAAGGAGAAAGAAACAGAGAGAAGCAAGACAACTTGCTTCACTTAAGAAGACAAGTTGCTTGAAGGAAGAAAGTAGGAAAGAGCATGAATGAGCAAGCTCACTCAAAGGAAAGATAAAAAATGCAGCAATGATGCAAGAGAGGGATGAGAAGATATTGTGAGAAGTGAAGGCAAATTCACTTCTCAAAACAACTTACCACCTGAAAAGATAGCAAAAGAAAATGAAATGCAATGAAAATGAGATGAAATGTCATGATGCAAGACAAAGTCGGAAGCATGCACATGATGTTAATGATGCTAAGGGATGATACAAACATATGACAAGAGATGAGGAGGATCATACAAGCATAAGGATGCAAATGAGGCATGCTTTGAACCATAGAAGTTCATGAAAGTTTATGAACTGGAATGGACATATAACATGGAAAATGAAAGGTGAAATGATCAAACATGATTCTAATATGTCCTAAGATGTATTATGAATCATGTGGATACACAAAATGTCATGGCAAGTTCTTAAATACAAGCAAATGAGAGATGGATGCAAAGGAAGGCGCAAATTAGGGTTTACATACAACATACCATGCAACAATTCAAAACCAGAAGCAAATGATGTGATAAAAAAATTGAAAATGGAAACAAGGGAACCCTAACCCTACCACAAGTTCACTGCCCAAAGGAGAGGACCTAACTCTTAACCTAGTGCAAGTTATGAATTTCTCAAGTCAATTAGGGTTTTAGGACAAGGAAAAATGCTCATTAAATTGAAAATGCAAGATAAATTCAAACCAATTTTAACCTAGAAACTACATGCTATGAAGGATGCATTGCAAGAAGAACCATCATCGAACTCTTAATGGTTAGGCAGAATGAATTTTTTCAAGTTAAGATCAAAATATTTCCTTTAAACAAATTTAATTCCAATGAAAATTGTCAAAATGCATCAAGGACCAAAAAGAAATTTGTTTTGAGAGTTTGATAATGTTTCTAAATGTTTTGAAATGCAATGTGAATTTTTTTGTGATTTTTAAATACCTAAATGCATTTTTAATTAATTAATTTCCATTAACTAATTAAAAATAAACATTTAAATGATTTAAATATGATTTTTAATGCAAAAAATAAAAATAAAAATATTTTTGGGTTCTGAAAATTAATGAAATGCTTGACAAAATAATTCAGAATTTTTAAATATGATTTGCTATTTTTTTAAAATTCGTAGAAGTTAAATACAAAATAAATGAATAAAAAATGAAATTATGAGAAGTATGCAAGATCCATGGCTGAGATTTAAATGAAAATGGAGGGAATTGACTGGCGCCAGATCCTGTGGCCCAGATTCAAACTGGCTGAATTAAAATTAAACCTAATTAATTAAATCTAATTATAAGATTAGGGTTTTAATGAGAGATCTGGACCACTCATTTGCGCGCGAGTCAACCTAAGTCAACAGGATCTATGGCTCACATTCAAACTGAGCCCTAATCACAATTAATGCACTAATGACCTTCAGGTGGCCGGAAATGACCTCCGGTCATCTTCTCCGGCCACACCTCCCCTGAGATTTTGCTATCTCTCTCCCCAAGCTTCTAAAATTCAATCTCTCTGCCCAGAAATGATCCCCATACACCATACATTAAGAATCACCAAACAAACAACATTTAAAACACATCAAAAGTGAGAATCAAATCAAAATAGTTCTAGGTCAAAAAATTTCAGAACATGAATACATACTCATTTCTCAACCATTTTCAAAACAAAACACATCAGCATGATCAGTGAAGCATAAAGAATCATTTAATAACTTAAAAACAAGTTTCTGGAAAAAAATTTCTTGAGCTCACCTGAACTGGAGCTTTGGTCTTTGGAACTTTCTGGCTGCTTCTTTGGTCCAAGATGCCTTTAATGAACCCCCTGAGAAGCTTGCAATGCTTGTTTGGAATTTTTTATGGCTGGTTCAAGAGATTGATGCGGTTCTATTAAGGAGGGGTGAAAAATCGTGTTTCCGCTTGGGGTGGTTTCAGGGCCAAATGAGGGTTGGGAAATGATCAGAGGGTCATGGTGAGTGGTTTTGTGAAGTTTGTTTTGATGTTCTTTGCTTGTGTATTGAGTTTCGAAAGAAAATGCATATGGGAGGTTTTTGGTGAATGCTGGCTTGTGGGAGGTTTCAGCTTCCACGGTTATGTGAAATGTAATCCATGAGGCATGTATGTGAAGCTGTGATTGGTCAGAGAGTTGTTGCTGGCCTAGCTTGATTGGTATGGCTCAACTTGCATAAAGTCAACTTTTGTGTAAGAGGAGGTATGGGCTGGTTCAGTCATGGTACAAGGGCATGTCTGCTGCAGCTTGAATCAAGGTTGTCCATGGAAATGAATTTGAGGCCAATTTGCAAGTGGATTAGAGTTTATGTGTGGTTTTGCAATTTTGTGATCTTTTGGCCCTTTTGAATTTTCTTAATGCACAAGTCATGAAACTTGGAGATTCTTTGGTGAATTCTGATTTTTAAGTCATGGTTCATGTTTGTGTAATGCATAGAAGTCCATTTGAAGTCACATTTTGCCTTGGCATGAGGTTTTGCAACTTTCCCTCTTTGGTGTAAAACTTGAAATTATGTGATTTTATCCAACTTTGACAAGCCATAACTTTTGATCCAAAATGAATTAGAATGAGTTCTTGTACTTTTTGAAAATGGGAGGATCCATTCTACAACTTTCATGACCAAATTTTTCTCATTTGAAGCATTTTTGAATCAATTTGAGGAGGTTGAAAAACTTTCCCAAAATAGCAAGTTTACATTACAAGTCACTTTCCCAAAAAGGCAATTTTGCAAATGGCTTGAAATTCTTCATTTTTGTGGACTTCTAACATCTTCTATAACCAAATAAAGATCATACACATTCAAAATGATGGAGAATACCCTTTGGTTGGGTCATTTGGGGCCTCAGATGCCCTGATTTTGCACTGACTTGCTCAAGAAGTCATCTCTTGATCAGATGCCTTCCCCATTGAATTTCTTCATGAAAATTGATATGCATGATCCTTATATCATATAGGGACCAATAGAAACAAGAATGACCAAAAAATTTGGAGTTATGGCCTTTGAAACCAAATCCCTAATTTTAGGTCATCTGTGCAGTTAAACCTGGCTCTGCTTCCATGCCTTTTTCAGTTCTTGTGATTCTTTGACTTCTTTGACCTTGTGAGGATATGATATGATGCTTGAACACACATGGACCCCTTTGAAGTGATTGAAGACCTTTGGAGTGGCTCAGATGGCTCAGGGATTGCTCAGATCACAAACCCTAGATGCAGATGACTTAGAAACAATGCAGTGAAGCAAAAATGCAATATGATATGATATGTTTGAATTTATGCAAATGAAAAGATCACAAGCCATGGTGTGAATGGGTGAGGTCAAATTTGGTGTGTTTACAGCTTCCCCTATTCAAGCATGAGTTAGCTGTGTGGGATGTAAGCAACGGCTTAACAGGCAAATAAGATAACTCATGGTTGAATACCAAAGACAGTCCAAAAATTTGCACTCACAGAATGAAGAAGAAAAGGGATATAGATTGTAAAAGGAAGTAAAGTATGGTTATAAAGTGCGGGCGACGGAGGACGACCATCGAGCAGAGGACGACTGCTGGGGATGAAGCAATGACGGGGACGGCCGACATGCTGGGGAAAATGTGGGAAATAAAGCAATGACGGGGACGGCCGACAAGCTGGGGATATGGGAGATTATGATGGGGATAGCCATAAAGTAAAGCTATAAGGCTCTCTGGAGATTAAAGGTAAATGATGGGGACTACCATCAAGCTCAAGGCATAAATGAAATAAAATGATGAGGTACGGTCATCAAAGGTGAAGGACGATCACCTGGCAGGGTACGGCTGCTCTGTTGGGGAAATGATGAGGGACAGTCATCTATTGGTGAAGGACGATCACCTGGCAAGGTATGGTTGCCAAAAGTATCACGACATAGGACGAATGTCAGATGAAGAGTTCGACGATGGGGACGGCCATCGGATAAGCATGATGAAGGACGATCATCAAGAGGCGAAGGACGATCACCTAGCAGGGTACGGCTGCTCTCGGGATTTATCATGACATAGGACGAATGTCAGATAACAAGATCAATGACGGGGATGGCCATCGGATAAAATGATGAAGGACGATCGTCAAGAGGTGAAGGACGATCACCTGGCAGGGTACGGCTGCCGGAAGGTATCATGACATAGGACGGATGTCAGATAACAAGATCAACGATGGGGACGGCCATCAGATAAAATGTTGAAGGACGATCATCAAGAGGTGAAGGACGCTCACCTGGCAGGGGACGACTGCTAAAAATATCACGACATAAGACGAATGCCGGATAAGAAGGGGTTATAATGAATAGAGACTCCACTGGGGAAGGGTAGACACAGACGAGTCTCTAAATTTAAGAGGACATAAGTGTTTGACACGGTGTATAGATTAAAGATGCGGACGAGCATCCTTAAGACTATGATACGGACGAGTATCAGTAGAAACAAACGCTTGACGCATGTTCAGAGATGATGATATGGACGAGTACCAACTAGTTAACAAAGAACACATACGAGTGTCAAATATGAGGGGATATAAGTGGTATATACAAGATACGGACGAGTATCTATATGAGTAGAAAGTGATGAGTGAGACACAAACAAGTGTTTAACTTGCTGGGGAGAGTGTGACACGGACGGGTGTCGGAAGAAGTATACTATAAACAAGTATTTGATTTACAAAGTGTTTAGGCAACTATGTAGGGGAGGGTGACACGGTCGGGCGTCGAGGAATCGTATATATATTTATTTGTGAGTGCAAAGGGGACGCTTTGGCTTTCTGCTGGGGATATGACACGGACGGGTGTCGAGAAGTGTGCTTCTGTATTTGTAAGGGAAATGCTTTGGCTATCTGGTGGAGAATTGGGAAATATTCTGTATATCGCCTGATGGATTGTCAGTATTTACAAGTGTTCAGAACATGGCTTATGATCATGCAACATGTTTGATTTTTGCCGCAATGCTCCGCATAAGACGGAATGCTACGCTCTAGGGGAAAATATGATGCGAATGCTATGATTATGCAAAGATACCAATTCGGGATTCGGATCCCGTTGCTGCAGAGATCACCGGATGATCTGCCTGAAATAGATGTCCCAGCTGGGGATGAGATCCTTGGTAGATCTTACATATCCGACTCTGCATGGGGAAATAGATCACTGATAGACCTATCTCAGTAATAAGGGACCCAGCTGGGGTTTGTAGAAGCTTTGTCACTCTGTTGTGAGATCTTCAGGCGTTGCTCTTCTGGATAGAGGCTGAAACTCTGTGGGGAGATGGTTCCCTGGTCTTTGCTTTTGGCTGAGGAGGAATGATGACCGGTAACTCAGCTGGGGAGAAAGCACCTCCGGTGTTAATCGAAAGGTAGATTGAGTAGACAATGATTTGCCAGCTTGCTGGGGAGAAACTTTCATGCCCCATGTTGTGCTCTGAACACCTGCAATCCTGTAAAGACAAAGAAACGCACAAGTACCCTAAGGTATCCCTTACTGGATTCCATCATAGGAGTTTAGACATTCCCGGGAGTAAGTACATTTCCTGTAAGCACGTTTTTTAGAAGGGAAACATCTGTATTTATGCAATCAATATCTTAAAGACATCGGACATTTTTTCAAACGAAAATAAAATGTACGAGACGAAACATGACTGAAAATCTGATTTTATTAATTCGTGTGCCCTGAATTGGTAAGATACAGTCAAAGAAACGGATCCCCTGAAATGAGGAAATCGTTACAAATTGAGAAACAACAAGGTGCTGGCAATGTTAGCGACGCTTCGAGGAGCTTCCCTTTTGCTGTGACTCGTATGACTTTTGACGTTCTTCTTATCTTGCTTTCTGAAGAAGGCTGATTCTGACCGACGCTTGAAACTTTTGGAGTTCATCATGTTGTAAGAGATACAGACGAATTCAGAATGCAGTTGTTCGCTTATTCCCTTATCTTGCGTGGATCGCCCTTTTGGGTTTTCAATCCACCGGGATACCCATTTTTGCCTGAGTTGTCCAATGTGGCTTTTCAACTCAGCGGGTGTACATTTTTTCTTATTTTCCCTTATTTTTGCCCGAGTCTTTTATTCTGTTTTTGACTCGCCGGGATGCCCTATTTTTGCCTGGACTTTCATTCTGTTTTTATGTCCAGCGGGTCTTTTTATGCGAAGTATTTTTTAACTGCATCTGAATTTACAGGGGACGAGATGTCTTCACCATCCATAGTACTG
Organism: Lathyrus aphaca; assembly: GCA_963966055.1. Lineage (NCBI taxonomy): Eukaryota > Viridiplantae > Streptophyta > Magnoliopsida > Fabales > Fabaceae > Lathyrus > Lathyrus aphaca. The sequence goes on along the minus strand of OZ014523.1, from coordinate 303,820,592 downwards.
AGCATCAGTGCTCCACCAGAGAAAACTTTCTTTACTATGAATGGACCATCGTAATTAGGAGTCCACTTGCCCCTGTGGTCTGTATGAGGAGGGAGGAGTCTTTTCAGCACAAGATCTCCTACTTGGTACTCTCGAAGCCTGACTTTCTGATCGAAGGCTTTCTTCATTCTTTTCTGATATAACTGCCCGTGACAAATTGCAGCCAACCTCTTTTCTTCAATCAGATTCAGTTGTTCGTATCGGGATCGGACCCACTCTGCTTCACTTAGTTTAACATCCATTAGTACCCGCAGGGAGGGTAATTCAACTTCAACAGGTAGGACTTCCTCCATACCATACACAAGCTGATACGGTGTTGCCCCAGTGGATGTTCTGATTGACATACGGTACCCATGCAAGGCAAATGGTAGCATTTCATGCCAATCTTTGTAGGTAACCACCATCTTTTGCACAATCTTCTTGATATTCTTGTTAGCTGCCTCAACAGCGCCATTCATCTTTGACCTGTAAGGAGAAGAATTGTGGTGTTGGATCTTGAAGTCCCGGCAGAGTTCTGCATTCATTTTATTGTTCAAGTTGGAACCATTATCAGTAATGATTCGTTAGGGCACTCCATATCGACAGATGATATCTCTCTTCAGAAATCGGGCTACCACTTTCCTGGTAACATTTGCATATGAAGCTGCTTCAACCCACTTGGTAAAATAATCAATAGCTACCAGGATGAATCTGTGGCCATTTGAAGCAGTCGGCTCAATTTTTCCAATCATATCAATGCCCCACATGGCAAAGGGCCAGGGTGAAGACATCACATTTAGAGGATTTGGAGGTACATGCACTTTATCCGCATAAATCTGGCATTTATGACATTTTCTGGCATAAGCACAACAGTCTGCATCCATTGTGATCCAGTAATAGCCTGATCTCAACAACTTTTTAGCCATAGCATGCCCTCCAGCATGGGTACCAACGAATCCTTTGTGCACCTCGTGCATCAACAAGTCTGCTTCTGTCCTATCAACGCATCTGAGGAGTACCATATCAAAGTTTCTCTTGTACAGGGAACCATCGGCATTCAGGAAGAAACTACCAGCTAGCCTTCTTAATGTCTTCTTATCATTGGAAGATGCCCCAGGTGGGTATGTTTGATCCTCCAAGAAGCATTTGATGTCATGGAACCAAGGCTTATCATCTTTAACAACATCTGCTGAGAACACATATGCTGGTCTGTCAAGCCTGGACACTGAAATTCGAGGCACAAAGTTGGCAGCTTGAACTTTGATCATGGATGAAATGGTAGCCAGCGCATCTGCGAACTGATTTTCATCTTGAGGGATATACTCGAGCTTGACTGTTGTGAAGAAAGTTAATAACCTCCTTGTATAATCCCGGTAAGGTATCATATGATCTTGGTGGGTGTACCATTTGTCGTTGGTTTCATTAATTACCAGAGCTGAATCTCTGAATACAGTCAAAGTCTTGATCCTGAGGTCAATGGCTTCCTCAAGACCCATAATACAGGCTTCGTATTCAGCTTCGTTGTTAGTGCAATTGAATGTGAGCTTTGCCGAGAAAGGCATGTGAACTCCCTTAGGTGTAATATGTACTGCACCAACACCACGACCATTCATATTAACAGCCCCATCAAACATCATAGTCCATTCTTCTTCTGGGTCAGGCCCTTCAGTGTGAACAGGCTCTTCATGATCTCTTGCTTTTATGAACATGATGTCTTCATCAGGGAAGTCAAATCTCATAGGCTGGTAATCATCAATGGGTTGCTCAGCAAGATAATCAGACAGTACACTGCCATTGATGGCTTTCTGAGATGTGTACTAAATGTCATATTATGTGAGGATCATTTCCCATCTTGCAACCCGTCCGGTAAGTGCTGGCTTCTCAAAAATGTACTTAACTGGATCCATCTTTGAAATCAACAAAGTAGTGTGGGTCAACATATACTACCTTAGTCGGCGAGCAGCCCACGCTAAAGCACAACAAGTTTTCTCGAGCAGTGAATAACGTTGTTACAGTCGGTAAACTTTTTGCTTAGGTAGTATATTGCATACTCTTTTCGACCAGACTCGTCATGCTGACCCAGCACACACCCCATTGATTCTTCTAACACTGTTAAGTACATGATTAAAGGTCTTCCTTCAACTGGAGGCATAAGGATCGGAGGCTCTTGTAAGTATTCCATGATTTTATCAAAAGCTCTCTAGCAGTCTTCATTCCACCTGACCGTTTGTTCTTTTCTTAATAGCTTGAACAAAGGCTCACAGGTTGCTGTAAGGTGAGATATGAACCTTGAAATGTAGTTCAATCTACCTAGAAACCCCCGAACTTCTTTTTATGACTTCGGTGCAGGCATTTCTTGAATGGCTTTGACTTTATCAGGGTCAACCTCAATCCCTTTCTCACTTACAATAAATCCCAGCAGCTTACCAGATCGCACCCCGAATGTCCACTTGTTGGGGTTTAACTTTAATTGGTACTTCCTCAGACGCTTGAATAGCTTCAACAGATTTACCAGATGGTCTTCTTCTGTGAGGGACTTGGCAATCATGTCATCCACATAACATTCAATTTATTTGTGGATCATGTCATGGAATAATGTTACCATAGCCCGTTGATAAGTTGCACCCGCATTCTTTAGTCCGAACGGCATCACCTTATAACAGAACGTGCCCCAGGGTGTGATGAAAGTTGTCTTCTCCATGTCTTCAGGTGACATCTTGATCTGATTGTATCCTGAAATCCATCCATGAAGGAGAACACCGAGAACTGAGCCGTATTATCAACCAACACATCAATGTGAGGTAACAGGAAGTCATCTTTCGGGCTGGCTCTGTTCAGATCCCGGTAGTCCACACACATCCTCACCTTGTCGTCTTTCTTAGATACTGGTACAATGTTAGCAACCCATGGTGGATAGCTAGTTACAGCAAGGAACCCGGCGTCCCACTGTTTTTGTACCTCTTCTTTTATCTTCATTGCCATATTTGGGCGAGTACGGCGCAGCTTCTGTTTCACCGGTGGGCAGTCTTCTTTCAAAGGCAGCTTGTGCATAACAATATCAGTGTCCAACCCTGGCATATCCTGATAAGACCAAGCAAAAACATCCACGTATTCCCGAAGCATGTTAATCAGTTGCTCTTTTATTGAATCTTGCAGGCAGGCCCCGATCTTAACCTCTTTCACCTCTTCTTCCGTACCAAGATTAACCGTTTCGACCTCCTCCTGATGAGGAGTGATAACCTTCTCCTCTTGCCTTAACAACCTGGCTAGCTCTTCAGGTAGCTCATAGTCTTCTTCAACCCCTTCATCAGCTTGATTGATTGGATTGTCAAAGTCATACGAAGTCATAGTTGTGTTGTTGTCGGTGCAGTCTGAAAGGCACTTTCTGCAAGGGTTTAGATTGGTTTATTTTAGTGATCAGTTTTTATCTTATTTAGAAAAAGTGAAAATGAAGTTATTTATTTTGAAAACATTGCCATTTTATTTTTGTACAAAAAGAAAAAATGAAAAGACAGTGAGCGAAAAAGAGACTCGTTTGCAAAAGATGTCCGATATTCATTGATTGATCTATTTGCACAAAATTACAAGATGGCCCGATTACAAAATGAGTCTTGACATCTTGGGCAAAATGCAAGACTTGATGCATGCTTTAAAATACAGGAAATAATAATTACTCTGCAGGAGTAACCCTTATAATTTCCTGGGAAGACCAGTTAAGGACTTGGCTCCCCGGGATCCTTGGACGTATCCAGCTCTCCAGGTTGCGGTCGCTTTCCTCCTCGTCTTCCAAGTTGTTTACAACATTCGGGGTGAGCATTCCCCCGCTGACAAAGTTGGGCTCTTTTGCAGCCTCTGATTGATCTTGTTGAGTTGGTTTGTAACCCAACCCAAATCTGTCTTCTTTCTTTTCCACGAGCAACAACTTGCCCCAGCCTTGGGCAGTACCCTCTTCAACAACCTTCCTGGCTTGCTGATATGACGTTATGGAGGTTCCCAGTACAGCAGATGCTTCATTAATGTTTAGGGCCTCAAACCCCTGGCTCATGGTTTCATGGATTTCTCCATCCATCTCTATGTACTTATATGTAGCCAGATGGCTAACAAAGATGTCTTCTTCCCCACAGATGGTGATGATTTGGCCTTCCCACTCGAATTTTAGCTTCTGGTGAAGGGTAGACGTATTAGCGCCAGCGGCGTGGATCCAGGGTCTACCCAACAAACAGCTGTAGGCTGGCTGAATGTCCATCACATAGAAGGTAATTTTGAAGGTCTGCGGGCCAATCATCACAGGCAGATCAATCTCCCCAAGCACTGATCTTTTAGAGCCATCAAATGCTCTCACCACCAAATTACTCGGACGTAGTGCCAAGCCATCATACTCTAGCTTCACTAAGGCTTTCTTTGGTAGAACATTGAGTGACGACCCAGTGTCCACCAGTACATGATATAAAACAGCACCATTGCACTCTAGAGTGATGTGTAAAGCCTTGTTGTGCTTACGTCCCTCAGTTGTTAAGTCAGCATTGGTAAAGCCCAGTCCATGACTGGTATTGACATTTGCCACCACAGTTTCTAGCTGATTAACGGTAATCTCTTATGGCACGTATGCTACGTGCAGGACTTTCAATAATGCATTCCTGTGAGCTTCAGAACACATCAACATGGATAATATGGATATTTTTGAGGGAGTTTGGTGAAGCTGATCCACCACCTTGTAATCACTCCTCTTTATGATTCTCATGAACTCATCTACATCCTGTTCAAAAGATGTCTTCTGAGTTTCCTTGACAATTGGCTCTTCAGGTACCACACTCTTTCCCTTTGCTTTGGCAGCAGCTTCTGCTTCGGCATTAGGTCTTTGCACTTGTGAGGCAAAAAGGCGTCCGCTTCTGGTGAAGCCTCCGCCTCCCCCAACATTATCAATCTGTGGAGAAGAGGTTGATGAATCTAGAGTGATTTTCTCCCCGTTGCAGTAAAGATCAGAGCCATAATGCCAAGGTATGGCATTACTGCTTTCATAAGGGACGGGTCCAGGCACCGTAATAGTAACTGGACTGACTGCTGCAGAGGAGGGTACTGTAATGGTGTGCGGATCGTAGTAAATTGTGACTGGTGGCCTGGAAGGAAGTGCCACTGTTTGTTGCTGGAAATTGTCGCTGGGAGGAACATTTGATGGATCATAGTAGATGGTAACCGCGGAGACATCTTCATTAAGTCTTGCTGGTGTTGTAGAAGATTCTGCTTATAAAATGGATGCTGATGTTGTAGAAGAAAGGGTTGTTGACATTTGATTTGATGAAGTGATGGATGGAGCCATTGCTGATGATATTGATGAATCGGTAGGAATGATTGTTGCTGCTGTTGTAGAAGAATCAGGAATTGTTGTCAAAGAAATTGCTGGATTTGTAGGCGCCGTTGTTGAGATCTGAAGTATACCGTCTTTGATAAGACCATCTATGTTGCTTCTCAAATTATCACACCCGTTGACTGCAATGTTGCAATACCCACAACCTAGTTCACACCCAGGGAACACCTGGCACTCTAGAAGCTGAGCTTTAATTTCGACCAGAGGTGTCCGAATTTGTGCAACACTGGTGATCAAAGTAGATGGTTTGTCTTCCTCAATGGCATTAATCCTCGGCCCTCCATGGTTAGGCATAGTATTCTTGTTGACATTTGGAGGGGGTGCAAAGTTGATGGCTTTAGAATCCACCAGATCTTGGACTTTCATTTGCAAGGTCCTGCATTTCTCAGTATTGTGACCTGGTGCATTGGAGTGGAAAGCACACCTGGCGTTGACATCATAATTCCTTGGGAGATTGGAGGGATCTGGTGGTGCCAATGTCCTTAACTCAACCAAGTTAAGCTTCAGGAGTTGTGGCAATAAGGCAGCATAAGGCATAGGGATAGGGTCAATCACCCTGTTTGCCTGTGATGGTCTTTGCTGAAAGGGTCGTTGTAGATGATTGTTGTTGCTATTGTTGTAGGTTCTCTGTGGCGGATACTGAACTTGTTGTTGATAATGTGGTTGTTGTGGTTGTTGATAAGCTGATTGCTGAGGAATCGGAGCTGGAATAGTGACAGCTGCTACTGATCTGTGGACATACTGAGGTCTGCCCCTGCTGGCATGAATGGCATTTGTCTCACCGGTTCTTCGAGGTCCCACAAAAGGCTTCCTGGGATTATTGGACGAACTTGCACCATTATCAGAAATTTTGCCCATTTTCAAAAGGCTTTCAATCCTTTCCCCAGCTATAACTACGTCTGCAAAGCTGGTAGAAGAAAAGGCAGCCAATCTATCAATATATGTTCCTTGCAAAGTATTCATGAACATGTCGACCATTTCTCTTTCCGACATGGGTGGTTGGACAGCAGCAGCAAGCTGTCTCCACCTCTGGGTGTATTCTCTGAAGCTTTCTCTAGAAGACTGGGACATTCCCATCAGGAGGGTCCTATTAGGAGCCATGTCCAGGTTATATTGATATTGTCTGATGAAGGCTTCAGCTAAGTCCTTCCAGCATCTGATAGTAGCTCTGGTCAAGTGTGAATACCATTCTCTTGAAGCCCCAGTCAGATTGTCTTCAAAGTAGAACATCCACAGCTTCTCATCCATGGTATATGCTTTAAGTCTTCCCATGAAAGACTGTAGGTGAGTTCGTGGACAGGAGGTTCCATTGTATTTCTCAAAGCACGGGGGTTTGAATTTGAGGGGAATTCTCACCCCCTCCACTAACCCCATATCCATTACATCGAAACCCAAGGAGTTATGAGACTCCAAAGATCTCAACTTCTCAGCAATTTCATCAAACCTTCGGTCATAGACTTCATCCCCAGCTCCCATGACAGTAAACTGCTCTTCTTGAGGATCTTCTTGCAAGATCCTACCTGCAGCAGTGTTGCCTTGCACATTCCTTGGGATGTTGACTTCCGGATCTAGATGAGGTCTAAATACTGTGGGTTAACATGAGGCTGACCTCCCTCATTATTACTAGTCCCTCCAGTCCCAGGATGAGGTTCCTCGGGAGTTTGCCTTTCCACCAATGCCCTTAACCTTTCTTGACTCTGGGCCAAGCCAGTCATCACAGTCATGAATTGAGCCATTTGGTTTCTCATCTCCACTCTTTCATTAGCCATCTGAGTTCTGACCTCAGTCAGGTCCTGCTGTACTTGATCCATTTGGATACCAGGAAGGTTGTTGCGAGTAGGGTACCGGTGCATACGGTTGACAAGGAACACCCGGCGGCGAGCAATATTTCCTGAGACACAACAGAGTTAGAAACAAACAAAATAATGGCAAAACCTACAAAACAAAACAAAAGTTAGTATGCAATGCAGTATGCTTATTTGTTTTCCAAGGTATCCGGCTTGGTTCTTGGTTTTGACCTTTCCAGACCCCGAGGAAGATGCTTTTGACTTTGTTGAGAAAAGAAACCCCAAAATGGCAACAAACTAAAATATATTACAAACACTGAACAATACATAGTTTGTTTTTATAACACATGCCCTTGGAGGGTCAAAAAGAGAAAAGTACATAAAATGGAAATAAACAACAAGCAAAGAAAATCAAACATCCAAACCAAACTCATCCTCCTTAACCTCCTTCAGGAGTGCCTCAGTCACTGGACCAGACGGATGCTCTGTGATGGTCCTGATGAGGAGGTTCCTGGTGGCAATGGCAGTGGTCAGCTTCTTGTGCCTGTCTTGGTCCTTTGATCTCTTTAATCCAGCCCTAAGCTTCAACTCTGAAATCTCCTTCTGGGCTACCAACAAAGCCTCTTGTTGCTTCTTTTCATTGGCCTCTAACTGCTCAATCTTGGCTTGAGTCCTCTGATCTTCTTGTGTCCGGGCTTCAGTGATCCTGACCCACCTAGCCTGACTTTCTTGCAGATAGAGATCAGTCCTAGCCTTCTGAAGCTTGGCCTCTTTATAGGCATTATTCAATATTTGTTCCCCGGCTCTTGCTTTTCTGATGTAGTCTTCTGTTTTCTCAATTTTGTCCAGATGCTCCACCCTAAGCTTCTCCAACCTCTCAATATCCAGACGACCATCACTCCTTTCCTAAAGAGTCTTCTTCAGAGCTTGAGACAAATTCTCATTCCTTTCCTTCAGCTTCTCAAATTCTTCTAGGCTGACAGTTGCTGGAGGTGGTACTGTGGATGGTCCAGGTATATCCTCAATAGTGAAAGGCATTCCAGTAACCTGAGCTCTAGTACAGGACCAGTCATAATACTGAGCTGAAGCAACATTATTGCACCTTCCAAGAATAGCCATCCCTTTTGTCTGGATGTTGTCCCAGGCCCAGGATGCCTGTCTGACAGCAGCTAGATTAGGCTTTATCTCACAATACAGGGTCTCAGCTAAATCTTGCACTCTAGGAGGGTGAACCAAAGCATAGCCCAGTTGTCTCTTAAACAGCAAAGGGTTGTAGTTGATGCAACCCTTTACTCCTATCAGAGGTACATTTGGGTATTGCCCACAGCTGGTGATTATGTCCTTTCCTTTGGTGCTCTGGGTGCACCATCTGATGTCATCTGAAGTCAAAGAAATGAGCCTCTTGGCCCAATTCTTCTGTTGGTGAGGGTTCAGGAAGGCATCTGACTTGGGTAGGTGTCTGAGCAACCAGGTATGAAACAAAGGAGCACAACATCTTACTAACTTCCCCCTTTGTTTCTCATTCCTCTGATGAATGAAGTAATAGAAATCTCCCAGTAATGTGGGTACTGGGTTCCTCAGAAGGAAAAGGTGAATGGCATTCTTGCTGATAAATTTGGGCTCATCTGCAAACAGTATAACCCCATATATGCTGAGGGCTAACAGTGCACAAACTGCCCTCCATTCCCCCAAGGAGGCCTTCAGGATGGCCTGAGAAATCAAGAAATCTAAGTGCAAACCAGGGATCCCAGCCTTTATTGTCATATTCTGCTCAATCAAAGTAGGCTCCAGGTACAGTGCTTTTACCACTTCTCCACTGCTGGGAGAAGTCATCTCTGGGTTGAAGGGGACACCACCCTTGACAGGTACTCCAATCAATGCTGAAAACTCCTCTAGCAGAGGTCCTAGCTGAAAGTCTGGGAATGTGAAGCATCTCAGAGGAGGGTCATAAAACTGTAGGCAGGTGTGGATCATGCTCCTCTGAGAAGGGTCTAGGTCCATAACCATATCCAGGATACCTCCATAATGCTCTCTGAATAGTGGGATGTGGTCAGGGGTGATAAGTGACTGGACCTACCTGATACCAGTCAACATAGGCTCAAAGAAATGGTAAGATATGTTGCTCTTCCTGGGTGCAGCCATGAATGCTGATGAAGAGCTGAAGATAAGTGCTGATGAAGATCAAGGCTGATATTGGAGATGAGCCACTAACAGGCTGATGCTGCTGATGATGAAGATGACTGAAGCAGACAACTGAAGAGAATAGCTGAAGCAGATAACTGATGAAACAGAGGTCTATGCAGATGAAGGGGTCAAAACCAAGCCAGATATGATGTGGATACCCTGAAAACAAATAAACAAATGTCAAATGATGCAATGATAATGTATGCAAATGATATGCAAGGGTTTGTGATCAAGCTGGATCTGATTATCTGTTTTGATATAAAGCCCATGTATGTTCAAGAAGTCCAGATGGAGGTTCAGAAATCCAGTAACCAAGGTGGGGGACTCAAATAAAGAGTCACATGTCCAGGGTTAAATCACAAGAACTGACCAAAATGAGGTTCTCTTAAACCAAACAAGTAACAAGGTATGATGTGGCCAAGGGTACCTGCAAACCTGTAAACAGCCCAACCCCCTCACAGGTAGTGTTCTAAAACAAGGATCCTCAGACTTGGATCAGTTATGAGAAGTGTAAACACTTCTAACCCGGAGGTACAGTGTGTACAATAACCATAAAAGACCCTCCTCTAATTCACCTTAGTTTCTGAAGGTCATAAATAAAGGTCATCCAGACTTAGCAGGCTTCCCAGATAGCCCTAGCACTACAGGAAATCTGTAGCACAGAGTTCTCAAGAAGAAACCCACATCTGAACCGTGTTTCATATTCCCGCACCAGACCGAAATGGAATGGGAAAGAACATGAACCACTCTAGCCTAGGTGTCACTCAGGTCCCAGGTATAGGATCTTAACTCTCAATAGAACCCCACCCACCAAGACAGAAAACCATATCCAGCGATGATAATGACAGTATGAAATATGAAAAACTATAAAGGAAAGCAATAAATAAAGTTGTACATAAAGCAATAAATAAAGAAAATATATAAACACAATTAGCACGTAACACCCCAGTAAACACAAATCAAACAAGCGCTAGGAGGAACCCACAAAAAGAACCAGAAGCCCTGGTTACAGTATAAGGGTCCCCAGCAGAGTCGCCAAGCTATCGCTCCCACCAAACGAGGCCAGGTCAAATGGGGTACAGACGCGAACGATCGGCGAAAGGAAGAGAACACACAAGGGTGAACTCAGAAAGAAAAGGGTCGCCAACTAGGCAATTTTATCCCGAAGGAAAGGTAATGCTGCATAGACCTAAGAAAAGATGAGGATAAGACGGTCGCGAACCATAGAGACTGAGAAGATTACAACCTGGGAAGGTATTAGCACCCAGATTATCCGCCGTACTCGACGGGATCCACGCTTGAAAGATTTGTGTTTTAAAGGGGGTAGTGTCAGTGCAATCTGTGTATCAAAGCTGGAAAGAATGCAAGTGTCAGTGTAAGAGAAGTGTGAAGTGTATAAGAGAAGTGTCAGTGTAAGAACAGGAGTATGAAGCTCAAAACTATGAGGCTTAAAGGATGATGCTGGAAGGAGGGGGAATATACAGAGACTTTTGTTCGATAACCGTTAAGTTATGCCTACGTATCCTCTCGTGCAATGAGGAAGTCAGAACACCGTAGTTCGACTCAAAGAGACTGAAAGGTAAATAGACTTGTGAACTGCTTACTTGCCTATGCTCAAGTGTATGACCTGTCTGGCTCAGGTGCTAACTGTCTTGCATTAGACGGAAGAAGCAAGTTCTCGTTTGTGAGTGAATGAGGTGAGGAAAGAATCCCGGAGGAGACGATTATTGTTTGTTTTTGTGTTTTCAGTCTTTTATTGCTTTTTGGAGTTTGTCATAAGAAAATGAGCTTAAGCCTAAACCAAGGGTTAGTAAACTCATCACATCCTCCCTCTGATTAGGGGTAATGAGAATACCTTAAGCATGAAGTAAACACCTCACACTTAATCACCATGATGTAGGATTAAGATCATTAACCTACTTGCATTTATTTAGATGTTTTTGGATTTTTTGTTTAGTGTTAAGTAATGATTTTAAGCCATAATCAAGGATTTAATGGACTCATTACATCATCCTAATAGAAGGATAATAGATGAGAATATTTAAGCTGAGGAAGGCTCCTCAACTTAATCCATGATTAGGGATTAACCTCATGACAAAACAAAGCCTTTATTAAATGGGTTTTAGTTAATGGTAAGATTAAGAAGTGAGTTTTATGGTTTGTAAGACAACTTGAGTGGGACTTGTCCATTAACACTAGGGCTAGTCCTTCTTAACCAATTAAGGAAGAATTAGAACCCTAATGCAAGGCCCAAGTTACAAGCTTATTGTCTTAGTGATTATTAGATGGATTGATTAAAGGATTTAAACACATTAAGGGTTTAACACTTAGGATTAAAGTTATACACTCCATCCTAATAGAAGGATACAGGCATAACCCTAATCACAAAGCCTTAACCTTGAAGGTTTAGTCCTTGATTAAGAGATGAGAAGAGAGGACACAAAGATGACACAAAGGTAAAACTAATGGGGGACTAATCAAACCCTAATTTTTATCATGCTTGGTTGTTCCTAGGGTTAATGAGGCTTGCAAAATATCTTCAAGATAGAAGCCACCGGGAAAGAAGCAGATGAAAGGAGAAAGAAACAGAGAGAAACAAGACAACTTGCTTCACTTAAGAAGACAAGTTGCTTGAAGGAAGAAAGTAGGAAAGAGCATGAATGAGCAAGCTCACTCAATGGCAAGATAAAAAATGCAGCAATGATGCAAGAGAGGGATGAGAAGATATTGTGAGAAGTGAAGGCAAATTCACTTCTCAAAACAACTTACCACCTGAAAAGTTAGCAAAAGAAAATGAAATGCAATGAAAATGAGATGAAATGCCATGATGCAAGAAAAAGTCAGAAGCATGCACATGATGTTAATGATGCTAAGGGATGATACAAACACATGACAAGAGATGAGGAGGATCATACAAGCATAAGGATGCAAATGAGGCATGCTTTGAACCATAGAAGTTCATGAAAGTTTATGAACTGGAATGGACATATAACATGGCAAATGAAAGGTGCAATGATCAAACATGATTCTAATATGTCCTAAGATGCATTATGAATCATGTGGATACACAAAATGTCATGGCAAGTTCTTAAATACAAGCAAATGAGAGATGGATGCAAAGGAAGGCACAAATTAGGGTTTACATACAACATACCATGCAACAATTCAAAACCATAAGCAAATGATGTGATAAAAAAATTGAAAATGGGAACAAGGGAACCCTAACCCTACACAAGTTCACTGCCCAAAGGAGGGGACCTAACTCTTAACCTAGTGCAAGTTATGAATTTCTCAAGTCAATTAGGGTTTTAGGATACCTCACAAGGAAAAATGCTCATTAAATTGAAAATGCAAGATAAATTCAAACCAATTTTAACCTAGAAACTACATGCTATGAAGGATGCATTGCAAGAAGAACCATCATCAAACTCTTAATGGTTAGGCAGAATGAATTTTTTCAAGTTAAGATCAAAATATTGCCTTTAAACAAATTTAATTCCAATGAAAATTGTCAAAATGCATCAAGGACCAAAAAGAAATTTGTTTTGAGAGTTTGATAATGTTTCTAAATGTTTTGAAATGCAATGTGAATTTTTTTGAGATTTTTAAATACCTAAATTCATTTTTAATTAATTAATTTCCATTAACTAATTAAAAATAAACATTTAAATGATTTAAATATGATTTTTAATGCAAAAAATAAAAATAAAAATATTTTTGGGTTCTGAAAATTAATGAAATGCTTGACAAAAAAATTCAGAATTTTTAAATATGATTTGCTATTTTTTTAAAATTCGTAGAAGTTAAATACAAAATAAATGAATAAAAAATGAAATTATGAGAAGTATGCAAGATCCATGGCTGAGATTTAAATGAAAATGGAGGGAATTGACTGGCGTCAGATCTTGTGGCCCAGATTCAAACTGGCTGAATTAAAATTAAACCTAATTAATTAAATCTAATTATAAGATTAGGGTTTTAATGAGAGATCTGGACAACTCATTTGCGCGCGAGTCAACCTAAGTCAACAGGATCTATGGCTCACATTCAAACTGAGCCCTAATCACAATTAATGCACTAATGACCTTCAGGTGGCCGGAAATGACCTCCAGTCATCTTCTCCGGCCACACCTCCCCTGAGATTTTGCTATCTCTCTCCCCAAGCTTCTAAAATTCAATCTCTCTGCCCGGAAATGATCCCCATACACCATACATTAAGAATCACCAAACAAACAACATTTAAAACACATCAAAAGTGAGAATCAAATCAAAATAGTTTTAGGTCAAAAAATTTCAGAACATGAATACATACTCATTTATCAACCATTTTCAAAACAAAACACATCATCATGATCAGTGAAGCATAAAGAATCATTTAATAACTTAAAAACAAGTTTCTGGATAAATTGTTCTTGAGCTCACCTGAACTGGAGCTTTGGTCTTTGGAACTTTCTGGCTGCTTCTTTGGTCCAAGATGCCTTTAATGAACCCCCTGAGAAGCTTGCAATGCTTGTTTGGAATTATTTATGGCTGGTTCAAGAGATTGATGCACATCTGTTAAGGAGGGGTGAAAAATCATGTTTCCGCTTGGGGTGGTTTCAGGGCCAAATGAGGGTTGGGAAATGATCAGAGGGTCATGGTGAGTGGTTCAGTCATGGTAGAAGGGCATGTCTGCTGCAGCTTGAATCAAGATTGTCCATGGAAATGAATTTGAGGCCAATTTGCAAGTGGATTAGAGTTTATGTATGGTTTTGCAATTTTGTGATCTTTTGGCCCTTTTGAATTTTCTTAATGCACAAGTCATGAAACTTGGAGATTCTTTGGTGCATTCTGATTTTTAAGTCATGGTTCATGTTTGTGTAATGCATATAAGTCCATTTGAAGTCACATTTTGCCTTGGCATGAGGTTTTGCAACTTTCCCTCTTTGGTGTAAAACTTGAAATTATGTGATTTTATCCAACTTTGACAAGCCATAACTTTTGATCCAAAATGAATTAGAATGAGTTCTTGTACTTTTTGAAAATGGGAGGATCCATTCTACAACTTTCATGACCAAAGTTTTCTCATTTGAAGCATTTTTGAATCAATTTGAGGAGGTTGAAAAACTTTCCCAAAATAGCAAGTTTACATTACAAGTCACTTTCCCAAAAAGGCAATTTTGCAAATGGCTTGAAATTCTTCAATTTTGTGGACTTCTAACATCTTCTATGACCAAATAAAGATCATACACATTCAAAATGATGGAGAATACCCTTTGGTTGGGTCATTGGGGGCCTCAGATGCCCTGATTTTGCCCTGACTTGCTCAAGAAGTCATCTCTTGATCAGATGCCTTCCCCATTGAATTTCTTCATGAAAATTGATATGCATGATCCTTATATCATATAGGGACCAATAGAAACAAGAATGACCAAAAAATTTGGAGTTATGGCCTTTGAAACCAAAACCCTAATTTTAGGTCATCTGTGCAGTTAAACCTGGCTCTGCTTCCATGCCTTTTTCAGTTCTTGTGATTCTTCGACTTCTTTGACCTTGTGAGGATATGATATGATGCTTGAACACACATGGACCCATTTGAAGTGATTGAAGACCTTTGGAGTGGCTTAGATGGCCCAGGGATTGCTCAGATCACAAACCCTAGATGCAGATGACTTAGAAACAATGTAGTGAAGCAAAAATGCAATATGATATGATATGTTTGAATTTATGCAAATGAAAAGATCACAAGCCATGGTGTGAATGGGTGAGGGCAAATTTGGGGTGTTTACAATGTCATCCAGACAAATTTTCAGAAGTATCTTGTTTTCCCCAGCTAAATTCTTACTTCGTTGTTTCCAAGTCTTTTCTCCTCATTTAGTCATTTCTTCATCCCCATAGTCTAGGTGCCTCATATCTCATCACATTCATACACCTGAAATCCCCAGTAATTGCATACATATATGCATCTCATATTTCACCATCGCATTGCATTTTGCATCAGACAAATTTTGGTTATTCTTATATCTAATTGACTTTTACTCTAAAATCGAACGTCTTGCAGTAGTTCAATTTCTCGAATTCAAGACAATTAGATAGGGGCATATGTCATACCCCAAATTTATCCTACCCGCATATTTTTTTTTTAGAAAATTAAAAAATATATATTTTAGTTTGTAAAATTAGGATTTCATTCAGATTTACCAAGTCATGTGGGTGGAAACCAATGAAGGTCTGATTCATGATCGTTATCTTTTTAAAAAAACTAATTATGCTCATTACTTAAAAAAAAAAATTTAACCAAAAATTTCCTTTTTTATTTATTATTAATTTCATTTTATTGTTTATAATCCCATTATAACCTTTTTTGTCATATATTATTATTATTATTACTTTTTATCCATTTTTATTATTAGAATTATCATTTTTTGTTATTATTATTTTTTCTTATATTCTTATTATTATTTTTAGTGTTATTATCATCACTTTTTTTTAAATATACCTTTTATGCTTAAAACTATAAATTCATCAGCAAATCCAAAACTTCATGGCCCACTTTCTAAGTTTTTTCCGCAGCCAGCAACGCAAGGGAATACTATGCATTCACATACGCAGTATGATTCCACAACACATCCAAAAAAACAAATTGGCTCCGGCAATACCAATTTCCACTAATATACAATAACACGACCCCACGTGGTCCCACCTTTACACCAAAATTGCCAAGCTCAGTATCACTACTCACACGATCCGTACGCATATGCCACAAACTCACCTCAACATCACCTTGATTTATGCTGCAACAAGCGAATATCGAGAAATTTCCAAGGAGGCAAAACAATGTGTACATACCGTTACGCATAAAAAAAATTTCTTTGAACCAATTCCAAATATACCCTCTGATTCTTTGCTCTCAAGCTTTCCTATTTCACCCTTTAAGTCACTATATATAAAGAGCCATCCTCTCACACTTTTAGGAAGCTTGAAGAGCCTCCAAAGGTTCTGCTTAATTGACGAACTATAAACCCAGAAAATAGAACTGAGTCTGCAGACACATTAACCAAAACAATACTCAACCATCACCTTCTGTTCATATCACCTCATAAAACCCAACCTCCTCACTCACCACCAAATACCACCCTTTCACTTTCATATTCCTCTCAACCGAAATCGCTCTCCTTGCATCTCTACCGCTTAAAACACGCAAACCACCAAACTGTGAAAAAAGAAACTGAGACGAAACGAGAAAAAATCAAATCTTCATAAACAAACCATATCCACAAACCGTTTCAAAATTACAACTTTATCTTTCTTTCACAAACCAAACATACCTTCCATTATTCACTAATTCAACACCATTTTCATCTTCAAATCACCATTAACGAAAACCAACTCATCTTTATTCAAACGTTTCACCATCATTCAACTCAATCTTCGTACTCTCCATCATCATACACCAAACATTTCACATATTTAAAACTGACAAACAAATCTGAGCCAAAACACATCAAAAATCTGAAATCAAACTCAGAACTTACCGAACATACAAATTGTGATTTGAAACCCAGAGATACGAAACCGAAACAGTGGACGCGGATTGAGAGAGAGCGTAATCGTGAACAGCTGTTGTTACCCGTTTACCGCTGCCATGGAGGTTGAGCATGGTTCGTTTCCGCCTTGGAGTGTACATGGGTGAGTTCCTTTGTTCTTTGAATCATGGAAGGAGACAGGGAAAAAAAATTATCCTCTAACGTGTTTTTTTTGTGTTACTGATAAGTTAATTAACCCTTTCTTTTTGTTGTTGTTGGATCACGGGCTTTTAAGCTCGTTAGTTTGTTGTATAGACCACAAAAATTCACGGTTTACCCCCTTTTCTATTTTTTTATTTAATGGTTTTAAAAGCTTTATGATTTTTGGTGATTAGTCTTGGTTTTATTTTTGGGCCAATGATATAATATAATGGTTTATTGATATTCCATTTTTTAATCGACATTATCTAAACCTATATGAGGCCATCTTTTCCGTTTATCCATTATTTATCGATTTATCGATTTATTCATTATTTTGGTCTATGATATTATTATCCGATTTGTGACATTCGATTTACCAACGTTGTCCAAATCAATATGAGACCCCTTTTCCATTATTTTTATGGTTTCTAATTAATCTTAGACCCATTTTTATTTATTGATTTTATTATTATTTTGGCCAATGATAAATGGTGATATTCGATTTCTAATAAATCGACGTTATCCCGTAATTTGAGGCCATTCCTTTATTTTCCTTATTATTTCCATTTTTCTGATTTATTTTTATTCGGACGATGAATAAACGTTTAGATATTCGATTTTGAATAAATCGACGTTATCTAAACTAAATATGAGGCCATTTATTTATTTTCTTTATTATTTTCAATTTACTTTATTTGGTGGTTGATGATATAACAAACGATCTAAATGTTTGATTTCGACAAATCGACGTCATTTAAATCAATATGAGACCAATTTTATTTATTTATTGCATTTATTTTATTTAAATAATTATTTGATTATAAAGTGACGCTCGACTTCTCATAGAATGATTCTAACATTGAATCGATTCTAAGATAGTTAAAGAGCTACATTTTGACGCTTTCGGTTTACTTTCAAGGTCCAACGCCTTCTCATAGTTTAGGACACTTCACACACGTTTCCTCTTGGGAAAATACAATGTACCCTTTTTAGTTTGTGCAATCCCGTGTAACTTACTTTTACCCCTCTCCCGATTCTGATGTATGCCATTTACTCGTTTTCGCTTATTTCGCGAACCCTTGGTTCAACGCTACGCGGTTTCACTCGCACACTTTCACTTCCTTTAGATTTTGGTATCGTTTACTAGGATCCTTCCTTAGGACTAGGAATCGATCCCACGTAACCAATCAACTCTTACACTCCATTTACATTCACCCTTTGCGGTCGCTTTATGCCTCACAATCGACCTACCCTTTGACCAAGATTTTTCTTTTAGGTCCAAACCGTTGATCCAACTTCAAGTGGTCTTAGGTAATAAAATAATTTAATAATATGAGAAGAATTGTACGCCACGAGCCTTAAATGGTAGAAAGGAGGATGACGAGCTTCCGTTACTCGCTCTGATTATTTCCGTCGCAAGACGCTTAGATTGTTGGTTCGGAATAATCACCTCTACCCATAGTCTTTAGTGCAATTCGACTCCTAAATCCCTTTTTGAAAGAAGGGTAATAAAATCAACAACCATCTATAGTGAGCTGAACTACGAAGCTCAGACTTTCCCATTGCACGAGAGAATACGTAGGCGCACGAATCTCAATCCCTGCCGAGCACCTAGGATCAATCAAACTTCAATATCAACTCTTTTCCCTTTAGCAAGTAATTCATTAGGCATAGACATCCTTTCTCGCGTGATAACTTAGATGGTTCCCATCGAGTACGGTGGATGTAGGGGGTGCTAATACCTTCCCCCTACATAACCGACTTCCGAACCCAGACAATGGTTACGATGACCTTGTCTTTATCCCTTTCTTCCCGGGTTTTATCTATATTTTCTCTTTCCCTATTTTGGGATAAACAAAAATTTGGTGGTGACTCTCAAGTCAGCCCAGCCGCGACCGCACTCATGAGGATCATATTTTCCGAGGTACGACAGAAGGTTTTCTCTTTCGATCCCAATCGAGGATCTCATTCTCTTTTTGAGTTCTTATGAGGTTGGTCTTGTTGTTTTGGCTATCATTTGAGGATGGTAGACCATTTTGAGCTTATTGGCCAAGTTCAATATTTCTCCCTACAGAGTCATTCCTTTTGTTTGTCTCTTGGTATTTTTGAGTCTAAATCGAATGATGTTACGATCTCATCTTCCCTGTTTATGGATCGGTTGATACTATTTCCTGGTTAGATCGGTTGATCTTATTTGAGTTGTAAATTGGTTGCTATTATCCCTCTTTCTTTAACTCGTAAGTCAAATGATATTACGTTCTCACATCCCTGGTTATGGATCGGTTGATATCAGTTCCCTGATAGATCGGTTGATCTTATTTGAGTTGTAAATCGGTTGATATTACTCCTCTTTCTTTGAGTCGTAAATCAAATGATATTACTTTCTCACTTCCATGGTTATAGATCGGTTGATACCATTTCCATGTTATATCGGTTGATCTTATTTGAGTTGTAAATCGGTTGATATTACTCCTCTTTCTTTGAGACGTAAATCGAATGATATTACGTTCTCACATCCCTTGTTATGGATCAGTTGATGTCATTCCCTTGACATATTGATTGATCTTATTTGAGTTGTAAATTGATCGATGTTACTTTTCTTCCTCGTTTGAGTCGTAAGTCGAATGATTTTATGATCTCATTCTGCAATACTTGTTATCCCCAGTTGAGTTATCATCCAAGTATGATATTCTCTTTTCAAGATCACTCACGGTGTGTGTTGTTCGCTTTATCACCCAAGAGTGATAAATGCTTTTCGATTTCGTCCAAGTCCGATTTTGTTTGCTTCGAGTTATCATCCCAGTATGATATTCTCTTTTTAAGCTCACTCAATGTGTGTCTTGTTCGTTTATCACCCAAGTGTGGTAAATGCTTTTAGATTCCGTCCAAGTCCGTTTTTTTTTCTTTGAGTTATCATCCAAGTATGATATTCTCTTTTCACCGTGGGACGCCGGTTTCCTTGCTGTAACTAGCTATCCACTATGGGTTGCTAACATTGTACCAGTGCCTAAGAAGGATGGCAAGGTGAGAATATGTGTGGATTACCGGGACCTGAACAGAGCTAGTCCGAAAGATGACTTCCCATTACCTCACATTGATGTATTGGTCGACAATATGGCTCAGTTCTCGGTGTTCTCCTTCATGGATGGATTTTCAGGATATAATCAGATCAAAATGTCACCTGAAGACATGGAGAAGACAACTTTCATCACACCCTGGGGCACATTCTGTTATAAGGTGATGCCATTCGGACTGAAGAATGCTGGTGCCACTTATCAACGGGCTATGGTAACATTATTCCATGACATGATCCACAAGGAAATTGAATGTTATGTGGATGACATGATTGCCAAGTCCCTTACGGAAGAAGACCACCTGGTGAATCTATTGAAGCTATTCAAACGTTTGAGGAAGTATCAATTGACGTTAAACCCCAACAAGTGTACATTTGGGGTACTATCCGATAAGCTGCTGGGATTTATCGTAAGTGAGAAAGGGATTGAAGTTGACCATGACAAAGTCAAAGCCATTCAAGAGATGCCTGCACCGAGGACTGAAAAAGAAGTTCGGGGGTTCTTAGGTAGATTGAACTATATCTCAAGGTTCATATATCATCTTACTGCAACCTGTGAACCCTTGTTCAAGTTGTTGAGAAAAGAACAAACGGTCAGGTGGAAGGAAGACTGCCAAAGGGCTTTTGACAAAATCAAAGAATACTTACAAGAGCCTCCAATCCTTATGCCTCCAGTCGAAGGAAGACCTCTGATAATGTACTTGACAGTATTAGAAGAGTCAATGGGGTGTGTGCTGGGCCAGCATGAAGAGTCTGGTCGAAAAGAGTATGCAATATACAACCTAAGCAAAAAGTTTACCGACTATGAACAACGTTATTCACTGCTCGAGAAAACTTGTTGTGCTTTAGCGTGGGCTGCTCGCCGACTAAGGCAGTATATGTTGACCCACACTACCTTGTTGATCTCAAAGATGGACCCAGTTAAGTACATATTTGAGAAGCCAGCTCTTACCGGACGGGTTGCAAGATGGCAAATGATCCTCACAGAATATGACATTCAATACACATCTCATAAAGCCATTAAGGGCAGTGTGTTGTCTGATTATCTTGCTGAGCAACCCATTGACGATTACCAGCCTATGAGATTTGACTTCCCCGATGAAGTCATCATGTTCATAAAAGCAAAAGATCATGAAGAGCCTATTCACACTGAAGGGCCTGACCCAGAAGAAGAATGGACTATGATGTTTGATGGGGCTGTTAATATGAATGGTCGTGGTGTTGGTGCAGTACTCATTACACCTAAGGGAGTTCACATGCCTTTCTCGGCAAAACTCACCCTTAACTGCACTAACAACGAAGCTGAATATGAAGCTTGTATTATGGGTCTTGAGGAGGCCATTGACCTCAGGATCAAGACTTTGACTGTGTTCGGAGATTCAGCTCTGGTAATTAATCAAACCAACGGCAAATGGTACACTCACCAGGATCATCTGATTCCGTACCGGGACTATACAAGGAGATTACTGACTTTCTTCGCAACAATCAAACTTGAGTATATCCCTCGGGATGAAAATCAGTTCGCGGACTCTTTAGCTACCATTTCATCCATGATCAAAGTCCAAGGTGCCAACTTTGTGCCTCGGATTTCAGTATCCAGACTTGATAGACCAGCATACGTATTCTCTTCAGACCTTGCCAAAGATGATAAGCCTTGGTTCCTTGACATCAAGTGCTTCTTGGAGGATCAAACATACCCACCTGGGGCATCATCCAATGACAAGAAGACTTTAAGAAGGCTTGCTGGTAGTTTCTTTCTGAATGCTGACGGTTCCTTGTACAAAACAAACTTTGATATGGTACTTCTCAAATGTGTTGATAAGACGGAGGCAGACTTGTTGATGCACGAGGTGCACGAAGGATCTTTCGGTACCCATGCTGGAGGGCATGCTATGGCTAAAAAGTTGTTATGATCAGGCTATTACTAGATCACAATGGATGCAAACTGTTGTGCTTATGCCAGAAAATTCCATAAATGCCAGATTTTTGCAGATAAAGTACATGTGCCTCCAAATCCTTTGAATGTGATGTATTCACCTTGGCCCTTTGCCATGTGGGACATTGATATGATTGGCAAGATTGAACCGACTACTTCAAATGGCCACAGATTCATCCTGGTAGCCATTGACTATTTTACCAAGTGGGTTGAAGCAGCTTTGTATGCAAATGTCACTAGGCAAGTGGTAGCCCGATTCCTGAAGAGAGACATCATCTGTCGGTATGGAGTACCCGAACGAATCATTACCGATAATGGTTCCAATTTGAACAATAAAATGATGGCAGAGTTATGCCGGGACTTCAAAATCCAACACCTCAATTTTTCTCCTTACAGGCCAAGGATGAATGGCGTTGTGGAGGCAGCTAACAAGAATATCAAGAAGATTGTGCAGAAGATGGTGGTCACCTACAAAGACTGGCATGAAATGCTACCATTTTCCTTGCATGGGTACCGAACGTCAATCAGAACTTTCACTGGGGCAACACCGTATCAGCTGGTGTATGGTATGGAGGCAGTCCTACCTGTTGAAGTTGAATTACCCTCCATACGGGTATTGATGGATGTTAAGTTGAACGAAGCAGAATGGGTCCGATCCCGGTACGAACAACTAAGCCTGATCGAAGAGAAGAGATTGGATGTAATCTGCCATGGGCAACTATATCAGAAAAGAATGAAGAAAGCCTTCGATCAGAAAGTCAGGCTACGAGAATACCAAGTAGGAGATCTTGTGCTGAAAAGACTCCTCCCTCCTCATACAGACCACAGGGGCAAGTGGACTCTGAATTACGATGGTCCGTTCATAGTAAAGAAGGTTTTCTCCGGTGGAGCACTGATGCTCAGTACTATGGATGGTGAAGACTTCCTGTCCCCTATGAATTCAGATGCAGTTAAAAAATACTTCGCATAAAATGACCCGCTGGACATAAAAACAGAATGTAAGTCCAGGAAAAAATAGGGCATCCCGGCGAGTCAAAAACATAATAAAAGACTCGGGAAAAAGTAAGGGAAAATAAATAAAAAAAATATACACCCGCTGAGTTGAAAAGCCACATTGGACAGCTCAGGAAAAAATGGGTATCCCGATGGATCGAAAACCCGAAAGGGCGATCCACGCAAAATAAGGGAATAAGCGAACAACTGCATTCTGGATTCGTCTGTACCACTTACAACACGGCAAGTTTCGAAAGGTTAGAGCATCATTCAGAATCAACCTTCTTCAGAAAGCAAGATGAGAAGAACGTCAAATGCCATACGAGTCATAGCAAGGGGAAGCACACGGAAGCATCATCAACATTGCCAACACCTTTTGTTTCTCAATTTGTAACAATCTCCTCATTTCAGGGATCTGTTCCTTTAACTGTACTTGCCAATTCAGGGCACACAAATCAATAAAATCAAATTTTCAGTCATATTTCGTCTCGTATGTTTTATTTGCAAGATGTCCGATGTCCTTAAAATATTGATTGCATGAATACAGATGCGTCTTTCCTAAAAATGCTTGCAAGGAAAATATTTACTCCCGGGAGTGTCTAAATTCCTATGATGGAATCCAGTAAGGACACCTCGGGATACTTGTACGTTTTTTCCAAAACAGGATTGCAGGTATTCAAAGCGCAACACAGGGCATGAAAGCTTCTCCCCAGCAAGCTATCAAATCATTATTTCCTCAACACGTCTTCCAAGCAGCATCAGAAAGGGCTCATTTCCCCAGCTTAACATCATCATCCTCAACAGGATCTCCACAGAAGTCACTAGGAAGGTCGTTAAGTGATCATTCCTCCCCAGCCAAGTGCTAGGTAGGGAACCTTCTCCCCACAGAGCTCCAGCCTCTATCCAGAAGAGCAGTGCCTGAAGATCTCACAACAAAGTGACGAAAGCTTCCACAGACCCCAGCTGGGCTCCTCATTACCAAGATAGGTCTGTCAGTGATTTATTTTCCCAAGCGGGGTTATATATATCAGATCTACCAATAATCTCATGCCCAGCTGGGACTTCCTTCCAAAGCAGATTAGTCAGGAATCTTCACCGCAACGGGATCCAAATCCTGGATCGGTATCTTTGCATAAACATAACATTCGCATCATATTTCCCCTCAGAGCGTAGCATTCCGTCTAATACGGAGCATTACGGCAAAAATCAAACATATTGCATAATCACAAGCCATGTTTGAATTAGTCACATGTGAGTATTCACATACCATCAACAGCATAACGGATACTTCTTGACACTCGTCTGTGTCATATCCCCAGCAAAAAGCCAAGTCTCCCCTTTTCATAATAATGTACACTTCTTACAACACCCGTCCGTGTCATTTTATCCCCACAGATCTTCAGAATGTCTCTTACGTTTATAAGTTCATAACTTATACACTTCCTTTTATGATACTCATCTGTATCATGCTCTCCCCAGCAAGTTGAACACTCGTCTGTGTCTCACTAATGCTTACTATTTACTCATACAAATACTCATTTGTATCTTGTATACACCGCTTATCTCCCTCAGATTCGACACTCGTCCATGTTCTTTGTTAACCGGTTGGTACTCGTCCGTACCATCATCTCTGAACGTGCGTCAGCGTTTGTTTCTACCGATACTCGTCTGTATCGTAGTCTTAAGGATGCTCGTCCGCATCTTTAATCCATACACGGTGTCAAACACTTATACCTTTTCTTTCTTGAAATTAGACACTCGTCTGTGTCCACCACTCCCCAGAAGAGTTCCCAGCAAATCCTGATAAATTATTTCCTTTCTATCTGACATTCGTCCTATGTCATGATACTTCCGGCAGTCGTACCCTGCCAGGTGATCGTCTTTCACCTTTTGATGATCGTCCTTCATCATTTTATCCGATGGCCGTCCCCATCGTTGATCTTGTTATCTGACATTCGTCCTATGTCATGATAAAACCCGAGAGCAGCCGTCCCCTGCTAGGTGATCGTCCTTCAACCTTTTGATGATCGTCCTTCTTCATGCTTATCCGATGGCCGCCCCCATCATTGACTCTTTCTATCCGACATTCGTCCTATGTCGTGTTACTTTCGGCAACCGTACCTTGCCAGGTGATCGTCCTTCACCTTAGATGATCGTCCCTCATCTTATCCCCAACAGAGCAGTCGTCCCCTGCTAGGTGATCGTCCTTCACCTTTGATGACCGTCCCTCATCACTTATCATTTCAAACCTGATGTCCGTCCTCATCATTTCCTTTATCTTTAAATCCTCAAGAGGGTCTTATTTCTTTGCTTGATGGTCGTCCCCATCATGATTCTTTTATTTTCCCCAGCATGTCGGCCGTCCCCGTCATTGCTTTATCCCCAGCAGTCGTCCTCTGCTCGATGGTCGTCCTCTGTCGCCCACACTTTATAATCATATTTTACTCCCTTTTATAATCTATATCCCTTTTCTTCTTCATTCAGTGAGTGAAAACTTTGGACTGTCTTTGGTATTCAACCACAAGCTATCTTGTTTGCCTGTTAAGCCATCGCTTACATCCTACACAGCTAACTCATGTTTGAATAGGGGCAGCTGTAAACACCCCAAATTTTCCCTCACTCATTTCACCATGGCTTGTGATTCTTTTCATTTGCATAAGTTCAATCATATCATCTCATATTACTTTTTTGCTTCACATCATTGGTTCTAAGTCATCTGCATCTAGGGTTTGTGATCTGAGCCATCCCTGAGCCATTTGAGCCACTCCAAAGGTCTTCAATCATCTCAAGAGGGTCCATGTATGTTCAATCATCATATTGTATCCTCCCAAGATCAAGAAAGTCAGAAAATCACAAGAATTGAGGAAGGTATGGAAGCAGAGCCAAGCTTAACTGCACAGATGACCTAAAATTAGGGTTTTGGTTTCAGAGGCCATAACTCCAAATTTTTTGGTCATTCTTGTTTCTATTGGTCTCTATATGATGTAAAGATCATGCATACCAATTTTCATGAAGAAATTCAATAGGGAAGGCATCTGATCAATAGATGACTTCTTGAACAAGTCAGTGTAAAATCAGGGCATCTGAGGCCCCTAATCATCCAACCACAGGGTCTTCTCCATCATTTTGGGTGTATATGATCTTTATTTGATCTTAGAAGAAGTTATAAGTTCATAAAGTTGAAGAATTTCAAGCCATTTGCAAAGTTTCCATTTTGGGAAAGTGACTTGTAATGTAAACTTGCCATTTTGGGAAAGTTTTTCAACCTCCTCTTTCTTATCCAAAAAGGCTTCAAATGAAAAATTATTGGTCATGAAAGTTGTAGATTGGATCATTCCCTTTTCAAAAAGTACAAGAACTTGACCTAATTCATTTTGGAACTCAAGTTATGGCTTGTCAAAGTTGGGAAAAATCACAAAATTTCACTTATGCACCAAATAGGGAAGTTTGCAAAAACACTTGCCAAAGCCAAATGTGACCTCAAAGTGACTTCTAACCATTACACAAACATCACACATGACCTAAAATTCAGAATTGCACAAAGAAATCCCAAGTTTCATGCCTTGAACTTCAAGTAATTCAAAAGGGGCCAAACTTCCCCAAAATTGCAAAATGGATCAAATCTCTTCAGCCACTTGTGCCAACTACAAACTATGACTTCCATGGACCTCCTTGAAGCAATCTAACTCGAGCCATGCCTTGAAACAGCCACTGAACCAGCCCATACCTCAAGTACACCAACTCTTGACATTTTGGCAACTTGCCCATACCAATCAACATAGGCCAGCACCCACCCTCTGACCTATCCCAACATGATATGTGTACCAAAAGCAAGCCATTTCATAAGAGAACACAGGCTGAAACCTCGAAGAACACAGCATACTCAAAATCCCCAAAAATTGCAAAAGCCTTCGAAACTCATAGCTCAACCATCAAACCTTCAAACATTTTCCACCATTCAACTCCATAAACATCACTGATCATTTCCCACCCTTCATTTTGCCCTAAAACACTCAGAATAAAAAACATGATTTCAACATTTCATGAACTGAACTTCTGCCAACTTCCTTTTGAGGCCATTTAAGCTCCAACCAAGCATCACAAGCTCTTGGGGGGAATCATTGGAGTGGATTTGAGGCAAAGAACTGGCCAGATAGCTCCTAGTTTGAAAGCTCAACTTCAGGTAGCCATGGCATTTATTTTTCCATAACCTTCATTTTATGTTATAGAATGATTCTATGTGTTCCCCTGATTGCCATGATGTGTTTGGTTTCGAAAATAGTTGAAAATAAGCATTTCATAAGCTTCTAAAATTTTTGTCATGTTTTCCGTTTTGCTTCGATTCATGATCTTGATGTTGAATAAATGAATTTTGATGGCTGATTCTTGTTGGGGTTAATGTGAGGATCATTTCTGGAGCTTTAGGGGTCTTGGGGTTGCGTATTGAGTGAGATAGCTTGAAAGGGTAGCCGGAGAAGATGACCGGAACACTGTTCCGGTCACCTGAAAGTGTTTAGGGTTCAGATTAGGGCTTAATGACGTAATTAGTGTAGTTTGAATGTGAGCCGTCCATTTGCGCGCGCTGGTTAATTCCCTCCCTTTTGAGTTTGTATCTGGGCCACTGGATCAGCATACTTCCATTAATTCATATTTTTATTTCATTTTAATTACATTTCTTTCTACATTTTATTAAAAATAGCAAAACACTTCTACAAAATTTTATTTTTTGCATCATGACTTAAAATATTTTTCTCATTCTGAAAATAATTTTTATTTTATTTTTTACATAAATTTCGTATTTTTAAAATATTTAAATGTTTATTTTAATTAATTAATTAAAATACCATTTAAGTTTCTAAAAATCACCAAAAAAATTATATTGCATTTTGATACATTTAGAAACATTACCAAACCCTTCAAACAAATTCCTTTTTGGTTCTTGACCTATTCTGACTTTTTTCTTTGGATTTAGGGTTCTTAAAAGTCAATATTTTTGCCCTAACTTAGAAACATCCATTCTGCCTAACCTTGAAGATTTTGATGATGGTTCTTTTTGCATTGCATTCCTCATGTCATGTAGTTTCTAGGATAAAATTGGTTTGAATTTATCTTTCATTTTCAATTTGTTGTGCCTTTTTCCTTTTGAAGTGCCTTAAAACCCTAGCAAATTTGAGAAAATCATAACTTCCATTAGGTCAAGATTTAGGTCTCCCCCTTTGGGAAGTGAACTTGTATAGGTTTAGGGTTCCTTTGATCCTATTTTCAATTTTTTATCTCATGACTTGCTTCTGGTTTTGAATTTTGTATTGCATGTTATGCATAAACCCTAATTTTTGCCTTCATTTGCATTCATTCTTCATATGCTTGCATACATGAATTTTCCATGACATTTTGTGCATCTACATGACATATAAGACATCCTAAGACATATTAGAATCATGTTTGATCATTTCATCATCCATTTCCATGTTTTGCTTTCATTTCATTTCATGTGCATTCTTAAACTTTCATGCCTCTTGTATGTCTCATTTGCATTCCCATCCTTTGTATGAGTATCCACATCTCTTGGTATGCTTTTGCATCATCCCATAGCATCATTTTCATCTTGATATGCTTATGACTTTGGTTTTCATCTTTGCATTTCATCTCATTTGCATTTCATTTCATTTCTTGTTGCTAACTTTTCAGGTGGTAAGTCATTGAGAAGTGAATTTGCCTTCACTTCTCATAACCTCTTCTCATCTCTCTTATGCATCATTGCTGCATTTTACTTTTGTATTTGAGTGAGCTTGCTCATTCATGCTCCCTCCCCTCTTTCTTTCTTCAAGCAACTTATCTTCTTAAGTGAAGTAAGTTGTTTTGCTTCTTCTGTTTCTTCCTTCCTCCATCTGCTTCTTCCTTGGTGGCTTTTCTCTTGAAGATCTTTTGTAAGCCTCATAAGCCCTAGGAACATCCAAGCATGATCACAATTAGAGTTGATTAGTCCCCCATTTAGTTTCACCTTTGTGTCATCTTTGTGTCTTCTCTTCTCATCTCATAATCAAGGACTAAACTTTAAAGGTTTTAAGGCTTTGTGATTAGGGTTATGCCTGTATCCTTCTATTAGGATGGAGTGTATAATTTTAATCCTAAGTGTTAAACCCTTAATGTGTTTAAATCCTTTAATCAATCCACCTAATAATCACTAAGACATCAAGCTTGTAACTTGGGCCTTGCATTAGGGTTCTAATTCTTCCTTAATTGGTTAAGAAGGACTAACCCTAGTGTTAATGGACAAGTCCTCCTCAAGTTGTCTTACAAACCATAAAATCCATTTATTAATCTTACCATTAACTAAAATCCACTTTAATAAAGGCTTTGTTTTTTCATGAGATTAATCCCTAATCATGGATTAATTTGAGGTATCTTCCCCAGCTTAAATGTTCTCATCTATTATCCTTCTTTAGGATGGTGTAATGGGTCCATTAAATCCTTGATTATGGCTTAAACTCATTACTTAACACTAAACAAAAACTACAAAAACATCTAAGTAAATGCAAGTAGGTTAATGATCTTAATCCTACATTATGGTGATTAAGTGTGAGGTGTTTACTTCATACTTAAGGTATTCTCATTACCCCTAATCAGAGGGAGGATGTGATGAGTTTACTAACCTTAGTTTAGGCTTAAGCTCATTTTCTTATGACAAACTCCAAAAGAAATAAAAGATTGAAAATACAAAAAATAAACAATAATCGTCTCCTTCGGGATTCTTTTCTTATCATCTTCACTCATAAACGGGGACTTGCTTCTTCCGTCTAATGCAAGACAGTTAGCACCTGAGCCAGACAGGTCATACACTTGAGCATAGACAAGCAAGCAGTTCACAAGTTAATTTATCTTTCAGTCTCTTTTAGTCGAACTACGGTGTTCTGACGTCCTCATTGCACGAGAGGATACGTAGGCATAACTTAACAGTTATCGAACAAAAGTCTCCGTATACCCCCCCCCCTTCTTCCAGCATTATTCTTTAAGCCTCATGGTCTTGAGTTTCACATTCTTTCTTTACACTAACACTTCTTCATTTCACTTCACATTTCTTTTGCACCGACACTTGCCTTCTTTTCCAGCTTTTGCACACAAAATAGCACATACACTACCCCTTTAAACACAATCTTTTAAGCGTGGATCCCGTCGAGTACGACGGACAATCTGGGTGTTAATACCTTCCAAGGTTGTAACCAACCCCATTTCTCAGTTTCTCTGGTTCGTGACCGTCTTATCCATATCTTTCTAGGTTTATGCAGAATTACCTTTCCTTCGGGATAAAAATGCCTAGCTGGCGACTCTTTTCTTTCCAGTTCACCCTTGTGTGTTCTCTCCTTTCGCCGACCGTTCGCGTCTGTACCCTATTTGACTTAGCCACCATTTAGTGGGAGCGACAGTATGCAGATTAGGATCATATATCGTAAGGTAAATATTGAGCCCTCTTACCTGAGGCACTGGATTTATTTGTGATTTATGATTATATGTAACGATATCGAAGCTTAGGGATTAGGTTACGATTGATAGAATTTGATTACCTCACACCTTCCTTTAACCACACTTCTTTGCCCATTTCGTTTCAATTTTTAAAATAAGTTTTGGATGTGATAAAATTCTAGAAAACTTCATGAGTGATCCTTATTCTCTTATTTAACTTTGTATAATTTTTTATTCCGGATTTTGATTGTTTTAGTAATTAATTTGGATTTTTGATTCTAAGTTGTCCCAAAAGGCATTGTTTTGGTTTAAGGGACCGAAAAATAAATTTTTTCCAATAGGTATGAAACCAATATTTTTTGTGTGATTAACCACTGGAAATTGTGACATTTTGATACTACTTGTTCATTTTTTTCATAATTTTTGGTGCCACTTTGGATCCACTTTGTGGAGTTGTTTTTCGGCGATCATGCCTTGTTACCTCGCTCATTGAGGGAATTTGTTTTGACACTTTGGTGCATAATTTTATGAATTCCTTTTATCTAATGTAATATAACAACTTCAACATGCTAATTATTTATTTTCATAATTTTTAAAACAATTTTGCAAGAGCTTCATGTAACCTAGATTATAGGCTCATTTATGTGCTTACTTGTTTCATATCCTAGATGATAGGAAGGCATTCATGGCATTGATTTGAGGTAATTTTTAGTAACCTTTAGGATTTAATTATATGTATATTTTAGATCCTCAATTTCAATTACAGGTCACTTTTTGAACCATCTTCATTTGGTTTGTTTTGTGTTTCAAAGTGCATGCTTATTTGAACTAGTTTGACTTGAAACTTGTTCTCTTCTCCCCTAATTGTTAACATGACTTGTACGTAAAGCATAAAGGTATATTCATTCATTATAATTGCATATCATTCTTTGTATGCTACTGACCCATAATCATCTCATGCACATTCACATGTCATTCATCTTTAACATGCCTCATTAATGATCTTATGTGACACTTGCTCCACTTGTTCCACTTCTTCTTCTTCTTGCTTTATATGCTTAAATCATTGCATCCATGATGGTATGTTCACTCAAACTCATTAATAAGAATTCACTATTGACTTTGGTACTCATTTCATGTATTAATTCATACTTTTGTGCCATATGCATTCATGTTTCATCCATGAAAACCTAACTTGCATTTGTGTGAACTTTTGTGAATTTATTGTACATAGTTTGGCAGAGTTTGATCTCGTGAGGTACCCTAGCATCCTTAGAGACCTATAACATAAATATACTGACTTTAGAATTCATATAACCTTTAGGTACCTTAACCTTTAGACTTAGGTCTTATTTTGAACCCTAGTTTCATTTTAGGAGGTGTGTAAGGTTTAATTGTCTTTATTCCTTTGTTTTGGTTTCCAATATGCAAATTATTATGACACTAACCTTTTTTGAAGAGGATATTCTAAGTAATTAAGTATGTGGATGCTTATACATACTTATACCTCTTATGTCTCCTCTTTTAAAATCTCTCTCTTATGTGATTGTGAAAAACATCATTATGCTTCTTTGACATTTCATTCCTTCCATCCCCTTGAGTTCTAATCTCATCTCCAATCCTTTAAAGTGAGTTAGAACTTGTTCTTTTATTGTCTTTTCCTAGTTTTATATTTCTTCAAACCTCACTAACCTTTAATATCTCCATTGTATAATAACATATGGTGAGTCTTTGTTTTCCTTAGAGCTTTCCCATTCCCTTTACTTGAGTCTTCTCTCTCTTATCTCTAAACAAACTCAGAAATACTTAATAAAGGTCAAGATTCTTCATGTGCTAATGTACTTTTCCAAGGGGTACTTGGACAAATTCCATGTGCGGATGAGGTGTAGGGTATCTATCATGATGAATAAGTCTTAGCATGAGGATGCTTCACAAACAACACCTAAAAAGCACTTCTTCATCAAAACTACAAAAATGAAAAACTTAATAAACAAAAGTAGTGTAATTTTTTTAGACCTTAATCTTTGGAATTAGGTTTAGGGATATCCTCCATACCTAGGTGTGCTTCTTATCCATTCCATTTTGGAGTGATGTAAGAAGTACACACTCCTTTAAATAAGACATGAATACATTCTCCTATGTTAAATTCAATAAAAGTTTCTAAAAGCTCCAAACCAACAATAAGTGTCTTTCCTGTGGGAATTCTATTCTCATCTCTCCACTCTTAATGAAAGAACTCGCTTCGACTTGTCTCTTTGCAAGACGATAAACGTACTCGTACCAGATGAGCCTACAACACCTAAGCATTGGCATAAGTAGTTCAATCATAAAAAAAATGCAAACAATAAAATTTCATCCCTAGTTAGATGAACTATGTTGACTCTAATTCTCACTTCCCATGAGATACGTAGGCAGTGGGGTATGGCCCATTCGAGCACATTATTTATCTTCCCTACATTTTTCCCATTCATTTTTTCTTTCCAGTTCAGCGGCAGTTTTTCTTTACCCATTGAAACAGTTCAAGCAAGTGTGGATCCCGTCGGATACGACGCACGATCCGGGGTGATAATACCTTCCCATTTCATAACCGACTCTCGAACCCAGTCTCTTTAGTTCGCAAGACCTTATTCTTTCCTTTTCTTTGGTTTGTGCAGCACACCTTTCCATTTCCTTGGGCTAAAAATGCTTGGCTAGAGACTTTGTTTCTTTTCTGTGCCACTTTTGCGTTTGTCCTAGGATGAAAATCCCAGGAGCGACACCTACCTTGGTTCTTTCTTTGTGGCTTTTACCTTTATGGTTGAATAATTTTGTCTAAAAAGGGGGAGAAGGTGTTAGTGTTGCTTGTTTACTCTAATATATTGGTTTCTATTCTACCATGTTTTTCTGCCATAGTGGTTTTTTTTGCAGGTCCATATGGTTTTAGCCAAAATTTTCCAAAGGGTGAGATTGTTAGTTCTGTGATTGGCAGAAATTGTGATTGGGAGAGATTTTGGTAAAACATGTTGTTGATTTCAAGATATCATGAAGGATGTCTTGACTTTTGTTCTAAGAAGTGATGCAGGTGTGCTTGTGTTGTTGCAGGAATCTGTCTTGATGTCAATACATATGTTCTGACATTTTAGAACAGATCATTCTTTTTAGAATGTGATAATTGTTTGTTGAGTTGTTACCTTTTGTGCATTGGTTTTAATGATTGGCTACAATGTTATTGAGCCTATCAATAGGGCTGAATATTTTGCTTTTGGAAGGTTCTGACGGTTCCATTCTTTGGATTTCTATATTAAGAAAATTTGAAGAATCAATCTGCTTTTATGAATATCATATTTTTCCATTTTCTTTGCCCTAGTTTTTGAAATATTGTTCTCTTATTAAAAAGGAGTGCAACCCTATTTGCAAAGTATGATGATTGGATATTGAAGAGTTGTGCATTAAGATTTAGGGTTTTTACTTTGTATTGTTTTAATTCTGTGAGTTGTTCTTACATCACCTATATGTTTGAATGGGACTATTTTTGAGTTGTAATTTTTTCCACTCTAAGCTTTTAAGCATGAGTGTTTGTTCTTGATCAAAGCTTTTAAGCAAGATCAATGTGTTGTGTTTTGGAAGAGTGTTCTTTTGTTCTATTTTAATGTATTGGTTTATTATCACAGTGTGTGATTGAGGGGGAGTGAGATGGTGATTTCTCATATTTATATGTGGTATTCTAGGTAGAAGTTGCATTGGGTAGTGATTAAGTTAGGGGTGTAAACTGGGACTATTTATCTTTGAACTGATACTACTAATAGTGGATTTCCTTCCTGGCTTGGTAGCCCCCATAGTAGGTGAGTTTACACTGAACTGGTTAACAATTCTTTGTGTCATTACTATTTTTGTTATATATTATGTTTACCTTGTTTTTAATTAGATAGTTATGTCGTGACATCGCATTCGACATCACATATCTGATATCAAAATTTCAGTATTTCAAAAGTTAGAGCAAGTATTGATCCATTCAAACCTTAAACATTTCCTAAGAACATGTAGCTTATAAGTCAAGTAAAAGGAACAAATATGCATAAAAAGTGGTATATAAGAACTCAAGTCAAAGTTAAGACCTATAACATTTCATGTTTAAGACCCACAAATTTTGAACAAGGATGGCATACAAATGAACTCAAAGAATGTCATCAAAATGGGCAAGCAATCATGTTCTATGCATTTCAAAAAGTGACATCAATCGAAGTACACAAGTGACATATAAAATGAAATTATAGGACATTACTTCATTCTCAAGATAATGTAAATAAGTGACTAACATTTAAAATACCCTTTAAGGTCTTCACAAAATTTTTATGATCACGCAATTTCAAAGATTAGCAAACAAGTTCTAAAGCTAACCCTAGTCATCTCTTAATAACAAGTGAAACCTTAATCATGTAAATGAGTTCAAGGATCAAGTCAAATGGGCATAAAGTCACATAATTAATTAGAAAACATCCTCTAAATTATCACATTTAAATCTCAAAAGGAATGGATAAATAAACACACCAAACTTCAAGCAAAGTTGTCAAGGTTTAAGGAATACACATGTTCAAGTTTGTGCAAGAAGTAACACTACTTAGACGCATGTAATATGACCTATAAAATGAATTTTTAAGGCTCTACATCATGTCACAACAAGAATAAACCAATGATCCCTAATGAATTACATAAATGCATCCTAAAACCCTAACAATTAGACAAATAATTGAACACACATCGGGTATGCAACAATGACTTAAGAAGGAACCTATGAATCATGAACAATACAGCAATGTCAAAGCATCATAACAATGAATAAAAGGTATTATAGAATATGCCTACACATACCAAGAAGTTCACTATAATTCAAGTTTCACAAAGATCTCAAAACCACCCCTAATTCTAAGCATCATCAAATATTTGGGAAACCAAACAATACTCAATGAAAATAGCCACATGCTTTAGAAAATCATGAAATTTTAACCTATAAGGATGAAGTCAGTGACTTACTAAGACCTAAAGGAATTTACAAAATCATGCACCAAAGTGTTCAAACAATTCCACTCAATAACCAAGACAACAAGGCATTGATCAAACAAGTACCCTTCAAAGAATCAATTCAAAAATGAATCAAAAATTATGGTACAAGTTCAAAATTTACATCAAAGCTTTCCATATTCAAATGGATAATTGTGTGAAAAAGATTAAACCATAACTATTTGTGCAAGGGAATTTTTCAAGTCTCAAAGTGAAACTAGGTCAAATTTGAACACATGTGAATCAAATATTAAGAAAAAAAATACTAAATCAGTGCAAAATTGAAAACAAAAAATATTGAAAATTAAATAACACATCACATATCACCATGAATATTTCTAGAATTTTTCCATAAAGGAAACTAATTTAACAATAAAAATTATGAAGGAAGTAAAAGAAAAATGAAAAAGATGCATGAATGAGGGATGGGTTGTAGCATAGGAAAATATCAAGTTAAAATGTGCATGAGCCAGGAAATAGGGGATGGGATAGCAAGAAACAACCCAATACAATTACTCAACCAGATAATGAAACGCAACGTTCGTTAATCTGGCTCAGCTCACTTGGCCAGTCATCATCCATGCACGCACGGTCAAGAAGAAAGAAACAAATTAAAATAAGCAACTCACACATTGACCTGACGGAGACTTTCCAAGACTCAGACGCTGGAGCCTTAGCTCCTGTCATCTACTCCGTCAAGACTGGCTGGAGACCTTTGAAAACCTCACCAAATCTCAACAAATCTTAGCCTATCTCATGCGAAATTTACCAGGATTCCATATTTGACCTCTAAATTCAGGTCTAATGGCATAAAGAGCAAGAAAATGAGCCATGCAAATTTAGATCTGAAACTGAAAAACTCAATATTCTTGCATAACCTTATGTATAACCAATGCCTATTGTTGAAATAAGCGAGAGTAAGAGACATTTAAATTAAACTGTGTGTCTTTGAAAGCACTACGGAGACATTATTATATAGAGAGAGATTACAACTAATTACATGATATAGTCGATGTGGGACTATTCTATATACAAATATTCTTAACACTACATATATTTACAAATATCAACACTCCCCCTCAAGCTTGAGCATATAAGTCAAATGCACCAAGCTTGTTACATATATAATTATTTTTAGGGCTTCGTAGGGATTTTGTAAACACGTCTACCAATTGATTGTTATAGTTGACAAAGCTTGTAACGATGTCATCTGACTCAATCTTCTCTCTGAAAAAGTGACAATCTATCTCAATATATTTGGTTTTCTTATGGAAGACTGGATTTGAAGCAATGTGCAATGCTGCTTGATTATCACAAATAAGTGTCATTGGTCTTGCTTCTTCAATTTTAAGTTCCTTGAGAAAATGTCTTAACCAAACAAGTTCACATGTTGTAATTGTCATGGCCCTATACTCTGCCTTGGTTCTTGATCTTGAAACAATATTTTTTTCTTACTTTTCTAGGATGTAAGGTTTCCTCCAACAAGTACAAAATACCCAAAAGTGGATCGTCTATCAATGGTTGACCGTACCCAATCAGCATCGCAATATCCAACTATCTGAGTATGTCCTTTATCTTCATACACTAGACCTTTTCCTAGAACATATTTGATGTATCTCAGAATCTGGATAACAACATGCATGTGTTCCTGACAAGGGGAGTTTAAGAACTGGCTTACCACACTGACTGCAAAAGAAATGTTCGGACGAATGACTGTGAGATAATTCAACTTTCCAACCAATCTCCTATATCTTCAAGAGTCAAATAGAGGCTCCCTCTGATTGGGTAGTAATTTGACACTTGGATCCATAGGAGTATCAGTTGGTTTAGAATTTAACAAACATGTTTCTTCCAAAATATCCATAACATATTTTCGCTGAGAAATCACCAAACCATCTTTAGATTGGGCTACCTCAATACCTAAGAAATAACAGAGTTTACCAAGATCTTTTGTCTGAAATTGATTAGAGAGATGTTGTTTTAACAGGAGTATTCCCTATTGATCATTACCAGTTATGCCAATATCATCTACATACACAATAAGATAAATACACCCTTGGATTGAGTGATGATAAAAAACTGAATGGTCAGCTTCATTATGGACCACACCAAACTGTTGCACTACAATCCTGAATCTTTCGAACCAAGCTCTTAGATATTGTTTAAGACCATAAAGAGACTTGTGTAGCCTACACACCATATTCGATGACTCCCCCTAATGGATGCCATCTTGGATACAGGTGAGAAGGTATCACTATAATCCAACCCAAAAATTTGAGTGTATCTTTTGGCTACCAAGCGAGCTTTAAATTGATCAATCTTACCATCTGGAGCAAACTTCACTGTATAAAGCCAACGACAACCTACTAAAGATTTCCTAAGGGGTAAAGGAACTAGTTCCCAGTTACCACAACTTTAAAGAGCACACATGTCATCAATCAATGCTTTCCTCCATTCCCGATGAGATAATAATTCACCTAGAGTATTAGGAATAGAAATAGAAGAGAAAGAAGACAAACAAGTATAGTGCAAAGGGGAAAGACGATGATAACATAAATCAATATAATGTGGAGAAGGATTTCGTGTTTGATGTATACCTTTTTGAAGGGAAATCAGAAGATCGGAATCAGGTTGCAGGATTGGATCCGGAAATGGCAAGAGCGTCGAAGGAGAGTCTACAATTACCTCAGGGACAAGTACAAAATCGGGAACAGGTAAAAATTCAGGGACATGTACGACCTCAGGGACAAGTACAACTTCAGGGGCTGGTACGACAGACGTTGGTTGATGATGTTGATATGTTTGAAGTGGGAAAGAAGTGGGGGGTCAACTGTATGGGTATCTAGTGGTCCAGGTTCCCTAGAATGATCGGGGACAATGGCATATGGGACTTCCGAAAGAGGTGTCGGAATACATTCCTAAAGGGGTTTCAAAGTTGCTTGGTTGGACTCGAAATATGAAACAGACTCGAAGAAGGTAACATCGGCTGATATAAGTTATCGTTGTAGAGTGTGTGAATAACCATGATAACCTTTTTGTGACCGATGATAACCAATAAAGACACACTTTAGTGATCGAGCTGATAGTTTATCGAGACCAGGAGAGAGATTGTGTACAAAACATGTGGTCCCAAAGACTCTAGGAGGAATTGGGTGAAGTGGGGAATTAGGAAAAAGGATTGAACGAGGGCATGTGATTTATAAGGTAACATGTCGTCAGCACAACATCCCCCCAAAATCGAAGTGGAACAATACCATGGAGAAGTAGGGTCCAACTGGTTTCTACGAGATGCCGATTTTTACGTTCGGCTACCCCGTTTTGTTGAGGTGTGTGAAGGCAAGATGTTTGATGGAGAATACCATTACGTGACATAAAATTTTGAAATTGGTGGGATAAATATTTATGGGCATTGTTGTAACAACCCATTTTCAATATTTATTCGTCAGGTATTTTTGGTGCTTTGTTGGCCTTGTTTAAGGCGTATGTCTTGTTATTTTGGCGTCGTGTCCTAGTGGGATGGGTAGAATTGTGGTATATTTGGTAATAACAGGTTTACAAATAATAATATGGCCATTTGATCATTAATTCTATTACTATTATTTTTATGCAAATAATATTAGTGATATTATAATTATTACTATTGTTTGGATTAATCAAAAATAAGGGTGATTTAGTAAAATTAGATGGTGAGGGTTTTTAGGGAGAAGTTAAACTAATCAGAATATTAGCGTGGAATTAGCCATGTAATCTTGGAAAAGAATTGAGAAAGGCTAGGAAGAGGAAGAACACCAAGTGCATCTTCACAACCAGATTTTTGTAGGAAATTCGTCTGATTTCGAGGTAAGTGGGAGAAAGGAATTCTAAATAGGTGATATAACATGATGGGGTAGTGAGGGTTCCTTCCCTCGTAGGATTTTCTATTGTCTTAATGAATTTGTGATGAATACTTGAGCGTATGATTGTTGTAGCAAATCTGTAATTATGATTTTCTAATTTTGTGGATTATTGGTTATATATTGTTGTGGTTGTTCTGTTGTGAGAATACGCGATGCAGATTGTTGTAGTTGCAGTATGTGAATCTAAACACAGAAAGATAATAAAATTGGAGTTAGTAATTTGGATGAGATAAGGATATGATTAAGAGTGTAAAACTGGTGTAAAAACAATATTAAGTCTGGTAAATTGGATTGAGATGAAATCGTGAGGAAGTTAGAGAAACAAAGGAAGAAAGAGTGAAACAGAGAGCGTGCAGTTTGGCTGTGAGACGATCGTCCCTTAAGCCAGACGAATGTCTG
The DNA here is from genome assembly GCA_963966055.1 of Lathyrus aphaca. Lineage (NCBI taxonomy): Eukaryota > Viridiplantae > Streptophyta > Magnoliopsida > Fabales > Fabaceae > Lathyrus > Lathyrus aphaca. Next base: position 303,780,737 of record OZ014523.1, on the reverse strand, counting down.
GGATTTCTGACGATTGTCCCAACATTGGGACAACCATCCCATTTGTGTAACATGTAGTAACAATGGACATGTGTATGTAACGTTTGTCACATGTGGCTGAGGGAGGAATTTTAGTTGTTTTTGGTGTCTGTTTCCTATGTCTGAGATGCTGTTAGTTCATGCCTCATTCCAGTAGCATAAATTAAGCTGAGAAATATCAATTAAAGTAGAGTAGTCTTGTTAATTAGGTGACAGAAGATTAATAAATAAATTTGGTGATGAGTTAGTGAAAGAAAATTAAGTAACAGTAAGATAACATTAGTAACAGGTATGGATGAGTTCCTTATTACGGTTATGCAGGAATTGGAAAGGCGTACGGTAGTAAGCTAGTCGTAAGTAATATTAGCTGTACATATTAACTAGTCTAATTAATTGGTTAATCGAGACTGTCCAAGTGAAATTGTAGTGTAAATGTTGTCCTTGAGTTGTATTGTTTGTTGCAGGTTGTAAAGTTGTGGTATGTGGTTATGCCGTTATATTGTTATGTTGTCATGTTGTGTATTAAATGGATGAATCGTGTAGATGTATAATATATTTGTAATATATGTTTTATGCATATTCATTGTCTTGCATACATTGTTATATAATTTTTGGGATGATCGTTGTCAAATGGGCGTATGCGATCCATCTGTACTTCGTTATGGAGAATGGTGGGATAATCATTGTCGGATGGGCGTATGTGATTTATTCGTGTTCGATTGAATGAAAAAAAACTGGTACCACATGCATTGTATCATTGTTGAGTCACATTGCATAATTATTGATGTTTTCGTTGTTACATGGTTATTAGTGTGAATTATGGTGTATGTTATTTTGAGTGAGAAACTACCCTTAAATATGTTTTATGCACCGTTTAATATTTGAATTTTTTCTCACCCCTTTGTTGTTTGTTGTTGTGTTTGTGCTTCTTTGGAAGTACAGATAATCCAGGTACTTGAGAGTGCGTGGAAGTGTGTTGCTTGTTCGAGTATTGGGATGCTCTGATACGTAACACGGGATGAGGATATTTTTTCGTTTATTTACCTTTGTTACATATTTTTAAACCTTGTTTGAACCCTTATAAACCATAATTTTTGAGGATATATTGATGATTGTTGGCATGTTGCCTAAGTTGAACGGATTTTGTTTTTTTGTTGTTTTTAATAAAGAATTTTATGTTGGTTAATATGGTTGAAATATGGCATTCCACTTGTTTTACTCTGATTATTTGTTTAATTTACTATTTTATAAATTAGGAAAAGTAGGAAGTTACAATTGGTATCAGAGTAGGTCGGTCCAACCGGTCAGATGTCGTGTCGAGTCAGTCCTTAGAATAGGCGTTGTTGTGTTCTAACCTGATTTGGCTGTTATATTAAGATGGCAAGAAGGATTGATGTTGCACTTGTTGTTGCAATACAAGCCATGGCATAATATGTTGAGAACATTGGTCCAACTGTAGGGAATCCCGAGTGATCTTACCTAGTGATCAGAACTTCAATGGTTGTTGACGCAGATCTTTGAGTCTGCTCGTGCGATGAGGAGAATAGAAGGGGGTGTACCTGCAAGGTACTCCGATGCCAAAGTCAGAACGGTCACAAGAGCTAGAAAGTAAGAGTAAAGTATTTGAGGAGAGAATATTCAATACCGGACCCTCTCATATGAGAGGGTTTAAATAGAGAGCCCCCAGCCCGTGGCCAACGGTCCCTATTTTTGGGGCTGGATCACGGATCCCTCAAAAATAGGTAATTGCCAGGAATCGAGTGACAAACGATCATCATGATGAAAGAGGCCTCCCAAGCAAGGGTTGTCCCGGCCGATCCTGGGTGGTCTCCACTGTTGCTGAGCAGAGGCCAGGGACGGGGAGAATGGGACGACCAATATGACAATGGGTCCCTTGGACTATGGGTTATTGGGTCGTTTCATGGACTAGAAAGGATTGTGTCATATCTAGTCGTTGGTCTAGTACATAACACTAAGTTTCGCGATCTGGATCAGTTCAGGAGTAACAAGTCGCCTACTTATGAAGGGGGTATACTGGATGCAGAGGCTGCAAATAAATGGCTGAGGGTTGTGGAGAAGATCTTCAAGACCATGGGGTGCAATGATGATCAGAAGGTGAGGTTTCGTACTCACATGTTGGAGGGAGAAGTTGATGTCTGGTGGGAGAATAGTTGCCAAAGGTTGGAAGCTGCAGGTACTGCTCTTACTTGGGTTGTGTTTCAAGGTGAGTTTTTGGAGAAGTATTTTCCAGAAGATATTTGTAGTGCTAGAGAGGTAGAGTTTCTGGAACTCAAGCAGGGTAGCATGACCGTGGCCGAGTATGTTGTGAAGTTTGAGGAGTTGGTGCAGTATTATGCACATTATAACACTGAAAATGCAATGACTTCAAAGTGTCTGAAGTTTGAGAATGGGTTACGTCCTAATATCAAATAGGGAATTGCTTGCCAAAAGATCAGGAATTATCCAGAGCTGGTGAGTAGGAGCAAGATTTATGATAATGACAATAGGGCTTAAATTGCTCGCTACAAAGATGTGAATGACAAGAAGGGTAAATAGAGGTTTGGGGGTACTCCTTATAATGCTCCGGCTGATAAGGGTAAACAGAAAGTTGTTGTTGACAAGAAGCCTAGTGGGGGAGGGGTAAATCCCAATCCCGTGAAGTGTTTCATATGTGGAAGCATGGGCCATCGTGTTAATACTTACCAGAATGAAGTGGAGAAGTGCTTCAAGTATGGAAGGTCAGGTCATGTGGTAGCTAACTGTAGAGCTACTATGCCTACTTCTTTTAATTATGGTGAGCAGGGTCACATTAGCACGACTTTCTAGAAATCAAAGAAGACTCAAGGAGCCAGTGGAAAGGTGTTTGCTTTGGTTGGATCCCAGTCCACTAATGAGGAGCATTCCTTCAAAGGTACTTGTTTTATTAATAGTACTCCTTTGATTGTTATGATTGATATGGGTGCAACACACTCGTTTATTTATGTGGATTGTATGAAGAGGTTAGGGATTGCACCTTCTACTCTAGAGAAGAGAATGACAATTGAAACTCCGTTTATTGGTTTTGTGGTTACGTCTTTAGTATGTTTGAAGTGTCTGTTAACTATTTTCGATAGAGATTTCAACGTGGATCTGATTTGTTTACCGCTTGGTAATTTGGATGTTATTTTGGGGATGAACTGGTTGGAATTCAACAGGGTTTATATTGACTGTTATAGGAAGAAGTTGTTGTTCCTAACTCCTGAAGAGGAAGTGTTGGGTAATTCTTTATCTAATAAAGAGTTGAGGACTTTGTTGGAAGATGAAGCGAAGATGTTTTCATTGTTTGCATCATTATCTGTTGAGAGTAAGGTATCAGTTAGTAAGTGTAGACACCCCAAATTTGCCCTCTGATTTTCTTTCTTCGCCTGTCTTTCATTTGCATCTCATTTGCATTTTCATTTGGTCATCAACATTTAGAACGCATACCATTTGCATAGTCTCCTGAGACATGGGATCACGTTTTCTGAAGAATTTGGGTTTCACGTTTTTATCTGTGGATTATCGTAGAACTCAAGTTTTCGGTTGGCAGCCATCAGTGGCATCATCCTCATATTGCTTTTGTCACTGAATCAGGGTTTATTTCCCTAGTTAAGTGTTGTTCAAGGATTTCACGTCTGAAGACTGTTCACTTATTCATCTGGTCCATCATCAGGATAATTTCCTCTTCATCGATTCGTGAGGGGATTTCTTCAAGTGCAAGTTATCTGGGCTATTTCTCAGGAAATGAGCATTCAAAGTCAAGTTGTGGTATGTTGAATTCGCTAGGTTGTCAAGTTGTGGTTCACGAGAAGCTTTGGGCCATCTTATTTGTTTAGTTGTTCATTTGTGGATTTATCTTCCAAGTGATTGATTGTGAAAGATTTGAAGTGATTCAAGACTTATTTGGCCACAGATTCAGATGGTTGATTAGTTCAGAGAATTGTTTGGTGGCATTTTGCTTCACATTTTTATCAGAATTGTTAGTAGAAGTTCTAGTGCGGTTGTTGGATCAAACTCAATCAGTGAAAAATGTTGGTGGAGTTCGTTCAAGTTTATTTCGAGTTTCATTCATCGTCCATATTTCTAACCTTTGTTCTTTCCTATATTCATCTCCTATCCATCATCCCATTTTATTTCTATCCAATGTCTTTTTCTCATATCCACTTGTCACTTGTAAATGTGTTTCGAATGGTCAAATCATTTTTGTTCGTATTTCGATTCACTTTTTGATTATCTATATCTAATTTCAATTCCACAACCATTTTTCCAATTCGTTCCAAAAACATATTTCAAAGCCATTTTCAAAATTAATTCCAATCCATTTCCATTTGTAAATATATTTTTTCCACCATCCATATTTAGTCCAATTTTCCATATTAAATTCCATTAATTCATATTCCAATTATTAAAATCTTTTTTATTATTATTCCACCTTATTCATAATGTCCATATACTTTTTTTCCTTAAATCCATTTTTTCTTCCATTTTTTTTATACAAGCCCATTTAATCTTATGGTGAGCCCATTATCCAAGGAAAATAGTTAACCTAGGTATAAGTAACAAAGTTTTGATCCCAAGACAACAACCAAAAAGTGGCGCCTCTTTCTCATTTTCAGATTTTTTTCACAACTTTTTCCTAACTCACTCCTTCATTCTTCATACAAAAAATCTCAAACCTGCATAACATTTTTCACAATCCTCCATATTTCACCATCAGTTCTTTTTGATTTCTCCATAAACCATTAACCACAACAACTCAGTACTGTCACTCATCTTCCTCTTGTCAACCACTCTCTTCTTCTTAAAACAATCTCACCATCATATACCAGATGAACAAGAAGAAGATGATGAACAAAACTCTTCTAAAAAAAAACACTATCAATACCAAGACCCAACCTTTCCTTTTCATCTAGATTTAGAACCAGAATCAGAACTGGAAACGGAACCAATTCAACCATCAAAGAAACGTTCATTTTTTTTTCTCCCACCACTTCACCCAAATCGCACCCTTACAAAAACCTGAAACACAAACCCTTTGACCTGCTTTCAACCACCCTTCTTCAACACTCTTCATTATCACTCTCCTTCAACCTGTAAACGAAATTTTCAACCCAACAACACAACAACAACAGCACGCAAGTATTTCACTCTTTCTTTTCTCTCACACAAATCACAGCACCCAATTTCCCACAACATTATCACCCATTTTCGTCACTTCTTCATAAACTCAAAACGACACAAATTCCTCCATCTTCATCAAACCGACACAATCACAAACTCTTTCTGCTGTTTTCACAGTTGTGAATTTAACAACAACAAAACACAGAGACCTCGCAACCTTCACGATTTTCCTGCAGCTTAAACCACCTTCATAACCTCTCATTACCACTCTCAATCTCTCCAGCAATCCTTCAATCTTCTCCTTTGTTAAACCTTCAACTTGAACATAAATAATTCCTCCCTGCATTCATAAGCAAACTTAGCGACACACCCCTACCTTCTTCAACGCGGCAACACATAACCTTCCTCGAACCACCACCCCTGTTTCGACAAAACCGTAAACTCAAACCAAACCTCACAACCAAACACACACCTTAACTTCAGCAACAACTGAACAACAATAATCACCAATACGCAAACCCTTCAACCTTCAAAATGAAAACTCCCATTCACCCTTCTTCATCGTCAACCCCAAACCCCAACAACATTCACACCACTCCCTTGTTTCCGTAACCTTTTTCGACCTTCAAACCCTCCAAACATCAACAACAACAACGTTCGCCTCCTCCCTCAACTACAACAACCGCAAACCTAGCTTCAACCACCATTAACCTTCATTCATCTTACAACAACACCACCGCCACTGCAAATCAACAACAGAGAAAAGGAGATGAAGAGAAATGTAAAAAAAGAAGCACAAATCTGAACAGAGAGATTGACGAGAAGCCGCGGTCATCAACACTAGCGTGAGTCCATCACCATCACCACCATGAATCGATCTGAGAGAGAGACAGAGTGAGTACTTGAACGGAGAGCAAGCCACGCGAATCGATGCACCGAAAGAGAGCGACACGATTCTAACTAGAAGTGAGAAACCGAAGTCGGCACCAGGAGTGTTGTTAAGGATGAATCGAAAGGAGCCGTCGCCGTTTTGGGGTCGTTTTTGTGAGTAAAAGGAGATGGGAAGCGGTGACATTGAAACCAAAGCTGAAAAATAACAGGGCATCGTGTTGTGCTGATTCTTTTAAAGTTCTTATTTTGTTTTTTTTATTATTATTATTTATTGATTCTTTTTTATTGTTGTTTTGGGTCAGCATATTAAGCCGTTGAATCTCTCTCATTCAATCCTAGATGCACCCCACCTCGCGCCTTGCTTCTTGCTGTTGGACTACGGCCCATGTGTTTTGCCAAATACATCCCGTTCCAGCGCCTTGACTTCCCTTTCCTTGGCCCTTTATTTTAATTTTATTATTTTTGATTTTCTAATTAGATTTTTCTATAATTTTCTTAATTAGTTGCAATTAGTTTTTAGTAACTTTTGTTAGAAATGTGATTTAGAATTTTACTAGATTATTAACATAATTTGATTTATTTTTTTAATTATTATACTTTATTCTAATTTCTGTTAATTTAGTTTAATTAATAGAATTGTGGTTTTAGTGTTGATGGATATTTTGTAGACTTCTTCTTTAAGTTTGTGAATTTCTTGATGCAAACGGTGACGCTTAGTGGATTATTTCCTGGACACGATGACCTATCTTGATGAATGTTCCGACTATTTGGTTTAATATTTATGGATGCCCTGATGATATTCCGACAGGTCTTTCTTGCTTTATTTGTGCGTGTTGAAGAGGCAACGGACCTCCTCCGTTAGGTAACACTGAGGCCTGATTTTCCTTATCGCATGTTGTTGCATCTGGAAGTCCTACTGGTGTAGGCTCTATTTGTGCATTGTCATCTTATCTCTGTATCTTCATTCTTATTCGTCTTATCTTATTCTTCTTCCTCTCTTATTCATTCTCGACTTGAGGTGTGCTTAGGCCACCACGGAGCTTCTCCTTTCTCTTCTTATTTCTTCTCCTCCTTTAGGATAGTAAGCCTCACTAACCTAGGACCATCCGAGCATGTGAATTTCGATTAGTCCCCCCCATTTAGTTTTACCTTTATGTCTCATTGAGTCTTCTCTTCTCACCTCATAATCAGGGACTAAACCCTAAAGGCTTTAAGGCTTTGTGATTAAGCTTATGCCTGCATCCTTCTATTAGGATGGAGTGTATAACTTTAATCCTAAGTGTTAAACCCTTAATGTGTTTAAATCTCTTAATCAATTCACTTAATAATCATCAAGACATCACACTTGTAACTTGGGCCTTGCATTAGGGTTCTAATTCTTCCTTAATTGGTTAAGAAGGACTAACCCTAGTGTTAATGGACAAGTCCCCCTCAAGTTGTCTTATAAACCCTAAAAAAACACTTCATCATCATATCATTAAATAAAACCCACTTAATCAAAGGCTTGTTTTGTCATGAGTTTAATCCCTAATCATGGATTAAGTTGAGGAGCTTTCCTCAGCTTAAGCATTCTCATCTATTATCCTTCTATTAGGATGGTGTAATGAGTCTGTTTAATCCCTGATTATGGCTTAACCTCATTACTTAACACTAAACAAAAACATCAAAAACATCTAAATAATCACAAGTAGGTTAATGACCTTAATCCTACACCATGGTGATTAAGTGTGAGAATCTGACTTCACACTTAAAGTATTCTCATTACCCCTAATCAGAGGGAAGATGTGATGAGTTTACTAACCTATTGGCTTAGGCTTAAGCTCATTAACTTACGACGAACTTTCAAAAGCAATAAAAGACTGAAAATACAAAAACAAACAATAATCGTCTCCTCCGGGATTCTTTTCTCATCATCTTCACTCACAAACGAGAGCTCGCTTCTTCCGTCTAATGCAAGACAGTTTGCACCTGAGCCAGACAGGTCATACACTTGAGCATGGACAAGTAAGCAGTTCACAAGTCAATTCATCTTTCAGTCTCTTTGGGTCGAACTACGGTGTTCTGACTTCCTCATTGCATGAGAGGATACGTAGGCATAACTTAACAGTTATCGAACAAAAGTCTCTGTATATTCCCCTTCTTTCTAGCCTCATTCTTTTAGCCTCATGATCTTGAGCATTTCACTCCTGTTCTTACACTGACACTTCACTTATATACTTCACTTTTCTCTTACACTGACACCTGCACATTTTGTTTTCCAGCTCTTTTACACACAAATTGCACTGACACTACCCCTTTAAAACACAAATCTTCTAAGCGTGGATCCCGTCGAGTACGGCGGACAATCTGGGTGCTAATACCTTCCCAGGTTGTAACCAACCCCCTTTCTCAGTCTCTCTGGTTCGCAACCGTCTTATCCATGTCTTTCTAGGTCTATGCAGCATTACCTTTCCTCCGGGATAAAAATGCCTAGCTGGCGACTCTTTTCATCTCCAGTGAGTTCACGGCTGTGTGTTCTCACTGTCCCTCTCGCCGACCGTTCGCGTCTGTACCTTTATCTGGGCCCGGTCCCACCTATCGGGAGCGACAGCTTGGCGACTCTGCTGGGGAACCTTATACTGCAACCAGGGCTTCTGGTTCTTTTTGTGGGTTCCTCCTAGCGCTTGATTGATGTGTGTTTATTGGGGTGTTATGTGCTATTTGTGTTTGTATATTTCATTTATTGCTTTATGTACAGTTTTGTTTATTGCTTTCTTTACGGCTTTACATATATCATACTGTCTTACTGTGCTGGCTGGATCTGTTTTGTTGCTTTGGTGGGTGGGTGTTCTATTGAGAGTTGAGGTCCTATACCTGGGACCTGAGTGACACCTAGGCTAGAGTGGTTCATATTCTTTCCCATTCCATCTTGGTCTGGTGCGGGAATATGAAACACGGTTCAGATATGGGTTTCTTCTTGAGAACTCTGTGTTGCAGATTTCCTGCAGTACTAGGGCTATCTGGGAAGCCTGCTAAGTCTGGATGACCTTTAGTATTGACCTTCAGAAACTGAGGTGAATTAGAGGAGGATTTTTTATGGTTATTGTAAACACTGTACCTCCGGGATAGAAGTGTTTACACTTCTCATAACTAATCCAAGTCTGAGGATCCTTGTTTTATAACACCACCTGTGAGGGGGTTGGGCCGTTTACAGGTTTGCAGGAACCCTTGACCTCAACATACCCTCATTACCAGTACAATTGTTTGATCCGGTCACTATGATCCTGAAGTTATTGACCTCTGGTTTTCAGTTACTATTTTGGGTTATTATGCAGATTTTGTGGTTACAGACACTCGATTCTTGGTCCGACATTCCAGATTCCAGGCAGTTTCTAGCTGTGATCCCATGTCTTTGCATCTTTTGCATCATCATATTGCATTTCGCATTTGCATCAACATTGCATTTCCTTCTTCCAGAGAGCTCATCCTTCCTCTTTTGTCCATGCCAGCCAGTTGATTTCCCGGTACTCAGTTTGAACAAGTGGACGACAGAGTGTGTGAAGCTAGACTGAACAGTGTCAAGAGGTAAAGGGTCAGTTTGAAAGCCGTCAGTAGCTATGTCAGAGAACAACCGTCAGAATGTTGAGTTTCCACCTGGTTTCACTTCAATGACCAATCCTCTGTATGGTCTTTCTCCTGATGAAGATCTTCCACAAGTGAACAATCTTGCTCAAGCTCAGCCTGCACAGACCCCGATCGTGAATCAGAATATACCTGAACCATCTGCTGTCCGAGGTGGACCTTCATCTTCGACGGATACTACAAATTATCAGAGTTTTGCCTTCCCTATGCCAGACTTCCAAGGGGCAATCCCTCTTGTGAAAACCAAGGATCCCCAAGTTATTGATCCTGCTGAAAGATTTCGTGTGTTGGACGAGCGACTCAAAGCCCTAGCGGATCCTGATGCCTTCGGTTTTGATGCTCTAACCCTGTGTTTGGTGCCTGGTCTTGTCATTCCTCCAGATTTCAAAACTCCGAAGTTCGAGAAATACACTGGTGTCAGTTGCCCGAAGCGTCATTTGGTGATGTTCTGCAGGAAAATGACTTCTTACGCCTGCAATGATAAGTTGATGATTCACTGTTTTCAGGACAGTTTAAGTGGGGCATCTTTAAGTTGGTACATGGATTTGGAAAGCAGTTATATTCGATCTTGGAATGATTTATCCAGAGCTTTCGTAAAGCAATACCAGTACAATATGGACGTGGCGCCCAATCGCACGCACTTGCAGAGCCTATCCTAGAGGAGTGGTGAATCTTTCAGAGAATATGCACAGCGGTGGAGAGAATTGGCAGCCCAAGTGCAACCACCACTTTCAGACAGAGAATTAATTGACCTGTTCGTGGGCACCTTGCAGGGTCCATACTTGGAAAGAATGAGTAGCATTGGGATGACAAGCTTCTCTGATTTGATGATAGTTGGAGTACGCATTGAGAGCCTTCTCAAAAGTGGAAAGATCCAGGACTTTTCGAATATCCCAGCTAGTGAAGGTGAGTCTGTTGTTAGCTCCCAAGAGGAAGAATGGGATGACGTCAATGCAGTCATGGCAAATATCAAATATTCTAGACCAACATCTTCTCAAAGATCATCTGTTCCTGAATCTGATTACTCTTACGGGCATTCGGCAATGCTCAGAGCACCGTGTCAGAAACCCTGGGTTCCTCCTCGTCCAAATCTGCAATCTCATGGTCGAAGACCTCAAAATCAACTTCAGAGCCAGCCTAGGCCTCGTAACAATCTGGAAAGAAGGATTGCTCCTCTTCATCCAGTCCTCATGGCATACAGTGAACTCTTGCCACATCTAATTCAGAGCTCTTTGGTGGTTCCTAAACCTCTCAAGCCGTTGCCAGGACCGTACCCTCCAGAGTACAATCCTCATGAGCAGTGCGGGTATCATGGTGGATCAATGGGGCATTCAACTGAAGATTGCAAATCTTTTCAAGCCAAAGTACAACAATTGATCGACAAGGGCTACATCTCCTTTCCAGAAGGAAGCTTGGTTGTGCACGTCAACCTCTCGCCTGATTGAGTTCAAAGACTTCAGAAGAAGCGTATCTTGATTTCAGTGGCTCAGACAACAGTATGTCATCAGAGTTGGTGATCGCTGTATCCTTTCATCATTTGCATTGTAGTTTCTTTCCTGTTAGCAGCTACTTGTCTTTTAAGCATTGTTATTTTGAATGGTAATGTTAATGTAGTGATCTTGCACTTTTGAATCAATTATGTCGCATTCGCTCATTTTTCTTTCCTTGCATCAAAAACAAAAAATAAAAAAATTTGCATCCATATACCTCCCATTTATTTCACTGTTGTTTAGCAGGTTTGAGGGAGGATGATGACAACTGAATACTCATAATTGTTGAAGGTATGCTTTCAGGGTAGAACCTGCTGACGATGTACAGGCATTGTTTCAATTCCCAAACACCGGAGATATAAGGGAGATAAACCCTCGTCACCCCCTTTGAGCCTTGAAGTAGGAGTTTCTTTTCTGAACGAAAAAACCCTCACATTTAACCCGGGGCAGGGTAGTTATCAGTTAATTTGACCGAGCGTTCAAATTGCCAAAGGAGTGTGCATCCGAGGATCCATTACCTTTATTCATTACACCTCAATAGGTCAAGGGACGTGAAACCACAATGGTTGTCCCTCACCAACAAAGGAATGAGGCAGTCAACCCTTTCAGCAAGTCAGACAAACCAGTGTCACACGATTTGTTCAAAAAAAAAAAAAAGAAATAAAGCCCGCTAAGTCGAAAAAATGTGTGAAAACATATGACTTAGGCAAAAGTTAGGGCATCCCGCTGGACTTCAAAATTGGAAAAAATTCAAAAAAAATTCAATTCAGGCAAAAGTTAGGGAATAAAAAAAATCTGAAAAAAAATATATTCCATAAGAACAAAGTTGTGTGAACAGACACAAAGTCAGAATGGGTGACTGTTACTCCAAGAAACCTCATTGGTGCGTAAGCCGTCAATGCCATTGGTTTCTCAACCATCACAAAACCCTTGTGAGAAGCGAGCGCTTAAGTCGAATTAGCTGAACATAGGACTGGAGAACATCAAGGAGAATGGGTGGGCACAAATAAACTTTGAGCCATAAATCTTTCTTTCTAAAACCGTGAACCAGACCACGTCATAACCCTTGAAAGTCCTAATTGAATCAGGTTCAATTCTGAAAGCATACTACGACAAGGTTGCGTAAACTGACTCCTAACGATTTGCCAATCAGCACCACGTTTGGACTAATGGTCCATTCGTCACACACTGTCACAGCATCAAAATAAATAAATTTTCAAGAAAATTGCATGTGTACTGCATTAAAATTACCATTTGTAAATGAACAGTTTTAATTGCAAGTCAGCCTGTGTCACCAGGAAAGTTCCTACAAAAAGCAATCGCGAGGAAACTTGATTATTCAACAATGATGACCAGAATCAAGAGCATCTTGTCAGCCTATGAATCAGGGGCATGTTATCCAGTGGCTTTGTCAACCAAGTTATTTGTCAGGGTAAAGCAAGTTCCCAAGCATCAGTTGATTGAGGAACATCATTCAAAGTCAGTTGATCAGAGCTGAATCTGCCAAACAGGGGCAGGACACCCGGAGTTTCTGTTGACTAAGGGTCAATTCTTCCAATGCTCAGTCAGAATGAGTCAGGTCGCTTTCACGCTCATGCCGGGGCAGGACACTTCCAGAGATCGCTAAGTGCAACTCTCTTCGAGAGAACATCCAAGTTTGCTATTCCAGAAATTGGATAATCAGTGACAGTCTGTTCAAAGACATACCCAACAGGGGAAAACTTTAGCTATGCAGAGCAAGTTATATCAGTGATCTCCGAGTTCAAGACGAGTGTCGGGAAATCATGCTACCCACCGTCGCCTTTGTCACCCTTCTCAACCAGAAGCCTTATCACCTATGACTTTTTCCCCATCCTCGGGAGTTCTTATAGCTTTTCATAAGCATTGCATAAATCATTTGCATACGTTATTCATGTCGCATATAGAGCATATGCATCATCATCGCATTGAGCATAACCCCCTCAAACATCAATCTCACATCCAGGGCCCCGTAACCCTAAACTTATCAAAGTCCAGTTCTCGTCTGGCAAACCGTTCAAAGTCCAGTTCTCGTCTGGCAAACTTTTCAAAGTCCAGTTCTCGTCTGGCAAACCTTTTCAAAGTCTAGTCCTCGTCTGGCAGACAAACCCAAAGTCCAGTTCTCGTCTGGCAAACCAATTTCAAATACCAGTTCTCGTCTGGTAGGCGAGTCTTTTACCAGTTCTCGTCTGGTCACCTTTTCATTTAACCTGTTGAATGCCAGTTCTCGTCTGGTAGTCATTCTTTTTCAGAGTCAATTCTCGTTTGACAATGAACCTAAGGAGTCAGTTCTCGTCTGACGACTTATTTTTTGCCCATCAGTTCTCGTCTGTTGACCTACCTTTATTAAACTAGTTCTCGTCTGGAAATTCACCTTTAAAAGTCCAAATTGCTTGGAAACCAAAGAAAAAATATATCTATCAACCTGGCCCTAGCGCCCAACCATCCTTGTTTCATATCTTTGGTTATGAGCATATGTCTGCATTGTACATCATTTGCATTGCATCTTCATACCGCATGGTTTCTGTTTTAGCTCTGATGTGGGGCAAGAATCGTTTCAAGACGTAATCTGGGGCAATTATCTCAAGACTTGTTGAATTTCTGCGAGAGTTTGAAGACACTGGGGCAATTCTGGATGCCAAGTCTTCTGTAAAATCCTCTGAAGACGATCTTTTTATGGATGATGCAGTAGGGTATAATTGAGGAGTTAAGGGGATGTTAGTTCACTCTGGATGATCAGTAATGCTTTTGTTGAGCTCAGAAGTTTGAAGCACTGTGTTAATTCTCAGGGAATGTCTGGTATTTATTTTACCAGCAGGGCATTGGAAGTTTATTTCTTCCACGAGCATAAAGATCTTCTTTCAGCCGACAAGATTCCCTCATGAGGAGTTGGTAATTATCAAAGCCAATTTTCATTGGCATATCTTCCCAGCACAGTCGTTATGCTATACTTGGGGCATATTCTAATTCTCCAACAAAGTCGAGAGAGCATTGCCAAATCTTTTTCTCAACCATGAAGGTTGACATCCCCAGCTGAGTTGGAACAGATGATAACCCCAACAGAACTTCAAGGCTAATTGAATCGTTCTCGTCCCCAAGCGGACTTATCTTTCCATAGCGAAGTTTTCCCAACAGGAAGCTGAAGGCCTTGCTTCCCCACAAAGTTAGAATTATCAGAATTCCCTCCCAGCAGGATTGTGTGATCAAGCATCTTCCCTAGCCAAGTCTAAAGATGATCTTTCCCCATAGAGTCATCGGGATTCTCATTTCCAAGGGATTTCCCCAGCAGAGCAAGAAGAAATTCTCCCCAGTGGAGTCAGAGCAGGATGATCAGATCCTCAGCAGATGTTCAAAGCAGTTAAACGAAGTATACCTCACGCAGAGTCGTCTTTCCTCCAGTGAAAACCTCTCCAACAAGCATCAGGTTGCCAACACTTCGTTCCCATCAGAGTTAAAAGCTTTCAACCCATCAGCAGTATACAGAATGCTTCCCAAATTCCCCAGCGGAGAGTTAAAGCTAAAACAGTTGCCTCACATTCACAAACATCAGTATATACTCCTTGTGGCACCTGTCCGTGTCATATCCCCAGCAGAAAGCCAAAGCATCCTCTTTGCACTCACAGATACTTATATACAAATCCTTTGACACCCGTCTGTGTCATATCCCCAGCGCAGTCGTCTACACTTTGTATATCAAATACTTGTTTATATTACACTCTTCTCTTTTTGATACTCGTCCGTGTCACTCTCCCCAGCAGTTAAACACTCATCTGTACACCACTCAGATACTCGTCCGTATCTTGTATATACCACTCATGCATCCCCACAGATTCAACACTAGTCCTTGTTCTTTGTTAACTCGTTGGTACTCGTCCGTACCATTATCTCAGAGCATGCGTCGACAGTTTGTTTCTACATGATACTCGTCCGTATCATAGTCTTAAGGATGCTCGTCCGCATCTTTAATCCATACACCGTGTCAAACACTCATGTCTTCTTGAATATAGATACTCGCCTGTGTCTACTATTCCCCAGAAGAGTCCCCTCAGAATCAACACTCGTCCGTGTTCCTTGTTAACCAGTTGATACTCGTCCGTATCATCATCTCTGAACACGTGTCAGTATTTGTTTCTACTCGATACTCGTCCGTATCGTAGTCTTAGGGATGCTCGTCCGCATCTTTAATCTATACACAGCGTCTAAACACTTATACCCTTCATTTTTTGGATATAAACACTCGTCCGTGTTTACTATTCCCCAGTAGATTGCCAACAAAGCAATTTTCTTTTTTATCTGACATTCGTCCTGTGTCATGATAAACCCTGAGAGCAGCCGTACCCTGCTAGGTGGTCGTCCTCCACCTCTTGATGGTCGTCCTCCATCATGCTCATCCGATGTCCGTCCCCATCGTTGATTTTCTATCCGGCATTCGTCCTATGTCGTGATATTTTCGGCAGCCGTACCCTGCCAGGTGGTCGTCCTCCACCTTAGATGACCGTTCCTCATCTTATCCCCCAACAGAGCAGCCGTCCCCTGCTAAGTGATCGTCCTTCACCTTTGATGATCGTACCTCATCATCTGTTTTATTTCATTTATTCTTTAACCCGATGGCCGTCCCCGTCGTGGTCCCTTTTTCTTTTTTCTGATGATCGTCCTTCATCAGTTTAGCCCGATGGCCGTCCCCATCGTTGGTTACTTTATGAACTTGATGGCCGTCCCCGTCATGTTTCATTAATCTCCAGAGAATTTTACAGCTTTATCTTGATGGTCGTCCCCATCATAATTCTTCTTTCCCCAGCATGTCGGCCGTCCCCGTCATTGCTTTATTTTCCGCACTTTTCCCAGCATGTCAGCCGTCCCCGTCATTGCTCTTTACCCAGCAGTCGTCCTCTGCTCAACGGTCGTCCTCCGTCGCCCACACTTTATAATATACTTTACTTTCTTTTTACAATCTATATCCCTTTTCTTCTTCATTCTGTGAGTGCAAATTTTGGACTGTCTTTGGTATTCAACCACAAGTTATCTTGTTCGCCTGATAAGCCGTCGCTTTCATCCTGCACAGCTAACTCATGTTTGAATAGGGGCAGCTGTAGACACCCCAAATTTGCCCTCTGATTTTCTTTCTTCGCCTGTCTTTCATTTGCATCTCATTTGCATTTTCATTTGGTCATCAACATTTAGAACGCATACCATTTGCATAGTCTCCTGAGACATGGGATCACGTTTTCTGAAGAATTTGGGTTTCACGTTTTTATCTGTGGATTATCGTAGAACTCAAGTTTTCGGTTGGCAGCCATCAGTGGCATCATCCTCATATTGCTTTTGTCACTGAATCAGGGTTTATTTCCCTAGTTAAGTGTTGTTCAAGGATTTCACGTCTGAAGACTGTTCACTTATTCATCTGGTCCATCATCAGGATAATTTCCTCTTCATCGATTCGTGAGGGGATTTCTTCAAGTGCAAGTTATCTGGGCTATTTCTCAGGAAATGAGCATTCAAAGTCAAGTTGTGGTATGTTGAATTCGCTAGGTTGTCAAGTTGTGGTTCACGAGAAGCTTTGGGCCATCTTATTTGTTTAGTTGTTCATTTGTGGATTTATCTTCCAAGTGATTGATTGTGAAAGATTTGAAGTGATTCAAGACTTATTTGGCCACGGATTCAGATGGTTGATTAGTTCAGAGAATTGTTTGGTGGCATTTTGCTTCACATTTTTATCAGAATTGTTAGTAGAAGTTCTAGTGCGGTTGTTGGATCAAACTCAATCAGTGAAAAATGTTGGTGGAGTTCGTTCAAGTTTATTTCGAGTTTCATTCATCGTCCATATTTCTAAACCTTGTTCTTTCCTATATTCATCTCCTATCCATCATCCCATTTTATTTCTATCCAATGTCTTTTTCTCATATCCACTTGTCACTTGTAAATGCGTTTCGAATGGTCAAATCATTTTTGTTCGTATTTCGATTCACTTTTTGATTATCTATATCTAATTTCAATTCCACAACCATTTTTCCAATTCGTTCCAAAAACATATTTCAAAGCCATTTTCAAAATTAATTCCAATCCATTTCCATTTGTAAATATATTTTTTCCACCATCCATATTTAGTCCAATTTTCCATATTAAATTCCATTAATTCATATTCCAATTATTAAAATCTTTTTTATTATTATTCCACCTTATTCATAATGTCCATATACTTTTTTTCCTGAAATCCATTTTTTCTTCCATTTTTTTTTTATACAAGCCCATTTAATCTTATGGTGAGCCCATTATCCAAGGAAAATAGTTAACCTAGGTATAAGTAACAAAGTTTTGATCCCAAGACAACAACCAAAAAGTGGCGCCTCTTTCTCATTTTCAGATTTTTTTCACAACTTTTTCCTAACTCACTCCTTCATTCTTCATACAAAAAATCTCAAACCTGCATAACATTTTTCACAATCCTCCATATTTCACCATCAGTTCTTGTTGATTTCTCCATAAACCATTAACCACAACAACTCAGTACTGTCACTCATCTTCCTCTTGTCAACCACTCTCTTCTTCTTAAAACAATCTCACCATCATATACCAGATGAACAAGAAGAAGATGATGAACAAAACTCTTCTAAAAAAACACTATCAATACCAAGACCCAACCTTTCCTTTTCATCTAGATTTAGAACCAGAATCAGAACTGGAAACGGAACCAATTCAACCATCAAAGAAACGTTCATTTTTTTTTCTCCCACCACTTCACCCAAATCGCACCCTTACAAAAACCTGAAACACAAACCCTTTGACCTGCTTTCAACCACCCTTCTTCAACACTCTTCATTATCACTCTCCTTCAACCTGTAAACGAAATTTGCAACCCAACAACACAACAACAACAGCACGCAAGTATTTCACTCTTTCTTTTCTCTCACACAAATCACAGCACCCAATTTCCCACAACATTATCACCCATTTTCGTCACTTCTTCATAAACTCAAAACAACACAAATTCCTCCATCTTCATCAAACCGACACAATCACAAACTCTTTCTGCTGTTTTCACAGTTTTGACTTTAACAACAACAAAACACAGAGACCTCGCAACCTTCACGATTTTCCTGCAGCTTAAACCACCTTCATAACCTCTCATTACCACTCTCAATCTCTCCAGCAATCCTTCAATCTTCTCCTTTGTTAAACCTTCAACTTGAACATAAATAATTCCTCCCTGCATTCATAAGCAAACTTAGCGACACACCCCTACCTTCTTCAACGCGGCAACACATAACCTTCCTCGAACCACCACCCCTGTTTCGACAAAACCGTAAACTCAAACCAAACCTCACAACCAAACACACACCTTCACTTCAGCAACAACTGAACAACAATAATCACCAATACGCAAACCCTTCAACCTTCAAAATGAAAACTCCCATTCACCCTTCTTCATCGTCAACCCCAAACCCCAACAACATTCACACCACTCCCTTGTTTCCGTAACCTTTTTCGACCTTCAAACCCTCCAAACATCAACAACGACAATGTTCGCCTCCTCCCTCAACTACAACAACCGCAAACCTAGCTTCAACCACCATTAACCTTCATTCATCTTACAACAACACCACCGCCACTGCAAATCAACAACAGAGAAAAGGAGATGAAGAGAAATGTAAAAAAAGAAGCACAAATCTGAACAGAGAGATTGACGAGAAGCCGCGGTCATCAACACTAGCGTGAGTCCATCACCATCACCACCATGAATCGATCTGAGAGAGAGACAGAGTGAGTACTTGAACGGAGAGCAAGCCACGCGAATCGATGCACCGAGAGAGAGCGACACGATTCTAACTAGAAGTGAGAAACCGAAGTCGGCACCAGGAGTGTTGTTAAGGATGAATCGAAAGGAGCCGTCGCCGTTTTGGGGTCGTTTTTGTGAGTAAAAGGAGATGGGAAGCGGTGACATTGAAACCAAAGCTGAAAAATAACAGGGCATCGTGTTGTGCTGATTCTTTTAAAGTTCTTATTTTGTTTTTTTTATTATTATTATTTATTGATTCTTTTTTATTGTTGTTTTGGGTCAGCATATTAAGCCGTTGAATCTCTCTCATTCAATCCTAGATGCACCCCACCTCGCGCCTTGCTTCTTGCTGTTGGACTACGGCCCATGTGTTTTGCCAAATACATCCCGTTCCAGCGCCTTGACTTCCCTTTCCTTGGCCCTTTATTTTAATTTTATTATTTTTGATTTTCTAATTAGATTTTTCTATAATTTTCTTAATTAGTTGCAATTAGTTTTTAGTAACTTTTGTTAGAAATGTGATTTAGAATTTTACTAGATTATTAACATAATTTGATTTATTTTTTTAATTATTATACTTTATTCTAATTTCTGTTAATTTAGTTTAATTAATAGAATTGTGGTTTTAGTGTTGATGGATATTTTGTAGACTTCTTCTTTAAGTTTGTGAATTTCTTGATGCAAACGGTGACGCTTAGTGGATTATTTCCTGGACACGATGACCTATCTTGATGAATGTTCCGACTATTTGGTTTAATATTTATGGATGCCCTGATGATATTCCGACAGGTCTTTCTTGCTTTATTTGTGCGTGTTGAAGAGGCAACGGACCTCCTCCGTTAGGTAACACTGAGGCCTGATTTTCCTTATCGCATGTTGTTGCATCTGGAAGTCCTACTGGTGTAGGCTCTATTTGTGCATTGTCATCTTATCTCTGTATCTTCATTCTTATTCGTCTTATCTTATTCTTCTTCCTCTCTTATTCATTCTCGACTTGAGGTGTGCTTAGGCCACCACGGAGCTTCTCCTTTCTCTTCTTATTTCTTCTCCTCCTTTAGGATAGTAAGCCTCACTAACCTAGGACCATCCGAGCATGTGAATTTCGATTAGTCCCCCCCATTTAGTTTTACCTTTATGTCTCATTGAGTCTTCTCTTCTCACCTCATAATCAGGGACTAAACCCTAAAGGCTTTAAGGCTTTGTGATTAAGCTTATGCCTGCATCCTTCTATTAGGATGGAGTGTATAACTTTAATCCTAAGTGTTAAACCCTTAATGTGTTTAAATCTCTTAATCAATTCACTTAATAATCATCAAGACATCACACTTGTAACTTGGGCCTTGCATTAGGGTTCTAATTCTTCCTTAATTGGTTAAGAAGGACTAACCCTAGTGTTAATGGACAAGTCCCCCTCAAGTTGTCTTATAAACCCTAAAAAAACACTTCATCATCATATCATTAAATAAAACCCACTTAATCAAAGGCTTGTTTTGTCATGAGTTTAATCCCTAATCATGGATTAAGTTGAGGAGCTTTCCTCAGCTTAAGCATTCTCATCTATTATCCTTCTATTAGGATGGTGTAATGAGTCTGTTTAATCCCTGATTATGGCTTAACCTCATTACTTAACACTAAACAAAAACATCAAAAACATCTAAATAATCACAAGTAGGTTAATGACCTTAATCCTACACCATGGTGATTAAGTGTGAGAATCTGACTTCACACTTAAAGTATTCTCATTACCCCTAATCAGAGGGAAGATGTGATGAGTTTACTAACCTATTGGCTTAGGCTTAAGCTCATTAACTTACGACGAACTTTCAAAAGCAATAAAAGACTGAAAATACAAAAACAAACAATAATCGTCTCCTCCGGGATTCTTTTCTCATCATCTTCACTCACAAACGAGAGCTCGCTTCTTCCGTCTAATGCAAGACAGTTTGCACCTGAGCCAGACAGGTCATACACTTGAGCATGGACAAGTAAGCAGTTCACAAGTCAATTCATCTTTCAGTCTCTTTGGGTCGAACTACGGTGTTCTGACTTCCTCATTGCATGAGAGGATACGTAGGCATAACTTAACAGTTATCGAACAAAAGTCTCTGTATATTCCCCTTCTTTCTAGCCTCATTCTTTTAGCCTCATGATCTTGAGCATTTCACTCCTGTTCTTACACTGACACTTCACTTATATACTTCACTTTTCTCTTACACTGACACCTGCACATTTTGTTTTCCAGCTCTTTTACACACAAATTGCACTGACACTACCCCTTTAAAACACAAATCTTCTAAGCGTGGATCCCGTCGAGTACGGCGGACAATCTGGGTGCTAATACCTTCCCAGGTTGTAACCAACCCCCTTTCTCAGTCTCTCTGGTTCGCAACCGTCTTATCCATGTCTTTCTAGGTCTATGCAGCATTACCTTTCCTCCGGGATAAAAATGCCTAGCTGGCGACTCTTTTCATCTCCAGTGAGTTCACGGCTGTGTGTTCTCACTGTCCCTCTCGCCGACCGTTCGCGTCTGTACCTTTATCTGGGCCCGGTCCCACCTATCGGGAGCGACAGCTTGGCGACTCTGCTGGGGAACCTTATACTGCAACCAGGGCTTCTGGTTCTTTTTGTGGGTTCCTCCTAGCGCTTGATTGATGTGTGTTTATTGGGGTGTTATGTGCTATTTGTGTTTGTATATTTCATTTATTGCTTTATGTACAGTTTTGTTTATTGCTTTCTTTACGGCTTTACATATATCATACTGTCTTACTGTGCTGGCTGGATCTGTTTTGTTGCTTTGGTGGGTGGGTGTTCTATTGAGAGTTGAGGTCCTATACCTGGGACCTGAGTGACACCTAGGCTAGAGTGGTTCATATTCTTTCCCATTCCATCTTGGTCTGGTGCGGGAATATGAAACACGGTTCAGATATGGGTTTCTTCTTGAGAACTCTGTGTTGCAGATTTCCTGCAGTACTAGGGCTATCTGGGAAGCCTGCTAAGTCTGGATGACCTTTAGTATTGACCTTCAGAAACTGAGGTGAATTAGAGGAGGATTTTTTATGGTTATTGTAAACACTGTACCTCCGGGATAGAAGTGTTTACACTTCTCATAACTAATCCAAGTCTGAGGATCCTTGTTTTATAACACCACCTGTGAGGGGGTTGGGCCGTTTACAGGTTTGCAGGAACCCTTGACCTCAACATACCCTCATTACCAGTACAATTGTTTGATCCGGTCACTATGATCCTGAAGTTATTGACCTCTGGTTTTCAGTTACTATTTTGGGTTATTATGCAGATTTTGTGGTTACAGACACTCGATTCTTGGTCCGACATTCCAGATTCCAGGCAGTTTCTAGCTGTGATCCCATGTCTTTGCATCTTTTGCATCATCATATTGCATTTCGCATTTGCATCAACATTGCATTTCCTTCTTCCAGAGAGCTCATCCTTCCTCTTTTGTCCATGCCAGCCAGTTGATTTCCCGGTACTCAGTTTGAACAAGTGGACGACAGAGTGTGTGAAGCTAGACTGAACAGTGTCAAGAGGTAAAGGGTCAGTTTGAAAGCCGTCAGTAGCTATGTCAGAGAACAACCGTCAGAATGTTGAGTTTCCACCTGGTTTCACTTCAATGACCAATCCTCTGTATGGTCTTTCTCCTGATGAAGATCTTCCACAAGTGAACAATCTTGCTCAAGCTCAGCCTGCACAGACCCCGATCGTGAATCAGAATATACCTGAACCATCTGCTGTCCGAGGTGGACCTTCATCTTCGACGGATACTACAAATTATCAGAGTTTTGCCTTCCCTATGCCAGACTTCCAAGGGGCAATCCCTCTTGTGAAAACCAAGGATCCCCAAGTTATTGATCCTGCTGAAAGATTTCGTGTGTTGGACGAGCGACTCAAAGCCCTAGCGGATCCTGATGCCTTCGGTTTTGATGCTCTAACCCTGTGTTTGGTGCCTGGTCTTGTCATTCCTCCAGATTTCAAAACTCCGAAGTTCGAGAAATACACTGGTGTCAGTTGCCCGAAGCATCATTTGGTGATGTTCTGCAGGAAAATGACTTCTTACGCCTGCAATGATAAGTTGATGATTCACTGTTTTCAGGACAGTTTAAGTGGGGCATCTTTAAGTTGGTACATGGATTTGGAAAGCAGTTATATTCGATCTTGGAATGATTTATCCAGAGCTTTCGTAAAGCAATACCAGTACAATATGGACGTGGCGCCCAATCGCACGCACTTGCAGAGCCTATCCCAGAGGAGTGGTGAATCTTTCAGAGAATATGCACAGCGGTGGAGAGAATTGGCAGCCCAAGTGCAACCACCACTTTCAGACAGAGAATTAATTGACCTGTTCGTGGGCACCTTGCAGGGTCCATACTTGGAAAGAATGAGTAGCATTGGGATGACAAGCTTCTCTGATTTGATGATAGTTGGAGTACGCATTGAGAGCCTTCTCAAAAGTGGAAAGATCCAGGACTTTTCGAATATCCCAGCTAGTGAAGGTGAGTCTGTTGTTAGCTCCCAAGAGGAAGAATGGGATGACGTCAATGCAGTCATGGCAAATATCAAATATTCTAGACCAACATCTTCTCAAAGATCATCTGTTCCTGAATCTGATTACTCTTACGGGCATTCGGCAATGCTCAGAGCACCGTGTCAGAAACCCTGGGTTCCTCCTCGTCCAAATCTGCAATCTCATGGTCGAAGACCTCAAAATCAACTTCAGAGCCAGCCTAGGCCTCGTAACAATCTGGAAAGAAGGATTGCTCCTCTTCATCCAGTCCTCATGGCATACAGTGAACTCTTGCCACATCTAATTCAGAGCTCTTTGGTGGTTCCTAAACCTCTCAAGCCGTTGCCAGGACCGTACCCTCCAGAGTACAATCCTCATGAGCAGTGCGGGTATCATGGTGGATCAATGGGGCATTCAACTGAAGATTGCAAATCTTTTCAAGCCAAAGTACAACAATTGATCGACAAGGGCTACATCTCCTTTCCAGAAGGAAGCTTGGTTGTGCACGTCAACCTCTCGCCTGATTGAGTTCAAAGACTTCAGAAGAAGCGTATCTTGATTTCAGTGGCTCAGACAACAGTATGTCATCAGAGTTGGTGATCGCTGTATCCTTTCATCATTTGCATTGTAGTTTCTTTCCTGTTAGCAGCTACTTGTCTTTTAAGCATTGTTATTTTGAATGGTAATGTTAATGTAGTGATCTTGCACTTTTGAATCAATTATGTCGCATTCGCTCATTTTTCTTTCCTTGCATCAAAAACAAAAAATAAAAAAATTTGCATCCATATACCTCCCATTTATTTCACTGTTGTTTAGCAGGTTTGAGGGAGGATGATGACAACTGAATACTCATAATTGTTGAAGGTATGCTTTCAGGGTAGAACCTGCTGACGATGTACAGGCATTGTTTCAATTCCCAAACACCGGAGATATAAGGGAGATAAACCCTCGTCACCCCCTTTGAGCCTTGAAGTAGGAGTTTCTTTTCTGAACGAAAAAACCCTCACATTTAACCCGGGGCAGGGTAGTTATCAGTTAATTTGACCGAGCGTTCAAATTGCCAAAGGAGTGTGCATCCGAGGATCCATTACCTTTATTCATTACACCTCAATAGGTCAAGGGACGTGAAACCACAATGGTTGTCCCTCACCAACAAAGGAATGAGGCAGTCAACCCTTTCAGCAAGTCAGACAAACCAGTGTCACACGATTTGTTCAAAAAAAAAAAAAAGAAATAAAGCCCGCTAAGTCGAAAAAATGTGTGAAAACATATGACTTAGGCAAAAGTTAGGGCATCCCGCTGGACTTCAAAATTGGAAAAAATTCAAAAAAAATTCAATTCAGGCAAAAGTTAGGGAATAAAAAAAATCTGAAAAAAAATATATTCCATAAGAACAAAGTTGTGTGAACAGACACAAAGTCAGAATGGGTGACTGTTACTCCAAGAAACCTCATTGGTGCGTAAGCCGTCAATGCCATTGGTTTCTCAACCATCACAAAACCCTTGTGAGAAGCGAGCGCTTAAGTCGAATTAGCTGAACATAGGACTGGAGAACATCAAGGAGAATGGGTGGGCACAAATAAACTTTGAGCCATAAATCTTTCTTTCTAAAACCGTGAACCAGACCACGTCATAACCCTTGAAAGTCCTAATTGAATCAGGTTCAATTCTGAAAGCATACTACGACAAGGTTGCGTAAACTGACTCCTAACGATTTGCCAATCAGCACCACGTTTGGACTAATGGTCCATTCGTCACACACTGTCACAGCATCAAAATAAATAAATTTTCAAGAAAATTGCATGTGTACTGCATTAAAATTACCATTTGTAAATGAACAGTTTTAATTGCAAGTCAGCCTGTGTCACCAGGAAAGTTCCTACAAAAAGCAATCGCGAGGAAACTTGATTATTCAACAATGATGACCAGAATCAAGAGCATCTTGTCAGCCTATGAATCAGGGGCATGTTATCCAGTGGCTTTGTCAACCAAGTTATTTGTCAGGGTAAAGCAAGTTCCCAAGCATCAGTTGATTGAGGAACATCATTCAAAGTCAGTTGATCAGAGCTGAATCTGCCAAACAGGGGCAGGACACCCGGAGTTTCTGTTGACTAAGGGTCAATTCTTCCAATGCTCAGTCAGAATGAGTCAGGTCGCTTTCACGCTCATGCCGGGGCAGGACACTTCCAGAGATCGCTAAGTGCAACTCTCTTCGAGAGAACATCCAAGTTTGCTATTCCAGAAATTGGATAATCAGTGACAGTCTGTTCAAAGACATACCCAACAGGGGAAAACTTTAGCTATGCAGAGCAAGTTATATCAGTGATCTCCGAGTTCAAGACGAGTGTCGGGAAATCATGCTACCCACCGTCGCCTTTGTCACCCTTCTCAACCAGAAGCCTTATCACCTATGACTTTTTCCCCATCCTCGGGAGTTCTTATAGCTTTTCATAAGCATTGCATAAATCATTTGCATACGTTATTCATGTCGCATATAGAGCATATGCATCATCATCGCATTGAGCATAACCCCCTCAAACATCAATCTCACATCCAGGGCCCCGTAACCCTGAACTTATCAAAGTCCAGTTCTCGTCTGGCAAACCGTTCAAAGTCCAGTTCTCGTCTGGCAAACTTTTCAAAGTCCAGTTCTCGTCTGGCAAACCTTTTCAAAGTCTAGTCCTCGTCTGGCAGACAAACCCAAAGTCCAGTTCTCGTCTGGCAAACCAATTTCAAATACCAGTTCTCGTCTGGTAGGCGAGTCTTTTACCAGTTCTCGTCTGGTCACCTTTTCATTTAACCTGTTGAATGCCAGTTCTCGTCTGGTAGTCATTCTTTTTCAGAGTCAATTCTCGTTTGACAATGAACCTAAGGAGTCAGTTCTCGTCTGACGACTTATTTTTTGCCCATCAGTTCTCGTCTGTTGACCTACCTTTATTAAACTAGTTCTCGTCTGGAAATTCACCTTTAAAAGTCCAAATTGCTTGGAAACCAAAGAAAAAATATATCTATCAACCTGGCCCTAGCGCCCAACCATCCTTGTTTCATATCTTTGGTTATGAGCATATGTCTGCATTGTACATCATTTGCATTGCATCTTCATACCGCATGGTTTCTGTTTTAGCTCTGATGTGGGGCAAGAATCGTTTCAAGACGTAATCTGGGGCAATTATCTCAAGACTTGTTGAATTTCTGCGAGAGTTTGAAGACACTGGGGCAATTCTGGATGCCAAGTCTTCTGTAAAATCCTCTGAAGACGATCTTTTTATGGATGATGCAGTAGGGTATAATTGAGGAGTTAAGGGGATGTTAGTTCACTCTGGATGATCAGTAATGCTTTTGTTGAGCTCAGAAGTTTGAAGCACTGTGTTAATTCTCAGGGAATGTCTGGTATTTATTTTACCAGCAGGGCATTGGAAGTTTATTTCTTCCACGAGCATAAAGATCTTCTTTCAGCCGACAAGATTCCCTCATGAGGAGTTGGTAATTATCAAAGCCAATTTTCATTGGCATATCTTCCCAGCACAGTCGTTATGCTATACTTGGGGCATATTCTAATTCTCCAACAAAGTCGAGAGAGCATTGCCAAATCTTTTTCTCAACCATGAAGGTTGACATCCCCAGCTGAGTTGGAACAGATGATAACCCCAACAGAACTTCAAGGCTAATTGAATCGTTCTCGTCCCCAAGCGGACTTATCTTTCCATAGCGAAGTTTTCCCAACAGGAAGCTGAAGGCCTTGCTTCCCCACAAAGTTAGAATTATCAGAATTCCCTCCCAGCAGGATTGTGTGATCAAGCATCTTCCCTAGCCAAGTCTAAAGATGATCTTTCCCCATAGAGTCATCGGGATTCTCATTTCCAAGGGATTTCCCCAGCAGAGCAAGAAGAAATTCTCCCCAGTGGAGTCAGAGCAGGATGATCAGATCCTCAGCAGATGTTCAAAGCAGTTAAACGAAGTATACCTCACGCAGAGTCGTCTTTCCTCCAGTGAAAACCTCTCCAACAAGCATCAGGTTGCCAACACTTCGTTCCCATCAGAGTTAAAAGCTTTCAACCCATCAGCAGTATACAGAATGCTTCCCAAATTCCCCAGCGGAGAGTTAAAGCTAAAACAGTTGCCTCACATTCACAAACATCAGTATATACTCCTTGTGGCACCTGTCCGTGTCATATCCCCAGCAGAAAGCCAAAGCATCCTCTTTGCACTCACAGATACTTATATACAAATCCTTTGACACCCGTCTGTGTCATATCCCCAGCGCAGTCGTCTACACTTTGTATATCAAATACTTGTTTATATTACACTCTTCTCTTTTTGATACTCGTCCGTGTCACTCTCCCCAGCAGTTAAACACTCATCTGTACACCACTCAGATACTCGTCCGTATCTTGTATATACCACTCATGCATCCCCACAGATTCAACACTAGTCCTTGTTCTTTGTTAACTCGTTGGTACTCGTCCGTACCATTATCTCAGAGCATGCGTCGACAGTTTGTTTCTACATGATACTCGTCCGTATCATAGTCTTAAGGATGCTCGTCCGCATCTTTAATCCATACACCGTGTCAAACACTCATGTCTTCTTGAATATAGATACTCGCCTGTGTCTACTATTCCCCAGAAGAGTCCCCTCAGAATCAACACTCGTCCGTGTTCCTTGTTAACCAGTTGATACTCGTCCGTATCATCATCTCTGAACACGTGTCAGTATTTGTTTCTACTCGATACTCGTCCGTATCGTAGTCTTAGGGATGCTCGTCCGCATCTTTAATCTATACACAGCGTCTAAACACTTATACCCTTCATTTTTTGGATATAAACACTCGTCCGTGTTTACTATTCCCCAGTAGATTGCCAACAAAGCAATTTTCTTTTTTATCTGACATTCGTCCTGTGTCATGATAAACCCTGAGAGCAGCCGTACCCTGCTAGGTGGTCGTCCTCCACCTCTTGATGGTCGTCCTCCATCATGCTCATCCGATGTCCGTCCCCATCGTTGATTTTCTATCCGGCATTCGTCCTATGTCGTGATATTTTCGGCAGCCGTACCCTGCCAGGTGGTCGTCCTCCACCTTAGATGACCGTTCCTCATCTTATCCCCCAACAGAGCAGCCGTCCCCTGCTAAGTGATCGTCCTTCACCTTTGATGATCGTACCTCATCATCTGTTTTATTTCATTTATTCTTTAACCCGATGGCCGTCCCCGTCGTGGTCCCTTTTTCTTTTTTCTGATGATCGTCCTTCATCAGTTTAGCCCGATGGCCGTCCCCATCGTTGGTTACTTTATGAACTTGATGGCCGTCCCCGTCATGTTTCATTAATCTCCAGAGAATTTTACAGCTTTATCTTGATGGTCGTCCCCATCATAATTCTTCTTTCCCCAGCATGTCGGCCGTCCCCGTCATTGCTTTATTTTCCGCACTTTTCCCAGCATGTCAGCCGTCCCCGTCATTGCTCTTTACCCAGCAGTCGTCCTCTGCTCAACGGTCGTCCTCCGTCGCCCACACTTTATAATATACTTTACTTTCTTTTTACAATCTATATCCCTTTTCTTCTTCATTCTGTGAGTGCAAATTTTGGACTGTCTTTGGTATTCAACCACAAGTTATCTTGTTCGCCTGATAAGCCGTCGCTTTCATCCTGCACAGCTAACTCATGTTTGAATAGGGGCAGCTGTAGACACCCCAAATTTGCCCTCTGATTTTCTTTCTTCGCCTGTCTTTCATTTGCATCTCATTTGCATTTTCATTTGGTCATCAACATTTAGAACGCATACCATTTGCATAGTCTCCTGAGACATGGGATCACGTTTTCTGAAGAATTTGGGTTTCACGTTTTTATCTGTGGATTATCGTAGAACTCAAGTTTTCGGTTGGCAGCCATCAGTGGCATCATCCTCATATTGCTTTTGTCACTGAATCAGGGTTTATTTCCCTAGTTAAGTGTTGTTCAAGGATTTCACGTCTGAAGACTGTTCACTTATTCATCTGGTCCATCATCAGGATAATTTCCTCTTCATCGATTCGTGAGGGGATTTCTTCAAGTGCAAGTTATCTGGGCTATTTCTCAGGAAATGAGCATTCAAAGTCAAGTTGTGGTATGTTGAATTCGCTAGGTTGTCAAGTTGTGGTTCACGAGAAGCTTTGGGCCATCTTATTTGTTTAGTTGTTCATTTGTGGATTTATCTTCCAAGTGATTGATTGTGAAAGATTTGAAGTGATTCAAGACTTATTTGGCCACGGATTCAGATGGTTGATTAGTTCAGAGAATTGTTTGGTGGCATTTTGCTTCACATTTTTATCAGAATTGTTAGTAGAAGTTCTAGTGCGGTTGTTGGATCAAACTCAATCAGTGAAAAATGTTGGTGGAGTTCGTTCAAGTTTATTTCGAGTTTCATTCATCGTCCATATTTCTAAACCTTGTTCTTTCCTATATTCATCTCCTATCCATCATCCCATTTTATTTCTATCCAATGTCTTTTTCTCATATCCACTTGTCACTTGTAAATGCGTTTCGAATGGTCAAATCATTTTTGTTCGTATTTCGATTCACTTTTTGATTATCTATATCTAATTTCAATTCCACAACCATTTTTCCAATTCGTTCCAAAAACATATTTCAAAGCCATTTTCAAAATTAATTCCAATCCATTTCCATTTGTAAATATATTTTTTCCACCATCCATATTTAGTCCAATTTTCCATATTAAATTCCATTAATTCATATTCCAATTATTAAAATCTTTTTTATTATTATTCCACCTTATTCATAATGTCCATATACTTTTTTTCCTGAAATCCATTTTTTCTTCCATTTTTTTTTATACAAGCCCATTTAATCTTATGGTGAGCCCATTATCCAAGGAAAATAGTTAACCTAGGTATAAGTAACAAAGTTTTGATCCCAAGACAACAACCAAAAAGTGGCGCCTCTTTCTCATTTTCAGATTTTTTTCACAACTTTTTCCTAACTCACTCCTTCATTCTTCATACAAAAAATCTCAAACCTGCATAACATTTTTCACAATCCTCCATATTTCACCATCAGTTCTTGTTGATTTCTCCATAAACCATTAACCACAACAACTCAGTACTGTCACTCATCTTCCTCTTGTCAACCACTCTCTTCTTCTTAAAACAATCTCACCATCATATACCAGATGAACAAGAAGAAGATGATGAACAAAACTCTTCTAAAAAAAACACTATCAATACCAAGACCCAACCTTTCCTTTTCATCTAGATTTAGAACCAGAATCAGAACTGGAAACGGAACCAATTCAACCATCAAAGAAACGTTCATTTTTTTTTCTCCCACCACTTCACCCAAATCGCACCCTTACAAAAACCTGAAACACAAACCCTTTGACCTGCTTTCAACCACCCTTCTTCAACACTCTTCATTATCACTCTCCTTCAACCTGTAAACGAAATTTGCAACCCAACAACACAACAACAACAGCACGCAAGTATTTCACTCTTTCTTTTCTCTCACACAAATCACAGCACCCAATTTCCCACAACATTATCACCCATTTTCGTCACTTCTTCATAAACTCAAAACAACACAAATTCCTCCATCTTCATCAAACCGACACAATCACAAACTCTTTCTGCTGTTTTCACAGTTTTGACTTTAACAACAACAAAACACAGAGACCTCGCAACCTTCACGATTTTCCTGCAGCTTAAACCACCTTCATAACCTCTCATTACCACTCTCAATCTCTCCAGCAATCCTTCAATCTTCTCCTTTGTTAAACCTTCAACTTGAACATAAATAATTCCTCCCTGCATTCATAAGCAAACTTAGCGACACACCCCTACCTTCTTCAACGCGGCAACACATAACCTTCCTCGAACCACCACCCCTGTTTCGACAAAACCGTAAACTCAAACCAAACCTCACAACCAAACACACACCTTCACTTCAGCAACAACTGAACAACAATAATCACCAATACGCAAACCCTTCAACCTTCAAAATGAAAACTCCCATTCACCCTTCTTCATCGTCAACCCCAAACCCCAACAACATTCACACCACTCCC
Organism: Lathyrus aphaca; assembly: GCA_963966055.1. NCBI lineage: Eukaryota > Viridiplantae > Streptophyta > Magnoliopsida > Fabales > Fabaceae > Lathyrus > Lathyrus aphaca. The sequence goes on along the minus strand of OZ014523.1, from coordinate 303,749,212 downwards.
TTGTTTCCGTAACCTTTTTCGACCTTCAAACCCTCCAAACATCAACAACGACAACGTTCGCCTCCTCCCTCAACTACAACAACCGCAAACCTAGCTTCAACCACCATTAACCTTCATTCATCTTACAACAACACCACCGCCACTGCAAATCAACAACAGAGAAAAGGAGATGAAGAGAAATGTAAAAAAAGAAGCACAAATCTGAACAGAGAGATTGACGAGAAGCCGCGGTCATCAACACTAGCGTGAGTCCATCACCATCACCACCATGAATCGATCTGAGAGAGAGACAGAGTGAGTACTTGAACGGAGAGCAAGCCACGCGAATCGATGCACCGAGAGAGAGCGACACGATTCTAACTAGAAGTGAGAAACCGAAGTCGGCACCAGGAGTGTTGTTAAGGATGAATCGAAAGGAGCCGTCGCCGTTTTGGGGTCGTTTTTGCGAGTAAAAGGAGATGGGAAGCGGTGACATTGAAACCAAAGCTGAAAAATAACAGGGCATCGTGTTGTGCTGATTCTTTTAAAGTTCTTATTTTGTTTTTTTTATTATTATTATTTATTGATTCTTTTTGATTGTTGTTTTGGGTCAGCATATTAAGCCGTTGAATCTCTCTCATTCAATCCTAGATGCACCCCACCTCACGCCTTGCTTCTTGCTGTTGGACTAAGGCCCATGTGTTTTTCCAAATACATCCCGTTCCAGTGCCTTGACTTCCCTTTCCTTGGCCCTTTATTTTAATTTTATTATTTTTGATTTTCTAATTAGATTTTTCTATAATTTTCTTAATTAGTTGCAATTAGTTTTTAGTAACTTTTGTTAGAAATGTGATTTAGAATTTTACTAGATTATTAACATAATTTGATTTATTTTTTTAATTATTATATTTTATTCTAATTTCTGTTAATTTAGTTTAATTAATAGAATTGTGGTTTTAGTGTTGATGGATATTTTGTAGACTTCTTCTTTAAGTTTGTGAATTTCTTGATGCAAACGGTGACGCTTAGTGGATTATTTCCTGGACACGATGACCTATCTTGATGAATGTTCCGACTATTTGGTTTAATATTTATGGATGCCCTGATGATATTCCGACATGTCTTTCTTGCTTTATTTGTGCGTGTTGAAGAGGCAACGGACCTCCTCCGTTAGGTAACACTGAGGCCTGATTTTCCTTATCGCATGTTGTTGCATCTGGAAGTCCTACTGGTGTAGGATCTGTTTGTGCATTGTCCTCTTATCTCTGTATCTTCATTCTTATTCGTCTTATCTTATTCTTCTTCCTCTCTTATTCATTCTCGACTTGAGGTGTGCTTAGGCCACCACGGAGCTTCTCCTTTCTCTTCTTATTTCTTCTCCTCCTTTAGGATAGTAAGCCTCACTAACCTAGGACCATCCGAGCATGTGAATTTCGATTAGTCCCCCCCATTTAGTTTTACCTTTATGTCTCATTGAGTCTTCTCTTCTCACCTCATAATCAGGTACTAAACCCTAAAGGCTTTAAGGCTTTGTGATTAAGCTTATGCCTGCATCCTTCTATTAGGATGGAGTGTATAACTTTAATCCTAAGTGTTAAACCCTTAATGTGTTTAAATCTCTTAATTAATTCACTTAATAATCATCAAGACATCACACTTGTAACTTGGGCCTTGCATTAGGGTTCTAATTCTTCCTTAATTGGTTAAGAAGGACTAACCCTAGTGTTAATGGACAAGTCCCCCTCAAGTTGTCTTATAAACCCTAAAAAAACACTTCATCATCATATCATTAAATAAAACCCACTTAATCAAAGGCTTGTTTTGTCATGAGTTTAATCCCTAATCATGGATTAAGTTGAGGAGCTTTCCTCAGCTTAAGCATTCTCATCTATTATCCTTCTATTAGGATGGTGTAATGAGTCTGTTTAATCCCTGATTATGGCTTAACCTCATTACTTAACACTAAACAAAAACATCAAAAACATCTAAATAATCACAAGTAGGTTAATGACCTTAATCCTACACCATGGTGATTAAGTGTGAGAATCTGACTTCACACTTAAAGTATTCTCATTACCCCTAATCAGAGGGAAGATGTGATGAGTTTACTAACCTATTGGCTTAGGCTTAAGCTCATTAACTTACGACGAACTTTCAAAAGCAATAAAAGACTGAAAATACAAAAACAAACAATAATCGTCTCCTCCGGGATTCTTTTCTCATCATCTTCACTCACAAACGAGAGCTCGCTTCTTCTGTCTAATGCAAGACAGTTTGCACCTGAGCCAGACAGGTCATACACTTGAGCATGGACAAGTAAGCAGTTCACAAGTCAATTCATCTTTCAGTCTCTTTGGGTCGAACTACGGTGTTCTGACTTCCTCATTGCACGAGAGGATACGTAGGCATAACTTAACAGTTATCGAACAAAAGTCTCTGTATATTCCCCTTCTTTCTAGCCTCATTCTTTTAGCCTCATGATCTTGAGCATTTCACTCCTGTTCTTACACTGACACTTCACTTATATACTTCACTTTTCTCTTACACTGACACCTGCACATTTTGTTTTCCAGCTCTTTTACACACAAATTGCACTGACACTACCCCTTTAAAACACAAATCTTCTAAGCGTGGATCCCGTCGAGTACGGCGGACAATCTGGGTGCTAATACCTTCCCAGGTTGTAACCAACCCCCTTTCTCAGTCTCTCTGGTTCGCAACCGTCTTATCCATGTCTTTCTAGGTCTATGCAGCATTACCTTTCCTCCGGGATAAAAATGCCTAGTTGGCGACTCTTTTCATCTCCAGTGAGTTCACGGCTGTGTGTTCTCACTGTCCCTCTCGCCGACCGTTCGCGTCTGTACCTTTATCTGGGCCTGGTCCCACCTATCGGGAGCGACAGTAAGTTGCCAATTGTGAATGAATTTCCGAAAGTATTTCCTGATGATATTACGGAATTACCTCCAACGAGAGAAGTTGAACTTGCTATTGACCTTATTCCTGGGACAAGGCCTATTTCTATGACACCGTATAGGATGTCTGCGTCAAAATTAGCCAAATTGAAATTTCAGATTGGAGAGTTAATGGATAAGAAGTTTATTAGGCCAAGTGTGTCTCCGTTGGGAGCTCCAGTACTGATAGTGATGAAGAAGGATGGTAGTATGCGTTTGTACATCAATTATCGTCAGTTGAACAAGGTGACCATTAAGAATAAGTATCCTCTTACAAGGATCGACGACTTAATGGATCCGCTGGTTGGTGTGATATTCAGAAAACTTCATTTAGAACTCGTTATGTGCATTATGAATATGTTGTGATGCATTTATGGAGTATATGAACCATATCTTTCATTCTTATTTAGACCAGTTCATCGTGGTTTTATTGATGACATTCTTATTTATTATAAGACGGAAGATGACCATAAGGAACATTTTAGGACTGATTTCCAGGTATTGAAAGATAATAAGTTGTTTGCTAATCGAAGTGTGAGTTCTCGCTTGATAATGTAAGTTTCTTAGGTCATGTTATTTCTGGTGATGGTATAACATTGGATCCTTCTAAGGTGGGTGATGTATTGCAATGGGAACCTCCTAAGACAGTAACAGAGATTCGAAGTTTTCTGGGTTTGGCAGGTTATTAGAGAAGATTTATTCAAGGGTTTTCTAATTTGGCATTATCGTTGACTCAATTGAATAGAAAGAGTCAACCATTCATTTGGGATACAGTTTGTGAGGAAATCTTCAAAGAATTGAAGAAGAAATTGACTATGACACCAGTGTTAGTTCTACCAAGTCCTAGTGAACCTTTTGTTGTGTATTGTGATGAGTCCAAGATGGGATTAGGTGGAATTTTTATGCAAGATGGAAAGGTGGTAGCTTATGCTTCGAGGCAGTTGAGCGTGCATGAGAGGAATTACCCTACTCATGATCTTGAATCAGCGGCAGTGGTATTTGTGCTGATGATTTGGAGGCACTATTTGTATGGATGTGTTCAATTATGATACCCATATATAAAAGACATACATCAAAGCATATTTTTCATATATAAATTTAAGTTTGGTATTGAAATACAACAAGTTCTTAGTAACACATTGTATAAATATAGTCATTACAAGATAAGGTACTAGAAAAAGGCTATAAATAGTACAAGATGTTCACAAATTAAAAGTCTAAGAACTAGATCCTAAGATCTAAAAATCCACAGCGAAAGAAAAGCCGTCAAACAACAAAGATAATCAATTAGCCTTATCTTTACCCTTTGCAGAACCTAAAGCACCTAAAATAACATCAACATGGGTGAGATAAAACATCTCAGTGAGTTCCTTAACTTAGAGTTCACTCGGCTCTAAAAAGTTTGATTCCAAAATCTCAAGCTCTAAGCATTCTCACACAAAGAATTCGGGATCAAAAGGAACTATGATCCATACAAACTCTCAAAACATAAATTAAGTGAAACATCTACCTCAAGTCCTTACGGATGCTTCACGTGGAACTAAAGACAACCCACCTCAAGACTTACTCAAGACCTTATGGAGGATTCAATATAACATTCTCTTTAATCTTTACGGATGCTTCACGTGGGACTAAAGACAACCCACCTCAATACTTACTCAAGATTAATGCTTAACTAGTGTAGCACTCGCCTCAAGTCCTTACGGATGCTTCACGTGGGACTAAGGACAACCCACCTCAAGACTTATACAAGACCTTACGAAGGACTCATAGCCTACACGTCTCAAATCAACACTCGCGTATATACAACCGGTACCTCAAGTCCTTACGGATGCTCTTGCGAAACACAAAGTAACCACATTGAGACCTATACAAGACATTACGGAGGACCCAAAGCGATACAAATCTCAATTCATACTAGCCTAAGGGAATCCTAGATACCTCACAAGTTGTACCTTTTTATTACCTTTAGTTCACAATTCCCTAACTTGTCATTTTTACCGTATAATCGAAAAGTTGGGCAAAAGTCGAGTAAAAAAAATATTTTTCAGCATCATGTGAAAGTACATAATTTTAGCTTTCAATTGATATAAAGAACACTGAAATCGGATAACCGAGTAAAAAGTTATGGATTTTCAAAGTTTGGAAATGAAATATTTTCTCCCATACTTACAGAGTTAACCAGTTAACGCATTTGGTAAACCGGTTAACCAAACCAAAACAGAGACAGTAGCGCAAATATCAGACACGTTAAGAGGTTAACGGATCCGGTTAACCGAACACAGACAGTAGCAAATACGTATTTTTAATGACAGTAAAGTCCCAAAACCAATCCAAACATTGGCAAACATCAAAATAACATGGTAGTAAGGTTCCTACACCTAGAGGCAACATATTCAAGCATTTATATCGATTTTTAACCATTTAATCTACTGATTCTAGGATTTTTCACAAATTTGACCTAAAACTCATAAACTCTAAAAACTCTACCAAACCAAAAGTAAAAGTTTCTAGATATGAACCCACCTCTAGCAAGAAGTGTGGAGAAGATTGAATGCTAAAATAAATGGGTGGAATAAACAAGATTAGGAGTCATCTTCTTCTTCTTCAAGACTTTTTTCTTCTTCTTTCTTCTCTTCCTTTCTCTCTTCTCCTTCTTTCTCTATTTCTATGTTTTTGTAAAAACAAAAGAAATAAGACTTTAGGTCTTAAAAGGAAACATAACTTTTCCTACCGACGGGTCCAAATAGAGAGTATCCAAAAATGTCTCTTAATCCAAGATTTTATAAAACTTTTGAGTTAGCTAATATTAATTAATAAAATAAAATCTCTCTGACTGCTCTATTTATTTTCGTTAAAATTTCTTAGAGTAATCCGGAATAATATTAATATCAAATAATATTATTCAGGGCATTAAAATAAATTATGGGGTATTACATCCCCCCTTAAATATAAATTTGTCCTCGAATTTAAAAGATTACCTGAACATGTGAGGATATGATTCCCGCATCTCCGATTCCAATTCCCACGTAGCATCTCCCGGATGCGTCTCATCCCATTGCACTTTAACAAGTGGTATCTCTTTGTTCCTTAACACCTTGGTTTATCTTCCAACAATGCGGCTTGGTTGGGGTTCGAAAGTCAAATCTGCTTCTATCTCGATAGAATCTGGAAAAATAGGCTGAAGAGGATCAGGAACAAACCTACAAATTTGAGATACATAGAAAACATCATGCATTTCCGATAGAGAGGGTGGTAAGGCCAATTTGTAAGAAACTTCACCAATCCTTTCTAAGATCTGATACGGTCCTACATATCTCGGACTTAACTTTCCCGACTTAAACGGTTCTTTCTATCTCAATCTCGGAGCGACTTTCAAATGTACATGATCACCTTCATCAAATTCCAAAGGTCTCCTTCGATTGTTAGCATAGCTCTTCTGACGATCTTGGGCTTGTTTAATCTTTCCACAAATCATCCGAATCTTTTCTGTAGTCTCTTGAATAACTTCGGGTCCTAAAATCCCATCTTCAACCACTTTCGACCAACACAACAGTGTCCTACACTTCCTTCCATATAAAGCCTTGTACAGAGCCATTCCGATGCTTGCATGGTAACTATTATTGTAAGAGAATTCTATCAATGGCAAAATTTCCTTCCAATTTCTTCTACTTTCCAAAACACATGCCCTTAACATATCTTCCATCGTTTGAATCGTATGCTTCGTCTGACCATCTGTTTGAGGATGATTAGAAGTACTCAAACGCAAATCCGTACCCATGGCTTGTTGGAACACCTTCCAAAACCACGAAGTGAACTTCGGATCTCTATCTAACACAATACTAGATGGAACACCATGCAATCTCACAATCTTAGCAATAAACAACCTCGCAAGATGACTTGCCTTGTATGAGTCTTAACGGCTAAGAAATGTGCAAATTTCGTTAACCGATCCACAATCACCCAAACAGAGTCATAACCACCTTGAGAACTTGGTAAACCTACTGCAAAGTCCATAGAAATACTATCCCACTTCCAAATTGGGATGTCCAAAGGTTGCAACAAACCGCCCGATCTTTGGTGCTCAATCTTCACTTGTTGACACACTGCACATTCAGACACAAATACTGCAATGTCCCTTTTCATTCCGGACCATCAATACTCTTTCTTCAAGTCTTGATACATCTTGGAAGAACCCATATGTATCGTAAAAGAACCTTTATGGGCTTCCTCTAAAATCTTTCTCTTCAACACATCATCATTTGGAATGCAAATTCTTTGGTTGAATAGGATAATCCCATCCAACGCTCTTACAAAACCCCGTCGAAGTAACATTCCTTGCAGCTTCTCATCTAGGACTTGTGCTTGTTGAATTTCCTTCCTCATTGTAGAATTGACATTCAAATTTCCCATGATTACACCATTCGGAGTCCAAACAAACTGAAGATTAAGGTCTCGAAACGTATCCGACAGTTCATATTCCAACATCATTAACTCGACACTATGGATTACTTTTCTACTCAAAGCATCCACCACTTTATTCGCCTTTCCCGGATGGTACTTCAATTCAAGGTTATAATCCTTCAAATACTCCATCTATCTTTTCTGTCTCATATTTAATTCCTTCTGATCAAAGAGGTACTTCAAACTCTTATGATCACTAAACATCTCAAAACGCACACCATACAGATAATGTCGCCACGCTTTCAAAGTAAACATCACGGCCACCAGCTCTAAATCATGAGTTGGGTAATTCTTTTCATGGAATCTCAATTTCCTAGAAGCATAGGCTACAACTTGGCCTTCTTGCATGAGGACGCCTCCTAATCCCATCATAGAAGCATCGCAAAACACTTCGTAAGATTTGTTAGGATTGGGAATGATCAAGACTGAAGCAGTTGTCAATTTCTCCTTCAACCATAGGAAACTTTGCTCACAACAAAATCCCATTCATAAGCGAGGTCATTTCTTGTAAGCTTATTTAATGGTAACTCCATCTGAGAAAAACCTTTAATGAACCTTCTGTAGTAACCTGCCAAACCTAAGAAACTTCTCACTTCTGAAACATTCTTCGGTCTCTCCCAATTAATTGTGGCTTCAATCTTCAATGGATCCACTGCTACACCTCCCTGAGATATAACATGTCCAAGAAACTTGACTTCGGACATCCAGAACTCACACTTTCTAAACTTAGAAAAATGTTTCTTCTCTTGCAGTACCGATAGAACAATCCTTAAATGTTCTTCGTGCTCTTGTAGAGTACGATAATAGATAAGAATTTCATCGATAAAGATCACCACGAACTGATCCAAGTAATCTTGAAATATCCGATTCATGTAGTCCATAAAAATAGTTGGAGCATTCGTCACACCAAAAGGCATCACTAAGAATTTATATTGACCATAACGGGTTCTAAATACAGTCTTCGGAACATCAGAACTTTTCACACGAATCTGGTGATAACCCTACCTCGGATCAATATTCGAGAACACACAGGCTCCTTTCAATTGATATAGGAGATCGTCTATCCTCGACAAGGGATACTTATTCTTGATAGTAACCTTATTCAACTTGCGGTAATCAATACACAACCGCATTACAATGTCCTTCTTCTTTAGCAACAAAATAGGAGCTCCCCACGGTGAAACACTTGGTCTAACAAAATTCTTTGCCATCAAATCCTCTAATTGATCCTTCAACTCTTTCAAATCAATCGGTGCCATCCGATAAGGGGAAACGAATATAGGAGTCGTTCCTAGTATCAGGTCAACTGAGAATTCAACTTCTCTCATCGGAGGTAAGGAAGTGACAACCTCGGGGAAGACATCAGGAAATTCACAAACAATCGGAATATTCAAAACTTGTTGGCCATTACTCTCCTCTTTAGTAAGGACAAGCAAAGAAGAATTTTCTTGCTCAATTAGAAAATTTACCATTCCAACCGTACCTTCTAAGATCTTCGCCAAAACATCTTTCGAAGGCGCTTCAACGGATGGAATAAGGATCAATGTTTCTTCACATCCAATAAACACAGAATTCGAAGATAAACAGTCCATTCCAAGAATAACATCAACTTTCTTAAGAGGCATACAAATGAGATCAATTTGAAAAATTATACCATCCACGGACAAGGTACAATTCTCACACCTTAGGGGTGTCTCAATAGTTTCATCTATAGCGGTAGTTACCACGATCAGAGGAAACAAAGGAAATGCTCGCAACTCGAGTCTTTTCACAAAACTAGTAGATACAAAATAATGTGTAGCCCCACAATCAAATAAAGCAAGACAAGGATGATTGTTAACAAGACAAGTACCCGTAATGAGTGAGTTGTCAGCTTTGGTATTTCTAGCATCCATAGTATAAACCCTCGCTTGAACTTGGTTCCTTCTTTGTGGGAAATCTCTAGCAAGATGCCCCTCTTTCTGACAATGGTAACAAATTACACCATTCTGATCACATCTTCCATAATGATTTTTGTGGCACCTGGAGCACAAAGGAGGAGCACTAGACCTAGGATTCGACACCTGTTTCCCTTTGAAGGGTTGAGGCCTTGGCCTAAAATATTTATTTTCTCTTCCTCAATCACTTTGAACCGCTCTTCCAACACTAGCTTCAGTTTTCACTCTCTTCAAACTATGTTTGGCGACATAGCACTGCCTTAACAACTCAGAATAGGTAGTGAACTCCCTTTGAGAGACACTATGGGAGATTTCGGCCCTCAAACCAAACAAGAACTGATCAATCTTCCATCTTTCATTTGGGGCATACATGGCTTGCCTAGAGTAAGCCGCCATGTCCTCGAACTTCTCAGCATAATTGGCCACAGTCATGCTCCCTTGTCTAAGCTGTTGGAATTCAAATTCTTGTTGGGTTCTCAAGGAACTCGGTAAGTACTTCTCCATGAAAATTGTCTTAAATTGTTGCTACACTCTCGGAATTCCTTGCACCGCCATAAGATTTGAAGCACTCTCCCACCACCTAGCAGTAGGACCTTTTAGCAAATGTGACGCAAAAGTTACCTTGTCTTCTTCACTGCAAATCACAATCTGGAAAATTCTCTCCATTCCGGTTACCCATTCATGTGCCTTAACCGGATCCAATCCACCATGAAACTCCTGAGGATTCATGCGAAAGAAGTCTCGGAATGTTCCACCTCCATCTTCAGGAGTGACCACTTGAGGATGAAGGCCCCCATTCATCTGGTGCATCATTTCCTGCATAAACTGATGTTGCTGATGCATCTATTGCATAAATTGGAACATAGGAGAATTCCCATCACCACCCGCTTGATCGCTACCAGGAGGAGTGACACTGGGTCGAGCATGAGGTCCACGTCTACCATCCATATTCCTAAATGTCATCGAAACAGGATTAAGTTGATCAGGCTCAATACCATAAACATAACATTTAGTCATATAGTGATATTACGTGTATGAACGGAAAGAAGCACTTATAATATTCCAAGGCTAGGTTGAGGATACGACCTACTCTGATACCAACTGTAATACCCATATATAAAAGACATACATCAAAGCATATTTTCCATATATAAATTTAAGTTTGGTATTAAAATACAACAAGTTCTTAGTAACACATTGTATAAATATAGCCACTACAACATAAGGTACTAGCAAAAGGCTATAAATAGTACAAGATGTTCACAAAATAAAAGTCTAAGAACTAGATCCTAAGATCTCAAAATCCACAGCGGAAGAAAAGCCATCAAACGGAAAAGATAATCAAGTAGCCTTATCTTTACCCTTTGCGGAACCTGAATTACCTGAAATAACAACATCAACATGGGGTGAGATAAAACATCTCAGTGAGTTCCCTATCTTAGAGTTCACTCGGCTCTAAAAGGTTTGATTCCAAAATCTCAAGCTCTAAACATTCTCACACAAGAAATCAGGATCAAAAGGAACTAAGATCCATACAAACTCTCGAAACATAAATTAAGTGAAGCATCTACCTCAAGTCCTTACGGATGCTACACGTGGGACAAAAGACAACCCATCTCAAGACTTACTCAAGACCTTACGGAGGATTCGAAATAACATTCTCTTTAATATTTACGGATAATTCACGTGGGACTAAAGACAACCCACATCAAGACTTACTCAAGATTAACGCTTAACTAGTGTAGCACTTTCCTCAAGTCCTTACGGATGCTTCACGTGAAACTAAGGACAACCTACCTCAAGACTTATACAAGACCATACAGAGGACTCATATCCTACACGTCTCAAATCAACACTCGCGTATATACAACCGGTACCTCAAGTCCTTACGGATGCTCTTGTGAAACACAAAGTAACCACATTGAAACTTATACAAGACTTTACGGAGGACCCAAAGCGATACAAATCTCAATTCACACTAGCCTAAGGGAATCCTAGATACCTCACAAGTTGTACCTTTTTATTACCTTTAGTTCACAATTCCCTAACTTAGCATTTTTACCGTATAATCAAAAAGTCGGGTAAAAATAATCTTTTTCAACATCATATGAAAATACATAATTTTATTTTTCAATCGATATAAAGAACACCGAAATCGGATAACCGAGTAAAAAGTTATATATTTTCAAAGTTTGGAAATAAAATATTTTCTCCCATACTTACAGTGTTAATCGGTTAACGCATTTTGTTAACTGGTTAACCAAACCAAAACAGAGACAATAGCGCAAATATCAGACGCGTTAACCGGTTAACCGAACACAGACAGCAGCCAATACGTATTTTTCATGATAGTAGAGTCCTAAAACCAATAACATTGGAAAACATCAAAGTAATATGGTAGTAAGGTTCCTACACCTAGAGGCAACATATTCAAGCATTTATATCAATTTCAATCCGTTTAATCTACCGATTCTAATATTTTTCACAAATTTGACCTAAAACTCATAAACTCTGAAAACTCTACCAAACCAAAAGTAAATGTTTCTAGCTATGAACCCACCTCTAGCAAGAAGGGTGGAGAAGATTGAATTCTGAAATTAATGGGTGGAAGCAACAAGATTAGGAGTCCTCTTCTTCTTCTTCGAGACTTTTTCTTCTTCTTTCTTCTCTTCCTTTCTCTTTTCTCCTTCTTTCTCTATTTCTATGTTTTTGTAAAAACAAAAGAAATAAGACTTTAGGTCTTAAAAGGAAACATAACTTTTCCTACCGACGGGTCCAAATAGAGAGTATCCAAAAATGTCTCTTAATCCAAGATTTTATAAAACTTCTGAGTTAGCTAATATTAATTAATAAAATAAAATCTCGCTGACTACTCTATTTATTTCTGTTAAAATTTCTTAGAGTAATCCAGAATAATATTATAATCAAATAATATTATTCAGAGCATTAAAATAAATTACGGGGTATTACATCAATGATCATAAAAGTTTGACATATTTGTTTGATCAGAAGGAACTAAATATGAGACAAAGAAGATGGGACGAATTTGTGAAAGATTATGATTTTAATTTGAGTTGTCATCTGGTTAAGGCTAATGTGGTAGCAGATGCCTTGAGCTGTAAGACAATTCATATGTCGACATTGATGGTGAAGGAGTAAGAGCTAATTGAGCAGTTTCTAGATTTGAGTACGGTTTGTGAGACGACACCTGAGAGTGTTAGACTTGGAATGTTAAAGGTTAATAATGACTTTTTGGATGTTATTAAGGAGAATCAGAGACTTGATGTGAAGTTGGTAGACTTGATGCCTACAGGAGGCAATGATCCGGAAAGTTATTTCTGGGTAGATAATTTTGGTGTGTTGAAATTCCGAGGCAGGATTTGTGTGTCGGATAATGCTAAGTTAAAAAGGGGGATTTTAGAAGAAAGTCATCATAGTAGCTTGAGTATTCATCCAGGAGCTACGAAGATGTATTAGGATTTAAAGAAATTGTTTTGGTGGTTTGGCATGAAAAGAGATATAGCAAAACTTGTGTATGCTTGTTTGGTGTTTCAGAAATCGAAAATGGAGTATCAGAAGCCTTCAGGAATGATGCAACCATTTGAGATTTTAGAATGGAAGTGGGACAATATTATTATGGACTTTGTTACTAGTTTTCCAAATACGATAAGAGGGTCTGATGCTATTTGGGTGGTTGTAGATAGACTTACAAATTACACACATTTTATTCCTATTAATATGAGTTTTTCGTTGGCGAAGTTGCTAGAAATTTATATCAGGATAATTGTGAAGTTGCACGGTGTTCCTTCGAGTATAGTTTCAGATAGAGATCTGAGGTTCACTTCGGAATTTTGGAAGAGTTTGCAAGAGGCTTTGGGTTCAAAGTTGAAATTGAGTTTGGCTTATCATCCGCAGACGAACGATCAGTCAGAGAGAACTATTCAGACTTTAGAAGATCTGTTGAGAGCTTGTGTGTTGGAGCAAGGTGGTGCGTGGGATACTCATTTGTCATTGATTGAGTTCACGTACAATAATAGTTACCATTCTAGTATTGGAATGTCTCCGTTTGAAGCTTTGTATGGTAGGAGGTGTAGAACGCCTTTGTGTTGGTATGAGACTAGTGAAAATGTTGTGCTTGGACCTGAAATTGTAGAGCAAACTACTGAGGTGATTCAGATGATTCGTGAAAAGATGGAAGCATCTCAGAGTAGACAGGAGAGCTATCATGATAACCGGAGGAAATAATTAGAATTTTTTGAAGGTGATCATGTGTTTTTGAGGGTCCATCCAATGACAGGTGTTGGGCATGCTTTAAAATCAAAGAAATTGGACCGTATTAAATTTTGCAGAAAGTATGTATTGTTGCATATAGGGTGGCTTTACTACCAGAGCTTTCAAACTTGTATGATGTTGTTCATGTGTCACAACTTCAGAAGTATGTGACTGACCCGTATCACGTTATTCCGATGGATGAGGTGCAGATTAAGGAGAATCTTACTGTGGAAGCGATGTCGATAAGGATCACAAGATGAAACAACTCAGAGGTAAAGAGATTCCTCTGGTGAGAGTAGCTTGGGGAGGAGCTGCTGGTGGGAGTGTGACCTGGGAGCTGGAAAGCAGGACGCGGGAGTCATATCTGGAGCTTTTCTCATCAGGTACATTTTCGAGGACGAAAATATTCTAAGTGGGGGAGAGTTGTAACACCCCATTTTAAATATTTATTCGTCAGGTATTTTTGGTCCTTTGTTGGCCTTGGTTAAGGCAGATATCTTATTGTTTTGACGTTGTGTCCTAGTGGGACGAGTAGAATTGTGGTACGTTTGGTAATAACGGGTGTACGAATAATAAAAAGGCCATTTTATCATTAATTCTATTACTATTATTTTTATGCAAATAATATTAGTGATATATTATAATTATAATTATTATTTGGTTTAATAAAAAATAAGGGCGATTTAGTAAAATTGGATGGTGAGGGTTTTTAGGGAGAAGTTAAACTAATCAGAATATTAGCGAGGAATTAGTCGTGTAATCTTGGAAAAGAACTAAGAAAGGCTAGGAAGAGGAAGCTAGGGAATCTTACCAACCAGATTTTTGCAGGAATTCGTTTGATTTCGAGGTAAGGGGGGAGAAAGGAATTCTAAATAAGTGATATAACATGATGGGGTAGTGAGGGTTCCTTCCCTCGTAGGATTTTCTTATGTTTTAAAGAATTTGTGATGAATACTTGATTGTATGATTGTTGTTGCGAATTTGTAATTATGCTTGTCTAATTTTGTAGATTATTGGTGATATATTGTTGTGGTTGTTCTGCTGTGAGAATATGTGATGTAGATTGTTGTAGTTGCAGTATGTTAATCTAAACACAAAAATATAATAAAATTGGAGTTAGTAATTTGGATGAGAGAAGGATATGATTAAAAGTTTAAAACTGGTGTAGAAACAATCCTAAGCCCGGTAAATTGGATTGAGATGAAATCATGAGGAAGTTACATAAACAAAATAAGAAAGAGTGAAACAGAGAGCGTGCAGTTTGGCTCTAGGACGACCGTCCCTTAAGCCAGACGACCATTTGGGCTTTCTAATGACCGTCCCAACATTGGAACGACCGTCCCATTTTTTCAACATGTAGTGACGATGGCCATGTGTATGTGACGTTCGTCACAAGTGGCTGAGGGAGGAATTTTAGTTGTTTTTGGTGTTTGTTTCCTGTTTTTGGGATGATGTTTGTTCATGCCTCATTACAGTAGTATAAATTATGCTGAGAAATACCAATTAAAGTAGAGTAAGCTTGTTAATTAGGTGACAGAATATTAATAAATAATTTTGGTGATGAGTTAGTGAAAGAAAATTTAGTAATAATAAGATAGCATTAGTAACAGGTATGGATGAATTCCTTATTACGGTTATGCAAGAATTGGACAGGCGTACAATAGTAAGCTAGTCGTAAGTAATATTAGCATTTTATATTAAGTAGTCTAATTAATTGGTTAATTTGGACTATCCAAGTGAAATTGTAGTGTAAATGTTGTCCTTGAGTTGTATTGTTTGCTGCAGGTTGTAAAGTTGTGGTATGTGGTTATGTCATTATGTTGTCATGTTGTGTATTGATCGGATGGATCGTGTAGATGTATAATATAATGGTTATACATGTTGTATGCATATTTATGGTCTTGAATACATTGTTATATTATGTTGGGATGATCGTTTTCGGATGGGCTTATGCGATCCATATGTACTCTGTTATGGAGAATGGTGGGATAATCATTGTCGGATGGCCGTATGTGATTTGTCCGTGTTCGATTGAATGAACAAAAACTGGTACCACATGCATTGTGTCGTTGTTGAGTCACATTTCATATTTATTGATGTTTTCATTTTTGCATGGTTATTGGTGTGAATTATGGTGTATGTTGTTGTGGGTGAGAAGCTACCCTTAAAGATGTTTTATGCACCGTTAATATTAGAATTTGTTTCTCACCCCTTTGTTGTTTGTTATTGTGTCTGTGCTTCTTTGGAAGTACAGATAATCCATGTATTTGAGAGTCCGTGGAAGTGTGTTGCTTGTTCGAGTCTTAGGATGCTCTGATACGTAACACGGGATAGGGATATGTTGTCACTTATTTACCTTTGTTACATATTTTTAAACCTTGTTGGAAACTTTATAAACCAGAATCTTTTAGGATATATTGATATGGCATGTTGCCTAAGTTGAACAGATTTAGTTTTTCTGCTATTTTTAATAAAGAATATTATGTTGGTTAATATGGTTGAAATGTGGCATTCCACTTGTTTTACTCTGATTATTCGTTTAATTTACTATTTTATAAATTGGGAAAAGTGGGGTGTTACAATTGTCACTTCTTAAGGTACGGATAGACACACCGAATTGAGTTCTTATTTCTCGATAAAATTGTTCAAAATAGAAAATAATACAGATCTATTATTCATTAAAAATAACCATGTGCATCATGAAAAATCATCAATAAAGTTGACAAAATATCTAGACTCAAGAGTAGAGACAATACGGAGGGATCCCAAACATTGGTATGAACTAAAGAAAAGGGGGAGGAAGCTCATTTATTGACTCGATTGGGAAATTGACTACGGGTGTGTTTCCCTAACTGACACAGAGAGGTAATAAAGGCCTTGAGACTCACATTTGACGCCAATCTTCCGTCCCAAACTCTGATCATGTAGGATAACATTATTATTAGTGAAAGTGACACTATAATCAAGAGAACGACTTAAACGACTGACTGAAAGTAAATTAAATAGACTATTCAGAACATAGAGGACAAAAGTAACAGAGAGAGAAGGTAGAATTTAAACACTACCAATCCCTTCGGATTGGGTTTGAGAACCATTGGCAGAAGGCATAGTATGTAAGAAACCAGAGGTAGAGAGGGAAGAGAAAATATTTTTATTACCAATAACATGATCATACGCAACAGAATCAAGGATCCAAGGTCTAAGAGAAGATGATTGAGAGAAGCAAACAGATGAATTACCAGTGTGTGCTATTGTAGCAATGGAATCTGAGTTTTGATAATTCCGATACCACCTGAGGAAATCATTGTAGTTTGGCGTAAATTTATGAGGAATAACCATGAGTGTCTGAAGAGAGAAAATATCACGCGATCGGAAAGCAAAGCTGAGGCCAGATCTGGACCGGGTGGAGAGAGGCAACTTGACTGGAAAAAAAACTATCGGAATCAGCCGCCAGACGAGCTGACATGGGCGGAGCAGTTGAGGTGCGGGTGGACGTGCGCGTTAGTTTCTGACGGCAAGAAAAAGTGTGACGGCTGGACCGGAAGGAAGTGAGTCGGATGGTGGGGTCAATTTTTTGGAACGTCACTAGAAGTTTGTCAGAATAATAACGACGACAACGGAAACAGGGAGGTTATAGGAGAATTTTGAAAAGTGAGAGGCGAACTGGAGAGATAACACGGTTTGCAAAAAACAATTCTCACTTGAAGACAGTGGGTCAACCGGGTAAAGCACAGCAAAGAAAGAATTGTCTCTTAACAGGCTCTAAATACCATGTTGAAATAAGCGAGACTAAGAGACATTTAGATTAAATCATGTGTCTTTAAAAGCACTACGGGTGTAACATCCCTTAAATTATTTAACTCACCGAATAATATTATTTAACTGGATAACTGATATTAATTGTGTCGAGGCTTTATTAATTGAGGATTAAGAGACATTCTTGGATACACTCTATTTTTGGACCCATTGGTAAAATATAAGTTTTTATATAATTGTTTATATAGAAAGAAATGAGGAGAAAAAGGGAAAAAGGGAAAGTTAGTAAGAAAAGAAGAGAAAAAGGAAAAGAAGAAAAGAAGAGAAGGAGGAGGAGGAGGGAAACCCTAAAGCTTCAATTTCATCTTTATCCATCATTTGTTCGTAGAATCAACTCATTCTTCCCGTCAACTTCATCTCTCGAGGTGGGTTCGTAGTTAGATGCTTTTGTTTTAGTTTTTGGTTGAGTTTTATAGTTTATGAGTTTTTAGGGTTTTGGTAGAAATCTTGGAAACGAATGATTTAACGGTTAGAAACTCGATTAAACCTAACTATATTGCTCACATTATGCCTATGAATATGTTTAGTGTTGTTTTCCTATGTTGGTTGGTGTTTTGGATGATTTTGGCATGGAATGATATGTTTCCCGTAAGCTGAGTTTTTATGGAAAACGCAGAGCTTGCTCAGCGAGTAGTGAAATTCTGCAGAAGAATTCTTGATCTGGTATAGATCGCTCAGTGAGTAGGAGCTCGCTCAGCGAGAAAATGCAGGAAGTTTCTCGCTCAGCGAGACCTGGAAGTTTCAGTTTTTGTTTTTAATTCTTAACTTTTGATCCGGGCATCCGATTTTTGTGTTCCGCATACCGAATTGAAGCTAAAAATATCTATAAATTGATAATGCCAAAAAATGTTATTTTTACCCAACTTTTCCCGACTTTTCATATAATTGGAATTATGTTAATTTTGGAAGTATGAGCTAATGGAGATAAAATGTACAACTTGTGAGATAGTTAGGACTTTCCCTCAGGCTAGTGTGTCTTGAGTATTTATATCACTTTAGAGTCCCTGTATTAGTCTTGTTTAAGTCTCAACATAGATATCTTTGCATTACATTAGATCATCCGTAAAGGCTAGAGGTACCATTTTAAGGCGCGAGATTTTAGGCTTGAGGTGGGTATTACATCGAGTCCCACAGGAAGCATGGGTTAGATTGAGATGGGTATTACATTGAGTCCCACGAGAAGCATGTTAGTAGCTTGAGGTGGGTATTACATTGAGTCCCACGAGAAGCATGTTAGTAGCTTGAGGCGGGTATTACATTGAGTCCCACGAGAAGCATGTTAGTGGCTTGAGATGGGTATTACATTGAGTCCCATGGGAAGTCTAGATGAGCTACTTGAGGTGGGTATTTCACTGAGTCCCACGTGAAGTGTTATAGAGCGTTGTATGGATGTTTTCCGTTTTACTTTGGCTACTCTCGAGAATAGGCATTTATGTTCATGGAGTAACAGGTTTTGAACCCTTAGAGCTGAGAGAACTTTAAGATAGGGAACTCACTGAGATGTTTTATCTCACCCCTCATTGATGTTGTTATTTCAGGTACTTTAGGTTCCATAAAGGGTAAAGATAAGGCAATTTGATTATCTTTACTTGTTTGATGGCTTTGTCTTCCACTGTGGACTTTTGAGATCTTCGGATATAGTTCTTAGACTTTTGTATTCATTTTGAACATCTTGTATAATTTATAGCCTTGTTGTTAGTACCTTATGTTGTAGTGGTTATACTTATGCAATATGTTTCTAAGAACTTATGTATTTCAATACCAAACTTGATTATATATGAAAAAATATGCTTCCAAGTATGTCTTTTATATATGGGTATTACAACAGGGACATTATTATATAGAGAGAGATTACAACTAATTACATGATATTGTCGATGTGAGACTATTCTATATACAAATATTCTTAACATTATATATATTTACAAATATAAACACCTATCATAGATAGGACTTCAGAGGAGATCACACTAACCAATTTGCATGCATAATATGACATAAATTAAAAGATGAAAAATTCAAAACTGACCTCGATGGAATCTTGAAGTTGAGTATCAAGAAACCTTAATAAATTCATGCAGATCTTCTAATCAACACTTTGAGGTAAAATAAATGCCTATAATCATTGAATAATGGCCACAATTCCAAGATGATAATGAAGGTTGTTAAATTCGAATATGGTGTTGTAGGTGCTTTAAATGGAAATCAATGCTTGGAGAGGGTTCCATGAAGCTTGATGATGAAGTTTGAGAAATAATTTTATGAAAAAACCCAACCTTGAGAGAGATTCGAAGTGAGATAGTTTAGAGATAAAAAATGGAAAATGGAGATTTGTGAGTGAAAATCAGTTGTAACTAATTTTTTTAGGGGATGTTAGAGGCTCTTATATGCATGGTTAGTTGCTAATCGTGATTAGTTCTTAGTTAGAACCAAGGTTAGAGCTTGGTTAATGAAAAATACAAAAAAATAAAAGTGAGGTTATGGCTTATGTTATAGGGAGCATGGAGTTATGGTGGGACTCTATGGTGATTTCATGATGCATTGATGCTGACTTGATGATTAAAACTTGCTTATTAAGTGTTATTTTGAATTTTGAGCATATGAGGCAAGTCTGGGATGGTATGTGTTAAGAGTCCCACATCAAACAATATATGGCCTGAACATGTGTATATAAGTAGGGGAAATACTTACTCTACCAATCGGTTTTGTAGGGTTGAGTTAGGCTAAACTCTAATTCTAACATTGTATCAGAGCCTGATTTAAGATCTGGTGGGACACCTACTATGGTTTCCTCTATCGAGCCACCAACCATTTATTTCCATGCTCCAGATGTCCGATCATGGGTGTGATGGGGCATGTTAAGAGTCCCATATTGGACAATATATGGCTTGAACATGTGTATATAAATAGGGGTAATCCTTACTCTACAAACCGGTTTTGTAGGGTTGAGTTAGGCAATACTCTAATTCTAACACTTTGCATGTATGTAAGATTTTGCATGGTTTATTTTGGCAAAGAATGTGTGGAGTGTTCATTTTATGTGTGTGATAAGAAGTAAAAAGGCTATGACATGAAGAAATATGATTTATTAAGTGATATGAACATGTGAGAAACAATTGCAAGTTAGTGACTTTGGGAGAATGAAGCTTGATGAATACTTGATCATTTGGTAGGGTTTTGGATTCTTTGAAAAGAAAAAGTTTGATACTACATTTCTTGTTTTTAAAGAATGATGATTAGAGGTCTTGAACCTTGTGAAAATTGGCCATGAAGTTATGTGCAACATGTTGATTTTGTGACAGAAATAATTCTAAGTGTAATTTATTTTCACCAAATTTGATTCAAACTTTGAAAGGCCATATCTTTTGATCCAAGAATTAAAATGACATGTTCTTTACATGGTTGGAAAGGTGAGAAACTTCTCTAGAACTTTCATGTTTGAGGAAAAATTAAATGGAGCTTGTATCATGATAGAAAATGGCTTAGAAGTTGGTTACTTGAACCATAAAAACTTTCCCAAAATGGAAAGTTTAAATTATGGTACATTTCCAAAAATGCTAACTTCACAAACAAGTCTTTATTATTGATTCTTTTGACATTTATAGATCAAATTTTATCCATTAATCACATTTAACATGATAAAAACAAAGTTGACCTCAAGAAGTCAAGAGTTGAATTTTTCATGGCTCAGTTGACTTTATCTACAATTAGTTGATTCTCAATGACCTAATCAAATGAAATTCCTCTAAATAAAATAAATTGTCAATATTCCACCCATGGATACTTGAGAACATATGAAAGGCCATTGAATCAAGCTTTGGCCCAAGAACAGAAATAAACTTATCTTAGGTATAACCCTAATTTTGGACCAAATGATAGGAGAGGATTGACCAAAGGTCAAAACCCAAATTTCTATGAGAGTAAGTAAAGGCTCTATGATCCAAGATTTTATATGTATCATGATGATATTGAGCCTTCAAAATCCTTATTCATTAGGGTGTCACATTCCTCAACAAGCAAACCCTAATTTGAGGGCCCAATGTAGAAGGAGGTGATCTTCTTCAATTTTCTTCCAAGTTTCAATCACCTGAGGATAGGATGAACCAAATATGATGTCTAAAGACTTAAAAAACATCTATATATTGAGTGAACTTATTTTCTCTTGAAGATTGATCATATGCCTTAAGAATACCAATGATACATGTATGATTGTTTAAATGTCCTGATGGAGGATATGCACATGATGTAGATGCCAAGCATAAGCCATAAGATTTGAATAGAGGGTAGGACAAATTTGGGGTATGAAACTTGGTTGTTAGTATTTTACCTATAACTAAATGCGACAAAGCAAACAAATATGAAAAAAATCAAACCTAGATGAAAGATATTGAAATGCAGGAAAAATACCAAAGTGCATTTCCGTATTTCTGGAAAATCAAATTCAAACAAAACACGAAACTCCACTTCCCTATTTTCCTGAAACATATTGTAATACCTCAAATATTTCCCTCTCATTTTCATGGAATTTAGCATATCACTTTGCATACTCAAATTCATAGTATGACCCAAAACATTGCATCATAGTTTTCATAGAAAAGGCATAGGCTTGTGATCAATGACTGAAGCCATTGATGACTATCCAAAGACAATCAAAGGTCCACAAGGCTTCAAAAAATTGTACAAAGGGTTCACAATAGGCCCCCTGTTGGGTTGAACTACAAACTTGTTATATGAATCATCCTCTTTGATTTGAGGACAAGGATGTTAGGGTTTAGTAGCTTGAGCATGAAGAAATCATCCATGGAATAAAAACATATCAAACTAGTTTTCTTGCATGTTAAGGCATTGTATTATGTGATGAATTCAAGTCAGTTCATCCTATATACATCATTCAACCTATTATGATCATAGTGCTTCATCATTTAAAGTGCAAATGGTCCCATGTTAACATACACACCATACTTGCCATGCATCTCTTTTCCAAAATCAAACCAAATGACCAATTTCAGATTTGATCAAGCATGTTGTGCAACTTGATCAAGTAAGTTCCATTTCCATCACTTCACCCTCACCATAATTAATGTGAACACTATAGCACATGATCAAATTCGAGCAAGGCATGTTCAGCTTTATACCATTAATCCACACACCCTTTGCTTTGTTCACTTCACCCTCAAGCTAACTAAATATAGTTCTAACTGTTAACTAGAGTTAGTTATCACTAACCATGCATATATAAGAGGGAGATCTAACTGAATCAAGGGGA
Source organism: Lathyrus aphaca (assembly GCA_963966055.1). NCBI lineage: Eukaryota > Viridiplantae > Streptophyta > Magnoliopsida > Fabales > Fabaceae > Lathyrus > Lathyrus aphaca. Next base: position 303,726,527 of record OZ014523.1, on the reverse strand, counting down.
GAGTCTCATTTTGATCAAAATCACAAGCAAAACTTCAGGATTCACTCTCTGATTTCCTCTGGTTTTGTGAAGGGAATTCTCTGGTTTTTGCTTCGAGCAACCTTCACAAGTTCATCAATACTCTTCAAACTTTTCTTGTTCATCATCATCATCATGATTTGTACAATTTTCATGGTTGCATTCCATTGAATCTTCCACTTTGCACCACTGCAAATCTCTGCATTTTGCTTCAATCCTCACTGATTTCAACTTCCAGCATTGCAATCATCATCAGATCAGCTTCATCTTCATCACAAGGATAAGTTCCATGGTTGTATTGGCTTGAAGTACCTAGATCACATCTCTGCAAGTTATCTGCATCAGATCTATTTCCTCAAGATTTTACATCAACAAAGTGTTTATTTCACTCTACAAAGGATCAAGATCAAGCATAGAAGCAAGTGGAACCTCCTCTCTGGATTTCTACAACTCTAAGCATCACTGCATTTCAGGTTTTACATTCAATTCATCTTGCACAAATTCAGTTAATTTTAGTTTATTTGTGATGATATGAGCTCAATAGGAGTAATGCTTATGCTGGCTAGTTGATAGGCACCTCAGGTGCATAGATGCAGTTTTTAGGTCTGGATTTCTTGGCTTCGATTTGCATGATTTGTGTGTGCTAAATGAAAACTAAGCTTGGATTCTTGATGTCCTCAACCTTGTGAACAAAATGATGGTCTTATATTGCATTTTAGTGGAGGTTTGAACCATGCCCTAACTGCAGGTCACCGGAGAAGATGATCGGATGTCTTCTCCGGTGACGGAACAGTGCCCTAGCTCCGTTTACAACTTTATAACACAACCGTTTGATCAATCTCATCCAACGCTCCCAATTTGTCAGCGTATTAATGAGGACCTTCCCTCTCACGTTCCATGGAGAGAGAGCCTGAGTGAACTTGTGTGTTCAGTCCCAAAGTTCTTGCCATGTGTCCATTGTATAATTGGTTGGTCCATTCTGTGAGGAATAATTGGTGAGCGTGAGATCAATCTGAGTGTCCAGAAGGAGTCAACATGTTGACCTGAGTCTCACTATAACCCCATGATCTGCAGCGCCCTTGGACTTGGGTCTTAATGGCTATCCACACCTCCCAATTTAAAATCCCAAGCGCATTGTACTGAATTTCCTTCCTAAATGCACCTCTGATCAATTATTCTCATTTTATTTTCTATTTTGTTACCTTTTTCATTTTGATTTTGTAAAAATACCAAATTGACTCCAAAAATTCCAAATAAATTCACACTTGATTTTATTCATTTTTAGAAATTTTATACATTTTTTATTTTCATTTTCCATTTATTTTTAAACCAGAATTAATTGTACAATTAATTTCTTCTTATTTTCTTCATTTCTGACTAATCATTTTGTTCATTTTTATTCTCCCAAACAATATTTGATTTTGAGTCCATTCTTCTTGCCCTATTCAGAGGAAATCTTGAATACCCCAAAAATAGTTTTGTTACTTTTTTTAGGTCATTTTTTGTACCATTTAGTCTATTCTTTTTCCTTGATCACAAAAAAACCCTAATTCACTTATAGCCTTAATTTGAATAGGTAAAAATAGGAATTTCCAAGGTTTTTTCTAGAGGTATATCACCTTCTAGATTTTATATTTGATTGTCAATTTTCATATTTTTTCAAGGTCATTTAATATTTTCCAAGTATTTGGTACCATAGGTCATTATTTTGGTCCTTCTTCTTTTGCCCTAATTCTTCTTCCTCTTCCATCTTAACCATCCAAAACCAACTTGGTGACCATGGTAACTTTGTTACCTCATGGTTACAAAACTCATAAGTGTTTCAACACATTTTCAAGTGTTCATTTCAAGTCATGAGTCTTTGTTCTTTATTTATGGTCATATGTCTTCTTAAATACTTCACACTTAACATTTTGATGTCCTTAACCCTAATGCTTCCATATTACTTTACTTGTGAGTCATTTGTGAGCTCTAACCACATTATAACACTTCCTCAAGCCCCTAGTTTTTGTATGGAGAATTCAAATCTTTTTTATCATGGTTGATTTTATTCTAAGTCTTTTTCTTCCTTTGAAGTTTAATGTGCATTTCTTCTCATTCTCACACCATTCCACATAGTGTTTGAATTTCTTTCACTTGAATCTCTTAATTCCCATTGAGTTTTATATCTTAGGTTACTTCCATTAGGTTTTAACCCCTGGATTTTCCATTCACCTTTTGATTTCATACAAGTTTAGCATACTTAACCACTTATGTTCATCATTTAACTCCACCTTAACTCCTACTAGGGTTTAGCTTCATTGTAGGGCATAGTTTGAAGTTGTTCACTCTTATAACCTTAGGATACTTAAATGTAAGTTAGTTATTGACTTTATAAGCTTGATACCTTTTAGGATACCTTAGGCTTAGGTCTTAGTCTTAGGAGATCACTAACACTTTTCTTAAGCTAGCTTGAACTTTCCTTGAGTTTTTCCATGTTTATAGGTTCAAATTGCTTCATCATGCTAATGTCTGTTTTGTAGGGGGGATGATTGAGGTAAACATTACTTCATTCCTATCTCTTATGCAGTTTAAATGTGTTTATCTTAGCACCTTGTGCTTTGCTTTTAGGCTCCCATTTTCTTTGGAGACAACTTAACTTCCTTAGGAAGTAAGTTGATCTCTAATTCTCTTCTCTTCTTCTCCTTTCTCTTTAGGATTAGAAAACCTCATAAATAATTAGGATCCCCTTTTGTATATAATAAATGACTTAGGGTTGTGTCTTAGTCCCTCATAGTTTTTCCTTTCTCATTTGACTCTTCTTCTCTCATCTCATAAAGAAAAGCTAAAAAAACACTTTAATAAAGGATTGAAATAGTCTCTTGTGTATAGCCTTATTCCATGGGGCATTCATATTCATTCCATCTTGGAATAGTATGGGCTTGTCTAGCATGATGTACAAGTCTGATCATGAGACTATCTTCACAAAGAAAACATAAAAGACATTTCTTTAAAAGCTACAAAAACATGTAATAAGTTCAACAAGCGAGTGAACTTAAACCCTAATCCTAGGAAACAAGTCTTGGATAAATTCTCCTTACATGGTATGCTTGTTCTACTATTCCATCTCGGAATGTATTAGAAAGTACACATTCCATGGAAAAGATTTTGAATTCACTTCCTTGTGCCAAATTCATAAAAAACTCTTAAAAAGAAAATAACAAACAATAAACGTCCTTTCCTGTGGGAACTTCTCTTCTTACCTCATTCACTCACAACGCGAACTTGCGACTACTTGTCTCATTTGCAAGACGGTAAACGCACTCGTTCAAGGCGAGCCTGCAACACCTGAGCATAGACATAAGCAGTTCTAGCGCATAAAAAACACAAACAAATAGTTCTCGCCTTAGTTAGGCGAACTACGTCGACTCTGATCCTCATTTTCCCGATGAGGTACGTAGGTAGTGGGGTAGGGCCCGTTCGAGCACATTCTTTATTTTCCCTACATTTTCCCCACTCTTTATTTTCATTCTCTTTTCCAATTCCCTTTTCCATTTCTCATTTCAGTTCCAGTTAGAGGTTTTTATTCAGTAGCAGTCTTATTTCTCACCCTTTGAAACAAAAAACAAGTGTGGATCTCGTCGGGTATGGCGGACGATCTGGGGTGTTAATACCTTCCCAGGTTGTAACCGACTCCCGAACCCAGATCTTTGGTTCGCAGGACCTTGTCCTTTCCTTCTTCTTCAAGTTTATGCAGCATTACCTTTCCCGTTCCTTCGGGTAAAAATGTCTGGCTGGCGACTCTACCTTTTCCGCGCCACTTTCGCATTAATACTAGGATGAAAATCCCGGGAGCGATAGCTGGAGACTCTGATGGGGATCGAACCCAGAATATCTGGTTTCCCTCGTAGATTCAATCCTAGCACCTGTTTGATTTTGTTTCTTTGGGTGTTTATATGTGTGTTTTCGTGTGTTTATTTACTGTTTTCAGTTACAATTTTTTTTACTTTACATAATTTATTTACCGCTTTCAGTATTTACTTTCACATGCATCATATACTGAACTTTCTGGTTTGGCTTTTTTCTGTGGGATGGGGTTACTCGTAACCGGGGCTCGAGTGCACCTTAGGACTTAGAGTGGTTCCACTTTGGCTTCATGGCATCTTGCTATGTTGGTAGTAGTGAGTTCCACACCCAGACTTGCGACCTTCTTGGAAATGTATTGATACCGGAATCTTTCTGGGGCAGTACACAACCTTGATAGTTATGTGCAATCAGGGGACCGATCATTGAGAACCTTTGTGGAAACATCCCTCTCCAGTGATGACAGTGGAAGACCACATTTGTTGGCAAACCCACTCGCATCCGAGGGCCCACTGGGAACTCTCATAGGATGGCCTGGTTCTCTCATAGGAATCTAGTTAAGGAAAATTGTTCGTATAACGATAGTATTGTACCCTTTGGGATGAATGTACTATTGTTTCTCGATTCAGTGCTTGAAACTGGGGACTTATGGGGGATGCTTGTTTCCTTGGACTTAGTTGAGACCTCCCTGAGTAGTACATAATGCCAAACCGATTCCCTGATTTGGTCATGAGCCATTTCTCAGAGATGGTGAACGTATTATTGCTACTCGGCTTTAAGATTCCATGATGTTGACCCGACTATCACACCCGTGAGATTGGGAGGGGTTTACAAGTTCGCAGGAACCCTAACTTTCAACACACCCATTGTGCCAGTATAATTAAGTATTGTAATATGTTCTCTTACACATTGATTCTGAGATTTGAACCTCTGATCAGAGAGATGATTGTCTTGATATGGTGATGTTATGGCCCTGCACAAACACTTGCTTATATGATTGACACTACACAGACACATCACTGATCACATGCCTTGCCTTGCATAAGCATCATGACATCATTAATCATATTTGTTCTTTTTATTCTCAGGATTCATATTACTTCTGATTCCCGGTTGCACTACTACTTCAAGATGGAAACTCTAAGTAAGAAGAATTTTCATTATACTTTCCCGCAACCAGAGACAAAGGGTATTCAGAAGTTGATCAGCCTAATGAATGACAAGGTTCTGGATGACTTCAAAAGAGAGTATGGGAAGATCTTGGAAAATGTGAATAAACCAATGGTTGATCAAAGGGATAACCTGCATTCCTTGTTGCAATTCTATGATCCACAGTTACGATTCTTCGTGTTTCCAGATTACATTTTGGCACCTACCTTGGAAGAGGTCTCCAGTATCCTAAATGTTCCCATCATAGAAAGTATGCCTTATTATGCTTCAGAGAGGATCCCTCCTTATGAAGACATTATTGATGCATGTCACTTGAGTATGCTCAGATTCAAGATGGGGATAGAAGCCAGCCAGGGTAAGGGGGTTTCTTTGGAGTTTCTCATCACAGAAGCTCATGTTATGGCATTGGGAAACAAATGGACAGATTTCAGAGCATTGTTAGCTATGATGGTATATGGGATAAGATTATTCCCATGAGAGAAAGGATTAATCAGGATGGAGGCCATTACCATCTTTGTCAAGAAAAACCCAGTACCTACATTGCTTGGTGATTTCTACTATGGGGTCCATTACAGGAATGAAAAAAGAAAAGGACATTTGAACTGTTGTGCTCCTTTGTTTGCTGACTGGTTTGTAAGGCAACTCCCAAAATCGAGACCTTTCCAAGACTTGAAACAAGCTTGGAAGTGGTCCAAAATATTGATGGGCTTAACCTCAGACAACATATCTTGGGGATGCAATAGGGACTTGATAGGCAAAGAAATTATTGCTAGTTGTGGCACTTTCCCCAATGTACCCTTGTTGGGAAGAAAAGTTGGAATAAGCTACAACCCTTCATTGTCCAGAAAACAATTTGGTTAACCCCTGAAAGTTCCACCATCAGCTAAGGAGATAGTTGAGTCATTGTATTTCTTAACAGAAGGAAATATGGAGTTGTGTATACAGGTAGCCCAAGCTTAGGATGTCATGACAAAGAAAGGGAAGAAATATTTTGGGAAGGTGGACCCAAGAACATATGATCCTTTTGCTACATGGTTGAAAGATCGTGTAGAAGTCTTACTTCTCCCGTCTTTATGGAGTCCCCTCTGTACCCTAAGTAGGAAGTACCCTTGGATTCAGTACCTCTTAGAGACTACCAGAAATTGGAGGCCTTGGTTAAACAGCTTAGGATGGAGAATCAAGAGGCCAACAATTCATGCCAAAAGTTGAAGATTCGGAATCAGAAGTTAGAAGAAAGAGCTCACCAGGCTGAAGAGATGGTTAGGCTCAAGTAGCAGGACTTCTAGGAGAGAGAACTCTACTTAAAGAAAAGAGGATTAGCTGAAACTCACAAAGCGAGCCAGCGCCGAAAAGATAAGAAAGCTTTGAATGAAGCTAATGAAGTTATAACTTTGTGGCAGGAGAAATGGGAGGACAACCTAAAGAAGCAGAAAGAGTTGGAGGCCAAATACAAGCTAGAAATTAAAGGTCTTTAGAATTCCTTAGCTGAGCAAGGAGAGTTTCATCAAAAGGCCCACCACGAAGAAAGGAGTCATATTCAGGATATGGCAAAGAGTCAACAGACAATGGAAGTGCTCAGAAATAGATATAAGAGTTAAAGCTTTGAGTTGATGTTAAGAACACCATGACTGAGTCAAGTGCAAGCAAAGAAAGTGAGAAGGTGTTCCTACAGCAAATTGAGGAGTTGCATGCTTCTTTTGATCTAAGGGATCTCCTAATCTAAACGCTCATACATGAACCAAATCATTCGGACTTAGCCCAGTTGCTTCAAGGTGTCAAGCGCCTTATTCACATATTTGGATTACCCACATACCTGTTGTGGGATTCCTCTCTTGTTGATGTACTTTGCCTTTTGATGTATGAACTGGCACCCTATGGGGACTTTGTTATTTCAAATTTCTTTGATTTGCCTTAAATCTCTGGTTGTTACCTTTTGCACGGACACTGGATATTAAATGCTACCTCTTCACATCTGAATGTCACACAAGGTTTTCTTTCAAAGGCTATTCTCTTAATACCGGAATGGGAAAGTAAAACAAAACCCTTGAGGATAAAAGGAACACATAATTTCATACGTATCATTTACATTTTTCTTTCTTTTGCAGGTTTCTCCAGGTTACCTAACTTATCCTTTCTTCAAGCAAAGATTGTGAGAGAAGCCAGGACCCGTCATCCCAAACAGACCATTCCTCATCGGTACGCTACCCGCAACAATCAAAGAAACATCATGAACATTGTGCAGACAGAACTCAACGAACTTCGCACCTGAATGGGAGAGTTTATGGTTATGATGCAGGGCATGGCCCAAGGGCAACAAGATTTGATAAATGCCATACAGAGGCTTACTCCTCCCCAAACTCACCCTCTAATGGTTACTCCAGATGCTCATAGGAATCCACCCCACAACAACAGAGGAAATGGACCTCCAGGCCCGAAAACTGACACACCTACTCTTATCCATGTGGAAAACTGTCAGGAGGATCAATTCCCTCCTACTAATGATGATATGGGATTTGGCATGGGAGGAAACTTTCAAGATTTTTTGTTGCTGGCTGAGAAGGTTAAGGCCCTTGAATGTAGGGACACTCTCGGAATTGATGTATCTGATATGGGTTTGGTCCCAGGGGTGGTCATCCCTCCCAAGTTCAGACCACCGACCTTTGATAAGTACAATGGCAATTCCTGCCCCAAGATGCATCTACATGCTTTTTACCGAAAGATAGTTGCTCACACTAGAGACGAAAAACTCTGGATGTACTATTTCCAGTACAGCCTCTCTAGGGGCTCACTGGAATGGTATATGAAGCTAGAAAGGAACTCTGTCTGAAACTGGAAAGAGCTTGGGGAAGCTTTCCTTAAGCAGTATCAGTACAATATTGATATGGCGCCTAGTTGTACTCAACTCCAGAGTTTATCCCAAAAGAATTCAGAAAGCTTTAAAGACTATGATCAAAGATGGCGTGTGTCATACCCCAAATTTGTCCTACTCGTACCATTTTTTACCGATATTTAAAAATCAAAAAATATGCACCAATTCATTTTTCTAACCATTATTCCATTAGTTTTTTTTCATATGTCACTTTATTTCAAAAAGATATTAAAAATTAGTTTTGCTCATATGTTTATATTACTTTATTCCAAAAAAATCAAAATATTAAATTGTAGTTTCCTTTGATTAATATTTGTTTTATAAACATTATGTATATATATGCTTTTCACTATTAGTATTATTGTTATTATTCCTTTTTTTATTTTTCTGTTAACTTTATTCTTATCTTATTATTATTATGTTATTTCTATTATTATTATTATTATTATTATCTTTATAATTATTATTATTTTTGTTTTTATTATTAGTATTATTAAAATTACTATTTTCTTTATTATTATTATTATTGTTGTTATTATTATTATTATGTTAATTTTTTCAGCCAACGGTGCTCCATATACATCATTGTTTTTATCACTATCCCACCACTCTCAATTTCCTCATCCAGTTTGTGCGTATACATCATCATCACACATTTCTTCTATACTACATACTCACCCATCCATGTGATCTCACAAAATAAAATAAAAAAACTCAGCAACGTCCTAAATATTCCTTGCAACAATATCCAACCCCACAAGCACATAACGGACTCACACATCCACTACCACTATTCTGTTATGGAACTCACACACCAAAAATCAGCAAAACAACTCATTCCTTATCCTAATTTTTTCATTCCAATTTCCATTATACCCTGCTCAATTCCTTCTATAAATCCACCTTTCTTCACTCTTATTAAACAAGCTTGAAACCTCACCAAAAAGCTCTGCAATAAATCATACTCAAGCTTCAAAAAAAATATATAAACCAAAAATCAAGAAAAATAAATTCCATTCACAACCTTCATCCGTTATCCATACACCCTTCATAAACCACAAATTTTCGATTCAAACACAAACCAGATTTGCAAAGTCGCATAAACTAGAGTCAAATCATGAAAAGAAACCCAAACCCATTGTTTCCTTCAATATCAACACCACCTCCATCTCCACACAGAAAGAAGAGGAATTTATTAGTTTCAGAAAACTTCACGTTTTACCACTTTTCTTTTTCATAATAATTGTTTTTTATTTTCTTCTACTTTTAAGAAAAAAACCTAGTTAGATTTTGGGCTTAACTGATTTTTTTACCCATTAATTTACTATGGATACACCACAGGTAGTACCACATCTCCCTTTTTTTCTGTATGTTATTCTTGCTGATAGGTTCTAAAATCATGGAACATTTATGTTGGGCTTAGGTAGGGATCTGATCCATTATATTCACAACCATCACACAATCGATACACTCCCTTCTATTTTGTTTGTGTTTTATTTTAATTTTCTTATTTATTCTTATTTCTTCTTAATTTAAAGTTTTTTTCTGGATTTTATTTCGATTTATATTTTGTTCTTTGATTATTATTTTCTTTTAATTTTAAGGGCCGATGATATACCAAAAGGCCGAATTGCGTCCGATTTCGTTATCGGAAAATTCGGTCAATATGAGGCCAATTTTATTTTGTTTATTATTTTATTTCGATTAATATTTTATTTCATTTTCATTTTGTCAATGCAATTGAATTTAGTTTATTTAATTCGATTATTTTTATTTTTACGGTCGATGAACATCTAACTAGTTTTGAGATTCGTCGCAAGCCGACTCGACATCTCGACTAATGATGAGACCACGTTATTTAATTTATTTACTTAATTTTATTTTTCGCATTTCATTTCAAAAATATCGCTCGACTCCTCATAGAACGGTTCTAAGCTTTGAATCGATTCTAAGGTAGTTAACGAACCAAATTTCGACGCGTCCAAAAAGGTCCAACGCCTTCGAATAGTTGTCTCCGAATAAAAAGGTCGAACGCCTTCGAACAGTTCAAAAACACTGCACACACGCTTTCTCTTGGGCGAATTACAACGAGACCCCTTTATTTCTCGCAATCCCCTGTAATTTATTTTGTATCCCTCCCCCATTTTATGTATGCATTTTATGTTTCGTATTTTATTTCATTCGCGAACCCTTCGTTTACTAGGATCCACCTAACTTTGCAAGCCGAGCGCATTGTGTCTCGCTAACAAACCACAAAATAAACCTCCATTTGCATTCACCCTTAAACATCAAAAAAACCAAAATGTTTCAATTAGATCCAAACCCTTGATCCAACGTCAAGCGGTCTTAGGAAATAAAGCACATTCTAATAATACGAGAAGAACTGTACGCCACGAGCCTTAAGCGGTAGAAAGGAGGATAACGAGCTCTCGTTACTCGCTCTGATTATTTCGATGCAAGACGCTCGTCTTGTTGGACGGGATAAACTATCCATAGTCTTTAGTGCAATTCGACTCCTAAACCCTCTCATCGAAGAAAGGTAATAAAATCAACAACCATCAACCATAGTAGGCCAAACTACGAGGCTCTGACTTTCCCATTGCACGCGGGAGTACGTAGGCACAAGGATCTCAATCCTTGCCGAGCACCTAGGATCAATCTAACTTATAATTTAAACTCATTTCCCTCTAGCAAGTAATTCGTTTAAGCATATACATCCTTTCGCGCGTGATAACTTAGATGGTTCCCATCGAGTACGATGGATGTAGGGGGTGCTAATACCTCCCCCCTGAATAACCGACTCCCGAACCCAGGCAATGGTTCCGTCGACTTTTGTCCTTATCTCTCTTTTCCCGGGTTGTATCTATATCTTCCCTTTCCCTCCTCGGGAATAAATAGAATTAGGTGGCGACTCTTCAGTCTGTCCAGCGCGCGGCTCCCGTCTCTTCGAATCGCGTGAGGTCGTATTTTTCGGGGTGCGACAGCTGGCGACTCTGCTGGGGACTGGTTCACCCCTATGCGAGTCAGGCCTAGTCTAGGTTTCCACGCTTGTTTGGATGTTTGCTTTTATGCCTTGCTTGTTTATTTTTATCGCTTTCTTTATCGTATTTCATTTTATATATCTTGTGGCTCCTTGGTACTATAATTTGGATCGATACTTTGCAAGAGAAACTTGAGGGAAAGGCTTTATACCCGGGCTTACAAGTACAAACATAAGTTAGCAAGGTTGTGTAGTATGGGCTCCCGAGGGAACCGCTCTCGTGGGTTGTCGATATGAAAACCTCACTTGGAGTAGATTCTAATGAGGATACTGACAACCGTCAAGTTCTTGGCGTGTGTGCTCGGTTGTTTTCATTAGGGTCATCGACTCTGAGGACTTTTAGAACCTTTTGGTTAAAACATCGATTGATGGTCGCGTAGTATTGGCTCCCGAGAAATTTGCTCTCGTGGGTTGTCGATACAAAGACCTCACTCAGAATAGACATTCTCAATGGAGTTGATTAATTGTCAAGAGCTGACATGTGCATCAAACATTTGAGCAAAGTCCATAACTCTGAGGCCTTTGTTTAAACCTCGTGTCGATGATCGCGTAGTATGGGCTGCCGAGAAAATTTGCTCTCGTGGGTTGTCGATACGAAGATCTCACCCAAAATAGATTCATATGGGGGAGTCAGTCAACCGTCATGATTATGGCGTGTGTGATGAACAGCCATATGAATTGACAACTTTGGGGTCCTTAAAACCTTAGAGTCTACCCAGGGAGTTCCTGATCAGAGTATCCTTCATCTGTACCTTGGACTTATGAAACCCTGATCTTGTGATCCTGGATTCTGACATTGTGTATCATTTCATTTGCATTAATTATTCATATTGCATTTCATTCCAAAGCCAAGAACTCATTTCATGTTCCTCCATATTCAGTAAATCAAGCTGGTTTCCCGATGCCTGTATCGTGCTAGACGCCCGTGCCTAACTCGAGCCAACACTAGAAGACTAATGGACGTGATTCAAGAAGAGCAAGCTGCTATGAGGGAAGAGATTGACTCGGTCAAGAACAAGATTGACCAGATTTATGAGACCATACAAGCTTTGGCTAGGATGGAAGAACGTCGCGAAGCTGCTGCCGCAATGAACAATGCTCTAGTGCAAGGATCTGCCTCGCGAGAAATGCCTTCAATTCCAGTTCCAAATCCTTTGGTCTATGGTTTGCCTCCAGGCTTCACTCCTGCTATTGAAGAGGTCACTTCCCAATCAATACCTACCTCTGGTGTTACTGTTGGTGTTATTCCTCAAACTCAACCTATTCCAACTCAAGTCCAGTTTCCTCATACTGAAGAGGATCATCAAGTTGAGTATGATATACATACTGCTGTTCCAATCACCAACCCTCATGTTGTTCAAGAATCCGAAGCTATGATGATGTGTCGTGAGTTAGCTGAAAAACTCCGAATCATGGAAGGACACAACTCAACCTCTCTGAGTGCCTTAGACATGTGTCTAGTTCTGGATGTTGTGATCCCTGCTAAGTTCAAACTTCCATAATTCGAGAAAGACAAAGGCCTTAGTTGTCCTGAGCTCCATTTGAGAATGTACTGCATAAAAATGGCCGTTCATGCCAAAGACGATAGACTCATGATCCATTGCTTCCAAGACAGCCTGTCTGGAGCGTCTCTAGAATGGTACATGCAACTCGAACGCAACAATGTTCGTACTTGGCTTGATCTATCTGATGCATTCAAAAAGTAGTACAAGTACAACACTGACTTAGCTCTGAATCGTACTCAACTTCAGAGTATGACTCAAAAGGAGAACGAATCATTTAAGGAGTACGCCCAACGCTGGAGGGAGCTAGCTGCCAGAGTTCATCCACCTTTGGTTGACCGTGAACTGATTGATATCTTCATGGGTACCTTACAAGGGCAATACTACGAGAAGCTGATCAGCAGCGTATCTTCTGGATTTTCAGACATGGTAATTGTTGGAGAAAGAATCGAAGAAGGTCTGAAGAGTGGAAAGATACAAGGAGGTTCTAGCAGCCAAACTGGAGCCAAGAAGCCTTTCAATGGATACAAAAAGGGTGAAACCAATGCAATTTCTACTGCAAGCGGGACGCCTCAGCAGAGTGCACCTACTCCAATTCCCTACTACCAGTATCCCTATGTTGCTGCTGCGTAATATGCTCCTGTGCCATATCAGCCAATTCCTCCAATGCCTTATCAACAGGCTGTTCAAGCTCCATTTCTGCCTCAGATGGCTTATCAACCACATCTGTATCCTATGATTGCAGCTGCCCAGTATGCGCCCAATCTGTACCAGCAACCGGCCTACCCACAACGGCCTGGTCAACAACAACAACGCGCTCCTCAACAGCGCCCACCATATCAACAAAGAGGATATGATAGACACATTGATCCCCTGCCTATGTCATACTTCGAAATCTTTAATGGGATGATGGCAAAAGGATTTCTTACTTTGAAAGATATGCCACCTCAGACTGGTAACGCCCGGAACTATGATGCCAATGCTCGTTGTGAGTATCACAAAGGCGCTCCAGGTCACACAATCGAGAACTGCCATGCTTTCAAGCACAAAGTTCAAGATATGGTCAACTCTAAGGATCTCACCTTCACTCCGAGAAATCCAAATGTCCAGAACAATCCAATGCCACCGCACGGTGCCAACAAGTGAAGACATTTGAAGGGGTTGTTGAAGACCAAGCTGAGTAGTCTCCAACTTTGAAGAAACAAGTCAAATCAAGAGAAGTTCATTCCTCAAATCAAGGCAGTCATCGCCATTTATTATTTCGCATCCCTGTTATTTTGTATTGTTTGTTTAAGTACTATTTGCTTTGAACATTGTTACGTATTTGGTTTTGTTAATATTATGTTTATGCATGTTTTGAATTAATTTATTCGCATTCGCTCATTATTTATCATTTATCACAAAAATCACAAAAATATTCCCTCACTTCACTTTAGCAAATATTTGAGGGAGGATAATGAAAACGAAATACCCATAACTGTTGCGGTATGCTTTCGGATAAAAACTTCGTCAATGATGTACAAGCATTTTCTTAAAATCCCCAAACACTGGAGAGATAAGGTGTTAATCCCTAGTCAACCACTTCGAGCCTAGAAGTAGGAGTTTCTTTCGGATACAACCCTTACATCTAACCCGAGGCAGGGTAGTTGTTCAGTTAGTCTGACTACACCTTCAAATCGCAAGATGAGACATCCCATCAGAGGACCATCAACAAATGACTTGGAAGTCACAACATTCAACAAAATACGAAAAATATAGAAAAGAAAAAAAACCACTAAGTTGAGCACCCAAGGGGAGACTTAGTCGAAAAATGAAACAAAAGAAAGAACAAATCAAAAAGAGGAGATCAGATCCTCAGCAAAAGCAAAACAAATATCAGTGACCACCAAATCAAGAATCAAAGGGTCACCAGCAAAATAAGATGATTGTCGTCTTCAAGCAAACTTTAAAGCTTCATCTTCACTCTTGCAAAGTCAAAACAAATGCATGTGTAAAGTTAACTGAACGTAGGACTGGAGAACGTCACGAAGAAGGGGTGGGTACAAATCAAACTTTGAGCCTTATATCCTTTATTTCTCAAACCATTAACCAGACCACGTTACAACCCTCAAAAGTCCTAATTGAGACAGGGTTTATTCTGAAAGCATGCTACCAACAAGGTTGCGTAAATTGACTCCCATATATTTGCTAATCTTCAATCTCGATTGCACATTATTCTTGCTGCATCTCTCACGCACTTTCTAAATCAGCACCTCGTTTGGGCTAACGGTCCATTCGTCACACTATCACAACCATTCAAATAATTGACTTTTTCAAAACTCGCATGAACGTTACATTAACACTACCATTTATGTATGAATGATTAAATTGCAATTCAGTGCTTGATATCAGTGCAATCCCAATAAGGGGAAATCAAAAGAGGAACTTGAACTTCATCGGTGCTAACATGAACCAAGTCATCCTCAAAATCAGCTCAATCAGGGGCAATATCATTCTTAATAGCCCAATCAGGGGCAAACCATCTTCAAATACCTCAATCAGGGTCAGGCGCCTACCGACTCCAATCAGGGGAAGATCATGCCATGACCATTGTCAGAGCTTCATCACCAAATTTATTTCAAATACCCTACAGACCGGGGCAAGCAAAAAGGAGCAAACCTCTCTATCTCTTCTCCCCAGCTGAACAGGCAGTCCTTGCTAGACGTTGGCAATCATTCAAAGCAAAATCAGTCTTCATGTGTCAATTAAGTTGCTTCGCTTATCATCAAATAACCAAACTTGGAGCTTTCAGATCCATCTTCTGATCATACATCTTCGAAGATCGAGTGTCGGGGAATCAAACCCTCCACCCACCCAAAGTCCAATCGTTATTGGCAACTACCAAACCAAAAGTCCACCAAGCTGGCACCTTTCATTTTCCGATCACCTCATATGCATCATTATGCATCATTTACATCCATCATTTACAGCATGTGCATCATATGCATACCTAAATAAATCAATTTTTCATACTCCCAGCATTTTATTTTTCAGCTCACTGCATAAACATTTGCATCGTATTTCCATCTTTATGGAATACCATTTCAAAAACAATCGAGCATACGTGCATAAGTCAGGATCCAGGATTAATCGAAGATTCTAGGCATCTCCTCGGCGGATTCAGTGGTCGTCCCCCATTGAATCTTTTCTCTTCAACTATCTTAATTTCCAGCCACTCTGTTTTCCCTTTAGTAACGGGAGTCATATTTAAATTTCCCTTGCCTTATCATCCTCTGGTGATAAGTGATTTTATTTTTCAGTCATTTGCCTTATCATCCTCTGGTGATAAGTGATTTTATTTTTCAGTCATTTGCCTTATCATCCTTTGGTGATAAGTGATTTTATTTTCAGTCCTTTGCCTTATCATCCTTCGGTGATAAGTGATTTTATTTTTCAGTCATTCGCCTTATCACCCTCTGGTGATAAGTGATTTTATTTTCAGTCATTTTCCTTATCATCCTCTTGTGATAAGTGATTTTACTTTCAGTCATTTTCCTTATCATCCTTTGGTGATAAGTGATTTTATTTTTCAGTCATTTGCCTTATCATCATCTGGTGATAAGTGATTTTATTTTCAGTCATTTTCCTGATCATCCTCTGGTGATAAATGATTTTATTTTTCAGTCATTTGCCTTATCATCCTCTGGTGATAAGTGATTTTATTTTCAGTCATTTGCCTTATCATCCTTCGGTGATAAGTGATTTTATTTTTCAGTCATTTGCCTTATCATCATCTGGTGATAAGTGATTTTATTTTCAGTCATTTTCCTGATCATCCTCTGGTGATAAATGATTTTATTTTTCAGTCATTTGCCTTATCATCCTCTGGTGATAAGTGATTTTATTTTCAGTCATTTGCCTTATCATCCTTCGGTGATAAGTGATTTTATTTTTCAGTCATTTGCCTTATCACCCTCTGGTGATAAGTGATTTTATTTTCAGTCATTTGCCTTATCATCCTTTGGTGATAAGTGATTTTATTTTCAGTCATTTGCCTTATCATCCTCTGGTGATAAGTGATTTATTTTCAGTCATTTGCCTTATCATCTTCTGGTGATAAGTGATTTTATTTTCAGTCCTTTGCCTTATCATCCTTCGGGGATAAGTGATTTTATTTTCATTCATTTGCCTTATCATCCTCTGGTGATAAGTGATTTTATTTTCAGTCCTTTGCCTTATCATCCTTCGGTGATAAGTGATTTTTATTTCCAGTCACTCGCTTTATCATCCGTCGATGATAATTGATTTATTTTGTCAAGTTGTTTCTTGCTGTGTCACCCATCATTTCCAATATTAATCATATGTTATTTTCGCAATTTCTTTCTTTGTTGGACAAATTTGGAGTCTGTTAATCTCTAATTATTGTCGCTCCCGGGATTTTCATCCTAGTACAAACGCGAAAGTGGCGCGGAAAGGTAGAGTCGCCAGCCAGACATTTTTATCCCGAATGAATGGGAAAGGTAATGTTGCACAAACCTGAGGAAGAAGGAAAAGGACGAGGCCTTGCGAACCAAAGATCTGAGTTCGGGAGTCGGTTACGACCTGGGAAGGTATTAGCACCCCAGATCGTCCGCCGTACCCGACGGGATCCACGCTTGCTTGCTTTGTTTCAAAGGGTGAGAAATAAAGTTGCTGCTGAATAAAACCGCTAACTGGAATGGGAATGAGAAATGAGAAGAGAACTGAAATAAGAAAATGGAAAGAAAGGGGGAAATGTAGGGAAAATAAAGAATGTGCTCGAACGGGCCCTACCCCGCTGCCTACGTACCTCATCGGGATAATGAGGATCAGAGTCGACGTAGTTCGTCTAACTAAGGCGGGAACTATTTGTTTGTGTTTTTTATGTTGGAACTGCGTATGTCTATGCTCAGGTGTTGCAGGCTCGTCTGGTACGAGTGCGTTTACCGTCTTGCATGCGAGACAAGTCGTCGCGAGTTCGCGTTGTGAGTGAATGAGATGAGAAGAGAAGTTCCCGCAGGATAGTCGCTTGTAATTTGTTTTTTTGTCTTTTATGAGAAGTGTTTTTTTGTTTGTGAACTATCTTGTACTAAGGCCTATCCATCGCGGGAAGTATTTACACCTCGCCCCGAAACAGGACGCGTATAAACACTCCGCAACAAAGTCTCGTGTCGTACAAGATTGTTCGGTTTTTATTAATTGTTTTATTGCTTTTCTTTTTTTGAGATGAGAAAGAATGACTCAAGTTAATAAAAGGACAAAATCTAAGGGACTAAGACTCAATCCTAATTTTGTTGTTTATTTACAAGAGATCCTATGGTTAATGGAGTTTTCTATTCCTAATGAGAAACTAGAAACTACTAGAATTCAACTTACTTCCTAATGAAGTTAAGTTGATTCTAAGAACAATGGGGAAGCCTATACAAATTATAAGATCAAATGATAAGGCCAAAACAATAAAATTGAATTAAGAAATAAAATTCTAAAAATGCAATTAAAGGCATGAACTAAAAAAATAGTCCTATTTTATTTATTCTAGTTCTAATGACAATGAAACTTTAAGCCTAAGTACTAACCAAATCAAGCCTAATATTTTCATTCTAAAACTCAATTTAAACTAACCTAAGTCTATATTAGATTCTAGGATTAAATCTAATCTAAACTATATCTTTTTTTTATTTTTTATTTACATAGCCTAAACTATTGGGAATTATATGTACTAAGCCTAAAAACTAATATTCTAAAAAATAGCTAAACTTCTGGAAAAATTATGGAATTTATTCTATAGGGTCCTAAAACTACATATTACATTGTGCTAAAAGGAATCCTAAAAAATCCTATTTTTATATGCCTAAAAATTGTTTAATTTTAGCTATGAATTAATCACTAATTTCTAAGGAAATAGCCTCTAAAACCTAAGATAAAATATTCTAAAAAATCTACAAAAATTATCCTAAGTTCTTCTATTAGTTATCTAACTACAGAAAAAAGAATGGCTCAAAAATCCTACTGGAAGATCAAAATATAAAATCTACAAATTCATGTACAATTAAAGAAAATCTATAAGAACTATTTACAAGGAAAAACCAAATAAAATCAAAATTGCAGAAAAATCAGAAAAATAAAGTGTCAATTATTTCTAATAGGGATTAAAAATATATTCAAATTTTTGGGGAATTTTCCTAATCATTTTTCTATTTTTATGGGATTATTTTCTAACTATGATATTAACAAAAAGTAAAATTCTAAAAGAAAATAAAGGGGTGGATTAGTATATTATTTAGTTATCTTTTTCACTGGGCCTAAAAAGGGGAGTGCAGATAGCAATTCTTGGCCCATTTTCGCAGGACTGAAGGGGGAGTGCAGGTAGAAGTTATTTTCAGTTCATTCTTTACATGGGCTTAGAATGGGAGGTGAGGATAGCAATGGGAAATAGGCCCAGTTCGCATGATTGTTGGGAGGTGTAGGAAATGGTTTTTGTCATTGTTTTTTCTCTAATGGCCAAACACGGGGGGTTTGGAAAGCAATGCAAGAAGAGCCTACCGGACGGTGACAAGTGTCACCGCCGGTATGGCTGAGAATCTCTAAAGTTACATGATCTTATCTTAATGGTTGAATTTGTGACGGATTCAAGAGATATTAATGGAGATTATGCTACAATTAATTAATTTAATGGACATCAATTGGATTAAATGATATTGATGAATGTTAATTGTTTTTTTATATCATCCTAATTAACTTAACAAATTCAAACGAAAATACAAACCAAATAAACAACAAAACCCTAGAAAACCTAAACCTCTCTTCTTCCTCCTGATTCTGCCGCAGCTCCCCTAACCCTAGCCTCTCCTCTTCGTCATCGCAACCCTTCCACCTTCTTCTTCCTTCATCACCCTCATCTTCTTCGAAAAATGAAACAACACAACTTCATCTTCCTCGAAAACTAATCCCTTCTTCTTATTCTTCTCACCTTCGACCCTTTCTCCTAACCCTAAACTCCACCACCGGCGACTTCCTCCTTCAACCTCCTCCATACCAAAACCACCTAACCCTATCCTCCAAAGGCTATTAAGTTCAACCTTGGTTTTGGAGTTTGCCCAACTCTTACCAAAATACACACAATCTGAAACCCTAAAAGGTTGTGCATCCGCTCGAACTTCACCGAATCTTCTAATTAAAAGGGGAAATCGTAACAAGAAAATAAGGAGATGAAGAATATAGGATCATTGATAGTCTACTTGTGTACCTTGCAGGTTAATGAAGATGCGTGTTGCGGATTCTCGAGAAGATACAAGAGCTGGGATTGAGGAGTTATGGTGAAGATCCTTGGAATTTCTTGAAGACTTGCTTCGGCCAGGTGATAAAGAGGAATAAATTATGCGAGATTGAGCAGACGAAATCAAGTCGTGGAGGTTGCTGATGATGTTATGGTATCCAGAGTGTTGAGGACGATGCAGCTCGAACACGATGCGAGTTGAAGACCTTGAATCTGTTAGCGCGGGTTGCGTTTCTTTAAGGTGAATCAGTGCATCCTTGAGATGATTGATGTTGATATTTCTTTATGCAGGGTTGAATTTTAACTGAAATGATGATTTTGCAGGTGCTGGTGAGGTTGCGGATTAATGAAGAAGAATGAAGATTGAGGGGATAGGAGCAATTTTCGAATGGTTAGAGATGAAGAATGGAGTTACAGCAATGGTGATGAAGATTCAGAAGTTGGAGAATGAAGGAATGAAGGTTAGAAGATGAAATTGGAGAGATTCATAAAATAGTGTGAGGGTTGTAGGGGAGAAGAAGAATAGTGAAGAAGAAAGATGGTGAAAAGATTGAAGAAATGGTGAAGAGAGAAGATTGAAGGAGAAGGATTGAAGAAAGGGTGAAGAAGTTTGAAAATTGTGGAAGAAGAAGAAATGGTAGAAATCGGTTCTGATTTATAGAATCTGGAAGAATACTCTAGAAACTTCAGGTATATTCATCTGGAATTCTATTATTTTTCAATTATGGATGAGGTCTAGCAATTCTGTTATGAGATTTAGAAATTTTTCTGTTAGTTGTGTGGTGGTTAAGTGGTTCGAAAACAGTTAGGAGAATTGGTTAAATTAGTTATATTGGTTGAAGAATTATGTTAGGAAGTTAATGATTCTGTTATGGATTTTCTATCTTTGATTAGTTAGCCTCATTTTCTTTTTCTCGTTATGTTATAAACTAACTTTATGCTATTGCTGCAGTTGTTTTTTTGCGGGAAACGGAGACGGAAGAACTTAAAGAGTGGCACTCCTCTGAGAGGTAACATTAACATGATGATGGTTGGTGATCCATCTGTGATTGGTTTGACAGCAGCAGTCCCTTCAGATCAAGAAACAGGAGAGAGAAGTCTAAAAGCTGGGGTCATAGTTCTTGCTGCATTGATGAATCTGATAAAACGAATGACCAAGACCGTGTAGCTATGCATGAAGTTATTAAGCAGCAGACCGTAACTATTGCTAAAGCTGGGATCCGTGCATCACTAAATGCTTGATGCAGTGCGGTGGCGGCTGTGAATCCTATATGTGGAACTCATGACCATTCACTAACTCCAACTAAGAATATTGAACTCCCAGACTCTGATTTCTTGATTTGATCGGTTGTTTATTGTGTTGGATCAAATGGATCCTGATATTGATCGTCAAATATCAAAGCACGTCTCGCATATTCATCAGTTTCCTTCTGATATTGATGGAGGTGAAGCAGCACATGACGGGAGCGACCTATTGTGAAGATGCAGGATGGTTAGAGTTTGTTCAGGTACGAATTTCGCAAACTCGCTTATGTTTATTTTCTCTGCGGCTTTTTCTTCTTTCGCAATCTTGGACTGCTCTCTGATACTGTTATTGATGATTCTTTGTGCGAGGTATCCGAACCGTTGCGGTTTCTGAACCAATGGAGAGGATCTTGTTTGACAGTTCTTGAAGATTGCTGCGGTTACGGTGGTGATGATGATTGATGGTGTAGAATGAAGAAATGCAGTTTTGTTGTTTTTTTTTTACTCAAATTTGATGATCATAGCAATTCTGAATTAGGAGTTTATTTGTAATTCAGTGTGAATTCCTGTTTTTGTGTGATCTTGTGGTTTTGTGATTGGATTCTTCATTGAAATTATTCTTCTGAGTTTCGTACTAGAAATCTTTCTCTCAACCGATTTTGCCATCCCTCAATTGCCACTGTTTCCTTGTTTATTATGCTTTGCATTTTTCTTCCCGGCAAAATCAAACAAAAGGTCCCTTGTATTACTAATCAACCGAAAATGGCAAACCAAACAACTAATATTCTGCAAAGTGCACTGCCCCTGGTCCACAACAATAGGTCACCATAACACCAAGGAATTTATTGAAGAAAAATAGAACTTGCAACTTGGTGCTATTATATATTTCCTTTTGTTTGTTGTGCATGTGTGTATTTTGGTGTAGAGCCAAGTAATGACAACTAAGAAATGGAAATGGCGAAAAAAAATAATTAGGGATTATCATGGTGATTTGAATAGAAATTGGAAATAGTAACTCAAATGATGGAGGTGGTCTAAATCCTTATCCTACAATTTGAAATTTGGTAAAGAAAGGATCAGGAAGGATTCCAAAATAAATCTAAGACATAGACAAAAGGAATTTCCGAATTGCGAACAACTAGGCATTTAAAGTTGAATGATGACTGAAGTTGAACTTGAATGACCATAAAATCTTGAGAAATCCATAAAAGATAATCCGCAATACAATAGTTCCTCTAAGAGATCATGAAGTAGTGGCAAACTCTTAAACTAAACCTTGAAATGATTTTCAATTGACTAACGACAACAAAACTCAAACGCAGATAAGCATCCATGATTCTTCTGTACACTGATAGCAATTAAGATAACATTCTGAGATATTGAGTAAGGCCGAGACCCTAATTCAAATAGACTTTGATAAAACACCTTGATTTGATGAAAACAATCTTCTTGGCCACTTGCACCGAGACACCATTAACTTGATCTCATGTACCCTCTGAAAGCCGTATGATTACGACGATAAACCCCGGTCACTGATCTTCCCCTCTCTCCTTGAACCAACCTAACATTTGATGATCTTTGACAAGGAGGTAACCATGATGGTGAGAGTTCAAACCAGGTCTCAGCATGAGCGTAACTTCCAAATAAATCGTCTTTGAACATACAAAACTCAAACGCTCAAACATCCCTCGACCCCACGTCTTAGGACTCAATGAAATGCATGATTGCGATGCAAGTGACCTAATGAATGATGCAGATGAATGCGAAACGACGAGCCAATAGAGGGGATAAATAAGGAGGGCAAATTTTGAGGTATTACAGCTGCCCCTATTCAATCATCTGCATACCTGAACGAATAACTGCAACAGCTTTTAGACGTTCAAGGTATGGAGTGAATGAATATTCGAATAAAACCTGAAAATTTGCACACTGAGGGCAACAGAAATGCCATCTGCCCATTTATTTATTTATATTTTTTTTTATTTTGACCTCTGAATAGGTAGCGAAAATAGAACCAGGTGGAAATATGCTGGGAAGAATGCCATCCTCGAATGACCACTCACACGGGATCCTCGGATCCAGTACTAAAACCCTCCTTGAATAGAAACACAATTGTATACCGGCCGCATGCGATAACCATCAACAACAAAGACTGACCTCAGACAGACTTTGCAAACGAGACAAACTGACCTCAATCAATAAGCTCAAAAAAAAATGAACTACTATCCTCGAATAATAGCCACACAAAACAAAAAAACAAGACCAACCGCAGAAGGACTTGAAGAAAAGAAATGCCATCCTCGAATGACAAATCAAAAGATCCTCGGATCCAACACGAAACCATCCTCGAATGGAGACGCAAAGGTATACCAGCCTCGACTGATAACCAAACACAAAGCTGACCTCAGACAGACTTTGCAAAAGAGACAAACTGACCTCGATGAATAAGCTCAAAAAGTGAACTACTATCCTCGAATAATAGCCACACAAAACAAAAACAAGACCAACCGCAGAAGGACTTGAAGAAAAGAAATGCCATCCTCGAATGACAAATCAAAAGATCCTCGGATCTAACACGAAACCATCCTCGAATGGAAACGCAAGGGTATACCAGCCTCAACTGATAACCAAACACAAAGCTGACCTCAGACAGACTTTGCAAAAGAGACAAACTGACCTCGATCAATAAGCTCGAAAAGTGAACTACTATTTGTCGCTCCCGATAAGTGGGACTGGCCCAGATAAAGGTACAGACGCGAACGGTCGGCGAAGGGAACAGTGAGAACACACAGCCGTGAACTCACTGGAGATGAATAGAGTCGCCAGCTAGGCATTTTTATCCCGGAGGAAAGGTAATGCTGCATAGACCTAGGAAGATATGGATAAGACGGTTGCGAACCAGAGAGACTGAGAAAGGGGGTTGGTTACAACCTGGGAAGGTATTAGCACCCAGATTGTCCGCCGTACTCGACGGGATCCACGCTTGCAAGATTTGTGTTTTAAAGGGGTAGTGTCAGTGCAATTTGTGCATAAAAGAGCTGGAAAACAAAATGTACAGGTGTCAGTGTAAAGAGTGCAAAGTGTATAAATGATGTGTCAGTGTAGGAAAGAGAATGAATTGCTCAAGATCATGAGGCTAAAAGAATAATGCTGAAAGAGGGGGAATATACAGAGACTTTTGTTCAATAACTGTTAAGTTATGCCTACGTATCCTCTCGTGCAATGAGGAAGTCAGAACGCCGTAGTTCGACCCAAAAAGACTGAAAGATGAATTGACTGATGAACTGCTTACTTGTCTAAGCTCAAGTGTATGACCTGTCTGGCTCAGGTGCAAACTGTCTTGCATCAGACGGAAGAAGCAAGTTCTCGTTTATGAGTGAATGAGATGAGAAAAGAATCCCGGAGGAGACGATTATTGTTTGTTTTTGTGTTTTCAGTCTTTTATTGCTTTTGGATTTGTCATAAGTTAATGAGCTTAAGTCTAAACCAATGGGTTAGTAAACTCATCACATCTTCCCTCTGATTAGGGGTAATGAGAATACCTTAAGTGTGAAGTCAGGTTCTCACACTTAACCACCTTTGGTGTAGGATTAAGATCATTAACCTACTTGTGATTATTTAGATGTTTTTGGTGTTTTTGTTTAGTGTTGAGTAATGAGGTTAAGCCATAATCAAGGATTAAACAGACTCATTACACCATCCTAATAGAAGGATAATAGATGAGAATGTTCAAGCTGAGGAAAGCTCCTCAACTTTATCCATGATTAGGGATTAAACTCATGACAAAACAAGCCTTTTATTAAGTGGATTTTATTTAATGATATGATGATGAAGTGAGTTTTATGATTTGTAAGACAACTTGAGGGGGACTTGTCCATTAACACTAGGGTTAGTCCTTCTTAACCAATTAAGGAAGAATTAGAACCCTAATGCAAGGCCCAAGTTACAAGCTTGATGTCTTGATGATTATTAAATGAATTGATTAGAGGAGTTAAACACATTAAGGGTTTAACACTTAGGATTAAAGTTATACACTCCATCCTAAGAGAAGGATGCAGGCATAAGCTTAATCACAAAGCCTTAAAGCCTTTAGGGTTTAGTCCCTGATTATGAGATGAGAAGAGAAGACTCAAAAGAGACACAAAGGTAAAACTAAGAGGGGATACTAATCAAAACCCTAATCATTGTCATGCTTGGTTGTTCCTAAGGTTTGTGAGGTTTTCAAGAGAAGTCTTCAATGGAACCACCAGGAAGCAGATGAAAGGATCAAGAGAAGCAAAGCAACTTGCTTCATTCAAGAAGTCAAGTCACTTGAAGAAAGAGAGTAAGGAGAAGAAAAATGAGCAAGCTCAAACTCAAGCACATACAAAATGCAGCATGGATGCAAGAGAAGGAGATGAAGAGAAGTTATGAGAAGTGAAGGCAAATTCACTTCTCAAAGTCACTTACCACCTGAAAGGTTAGAAAAGAAATGCAATGCAATGCAAAATGGGATGAGATGACATGATGAGAAACAAAACCAGAAGCAATTACATGATGCTAATGATGCTATGAGATGCTACAAACATGAGGCAGCACATGGAAATGATCATACAAGCTTATGAATGCAAATGGGGCAAGCTAAAACACATGAACATACATGAAAAGTTATGAAGTACATATGGCATACAACATGGATAATACATGATGCAATGATCAAACATGCTTTCAATATGTCTTATGATGTCAAATGAATCAAATGGATGCTTGAAATGTCATGGCAAGTCATGTTATGCAAGAGAATGCAAGATGGATGCATATGGAAGCCCAAATTAGGGTTTATGAACAATACATCAAACAAAAATCAAAATCAGAAGCAAACCCTAAGGTAAAAAATTGAAAATGCCACTCAAAGGACCCCTAATCCTATACTAACCCAATGCCCAAAGGAGAGGTCTCAACTCCTAACCTAACTCAAGATATGAATTTTCTAAGTTTCTTAGGGTTTTAGGGTTCCCAAACAAGAAAATTACCAAACAAATTGAAAATGATAGATCAAATCATGGCCATTTAATCTCACAAACTACATGCTAAGCACAATGCAATGCAAAAAGAATCAATGCCCAACTCCTCATGGATAGGCAGAAATGATTTTTGGAACTTTGGATCAAATTAATGCATAAAAATGATTTTAATTCAATGGAAAATTCTCAAAATGCATCAAAATCAAAAAATAAATTTGGTTTGAAGGTTGGACAATGTTTCTAAATGTCTTAGAACATTTCATGAATTTTTTGGTGATTTTTAAATACCTAAAAGTATTTTTAATAAATTAATTTTCATTAATCAATTAAAAATAAACTTTTAAATATTTAAAAATACTTTTTAAATGCTAAAAATGAAAATAAAAATATTTTTGTGTTTTAAAAATTAATGAAACTCTTGACAAAAAGTTGCATAATTTTTAAAACATTTTTGATATTTTTAATAAATTGTATAAAACAAATATGAAATAAATGAATTAAAATAAAGAAAATGGAAAAGTCAACTGAATGGAGGGCCTGGATGCATTCTGGGAAGAGAAAGATTGACCACGCGCGCAATCCAGTGGCCCATATTCAAACTGAGTTAATCACAATTATGAATTAATTAATTATAATTAGGGTTTCTAATGGTGAATCTGGACCATACACACGCGCGCGAAGTCAACACAGTCAACCAATCCAACGCATGCGATTCAAATGGACTTAATGACTGGGATTAAACCCTAATGATTTTCAGGTGGCCGGAGAAGACCTCCGGTCGTCTTCTCCGGTGGGAACCCCACCTGAAAAATCCTAAAATCCTCAAAACACAACTAAAACGAAATCTAAGAACACAGAAATGATTCCCACACTCCCCTGGATCAAAACCCCAAGCTAGAACTCATTCATATTTCCTCAAACTCATGAATCGAACAAAATATTTTTTAGGTCAGGAAGTTTCAGAACACGATTACATCCTTATTTTTCCACCATTTCAAAACTAAAGATATCAGAGCAATCAGTGAATCATGAAGAACAACTTTAGAACATAAAAAATGATTTCTGGAAAAAATGTTATTGAGCTACCTGAGTTTCGAAGCTTTCAATCTTGCAACTTTCTGCCCCCTTCCTTTGATGCAAACCACTCCTTATGACTCCTTGATGATGTTTGGATGCTTAGAAGAAGTTTATGCTGGCTGGTTAAAGAGTTTGAACAGCTTCTGCTCAAGCTCAGGTGAAAATGGTGTTTGTGATTCAGGCTGTTTCAGGCAAAGGTGAAGGGTTCTTTATGATCAGGGTGATGAATGGAGAAGGTTTGTGAAGTTTGTTCAAGTGTTTGTGGCATGTGCAATGAGATTCGAAAGCTTTTGCTTTGAGAGTGAAAAATGGAAAGGTGATGTTCTTGCTGGTTTCAGGCTTAGGTCTTGCTGGTTTAGGCTCAATGAAGCATGGTGAGAAGATTAGTGGAGTTTGTTTGAATGTTTGTGAGTTGTATGGAGAGATTCGAAGAGTTTTGCTTTTGGGAGTGAAAATGGGAATGTGATGATCTTGTGTGTTTCAACCTGGCTTCTTGTGTGAAATGGCTAGCAAGTGGATAGTATAAACAACTCCAATTGGTCAGATGATGTGACTTGTGCTTTTGTGATTGGTAAGTTAACTTTTGCAAAAAGTCCACTCTTGTGTAAGAGAAGCATGGGCCAAGTTCTAGGCTAGTACAAGTGCATGGGCTGGCGCAGCAGGGTGTGAGTGAGAGGCTAGAGTGGTTCAGCATTGTAGGCAACAAGTGGATGAGGTGTGATGATGGTTTTTGCAAGTTGGTTCCCTTTGGTTCTCATGAAAAGATCTTGCTCCCAAGTCCATGAAACATGTGATCTTTTGGTTCAAATCTGATTTTTAGAACTTGTATGATGCTTGCATATTGGTTAGACATGAATTAGAAGTCACAAATGCCTTGGTACAAAGTTTTTGCAAGTTTCTCATTTGAGGCATATCTTGAAAATTAGTGATTTTTGCCAACTTTGACACACCATAACTTTTGATCCAAAATGAATTAGGTCATGTTCTTGTACTTTTTGAAAAGGGAAAGATCTAATCTACAACTTTCATGACCAATGTTTTTCCATTTGAAGCATTTTTGGATCAAAAAGTAAGGGTTGAAAAATTGCCTAAAATGACAAATTCCTTAAAAGTCAACCATGCCCTAAAAAGTCAACTTTGCAAAAACTTGTAATTTTTGAATTTTGTGAACCTCAACCTTCTTCCATGATCAAATAAAGATCATATGCACTCAAAATGATGAAGATTTCCCTTTGGTTGGGTCATTGGGGGCCTCAGATGCCCTGATTTTACACTGACTTGCTTGAAAAGTCAACTCTTGATCAGATGACTTCCCCATGGAATTTCTTCATGAAAATTGATATGCATACTCTCTATACCATATAGAGACCAATAGAAACAAGAATGACCAAAAAATTTGGAGTTATGGCCTCTGAAACCAAAACCCTAATTTTAGGTCATCTGTGCAGTTACCTGGCTCTGCATCCACACCATTTCCCAGTTCTTGTGATTCTTTGACATTCTTGACTTGGAGAGGATATAATATGATGCTTGTACACACATAGGCCCCCCTTTTGAAGTAATTTATGACCTTTGGAGTGGCTCAAGAGGCTCTTGGATTGCTCAGATCACAAACCTTAGATGCAGATGACTTTGAACAAATGCAATGCATTAAAAACTGTGGTATGAGATGTTATGATTGTGTTTATGCATATGAAATGATCACAAACCATGGTGTGAATGGGTGAGGGAAAATTTGGGGTGTTTACAGCTGCCCCTATTCAAACATGAGTTAGCTGTGCAGGATGTAAGCAACGGCTTAACAGGCAAGCGAGATAACTTGTGGTTGAATACCAAAGACAGTCCAAAATTTGCACTCACAAAATGAAGAAGAAAAGGGATATAGATTGTAAAGGAAAATAAAGTATATTGTAAAGTGTAGGCGACGGAGGACGACCGTCGAGCAGAGGACGACTGCTGGGTAAAGAGCAATGACGGGGACGGCCGACATGCTGGGAAAAGTGCGGAAAATAAAGCAATGACGGGGACGGCCGACATGCTGGGGATAAAAGAATCATGATAGGGACGGCCATCAAGATAAAGCTGTAAGATTTTCTGGGGATTAATGAAACATGACGGGGACGGCCATCAAGTTCATAAAGCAAAGTAACCGACGATGGGGACGGCCATCGGGCTAAAAAGAAAAGGGACCACGACGGGGACGGCCATCGGGTTAAAGAATAAATGAAATAAACAGATGATGAGGTACGGTCATCAAAGGTGAAGGACGATCACCTAGCAGGGGACGGCTGCTCTGTTGGGGTTAAGATGAGGGACGGTCATCTAAGGTGGAGGACGACCACCGGGCAGGGTACGGCTGCCGAAAATATCGCAACATAGGACGAATGTCGGATAAAAGGTCAACGATGGGGACGACCATCGGATGAGCATGATGGAGGACGACCATCAAAAGGTGGAGGACGACCACCTAGCAGGGGACGGCTGCTCTCGAGGTTTATCATGACACAGGACGAGTGTCAGATAACCAAAATCAACAATGGGGACGGCCATTGGATAAAATGATGAAGGACGATCATCAAAAGGTGGGGGACGACCACCTAGCAGGGGACGGCTGCTAAATATCAACGATGGGGACGGCCATCGGATGAGCATGATGGAGGACGACCATCAAGAGGTGGAGGACGACCACCTAGCAGGGTACGGCTGCTCTCAAAGTTATCATGACACAGGACGAGTGTCAGATAAAAAGAAAATTTGCTTTGTTGGCAATCTACTGGGGAAAAGTAAACACGGACGAGTGTTTACATCCAAGAAACAAAAGGTATGAGTGTTTGGATATCTGTGTATAGATTAAAGATGCGGACGAGCATCCTTAAGACTGCGATACGGGCGAGTATCGGGTAGAAACAAATACTGACTCGTGTTCCGAGATGATGATACGGACGAGTATCAACTGGTTAACAAGGAACGCGGACGAGTGTTGAATCTGAGAGATCTCTTCTGGGGAAAAGTAGACACAGGCGAGTGTCTAAATTCGAGAAGACAAAAGTGTTTGACACAGTGTATGGATTAAAGATGCGGACGAGCATCCTTAAGACTATGATACGGACGGGTATCATGTAGAAACGAACTCTTGACGCATGTTCTGAGATGATGGTACGGACGGGTACCAACGAGTTAACAAAGAACAAAGACTAGTGTTGAATCTGAGGGGATATATAAGTGGTATATAAGATACGGACGAGTATCTGTATAAGTATGAGTATTTAACTGCTGGGGAGAGTGACACGGATGGGTGTCAAAAGGAGAAGAGTGTAATATGAACAAGTATCTGATATACAAAGTAGAGATGATGGCGCTGGGGATATGACACGGACGGGTGTTAAAGGATTGTTATATGTAAGTATATGTGAGTGCAAAGAGGACGTCTTTGGCTTTCTACTGGGTTATGACACAGATGGGTGTCAAAAAAGGGTATCTGTAATACGAGTGGTTTTGTTTGCACAGGGTGTTCGGCGACTTTACTGGGGAGTGATGACACGGACGGGTGCCAAAGAGGGTATATATACTGGTGTTTGGGAAAGTGAGGCAACTGCTTTGCTGGGGACACTGGTGGGGATTTTAGGGAAAGTATTCTGTATATTGACGGATGGTTATTATTAACAAGCGTTGGTTCGAAACATGGCTTATGATTATGCTATATGTTTGATTTTTTCCGTAATGCTCCGTATTAGACGGAATGCTACCCTTTATGGGCGAATATGATGCGAATGCTATGATTATGCAAAGATACCAAACCGGGATCTGGATCCCGTTCCTGCGAAGATCTCCTGGTCGATCTTGCTTGAAATGGACATCCCAGCTGGGGGTGAGATCATTGGTAGATCTAATGAGATGATATTTGCTTGGGGAAATGGGTCAGTGATAGACCTATTCTAATAAATGAGAGACCCAGCCGGGGTTTGTAGAAGCTTTCTTTATTCTGTTGTGATTCCTTCGTGCGTTGCCCTTCTGGATAGAGGCTGAAGCTCTGTGGGGGGATGGGTCCCTAACTTTTGTACTCGGCTGAGGATGAAATGGCAACTCGGCTGGGAGCAGTAGCAAGTGGCAGCTCAGCTGGGGGAAGTCATGAGAGGCAACTCAGCTGGGGAGATAGCACTTCGGGTGCTAAGGTTGAGTGTTGATTTGCCCACTTGCTGGGATGACGCTTACGTGCCCCAAGTTGCGTTCTGGACGCCCGCGATCCTGCAAAGATATAGAAACGCACAAATAATCCCGAGGTATCCCTTACTGGATTCCGTCATAGGAATTAGATACTTCTGAGAGTAAGTATATTTCCTGTAAGCATGTAGCTCTTGTTTTTGGGGATAAACATCTGTACTTATGCAATCATTTTTTAAAGACATCAGACATTTTTTGCAAATAAAAATGTACAATACGAGGCGTGACTGAAAAATCTGATTTTATTAATTTATATGCCCTGAATTGGCGAGATACAGTCAAAGAAACAAATCCCCCGGAATGAGGAGATCGTTACAAATTGAGAAACAAAATGCTGGCAATGTTGATGACGCTTTGAGGAGCTTCCTCTTTACTATGACTCGTATGACTTTTGACGCCCTTCTCGTCTTGCTTTCTGAAGAATGTTGATTCTGATTGAAGCTTGAACCCTTCGAAGCTTACCAAGTTGTAAGTGATACAGACGAATTCAGAATGTAGTTGTTCGCTTATTCCCTTATTTTGCATGGATCGCCCTTTCGGGTTTTCAATCCATCGGGATACCCATTTTTGCCTGAGCTGTCCAATGTGGCTTTTCAACTCAGCGGGTGTACATTTTTTTGTTTATTTTCCCTTATTTTTGCCCGAGTCCTTTATTCTGTTTTTGACTCGCCGGGATGCCCTATTTTTGCCTGGACTTACATTCTGTTTTTATGTCCAGCGGGTCATTTTTATGCGAAGTATTTTTTAACTGCATCTGAATTCACAGGGGACGGGAAATCTTCACCATCCATGGTGCTGAGCATCAGTGCTCCACCAGAGAAAACTTTCTTCACCACGAATGGTCCTTCGTAATTTGGAGTCCACTTGCCCCTGTGGTCTGTATGAGGTGGGAGGATTCTTTTCAGCACAAGATCTCCTACTTGATACTCTCGGTGCCTGACTTTCTGATCGAAGGCTCTCTTCATTCTTTTCTGATATAACTGCCCATGACAGATTGCAGCCAATCTTTTCTCTTCGATCAGACTCAGTTGTTCGTATCGGGACCTAACCCATTCTGCTTCACTCAGTTTAACATCCATTAGTACCCGTAGAGAGGGTAGTTCAACTTCAACCGGTAGGACTGCTTCCATACCATACACAAGCTGATACAGTGTTGCCCCAGTGGATGTCCTGATTGACGTGCGGTACCCATGCAAGGCAAACGGTAGCATTTCATGCCAGTCTTTGTAGGTGACTACCATCTTCTGCATAATCTTCTTGATATTCTTATTTGCTGCCTCAACAGCGCCGTTCATCTTTGGCCTGTAAGGAGAAGAGTTGTGATGTTGGATTTTGAAGTCCCGACATAGCTCTGCCATCATTTTGTTGTTTAGATTGGAACCATTATCAGTAATGATTTGCTCGGGAACTCCATATCGACAGATGATATCTCTCTTCATAAATCTGGCTACCACTTGTCTTGTAACATTTGCATAAGACGCTGCTTCGACCCACTTGGTGAAATAGTCAATGGCGACCAGGATGAATCTGTGGCCGTTTGAAGCAGTTGGTTCAATCTTGCCGATCATGTCAATGCCCCACATAGCAAAGGGCCATGGTGAAGACATTATGTTCAAAGGATTTGGAGGCACATGCACCTTATCTGCATAAATCTGGCATTTATGGCACCTTTTGGCATAAGCACAACAGTCTGCATCCATTGTGATCCAGTAATAACCTGATCTTAACAATTTCTTAGCCATGGCATGCCCTCCTGCATGGGTACCAAAGGATCCTTCGTGCACTTCATGCATCAACAAGTCTGCTTCTGTCTTATCAACACATCTGAGGAGTACCATATCAAAGTTCCTTTTGTATAAAGACCCATCAGTGTTCAGAAAGAAACTACCAGCAAGCCTTCTCAAAGTCTTCTTATCATTGGAAGATGCCCCAGGTGGGTATGTTTGATCCTCCAAGAAGCATTTAATGTCATGGAACCAAGGCTTATCATCTTTAACAACATCTGCTGCGAACACATATGCTGGTCTATCAAGTCTGGACACTGAAATCTGAGGTACAAAGTTGGCAGCCTGAACTTTGATCATGGACGAAATGGTAGCCAGGGCATCTGCAAACTGATTCTCGTCCCGAGGGATATACTCAAGCTTGACTGTTGTAAAGAAAGTCAACAACCTCCTTGTATAATCCCTGTAAGGTATCAAATGATCCTGGTGGGTGTACCATTTGCCATTGGTTTGATTGATTACCAAAGCTGAATCTCCGAATACGGTCAATGTCTTGATCCTGAGGTCAATGGCTTCCTCAAGACCCATAATGCAAGCTTCGTATTCAGCTTCGTTGTTAGTGCAGTTGAAAGTGAGTTTTGCCGAGAAAGGCATGTGAACTCCCTTAGGTGTAATGAGTACTGCACCAACACCACGACCATTCATGTTAACAGCCCCATCAAACATCATAGTCCATTCTTCTTCCGGGTCAGGCCCTTCAGTGTGAACAGGCTCTTCATGATCTTTTGCTTTTATGAACATGATGTCTTCATCAGGGAAGTCAAACCTCATAGGCTGGTAATCATCAATAGGTTGCTCAGCAAGATATTCAGACAATACACTGCCCTTGATGGCTTTCTGAGAAGTGTATTGGATGTCATACTCTGTGAGGATCATTTGCCATCTTGCAACCCGTCCGGTAAGCGCTGGCTTCTCGAAAATATACTTAACTGGGTCCATCTTTGAGATCAACAAAGTGGTGTGGGTCAACATATACTTTCTCAGTCGGCGAGCAGCCCACGCTAAAGCACAACAAGTTTTCTCGAGCAGTGAATAACGTTGTTCACAGTCGGTAAACTTTTTGCTTAGGTAGTATATTGCATACTCTTTTCGACCAGACTCGTCATGCTGGCCCAGCACACACCCCATTGACTCTTCTAATACTGTTAGGTACATGATCAGAGGTCTTCCTTCAACTGGAGGCATAAGGATTGGAGGTTCTTGTAAGTACTCCTTGATCTTGTCAAAAGCCTTCTGACAGTCTTCATTCCACTTGACCGTTTGCTCCTTTCTTAACAATTTGAACAAAGGTTCACAGGTTGCTGTAAGGTGAGATATGAACCGTGAAATGTAGTTCAATCGACCTAAGAACCCTCGAACTTCCTTTTCGGTCTTCGGTGCAGGCATCTCTTGAATAGCTTTGACTTTATCAGGGTCAACTTCAATCCCTTTCTTACTTACAATAAATCCCAGCAGCTTACCGGATCGCACCCCGAATGTGCATTTGTTGGGGTTCAACTTCAATTGGTATTTCCTTAGACGCTTGAACAGTTTTAGCAGATTCACCAGGTGGTCTTCCTCAGTAAGGGACTTGGCATTCATGTCATCCACATAACATTCTATTTCTTTATGGATCATATCGTGGAATAATGTCACCATAGCCCGTTGGTATGTTGCACCAGCATTCTTGAGCCCAAATGGCATTACCTTGTAGCATAACGTGCCCCAGGGTGTGATGAAGGTTGTCTTCTCCATGTCTTCAGGTGACATTCTGATCTGATTGTATCCTGAAAATCCGTCCATGAAGGAGAACGACGAGAACTGAGCCGTGTTATCCACCAATACATCAATGTGAGGTAAAGGGAAGTCATCTTTCGGGCTAGCTCTGTTCAGATCCCGGTAGTCTACACACATTCTTACTTTGCCGTCCTTTTTAGGCACAGGTACTATATTAGCAACCCACGGTGGATAGCTAGTTACGGCAAGGAACCCGGCGTCCCATTGCTTTTGTACCTCTTCCTTGATCTTCATTGCCATGTCTGGGCGAGTACGGCGCAACTTCTGTTTGACCGGTGGACATTCTTCTCTCAAAGGCAGCTTGTGCATAACAATGTCGGTATCCAACCCTGGCATATCTTGATAAGACCAAGCGAACACGTCCACATATTCTTGAAGCAGGTCAATCAGTTGTCTCTTCACTGAGTCTTGTAAGCAGGCCCCGATTTTAACTTCTTTCACGTCTTCATTTGTACCAAGATTGATCGTTTCAACCTCCTCCTGGTGAGGAGTGATAACCTTTTCCTCTTGTCTTAACAACCTAGCTAGCTCTTCAGGAAGCTCATATTCTTCCTCAACTCCTTCATCAGCTTGATTGATCGGATTGTCAAAGTCATACGAAGTCATAGCCGTGCTGTTGTCGGTGCTGTCTGGAAGGCACACTCTGCAAGGGTTCAGTTTGTTCATTTTAGTGATTTGATTTTAATCTTGTTTTAGAAAAGTGAAATAGAGTTGTCATTTTGAAAACATTGCCATTTATTTTTTTGTACAAAAAGAAAAATGGAAAAACAGTGAACGGAAAAGAAAAAGGACTCGTTTGCAAAAAGATGTCTGATATTTCATTGATTAATCTTGTTGCACAAAAAGTACAGATGGCCCGGTTACAAAATGAGTCTTGTCATCTTGGGCAAGATGCAAGACTTTGAT
The DNA here is from genome assembly GCA_963966055.1 of Lathyrus aphaca. NCBI lineage: Eukaryota > Viridiplantae > Streptophyta > Magnoliopsida > Fabales > Fabaceae > Lathyrus > Lathyrus aphaca. Next base: position 303,690,800 of record OZ014523.1, on the reverse strand, counting down.
GCATGCTTATAAAATACAGGAAATAATAATTACTCTGCATGAGTAACTCTTATAATTTCCTGGGAAGACCAGTTTGAGATACTGCTCCCCGGGATCTTTGGACGAATCCAGCTTTCCAAGTTGCATTCTTCTTCCAGCTCGTCTTCCAAGTTGTTGACAGCACCAGGGGTGAGCATCCCCCCACTAACAAAATTGGGCTCTTTTGCAGCCGCTGCTTGATCTTGTTGAGTTGGTTTGTAACCCAACCCAAATCTATCCTCTTTCTTCTCCACCGGTAGCAGTTTGCCCCAGCCTTGGGCAGTTCCTTCTTCAACAACCTTCCGGGCTTGTTGGTATGATGTCATTGAGGTTCCAGGTACAGCAGATGATTCATTCACGTTCAAGGCCTCAAACCCTTGACTCATTGTTTCGTGGATCTCCCCATCCATCTCAATATATTTGTAGGTAGCCAGGTGGCTAACAAAAATATCCTCCTCTCCACAGATAGTAACGACTTGACCCTCCCACTCGAATTTTAACTTCTGGTGAAGGGTTGAGGTCACGGCGCCAGCGGCGTGAATCCATGGCCTACCCAATAGACAGCTGTAGGCAGGCTGTATATCCATCACGTAGAAGGTCGTTTTGAAAGTTTGTGGGCCAATCGTTATAGGCAACTCAATTTCCCCCAGAACCGATCTCTTAGAACCGTCAAAGGCTCTCACCACCAGGTTGCTGGGTCGCAATGCCAATCCGTCATATTCTAGCTTCACCAAGGCCTTTTTCGGTAAGACATTAAGGGATGACCCTGTGTCTACCAGCACATGAGAAAGGACTGCACCTTTACATTCCATGGTGATGTGAAAGGCCTTGTTATGGTTGCGGCCTTCCGTTGTCAAGTCAGTATTGGTGAACCCTAGCCCATTGTTAGCTGTAACATTTCCAACCACGGTTTCCAACTGATTGACAGTGATCTCTTCAGGCACGTAAGCTGCGTGCAAGACTTTGAGTAGTGCATTCCGATGGGCTTCGGAGCACATAAGCAATGATAGGATAGAGATCTTAGATGGCGTCTGGTGAAGCTGATCCACTATTTTGTAATCACTCTTTTTGATGATTCTCATGAACTCATCAACTTCTTGATCGAATGGTGTTTTCAAAGCTTCCTTAACAGCTTGATCTTCCTGCACCGGGCTCTTTCCTTTTGCCTTGGCAGCAGCTTCTGCTTCGGCAGTGGGTCTTTGAATTTGTGGAGCAAAGAGACGTCCGCTTCGAGTGAAGCCTCCGCCTCCTCCCACATTGTCTATTTGTGGTGCAGGTGTTGATGGTTCAAGAGTGATTTTCTTTCCTTCGCAGTATACATCAGAGCCGTAGTGCCAAGGGATGGCCCTATCGCTTTCATAAGGTACTGGTCCAGGCACTGTGACAGTGACTGGACTGATGGCAACTGCAGAAGGGACTGTGATAGTTTGCGGATCATAATAAATTGTGACTGGTGCTCTGATGGGAGCAGCACCTTCTGAGTTGTAGGCAGAGTTGTTTTCAGGATCATAAAATATTGTAACTGTGGAGACATCTTCATTGTTTGCTGCTGATGTTGTAGGAGACATTGTTGGAAGGATGGGTGTTGTTGTTGTAGGAGATTCAAAATGAAGTGGTGCTGAAGTTGTAGCAGGAATGTTTGTTGACATCTGGTCAACTGAAGTGACAGATGAAGTACTTGTTGATGAAACCGAAGAGTTGTCTGGAACAATGGTTGTTGTAGTTGTAGAAGACTCGGGAACTGTTGTTAATGGGATTGTTGGATTTGTAGGAAATGATGTGGTGATTCGAAGTTGGCCACTCTGAATGAGACCATCTATGCCATCTCTCAAGTTATCACAACCATTCACTGAAATGTTGCAATAAGCACACCCTAACTCACACCCCGGGAACATGTGACATTCGAGGAGCTGAGCCTTAATCTCCACCAGCGGCGTCCGAATCTGACCCACACTGGTTATTAAATAAGACGGCTTGTCTTCTTCAATAGCGTTGATTCTGGGACCACCGTGGTTTGGCATTGGGTTTTTATTGACATTGGGTGGTGGTGCGAAATTCAAGGCCTTAGAGTCTACCAGGTCTTGTACCTTCATGTGCAAGGCTCTGCACTTTTCTGTACTGTGGCCAGGTGCATTTGAATGAAAAGCACATCTGGCGTTGGAGTCATAATTCCTGGGTAGATTGTTGGGATCTGGAGGTGCCAATGTCCTTAGCTCAACCAGGTTGAGTTTCAGGAGTTGTGGCAGCAATGTAGCATATGGCATAGGGATCGGATCGATCACCCTGTTGGCTTGAGAAGGCCTCTGTTGGAATGGCCTTTGCTGGTTATTGTTATTGGTGTTGCTGTTGTTGTAATTTCTCGGAGGATACTGAGCTTGTTGATGGTACTGAGGTTGTTGCTGATACTGAGGTTGAGGCTGAGGTTGATACACTGATTGCTGAGGAAACGGAGAAGGAATGGTGACTGCTGCTACTGACCTTTGAACATACTGGGGCCTGCCCCTGTTGGTGTGGATGGCATTGGTTTCGCCAGTTCTTCTTGGGCCTGCAAAAGGCTTCCTTGCATTACTGGATGAGCTTGCACCGTTGTCTGAGATCTTTCCCATCTTCAATAGGCTTTCAATTCTCTCCCCGGCTATGACAACATCTGCAAAGCTGGTAGATGAGAAGGCAGCTAGCCTATCAATGTATGTTCCTTGGAGGGTGTTCATAAACATATCTGCCATTTCCCTTTCAGACATAGGTGGCTGAACAGCGGCAGCCAATTGCCTCCATCTCTGGGCATACTCTCGGAAACTTTCTCTAGACGACTGTGACATTCCCATTAGGAGGGTCCTGTTAGGTGCCATATCTAAATTGTACTGATATTGTCTAATGAAAGCTTCTACCAAATCCTTCCAACACCTGATGGTTGCTCTTGTCAGGTGGGAGTACCATTCTCTTGAAGCTCCCGTCAGGCTATCCTCAAAATAAAACATCCAGAGCTTCTCATCCATGGTATACGCTTTCAATCTCCCCAGAAAAGATTGTATGTGGGTCCGTGGGCAGGAAGTCCCGTTGTACTTTTCAAAACAAGGAGGCTTAAACTTATGGGGAATCCTGACCCCGTCTACCAAGCCCATGTCCATGATATCGAAACCCAAAGAGTTTTGAGACTCTAAGGATCTTAACTTTTCAGCTATCTCATCCAGCCTTCTGTCATAAGCTTCTTCCCCAGCACCCATTACTGTGAATTGATCCTCCTGGGGGTCTTCTTGCAGTATCCTGCCTGCAGTGGCAGTCCCTTGAACATTGGCAGGAATGTTGACCTCTGGATGGAGGTGGGGTCCAAATACAGGGGGATTGACATGAGGTTGGACCCTCTCATTGTTGCTAGTCCCAGCAGTCCCTACATGGGGTTCTTCTTGATTTTGCCTTTCCACCATGGCTCTCAATCTTTCTTGGCTCTGAGCCATATTGTTCATCACTTCCATGAACTGTGTCATCTGGGTTCTCATTTCCAATCTTTCGTTTGCCATTTGATTTCTGACCTCTGCAAGGTCCTGCTGCATCTGATCCATCTGTATGCCCGGAAGGTTGTTACAGGTTGGATACCTGTGTGGTCGGTTGAGGGGAAATACCCGGCGTCGAGCAATAGTTCCTGAACATCACAACAGAGTTAGCAATAACAAAACAAAAACCTACAAAACAAACAAAGGGTTAGCATGCAATGCAGTATGCTTATTTGTTTTCAAGGTATCCGGCTCGGTATTCAGTTTTGACCCTTCCAGACCCTTGGAGATGCTGTTGATGTTGCTTTCGAAGTAAACTCGGATGGAACAAACTAATACATATATTACAAAAAGCCAGTGGTACATAGTTTGTTTACAAATACAAGCCCTCTGAGGGGTCAAAATACATTACAAGAAAATAAAAGTACATGGAATGAAAGCAACAACAAGCAAATGGTCAAACACTAAGACCAAACTCATCCTCCCGAACTTCCTTGAGAAGTGCTTCGGTCACAGGATCAGCCGGACGCTCCGTGAGGTTCCTGATAAGGAGGTTCCGGGTAGTAACAGCTGCAGTTAGCTTCTTGTGTTGACTTTGGTCCTTTGACCTCTTCACTCCAGCTCTGATCTTCAGCTCTGATATCTCCCTCTGGGCTGCTGCCAGGGCTTCTTGTTGCTCTTTTGCACTAGCTTCCATCCGCTCTATCTTGTCTTGGACCCTCTTGTCCTCCAGAGTACGAGCCTCGGTGATCCTGACCCACCTAGCCTGACTCTCCTTTAGATACAAGTCTGTCATGGCTTTCTGGAATTGGGCTTCTTTGCAGGCATTCTTCAGGATTTGTTCTCCAGCCCTAGACTTCTTGATGTAATCCTCAGACTTCTCAATTTTAGCCAGATGCTCCACTCTCCACTTCTCTAACCTCTCAACATCCATTCTACCATCATTCCTCTCCCGGAGGGTTTTCTGCAAAGCCTGAGTCAACTTCTCATTTCTCTCTTTCAAGCCCTCAAATTCCTCCAAACTGACAGTGGCAGGGGGTGGTGCTGAGGATGATCCAGGCATATCCTCCATGGTAAAGGGCATTCCAGAGAATTGAGCCCTGGCACGAGACCACTCATAATATTGTGCTGATGCCACATTGTTGCACTTCCCCAGAATGGTTACTCCCTTGGTTTGAACATTATCCCAGGCCCAGGCTGCCTGCCTAACAATAGCCAAATTAAGCTTGTTCTCACAATAAAGAGTCTCAACCAAGTCTTGTGCCTTAGGAGTGTGGACCAGTGCATAACCCAGTTGTCTTCTGAACAGCAGAGGGTTGTAATTAATACTACCCTTAACTCCTATTAGGGGCACATTGGGAAAATGCCCACAGCTGATGATGATATCCCTGCCCTTGGTGCTTTGCGTGCACCATCTGATATCGGCTGAAGTTAAAGCGGTGAGTCTTCTAGCCCTGTTTCTCTGCTGATGAGGATTCAAAAATGCATCCGTCTTGGGCAAATGCCTGAGAAGCCAAGTATGGAACAAAGGAGCACAGCACCTCACTAATCTTCCCCTCTGCTTTTCATTCCTTTGGTGCACTGAATAGTAGAGATCCCCTAACAAGGTTGGCACTGGGTTCCTTAGAATGAACAAATGGATTGCATTCTTGCTAATGAATCTGGGCTCATCTGCAAACAAAATGATCCCATATATGCTCAGGGCCAATAAAGCATAGACTGCTTTCCACTCTCCTAAAGAAGCTTTCAAGGTAGCTTGAGAGATCAAGAAATCCAGGTGCAGGCCAGGGATTCCAGCCTTAGAAGACATATGCTGCCCAATCAGAACTGGTTCTAGATGCAAGGCCTTTGCTACCTCTTCATTACCAGGAAAGACCATCTCAGGGTTGAAAGGGATTCCACCCCTGATAGGCATACCAACTAATGATGAGTATTCTTCCAATAAAGGGCCCAACTGAAAGTCCTGAAAAGTGAAACATCTCAGTGGGGGATCATAAAACTGAAGGCAAGTGTGGATCAGGCTTCTCTGTGAGGGGTCCAGATCCATAACCATATCAAGTATATCTCCATGGTGTTCCCTGAACAGTGGTATATGGTCTGGAGTGATCAGGGTCTGAATCCTCCTGATGTCAGCTAACTTTGGCTGGAAGAAGTGGTAGGTGATGTTGCTCTTTTTAGGTGCCATAATGTTGAGGATGAGTAGAGACAAGTGCTAATGATGACACTGAAGAATGGGCCACTGACTGGCTGGTGCAGGTGACTGAAGCAAATAGCTGATAGCTGAAACAGATGCTGATGAAGATAGGTCAATACTGAAGATGGGGTCAAAACCAAAACCAAATGAAGATGGATACCCTGAAACACAAATAAGCAAATGTCAAAATGATGCAATGATTGTGTATGAAAATGATATGCAAGGGTTTGTGACTGAGCTGGATCTGATCAAGTGCCCTGATATAGGTCCAAGTATGTCCAAGAATTCCAGATGGAGGTCTATAAATCCAGTGACCAAGGTGGGGGGCTCAAATAAAGAGCCACATGTCCAGAGTTTAGAATCACAAGAACTGTTCCAACATGGAGTATTCTTAATCTCATCAAAGTAACAGGGTATGTTGAGGCCAAGGGTACCTGCAAACCTGTAAACAGCCCAACCCCCTCACAGGTGGTGTTCTAAAACAAGGATCCTCAGATTCGGATCAGTTATGAGAAGTGTAAACACCTCTGACCCGGAGGTACAGTGTTTACAATAACCATAAAAGTTCCTCCTCTAATTCACCTCAGTTTCTGAAGGTCAATACTAAAAGGTCATCCAGACTTAGCAGGCTTCCCAGATAGCCCTAGTATTGCAGGAAATCTGCAACACAGAGTTCTCAAGAAGAAACCCATATCTGAACTGTGTTTCATATTCCCGCACCAGACCGAGATGGAATGGGAAAGAATATGATTCACTCTAGCCTAGGTGTCACTCAGGTCCCAGGTATAGGACCTTAACTCTCAATGAATCACCCACCCACCAAAACAAAAACCAGATCCAGCCAGCAGTACAGTATGACAATATGATATAATGCAAAGCTATAAAGAAAGCAGTAAACAACTGTACATAAAGCAGTAAATAAATACAAATATACAAACACAAATAAGCACATAACACCCCAGTAAACACAAACCAATCAAGCGCTAGGAGGAACCCACAAAAAGAACCAGAAGCCCTGGTTGCAGTATAAGGGTCCCCAGCAAAGTCGCCAAGCTGTCGCTCCCGATAAGTGGGACTGGCCCAGATAAAGGTACAGACGCGAACGGTCGGCGAAGGGAACAGTGAGAACACACAGTCGTGAACTCACTGGAGATGAATAGAGTCGCCAGCTAGGCATTTTTATCCCGGAGGAAAGGTAATGCTGCATAGACCTAGGAAGATATGGATAAGACGGTTGCGAACCAGAGAGACTGAGAAAGGGGGTTGGTTACAACCTGGGAAGGTATTAGCACCCAGATTGTCCGCCGTACTCGACGGGATCCACGCTTGCAAGATTTGTGTTTTAAAGGGGTAGTGTCAGTGCAATTTGTGCATAAAAGAGCTGGAAAACAAATTGTACAGGTGTCAGTGTAAAGAGTGCAAAGTGTATAAATGATGTGTCAATGTAGGAATGAGAATGAATTGCTCAAGATCATGAGGCTAAAAGAATAATGCTGAAAGAGGGGGAATATACAGAGACTTTTGTTCGATAACTGTTAAGTTATGCCTACGTATCCTCTCGTGCAATGAGGAAGTCAGAACGCCGTAGTTCGACCCAAAAAGACTGAAAGATGAATTGACTGATGAACTGCTTACTTGTCTATGCTCAAGTGTATGACCTGTCTGGCTCAGGTGCAAACTGTCTTGCATCAGACGGAAGAAGCAAGTTCTCGTTTATGAGTGAATGAGATGAGAAAAGAATCCCGGAGGAGACGATTATTGTTTGTTTTTGTGTTTTCAGTCTTTTATTGCTTTTGGATTTGTCATAAGTTAATGAGCTTAAGTCTAAACCAATGGGTTAGTAAACTCATCACATCTTCCCTCTGATTAGGGGTAATGAGAATACCTTAAGTGTGAAGTCAGGTTCTCACACTTAACCACCTTTGGTGTAGGATTAAGATCATTAACCTACTTGTGATTATTTAGATGTTTTTGGTGTTTTTGTTTAGTGTTGAGTAATGAGGTTAAGCCATAATCAAGGATTAAACAGACTCATTACACCATCCTAATAGAAGGATAATAGATGAGAATGTTCAAGCTGAGGAAAGCTCCTCAACTTAATCCATGATTAGGGATTAAACTCATGACAAAACAAGCCTTTTATTAAGTGGATTTTATTTAATGATATGATGATGAAGTGAGTTTTATGATTTGTAAGACAACTTGAGGGGGACTTGTCCATTAACACTAGGGTTAGTCCTTCTTAACCAATTAAGGAAGAATTAGAACCCTAATGCAAGGCCCAAGTTACAAGCTTGATGTCTTGATGATTATTAAATGAATTGATTAGAGGAGTTAAACACATTAAGGGTTTAACACTTAGGATTAAAGTTATACACTCCATCCTAAGAGAAGGATGCAGGCATAAGCTTAATCACAAAGCCTTAAAGCCTTTAGGGTTTAGTCCCTGATTATGAGATGAGAAGAGAAGACTCAAAAGAGACACAAAGGTAAAACTAAGAGGGGAGACTAATCAAAACCCTAATCATTGTCATGCTTGGTTGTTCCTAAGGTTTGTGAGGTTTTCAAGAGAAGTCTTCAATGGAACCACCAGGAAGCAGATGAAAGGATCAAGAGAAGCAAAGCAACTTGCTTCATTCAAGAAGTCAAGTCACTTGAAGAAAGAGAGTAAGGAGAAGAAAAATGAGAAAGCTCAAACTCAAGCACATACAAAATGAAGCATGGATGCAAGAGAAGGAGATGAAGAGAAGTTATGAGAAGTGAAGGCAAATTCACTTCTCAAAGTCACTTACCACCTGAAAGGTTAGAAAAGAAATGCAATGCAATGCAAAATGGGATGAGATGACATGATGAGAAACAAAACCAGAAGCAATTACATGATGCTAATGATGCTATGAGATGCTACAAACATGAGGCAGCACATGGAAATGATCATACAAGCTTATGAATGCAAATGGGGCAAGCTAAAACACATGAACATACATGAAAAGTTATGAAGTACATATGGCATACAACATGGCTAATACATGATGCAATGATCAAACATGCTTTCAATATGTCTTATGATGTCAAATGAATCAAATGGATGCTTGAAATGTCATGGCAAGTCATGTTATGCAAGAGAATGCAAGATGGATGCATATGGAAGCCCAAATTAGGGTTTATGAACAATACATCAAACAAAAATCAAAATCAGAAGCAAACCCTAAGGTAAAAAATTGAAAATGCCACTCAAAGGACCCCTAATCCTATACTAACCCAATGCCCAAAGGAGAGGTCTCAACTCCTAACCTAACTCAAGATATGAATTTTCTAAGTTTCTTAGGGTTTTAGGGTTCCCAAACAAGAAAATTACCAAACAAATTGAAAATGAAAGATCAAATCATGGCCATTTAATATCACAAACTACATGCTAAGAACAATGCAATGCAAAAAGAATCAATGCCCAACTCCTCATGGATACGCAGAAATTATTTTTGGAACTTTGGATCAAATTAATGCATAAAAATGATTTTAATTCAATGGAAAATTCTCAAAATGCATCAAGATCAAAAAATAAATTTGGTTTGAAGGTTGGACAATGTTTCTAAATGTCTTAGAACATTTCATGAATTTTTTGGTGATTTTTAAATACCTAAAAGTATTTTTAATAAATTAATTTTCATTAATCAATTAGAAATAAACTTTTAAATATTTAAAAATACTTTTTAAATGCTAAAAATGAAAATAAAAATATTTTTGTGTTTTAAAAATTAATGAAACTCTTGACAAAAAGTTGCATAATTTTTAAAACATTTTTGCTATTTTTAATAAATTGTATAAAACAAATATGAAATAAATGAATTAAAATAAAGAAAATGGAAAAGTCAACTGAATGGAGGGCCTGGATGCATTCTGGGAAGAGAAAGATTGACCACGCGCGCAATCCAGTGGCCCATATTCAAACTGAGTTAATCACAATTATGAATTAATTAATTATAATTAGGGTTTCTAATGGTGAATCTGGACCATACACACGCGCGCGAAGTCAACACAGTCAACCAATCCAACGCATGAGATTCAAATGGACTTAATGACTGGGATTAAACCCTAATGATTTTCAGGTGGCCGGAGAAGACCTCCGGTCGTCTTCTCCAGTGGGAACCCCACCTGAAAAATCCTAAAATCCTCAAAACACAACTAAAACGAAATCTAAGAACACAGAAATGATTCCCACACTCCCCTGGATCAAAACCCCAAGCTAGAACTCATTCATATTTCCTCAAACTCATGAATCGAACAAAATATTTTTTAGGTCAGGAAGTTTCAGAACACGATTACATCCTTATTTTTCCACCATTTCAAAACTAAAGATATCAGAGCAATCAGTGAATCATGAAGAACAACTTTAGAACTTAAAAAATGATTTCTGGAAAAAATGTTCTTGAGCTACCTGAGTTTCGAAGCTTTCAATCTTGCAACTTTCTGCCCCCTTCCTTTGATGCAAACCACTCCTTATGACTCCTTGATGATGTTTGGATGCTTAGAAGAAGTTTATGCTGGCTGGTTAAAGAGTTTGAACAACTTCTGCTCAAGCTCAGGTGAAAATGGTGTTTGTGATTCAGGCTGTTTCAGGCAAAGGTGAAGGGTTCTTTATGATCAGGGTGATGAATGGAGAAGGTTTGTGAAGTTTGTTCAAGTGTTTGTGGCCTGTGCAATGAGATTCGAAATCTTTTGCTTTGAGAGTGAAAAATGGAAAGGTGATGTTCTTGCTGGTTTCAGGCTTAGGTCTTGCTGGTTTAGGCTCAATGAAGCATGGTGAGAAGATTAGTGGAGTTTGTTTGAATGTTTGTGAGTTGTATGGAGAGATTCGAAGAGTTTTGCTTTTGGGAGTGAAAATGGGAATGTGATGATCTTGTGTGTTTCAGCCTGGCTTCTTGTGTGAAATGGCTAGCAAGTGGATAGTATAAACAACTCCAATTGGTCAGATGATGTGACTTGTGCTTTTGTGATTGGTAAGTTAACTTTTGCAAAAAGTCCACTCTTGTGTAAGAGAAGCATGGGCCAAGTTCTAGGCTAGTACAAGTGCATGGGCTGGCGCAGCAGGGTGTGAGTGAGAGGCTAGAGTGGTTCAGCATTGTAGGCAACAAGTGGATGAGGTGTGATGATGGTTTTTGCAAGTTGGTTCCCTTTGGTTCTCATGAAAAGATCTTGCTCCCAAGTCCATGAAACATGTGATCTTTTGGTTCAAATCTGATTTTTAGAACTTGTATGATGCTTGCATATTGGTTAGACATGAATTAGAAGTCACAAATGCCTTGGTACAAAGTTTTTGCAAGTTTCTCATTTGAGGCATATCTTGAAAATTAGTGATTTTTGCCAACTTTGACACACCATAACTTTTGATCCAAAATGAATTAGGTCATGTTCTTGTACTTTTTGAAAAGGGAAAGATCTAATCTACAACTTTCATGACCAATGTTTTTCCATTTGAAGCATTTTTGGATCAAAAAGTAAGGGTTGAAAAATTGCCTAAAATGACAAATTCCTTAAAAGTCAACCATGCCCTAAAAAGTCAACTTTGCAAAAACTTGTAATTTTTGAATTTTGTGAACCTCAACCTTCTTCCATGATCAAATAAAGATCATATGCACTCAAAATGATGAAGATTTCCCTTTGGTTGGGTCATTGGGGGCCTCAGATGCCCTGATTTTACACTGACTTGCTTGAAAAGTCAACTCTTGATCAGATGACTTCCCCATGGAATTTCTTCATGAAAATTGATATGCATACTCTCTATACCATATAGAGACCAATAGAAACAAGAATGACCAAAAAATTTGGAGTTATGGCCTCTGAAACCAAAACCCTAATTTTAGGTCATCTGTGCAGTTACCTGGCTCTGCATCCACACCATTTCCCAGTTCTTGTGATTCTTTGACATTCTTGACTTGGAGAGGATATAATATGATGCTTGTACACACATAGGCCCCCATTTTGAAGTAATTGATGACCTTTGGAGTGGCTCAAGAGGCTCTTGGATTGCTCAGATCACAAACCCTAGATGCAGATGACTTTGAACAAATGCAATGCATTAAAAACTGTGGTATGAGATGTTATGATTGTGTTTATGCATATGAAATGATCACAAACCATGGTGTGAATGGGTGAGGGAAAATTTGAGGTGTTTACACTATCCTCGAATAATAGCCACACAAAACAACAAGACCAACCTCGGAAGGACTTGAAGAAAAGAAATGCCATCCTCGAATGACAAATCAAAAGATCCTCGGATCTAACACGAAACCATCCTCGAATGGAGACGCAAAGGTATACCGGCCGCAGGCGGTAACCAAACACAAAGAAAATAGGACAAGATGGAACGGGATCGTTGTACATAAACGAGAGCCCAAGCAAACAGGACCGTTATACAAAACGGGAACCTGCAACGCGACTGTTGTACCAAACAAGACGCGGAATAAGTGACAAACATTGACTTGAAAAGACAAGGATGTCTGAAAAGTGATGTTGGTATCCTCTGTGCAGAGTACTTCAGGTTGAAAAGATATTATAAGTCGTACGTAATATACCTCAAAACTGGCCCATGCTGGCATGCATATGTTTGAATTTATGGCGTAATGTTCCATGACGATGGAAATGCTACGCTTTGGAGGATGCAAATGTAATGATGATTACTAGATGCAAATGCAAATGCAAATGGGGTCTCCCGACGAGGAGATAACAGATATCCCAGATGGCTTGACTGGGTAGGAACTGATGATCACTGCATTGATCGAATTAATCCTGATGAGGAGGAGATAACTCTGCGGGGAAAGTTGTCAATAATTCACTAGCTCTGAACAGCCGCCACTGCCAAAAATAAATTGGACTTTGAGATTGGAGCGCCAAGACCCTGCTGGAAATGGACCCTTCTTGAACTCTGATGGGGAAGTGAGAACCTCCTGACTTGGCTGGGAACCAAAGGCATGACACTGCCGAGGAAACAACTGTTGGGGAGGCAAATCACTCCTTATACTGCTGAGAATTGCCCCTGTCTGAAGGGATTGATGATCTTTGACAAGGAGGTACCCATGATGGTGAGAGTTCAAACCAGGTCTCAGCATGAGCGTAACTTCCAAATAAATCGTCTTTGAACATACAAAACTCAAACGCTCGAACATCCCTCGACCCCACGTCTTAGGAGCTCAATGAAATGCATGATTGCGATGCAAGTGACCTAATGAATGATGCAGATGAATGCGAAACGACGAGCCAATAGAGGGGATAAATAAGGAGGGAAAATTTTGAGGTATTACAGCTGCCCCTATTCAATCATCTGCATACCTGAACGAATAACTGCAACAGCTTTTAGACGTTCAAGGTATGGAGTGAATGAATATTCGAATAAAACCTGAAAATTTGCACACTGAGGGCAACAGAAATGCCATCTGCCCATTTATTTATTTATATTTTTTTTTTATTTTGACCTCTGAATAGGTAGCGAAAATAGAACCAGGTGGAAATATGCTGGGAAGAATGCCATCCTCGAATGACCACTCACACGGGATCCTCGGATCCAGTACTAAAACCCTCCTTGAATAGAAACACAATGGTATACCGGCCGCAGGCGATAACCATCAACAACAAAGACTGACCTCAGACAGACTTTGCAAACGAGACAAACTGACCTCGATCAATAAGCTCAAAAAAAAATGAACTACTATCCTCGAATAATAGCCACACAAAACAAAAAAAAAAGACCAACCGCAGAAGGACTTGAAGAAAAGAAATGCCATCCTCGAATGACAAATCAAAAGATCCTCGGATCCAACACGAAACCATCCTCGAATGGAGACGCAAAGGTATACCAGCCTCGACTGATAACCAAACACAAAGCTGACCTCAGACAGACTTTGCAAAAGAGACAAACTGACCTCGATCAATAAGCTCGAAAAGTGAACTACTATCCTCGAATAATAGCCACATTAACAAGCCAAACCTCAGAAGGACTTGAAGAAAAGAAATGTCATCCTCGAATGACAATTCAAAAGATCCTCGGATCTAACACGAAACCATCCTCGAATGGAAACGCAAAGGTATACCAGCCTCGACTGATAACCAAACACAAAGCTGACCTCAGACAGACTTTGCAAAAGAGACAAACTGACCTCGATCAATAAGCTCGAAAAGTGAACTACTATCCTCGAATAATAGCCACACAAAACAACAAGACCAACCTCGGAAGGACTTGAAGAAAAGAATGCCATCCTCAAATGACAAATCAAAAGATCCTCGGATCTAACACGAAACCATCCTCGAATGGAAACGCAAAGGTATACCAGCCTCGACTAATAACCAAACACAAAGCTGACCTCAGACAAACTTTGCAAAAGAGACAAACTGACCTCGATCAATAAGCTCGAAAAGTGAACTACTATCCTCGAATAATAGCCACACAAAACAACAAGACCAACCTCAGAAGGACTTGAAGAAAAGAAATGCCATCCTCGAATGACAAATCAAAAGATCCTCGGATCTAACACGAAACCATCCTCGAATGGAGACGCAAAGGTATACCAGCCTCGACTGATAACCAAACACAAAGCTGACCTCAGACAGACTTTGCAAAAGAGACAAACTGACCTCGATCAATAAGCTCAAAAAGTGAACTACTATCCTCGAATAATAGCCACAACAACAAGACCAACCTCGGAAGGACTTGAAGAAAAGAATGCCATCCTCAAATGACAAATCAAAAAGATCCTCGGATCTAACACGAAACCATCCTCGAATGGAGACGCAAAGGTATACCGGCCGCAGGCGGTAACCAAACACAAAGCTGACCTCAGACAGACTTTGCAAAAGAGACAAACTGACCTCGATCAATAAGCTCAAAAAGTGAACTACTATCCTCGAATAATAGCCACACAAAACAAAAACAAGACCAACCGCAGAAGGACTTGAAGAAAAGAAATGCCATCCTCGAATGACAAATCAAAAGATCCTCGGATCTAACACGAAACCATCCTCGAATGGAAACGCAAGGGTATACCAGCCTCGACTGATAACCAAACACAAAGCTGACCTCAGATAAACTTTGCAAAAGAGACAAACTGACCTCGATCAATAAGCTCGAAAAGTGAACTACTATCCTCGAATAATAGCCACACAAAACAACAAGACCAACCTCGGAAGGACTTGAAGAAAAGAAATGCCATCCTCGAATGACAAATCAAAAGATCCTCGGATCTAACACGAAACCATCCTCGAATGGAGACGCAAAGGTATACCGGCCGCAGGCGGTAACCAAACACAAAGCTGACCTCAGACAGACTTTGCAAAAGAGACAAACTGACCTCGATCAATAAGCTCAAAAAGTGAACTACTATCCTCGAATAATAGCCACACAAAACAAAAACAAGACCAACCGCAGAAGGACTTGAAGAAAAGAAATGCCATCCTCGAATGACAAATCAAAAGATCCTCGGATCTAACACGAAACCATCCTCGAATGGAAACGCAAGGGTATACCAGCCTCGACTGATAACCAAACACAAAGCTGACCTCAGATAAACTTTGCAAAAGAGACAAACTGACCTCGATCAATAAGCTCGAAAAGTGAACTACTATCCTCGAATAATAGCCACACAAAACAACAAGACCAACCTCGGAAGGACTTGAAGAAAAGAAATGCCATCCTCGAATGACAAATCAAAAGATCCTCGGATCTAACACGAAACCATCCTCGAATGGAGACGCAAAGGTATACCGGCCGCAGGCGGTAACCAAACACAAAGAAAATAGGACAAGATGGAACGGGATCGTTGTACATAAACGAGAGCCCAAGCAAACAGGACCGTTATACAAAACGGGAACCTGCAACGCGACTGTTGTACCAAACAAGACGCGGAATAAGTGACAAACATTGACTTGAAAAGACAAGGATGTCTGAAAAGTGATGTTGGTATCCTCTGTGCAGAGTACTTCAGGTTGAAAAGATATTATAAGTCGTACGTAATATACCTCAAAACTGGCCCATGCTGGCATGCATATGTTTGAATTTATGGCGTAATGCTCCATGACGATGGAAATGCTACGCTTTGGAGGATGCAAATGTAATGATGATTACTAGATGCAAATGCAAATGCAAATGGGGTCTCCCGACGAGGAGATAACAGATATCCCAGATGGCTTGACTGGGTAGGAACTGATGATCACTGCATTGATCGAATTAATCCTGATGAGGAGGAGATAACTCTGCGGGGAAAGTTGTCAATAATTCACTAGCTCTGAACAGCCGCCACTGCCAAAAATAAATTGGACTTTGAGATTGGAGCGCCAAGACCCTGCTGGAAATGGACCCTTCTTGAACTCTGATGGGGAAGTGAGAACCTCCTGACTTGGCTGGGAACCAAAGGCATGACACTGCCGAGGAAACAACTGCTGGGGAGGCAAATCACTCCTTATACTGCTGAGAATTGCCCCTGTCTGAAGGGATTTATGATCTTTGACAAGGAGGTACCCATGATGGTGAGAGTTCAAACCAGGTCTCAGCATGAGCGTAACTTCCAAATAAATCGTCTTTGAACATACAAAACTCAAACGCTCGAACATCCCTCGACCCCACGTCTTAGGAGCTCAATGAAATGCATGATTGCGATGCAAGTGACCTAATGAATGATGCAGATGAATGCGAAACGACGAGCCAATAGAGGGGATAAATAAGGAGGGCAAATTTTGAGGTATTACAGCTGCCCCTATTCAATCATCTGCATACCTGAACGAATAAATGCAACAGCTTTTAGACGTTCAAGGTATGGAGTGAATGAATATTCGAATAAAACCTGAAAATTTGCACACTGAGGGCAACAGAAATGCCATCTGCCCATTTATTTATTTATATTTTTTTTTTATTTTGACCTCTGAATAGGTAGCGAAAATAGAACCAGGTGGAAATATGCTGGGAAGAATGCCATCCTCGAATGACCACTCACACGGGATCCTCGGATCCAGTACTAAAACCCTCCTTGAATAGAAACACAATGGTATACCGGCCGCAGGCGATAACCATCAACAACAAAGACTGACCTCAGACAGACTTTGCAAACGAGACAAACTGACCTCGATCAATAAGCTCAAAAAAAAATGAACTACTATCCTCGAATAATAGCCACACAAAACAAAAAAAAAGACCAACCGCAGAAGGACTTGAAGAAAAGAAATGCCATCCTCGAATGACAAATCAAAAGATCCTCGGATCCAACACGAAACCATCCTCGAATGGAGACGCAAAGGTATACCAGCCTCGACTGATAACCAAACACAAAGCTGACCTCAGACAGACTTTGCAAAAGAGACAAACTGACCTCGATCAATAAGCTCGAAAAGTGAACTACTATCCTCGAATAATAGCCACAACAACAAGCCAAACCTCAGAAGGACTTGAAGAAAAGAAATGCCATCCTCGAATGACAATTCAAAAGATCCTCGGATCTAACACGAAACCATCCTCGAATGGAAACGCAAAGGTATACCAGCCTCGACTGATAACCAAACACAAAGCTGACCTCAGACAGACTTTGCAAAAGAGACAAACTGACCTCGATCAATAAGCTCGAAAAGTGAACTACTATCCTCGAATAATAGCCACACAAAACAACAAGACCAACCTCGGAAGGACTTGAAGAAAAGAAATGCCATCCTCGAATGACAAATCAAAAGATCCTCGGATCTAACACGAAACCATCCTCGAATGGAGACGCAAAGGTATACCAGCCTCGACTGATAACCAAACACAAAGCTGACCTCAGACAGACTTTGCAAAAGAGACAAACTGACCTCGATCAATAAGCTCAAAAAGTGAACTACTATCCTCGAATAATAGCCACAACAACAAGACCAACCTCGGAAGGACTTGAAGAAAAGAATGCCATCCTCAAATGACAAATCAAAAAGATCCTCGGATCTAACACGAAACCATCCTCGAATGGAGACGCAAAGGTATACCGGCCGCAGGCGGTAACCAAACACAAAGCTGACCTCAGACAGACTTTGCAAAAGAGACAAACTGACCTCGATCAATAAGCTCAAAAAGTGAACTACTATCCTCGAATAATAGCCACACAAAACAAAAACAAGACCAACCGCAGAAGGACTTGAAGAAAAGAAATGCCATCCTCGAATGACAAATCAAAAGATCCTCGGATCTAACACGAAACCATCCTCGAATGGAAACGCAAGGGTATACCAGCCTCAACTGATAACCAAACACAAAGCTGACCTCAGACAAACTTTGCAAAAGAGACAAACTGACCTCGATCAATAAGCTCGAAAAGTGAACTACTATCCTCGAATAATAGCCACACAAAACAACAAGACCAACCTCGGAAGGACTTGAATAAAAGAAATGCCATCCTCGAATGACAAATCAAAAGATCCTCGGATCTAACACGAAACCATCCTCGAATGGAGACGCAAAGGTATACCGGCCGCAGGCGGTAACCAAACACAAAGAAAATAGGACAAGATGGAACGGGATCGTTGTACATAAACGAGAGCCCAAGAAAACAGGACCGTTTGTCGCTCCCGATAAATGGGTATGGGCCCTAGGTCTAGATAAAGGTACAGACGCGAACGGTCGGCGAGAGGGACAATGGGAACACACAGTCGTGAACTCACTGGAGATGAATAGAGTCGCCAGCCAGGCATTTTTATCCCGGAGGAAAGGCAATGCTGCATAGACCTAGAAAGACATGGATAAGACGGTTGCGAACCAGAGAGACTGAGAAAGGGGGTTGGTTACAACCTGGGAAGGTATTAGCACCCAGATTGTCCGCCGTACTCGACGGGATCCACGCTTAAAAGATTTGTGTTTTAAAAGGGGTAGTGTCAGTGCAATCTGTGTGTAACATAGCTGGAAGAAAGTGTACAGGTGTCAGTGTAAAAGAAGTGTGAAGTGTATATATGCAGTGTCAGTGTAAGAATGAGAATAAAATGCTCAAGATCATGAGGCTAAAGAAATGATGCTGGAAGAGGGGGAATGTACAGAGACTTTTGTTCGATAACCGTTAAGTTATGCCTACGTATCCTCTCGTGCAATGAGGAAGTCAGAACACCGTAGTTCGACCCTAAGAGACTGAAAGATGAATTGACTTGTGAACTGCTTACTTATTTATGCTCAAGTGTATGACCTGTCTGGCTCAGGTGCTTACTGTCTTGCATTAGACGGAAGAAGCAAGTTCTCGTTTATGAGTGAATGAGATGAGAAAAGAATCCCAGAGGAGACGATTATTGTTTGTTTTTGAGTTTTCAGTCTTTTATTACTTTTGGAGTTTGTCATAAGTTAATGAGCTTAAGCCTAAACCAATGGATTTAGTAAACTCATCACATCTTCCCTCTGATTCGGGGTAATGAGAATACCTTAAGTGTGAAGTCAGCTTCTCACACTTAAACACCTTTGGTGTAGGATTAAGATCATTATCTTACTTGTGATTATTTAGATGTTTTTGGGGTTTTTGTTTAGTGTTAAGTAATGAGGTTAAGCCATAATCAAGGATTAAACAGACTCATTACACCATCCTAATAGAAGGATGATAGATGAGAATGTTTAAGCTGAGGAAAGCTCCTCAACTTAATCCATGATTAGGGATTAAACTCATGACAAAACAAAACTTTTGATTAAGTGGATTTTATTTAATGGTATGATGATGAAGTGAATTTTATGATTTGTAAGACTACTTGAGGGGGACTTGTCCATTAACACTAGGGTTAGTCCTTCTTAACCATTTAAGGAAGAATTAGAACCCTAATGCAAGGCCCAAGTTACAAGTGTGATGTCTTGATACTTATTAAGTGAATTGATTAAAATATTTAAACACATTAAGGGTTTAACACTTAGGATTAAAGTTATACACTCCATCCTAAGAGAAGGATGCAGGCATAAGCTTAATCACAAAGCCTTAAAGCCTTTAGGGTTTAGTCCCTGATTATGAGATGAGAAGAGAGGACTCAAAGAGACACAAAGGTAAAACTAAGTGGGGTGACTAATCAAAACCCTAATCATTGTCATGCTTGGTTGTTCCTAAGGTTTGTGAGGTTTACAAGAGCAATCTTCAATGGAACCACCAGGAAGCAGATGAAAAGGAGCCAAGAGAGGCAAAGTAACTTGCTTCATTCAAGAAGTCAAGTCACTTGAAGAAAGAAAGTAAGAAGAAGAAGAATGAGCAAGCTCAATCTCAAACACATATCAAAATGCAGCAAGGATGCAAATGAGAGATGAGAAGAAAGTATGAGAAGTGAAGGCAAATCCACTTCTCAAAATCACTTACCACCTGAAAGGTTAGAAAAGAAATGCAATGCAATGCAAAGTGGGGTGGAATGACATGATGAAAACCAAAACCAGAAGCATATATGTGATGTTAATGATGCTATGAGATGCTAAAAACCAGAAACAACACATGTGGATGATCATACAAGCTTATGAATGCAAATGAAGCAAGTTAGAGCACATGAACATACATGAAAAGTTATGGAAGGCACATGGCATACAACATGACAAATGCAAGATGCAATGATCAAACATGCTTTCAATATGTCTTATGATGTCAAATGAATCAAATGGATGCTTGAGATGTCATGGCAAGTCATGTTATGCAAGAGAATGCAAGATGGATGCATATGGAAGCCCAAATTAGGGTTTATGAGTCATACATCAAACACAAACCAAAATCAGAAGCAAACAACATTACAAAAATTAAAAATGCCACACAAAGGACCCCTAATCCTATACTAAACCAAAGCCCAAAGGAAAGGTCTCAACTCTTAACCAAATGAAAGTTGTGATTTTTACAAGTTTTTAGGGTTTTTAGGGTTTCCAAACAAAAGAAATGTCAAACAATTTGAAAATGCAAGATCAAATCATGGCCATTTTATCTCAAAAACTACATGCTAAACACAATGCAATGCAAAAAGAATCAATGTCCAACTCTTCATGAATAGGCAGAAATGATTTTTTGAACTTTGGATCAAAATAATGCACAAAAATGATTTTAATTCAATGGGAAATTCTTAAAATGCATCAAGATCAAAAAATAAATTTGGTTTGAAGGTTGGACAATGTTTCTAAATGTCTTAGAACATTTCATGAATTTTTTGGTGATTTTTAAATACCTAAAAGTATTTTTAATAAATTAATTTCCATTAATCAATTAAAAATAATCCTTTAAATATTTAAAAATACTTTTTTAATGCTAAAAATAAAAACAAAAATATTTTTGTGTCATAAAAATTAATAAAACTCTTGAGAAAAAGTTTCATAATTTTTAAACAATTTTTACTATTTTTAACAAATTATGCAAAACAAATGAAATAAATATGAAAAATAAATGAATTTTAAACTGAAATATAGAAAGTATGTTGATCCAACGCGTGAGATTTAAAATGGCCAGGGCGGGAATTGACTTGGCGCGGGAATGAACGGCTCACATTCAAACTGACTTAATTACACTTAGCCCTAATTAATCAAACCCTAATTACTCTCAGGCGACCGGAACACTGTTCCGGTCGTCTTCTCCGGCTACACCATTTTCCTATCTCCCTCAATACGCCATGAAATCATGCCAAAATCTCCAGAATCAAACCTTAGCTCATTCTAAACAAGATTCCAGCAACAAACATCATTTATTTCAACACACAAACAAGATTCGAATCAAACATTCAAAACTGCAAAAATTTCAGAAACATCATACAGGCTCATTTCTCACTCTTTTTCAAAAGTAACAAGTTCAGTGTGATCAGTGAAGCATGCTTTACCATTTAGAAACTTAAAAAAGCAAGTTCTGGAAAAAAAAAGTTCATGGAGTCACCTGAGATTGAACTTTTGATTCAGGAGCTTTCTGGATGGTTCTTTGGCTCAAACAGGTCCCAATGATCCCCCTTTGAAGCTTTGGACACTTGGTTGGAGTTTAAACAGCCTCTTGAGTGAGTTTGCAAGAGTTCTGACCAAGGGAGTGTGAAAATCGTGTTTGTGATATGGAGGGTCTCAGGCCAAAACAAGGGTTGGTTTCTGGTCCATGATACAAGGTGAGTTGATTGGTGGAACTTATTTGAATGTTTGTGAGTTGTGGAGGCAGTTTCGAAAGGTTTTGCAAGTGAGGGTGTAAATGGAGAAGTGGAGTTCTTGCTGGTTTCAGGCTTAGGCTTTGCTTGGTTTAGGCTCTATGGAACATGGTGAAATGATTGGTGAAGTTGGTTTGAGTGTTTGTGAGCTGGGCAGAGAGATTCGAAGAGAAAATGCAAAATGGGGTGGTTTTTGTGAATGTGATGCTATGGTGTGTTTCAGCTTGGCCTCTTGATATGTTTGGCTTGCAAATGGATAGTATAAAATAATCCTATAGGTCAGATGATTTGACCTGGCCTTTATTGATTGGTAAGTTCACTTTTGCCAAAAGTCCACTCTTTGTGTAAGGAAAGCATGGCTTGGTTCTAGGCTTGGTACAAGGGCTAGGGCTGGCGCAGCATGGTGAGGTGAGATGCTATGGCTGGTTCAGCATCCAAGAAATCAAGTGGGTGAAGTGTCATGAGTGATTTTGCAAGTTGGCTCCTTTTGAAACTTCATGAAAAAGTCTTGTTATACAAACCATGAACATGAGAAACTTTGGTCCAATTATGATTTTTAGAACTCATGTGATGTTTGTACATTGGTTTGAAGTGAACTAGAAGTTACAAATGGCCTTGGTTCATGATTTTGCAAACTTTCCATTTAGTGCACATCTTGAAAATCAATGATTTTTGCCAACTTTGTCACACCATAACTTTTGATCCAAAATGAATTAGGTCATGTTCTTGTACTTTTTGAAAAGGGAAAAATGTATTCTACAACTTTCATGACCAAAGTTTTCTCATTTGAAGCATTTTTGGATCAAGAATCAAGGCTTGAAAAATGGCACAAAATGACATATTCTTGAAAAGTCAAACATGCCCTAAAAAGTCAACTTTGCAAAAACTTCAAATTCAAGATTTTTGTGAACTTCAAACTTCTTCCATGATCAAATAAAGATCATATACACTCAAATTGATGAAGAATGCCCATTGGTTGGGTCATTGGGGGCCTCAGATGCCCTGATTTTGCACTGACTTGTCTGAAAAGTCAACTCTTGATCAAATGACTTCCCCATGGAATTTCTTCATGAAAATTGATATGCATTCTCCCTATACCATATAGAGACCAATGGAAACAAGAATGACCAAAAAATTTGGAGTTATGGCCTCTGAAACCAAAACCCTAATTTTAGGTCAACTGTGCAGTCAAACTTGGCTCTGCATCCACACCAATCCCAGTTCTTGTGATTCTTTTGCATTTTTTACTTTGAGAGGATGCAATATGATATAAGGACACACATGGGTCCCTTTGAAGTGATTGGTGGCCTTTGGAGTGGCTCAGGAAGCTCTTGGATTGCTCAGATCACAAACCCTAGGTGCAGATGACTTAGAAACTATGCAGTGAATCAAAAATGAGATATGAGATGATATGATTGTGATCATGCATATGAAAAGATCACAAGCCATGGTGTGAATGGGTGAGGGCAAATTTGGGGTGTTTACAGCTGCCCCTATTCAAACATGAGTTAGCCGTGCAGGTTGTAAGCGACGGCTTAGCAGGCAAACAAGATAACTTGTGGTTGAATACCAAAGACAGTCCAAAATTTGCACTCACGGAATGAAGAAGAAAAGGGATATAGGTTGTAAAATAAAATAAAGTATATTGTAAAGTGTGGGAAATAAAGCAATGACGGGGACGGCCGACATGCTGGGGATAAAAGATAAAGCCAAGACGGGGACGGCCGACTAGATGGGAAAAATAAGGAATTATGATGGGGACGGCCATCAAGGTAAAGTTTTAAAATTCTCTGGGGATTGGTGAAACATGACGGGGACGGCCATCAAGTTCATAAAGTAAAGTAACCAAAGATGGGGACAGCCATCGGGCTAAAAAAGAAAAGGGACCACGACGGGGACGGCCATCGGGTTAAAGAATAAATGAAATAAACAGATGATGGGGTACGGCCATCAAAGGTGAAGGACGATCACCTAGCAGGGGACGGCTTCTCTGTCGGGGAATAAAGGAAAAATGATGGGGACGGCCATCAAAGGTGGAGGACGACCACCTGGCAGGGTACGGCTGCCGAAAATATCAACGACGGGGACGGCCATCGGATGAGCATGATGGAGGACGACCATCAAGAGGTGGAGGACGACCACCTAGCAGGGGACGGCTGCTCTCAGGGTTTATCATGACATAGGACGAATGCCAGATAACCAAAATCAACAATGGGGACGGCCATTGGATAAAATTGATGAAGGACGATCATCAAAAGGGTGGAGGACGACCACCTAGCAGGGGACGGCTGCTAAAATCAACGATGGGGACGGCCATCGGATGAGCATGATGGAGGACGACCATCAAGAGGTGGAGGACGACCACCTAGCAGGGTACGGCTGCTCTCAGGTTTTATCATAACACAGGACGAGTGTTAGATAAAAGGAAATATGCTTTGTTGACAATCTGCTGGGGAGTAGTTAAACACGGACGAGTATTTACATCCAAGAAACAGAAGGTATAAGTGTTTAGATGTTGTGTATAGATTAGAGATGCGGACGAGCATCCCTAAGACTACGATACGGACGAGTATCGGGTAGAAACACCTACTGGCGCATGTTCAAAGATGATGATACGGACGAATATCAACTGGTTAACAGAGAACACGGACGAGTGTTGAATCTGAGAGGACTCTTCTGGCGAAAAGTAGACACAGGCGAGTGTCTAAATTCGAGAAGACAAAAGTGTTTGACACAGTGTATGGATTAAAGATGCGGATGAGCATCCTTAAGACTATGATACGGACGAGTATCATGTAGAAACAAACGCTTGACGCATGTTCTGAGATGATGATACGGACGAGTACCATCTGGTTAACAAAGAACAAAGACCAATGTTGAATCTGTGGGGATATGAATGGTATATACAAGATACGGACGAGTATCTGTATGGGTGTATCATGAGTAAAATATGAACAAATATCTGATATACAAAGTGTAGGTGACGGCGCTGGGGATACGACACGGACGGGTGCCAAGAAAGTGTATATAAGTATATGTGAGTGCAAAGAGGATGTCTTTGGCTTTCTGCCGGGGTATGACACGGACGGGTGTCAGGACGTGTCTGTAATACGGGTAGTCTTGCTTGCAAAGAGTGTTCAGGCGACTTTACTGGGGAGTGATGACACGGACGGGTGTCGAGGGAGTATATACTGGTGTTTATGATTTGTGAGGCAACTGCTTCTGCTGGGGACCCCGGTGGGGATTTTTTTCTGTACATTGATGAACTATCATCATTCACAAGTGTTGATTCATAACATGGCTTATGATTATGCTATATGCTTGGTTTTTGCCGTAATGCTCCATGTTAAAACGGAATGCTACGCTTTGTGGGTGAATATGATGCGAATGCTATGATTGCAGAGATACCAAACCGGGATCCGGGTCCCGTTGCTGCGACGATCCTCGATCGATCTGTTTGAAGTAGACGTCCCAGCTGGGAATGAGATCATTAGTAGATCTGATGAGATATCCGCTTGGGGATTCGGGCCACTGATAGACCTATCCTTTATAAATGAGAGACCCAGCTGGGGTTTGTAGAAGCTTTCTTCACTCTGTTGTGATCTTCTATGCGCTGCTCTTCTGGATAAAGGTTGAAGCTCTGTGGGGAGATAGCTCTCTGACTTTTGTGCCCGACTGAGGGTGAAATGGCAACTCGGCTGGGGAGAGGGCACCTCGAGTGCTAAAATTGAGTGTTGACTTGCCAGCTTGCTGGGATGAAGCTTACATGCCCCAAGTTGCGTTCTGGATACCTGCAATCCTGAAAAAGATAAAGAAACGCACAAGATAATCCCGAGGTATCCTTTACTGGATTCCGTCATAGGAGTTTAGATACTTCTGAGAGTAAGCATATTTCCTGCAAGCATGTTTTTATTTGAAGATAGGCATCTGTATTCTTATGCAATCAGTTTTTTCTTTTAAGACATCAGACATTTTTTTGCAAATAAAACGTACAAAACGAGACATGACTGAAAATCTGATTTTATTAATTCATATGCCCTGAATTGGCGAGATACGGTCAAAGGAACATATCCCCTGAAATGAGGAGATTGTTACAAATTGAGAAACAAAATGCTGGCAATGTTGATGATGCTTTCAAAGAGCATCCTCTTCACTATGACTCGTATGACTTTTGACGTTCTTCTCACCTTGCTTTCTGAAGAATGTTGATTCTGATTGAAGCTTGATCCTCACCAAGTTGTAGACGATACAGACGAATTCAGAATGCAGTTGTTCGCTTATTCCCTTATTTTGCATGGATCGCCCTTTCGGGTTTTCAATCCATCGGGATACCCATTTTTGCCTGAGCTGTCCAATGCGGCTTTTCAACTCAGCGGGTGTACATTTTTTATTCATTTTCCCTTATTTTTTCCCGAGTCTTTTATTCTGTTTTTGACTCGCCGGGATGCCCTATTTTTGCCTGGACTTACATTCTATTTTTATGTCCAGCGGGTCATTTTTATGCGAAGTATTTTTTAACCGCATCTGAATTCACAGGGGACGGGAAATCTTCACCATCCATGGTGCTGAGCATCAGTGCTCCACCAGAGAAAACTTTCTTTACTACAAATGGTCCTTCATAATTTGGAGTCCATTTGCCCCTGTGGTCTGTATGAGGAGGGAGGATTCTTTTCAGCACAAGATCTCCTACTTGGTACCCTCGGTGCCTGACTTTCTGATCGAAGGCTTTCTTCATTCTTTTCTGATACAACTGCCCATGACAGATTGCAGCCAACCTCTTCTCTTCAATCAGACTCAATTGTTCAAATCGGGACCTGACCCATTCTGCTTCACTCAGTTTAACATCCATTAGTACCCGCAGAGAGGGTAATTCAACTTCAACAGGTAGGACTGCTTCCATACCATACACAAGCTGATACGGTGTTGCCCCAGTGGATGTTCTGATTGACGTGCGGTACCCATGCAAGGCAAATGGTAGCATTTCATGCCAGTCTTTGTAAGTGACTACCATCTTCTGCACAATCTTCTTGATATTCTTATTAGCTGCCTCAACAGCGCCATTCATCTTTGGCCTGTATGGAGAAGAATTGTGATGTTGGATCTTGAAGTCCCGGCACAGCTCCGCCATCATTTTGTTGTTCAAGTTGGAACCATTATCAGTAATGATTCGCTCGGGAACTCCATATCGACAGATGATATCTCTCTTCAGAAATCTGGCTACCACTTGTCTTGTAACATTGGCATAGGAAGCTGCTTCGACCCACTTGGTGAAATAATCAATGGCAATCAGGATGAATCTGTGGCCATTCGAAGCAGTCGGTTTAATCTTGCCAATCATATCAATGCCCCACATGGCAAAGGGCCATGGTGAAGACATGATGTTCAGAGGATTGGGAGGCACATGCACCTTATCTGCATAAATCTGGCATTTATGGCATTTTCTGGCATAGGCGCAACAGTCTGCATCCATAGTGTTCCAATAATACCCTGATCTTAACAATTTCTTAGCCATGGCATGCCCTCCGGCATGGGTACCAAAGGATCCTTCGTGCACTTCATGCATCAACAAATCTGCTTCTGTCTTATCAACACATCTGAGGAGTACCATATCAAAGTTCCTTTTGTATAAAGACCCATCAGTGTTCAGGAAGAAACTGCCAGCAAGCCTTCTCAAAGTCTTCTTATCATTGGAAGATGCCCCAGGTGGGTATGTTTGATCCTCCAAGAAGCACTTAATGTCATGGAACCAAGGCTTATCATTTCTAACAACATCTTCCGCGAACACATATGCTGGTCTGTCAAGTCTGGACACTGAAATCTGAGGTACAAAGTTGGCAGTCTGAACTTTGATCATGGACGAAATGGTAGCCAGGGCATCTGCAAACTGATTCTCGTCCCGAGGGATATACTCAAGCTTGACTGTTGTGAAGAAAGTCAATAACCTCCTTGTATAATCCCTGTAAGGAATCAGATGATCCTGGTGTGTGTACCATTTGCCGTTGGTTTGATTGACTACCAAAGCTGAATCTCCGAATACAGTCAATGTCTTGATCCTGAGGTCAATGGCTTCCTCAAGACCCATAATGCAAGCTTCGTATTCAGCTTCGTTGTTAGTGCAATTGAAAGTGAGCTTTGCCGAGAAAGGCATGTGAACTCCTTTGGGTGTAATGAGTACTGCACCAACACCACGACCATTCATGTTAACAGCCCCATCAAACATCATAGTCCATTCTTCTTCCGGGTCAGGCCCTTCAGTGTGAACAGGCTCTTCATGATCTTTTGCTTTTATGAACATGATGTCTTCATCAGGGAAGTCAAATCTCATAGGCTGGTAATCATCAATAGGTTGCTCAGCAAGATATTCAGACAATACACTGCCCTTGATGGCTTTCTGAGAAGTGTACTGGATGTCATATTCTGTGAGAATCATCTGCCATCTTGCAACCCGTCCGGTAAGTGCTGGCTTCTCAAATATATACTTGACTGGGTCCATTTTAGAGATCAACAAAGTAGTGTGGGTCAACATATACTGTCTCAGTCGGCGAGCAGCCCACGCTAAAGCACAACAAGTTTTCTCGAGCAGTGAATAACGTTGTTCACAGTCGGTAAACTTTTTGCTTAGGTAGTATATTGCATACTCTTTTCGACCAGACTCGTCATGCTGGCCCAACACACACCCCATCGACTCTTCTAATACTGTCAGGTACATTATCAGAGGTCTTCCTTCAACTGGAGGCATAAGGATTGGAGGTTCTTGTAAGTATTCTTTGATCTTGTGAAAAGCCCTTTGGCAGTCTTCGTTCCACCTGACCGTCTGTTCTTTTCTCAGCAGTTTGAACAAGGGTTCACAAGTTGCTGTAAGGTGAGATATGAACCGCGAGATGTAGTTCAATCGACCTAAGAACCCTCGAACTTCTTTCTCAGTTTTCGGTGCAGGCATCTCTTGGATGGCTTTGACTTTGTCAGGGTCAACTTCAATCCCCTTCTCGCTTACAATAAAGCCCAGCAGCTTACCAGATCTCACCCCGAATGTGCATTTGTTGGGGTTCAGCTTCAGCTGGTACTTCCTCAGACGCTTGAATAGCTTCAGCAGATTCACCAGGTGATCTTCTTCAGTAAGGGACTTGGCAATCATGTCATCCACATAACATTCTATTTCTTTATGGATCATATCGTGGAATAATGTTACCATAGCCCGTTGATATGTGGCACCAGCATTCTTCAGCCCAAATGGCATTACCTTGTAACAGAACGTGCCCCAGGGTGTGATGAAGGTTGTCTTTTCCATGTCTTCAGGAGACATCTTGATCTGATTGTATCCTGAAAATCCGTCCATGAAGGAGAATACCGAAAACTGAGCCGTGTTATCCACCAATACATCGATGTGAGGTAATGGGAAGTCATCTTTTGGGATGGCTCTGTTCAGATCCCGGTAGTCAACACACATCCTTACTTTGCCGTCTTTCTTAGGTACAGGTACTATGTTAGCAACCCACGGCGGATAGCTAGTTACAGCAAGGAACCCGGCGTCCCACTGCTTCTGTACCTTTTCTTTGATTTTCATTGCCATATCTGGGCGAGTACGGCGC
Source organism: Lathyrus aphaca (assembly GCA_963966055.1). Lineage (NCBI taxonomy): Eukaryota > Viridiplantae > Streptophyta > Magnoliopsida > Fabales > Fabaceae > Lathyrus > Lathyrus aphaca. Next base: position 303,661,413 of record OZ014523.1, on the reverse strand, counting down.
AGTTTCTGTTTAACCGGCGGGCATTCTTCTCTTAAAGGCAGCTTGTGCACAACAATGTCGGTGTCCAAACCTGGCATGTCTTGATAAGACCAAGCAAACACGTCCACATACTCTTGAAGCAGGTCAATCAGTTGTCTCTTCACTGAGTCTTGCAGGCAGGCCCCGATTTTAACCTCTTTCACGTCTTCATCTGTACCAAGATTGATCACTTCAACCTCCTCCCTGTGAGGAGTAATAACCTTTTCCTCTTGTCTTAACAACCTGGCTAGCTCTTCGGGAAGCTCATACTCTTCTTCAACCCCTTCATCAGCTTGATTGATTGGATTGTCAAAGTCATACGAAGTCCTAGCCGTGTTGTTGTTGGTGTTGTCTGGAAGACACTCTCTGCAAGGGTTCAGTTTGTTCATTTTAGTGATTTGATTTTAATCTTGTTTTAGAAAAGTGAAATAAGATTGTCATTTTGAAAACACTGCCATTTATTTTTTGTACAAAAAGAAAAATGGAAAAACAGTGAGCGGAAAAGAAAAAGACTCGTTTGCAAAAAGATGTCTGATATTTCATTGATTAATCTTGTTGCACAAAAAGTACAGATGGCCCGATTACAAAATGAGTCTTGTCATCTTGGGCAAGATGCAAGACTTTGATGCATGCTATAAAAATACAGGAAATAATAATTACTCTGCATGAGTAACTCTTATAATTTCCTGGGAAGACCAGTTTGAGATACTGCTCCCCGGGACCTTTGGACGAATCCATCTTTCCAGGTTGCGTTCTTCTTCCAGCTCGTCTTCCAAACAGTTGACAGCATCAGGGGTGAGCATCCCCCCGCTCACAAAGTTGGGCTCTTTCGCAGCCTCTGCTTGATCTTGTTGAGTTGGTTTGTAACCCAACCCAAATCTGTCCTCTTTCTTCTCCACCGATAGCAGTTTGCCCCAGCCTTGGGCGTTTCCTCCCTCAACAACCTTCTGGGCTTGTTGGTATGATGATATTGAAGTACCAGGCACAGCAAATGTTTCATTCACATTCAAGGCTTCGAATCCTTGGCTCATTGTTTCGTGGATCTCCCCATCCATCTCAATATACATATAGGTAGCCAGGTGGCTGACAAAAATGTCCTCCTCTCCACAGATTGTAACGATTTGACCCTCCCACTCGTATTTTAACTTCTGGTGAAGGGTAGAGGTCACGGCGCCAGCGGCGTGAATCCATGGCCTACCCAATAAACAGCTGTAGGCGGGCTGTATATCCATCACGTAGAAGGTCGTTTTAAAGGTTTGCGGGCCAATCATTATGGGCAACTCAATCTCTCCCAGAACCGATCTCTTTGAACCATCAAAGGCTCTTACCACCAGGTTGCTGGGTCTCAACGCCAATCCATCATATTCTAGCTTCACCAAGGCCTTCTTAGGTAAGACATTGAGGGATGACCCCGTGTCTACCAGCACATGGGAAAGGACAGCACCTTTACATTCCATGGTTATGTGCAAGGCTTTGTTATGGTTGCGGCCTTCCGTCGTCAAATCAGTATTGGTGAACCCTAGCCCGTGACTAGCATTAACATTTCCAACTACAGCTTCCAACCGATTGACGGTGATCTCTTCAGGCACGTAAGCTGCGTGCAGGACTTTGAGTAGTGCATTCCGATGGGCTTCGGAGCACATAAGCAATGATAGGATTGAGATCTTGGAAGGCGTCTGATGAAGCTGATCCACTACTTTATAATCACTCTTTTTGATGATTCGCATGAACTCATCAACCTCTTGATCGAAGGGTGTCTTGAAGGCTTCTTTAACAGTCTGCTCTTCCTGCACCAAGCTTTTTCCTTTTGCCTTGGCAGCAGCTTCTGCTTCGGCAGTGGGTCTCTGAATTTGTGGAGAGAAAAGACGTCCGCTTCGAGTGAAGCCTCCGCCTCCTCCCACATTGTCAATTTGTGGTGCGGGTGTTGATGATTCAAAAGTGATTCTTTGTCCTTCGCAGTACAGGTCAGAGCCGTAATGCCAGGGGATAGCATTATTGCTTTTATAGGGTACTGGTCCAGGCACCGTGATAGTGACTGGACTGACTGCAGCTGCGGAAGGAATTGTGATAGTTTGCGGGTCATAATAAATTGTAACTGGTGCAATGATGGGAGCAGCACCTTCCGAGTTGTAGACAGAGTTGTTTTCAGGATCATAAAATAATGTGACAGTTGAGACATCTTCATGATTTGTTACTGGTGTTGTAGGAGACATTGGTGGAAGGATGGGTGTTGTTGTTGTAGGAGTTTCAAAATGGAGTGGTGCTGGAGTTGTAGAAGAAAAATTTATTGATAACTGATCAGTTGAGATGATAGATGAAGTACTTGTTGATGAAACTGAAGAATTGTCAGGAACAATGGTTGTTGCAGTTGTAGGAGGTTCTGGAGCTGTTGCTGATGAGATTGCTGGATTTGTAGGAAATGATGTGGTGATCTGAAGTTGGCCACTCTGAATGAGACCGTCTATGCCATTCCTCAGGTTATCGCACCCATTGACTGAGATATTGCAGTAAGCACACCCCAACTCACACCCCGGGAACATTTGACATTCGAGGAGTTGAGCCTTAATTTCTACCAACGGTGTCCGGATCTGACCCACACTGGTTATTAAATAAGACGGCTTGTCTTCTTCAATAGCGTTAATTCTGGGACCACCGTGGTTTGGCATTGGGTTCTTATTGACATTGGGTGGTGGTGCGAAATTCAGAGCTTTTGAGTCTACCAGGTCTTGTACCTTCATGTGCAGAGCTCTGCACTTTTCTGTACTGTGGCCAGGTGCATTTGAATGAAAAGCACATCTGGCGTTGGAGTCATAATTCCTGGGTAAACTGTTGGGATCTGGAGGTGCCAACGTCCTTAGCTCAACCAGGTTGAGTTTCAGGAGTTGTGGCAGTAGAGTAGCATATGGCATAGGGATCGGATCGATTACCCTGTTGGCTTGAGAAGGCCTCTGCTGGAATGGCCTTTGCTGGTTGTTGTTGGTGGTGTTGCTGTTGTTGTAATTTCTCGGAGGATACTGATTCTGTTGATGGTACTGAGGTTGTGGCTGATAGTTTTGTTGCGGAGATTGATAAACTGGTTGAGGATGAGCTGGAGCAGGAATGGTGACTGCTGCCACTGATCTGTGAACATATTGGGGTCTGCAAAAGGCTTCCTTGTACTACTGGACGAGCTTGCACCGTTGTCTGAGATCTTACCCATCTTCAATAGGCTTTCAATTCTCTCCCCAGCTATGACAACATCCGCAAAGCTAGTGGAAGAGAAAGCAGCCAGCCTGTCAATGTAAGTCCCCTGAAGGGTGTTCATGAACATATCTGCCATTTCCCTTTCAGACATAGGTGGCTGAACAGCAGTAGCCAATTGCCTCCATCTCTGGGCATATTCTCGGAAACTTTCCCTTGACGACTGCGACATTCCCATTAGGAGAGTCCTGTTGGGTGCCATGTCTAAGTTGTACTGATACTGTCTGATGAAGGCCTCTGCCAGGTCCTTCCAGCATCTGATAGTTGCCCTTGTCAAGTGAGAGTACCATTCTCTTGACGCTCCAGTTAAGCTATCCTCGAAATAGAACATCCAGAGCTTCTCATCCATCGTATAGGCCTTCAGCCTTCCCAGAAACGACTGTAAATGAGTCTGGGGGCATGAAGTCCCGTTGTATTTTTCAAAACAAGGAGGCTTAAACTTATGGGGGATCCTGACCCCGTCTACCAAGCCCATGTCCATGACATCGAAACCCAGAGAATTTTGAGATTCTAAGGACCTCAATTTCTCAGCTATCTCATCCAACCTTCTATCATAAGCTTCTTCCCCAACACCCATTACTGTAAACTGATCCTCTTGGGGGTCTTCTTGAAGTACCCTGGCTGCAGTGGCAGTCCCTTGAACATTTGCAGGGATGTTGACCTCAGGATGGAGGTGTGGTCCAAATACAGGGGGGTTAACATGAGGTTGGACCCTTTCATTGTTGCTAGTGCCGGCAGTTCCTATATGAGGATCTTCTTGATTCTGCCTTTCCACCATGGCCCTCAATCTTTCCTGGCTCTGAGCCATGTTGTTCATCACTTCCATAAACTGAGTCATTTGATTCCTCATCTATAGCCTTTCATTTGCCATTTGATTTCTGACCTCAGTAAGGTCCTGCTGCATCTGATCCATTTGAATGCCCGGAAGGTTGCTACGGGTCGGATAACGGTGCGGACGGTTGAGGGGAAATACTCGGCGCCGAGCAATAGTTCCTGAACATCACAACAGAGTTAGTGGCAGTAAAACAAAAACCTACAAAACAAACAAAAGTGTTAGCATGCAATGCAGTATGCTTATTTGTTTTCAAGGTATCCGGTTTGGCATTCAGTTTTGACCCTTCCAGACCCTTGAAGATGTTGTTGATGTTGCTTTTGAAGTGAAACCCGGATGGAACAAACCAATACATATATTACAAAAATCAAAAGGTACATAGTTTGTTTTACAAATACAAGCCCTCTGGGGGGGTCAAAATACATTACAAGGAAATAAAAGTACATGGAATGAAAGCAACAACAAACAAAGGGTCAAACACCAAGACCAAACTCGTCCTCACGAACTTCCTTGAGAAGTGCTTCGGTCACAGGATCAGCCGGACGCTCCGTGAGATTCCTGATGAGGAGATTCCGGGTGGTAACAGCTGATGTTAGCTTCTTGTGCTGACTTTGGTCTTTTGACCTCTTTACCCCAGCTTTGATCTTCAGCTCTGATATCTCCCTCTGGGCTGCTGCCAGGGCTTCTTGCTGCTCTTTTGCACTAGCTTCCAGTTGCTCCACCTTGTCTTGAACTCTCTTGTCCTCCAGGGTACGAGCTTCGGTGATCCTGACCCACCGAGCTTGACTCTCCTTCAAATACAAGTCTGTCCTTGCTCTCTGGAACTGGGCTTCCTTGCAAGCGTTCTTCAGAATTTGTTCTCCAGCTTTAGACTTTTTGATATAATCCCCAGACTTCTCAATCTTAACCAGATGCTCCACTCTCAACTTCTCCAATCTCTCAACCTCCCTCATACCATCACTCCTTTCCCGGAGGGTCTTCTGCAAAGCTTGAGTTAACTTCTCATTTCTTTCTTTCAAACTCTCAAACTCCTCCAAACTGACAGTGGCAGGTGGTGCTGAAGATGATTCAGGCATGTCTTCTATAGTAAAGGGCATCCCAGAGAATTGGGCCCTGGCACGGGACCATTCATAATATTGTGCTGATGCCACATTGTTGCACTTCCCCAAAATGGTTATTCCCTTGGTTTGAACATTATCCCAGGCCCAGGCTGCCTGCCTAACAATAGCCAGATTAATCTTGTTCTCACAATAGAGAGTCTCAACCAAGTCCTATGCCTTAGGAGTGTGAACCAGTGCATAGCCTAGTTGCCTCTTGAACAGCAGAGGGTTGTAATTAATACTACCCTTAACTCCTATTAGGGGCACATTGGGAAAATGCCCACAGCTGGTGATGATATCCCTACCCTTGGTGCTTTGAGTGCACCATCTGATATCGGCTGAAGTTAGAGCAGTGAGTCTCTTAGCCCAGTTACACTGCTGATGAGGATTCAAAAATGCATCTGTCCTGGGTAGATGCCTGAGAAGCCAAGTATGGAACAATGGAGCACAACACCTCACTAATCTTCCCCTCTGCTTTTCATTCCTCTGATGCACTGAATAGTAGAGATCCCCCAATAAAGTGGGCACTGGGTTCTTCAAGATGAACATATGGATTGCATTCTTGCTAATGAATCGAGGCTCATCTGCAAACAACACAACTCCATATATGCTCAAAGCCAACAAGGCACAAACAGCTTTCCACTCTCCTAAAGAAGCTTTCAGGGTAGCTTGAGAGATCAAGAAATCCAGGTGGAAGCCAGGGATTCCAGCTTTAGAAGTCATATGCTGCTCAATCAGGACAGGTTCCAGATGCAAAGCCTTTGCTACTTCTCCATTACCAGGAAAGACCATCTCAGGGTTGAAAGGGATTCCACCCCTGATAGGTACACCCACCAATGATGAATATTCTTCCAATAGAGGGCCCAACTGAAAGTCTTGGAAAGTAAAACACCTCAGTGGGGGATCATAGAACTGAATGCAAGTGTGGATCAGGCTTCTCTGTGAAGGGTCCAGATACATAATCATATCAAGTATATCCCCATAATGTTCCCTGAACAATGGTATGTGATCTGGAGTGATCAGGGTCTGAATCCTCCTGATGTCAGATAGCTCTGGCTGGAAGAAGTGATAGGTAATGTTGCTCTTTTTAGGAGCCATGATGCTGAGACTGAGTAGAGACAGGTGCTGATGGTGACACTGAAGAATGAGCCACTGACTGGCTGGTGCAGATAACTGAAGTAGATAGCTGAAGCAAATGCTGATGAAGATAGGTCAGTACTGAAGATGGGGTCAAAACCAGAACCAAATGAAGATGGATACCCTGAAACACAAATAAGCAAATGTCAATATGATGCAATGATTATGTATGCAAATGAAATGCAAGGGTCTGTGACTGAGCTGGATCTGATCAAATGCCCTGATATAGGTCCAAGTGTGTTCAAGAATTCCAGTTGAAGGTCTATAAATCCAGTAACCAAGGTGGGGGGACTCAAATAAAGAGCCACATATCCAGGGTTTTTAGAATCACAAGAACTGTTCCAACATGGAGTATTCTTAATCAAGTCAAAGTAACAGGGTATTCTGAGGTTAAGGTACCTGCAAACCTGTAAACAGCCCAACCCCCTCACAGGTGGTGTTCTAAAACAAGGATCCTCAGACTTGGATCAGTTATGGGAAGTGTAAACACTTCCAACCCGGAGGTACAGTGTTTACAATAACCATAAAAGTTCCTCCTCTAATTCACCTCAGTTTCTGAAGGTCAATACTAAAAGGTCATCCAGACTTAGCAGGCTTCCCAGATAGCCCTAGCATTGCAGGAAATCTGCAACACAGAGTTCTCAAGAAGAAACCCATATCTGAACCGTGTTTCATATTCCCGCACCAGACCGAAAATGGAATGGGAAAGAATATGATTCACTCTAGCCTAGGTGTCACTCAGGTCCCAGGTATAGGACCTTAACTCTCAATGGAACACCCACCCACCAAAGCAAAACCAGATCCAGCCAGACAGCATGACAGTATGATATATGTAAAGCAGTAAAGAAAGCAGATGAACAACTGTACATAAAGCAAAAATAAAACATATATAAACACAAATAAACACATAACACCCCGGTAAACACAAATCAAACAAGCGCTAGGAGGAACCCAAAAAAAGAACCAGAAGCCCTGGTTGCAATATAAGGGTCCCCAGCAGAGTCGCCAAGTTGTCGCTCCCGATAAATGGGTATGGGCCCTAGGTCCAGATAAAGGTACAGACGCGAACGGTCGGCGAGAGGGACAATGGGAACACACAGCCGTGAACTCACTGGAGATGAATAGAGTCTCCAGCCAGGCATTTTTATCCCGGAGGAAAGGCAATGCTGCATAGACCTAGAAAGACATGGATAAGACGGTTGCGAACCAGAGAGACTGAGAAAGGGGGTTGGTTACAACCTGGGAAGGTATTAGCACCCAGATTGTCCGCCGTACTCGACGGGATCCACGCTTAAAAGATTTGTGTTTTAAAATGGGTAGTGTCAGTGCAATCTGTGTGTAACATAGCTGGAAGAAAGTGTACAGGTGTCAGTGTAAAAGAAGTGTGAAGTGTATATATGCAGTGTCAGTGTAAGAATGAGAATAAAATGCTCAAGATCATGAGGCTAAAGAAATGATGCTGGAAGAGGGGGAATGTACAGAGACTTTTGTTCGATAACCGTTAAGTTATGCCTACGTATCCTCTCGTGCAATGAGGAAGTCAGAACACCGTAGTTCGACCCAAAGAGACTGAAAGATGAATTGACTTGTGAACTGCTTACTTGTTTATGCTCAAGTGTATGACCTGTCTGGCTCAGGTGCTTACTGTCTTGCATTAGACGGAAGAAGCAAGTTCTCGTTTATGAGTGAATGAGATGAGAAAAGAATCCCAGAGGAGACGATTATTGTTTGTTTTTGAGTTTTCAGTCTTTTATTACTTTTGGAGTTTGTCATAAGTTAATGAGCTTAAGCCTAAACCAATGGATTTAGTAAACTCATCACATCTTCCCTCTGATTAGGGGTAATGAGAATACCTTAAGTGTGAAGTCAGCTTCTCACACTTAAACACCTTTGGTGTAGGATTAAGATCATTATCTTACTTGTGATTATTTAGATGTTTTTGGGGTTTTTGTTTAGTGTTAAGTAATGAGGTTAAGCCATAATCAAGGATTAAACAGACTCATTACACCATCCTAATAGAAGGATGATAGATGAGAATGTTTAAGCTGAGGAAAGCTCCTCAACTTAATCCATGATTAGGGATTAAACTCATGACAAAACAAAACTTTTGATTAAGTGGATTTTATTTAATGGTATGATGATGAAGTGAATTTTATGATTTGTAAGACTACTTGAGGGGGACTTGTCCATTAACACTAGGGTTAGTCCTTCTTAACCATTTAAGGAAGAATTAGAACCCTAATGCAAGGCCCAAGTTACAAGTGTGATGTCTTGATACTTATTAAGTGAATTGATTAAAAGATTTAAACACATTAAGGGTTTAACACTTAGGATTAAAGTTATACACGCCATCCTAAGAGAAGGATGCAGGCATAAGCTTAATCACAAAGCCTTAAAGCCTTTAGGGTTTAGTCCCTGATTATGAGATGAGAAGAGAGGACTCAAAGAGACACAAAGGTAAAACTAAGTGGGGTGACTAATCAAAACCCTAATCATTGTCATGCTTGGTTGTTCCTAAGGTTTGTGAGGTTTACAAGAGCAATCTTCAATGGAACCACCAGGAAGCAGATGAAAAGGAGCCAAGAGAGGCAAAGTAACTTGCTTCATTCAAGAAGTCAAGTCACTTGAAGAAAGAAAGTAAGAAGAAGAAGAATGAGCAAGCTCAATCTCAAAAACATATCAAAATGCAGCAAGGATGCAAATGAGAGATGAGAAGAAAGTATGAGAAGTGAAGGCAAATCCACTTCTCAAAATCACTTACCACCTGAAAGGTTAGAAAAGAAATGCAATGCAATGCAAAGTGGGGTGGAATGACATGATGAAAACCAAAACCAGAAGCATATATGTGATGTTAATGATGCTATGAGATGCTACAAACCAGAAACAACACATGTGGATGATCATACAAGCTTATGAATGCAAATGAAGCAAGTTAGAGCACATGAACATACATGAAAAGTTATGGAAGGCACATGGCATACAACATGACAAATGCAAGATGCAATGATCAAACATGCTTTCAATATGTCTTATGATGTCAAATGAATCAAATGGATGCTTGAGATGTCATGGCAAGTCATGTTATGCAAGAGAATGCAAGATGGATGCGTATGGAAGCCCAAATTAGGGTTTATGAGTCATACATCAAACACAAACCAAAATCAGAAGCAAACAACATTACAAAAATTAAAAATGCCACACAAAGGACCCCTAATCCTATACTAAACCAAAGCCCAAAGGAAAGGTCTCAACTCTTAACCAAATGAAAGTTGTGATTTTTACAAGTTTTTAGGGTTTTTAGGGTTTCCAAACAAAAGAAATGTCAAACAATTTGAAAATGCAATATCAAATCATGGCCATTTTATCTCAAAAACTACATGCTAAACACAATGCAATTCAAAAAGAATCAATGTCCAACTCTTCATGAATAGGCAGAAATGATTTTTTGAACTTTGGATCAAAATAATGCACAAAAATGATTTTAATTCAATGGGAAATTCTTAAAATGCATCAAGATCAAAAAATAAATTTGGTTTGAAGGTTGGACAATGTTTCTAAATGTCTTAGAACATTTCATGAATTTTTTGGTGATTTTTAAATACCTAAAAGTATTTTTAATAAATTAATTTCCATTAATCAATTAAAAATAATCCTTTAAATATTTAAAAATACTTTTTTAATGCTAAAAATAAAAACAAAAATATTTTTGTGTCATAAAAATTAATAAAACTCTTGAGAAAAAGTTTCATAATTTTTAAACTATTTTTACTATTTTTAACAAATTATGCAAAACAAATGAAATAAATATGAAAAATAAATGAATTTTAAACTGAAATATAGAAAGTATGTTGATCCAACGCGTGAGATTTAAAATGGCCAGGGCGGGAATTGACTTGGCGCGGGAATGAACGGCTCACATTCAAACTGACTTAATTACACTTAGCCCTAATTAATCAAACCCTAATTACTCTCAGGCGACCGGAACACTGTTCCGGTCGTCTTCTCCGGCTACACCATTTTCCTATCTCCCTCAATACGCCATGAAATCATGCCAAAATCTCCAGAATCAAACCTTAGCTCATTCTAAACAAGATTCCAGCAACAAACATCATTTATTTCAACACACAAACAAGATTCGAATCAAACATTCAAAACTGCAAAAATTTCAGAAACATCATACAGGCTCATTTCTCACTCTTTTTCAAAAGTAACAAGTTCAGTGTGATCAGTGAAGCATGCTTTACCATTTAGAAACTTAAAAAAGCAAGTTCTGGAAAAAAAAAGTTCATGGAGTCACCTGAGATTGAACTTTTGATTCAGGAGCTTTCTGGATGGTTCTTTGGCTCAAACAGGTCCCAATGATCCCCCTTTGAAGCTTTGGACACTTGGTTGGAGTTTAAACAGCCTCTTGAGTGAGTTTGCAAGAGTTCTGACCAAGGGAGTGTGAAAATCGTGTTTGTGATATGGAGGGTCTCAGGCCAAAACAAGGGTTGGTTTCTGGTCCATGATACAAGGTGAGTTGATTGGTGGAACTTATTTGAATGTTTGTGAGTTGTGGAGGCAGTTTCGAAAGGTTTTGCAAGTGAGGGTGTAAATGGAGAAGTGGAGTTCTTGCTGGTTTCAGGCTTAGGCTTTGCTTGGTTTAGGCTCTATGGAACATGGTGAAATGATTGGTGAAGTTGGTTTGAGTGTTTGTGAGCTGGGCAGAGAGATTCGAAGAGAAAATGCAAAATGGGGTGGTTTTTGTGAATGTGATGCTATGGTGTGTTTCAGCTTGGCCTCTTGATATGTTTGGCTTGCAAATGGATAGTATAAAATAATCCTATAGGTCAGATGATTTGACCTGGCCTTTATTGATTGGTAAGTTCACTTTTGCCAAAAGTCCACTCTTTGTGTAAGGAAAGCATGGCTTGGTTCTAGGCTTGGTACAAGGGCTAGGGCTGGCGCAGCATGGTGAGGTGAGATGCTATGGCTGGTTCAGCATCCAAGAAATCAAGTGGGTGAAGTGTCATGAGTGATTTTGCAAGTTGGCTCCTTTTGAAACTTCATGAAAAAGTCTTGTTATACAAACCATGAACATGAGAAACTTTGGTCCAATTCTGATTTTTAGAACTCATGTGATGTTTGTACATTGGTTTGAAGTGAACTAGAAGTTACAAATGGCCTTGGTTCATGATTTTGCAAACTTTCCATTTAGTGCACATCTTGAAAATCAATGATTTTTGCCAACTTTGTCACACCATAACTTTTGATCCAAAATGAATTAGGTCATGTTCTTGTACTTTTTGAAAAGGGAAAAATGTATTCTATAACTTTCATGACCAAAGTTTTCTCATTTGAAGCATTTTTGGATCAAGAATCAAGGCTTGAAAAATGGCACAAAATGACATATTCTTGAAAAGTCAAACATGCCCTAAAAAGTCAACTTTGCAAAAACTTCAAATTCAAGATTTTTGTGAACTTCAAACTTCTTCCATGATCAAATAAAGATCATATACACTCAAATTGATGAAGAATGCCCATTGGTTGGGTCATTGGGGGCCTCAGATGCCCTGATTTTGCACTGACTTGTCTGAAAAGTCAACTCTTGATCAGATGACTTCCCCATGGAATTTCTTCATGAAAATTGATATGCATTCTCCCTATACCATATAGAGACCAATGGAAACAAGAATGACCAAAAAATTTGGAGTTATGGCCTCTGAAACCAAAACCCTAATTTTAGGTCAACTGTGCAGTCAAACTTGGCTCTGCATCCACACCAATCCCAGTTCTTGTGATTCTTTTGCATTTTTGACTTTGAGAGGATGCAATATGATATAAGGACACACATGGGTCCCTTTGAAGTGATTGGTGGCCTTTGGAGTGGCTCAGGAAGCTCTTGGATTGCTCAGATCACAAACCCTAGGTGCAGATGACTTAGAAACTATGCAGTGAATCAAAAATGAGATATGAGATGATATGATTGTGATCATGCATATGAAAATATCACAAGCCATGGTGTGAATGGGTGAGGGCAAATTTGGGGTGTTTACACCGTTATACAAAACGGGAACCTGCAACGCGACTGTTGTACCAAACAAGACGCGGAATAAGTGACAAACATTGACTTGAAAAGACAAGGATGTCTGAAAAGTGATGTTTGTATCCTCTGTGTGGAGTACTTCAGGTTGAAAAGATATTATAAGTCGTACGTAATATACCTCAAAACTGGCCCATGCTGGCATGCATATGTTTGAATTTATGGCGTAATGCTCCATGACGATGGAAATGCTACGCTTTGGAGGATGCAAATGTAATGATGATTACTAGATGCAAATGCAAATGCAAATGGGGTCTCCCGACGAGGAGATAACAGATATCCCAGATGGCTTGACTGGGTAGGAACTGATGATCACTGCATTGATCGAATTAATCCTGATGAGGAGGAGATAACTATGCGGGGAAAGTTGTCAATAATTCACTAGCTTTGAACAGCCGCCACTGCCAAAAATAAATTGGACTTTGAGATTGGAGCGCCAAGACCCTGCTGGAAATGGACCCTTCTTGAACTCTGATGGGGAAGTGAGAACCTCCTGACTTGGCTGGGAACCAAAGGCATGACACTGCCGAGGAAACAACTGCTGGGGAGGCAAATCACTCCTTATACTGCTGAGAATTGCCCCTGTCTGAAGGGAAACTCCTGCTTGGGGATGACACCCACCTTCTGCTACCTTGCTGGGTGAAAGTTCAACTCCCACATGGCTGGGGATGATTGGAAACACCCTGGGAGATACTTGTTTTTGTTCAAACAAAAGGGAATGCCCATCCTGGATAATAGTTGTTAGCCTTGTTAGCAACACCAGTACCTGTACCTGCATGAACACAATCGATAGTACCTGCAACATAGAGAATTAGTTTGGGACCTGCTTGCCCCAGGCTCGTAGCATGAATCATTATCTAGGTATCTCGATACCTTTTCAGAGTTGTATTAAATGTTTCTATTCTCCTGCACGAATTAGAAAGCATTCAAATGTTCATAACACAATGCAAGTTACCATTTGCTAGACGTTTTCACAATCAATCAATGCTAGATGAAAAAAAGTAAAAACAAAGAAGCAAAATAATCAATTGACTGAAGTTGAATTCTCATTGATTTGGAAAGGAGGCCCTGAATAGGAAATACAAAGGAAGCAGTTCCCTGGAATGAGGGAACAACTAAAAAGGAAAACAAAAACTATCCTATTGGCAATGTGAGAAGTGAATCTCATCAAATCTCAACCCAGTTATGGCTCGTATGTCTTCAAGACGCTCCGCTCGCTTTGCCTCTTGATTAGAAGAAAAGTAAGTGAACTGATCTTCAACCCTTAGGATAGCCTCAACTGTAAGTAGGTCACGGATCTCGCAGATCGCAGTCGTTCGTGTTAATCCCTCTTTTGCGTGGATCGCCCTTTCAGGTTTTCAATCCACCGGGATACCCTTTTTTGCCTGATTTGTCCGATGTGGCTTTTCAACTCAGCGGGTGTACATTTTTTTCAAGATTTCCCTAACTTTTGGCCGAGCCTTTTTATTCTGTTTTTGGCTCGCCGGGATGCCCATTTTTGCCTGGATCTTTATTCTGTTTTTATCCAGCGGGTCCTTTTTACACGAAGTATTTTCTTACTGCATCTGCGTTGACAGGGGATGGAAAGTCTCCTCCGTCCATGGTTGTCAGCATTAAGGCTCCGCCTGAGAAAACCTTTTTAACCACGAACGGTCCTTCATAATTGGGTGTCCACTTGCCCCTGTGATCGTTGAGAGGAGGAAGAATCCTTTTCAGCACTAAATCTCCTGGCGTGTACCTCTGTGGTCGCACCTTCTTGTCAAAAGCTTGCTTCATTCGTTGCTGATACAACTGTCCATGGCATGCAGCTGCTAGACGCTTCTCTTCAATGAGGCTCAATTGATTATACCTGGATCGGAGCCACTCAGCTTCATCTAGCTTGATATCCATCATTAACCTTAACGAGGGGATTTCCACTTCGATCGGTAGGACTGCCTCCATACCATACACCAATGAGAATGGAGTTGCCCCAGTTGAAGTACGTACTAATGTCATGTACCCATGTAACGCGAATGGTAACATCTCGTGCCAGTCTTTGTACGTCAAAACCATCTTCTAAACAATCTTCTTGATGTTTTTATTAGCCGCCTCGACGGCGCCATTAATCTTCGGACGATATGGAGAAGAGTTGTGGTGTTCTATTTTGAAGTCTTGACACAAATCAGCCATCATCTTGTTGTTGAGGTTAGAACCATTATCAGTAATGATCCTTTCAGGGACTCCGTACCGGCAAATGATGTCTCGCTTAATAAATCGGGCGACCACTTGTTTAGTGACATTGGTGTAGGATGTCGCTTCAGCCCACTTCGTGAAATAATCAATAGCGACTAGGATGAAGCGATGACCATTAGAAGTTGTTGGCTCAATCTTTCCAATCATATCGATGCCCCACATAGCGAACGGCCATGGTGAAGACATGACACTCAACGGATTCGGAGGCACATGGACCTTGTCGGCATAAATTTGACACTTATGGAATTTACGGGAGTATTTACAACAATCAGATTCCATGGTAATCCAATAGTATCCCGATCTCAATAATTTCTTGGCCATGGCATGTCCTCTAGCATGGGTACCAAAGGAGCCTTCGTGAACCTCCTGCATTAACAGGTCTGCTTCGTGTCTGTCCACACATCTGAGCAGCACCATGTCGAAGTTCCGTTTGTACAGTACACCGTCCTGATTCAAGAAGAAACCTTCTGTCAGTCTTCTAAGAGTCTTTTTATCCTTACTAGATGCCCCAGTCGGGTATTCTTGAGCTTTCAGGAATTTTTTGATGTCGTGGTACCAAGGCTTGTTATCTTCACCATCACCAACTGCAAAGACATAAGCAGGTCTTTCAAGCCGGGAGATCGAAATTCGAGGCACGAAATTTTCTCGACAAACTTTAATCATGGACGACAAAGTTGCGAGAGCATCGGCGAACTGGTTTTCGTCTCTGGGAACATAGCTCAGCTTGACTTTGGTAAAGAAAGTTAACAGCCTCCTGACATAATCTCTGTAAGGAATCAAACGAGCTTGATGAACTAGCCATTTGCCATTGACTTGATTTACCACCAAAGCAGAATCTCCGAAGATCTCAAGGTTCTTGACTCGCAAGTCTATTGCCTCTTCGATCCCCATGATACAAGCTTCATACTCTGCCTCATTGTTAGTGCACTCGAAGGTCAATCGAGTGGTTAGAGGTGTGTGGACTCCTTTTGGTGAGATAATAACAGCACCTACTCCACTCCCATTCATGTTTACAGCCCCGTCAAACATCAACTTCCATCTGGATTCAGGGTCGGGCCCCTCCTCCGGAAGTGGTTCTTCGTAGTCTTTAGACTTGAGGAACATGATGTCCTCATCTGGAAACTCAAACCTCATGGGTTGATAATCATCAATCGGCTGCTGGGCCAAGTATTCTGACAACACACTCCCCTTGATAGCTTTTTGTGAAGTGTATTGTATGTCGTACTCCGTGAGTATCATCTGCCAACGGGCCACTCTTCCTGTCAAAGTCGGCTTCTCAAAGATGTATTTCACAGGATCCATCTTGGAAATTAAGAGAGTAGTGTGAGTCAACATGTACTGTCTTAGTCGGCGAGCAGCCCATGCCAAAGCGCAGCAAGTTTTCTCGAGTAGTGAGTATCGCGTCTCACAATCGGTAAACTTTTTGCTAAGGTAATAAATGGCGTGCTCTTTTCGACCAGACTCGTCCTGCTGACCCAGCACACATCCCATCGATCCTTCAAGCACAGTAAGATACATAATCAGAGGTCTCCCTGGCACTGGAGGCATAAGAATTGGCGGTTCTAACAAGTATTCTTTGATTCGGTCAAAGGCTTGCTGACAGTCTTCGTTCCATTTAATGGCCTAATTCTTCCTCAGAAGCTTAAAGATGGGCTCGCACGTGGCCGTCAAGTGAGAAATAAACCGTGCAATGTAATTTAGTCTCCCTAAGAAGCCACGTACTTGCTTTTCAGTCTTCGGCTCAGGCATTTCTTGGATAGCTTTCACCTTGGCTGGATCAACCTCGATTCCTCGTTCACTAACAATGAAACCAAGCAACTTGCTAGAACGAACCCCGAAGGTACACTTATTCGGATTCAACCTCAATCTGAACTTCCGAAGTCTGTCAAATAATTTTGCTAGGTTGACCAAGTGCTCTTCCTCTGTCTGGGACTTTGCTATCATGTCATCAACATAAACCTCAATTTCATGATGGATCATGTCGTGAAACAACGTCACCATTGCCCGTTGATAGGTAGCTCCTGCATTCTTTAAACCAAATGGCATGACCTTGTAACAAAAGGTGCCCCAAGGAGTGATGAAAGTTGTTTTTTCCATGTCCTCGGGAACCATCTTGATTTGATTATAGCCTGAGAATCCGTCCATGAAGGAGAATACGGAAAACTGAGCAGTATTATCGACAAGTACATCTATGTCAGGTAGAGGGAAATCATCTTTGGGGCTAGCCCTATTCAGATCCCTGTAATCCACACACATCCTGACTTTGCCATCTTTCTTGGGAACCGGCACGATGTTAGCAACCCACGGAGGATAACTGGTCACGGCCAAGAAGCCAGCATCAAACTGTTTTTGCACTTCTTCTTTTATTTTAATTGCCATGTCTGGACGCGTGCGCCTCAACTTCTGCTTTACCGGAGGACAATCTGCTCTGAGAGGTAGCTTGTGTACCACAATGTCAGTGTCTAAACCAGGCATATCTTGGTAGGACCATGCGAAGACGTCAACGTATTCTCGAAGCATAGCCATCAAACGAGTCTTGACAGATTGTTCTAATGCAGCTCCGATCTTGACTTCTTTCTTGTCTTCTTCAGTACCCAAATTTATTACTTCGACATCTTCTTCGTGCGGCTGAATCATCTTCTCCTCCTGTTTAAGCAGTCTGGCCAATTCTTCGGGTAAATCACAATCCTCTTCACCTTCCTCATCGGCTTGATAAATTGGATTGTCGAAGTCATACTCAGCCATAACAGGGTCGTCATTGATAAGATCCGGTGACGAACACCTGCATGAATGATGATTCATGCAAGGCTTTAGCAACAACTTGAGAAAATGAGAAACATTGCCATTTTAAAACTTTTCTTTCTTTTTGAAAACAAACGTAAAAAACGAAAGACAGAGAATAACATGAATGAATGTGAAACGTCAATTTTATTTATGATTGTGTTAATGAACAAATGAACCCTTACAAAGAGCCACTATGCCTCGGGAAAGACATAATGCTTTAATGCAGGAAAAATAGAAACAAAACATTATTACTCTTCGAAAGAGGTGACCGAAATAAGCCTTTCCGATGTCCAGTTGCTAAGCTGAGTTCCTGGGGCGGAAGGCCTGATCCATTCATCTAGGTCACAATCACTATCGACAATGTCATCCTGCACAGCACTGATGTTTTCGTAGTCTACCACTCCCGCACTTGTGAAAGTAACCGGGCTCTGACAACCTTTAGCACTTGTTTCAGACGAAGATCTTCCAGGGTGATAGCCAATCCCGAACATATCTTTCTTCTCTGGCACTTCTACTGGACTGCCCCAGCCTTCTCGTATTCCAGATTCCACCGATTCAAGCGCTTGCTTATAAGAGGCTATGGAAACCCCTTTCTTCGGTACTTCAGGAGAAGTTGCTACTGCAAATGCTTGCTCAGACTTCAAGGGCTCAAAAGCCTGACATGGGGTCTCAACTATCTCACCATCCATCTCCACATATTTGAATGAAGCTAGATGACTAACAAATATATCTTCTTCCCCACTGACAGTCACAATTTGACCCTCCCATACAAACTTTAGCTTCTGATGGAGTGTAGACGATACCGCTCCTGCCGAATGTATCCAAGGTCTTCCGAGTAAGCAGCTATATGCAGGTTGTATATCCATCACGTAGAACGTGGTATTGAAGACCTGTGGACCTACTTTAATAGGTAACTCCACCTCTCCAAACACCGATCTTCTCGACCCATCAAATGCTCGAACTACTAGATCACTGGGCTTTAGAACCACTCCATCATAGTCCAACTTCATCAGTGCTTTCTTGGGCAAAACGTTCAAAGATGATCCAGTATCTACCAACACGTGGGAGAGTACTGCACCCTTACATTCCAGAGAAATATGCAATGCCCGATTATGAGCACGCCCGTCAGAAGTAAAATCCAAGTCTGTGAAACCCAATCCATGATTGGCATTGACGCTGGACACCACCGTTTCTAACTGATTTACAGAAATATCCTGAGGCACATATGCCTTGTTCAGAATATTTAGGAGAGCTTTCCTGTGAGAGTCAGAACACATGAGCAAGGACAAGATGGAGATCTTCGACGGCGTCTGTTGTAGATGGTCCACAATCTTGTAGTCACTCTTCTTGATGATCCTCGGGAATTCTTCAGCTTCTTTATCAAAGGTGAGGTATGGATCAGTTGATGGAGTTGAATCATTGACAACTACTGGTTGCTTCCCTCTGGCTCTAGCTTGGGCTTCGGCAGTATCTCTAGGTGGTATCACATTGTTTCTCAGTGCTTCAGGCGCAAACAACCTTCCACTTCGAGTAAAACCCCCTACTCCAACATTTTCTACTTGAGCTGGGGTTATACTAGTCGTGGCCAACTCTTGCCTCTGGCCATTGCAGTACACTTCACCACCATAATTCCAAGGAACGGCTCTGTCACTTTGGTACATTATGGGTCCAGCAGTGGTAATGGTTATCGGGGCCGCTCTGGCTCGTGAAGGAACTTGGGATGGATCATAAAAGATAGTTACTGTGGATACTTCACTTTCTTTTACAATCTTGTCAAATTGCAGCACTCCTTCATCAATCATACCTCGGATTTCGGCCTTCAATCGTTTACAACCGTTGGTAGCTTCAGTACATTCTGAACAATCATCCTCGCATCTAGGGAACACACCTTTCTTCAACAAACAAACCTTGATAGCAACCAATGAAGTCTGCAAGTCGTCAACATCATCCACCAAATTCAAGTTCTCCCCTTCATCAATCGCACCAACCGTGCCCCTGTGAGGAGGCATGGGATTTTGCAGCACATTAGGAGAGGGAGAAAAATTGATCGCTTTAGAATCCAACAAGTCCTGGACAACATGCTTCAATGCTTTACAATTCTCAGTACTATGGTCGGGAGCTCCAGAATGAAACTCGCATCTAGCATTTAAGTCATAACCCTCAGGAATTTGGCCTGGCTTCGGAGGTTGCAAGGTTCGGAGCTGAATCATTTGAAGCTGTAGGAGATTCTTCAAGAGCTGTGAGTAAGACATCGGTGGAGCTTCAAAATGTCTATCCTTCGGCTTCTGAGGGTAGTACGGACGAGGGGCTCTCGGCTAATACCCTTGTGAGCGCTGCGGCTGTGGAGGCTGGATCTGTTGTTGAACGGGTGGAGTTGAAATAGTGACAGGGGCCACCTGCTGATAATATCCTCGATTAATCATTCCCCTCTGTGTGTATACTGCACCTGTTTCTCCTTCCCTCCTTTTCACAAAGGGTTTCTTGATACCAGACACCGAAGCGCCTCCATTCTGAATTTTCCCCTGTTTGAGCCAGCTTTCAATTCTTTCTCCAGTCAAGATAATGTCCGAGAAACCACTTGAGGAATAACCAGCCAACCTTTCCATGAAATGCCCTGGGAGGGTATTCAGGAAAAGTTCGACCATCTCTCTTTCCAATAAAGGTGGTTGCACTCGGGCGGCTACCTCACGCCACCTCTGTGCATAATCTTTGAAGCTCTCCGAGCTCCTCTGCGTCAAGCTCTGAAGCTGAGTGCGGCTGGGCGCCATGTCAATGGTGTACTGATATTGTCTGAGGAAGGCTTCTCCCAAATCCTTCCAGCTTCTAATAGAGCTCCTCTCCAGCTTCATGTACCACTCCAAGGATCCTCCAGAGAGACTATCCTGGAAATAATACATCCAGAGTTTCTCGTCTCGTGTGTGGGCCGCGATCTTCCTGTAGAAGGCCTGCAGGTGAGTTTTCGGGCAGGAGCTGCCGTTGTATTTATCGAATGCTGGTGGCCTAAACTTGTGTGGAATGACCACCCCAGGTACTAAACCCATGTCCGACACGTCAATCCCCAAAGTGTCTTTGCACTCGAGGGCCTTGACCTTCTCCATAAGCACCAAGAAGTCATTAATATTTCCATCACCGCCGAAACCCATATCATTATTGAAGTACTGGAATTGGTCCTCCTGCCTATCGTGCACAGGAACATACGTAGCCATAGCTGGATCTGGAACATGAGGTCCACCTGAGCCGTTGTTAGTGTTGGGAGGAGCCCCCAGCCCGCCGGAAGTGGTTGCCTGAGCATTAGTATTAGGAGGAGTTAACCCTTGAATCGCATTTCTCAGCTCCTGCTGCCCCTGGGCCATCCCTTGCATCAGGGTCATAAATTCTGCCATCTTGGTACGGACTTCATTGAGTTCTGTCTGCATGGCGTCCATTGCTGTTCTTTGATTGCTGCGGGTCGCGTACCGATGAGGGATATCTTGTCGAAGGTACCGGGTCTTGGCGGCCCTCGCAATCTTTTCCTGTTGAACACAGATAAATTAAACATCCCGAAGAAAACCTGCAAAGACAAGGACAAAATGCAAATGATGCGTATGCAATGCAATGTGTTCCTTTTATTCCCGAGACTTTTCCCGTGTCCGGTCCTGGCATTAAGAAATTAAGAATTGGGAAGAAGACCCAAGTCATTTTCACGTATAAATGACTGCTGTGGAGAATTGGTGCTCATTACCCCGTGTCAGTGCAAATAACGAACAAGAAATCCGGAACAGATCAATCATATAAACTGGAGTTTGAAAATACAAAGTCCCCGAAGGGTGCCAATCACAATAACAAAAGTACATCAAATATAGGGAATCCCACAACAAGTCTGTGGGTAATCCGAGTACAATAACATGAAATTAAACCCTAGGGAACTCTATATCTTTCAATCTCCAGCTAAGGCGTTTGACGTTCTGGAACAGCTGAACTACATCTGGATGATCGGGCTCCTGGATGAGTCTCTGGATGAGGAGGTCCCTCGTATCAGAAGAAGCGTGTAACTCCTCGATCTGCTGTAGGAATGTTGCCTCATTCTCCTTGGTTTGACTCGACTCGGCCTTCGACCTTTTCACATCAGCTCTCAACTTCAAGTCTTGAATTTCGTTTTGAGCTTCCTTCAGTGCCTGTTGGCTTTCTGCTAAGCGCTGGAGACGGTCCTTCTCTTGGTGATAAGCCTTCCTGAGGAGTTCCTTCTGCCCATCTAAAGAATCCTGAAGGCTTTTGATTTCCTGCTTGTGCTTGGCGTCTAGCTCCTTTTGCTTCTCCAGATGGTCGTCCCATTTCTCCTGCCATAAGGTAACAACTTCATTGGCTTCACTAAGATCTTTCTTCTCTCTTCGGCGTTGGGCCGTCTTGTGAGTCTCAGCTAACCCTTTCTTTCGGAAGTAGAGCTCTCTATCTTCAAAGTCCTTCTGCTTGAGACGGACTATTTCCTCGGCTTGTACAGCTCTATCTTCTAATCGACGGTTCTGGATCATCAGTTTTTTGACAAGAATTAAGAGCCTCTTGATTTTCAACCCTAAGTTGCTTAACCAAAGCTTCTAACTTCTGATATTCCTCCAAAGGCACCATAGTAGGTGGTGGAGTTGGCACAGAAAAAGGGACTAGAGCCGCTTGAACCTCCTTCTTTATCCAGGCTTCAAACTCAGGGAACATTCGATTGTTGCTCCTGCCCAGACATGCTATACCCTTTCTCTTGATCATCTTCCAGGACCCTGCAGCTTTTTGGACCAACGGAAGATTGTCTTTTACTGGAAAATAGAAGGTTTGGAATAATTCAGACTCATCAGGAACCTCCTTGAGCGCATACCCTAACTGTCTCCTTAAGAGGATGGGATTGTAGTTGATACCTCCCGATACTCCTAACAAAGGCACATTAGGGTAATTACCACAACTGGTAATGAAATTCTTTCCTTTCAACCTCAAAGTAAACCACCTGATATCTCCAGCAGACAAAGTACTCAGCTTCTGAGCCCAAGTAGAATTAGGATCTGCAAAACTCTCAGTAGTAGGCAAGTGTCTCATAACCCATTTGTAGAATAAAGGAGCACAACATCTAACAAGACCTCCTCGCTTCTTCTCATTCTTATAATGCACAGAATAATACAAATCACCTAAGAGGGTGGGCACCGGATTCTTCAACACGAACAAATGAATAGCATTCATGTCCACAAACTTGTCCATATCGGCAAATAAAACTATCCCATACACAGATAACACCAAGATGGCACAAACTGAATCCCACTGCTTTTCCACAGCACATTCTTCAGCTCTCTTGACCAGAAACTCTAAAGGAAAACCAAGTACTCCCGCTTTGGTGGAAACCAGATTAGAAGACACCTCTGATGGGCTCAAATAAAGAGCCTTAGCAATGTCATCGTGAGTCGGTCTTGTCATCTCCGAGTTAAAAGGAAGCTGATCCTTGATAGAAACTCCCATAATCTCAGCATATTCTTCCAACAAAGGACCCAACTGAAAGTCATGAAATGTGAAACACCTAAGTCGTGGATCGTAATACTGCAACAAAGTGTGAATGGCGCTTCTCTGAGAACTATCCAAGTTGAATACCAGATCCAGAATATCACCATACTTTTCCTTGAAGTAGCCCAAATGACCCGGGGTAATCAGAGACACCAATTGGTTGATCAGGTCCATCTTAGTATCGAAGAATTTGTAGTGCACAGTTCTCTTTTTGACGTCTTCCATTCTGAAGCAATAATATGGCCAGGAACCGGGAATAAATGTAGACCCTGAGAATAAAAGAAACACAAATGATCAATGATGATATGATGTTCATGCAAGGCAAGGCATGTGATCAGTGAAGTGTCTGTGATGTGCCAATCATATAATCAGGTGTCGGTGCCAGGTCTCAAAATCCAGATATCATAATAATCATCCCTCTGATCCGGGATCCATATCTTAAGAACAGAAATTCAGATCACAAAACTGAACCAAAGGCAAAGTGGGTATGCTGAAGGTATCAGGGTTCCTGCAAACCTGTAAACCCCTCCCAATCTCACGGGTGTGCTACTCGGGTCAACATCACGGACTCTCAAAGCCGAATAGCAATAATACGTTCACCATTTCTGAGAAATGACTCATGACCAAATCAGGGAATCGGTTTGGCATTATGTACTACGCAGGGAGTGTAATACCTCAAAATTTGCCCTCTCATTTTCATGCCATTTAGCATATCCTTTCATACATTGCATTGCATTTAGATCACAATTGCATCATAAACATACATGAACATACATCTCCATTTGAGCTTTCACAGGTTGCGACTGGCCTTTATTTCTTCATGCGGCACGTGCACAATAATCTCAGAAGAAGCCAAAAGTTCTCGGTTGATTCAGAGGAGTTTAAGCTGAATATCAGTTTTATGGTGCAGTTTGCAAAAGTTGTAACTTATGCTTGGAAACTCATTTTGGCTTGAAACTCAATAGTTTAGACCGTTTCATTATTCTCTACAACTTTTGTGTTCGGCTCGGAGGCCAATTCATCAAGGAAAATGGCGAGAATTATTTGTTTTTGAAATTTCGGTTTCGCCGATTAACTGTGCTAGCGGTATTCAAGAGTTCGTAACTTCTGATTGGGTCAACATGTCTGAGAGATTTGTATGCCAAAAGTTCTGTCTTGATATCCTTTCTAACTTTTGGGTTTTGGCCGAGAATTAATTCTTTGAAGAAGATCTCAGAATGTGCGAGTCTTTAGAGTCGACATAGTGAAAAACAGTGTTGAACCGGTGAGTTTTGAACACTAAAAAATTCATAACTCTTGGATCGTTTATCGAATTGATGTCGTTTCGGTGCCTAAAATTCCGTTTAGATGTTATCTTCATTATTTGAATTCAGTTTTGGTTCGGTCCAAGCGGAAGGATCTCGAAAATGCGAATTACCAATAAGGTTCTTTGATGCACTGCATTGTCTGTCAAATTTTGTAAAATTCATAACTCGGTCAATTTTCATCGGATTGCACCCGTTCTTGAAGCGTTGGTTCAAAAATTTTATCCTCTTCAAGTTCAAAGACAAATGCGAGTTTGAACGGTGCTCCAAAGATTATCGTTTTGGTTTATTTCACAAAACTGAAGTGCTGAACCGAAGAAAAAGGCTGAAAGTGGTTTCACGAGAAAATTCATATCTCCCTCGTCGTTTGTCCGGTTGAGCTTAGATTTTAACACCAGGTCACTGACTCATAGATCTAACTCTTTGCTGACAAAGTCGAGTCGAGATTATGCACCTAAGAGGTTGACCTCGTCACATTTTCGAGTAGCGGACACCAAATAAGCCGAAAAAACAACTTATTCAGTGACGTCTTGCAGCTTAAACGTATCGATCGCACTTGATTTTGATCGTATGACGTTCGTTATTTTTGCATTGCAACCGTGATTCAGAGGCAGACGATGTTGTGGAAGGTTCAGAGTCGAAATTTCTTGCCGAAGATATTGTTATTTTCACTTAAGCCGAAATTCTACCTTTTGCCTTTCATTTTACACTCCACTATATATTCTTTTGACCCACAATTTGTCTCATAACTTCAATCATAATTTACAAACACAAAAAAACTCTCACAAACCCTCTCTAAAGGATCAAATTTCATTCTCTCAACTCTTTCTCAAGAACACAACAACAACTTCATCAAGAACTCAAGAACACAACAATTCCGATCAAGCTTCCAGTAGCCGAGCCGCCACGAACCACCACCTCCGGTCAACTTCACCACCGTAAGACCACCATCTTCCGCCACCGGTAGCCGCGCGGCCTCTCCTCCTCTCCTCCGTTCATGATCGCGTCTCACTTCCTTCGGATTCGCAATTTCTTCGTCGATTCTTCATTCGGTAAGCTTCTTAAACTTTAATTCATGAATAATTGTTGAATTGTTTCTTGAATTGAATTTTGAAGTTGAATTAATCTTGTGGAGATTATGTGCATTGATTCATGATTTGATTATTGATTGATTCTTGATTAATTTATCCTAATAATTGTTGTGGTGCATGATTGAAAAGGCTTGGTAAAGTTGACATAGAATAATCGGTGAATGTTAGGTGTTTGACAAAATTCCTAAGAGAGCTAATTATTATAACTTGATATTGATTGAAGTGCTTGACTTTTAAATTCATGCTTGTTTCAATGTGCAAATTTGAAATAGGATAGGTTGAGGCTTAATTGTTGATGTTGTTCATGTGTCGCGTGTCGAGAATATGTTTTGGTCATAACTTCCTAACCGTAGCGCGTTTTCGCGAATGTGAATAGTGTAAATTGACTTTGTTGATTATTCTGGAGCCATTGGTGAACTTTTTAGTCAATTTTGGACAATTTTTTTCGACTATTTCACTACTGCCAGCCGACGAAATTGGCCAAAAAGTATCACTTCCGAGTGGAATTTTCAAAATCCGATTGCATATTTGAATCCGTTGGCACGTTTGCAAGTTACCATGCGATTTTCGTTCAATTCCGAGTCGGTGATTTTTGACGCGTTTTTTCGTTTTAAGGCTTTTTAAGTTCAGTTTGGTGCGATTTTGATGCATTGATCTTGTTTTGACTTGTATATATGTTTGTTGATCATTTGCCATTCATTGCATGTAAATTTGT
Source organism: Lathyrus aphaca (assembly GCA_963966055.1). NCBI lineage: Eukaryota > Viridiplantae > Streptophyta > Magnoliopsida > Fabales > Fabaceae > Lathyrus > Lathyrus aphaca. The sequence goes on along the minus strand of OZ014523.1, from coordinate 303,635,367 downwards.
TTGATTCCGGTTTGAGTTTGCATGTTGTTTATGTTAGAACATAAGTGCTGCCCCGTTTTGAAACGTAAATTTCAATGCATGTCCATGACTCGTATATTCATATTTCTACTTGATTTGGAGTTGTGAGGCATAGGTGCAACTTCCGGTTGCACCTCTTTTTGGTTTCTAATGTGTTTGTTGAGTTCATGCAAGGTTCTCTCAAAGATCTTAACGACGGTTGTTTGGTTGGTATTCCACTTTATTTGTGGGATACCTTTGGATTCAAATGATATTTTGTGCCGTTGTTTTTGTTTCGATTATGGGGGATCTTCACAAAGCAATTATGGAAGATGAATATTTATTTTGCTCATGGGAGATTACAAGGCTTGGCTTGAAGTTTTTTTTGGATTTCTTTTATGTGAAAGAATCGGCACTTCGACCAAGTAAGTAATCTCGATTCTCTACTTTAATGCATCATTCTAGTTGTATGCGACTTAGGATCATATAACTTAAGGTTCATATTGAGCCCTCCCACCTGAGGCATTGGATTTATTTGTGATTTTTGAGGATATGTATCGATTTCGGAACTTAGGGATTAGGTTACGAACCATTAGGATCGATTCCTTTCACTTCCCCTTAAAATCCACTTTTTTGCCCGTTTCATCGCAATTATTAAAAATATTTTTAAGTGAGATAAAATTCTGGAAAAATTCATGCGTGATCCTTATCCTCTTAATTAATTTGTCATATTTTTTTTCCAGATTTGGGTGGTTTTAATAATTAATTTGGATTTTAGATCATAAGCTGTCCCAAAAAGGAAGGTTTTGGCATAAGGGACCGAAATCGATTTTTCCCCATAGGTGTGAAACCTATTTTTTGTGTGTGATTAATCACTGTAATTTGTGACATTTTGATGCTCCTTAGGCATTTTTTTCATAATTTTAGATGCCCTTTTTGATCCACTTTGTGGAGTTGTTTTTCGATGATCGTGATTTGTTACCTTGCTAGTCAAGGAATTGTTTTGGCACTTTGGTGTATAATTTTGTAGAATCCTTTTGGACAATGTAAGATAATGACTATATCATTCCAGGTATTTAATTTCATAATTTTTAAAGGCTTTTTGCTATTTTTCCATGTCACCTAGATCCTAGGTTAATTCATGTGTTTATGTGTTGCATAACCTAAGTGTTAAGAAGGCATTCATTCCATTTTCTTGAGGTTATTTTTGGTAGCTTTTAGGAGTTGATTATATGTCATTTGTATGTCTTTAATTCCAGTCATAGGTCACTTTTTGAACCATACTCATTTGGTTTGTTTTGGTGCTTTAAAGTGCATACTTATGTGAATTAACTTTAACATAAACTAGCTTCTCTTCTCCTCTAATTGTTAACTTGAATTATGTGGAAATCATTAATGCCTATTCATGCATTCTAATTGCATCTCATACCTTGTATGCTACTGATCCATAATCATTTCATTCATATTCACATGCCATTCTTCCTTAACTTTCATCATGTGCGATCTTATGCGATTTTTGTTCGTTTCTTCTCATATCTTTTTCTCATTGCTCCATATGCCTAATCCATTGCATCCATGATTGTATATTCATTCATCCATCTTCATAAGCATTCACTACTGACTTTTATGTTCATTTTATGCATTAATTCATGCTTGTAAGCCATATGCATTCATACTTCATCCATAAACCCTAACTTGCATTTAGGTGAACTTAGGTGAACTTTTTGTACATAGTTTGACATAGTTTGATCTTGTGAGGTATCCTAGCATCCTTAGGGACCTATATCATGTAGCTACTGACTTTAGAAGTCATGTAACCTTTATGTACCTTCACCTTTAGACTTAGGTCTTATTTTAACCCTAGTTCCATTCTAGGACGTTTATGGTACTTAATCGCTTTCATGCTTTGATTTTACTTTCAATATGCATTGTCATGCTAACTTTTGTTTTGTAGGGGGAAGATTGAGGTAATCATTACTTCATTCCTATCTCTTATGCATTTTAATTGTCTTTGCCTTAGCACTTTGTGCTTTGTTCATAGGTTCCCTTTTTGTTCTTTAGAACCAACTTAACTTCCTTAGGAAGTAAGTTAGTTTCTAATTCTTTTTTCTTCTTTTCCTTTTCTTCATTAGGATAGAAACCTCACTAACCCTTAGGATATCCACGCATGTTAACACTTAGGATTATTTTTAGTCCCCTTTAGAATTTTTCCTTTGAGATCCTTTGGCGCTCTCTCTCTCTTCTCATCTTCAAACTTAATTCTAATTCACTTAATAAAGGTTGAGTACTTTCATGTGACATGAGACCTTGCTATGAGATGCTTGCACGTGTTCCATTTCGGGGCGAGGTGTGAGTCATCACTCGTGGTGGATAGGTCTTAGCATGAGTACCTCACAAAGAAAAGCAAAAAAACACTTCTTAACCAAAAAACCACAAAAACACTTAATAATGATAATAGGTTAGTGTGCTTGAGCCTTCACTTGTGGGACTAGCTTTGGGGATTTCCTCCATAGATAGGTGTGCCTCTTGCGCATTCCATTTCGGGATGATGTGAGATGTACACATCCCATTGAGTAAGACTTAGGTACACTTACCTATGCAAACTTTCACTCATAAAAGTTTCTAAAAAACACCAAACAAACAATAAGCGTCTTTCCTTCGGGAATTCTTTTCTCATCTCCTTCGCTCCGTACGCGAACTTGCTCCTACTTGTCATTTTGCAAGACGGTTACGCACTCGTCGTCTGAGTCTGCAACACCTGAGCAATGGCATAGGCAGTTCAAGCCTTAATTCACAAGCAATTTCCCTTTGTTACCCCTAGTTAGGGGAACTACGGCGTCTCTGATCCTCATTATCCTGATGAGGTACGTAGGCAGCGGGGTAGGGCCCATTCGAGCACAATCTTTATTTTCCCTACATTTTTCTCTTTGTTTTCCTATTTCAGTCCTTTTCCAGTTCCAGTTTCATTTCTTTTGCTGCAGCTTTCATACCCTCACCCTTTGAAACAGTTTCTTTTGCAAGCGTGGATCTCGTCGGGTACGGCGGACAATTTGGGGTGCTAATACCTTCCCAGGTCGTAACCGACTCCCGAACTCAGCTCTTTGGTTCGCAGGACCTGTGTCCTTCCTTTTCTTCCTTCTGGTTTGTGCAGCATTACCATTCCCTTTCTTCGGGATAAAAATGCCTGGCTGGCGACTCTAACCTTTCCGCGCCACTTTCGCGTTTGTACTAGGATGAAAATCCCGGGAGCAACAGCTGGCGACTCTGTTGGGGACTGCACACCAGAGAATCTCTGGTTCCCCTGTGAGTCTCTCCTAGCGCTTGTTTGTTTTTGTTTCTTTGGATGATGTTTGTTTGCTATGGCTTGTTGTGTTGTTGTTTATTTACAGCTTTATTTACAGCTTTATTTACAGTTTTCAGTATTTATTTTCTGCATCATGTATATCATATTGGACTGTCTGGACTGGTTTTCTGTTTGGTGGGCTCAGGGGATATTATTTCTGAGAGATAAGCCAAGTACCCGGCTTGAGTGCACCCTAGGATTAGAGTGGACATATTGTACTCGCATGTGACATGATGAGTGGCGATGTGTTTCACGCCCAGATTGCGATTGTCTTGGAAATATCTTGTGTGGGGATTTCCTCCACTTCGGGATAGGACCTTGATAGTTATGTGCATCTGGGGACCGATCATTGAGAACCTTTGTGGAAACAACCCTCTCCAGTGGTGGCAGTGGCAGACCACATTTTGTGGCAAACCCATTCGCACCCGAGGGTCCACTGGGGACTCGCATAGGATGGCCTGGTTCTCTTATAGGAACTCAGTCAAAGCATCTGGTCGTATGACATTAGTACTGTATCCTACGGGCTGAATGTACTATTGTTTCTCAATTTCAGCGCTTGAAGCTGGGGACTTATAAGGGATGCTTGTTTTTCCTGGACTCAGCTGAGGCCTCCCTGCGTAGTATATAATGCATAACCGATTCCCTGATTTGGTCATGAGCCATTTCTCGGAAGTGGTGAAATTACTATTGCTATTCGGCTTTGAGAGTCCGTGATGTTGACCCGAGTAGCACACCTGTGAGATTGGGAGGGGTTTACAGGTTTGCAGGAACCATAAACTTCAACATACCCACTTTGCCAGTATTGTTCAGTGTTCTATGGTTCTTTGATTATGAGATCTGGGATTTCTATTCAGAGAAATTGTTACTGTGATTACCATTATGACCTTGATATTGTGACTCTCCACAGATACTTGGCTCGTTGTTCAACTTCAACACCATCAGCGACTATTCTATTATGTAATCCAGTTCTACAGTTATTAGGTTCTCAGTTATGGGGTTCTATACAGAGATGGTGCCGTTATTGGGGTTCTATACAAACAGTTGGTTCACTGCTCAACACCAACATCACACCATTGATCACACGTCTGTTGCATACATGACATCATAGCATTTCTGCATACATGTTCAGTTATTTCCGAGGATCACATATCTGAATCATGTTGTTGGATTTTTCTGTATCAAAACTTGAATTAAAGCAGATAGATTCCTCAGAAATAATTGAACATGGCATTTGCATACATCCTTGCATTCTTGACAGGTGTTCAGAGACAAATTCTTTTCCTGACTTGATTTCTCATCAGAATGGACGACTTGAATCACAATCATCAAGGTATATATTTGAAGCAACTCCGGGCGGACGTAATCGAAGGAAGACCCAGCTGAGGCCATTCAGGGCAGAGGTATAAGCTTTATTTCAAAACCAGAAACTGCTGAAACAGGAAGTCAACCAGATGAAGACTCAGATGAGCTTGGTTATGGAAATTCTGAACAAAGCTATTTTCATCCCTATTGAGGGGAACTACGCTGCTCTGATTCTCCATTGGTCAATGGAGATACGTAGGCAGGAGATCACCTGAGATCTTTCCGAGCAACCTTATTTATCAACTTCACTTATCAAGCTCTTCCCTCCAGATGTCATTTGTCGGCATCCAATTTCAGCTTTCCAAGAGATTCCTAGGGGCAGAGCATAAGGTAAAGTCCATAACAGCTTGAGAAGAAGTTTGATCATATTCTGAGGTCGTACGCGCAACAAGTTTCCTCATTTGCTCAGATTCAAATTGGTTGAGCTAGCCGCATCAGGATCATCTCCGACAAAGCTTCCTTTGGGGTTTCAATTCCAAGTATGATTACCATTCTGGGGCACCTAGCCTTTTAATTGAAGATTGCAAGTCTTTCAGGGTCAGAGGGAAAGACAAGGTTACTAATTTGATTGATTCCAAAGACTATTGTATTCGCACCAGGTAAAAGTGAGAGTATGGCACCAAGACAGTAATGATATGAATATCCAAATTTCTGACTGTTGAAAATTTCCAAGAGCAATCAGTCCATACGGAGTCAAGCCTCCTCAATAATGGCAACCACGATGTAAAGGCTAGATGCAAGTACCGCTCAAGGGCATTTAGGCATACCATTTGACAACTGTGATGCGTTCAGGCAAAAAGTGCAAAATTTGATCGACTCAAAGGTCATCATGCCAGAAGGTCTTCTCTCATATTGAAATCTCCTCATCAAATGGGTCTCCCAATTTGCAAAGGCATCTTCAGGAGCAATAAGTCCAGACGGAGTCAAGTCTCCTCAATGACGACAATGTTCAGCTTCTTTACGACATTTCCATTTGTAGTTTATATTGTTTGTTTAAACATTTGTATGCATGCATGAAACTTATTTGTTTTTGAATGATAACCATAATAAAATGCACATGTTTTTCTTGAAGAAATCCATTCGTATTCACTCATGATTTTGTGTATGTGCATTGCAATACCAACTATTGTGCTTAAACTCTATTAAGGAGGATGACGAAATGAAAACGCAAAAATCTCTAATTGTGTGCTTTTGAGAAAGACCATGTTGATGATGTACAGGCGTTGTTTCAAATCCTAAACACCGGAGATATAAGGGAGATAGACCCTCGCCAACCCATTTGAGCCTTGAAGTAGGAGTTTCTTTTTGCATGAAAAAACCCTTGCATTTAACCCAGGGGCAGGGTAGGCGTCAGTTAGTTTGACCGAGCATTCAAATTTCAAAAAGGAGTGCAAATCTGAGGATCCATTACCTTTCGTTGTACCAAATCAAGAGGTCTAATGACCAGAAACCACAATGGTTATCCCAATCAAGAGGTCCAAAGACCGGAGACCACAATGGTTATTCCTCAACAACCAAGAAGTGAGACAATCACGACCCTCGCAAAGCATTCAAGACAAACAGTGTCACACGATTTGTTCAAAAAAAGAATTGAAAAAAAAATGAATGAGAAAGCCCGCTAAGTCGAAACTTGAAAACAAGCGACTTAGGCAAAAATTAGGGCATCCCGCTGGACTTCACAATCAAAGATTCACAATGTCACACCCCAAATTTTACCCCTAACTGCTCGCATCATACAGTCATCGCATTTAGCAGAGAATTCCAGATTTATTTTCTGTTTGCTTTCTTCTCATTTCCTAGCTGTTTATAATTCTTAATTTCTTTTCACTTATAAGCTTCCATTTTAATTTAATTTCTACTTCTCGTTTCTAACCTTTTAATTCATTTTCGTGTTTTAATTTTTAATGTTAATTTTAATTTCTATCTATATTTTATTCTCAAAGTTTTGTTAAATAAAAATGTTTTTTATTCCAATTTCAAGGTTTTTTAAAAAAAAAATGTGTAATTTCATTTCTATTTTCAAAGTTTTTATTTCTTAGTGTGATTTTTATTTTTTTAACTTTTATTTTTAATTCATCATTTTTTTAGTTAGTTTAGTTCCATTTCTAATTTAATTATAATCTCTAATTGTTTATTTCTTTTAATCCATTTTCAAGTTTCTATTTCTAATTTAATTTCAATTTCTAATTTTTATTTTTAGTTTAAGATTTCATTTTTAATTTAATTCCAATTTCTTTTTTTATTATTTATTTTAATTCATTTTAAATTTTAATTCCAAGATTTTTTTTATTTTTTTTATTTCTCATTTTATTCCAAAATTGATTCCATATCCATGTTACAATAGAATTTTTAAAAAAAATAATAATATCATTACATAACCAATTCATCCATGTTACAATAGCATTTTTTTATATAGAATAGAATTTCTTTACATTTAGTAAGTTACAATTACATAGAAGAAAAAAGAGAAAGAAATGCAGCACATAGCAAAGTCACAAAAAAACAGTCCCAAAAGTTCAGCATGCAGCCACCAACACAACTCTGCTCCACCTCCCCACTATTGCTGCAGAATTCAGCATTTGTCCCCTTGCCTCCAACCCTTCACCTACAAGTTTTCATAGTACAAAAAAATCATAATTCAGCCCTCAATAACACCAAATTAGCCATATAAATCAACACTGTTACATCCATACAAGACAGTTCAAAAATAACCCAAAACCAACCAAAGACAGCTCAAAAAAAACCACTCTGTTACAAGCCTTAAAATACAGCACCAAATCAGCCCTCAGAGCAACACAAACAGTCCCAAAAAAACCAACTATTACAGCCCATATAAACACACTAAACAGCCTCAAAAAAACCACCAAAAATCAACAAAAAAATCTGCCATATAAACTACAAACTCAGCCCACAAAACCCCATCACAGAACCATAAATCAGCACCAAATACATACAAACAGCCCCCCCCCCCCCACAACACATCAGAACAGCATCACAAACACACTGCAAACAGCCCTCATAAAACACAAAAAAACAGCCACTGTTACAACTCAAAACAGACACCAAGAATTCAGCCCTCAAGAATCTCACAAAATAGCAAGAAAAAGCTTCAGAAGAACATCAGAAGAGGAATAGGAGCTTACCATCCGTGGATCCTTCACCCCGATAACATTCGGGTCGGTATTGGTTCTTTTTCCTTTCACCTCTTTACAGCTTTTGTCCATAGATGATTTTCTTTTTTTAACTTCATTCAAATCTGCATACAAAAATAAACTTCATGTTAAAACTTCAAAAAAAAATACTTAAAACCTTTTTTTCAAATCAACAACAATTGTAAATAAGAAGAACACAGAGAAAGAGACTCTCCTCACTCACCAAAATCCGAAACTATCTCACCTAAAAACCAGCAGCCAATAACTATCAAAACACACCAAAATCATAGCAAAACTTTCTCATTCTAACTGTTCAACTCACAATAGCAGCCACAAAGACTTGATGTTCCAACACAAAACTCAGGCAAACTTCATACAAAACTACATACCAAAACTACATACCAAAACTACAACCATAGCAGCCAATTCCATACACAAAAATGCAACAGAAACATCACACAACAAACTCAGTTATCATAATACCCTAGCCACATACTACCAATACCAGGAAAACCATAACAATAACAAGAAATAAGAAACCTTATCAAAGAAGAGAAACACAGATTCATTAAGCCATCCACTGCTACTACTAACATACCTTCATCAACAAGCCTCAAACTCACCAAAGTCAACACTCACCTTAAATATTTTTCTCACTATACAGCACAAAACTTAACCTGAAACTTTCTTCGGACTTCACAACACAAACCTCCGAAATTGAGCAAACCAACACTCCCTTACCGGCCAACAACAAATGCCACCATCAAACCTGCAGACCTCACCTTGATCTTCCATAAAATCCTTTCAACACCGAACATAAACCGAAAACGCAACAGCCTTTGTTACACCGAAAAACCGAATTCCCTGCACACAAACAGAAACCTCTACACACAGCAGCACCCGAACACAAATCACCTAATCTCCTTCGAAACTCATCCACCACTGTGAATCCCATAGCCACCCAGCCAGCAAAATCCGTCACCCAAACTCCTCACCACCTCACACGCCTCACACAGCCAAATCATTCTTCTCCATCACTGAACCTCCTAAAACAAACCAGAAAAAACAAAAATGAGATGAAGATTCACACAAATTCACAAACTACAAACAGAAAACGAAAAAGTGAGTTCTGAATCTAAGCTGGCACAGAGAGATAGAAGTCTGCCAGCACCCGAACTCACCATCAAACAAAATCCGCAGAACCACCATCACCCTTTCCATCTCACCGTTCCGTAAACCGACACCACTCACTTCCGCAAAACCATCTTCAAGCCACCGCCCAAACTTGTCGGCCGAAACCCTTTCAAATCCATCATGAAAGCATACCTCTAAAACCTGCCAAACCAAACTCTTCAAACCAAAACCGTAACGCCAAAACTCACCGTCACTCTCAACAAAACTGAAACAATCGCCGGCAAATGAAACTAAGCCGCAACCCCAAACAAGTCCATTGCACTGAAACAAGAACTCACCTTGGAAACAGAACATCGAAGCCACCACCTCAAGCCGGATCCGGAGAGAGAAAGAGAAACTAAATCCGCGAGCAAAACAAACCGCGACCCATTCAAAGTTGCCGACAGACTGAAACCGCAGAAAACAGATCCGTTGCCGAAACCGATCAAACACGAAACCGGCGAGTCAGACCAACATCACCACCGTCCACCGCGACCGAAAATCGTGACGTCGCCGCCGTTAGCCGAGAGATCCGCGCGAGTGCGAGAGAGGCGGGATTGAGAGACCAAATTTGAACCGTATCCGTCAGTTGAGAGGAGATTCACCGCCGAGAGAGATTCCGAGCGAACAAGAGAGGAAGATCGCCGTTGAGGTTGGGTATTTTTCTCTTTGATGCTTGTTTTCTTTTCTTTTTTCCAGCGAGGATAATGAGGTTTAACAGACGGTGTCAAACTTTATTTGTGGCCATCGTTTTCTATTTTGACTCTGTTTGTTAGATATAATTTTTCCATATATATTTTATTTAATGTATTTAAAATAATTTAATTAAATTGATTCTTTCCAAGGCTGAGTTTTTGCCCAACGTGATTCTTTTTTCTTTCTCTAAGTTTATCTCATAGTATTTTGTTTTTCTTTATATATATAAAAAAAAGAGGAACATTCTATGTGCTTCATTTAAATAATTAAATAATATTTCTTTCTTTCTTTGTATATAAAAAAAAAGAGATTATTTTGTTTTCTTTATTTTCTTTTCTAAATTTGTTTAATATATTGTCCTGCTTAAGATTTGTGAATCATATGTTATTTTTTTTATTTGTTCCTAACCTAATATTTAGTGTAGTAATTTATTTTAACTATTAGGGCCAATGAAATAATTATGACTTTTTGATATTCGATTCTAAATCGGCGTTATCAAAGTTGTTATGAGGCCATTTTCAATTTTATTATTCATTATTATTTAATCGATTATTCGGTTAATGATAAAATGTGATATTCGATTGTTAATCAACGTTATCCATTAAATTGAGACCGATTCCATTATTTTCTCATTGTTTATATTTATTTTTTGGGCCGATGATATGATAAAAAGTCACGATAAATCGTTTCCGATTAATCGTGACCAATATGAGGCCATTTATTTATTTATCTTTATTCTATTTATTTTATTCCATTTAATTTATTCTATTTTCAATTTATTTAAAAAATTATTAAAAGAAATATATGTTAGATAATTATTTAATAATCTATCTATTTATTATTCCCTTATTCGGGCCGATGATATGACAAAAAGTCACGATAAATCGTTTCCGATTAATCGTGACCAATATGAGGCCATTCATTTATTTATTTTTATTCTATTTATTTTATTCCATTTAATTTATTCTATTTTCAATTTATTTAAAAAATTATTAAAAGAAATATATGTTAGATAATTATTTAATAATCTATCTATTTATTATTCCCTTATTTGGGCCGATGATATGACAAAAAGTCACGATAAATCGTTTCCGATTAATCGTGACCAATATGAGGCCATTCATTTATTTATTTTTATTCTATTTATTTTGATTCTATTTAATTTATTCTATTTTCAATTTATTTAAAAAATTATTAAAAAAATAAATATATGTTAGATAATTATTTAATAATCTATCCATTTATTTTTCTCTTTTTACGGGCCGATGATATGACAAAAAGTCACGATAAATCGTTTCCGATTAATCGTGACCAATATGAGGCCATTCATTTATTTATTTTTATTCTATTTATTTTGATTCTATTTAATTTATTCTATTTTAAATTTATTTAAAAAATTATTAAATAAAATAAATATATGTTAGATAATTATTTAATTATCTATCCATTTATTTTTCTCTTTTTACGGGCCGATGATATGACAAAAAGTCACGATAAATCGTTTCCGATTAATCGTGACCAATATGAGGCCATTCATTTATTTATTTATTTTTCTATTTATTTTGATTCTATTTAATTTATTCTATTTTCAATTTATTTAAAAAATTATTAAAAAAAGAAATATATGTTAGATAATTATTTAATAATCTATCCATTTATGTTTCTCTTTTTACGGGCCGATGATATAACAAAAAGTCACGATAAATCGTTTCCGATTAATCGTGACCAATATGAGGCCATGCATTTATTTATTCTATTTAATTCATTTATTTATTTTTATTCTATTCTATTCTATTTTATTTATTTTATCCCATTTAATTTATTCTATTTATTTTCACTTTATTTATTTTTTATTATTTATTTCTCGCATTCTTAGGCCATATTAACTTCATTTCAAAAATAATAAATCCTTGGTCCAACGCCAAGTGAACTTCACTTCACATACACTCACACACGTAAGTCGGTCGTTTACGATCGCCATCTGCACATTCCTTACACTCCACAGCTTTCTAACTTAAGCAAATTGACGCACTACGCTTGTTTTCCACCTCCGCATTCTCGATCCATATATCGAGCCATAGCCAGTTACTAAGCCTTTGTCTTTGTATTTCCTATTTATTTTATCCAATTTATTTTGCAAGTAGCAACCTATGCCTTAGACTTAGGAGCTTGCACTCTCATTTATTTGCTTGCGTTTATGCTTTTCAATCCAAAAGGGAAAGAACTCCTGCAGTTGACTCAATGTCATAGGAAGTTTAGCCATCCCTAGTTACCATTTTGACCTTAGCAACTAGGTCCTTCTTTTTTCTTTAACCTTAGCAATTAGGTCCCTCATCCTTAGGTCCTTAGCCATTAGGTCCTTAGTATTTTATTTTACAACTTTTTGTGACTTTCTTAAAGTCACGTGAGTGTTTGCCATAACACTTACCTTCCCCCGCGAACCTTGAGCGTAACCAAGTGTTCGTTAATCCTTAGGAGAACTACGAGTGCTCTGATTCTATACCCGATACGTAAGCATCGATGCGATGTTGTGCGAGCACCTTTAGAAATAAAACCTTAGGTTCCCATAATTTTAACAAGCAATAAACAACAAAAATACAAATATTAACAAGAGGTTCCCGTAGGATACTGCGGATGCTTAGGATGCTAACACCTTCCCTAGGTATAATCATCCCCCAAACCTAGTTTCTCCTCAATTAGGGTTTTTACGATCTTTTTCCCTTTTCCCTTTGGATTAAATTAAAGTCGGTGGTGAACATTTAATAATTGTGATTCAAGCTTAATCAATAGCTTGGTATCCGATTCTCACCGCAACAGAAAATGGCGACTTCACTGGGGACTCTATTTTTTAGGGTTAAGCCCACCTTGTATATTTGTATATTTGTTGTTGTATTGCTTGTTATTATTTTGGATTTTTTGTTGGGTGTTCCATGTGTGGTGAGATAAGTCCTAACCCGGACTTGAGTGCAAAATAAGATAGGACGGTGGTATATTCAAGAAAGCTTGTAGGGAGTTGAGTCCCGACCAAGTTGACTTGAGACACCACCACTTAGCGGAGGCCTCCTCGGATGTAGTTTTGTTGATCGAGTTCAGTCGTGAAAACATTACTATATTCGACCTGAGAGCCATTAATGCTGAGGACCGTAGAACATTTACCCCCACTTGGCTTTTTAGGGATGTAGTGCGATGACTATGAGGGTGCAAATCCAAAATAGTTGATACGCGATACTGCACTCGGATGAGACTCTCTTGAGAATATTATTGATTACCAAGTTGAGTTGGGAAGTCGGTAATATCCGAAAGATGGGACAATGATTCTGGGAACTTTTAGAACCCGTTGTACAGGTACAAATAAACTCATAGTACATACCTTTTTGGGAGGGTTGAACCTTTGACCTCATGCAAGCCTTGAACCTAAGCCTTGTTTATGTTTGTTGCATTCACGCATCATGAAGCATCATTTTTACCATTTTATTCAAGGAACTTAGAAACTCTATTTTTGCAAATATCATAGGTACCATCATGGATTTTGGAAGAAGAAAGACTGTCAAGTACACATTCAAAACTCCCAAACTCGAAGACCTAAGGAAATTAAGAGACTTGGTTTTGGATCAAGAAGCCTTCATGGAGAAGCATAGGAGACTTTTAGCTTTGCTTAAGACTGAGTGGGACGGAAGGTTGCTCTCTGTGATGCTCCAGTTTTATGATCCTCTCTACCACTGTTTTACGTTCCCTGATTACCAATTGGCGCCTACTTTGGAAGAGTATTCAGTTCTGGTGGGATCACGTGTTAAGGATGAGTTTCCATTCCCTGTTCTAGAGAAGGACCCTGAAGAAGCGGAGATTGCAAAGGCGACATGTTTGAGTGTTCCGGAGGTCAAGGCAAATATGACCTATAAAGGAAAGGTTTTTGGATTCCCTACAAAGTTTTTGGTAGAAAAGGCCAAGAATTTTGTTAGTGTGAAGGATATGAAAGCTTTTGAGGCGACCTTTATTCTGCTAATATATGGAGTGCTACTTTTCCCAAACTTTGAAGACTTTGTGGACCTGAACGCCATTAAGATATTTCTGAAGAAGAACCCGGTCCCTACTTTGCTCGGAGACACTTATCATTCCATCCATCTGAGGAATCTCCATAAGGGAGGGATGATTACTTGTTGTGCATCATTGTTGTACGAGTGGTTTATTTCGCACTTGCCTAAGTCAGCTTCATTTTGGAACCTTAAGGATGGTTTGTGGTGGTCACAAAGGATCATGTCTCTTACCCACTCTTACATTAGTTGGTACAATCGTGTTTATGATGGAGCATTGATTATTGATAGCTGTGGTGATTTTGCTAATGTGCCTCTTCTTGGCACTAAGGGAGGAATCAGCTATAATCCAGTTTTGGCTCGCCGCCAACTCGGGTATCCGTTGAAGGACAAACCTAAGGGTGTTGAAGTGGAAGGAATTTTCTTTAAGGATGACGAAGAACCAGAGCTCAAGAAACAGATTATGCAAGCTTGGAAGTACATCCATAGGAAGGGGAGGAGTAGCTTGGGAAAGCCGAATTGTGTTTCTATGGAACCCTATCTCCAATGGGTACGAGATAGGGCAATCAGTCTGAAGATGCCTTACCCTCGCCAGGATCCTATGACCTTCAAGAAACCCATTCTAATCTTTATGGATGATGCAGAGAAGCTGAAGATTGATTTGGAGAAAGAGATTCGAGAGAAGAATGCATGGAAGAATCGACATCAGATCATCAGTAGTGAGAATGAGGAACTTAGAAGACAACTGAAGATGAAGGAAGAAGAAGAGCTCTCCAACAAGAAAAGGAAAGCACAAGAGGATTTATTTTCCTCCAGCACTCAGGGGGACACTTCCTGGAAGTCGATCATGGATCAACTTATGCTTGAAAGGGCTCAGATGAAGGCACAAATCGAGAAGCTCAATTTGAGGCTTTTAGGAGAATCTTCTTAGGACTTTGTCTTTGTCTTTATTAAGCTTTGTTTGGGATTTTTGAAAGTGTACTCAAGACTTTGTATCACTTTTTGAATTTAATGAAATCACATCCTTTTGATTATTATGTGTTCCTTGGTGTTTGCAAATTGTTTCTTAAGTTCCTTGAATAAAATTTATTTTTCGCATTGCATTCATACATTTGGCATTTCATTTGCATCTTTTTCATATAAAACTCATTCCCGTCATCTGCTCTCCAGCTTTCACACTGAGGCTCTCACGCAAATACTACACTCGAGCTCAAGCCAGAAAGAGGATGGTTGAAAGAGACCTAGAGATGGACAGAGTTAACGAAGAGCTTACTGATATTCGTGGAGATATGGGTCAGATGATGGAAATGTTGCAGGTTATTCGAGCGAAGATGGATACCCAGCAAACTGTGGTGTCAGAAATTGTCACTGCAACGACTGAAATTGTCACTGCAACGACCGAGCCTACATCATCAGTCACTACTCCTGTGACCTGGCCTCCTTTTGGGTATCCTCCTGGATTTTTCCCTCCTTCTCAAGGTTTTGCTTCTCAGAGTGTTATTCCTTCTTCCCAAGGACTTGCTGCTCAGGGTTTCTTCCCTCCTTCTCAAGGTTTTGCCTCTCAAAGTTTCATTCCTTCCTCTCAAGGGCTGGCTACTCAGGGTTTCTTCCCTCCTTCTCAAGGACTGGCTACTCAGGGTTTCTTCCCTCCTTCCCAAGGCTTTGCTGCTCAAAGTTTTATTCCTTCTTCCCAAGGATTTGCTGCTCAGGGTTTTATTCCTTTTTCCCAAGGATTTGCTGCTCAGGGTTTCTTCCCTCCATCCCAAGGTTTTGCTTCTCAAAGTTTCGCACCTCCTTCTCAGGGTTTGGCATTTCTTTCCCAAGGTTTTGTGCCTCAACCTCAAGGATTTGCTGCTCAACAGACTATTCCGGTGACTAATGAAGAGAACCATGCAGTTGCTAATTTTACACCGGACATTGTGCACACCCGTGTCCAACCATACTTTAATGACCATCAGGCGTATGAAGCGCCAGATATGTCTGAAAACGGAGATGAGAAACATGAGAAGATGCAAGAGAATTTTGATACCCTTGAAAAAAGGTTAAGAGCGATTGAAGGTGACCAGATCTTTGGGGCCGCTGCTAGAGAGATGTGTCTGGTGTCTGGATTGGTAATACCTCCAAAGTTCAAGATACCCACTTTTGATATGTATGAGGGTGCAACTTGTCCTAAGAACCATCTCTTGATGTACTATCGAAGAATGGCTGCACAGGTGGACAATGATAAATTAATGATCCACTGCTTCCAGGACAGTTTGAAGGGAATCTCTTCCAAATGGTATCTAACGCTAGACCAGTCGAAGATTCGTAGTTTCCAAGACTTGGCAGATGCTTTCATCCAGCAATACAAATACAACATGGACCTTGCCCCCGATAGGAGGCAACTGTTGAGTATGTCACAAAAAGATTCTGAATCATTTAAAGAGTATGCTCAGAGGTGGAGAGGGACCGCTTCTCAGGTAGAGCCCCCATTGACTGAAAGAGAATTAGCTGACTGGTTTGTTGACACTGTGCGACCAGAATTCTATGAGAGAATGGTGGGAAGCATAACTGCTAGCTTTTCTGATCTAGTGGCTGTGGGAATCAAAGTTGAACTTGGTTTGAAAAGTGGAAAGATGAGTGGTGCATCTGGCAGTTCCAGCACTGGTAGTGGGAGTAATGTCAAGAAATTTACCAGTAATTTCCACAAGAAGAAAGAGGGTGAGACAAATGCAATAATGACAAGTCAAAGAAGAAATCCGCTTTGGCAGAGACCTCCACTTATGGCTCAACAGCATTTTGCTCATCCACAGTATGCCCAACATCCTTATGTAGCGGCGGTCCAACCGTCATATAATCCACAAGTCCCCATGTATCGGCCAACTCAAGCAGTACCGATGTATCAGCAAGCGGCTCTAGTGGTTCCACCTTATCAACCAATGCTCAACAATCCAGGCTATCAACAAGCGCCCAACGCTTCGGCCTATCAGCAGAGGACTCCAGCTCCTCATCCGAATCCCAATTTTCAGAATAGAAGACCAGGAGGAAGGCCTCCTAATCCTCGAATCCCTATGACTTATACTGAATTATATCCTTCACTGCTGAAGAAAGGTTTGGTTACTCCAAGGCCTTTGGGTCCCCCACCAAATCCGCTCCCACCAAATTACAACTCAAATGCTCACTGTTTATTCCATGAAGGTGCCCCAGGGCACGATTTGGAGGGTTGTTATGCTTTGAAGTACATTGTGAAAGATTTGATGGAGAAAAACATTCTGTCATTTGGGAATACTGGTCCGAATGTCAAAGATAATCCTTTACCCAAGCATGGGTCCATAAATGCCATTGTTGACGAGTCTGACGAAGGTTTGATTTTCAATGCCACAGAGATCAATACCCCGCTTAGAGACTTCCATGCGAAGTTAGTAGAAGCGGGTATGTTGAAGAACTGTCATGAGAATTGTGAAGCTTGTGTAAATAACCCAAAGGGATGTGAATTGGTCTTAAAAGACGTTCAAAATCTGATTAATCTGGGTGTTTTACAAGTAAGCGGTCGTGTGAAGAAGAATGAAGTGGCAATGATTGAACCCATTTTCAACTTGCCTGAATCTGATTCTACCTTGGTGCCAGTGTTCAACTTGCCTGAGTCCTCAAGAGTTCAACCCATCTTTAATATGCCGGAGCCTGTGATACCCATTTTCAATATACCTGAGCCAAGGTTTGAACAAAGGATTAACCCTTTCCTTTATGAAGACACTAAAGCAGTTCCATGGAAGTATGATACAGGGAAAGTTCATCAGAAGATTGATAAAGCTAGTCAGAAGGAAGTCTCAAAAGTGGCAAGTGCTGACATAGCGGGTGCAGGTCGTTTAACTCACAGTGGTCGTGTTTACACTCAGCAAGCCAATACGGCTCCGCCTAAAGAAGTCATTCCAGCTGTTGTCAACCAGGATAAAGGGGTAGTCTTGGGAGAAGAGGATGCAGAATTTCTCAGAATCATTAAGAAGAGTGATTATAAGGTTATTGATCAGCTACATCAAACGCCTTCCAAAATATCTATCCTATCACTTCTTATGCATTCACCGTCCTATCGGAGTGCTCTCCAGAAATTACTAGCCCAAGCCCATGTTACACATGATATAACTGTGAATCAGTTCGATGGAGTCATTGCCAATATCACTGCATGTAACACTCTCAGCTTCAGCATGGAGGATCTTCCAAAGGAAGGCTTGGACCATAACCGTGCTCTCCACATATCTGTGAAATGTAAAGGGGATACTTTAGCAAGAGTTCTTGTGGATACAGGTTCTTCATTGAATGTTTTGCCGAAAAGAACGCTTGCCAAGTTATCTTATCAAGAGGCAGAAATGATGCCCAGTGCACTGATTGTGAAAGCTTTTGATGGATCAAGGAGGACTGTTATTGGAGAGGTAGACTTACCGATCTTGATTGGGCCACAGGTGTTCAAAATCACTTTCCAGGTTATGGACATTAACCCCAATTACAGTTGCTTGCTGGGAAGACCTTGGATCCATGTTGCCGGGGCAGTCACTTCTACCATGCACCAGAAGATGAAGTTTGTAGTCGATAACAAGCTGGTAACTGTGTCTGGTGAAGAAGATCTCATGGTCATCAACCTTTCATCCTTTAGCTATATTGAGGCTGATGAAGATGCTTTGGAAACTTCTTTCCAAGCTCTTGAGATAGCCAATGCTGTCCTTGTGGAAGTAGAGGAACCAAAAGGGAAGGGTATCCCATCTTTTGCATCGCTGAAGAGTACCATTTCCACCATTGAAGAAAGAAGCTATAAAGGTTGGGGTGATGTCATTGAAGTTAAACAGAATCTAGATCGTTGCGGGTTGGGTTACAAACCAACTCATGTGAAGGAAGGAGCGTCAACCTCCGTTAAAGGACGTCCGAAGACCATTCAAGAAGTGTTTTCCAGTGCTGGTTATCAGGTCAATGCAGTTGATAGAGTTTCTGAAGATGAAGATGTGAATCACTTGGTGTATCAGTGTGAAGAAGCCTTGGACAATTGGGAGGCAGTCGAGATCCCAGAGTTTTTTCCATTGTCAAAGTAATTTATTGTTTTTAAATGTTTTCAAAGTTCCCTAGCTCTGCCCAAGGCTATGGGAGTATTTTGTAGGGCCCCTTCTCATTTTCAAAGTTGTTATCAATGAAGGCATTTTGTTAAACTCTTATTTTGATCATTTACTGTTTTTTCTCTCTTTTCACTTTTAAAAGAAGATGGCAATCTTTCAAAACCAATAAAAAAGCTTTTTTCTCTTGCATTTCTCTATTTTCCACTTTTAATAAAAGCAAATCATTCTCATATGCAGAATAAATGAAAACCCTGTTGAATCCAATGACCCTACATTCTCTCCTAACTTTGATTCGCCCATCTACCAAGCGGAAGATGAAAGTGAGGAAGATTGTGACATTCCCGAAGAACTGGAAAGATTAGTTGAGTATGAGCACACAGAGCTCCAGCCACATAAGGAGCAGGTAGAGACCATCAATCTTGGCACTGATGAAGACAAGAAAGAAGTCAAGATTGGTACAACACTTGGGGCAGATGTCAGAGAAAGATTGGTCAAGATTCTCAGAGAGTATGTAGATGTGTTTGCATGGTCATATCAAGATATGCCCGGGTTAGACACAGATATAGTGGTTCACAAGTTACCTCTTCGACCAGATTGTCCTCCTGTAAAGCAAAAGCTTCGAAGAACGAGACCAGACATGGCTCTGAAGATTCGAGAAGAGGTCAAAAGACAGTTTGATGCGGGATTCCTTGCAGTTGCAAAGTACCCTGAGTGGGTAGCTAATATTGTGCCAGTCCCTAAAAAGGATGGCAAAGTCAGAATGTGTGTGGACTATAGGGATTTGAACAGAGCCATTCCGAAGGACGATTTCCCTTTTCCGCATATTGATACACTGGTTGACAACACTGCTAAATTTGTTGTTTTCTCCTTCATGGATGGGTTTTCAGGATACAACCAGATCAAGATGGATCCTGACAATATGGAAAAGACTACATTCATCACAACATGGGGCACTTATTGTTACAAGGTTATGCCATTTGGTCTCAGAAATGCGGGAGCCACTTATCAGAGGGCAATGGTCACCCTTTTCCATGATATGATGCATAAAGAGATAGAAGTCTATGTGGATGATATGATTGCCAAATCACAGAGTGAGGAGGATCATTTGAATCATCTTTTGAAGTTATTTGAGCGTCTCAGAAAATTCCAACTGCGTCTGAATCCGGCTAAGTGTACTTTTGGTGTCCGATCAGGAAAGTTACTTGGTTTTATTGTTAGTCAGCAAGGAATTGAAGTAGATCCAGATAAGGTCAGAGCAATTCAAGAGATGCCAGCTCCCAAAACAGAAAAGCAAGTCAGAGGTTTCCTTGGAAGATTGAACTACATCTCCAGATTTATCTCCAACATGACTGCTACTTGTGAACCTTTATTCAAGTTACTCCGGAAGAATCAAGCCATTGAGTGGAGTCCTGATTGTCAACTGGCTTTTGAGAAGATTAAGGTTTATCTGCAAGAACCTCCTATCTTAATCCCACCTACTCCAGGGAAGCCTCTTTTCATGTATCTGACTGTGCTCGAGGGATCTATGGGTTGCGTATTAGGCCAACAAGACGAAACTGGTCGTAAGGAGCACGCCATTTATTACTTAAGCAAGAAGTTCACAGACTGTGAAAGCAGATATTCGCTTTTGGAGAAAACTTGTTGTGCCTTGGCATGGGCGGCCAGACGCCTCAGGCAGTACATGATTTGTCACACTACTTTGTTGATCTCGAAAATGGATCCAATAAAGTACATCTTTGAGAAGCCTGCTTTGACTGGAAGGCTCGCCCGTTGGCACATGTTGTTATCCGAATATGATATCCAGTATGTAACCCAGAAGTCTATTAAAGGCAGTGTTTTATCTGAATACCTTGTTGATCATCCTGTTGAAGATTATGAACCTTTGAAATTCGATTTCCCGGACGAAGACATTATGTTGATAAAGGACTGCGAAGTTCCAGGTCCAGATGAGGGTCCCGAGCCAGGGTCTCGTTGGAAAATGATGTTTGATGGTTCTTCTAACTACATGGGGCATGGTGTAGGAGTTGTCTTGATGAACCCCGATGGTGGTTATACTCCCTTCACGGCTAGATTGTGCTTTGAATGTACAAACAACATTGCTGAGTACGAAGCATGTGTTTTAGGTATCGAAGCTGCAATCGATACCAGAATCAAGATTCTTGATGTATATGGAGACTCGGCCTTAGTAATCTATCAAGTCAAAGGTGAATGGGAGACCCGTGACGAGAAGTTGATCCCTTATCGGGCCCATATTGTGGAGTTAATTAAATACTTTGACGAAGTCACTTTCAATCATGTTCCAAGAGCAGAAAATCAAATTGCAGATGCTTTGGCTATGTTGGCATCTATGTTTCAAGTCAGATTTCTTAATGAAGCTCCACTCATTACAATCGAGCGAAGAACTGCACCAGCCTACTGTCTACTGGTCAAAGAAGAAACTAATGAGAAACCGTGGTTCTACGACATCAAGAACTTTTTACAGAATCAGGAGTACCCAGCTGACGCAACAACTCTAGACAAGAAGACTTTAAGAAGATTGGCGTCCAAGTTTTTCCTCAGCAACAATGTGCTTTACAAGAGAAATCATGATATGGTTCTGCTCAGATGTGTGGACAAGCGCGAAGCAGACTTATTGATCAGGGAAATCCATGAAGGATCATTTGGAACACATGCCAATGGACATGCCATGTCCAGGAAGATTTTGAGAGCTGGATACTTCTGGTTGACCATGGAATCAGATTATTTCAAGTATGCCAGGAAGTGTCATAAATGCCAGATTTATGCCGACAAGGTGCACGTACCTCCGACACTTTTGAATATTCTGTCATCGCCTTGGCCTTTCTCAATGTGGGGTATTGACATGATAGGGGCGATTGAGCCTAAAGATTCCAATGGTCATCGGTTTATCTTGGTCGCAATCGATTACTTCACCAAGTGGGTAGAAGCAGCTTCCTACGCCAATGTGACAAAGCAAGTGGTTGCCCGTTTCATCAAGAACCAAATTATCTGTCCTTATGGAATCCCAAGCCGAATCATCACAGATAATGGGACCAATTTGAACAACAAAACAATGAAAGAGCTGTGTGAGACATTCAAGATTGAACATCATAACTCTTCTCCGTATCGTCCGAAGATGAATGGAGCTGTTGAAGCTGCAAACAAGAACATCAAAAAGATTCTGCAGAAGATGGTAAAAAACTTACAAAGATTGGCACGAGATGTTACCATATGCTTTACACGGATATAGAACATCAGTTCGTACCTCAACTGGGGCAACCCCTTTCTCTCTGGTGTATGGGATGGATGCAGTTCTCCCTATTGAAGTAGAGATACCATCTTTGAGAATCTTGATGGAAACCAAACTAGAAGAAGCTGAGTGGGTCCAGAACAGGTTTGACCAACTGAATCTTATTGACGAGAAGAGAATGACCGCCATGTGCCATGGCCAGTTGTACCAGAAACGCATCAAGAGAGCATTTGACAAGAAAGTCCTTCTCCGAGAATTCAGAGAAGGAGATCTTGTACTCAAGAAAATCTTGCCAGTCCACAAAGACATGCGTGGAAAATGGAGTCCTAACTATGAAGGCCCATATGTTGTGAAGGTGGCATTTTCCGGAGGTTCCTTAATCCTTACAACTATGGATGGTGAACAGCTGAAGCACCCGGTGAATTCTGATGCAGTCAAAAAATATTATGCCTAAATAAAACCCGATAGGTCGAAAACCATAAATGGCGACCTAGGCAAAAATGGGTATCCCGGTGGATCAAAACCTATGAAGGAGATCCAGGCAAAAGTTAGGGATAAAAATGAAAAAAATAAGAGCTCGCTAAGTTGAAAACCCGAAAGGGCGGCTTAGGCAAAAAAGAGCGTCCTGGTGGATTGAAAACCCGAAAGGGCGATCCAGGCGAAAGTTAGGGACAAAGGCATTTGACTGTATCAGATGGTGTTTACCATTACTGAAGAATCATAATGGGAGACCAATCCAATTGCTCTTGTCAGAAGCAAGGTGTCGGGCAGTCTTAGTTATTAGGGATTGTAGTGGTCGTTGGATTCAATATAGACCCTTCCCCGTTGCCATTTTCAAACTATAATTTCCCATGGAGTTTTTGCCATTGGCAAACTACCATTCTTGAATAAAATACAAACTTTGCCTATGGATTTTGTTGTTCAGCTTCTTATTTTCTTTTGTTATGCAAAATGCCATCACTTGATTACAATTTAACTCTGAAAATGACAAGTTTTTTTTTTTTAAGGAAATGTTTTTGAAAACACTGAAAAACTTTTAAGTTTCTTTGACTTTGGGAAAATTGGAAAAACCTTCTGTTTCCCCAAGAAGCCCTGATTTACGACAACACTTTTATACTATTGTTACAGAAATTCCAATAGAAGTTCAAAACTGATAACACTCTTTGATGGACCCTTGGACCAAGCATGATTTCCAAGATCGAAGACATCTCCCTAGTGTTTTTCATGTTGCTCATCTGAGTATTAGTGTTGAGAGCTTACTCCCCGTTTGAGATCTTGTCAAAACTCTTTGTCTCTTTAGAATCAACATTTGCATATCATGATCATTCGCATCATGCTCAATCATACGCATTTGACATTTGCATTTGTCTTTCCCCAGTTGTCGTCTGTCTAACTCCAAGTCCAGATATCATTAGTGTTCAGTTTGAGAATTCATTGTTGTTGATACCCGAAGTGGTTTACCATTTGTTTTGTCCCCAGTAATTGTTGGTGTCCCCTGTGGACTTCTATTTGTGTTTGGTATTTGTCTTTATGACCACCAATGTCTCCTTGAAGTCCAATTGTCATTGGCACAAATCTTTTAAGCAGGTCCTGAAACCTTTGTTTTATATCCAAGTCCATTTGATTTTGTACATACTTGTACCTTTCTCCTGATGGTTCCTGAAGGAATTTCCAGAGTTTGGATGTCTTATTTTATTTAAATACTCCAACATATTTTGCTGTTATTTCTTTGCGTTAGCCGGTCGCTTAGAGTCGTTGGTCCATCTTTGGGTGATCTGCATTCTATCCCCAATGTTAGCTGGTCGCATAGAGCCGCTACTAAATCATTGTGATTTCCTTCCTTATCCTCGGTGTCGGCAGTTACATTTGAACCTGCTAATTTACCATTTTTGGGTGCTTTGACTACTTTACCTTTATCATTCTTAGTGTCAACCGGTTTTTAACTTGTTGCGCATTCACTTTGAGTGTATCTTGACTTTCTTTTGTAGTATCAATAGTTTTCGAACCTATTGTGCTTCCACTTCGAGTATTTTGGTTGTTATTCATGGTGTCAATTGGTCGCATCGAGCCGCTGCGCATTCACCTTGGATAAGCTTGTTGTCATTCTCAGTGACAGTTGGTCGCATCGAGCCACTGTGCATTCACTTTGAATATTTATTTTTGTTGATATTCATGGTGTCAGTTGGTCGCATCGAGCCGCTGCGCATTCACCTTGAATAGGCTTGTTGTCATTCTCAGTGACAGTTGGTCGCATAGAGCCGCTGCACATTCACTTTGAATGTTTATTTTGTTGTTATTCACGGTGTCAGTTGGTCGCATTGAGCCGCTGCGCATTCGCTTTGCGTATTATGTTTATCATTCTTGGCGTCAGTTGGTCGCATTGAGCCGCTGCGCATTCGCTTTGCGTGTTATGTTTATCATTCTTGGCGTCAGTTGGTCGCATCGAGCCGCTGCGCATTCACTTTGAATTTTGTGTCATTTCTATTCTTAGTGTCAGTTGGTCGCATTGAGCCGTTGCGCATTCACTTTGAATATTATGTTTTTCATTTCCAATGACAGTTGGTCGCATCGAGCCGCTGCGCATTCACTTCGAATATTATGATTTTCATTTCCAGTGACAGTTGGTCGCCTTGTGCCACTGCGCATTCATTTCGATTCCTTTGTCTTCATCATTTCTTAGTGTCAGTTGGTCGCATCGAGCCACTGCGCATTCACTTTGAATATTATGTTTTTTCATTTCCAATGTCAGTTGGTCGCATCGAGCCGCTGCGCATTCACTTTGAATATTATGTTTATCATTCCCAATGACAGTTGGTCGCATCGAGCCGCCGCGCATCCACTTCGAATATTATGATTTTACCATTTCCAATGACAGTTGGTCGCATTGAGCCACTGCACATTTCACTTTGAATGTTTATTTTGTTGTATTTCTTAGTGTCAGTTGGTCGCATCGAGCCGCTGCGCTTTCACTTTGAATATGTTGCTGCTTTTATTTCTCAAAGTCATTTGGTCGCATAGAGCCATTGGTTAACCACTTCAATTTATTTCCTTGTCTTGTTTGTATTCTTGGTGTCAGTTGGTCGCATCGGGCCACTGTGCAATCACTTTGAATTTTATTTTGTTTTGTCTGTGTTCGTTGATCCAACGATTTGGATTGCCTTTTGTTCCTGTCTTGTGTTATTCTTAGTGTCGATAGTTACACTTGAACCTGTTGATTTATCATTTTTGAATATGTCCCATTTTCGTTTATTTATCCCCAGTGTCTGTCGTCCCCAGTGTATGTCATCCCCAGTAAGTTTTGGCTTATGGTCGTCGTTTTATTCTCATTCTAATCATTCATACCATAATCATCATTTCATTGCATAAGAGGTGCAGAGTTGGATAGGTTTGTAGTCCAGCATAACATTGCATTTAGGGGCAAAATTTCCGGTTATTTCTATATTTAAATACCTTTCACCCTGATCGCCTGAGTGTCCTTCGTCATTCACGCCATCTGGTAAAGTTATTTAAATAGGGGCAACTGTCACACCCCAAATTTTACCCCTAACTGCTCGCATCATACAGTCATCGCATTTAGCAGAGAATTCCAGATTTATTTTCTGTTTGCTTTCTTCTCATTTCCTAGCTGTTTATAATTCTTAATTTCTTTTCACTTATAAGCTTCCATTTTAATTTAATTTCTACTTCTCGTTTCTAACCTTTTAATTCATTTTCGTGTTTTAATTTTTAATGTTAATTTTAATTTCTATCTATATTTTATTCTCAAAGTTTTGTTAAATAAAAATGTTTTTTATTCCAATTTCAAGGTTTTTAAAAAAAAAATGTGTAATTTCATTTCTATTTTCAAAGTTTTTATTTCTTAGTGTGATTTTTATTTTTTTAACTTTTATTTTTAATTCATCATTTTTTTAGTTAGTTTAGTTCCATTTCTAATTTAATTATAATCTCTAATTGTTTATTTCTTTTAATCCATTTTCAAGTTTCTATTTCTAATTTAATTTCAATTTCTAATTTTTATTTTTAGTTTAAGATTTCATTTTTAATTTAATTCCAATTTCTTTTTTTATTATTTATTTTAATTCATTTTAAATTTTAATTCCAAGATTTTTTTTATTTTTATTATTTCTCATTTTATTCCAAAATTGATTCCATATCCATGTTACAATAGAATTTTTAAAAAAAATAATAATTTCATTACATAACCAATTCATCCATGTTACAATAGCATTTTTTTTATATAGAATAGAATTTCTTTACATTTAGTATGTTACAATTACATAGAAGAAAAAAGAGAAAGAAATGCAGCACATAGCAAAGTCACAAAAAAACAGTCCCAAAAGTTCAGCATGCAGCCACCAACACAACTCTGCTCCACCTCCCCACTATTGCTGCAGAATTCAGCATTTGTCCCCTTGCCTCCAACCCTTCACCTACAAGTTTTCATAGTACAAAAAAATCATAATTCAGCCCTCAATAACACCAAATTAGCCATATAAATCAACACTGTTACATCCATACAAGACAGTTCAAAAATAACCCAAAACCAACCAAAGACAGCTCAAAAAAAACCACTCTGTTACAAGCCTTAAAATACAGCACCAAATCAGCCCTCAGAGCAACACAAACAGTCCCCAAAAAACCAACTATTACACCCCATATAAACACACTAAACAGCCTCAAAAAAACCACCAAAAATCAACAAAAAAAATCTGCCATATAAACTACAAACTTAGCCCACAAAACCCCATCACAGAACCATAAATCAGCACCAAATACATACAAACAGCCCCCCCCCCCCACAACACATCAGAACAGCATCACAAACACATTGCAAACAGCCCTCATAAAACACAAAAAAACAGCCACTGTTACAACTCAAAACAGACACCAAGAATTCAGCCCTCAAGAATCTCACAAAACAGCAAGAAAAAGCTTCAGAAGAACATCAGAAGAGGAATAGGAGCTTACCATCCGTGGATCCTTCACCCCGATAACATTCGGGTCGGTATTGGTTCTTTTTCCTTTCACCTCTTTACAGCTTTTGTCCATAGATGATTTTCTTTTTTTAACTTCATTCAAATCTGCATACAAAAATAAACTTCATGTTAAAACTTCAAAAAAAAATACTTAAAACCTTTTTTTCAAATCAACAACAATTGTAAATAAGAAGAACACAGAGAAAGAGACTCTCCTCACTCACCAAAATCCGAAACTATCTCACCTAAAAACCAGCAGCCAATAACTATCAAAACACACCAAAATCATAGCAAAACTTTCTCATTCTAACTGTTCAACTCACAATAGCAGCCACAAAGACTTGATGTTCCAACACAAAACTCAGGCAAACTTCATACAAAACTACATACCAAAACTACATACCAAAACTACAACCATAGCAGCCAATTCCATACACAAAAATGCAGCAGAAACATCACACAACAAACTCAGTTATCATAATACCCTAGCCACATACTACCAATACCAGGAAAACCATAACAATAACAAGAAATAAGAAACCTTATCAAAGAAGAGAAACATAGATTCATTAAGCCATCTACTGCTACTACTAACATACCTTCATCAACAAGCCTCAAACTCACCAAAGTCAACACTCACCTTAAATCTTTTTCTCACTATACAGCACAAAACTTAACCTGAAACTTTCTTCGGACTTCACAACACAAACCTCCGAAATTGAGCAAACCAACACTCCCTTACCGGCCAACAACAAATGCCACCATCAAACCTGCAGACCTCACCTTGATCTTCCATAAAATCCTTTCAACACTGAACATAAACCGAAAACGCAACAGCCTTTGTTACACCGAAAAACCGAATTCCCTGCACACAAACAGAAACCTCTACACACAGCAGCACCCGAACACAAATCACCTAATCTCCTTCGAAACTCAGCCACCACTGTGAATCCCATAGCCACCCAGCCAGCAAAATCCGTCACCCAAACTCCTCACCACCTCACACGCCTCACACAGCCAAATCATTCTTCTCCATCACTGAACCTCCTAAAACAAACCAGAAAAAACAAAAATGAGATGAAGATTCACACAAATTCACAAACTACAAACAGAAAACGAAAAAGTGAGTTCTGAATCTAAGCCGGCACAGAGAGATAGAAGTCTGCCAGCACCCGAACTCACCATCAAACAAAATCCGCAGAACCACCATCACCCTTTCCATCTCACCGTTCCGTAAACCGACACCACTCACTTCCGCAAAACCATCTTCAAGCCACCGCCCAAACTTGCCGGCCGAAACCCTTTCAAATCCATCATGAAAGCATACCTCTAAAACCTGCCAAACCAAACTCTTCAAACCAAAACCGTAACGCCAAAACTCACCGTCACTCTCAACAAAACTGAAACAATCGCCGGCAAATGAAACTAAGCCGCAACCCCAAACAAGTCCATTGCACTGAAACAAGAACTCACCTTGGAAACAGAACATCGAAGCCACCACCTCAAGCCGGATCCGGAGAGAGAAAGAGAAACTAAATCCGCGAGCAAAACAAACCGCGACCCATTCAAAGTTGCCGACAGACTGAAACCGCAGAAAACAGAGCCGTTGCCGAAACCGATCAAACACGAAACCGGCGAGTCAGACCAACATCACCACCGTCCACCGCGACCGAAAATCGTGACGTCGCCGCCGTTAGCCGAGAGATCCGCGCGAGTGCGAGAGAGGCGGGATTGAGAGACCAAATTTGAACCGTATCCGTCAGTTGAGAGGAGATTCACCGCCGAGAGAGATTCCGAGCGAACAAGAGAGGAAGATCGCCGTTGAGGTTGGGTATTTTTCTCTTTGATGCTTGTTTTCTTTTCTTTTTTCCAGCGAGGATAATGAGTTTTTACAGACGGTGTCAAACTTTATTTGTGGCCATCGTTTTCTATTTTGACTCTGTTTGTTAGATATAATTTTTCCATATATATTTTATTTAATGTATTTAAAATAATTTAATTAAATTGATTCTTTCCAAGGCTGAGTTTTTGCCCAACGTGATTCTTTTTTCTTTCTCTAAGTTTATCTCATAGTATTTTGTTTTTCTTTATATATAAAAAAAAAGAGGAACATTCTATGTGCTTCATTTAAATAATTAAATAATATTTCTTTCTTTCTTTGTATATAAAAAAAAAGAGATTATTTTGTTTTCTTTATTTTCTTTTCTAAATTTGATTAATATATTGTCCTGCTTAAGATTTGTGAATCATATGTTATTTTTTTTATTTGTTCCTAACCTAATATTTAGTGTAGTAATTTATTTTAACTATTAGGGTCAATGAAATAATTATGACTTTTTGATATTCGATTCTAAATCGGCGTTATCAAAGTTGTTATGAGGCCATTTTCAATTTTATTATTCATTATTATTTAATCGATTATTCGGTTAATGATAAAATGTGATATTCGATTGTTAATCAACGTTATCCATTAAATTGAGACCGATTCCATTATTTTCTCATTGTTTATATTCATTTTTTGGGCCGATGATATGATAAAAAGTCACGATAAATCGTTTCCGATTAATCGTGACCAATATGAGGCCATTTATTTATTTATCTTTATTCTATTTATTTTATTCCATTTAATTTATTCTATTTTCAATTTATTTAAAAAATTATTAAAAGAAATATATGTTAGATAATTATTTAATAATCTATCTATTTATTATTCCCTTATTCGGGCCGATGATATGACAAAAAGTCACGATAAATCGTTTCCGATTAATCGTGACCAATATGAGGCCATTCATTTATTTATTTTTATTCTATTTATTTTGATTCTATTTAATTTATTCTATTTTCAATTTATTTAAAAAATTATTAAAAAAATAAATATATGTTAGATAATTATTTAATAATCTATCCATTTATTTTTCTCTTTTTACGGGCCGATGATATGACAAAAAGTCACGATAAATCGTTTCCGATTAATCGTGACCAATATGAGGCCATTCATTTATTTATTTTTATTCTATTTATTTTGATTCTATTTAATTTATTCTATTTTCAATTTATTTAAAAAATTATTAAAAAAATAAATATATGTTAGATAATTATTTAATAATCTATCCATTTATTTTTCTCTTTTTACGGGCCGATGATATGACAAAAAGTCACGATAAATCGTTTCCGATTAATCGTGACCAATATGAGGCCATTCATTTATTTATTTTTATTCTATTTATTTTGATTCTATTTAATTTATTCTATTTTCAATTTATTTAAAAAATTATTAAAAAAAATAAATATATGTTAGATAATTATTTAATTATCTATCCATTTATTTTTCTCTTTTTACGGGCCGATGATATGACAAAAAGTCACGATAAATCGTTTCCGATTAATCGTGACCAATATGAGGCCATTCATTTATTTATTTATTTTTCTATTTATTTTGATTCTATTTAATTTATTCTATTTTCAATTTATTTAAAAAATTATTAAAAAAAGAAATATATGTTAGATAATTATTTAATAATCTATCCATTTATGTTTCTCTTTTTACGGGCCGATGATATAACAAAAAGTCACGATAAATCGTTTCCGATTAATCGTGACCAATATGAGGCCATGCATTTATTTATTCTATTTAATTTATTTATTTATTTTTATTCTATTCTATTCTATTTTATTTATTTTATCCCATTTAATTTATTCTATTTATTTTCACTTTATTTATTTTTTATTATTTATTTCTCGCATTCTTAGGCCATATTAACTTCATTTCAAAAATAATAAATCCTTGGTCCAACGCCAAGTGAACTTCACTTCACATACACTCACACACGTAAGTCGGTCGTTTACGATCGCCATCTGCACATTCCTTACACTCCACAGCTTTCTAACTTAAGCAAATTGACGCACTACGCTTGTTTTCCACCTCCGCATTCTCGATCCATATATCGAGCCATAGCCAGTTACTAAGCCTTTGTCTTTGTATTTCCTATTTATTTTATCCAATTTATTTTGCAAGTAGCAACCTATGCCTTAGACTTAGGAGCTTGCACTCTCATTTATTTGCTTGCGTTTATGCTTTTCAATCCAAAAGGGAAAGAACTCCTGCAGTTGACTCAATGTCATAGGAAGTTTAGCCATCCCTAGTTACCATTTTGACCTTAGCAACTAGGTCCTTCTTTTTTCTTTAACCTTAGCAATTAGGTCCCTCATCCTTAGGTCCTTAGCCATTAGGTCCTTAGTATTTTATTTTACAACTTTTTGTGACTTTCTTAAAGTCACGTGAGTGTTTGCCATAACACTTACCTTCCCCCGCGAACCTTGAGCGTAACCAAGTGTTCGTTAATCCTTAGGAGAACTACGAGTGCTCTGATTCTATACCCGATACGTAGGCATCGATGCGATGTTGTGCGAGCACCTTTAGAAATAAAACCTTAGGTTCCCATAATTTTAACAAGCAATAAACAACAAAAATACAAATATTAACAAGAGGTTCCCGTAGGATACTGCGGATGCTTAGGATGCTAACACCTTCCCTAGGTATAATCAACCCCCGAACCTAGTTTCTCCTCAATTAGGGTTTTTACGATCTTTTTCCCTTTTCCCTTTGGATTAAATTAAAGTCGGTGGTGAACATTTAATAATTGTGATTCAAGCTTAATCAATAGCTTGGTATCCGATTCTCACCGCAACACACAAGAATCAGTCCAGGCAAAAGTTAGGGATGAGAAAGATAATGCAAAAGCAAAAGACGAGAAGGATTACATAAGAAAGATCCTTGAACAAGAACAAAGTCGTGTGATACAGACACGAAAGGCGAAGGGATGACTGACTCCAAACAACAACCTGAGTGGTGCCTAAACCGTTAGTGTAATTGGTTCCTCAACCATCACAAAACCCTTTTTGTGAGGTGAGTGCTTGTGAAAGCTAGCTGAACATAGGAATGGAGAACATCACGAAGATGGGTGGGCACAAATAAATTTCGAGCCTATATCCTTTGTTTCTATAACCGTTAACCAGGCCACGATACAACCCTCAAAAGTCCTAACTGAAACAGGGTTATCTTGAGAGCGTACTACCACAAGATCGTGTTCCTGACTCCTATGAGTTGTGCTAAAAGTTCTTTGTTGGTGTTGCATGTGCATGCTTTCATTCATCAAAAATCAATGTCGTATCTTAACCAGTGATTCACTCACAAAGGTTGGCGACATCTTTTTACAGTAAAACTCCAAGATTAACATGTGTGTTGCATTAGAATTTTCATTCTCAAAATAAATATTTTCTGCTTACATACATTTGTTTGGCATCATAAAAGTTTACATATGGAATCTCAGTCCAGAAGCTTAATCTTGCCAAGTTGAGAAGTCTGAAACTTCCGAAGGTCGATCTATTGAGATGCACTTTTCCACAAAAAAAAACTCCATTGAGTGGGGACCTTACCAACCAGTCGTGGGAAGAGCTAGCCAATCCGGGGCAATCATGTCGAGCAATCTCTTCAAAATTCAGCCAAGCTGGGGCAATCACTTCGAGATTCAAATCTCTCAAAGAGCCATTAGTCTGAGGCATGTATTCAAATTTCAACCAAACTGGGGCAGTTACTTCGAGATCCAATCTCTCAAAGAACAATTGGCATGGGTGTTTTCTTCAAAACACAGTCATTCAGGGGTGATCACTTCAAGACTTGTACCGGGGCAGGCCATCCTAAGAGCATGAGAAGTACTTTCTCCTGAAGATGGTCAAACCAAAGC
Organism: Lathyrus aphaca; assembly: GCA_963966055.1. Classification (NCBI taxonomy): domain Eukaryota; kingdom Viridiplantae; phylum Streptophyta; class Magnoliopsida; order Fabales; family Fabaceae; genus Lathyrus; species Lathyrus aphaca. The sequence goes on along the minus strand of OZ014523.1, from coordinate 303,602,568 downwards.
ACCTATCCAAGGTTCAAAATACTAGGACACACTATCTCACAGTGATATAAGGTTTTTCATGAATCCTTGCGAGGCAAATTTCTTTCATAAACCCTGCAGTCTGGGGCAGTTATTTCGAGATCCGACGAATCTCTCCAAGAGTTTGAAGACACCGAGGCATTTCGTATGTCATGTTTTCTGTGAAATCCTCTTGAGACATTTTCTTCCGATGGACCTTAATCTAAGGTGAGTTGAAAATTGCAAAGAACCATTGTTCACTCATGATTAGTTGGCGACCTATCCACCCATGGCTGGGGGGCAAAGCCATTGTCGGCACAGTACTTCAAGAGTTGTTTCATCGGCGGACTTCATTGATCAGAATTCCTTAGCAAGTCTCATTAGACAATTCCTTCTCCAGTAGTGCGACAAATGGAAGGTTACTTCTTGAGCAGAAAGATATCATCGTCTCTCATCCCCAGCATGAGACGCCTTACATCTCTCATTCCCAACATGAGAGGATTTATCTCTTATCCCAGCAAGTGGCAACTTGAGCTCTTATCTTCAGCGGGAAGCTTTATCATTGACATTATCTATCATCCCCAGTAAAGTGGAAGCCGAAATTTCTCCCAGCAAGATAGCAGAAGGTGGGTATCATCCCCAAGCAGAAGTTTCCCTTCAGACAAGGGCAATTCTCAGCAGTATAAGGGGTGTATTTCCTCCCCAGCAGTTTGCTCCCTCAGCGGTGCCATGCCTTTAATTCCCTAGCCAAGTCTGAAGATGATCCGGTCCCCACAGAGTTCATATTTGATTTTCACCTCCGTCCGTGAAATATTTCTCAGCCAAGTTGCCATACTTTTGGGTATTTGATGATACAGCCAGGTATTCATTACCTCAGTCAGAGTTGAGTGTCCAGACCTCTTGACTTTTCTTCCCCTGTAGAGTTGTATCTCTTGCTGCCAATCAGACATTTGTCTATCGCTCGTCTGTGTTTGTCAACACTCGTTTGTGTTATCCCTAAGCAGGTTTTTCCCCAGCAAGGACATATTACTGCTTTATTGTTGCTCGTCTGCATCTTTCAACACTCTTCTGTGTTAGCTCTGTGGTATTGCTCGTTTGCTTTCCCCAGCGGTGGTTTATGATTACTTTGATTCTGCTCGTTCGCGATTCCAAACACTCGTTTGTGTTTGGTTATATCAGTTGCTGTTTGCTCGTCTGCAATTTCCAGCATTCGTCTGTGCTTTGAAATGGTTACCTTGTTATTGCTCGTCTGCAATTTCCAGCACTCGTTTGTGTTTGGTTATGATAATTGTTTGTCCGCAACTCCTTAACACTCGTCTGTGTTCTGAGATGATATTTGTTGTTGCTAGTATGCAACCTCCCAACACTCGTCTGTGTTTGGTATTGGATCCTTCGCTGCACTCGTCTGTGCCTTGATATGTATTCTCTGTTGTTGCTCGTCTGCAACTGTCCAGCACTCGTCTGTGTTTGTTTGAAGCTCGTCTGCTTTTATTCCCCAGAAGTCGTTTGTGTTCTGAAGCGTCTGCCTTGCTTGGATACTCGTCTGTATCATCCTCAGCACTCGTCTGTGCTAGCTTACATCTGAATGTGAAGATTTGCTGTTTACCCTGATATTTCTGTGACTACTTCAAATGCTCGTCTGTGTTTGAATCTCTGGTATTCGTCTATACCAGTTGCTGATACTCGTCTGTATCATTACCTGAAACGCTCGTCTGTGTTTCTCAGATCATCGTCTGATACTCGTCTGTATCATTGACTTATGGAACTCGTCTATGTTATCTTGATGATCATCCAATACTCGTCTGTATTGAAGAGGTTTAGAATCCTGACAGTGGGAATTAATGTCAAAATTGATACCGGTCCTGGCGTAACAGGTAAATCCGAAGGAGGCTCGTCTGTCTCAAGCACCAATTATGGTTGCTGCACCTGGCGTCACAGGTTTGCTCAAAGAAGACTCGTCTGTCTTATACCATATATCCGCGGATAATATATGAAGAAGGTTCGTCTACCTTGATTGCATGTCTATCCCACAGACTTAAGTGCATTGCCGGTCCTAGCGTAACAGGTAAATCCGAAGGAGACTCGTCTGTCTCATGCTATATGCAGTGTTTGAGGACTCGTATGTCCAGTTCCTGGCGTCACAGGATTGTTTGAAGACTAGTCTGTCTCAAGTCATATATTCTGCAGTGTTGGAGGACTCGTATGTCCAGCTTCTGGCGTAACAGGTAAATACAAAGGAGACTCGTCTGTCTCATATGCTTGAAGTGTTTAAGGACTCGTCTGTCCAGCTCCTGGCGTCACAGGATTTTTTTTGAAGACTCGTCTGTCTCAGTTTATATGCTTGAAGTGTTTAAGGACTCGTCTGTCCAACTCCTGGCGTCACAGGATTTTTTTTGAAGACTCGTCTGTCTCAGTTTATATGCTTGAAGTGTTTAAGGACTCGTCTGTCCAGCTCCTGGCGTCACAGGATTTTTTTGAAGGCTCGTCTGTCTCAGTTACAAGTTCTTGCAATGTCTGAGGACTCGTTTTTCCGGCACCTGGCGTCACAGGATTGTTTGAAGACTCGTCTGTCTTAGCACTCTTATTCCAGATATCAGTTTCAACTTGGAAGAAGCTCGTCTGCTTTTTCTCCCCTTCAGTCACCAAAGCATCATTTGGTCGGGTTTATTTCCCAGTGTTGCATTCTTCGTCAGAGTGCAAATTTCTGGTCTTCTTGGTATTCAATCACAGTTTATCTTGAATGGTCGATAGCTCGTGCTACCGTCCTTTTCAGATTAACAGATGATTGAATAGGGGCAGCTGTAATACCTCAAAATTTGCCCTCTCATTTTCATGTCATTTAGCATATCCTTTCATACATTGCATTGCATTTAGATCACAATTGCATCATAAACATACATGAACATACATCTCCATTTGAGCTTTCACAGGTTGCGACTGGCCTTTATTTCTTCATGCGGCACGTGCACAATAATCTCAGAAGAAGCCAAAAGTTCTCGGTTGATTCAGAGGAGTTTAAGCTGAATATCAGTTTTATGGTGCAGTTTGCAAAAGTTGTAACTTATGCTCGGAAACTCATTTTGGCTTGAAACTCAATAGTTTAGACTGTTTCATTATTCTCTACAACTTTTGTGTTCGGCTCGGAGGCCAATTCATCAAGGAAAATGGCGAGAATTATTTGTTTTTGAAATTTCGGTTTCGCCGATTAACTGTGCTAGCGGTATTCAAGAGTTCGTAACTTCTGATTGGGTCAACATGTCTGACAGATTCGTATGCCAAAAGTTCTGTCTTGATATCCTTTCTAACTTTTGGGTTTTGGCCGAGAACTAATTCTTTGAAGAAGATCTCAGAATGTGCGAGTCTTTAGAGTCGACATAGTGAAAAACAGTGCTGAACCGGTGAGTTTTGAACACTAAAAAATTCATAACTCTTGGATCGTTTATCGAATTGATGTCGTTTCGGTGCCTAAAATTCTGTTTAGATGTTATCTTCATTATTTGAATTCAGTTTTGGTTCGGTCCAAGCGGAAGGATCTCGAAAATGCGAATTACCAATAAGGTTCTTTGATGCACTGCATTGTCTGTCAAATTTTGTAAAATTCATAACTCGGTCAATTTTCATCGGATTGCACCCGTTCTTGAAGCGTTGGTTCAAAAATTTTATCCTCTTCAATTTCAAAGACAAATGCGAGTTTGAACGGTGCTCTAAAGATTATCGTTTTGGTTTATTTCACAAAACTGAAGTGCTGAACCGAAGAAAAAGGCTGAAAGTGGTTTCACGAGAAAATTCATATCTCCCTCGTCGTTTATCCGGTTGAGCTTAGATTTTAACACCAGGTCACTGACTCATAGATCTACAACTTTGCTGACAAAGTCGAGTCGAGATTATGCTCCTAAGAGGTTGACCTCGTCACATTTTCGAGTAGCGGACACCAAATAAGCCGAAAAAACAACTTATTCAGTGACGTCTTGCAGCTTAAACGTATCGATCGCACTCGATTTTGATCGTATGACGTTCGTTATTTTTGCATTGCAACCGTGATTTAGAGGCAAACGATGTTGTGGAAGGTTCAGAGTCGAAATTTCTTGCCGAAGATATTGTTATTTTCACTTAAGCCGAAATTCTACCTTTTGCCTTTCATTTTACACTCCACTATATATTCTTTTGACCCACAATTTGTCTCATAACTTCAATCATAATTTACAAACACAAAAAAACTCTCACAAACCCTCTCTAAAGGATCAAATTTCATTCTCTCAACTCTTTCTCAAGAACACAACAACAACTTCATCAAGAACTCAAGAACACAACAATTCCGATCAAGCTTCCGGTAGCCGAGCCGCCACGAACCACCACCTCCGGTCAACTTCACCACCGTAAGACCACCATCTTCCACCACCGGCAGCCGCGCGGCCTCTCCTCCTCTCCTCCGTTCATGATCGCGTCTCACTTCCTTCGGATTCGCAATTTCTTCGTCGATTCTTCATTCGGTAAGCTTCTTAAACTTTAATTCATGAATAATTGTTGAATTGTTTCTTGAATTGAATTTTGAAGTTGAATTAATCTTGTGGAGATTATGTGCATTGATTCATGATTTGATTATTGATTGATTCTTGATTAATTTATCCTAATAATTGTTGTGGTGCATGACTGAAAAGGCTTGGTAAAGTTGACATAGAATAATCGGTGAATGTTAGGTGTTTGACAAAATTCCTAAGAGAGTTAATTATTATAACTTGATATTGATTGAAGTGCTTGACTTTTAAATTCATGCTTGTTTCAATGTGCAAATTTGAAATAGGATAGGTTGAGGCTTAATTGTTGATGTTGTTCATGTGTCGCGTGTCGAGAATATGTTTTGGTCATAACTTCCTAACCGTAGCGCGTTTTCGCGAATGTGAATAGTGTAAATTGACTTTGTTGATTATTCCGGAGCCATTGGTGAACTTTTTAGTCAATTTCGGACAATTTTTTTCGACTATTTCACTACTGCCAGCCGACGAAATTGGCCAAAATGTATCACTTCCGAGCGGAATTTTCAAAATCCGATTGCATATTTGAATCTGTTGGCACGTTTGCAAGTTACCATGCGATTTTCGTTCAATTTCGAGTCGGTGATTTTTGACGCATTTTTCGTTTTAAGGCTTTTTAAGTTCGGTTTGGTGCGATTTTGATGCATTGATCTTGTTTTGACTTGTATATATGTTTGTTGATCATTTGCCATTCATTGCATGTAAATTTGTTTGATTCCGGTTTGAGTTTGCATGTTGTTTATGTTAGAACATAAGTGCTGCCCCGTTTTGAAACGTAAATTTCAATGCATGTCCATGACTCGTATATTCATATTTCTACTTGATTTGGAGTTGTGAGGCATAGGTGCAACTTCCGGTTGCACCTCTTTTTGGTTTCTAATGCGTTTGTTGAGTTCATGCAAGGTTCTCGCAAAGATCTTAACGACGGTTGTTTGGTTGGTATTCCACTTTATTTGTGGGATACCTTTGGATTCAAATGATATTTTGTGCCGTTGTTTTTGTTTCGATTATGGGGGATCTTCACAAAGCAATTATGGAAGATGAACATTTATTTTGCTCATGGGAGATTACAAGGCTTGGCTTGAAGTTTTTTTTGGATTTCTTTTATGTGAAAGAATCGGCACTTCGACCAAGTAAGTAATCTCGATTCTCTACTTTAATGCATCATTCTAGTTGTATGCGACTTAGGATCATATAACTTAAGGTGCATATTGAGCCCTCCCACCTGAGGCATTGGATTTATTTGTGATTTTTGAGGATATGTATCGATTTCGGAACTTAGGGATTAGGTTACGAACCATTAGGATCGATTCCTTTCACTTCCCCTTAAAATCCACTTTTTTGCCCGTTTCATCGCAATTATTAAAAATATTTTTAAGTGAGATAAAATTCTGGAAAAATTCATGCGTGATCCTTATCCTCTTAATTAATTTTTCATATTTTTTTTCCAGATTTGGGTGGTTTTAATAATTAATTTGGATTTTAGATCATAAGCTGTCCCAAAAAGGAAGGTTTTGGCATAAGGGACCGAAATCGATTTTTCCCCATAGGTGTGAAACCTATTTTTTGTGTGTGATTAATCACTGTAATTTGTGACATTTTGATGCTCCTTAGGCATTTTTTTCATAATTTTAGATGCCCTTTTTGATCCACTTTGTGGAGTTGTTTTTCGATGATCGTGATTTGTTACCTTGCTAGTCAAGGAATTGTTTTGGCACTTTGGTGTATAATTTTGTAGAATCCTTTTGGACAATGTAAGATAATGACTATATCATTCCAGGTATTTAATTTCATAATTTTTAAAGGCTTTTTGCTATTTTTCCATGTCACCTAGATCCTAGGTTGATTCATGTGTTTATGTGTCGCATAACCTAAGTGTTAAGAAGGCATTCATTCCATTTTCTTGAGGTTATTTTTGGTAGCTTTTAGGAGTTGATTATATGTCATTTGTATGTCTTTAATTCCAGTCATAGGTCACTTTTTGAACCATACTCATTTGGTTTGTTTTGGTGCTTTAAAGTGCATACTTATGTGAATTAACTTTAACATAAACTAGCTTCTCTTCTCCTCTAATTGTTAACTTGAATTATGTGGAAATCATTAATGCCTATTCATGCATTCTAATTGCATCTAATACCTTGTATGCTACTGATCCATAATCATTTCATTCATATTCACATGCCATTCTTCCTTAACTTTCATCATGTGCGATCTTATGCGATTTTTGTTTGTTTCTTCTCATATCTTTTTCTCATTGCTCCATATGCCTAATCCATTGCATCCATGATTGTATATTCATTCATCCATCTTCATAAGCATTCACTACTGACTTTTATGTTCATTTTATGCATTAATTCATGCTTGTAAGCCATATGCATTCATACTTCATCCATAAACCCTAACTTGCATTTAGGTGAACTTAGGTGAACTTTTTGTACATAGTTTGACATAGTTTGATCTTGTGAGGTATCCTAGCATCCTTAGGGACCTATATCATGTAGCTACTGACTTTAGAAGTCATGTAACCTTTATGTACCTTCACCTTTAGACTTAGGTCTTATTTTAACCCTAGTTCCATTCTAGGACGTTTATGGTACTTAATCGCTTTCATGCTTTGATTTTACTTTCAATATGCATTGTCATGCTAACTTTTGTTTTGTAGGGGGAAGATTGAGGTAAGCATTACTTCATTCCTATCTCTTATGCATTTTAATTGTCTTTGCCTTAGCACTTTGTGCTTTGTTCATAGGTTCCCTTTTTGTTCTTTAGAACCAACTTAACTTCCTTAGGAAGTAAGTTAGTTTCTAATTCTTTTTTCTTCTTTTCCTTTTCTTCATTAGGATAGAAACCTCACTAACCCTTAGGATATCCACACATGTTAACACTTAGGATTATTTTTAGTCCCCTTTAGAATTTTTCCTTTGAGATCCTTTGGCGCTCTCTCTCTCTTCTCATCTTCAAACTTAATTCTTATTCACTTAATAAAGGTTGAGTACTTTCATGTGACATGAGACCTTGCTATGAGATGCTTGCACGTGTTCCATTTCGGGGCGAGGTGTGAGTCATCACTCGTGGTGGATAGGTCTTAGCATGAGTACCTCACAAAGAAAAGCAAAAAAACACTTCTTAACCAAAAAACCACAAAAACACTTAATAATGATAATAGGTTAGTGTGCTTGAGCCTTCACTTGTGGGACTAGCTTTGGGGATTTCCTCCATAGATAGGTGTGCCTCTTGCGCATTCCATTTCGGGATGATGTGAGATGTACACATCCCATTGAGTAAGACTTAGGTACACTTACCTATGCAAACTTTCACTCATAAAAGTTTCTAAAAAACACCAAACAAACAATAAGCGTCTTTCCTTCGGGAATTCTTTTCTCATCTCCTTCGCTCCGTACGCGAACTTGCTCCTACTTGTCATTTTGCAAGACGGTTACGCACTCGTCGTCTGAGTCTGCAACACCTGAGCAATGGCATAGGCAGTTCAAGCCTTAATTCACAAGCAATTTCCCTTTGTTACCCCTAGTTATGGGAACTACGGCGTCTCTGATCCTCATTATCCTGATGAGGTACGTAGGCAGCGGGGTAGGGCCCATTCGAGCACAATCTTTATTTTCCCTACATTTTTCTCTTTGTTTTCCTATTTCAGTCCTTTTCCAGTTCCAGTTTCATTTCTTTTGCTGCAGCTTTCATACCCTCACCCTTTGAAACAGTTTCTTTTGCAAGCGTGGATCCCGTCGGGTACGGCGGACGATTTGGGGTGTTAATACCTTCCCAGGTCGTAACCGACTCCCGAACTCAGCTCTTTGGTTCGCAGGACCTGTGTCCTTCCTTTTCTTCCTTCTGGTTTGTGCAGCATTACCATTCCCTTTCTTCGGGATAAAAATGCCTGGCTGGCGACTCTAACCTTTCCGCGCCACTTTCGCGTTTGTACTAGGATGAAAATCCCGGGAGCGACAGGGAGGTCTCAGTTGAGTCCGGAAAAACAAGCATCCCTCACAAGTCTCCAGCTTCAAGCACTGAATCGAGAAACAATAGTACATTCATCCCTAAGGGTACAATACTATCGTCATACGAACAGTTTGCTTTTAACTGAATTCCTGTGAAAGAACCAGGCCATCCTATGCGAGTTCCCAATGGACCCTCGGATGCGAGTGGGTTTGCCAACAAATGTGGTCTGCCACTGTCATCACTAGAGAGGGTTGTTTCCATTAAGGTTCTCAATGATCGGTCCCCAGCTGCACATAACCATCAAGGTTGTATCCTGAAGTGGGGAAGAACCCCCACACAAGATAGTTCCAAGACAGTCGCAACCTGGGTGTGGAACACATCACCACTCATCATGTAACCATGCGAGCACAATGCGTCCACGCTAATCCTATGGTGCACTCAAGCCGGGTATTTGGCTTATCTCACAGTAACTCCCATCCCGCAGAAAAAATGAAAACCAGCACAGCCAGACAGTCCAGTATAATATGATGCATGGAAAATAAAATACTGAAAGTGGTAAATAAATGCGATAAAGTAAAGCTGTAAAGTAAAACTGTAAATGAAAACAATAAAGCTAAACTAAAGCACACAGCAACAAACATATAAACACCCAAAGAAACAAGACCAAACAAGCGCTAGGATTGACTCTACAAGGGAAACCGGAAGAATCAGGTTACGTCCCCAGCAGAGTCGCCAGCTGTCGCTCCCGGGATTTTCATCCTAGTACAAACGCGAAAGTGGCGCGGAAAGGTAGAGTCGCCAGCCAGACATTTTTATCCCGAATGAATGGGAAAGGTAATGTTGCACAAACCTGAGGAAGAAGGAAAAGGACGAGGCCTTGCGAACCAAAGATCTGAGTTCGGGAGTCGGTTACGACCTGGGAAGGTATTAGCACCCCAGATCGTCCGCCGTACCCGACGGGATCCACGCTTGCTTGCTTTGTTTCAAAGGGTGAGAAATAAAGTTGCTGCTAAATAAAACCGCTAACTGGAATGGGAATGAGAAATGAGAAGAGAACTGAAATAAGAAAATGGAAAGAAAGGGGGAAATGTAGGGAAAATAAAGAATGTGCTCGAACGGGCCCTACCCCGCTGCCTACGTACCTCATCGGGATAATGAGGATCAGAGTCGACGTAGTTCGTCTAACTAAGGCGGGAACTATTTGTTTGTGTTTTTTATGCTGGAACTGTGTATGTCTATGCTCAGGTGTTGCAGGCTCGTCTGGTACGAGTGCGTTTACCGTCTTGCATGCGAGACAAGTCGTCACGAGTTCGCGTTGTGAGTGAATGAGATGAGAAGAGAAGTTCCCGCAGGATAGTCGCTTGTAATTTGTTTTTTTGTCTTTTATGAGAAGTGTTTTTTTGTTTGTGAACTGTCTTGTACTAAGACCTATCCATCGCGGGAAGTATTTACACCTCGCCCCGAAACAGGACGCGTATAAACACTCCGCAACAAAGTCTCGTGTCGTACAAGATTGTTCGGTTTTTATTAATTGTTTTATTGCTTTTCTTTTTTTGAGATGAGAAAGAATGACTCAAGTTAATAAAAGGACAAAATCTAAGGGACTAAGACTCAATCCTAATTTTGTTGTTTATTTACAAGAGATCCTATGGTTAATGGAGTTTTCTATTCCTAATGAGAAACTAGAAACTACTAGAATTCAACTTACTTCCTAATGAAGTTAAGTTGATTCTAAGAACAATGGGGAAGCCTATACAAATTATAAGATCAAATGATAAGGCCAAAACAATAAAATTGAATTAAGAAATAAAATTCTAAAAATGCAATTAAAGGCATGAACTAAAAAAATAGTCTTATTTTATTTATTCTAGTTCTAATGACAATGAAACTTTAAGCCTAAGTACTAACCAAATCAAGCCTAATATTTTCATTCTAAAACTCAATTTAAACTAACCTAAGTCTATATTAGATTCTAGGATTAAATCTAATCTAAACTATATCTTTTTTTTATTTTTTATTTACATAGCCTAAACTATTGGGAATTATATGTACTAAGCCTAAAAACTAATATTCTAAAAAATAGCTAAACTTCTGGAAAAATTATGGAATTTATTCTATAGGGTCCTAAAACTACATATTACATTGTGCTAAAAGGAATCCTAAAAAATCCTATTTTTTATATGCCTAAAAATTGTTTACTTTTAGCTATGAATTAATCACTAATTTCTAAGGAAATAGCCTCTAAAACCTAAGATAAAATATTCTAAAAAATCTACAAAAATTATCCTAAGTTCTTCTATTAGTTATCTAACTACAGAAAAAAGAATGGCTCAAAAATCCTACTGGAAGATCAAAATATAAAATCTACAAATTCATGTACAATTAAAGAAAATCTATAAGAACTATTTACAAGGAAAAACCAAATAAAATCAAAATTGCAGAAAAATCAGAAAAATAAAGTGTTAATTATTTCTAATAGGGATTAAAAATCTATTCAAATTTTTGGGGAATTTTCCTAATCATTTTTCTATTTTTATGGGATTATTTTCTAACTATGATATTAACAAAAAGTAAAATTCTAAAAGAAAATAAAGGGGTGGATTAGTATATTATTTAGTTATCTTTTTCACTGGGCCTAAAAAGGGGAGTGCAGATAGCAATTCTGGGCCCATTTTCGCAGGACTGAAGGGGGAGTGTAGGTAGAAGTTATTTTCAGTTCATTCTTTACATGGGCTTAGAATGGGAGGTGAGGATAGCAATGGGAAATAGGCCCAGTTCGCATGATTGTTGGGAGGTGTAGGAAATGGTTTTTGTCATTGTTTTTTCTCTAATGGCCAAACACGGGGGGTTTGGAAAGCAATGCAAGAAGAGCCTACCGGACGGTGACAAGTGTCACCGCCGGTATGGTTGAGAATCTCTAAAGTTACATGATCTTATCTTAATGGTTGAATTTGTGACGGATTCAAGAGATATTAATGGAGATTATGCTAAAATTAATTAATTTAATGGACATCAATTGGATTAAATGATATTGATGAATTTTAATTGTTTTTTTATATCATCCTAATTAACTTAACAAATTCAAACGAAAATACAAACCAAATAAACAACAAAACCCTAGAAAACCTAAACCTCTCTTCTTCCTCCTGATTCTTCCGCAGCTCCCCTAACCCTAGCCTCTCCTCTTCGTCATCGCAACCCTTCCACCTTCTTCTTCCTTCATCACCCTCATCTTCTTCGAAAACTGAAACAACACAACTTCATCTTCCTCGAAAACTAATCCCTTCTTCTTATTCTTCTCACCTTCGACCCTTTCTCCTAACCCTAAACTCCACCACCGGCGACTTCCTCCTTCAACCTCCTCCATACCAAAACCACCTAACCCTATCCTCCAAAGGCTATTAAGTTCAACCTTGGTTTTGGAGTTTGCCCAACTCTTACCAAAATACACACAATCTGAAACCCTAAAAGGTTGTGCATCCGCTCGAACTTCACCGAATCTTCTAATTAAAAGGGGAAATCGTAACAAGAAAACAAGGAGATGAAGAATATAGGATCATTGATAGTCTACTTGTGTACCTTGCAGGTTAATGAAGATGCGTGTTGCGGATTCTCGAAGAAGATACAAGAGCTGGGATTGAGGAGTTATGGTGAAGATCCTTGGAATTTCTTGAAGACTTGCTTCGGCCAGGTGATAAAGAGGAACAAATTATGCGAGATTGAGCAGACGAAATCAAGTCGTGGAGGTTGCTGATGATGTTATGGTATCCAGAGTGTTAAGGACGATGCAGCTCGGACACGATGCGAGTTGAAGACCTTGAATCTGTTAGCGCGGGTTGCGTTTCTTTAAGGTGAATTAGTGCATCCTTGAGATGATTGATGTTGATATTTCTTTATGCAGGGTTGAATTTTAACTGAAATGATGATTTTGCAGGTGCTGGTGAGGTTGCGGATTAAAGAAGAAGAATGAAGATTGAGGGGATAGGAGCAATCTTCGAATGGTTGGAGATGAAGAATGGAGTTACAGCAATGGTGATGAAGATTCAGAAGTTGGAGAATGAAGGAGTGAAGGTTAGAAGATGAAATTGGAGAGATTCATAAAATAGTGTGAGGGTTGTAGGGGAGAAGAAGAATAGTGAAGAAGAAAGATAGTGAAAAGATTGAAGAAATGGTGAAGAGAGAAGATTGAAGGAGAAGGATTGAAGAAAGGGTGAAGAAGTTTGAAAATTGTGGAAGAAGAAGAAATGGTAGAAATAGGTTCTGATTTATAGAATCTGGAAGAATACTCTAGAAACTTCAGGTATATTCATCTGGAATTCTATTATTTTTCAATTATGGATGAGGTCTAGCAATTCTGTTATGAGATTTAGAAATTTTTCTGTTAGTTGTGTGGTGGTTAAGTGGTTCGAAAACAGTTAGGAGAATTGGTTAAATTAGTTATATTGGTTGAAGAATTCTGTTAGGAAGTTAATGATTCTGTTATGGATTTTCTGTCTTTGATTAGTTAGCCTCATTTGCTTTTTCTCGTTATGTTATAAACTAACTTTATGCTATTGCTGCAGTTGTTTTTTTGCGGGAAACGGAGACGGAAGAACTTAAAGAGTGGCACTCCTCTGAGAGGTAACATTAACATGATGATGGTTGGTGATCCATCTGTGATTGGTTTGACAGCAGCAGTCCCTTTAGATCAAGAAACAGGAGAGAGAAGTCTAAAAGCTGGGGTCATAGTTCTTGCTGCATTGATGAATCTGATAAAACGAATGACCAAGACCGTGTATCTATGCATGAAGTTATTAAGCAGCAGACCGTAACTATTGCTAAAGCTGGGATCCGTGCATCACTAAATGCTTGATGCAGTGCGGTGGCGGCTGTGAATCCCATATGTGGAACTCATGACCATTCACTAACTCCAACTAAGAATATTGAACTCCCAGACTCTGATTTCTTGATTTGATCGGTTGTTTATTGTGTTGGATCAAATGGATCCTGATATTGATCGTCAAATATCAAAGCACGTCTCGCGTATACATCAGTTTCCTTCTGACATTGGTGGAGGTGAAGCAGCACATGACGGGAGCGACCTATTGTGAAGATGCAGGATGGTTAGAGTTTGTTCAGGTACGAATTTCGCAAACTCGCTTATGTTTATTTTCTCTGCGGCTTTTTCTTCTTTCGCAATCTTGGACTGCTCTCTGATACTGTTATTGATGATTCTTTGTGCGAGGTATCCGAACCGTTGCGGTTTCTGAACCAATGGAGAGGATCTTGTTTGACAGTTCTTGAAGATTGTCGCGGTTACGGTGGTGATGATGATTGATGGTGTAAAATGAAGAAATGCAGTTTTGTTGTTTTTTTTTTACTCAAATTTGATGATCATAGCAATTCTGAATTAGGAGTTTATTTGTAATTCAGTGTGAATTCCTGTTTTTGCGTGATCTTGTGGTTTTGTGATTGGATTCTTCATTGAAATTATTCTTCTGAGTTTCGTACTAGAAATTTTTCTCTCAACCGATTCTGCCATCCCTCAATTGCCACTGTTTCCTTGTTTATTATGCTTTGCATTTTTCTTCCCAGCAAAATCAAACAAAAGGTCCCTTGTATTACTAATCAACCGAAAATGGCAAACCAAACAACTAATATTCTGCAAAGTGCACTGCCCCTGGTCCACAACAATAGGTCACCATAACACCAAGGAATTTATTGAAGCAAAATAGAACTTGCAACTTGGTGCTATTATATATTTCCTTTTGTTTGTTGTGCATGTGTGTATTTTGGTGTAGAGCCAAGTAATGACAACTAAGAAATGGAAATGGCGAAAAAAAAAAGAATTAGGGATTATCATGGTGATTTGAATAGAAATTGGAAATAGTAACTCAAATGATGGAGGTGGTCTAAATCCTTATCCTACAATTTGAAATTTGGTAAAGAAAGGATCAGGAAGGATTCCAAAATAAATCTAAGACATAGACAAAAGGAATTTCCGAATTGCGAACAACTAGGCATTTAAAGTTGAATGATGACTGAAGTTGAACTTGAATGACCATAAAATCTTGAGAAATCCATAAAAGATAATCCATAATACAGTAGTTCCTCTAAGAGATCATGAAGTAGTGGCAAACTCTTAAACTAAACCTTGAAATGATTTTCAATTGACTAACGACAACAAAACTCAAACGCAGATAAGCATCCATGATTCTTCTGTACACTGATAGCAATTAAGATAACATTCTGAGATATTGAGTAAGGCCGGGACCCTAATTCAAATAGACTTTGATAAAACACCTTGATTTGATGAAAACAATCTTCTTGGCCACTTGCACCGAGACACCATTAACTTGATCTCATGTACCCTCTGAAAGCCGTATGATTACGACAATAAACCCCGGTCACTGATCTTCCCCTCTCTCCTTGAACCAACCTAACATTTGATGATCTTTGACAAGGAGGTACCCATGATGGTGAGAGTTCATACCAGTTCTCAGCATGAGCGTAACTTCCAAATAAATCGTCTTTGAACATACAAAACTCAAACGCTCGAACATCCCTCGACCCCACGTCTTAGGAGCTCAATGAAATGCATGATTGCGATGCAAGTGACCTAATGGATGATGCAGATGAATGTGAAACGACGAGCCAATAGAGGGGATAAATAAGGAGGGCAAATTTTGAGGTATTACAATTATCTTATACCTTGAAAGATTGAACGCGAGCCAGTTCATCTTACTCGGTCTAAGCCAATTCGATCGGGGCAACTGTCATACCCCAAATTTGTCCTACTCGTACCATTTTTTACCGATATTTAAAAATCCAAAAATATGCACCAATTCATTTTTCTAACCATTATTCCATTAGTTTTTTTTTTCATATTTCACTTTATTTCAAAAAGATATTAAAAATTAGTTTTGCTCATGTGTTTATATTACTTTATTCCAAAAAAATCAAAATATTAAATTGTAGTTTCCTTTGATTAATATTTGTTTTATAAACATTATGTATATATATGCTTTTCACTATTAGTATTATTGTTATTATTCCTTTTTTATTTTTCTGTTAACTTTATTCTTATCTTATTATTATTATTATGTTATTTCTATTATTATTATTATTATTATTATTATTATTATTATTATTATTATCTTTATAATTATTATTACTTTTGTTTTTGTTATAAGTATTATTAAAATTACTATTTTCTTTATTATTATTATTATTATTATTATTGTTGTTGTTGTTGTTATTATTATTATTATATTAATTTTTTCAGCCAACGGTGCTCCATATACATCATTTTTTTATCACTATCCCGCCACTCTCAATTTCCTCATCCAATTTGTGCGTATACATCATCATCACACATTTCTTTTATACTACATACTCACTCATCCATGTGATCTCACAAAATAAAATAAAAAAACTCAGCAACGTCCTAAATATTCCTTGCAACAATATCCAACCCCACAAGCACATAACGGACTCACGCCTCCACTACCACTATTCTGTTATGGAACTCACACACAAAAAATCAGCAAAACAACTCATTCCTTATCCTAATTTTTTCATTCCAATTTCCATTATACCCTTCTCAATTCCTTCTATAAATCCACCTTTCTTCACTCTTATTAAACAAGCTTGAAACCTCACCAAAAACCTCTGCAATAAATCATACTCAAGCTTAAAAAAAAAATATAAACCAAAAAACCAGAAAAATAAATTTCATTCACAACCTTCATCCGTTATCCATACACCCTTCATAAACCACAAATTTTCGATTCAAACACAAACGAGATTTGTAAAGTTGCATAAACCAGAGTCAAATCGTGAAAAGAAACCCAAACCCATCGTTTCCTTCAATATCAACACCACCTCCATCTCCACACAGAAAACCAAACAAAGTAAAAAAAAAATCATCATTAAAAAAAAACAGATACCGAAAACTCTATGAACCAAATGACACTTTTTGCAAACCTTCTTCAATATCCATCACCGACCACCATCAACAAAAATGAACCCAGTAAATTGCACCTTTTCTCCATAAAATCAAAATAAACCAAACCGCTTTTACAAAACCCTCACCAAAGAAACCAAACACTCACCAACGCGAACCATCTGAAAGCCGAAACGTGAATCTGAGTCCAAGCACCATACCCTTTTCAAATCGCGAACCTGAAACCATGAGGAAATCGAACCATCCGAACACCAAAACCGCGAAAACAGTGAGAACAGAACCGCCGCCGCTAATCGTTGAGTGAGTCGAAACCGTCACAAACCGAGAGAGCGAGAGAAACCTGCTAGCGACTGAGAGAGAGAGACAGGACGAAAGTCGTGTGGTGGTTTGTGGATTTTTTTTCCGGTGTGATTTGAAGGTAGCGATTGGTTTTCTGTGTGAATAGTGTTTGAGTTGCTTTGAGTTTTTTGCATTTGATTTTGAAACCCTGTGTCAGTAAGAAGAGGAATTTATTAATTTTAGAAAACTTCACGTTTTACCACTTTTCTTTTTCATAATAATTGTTTTTTATTTTCTTCTACTTTTAAGAAAAAAACCTAGTTAGATTTTGGGCTTAACTGTTTTTTTACCCATTAATTTACTATGGATACACCCTAGGTAGTACCACATCTCCCTTTTTTGTATGTTATTCTTGCTGATAGGTTCTAAAATCAAGGAACATTTATGTTGGGCTTAGGTAGGGATCTGATCCATTATATTCACAACCATCACACAATCGATACACTCCCTTCTATTTTGTTTGTGTTTTATTTTAATTTTATTATTTATTCTTATTTCTTCTTAATTTAAAGTTTTTTTTTTCTGGATTTTATTTCGATTTATATTTTGTTCTTTGATTTTTCTTTTCTTTTAATTTTAAGGGCCGATGATATACCAAAAGGCCGAATTGCTTCTGATTTCGTTATCGGAAAATTCGGTCAATATGAGGCCAATTTTATTTTGTTTATTATTTTGTTTCGATTAATATTTTATTTCATTTTCATTTTGTCAATGCAATTGAATTTAGTTTATTTAATTCGATTATTTTTATTTTTGCGGTCGATGAACATCTAACTAGTTTTGAGATTCGTCGCAAGTCGACTCGACATCTCGACTAATGATGAGACCACTTTATTTAATTTATTTACTTAATTTTATTTTTCGCATTTCATTTCAAAAATATCGCTCGACTCCTCATAGAATGGTTCTAAGCTTTGAATCGATTCTAAGGTAGTTAACGAACCAAATTTCGACGCGTCCAAAAAGGTCCAATGCCTTCGATAAGTTGTCTCCCAATAAAAAGGTCGAACGCCTTCGAACAGTTCAAAAACACTGCACACACGCTTTCTCTTGGGCTAATTACAATGAGACCCCTTTATTTCTCACAATCCCTTGTAATGTATTTTGTATCCCTCCCCCATTTTATGTATGCATTTTATGTTTCGTATTTTATTTCATTCGCGAACCCTTGGTCCAACGCCAAGCGGTTGCACTTGCACATTTGCACTTTTATTTTTTCAGTTATCGTATCGTTTACTAGGATCCACCTAACTTTGCGAGCCGAGCGCATTGTGTCTCGCTAACAAACCACAAAATAAACCTCCATTTGCATTCACCCTTAAACATCAAAAAACCAAAATGTTTCGATTAGATCCAAACCCTTGATCCAACGTCAAGCGGTCTTAGGAAATAAAGCACATTCTAATAATACGAGAAGAACTGTACGCCACGAGCCTAAAGCGGTAGAAAGGAGGATAACGAGCTCTCGTTACTCGCTCTGATTATTTCGACGCAAGACGCTCGTCTTGTTGGACGGGATAAACTATCCATAGTCTTTAGTGCAATTTGACTCTTAAACCCTTTCATCGAAGAAAGGTAATAAAATCAACAACCATCAACCGTAGTAGGCCGAACTACGAGGCTCTGACATTCCCATTGCATGCGGGAGTACGTAGGCACAAGGATCTCAATCCTTGCCAAGCACCTAGGATCAATCTAACTTATAATTTAAACTCATTTCCCTCTAGCAAGTAATTCGTTTAAGCATATGCATCCTTTCGCGCGTGATAACTTAGATGGTTCTCATCGAGTACGATGGATGTAGGGGGTGCTAATACCTTCCCCCTGCATAACCGACTCCCGAACCCAGGCAATGGTTCCGTCGAACTTTGTCCTTATCTCTCTTTTCCCGGGTTGTATCTATATCTTCCCTTTCCCTCCTCGGGAATAAATAGAATTAGGTGGTGACTCTTCAGTTTGTCTAGCGCGCGGCTCCCGTCTCTTCGGATCGCGTGAGGTCGTATTTTTCGGGGTGCAACAGCGTGAGGTTGCCGCCAGAGTACAACCACCTTTTCTGGAGAGAGAAATGGTGGATCTTTTCATGAATACTCTTCCAGGGCATTTCATGGAGAGATTAGCAGGATGTTCTTCTAGTGGCTTTTCGGACATTATCCTGACAGGTGAGAGAATAGAAAGTTGGATGAAGCAGGGAAAAATCCAGAATAGCGGAGCTTCAACCTCCAATGTAAAGAAATCATTTGTGAAACGCCGAGAGGGAGAAACGGGGGTTGTGTACACTCAGGACAGAAGGTGGAATCAGAATATGTACCATCAAGCAGCTCCAATCACCATTATTGCTCAAATAAACCAACCACCGATTCAACAACAATAGTGTCAACCAAATTACCAGCAACAGAGGGCTCTTAGGTCGTACTATCCTCCCCAACACAAATATAGCCATCTTGAAGCACCACCCATGTCATATTCCCAACTCCTTCAGAATCTCCTACAACTTCAAATGATCCAACTCAGGATCTTACAACCTCCAAGATCGGGGCAAATCCCTGAAGGGTATGATTCCAATGCTCACTGTGGGTTCCATTATGGGGCTCCTGGTCACAACACGGAGAACTGTACAGCTTTGAAGCATGTTGTCCAGGACTTGATTGATTCCAAGGCAATTAATTTCGCTCCTACTCCGAACGTAATCCAAAATCCTTTGCCTCCTCATGGGAGAACTGTGGGGGCTATTGATAGTGGTGAAGGTTTAAATTTGATATCCGATGTCAATGACTTGAAAACTCCACTAATGGCAGTAAAAGCTTGTTTGGCCAAGAAGGACTTATTCCTGGGTTGTGGAAAGGCTTGCCTAGATTGTGCTAGTTCCCCTGATGGTTGCGATCGGCTGAGATCGTGGATACAGACGTTGATCAGCGAAGGCAGCATACAGATTGATAAAGTTATGAAAAGCGAGGATATATCAATTGTTACCATCTATTACAACCCAGCACATGTTCCTGCTGCAACAAGAGTGGCACCCATAACCATTACCACTGTTGGTCCTGTCTTGTACCAGAGTGACAGAGCCATTCCTTGGAACTATGGGGGTGAAGTGTACTATAATGGCCATAAGCAGGACTTGACTGCATCCACTTCTTCTCCATGCCAAATTGAAAATGTTGGAGTTGGATGGTTTACCAGAAGCGGTAGGTTATTCGCTCCAAAAACTCTGAGGGGTAATCTAGTACCACCAAAAGATTCTGCTGGAGCTCAAGCAAAAGCCATGGGAAAATAGCTCATGACCAATGATACACATGCACCTTCAGCAAATCCTGACATCACTTTTGATAAGGAGGCGGAGGAATTATTAAGAATTATTAAGAAAAGTGACTACAAGATCGTAGATCACTTACAACAGACTCCCTCGAAGATCTCTATCTTATCCTTGTTAATGTGCTTGGATGCTCATAGGAAGGCCCTGTTAAAAATCCTGAACAACGCGTATGTACCACAAGACATATCGGTGAATTAGATGGAAACAGTGGTGTCGAGTGTAAACTCTAGCCATGGTTTGGGCTTCACGGCTATGGATTTAACATCAAAAGGATGCAGTCACAACCGCGCCTTGCATATCTCCATGGAATGCAAGGGTGTTGTACTCTCCCATGTGTTGGTGGACACAAGATCGTCGTTGAATGTATTTCCAAAGAAAACCCTCATGAAGTTGAACTATGATGGGGTCGTGTTGAGACCAAGCGACTTGGTTGTACGAGCATTTGATGGCTCAAGGAGGTCAGTGTTCGGAGAAGTGGAGTTGCCTATCAAGGTGGGACCACAAGTCTTCAATGCTACTTTCTACGTAATGGACATTCAGCCTGCTTATAGTTGCTTGTTGGGGAGGCCATGGATCCATTCAGCAGGGGCAGTATCCTCCACCCTTCATCAGAAGCTAAAGTTCTTGTGGGAAGGGAAAATTGTAACAGTGTCAGGAGAAGAGGACATCTTTATCAGCCACCTAGCCTTATTCAAATATGTGGAAATTGATGGAGAGATCGTCGAGACTCCTTGCCAAGGTTATGAACCCGTCAAATCTGAAAATGCATCAGCTGCTATTTCTGAAGACCCAAAGAAAGGAGCTTTTATAGTCTCTTACAAGCAGGCCTTGGAAGTGGTAGAGTCAGGTGTGAAAGAAGGTTGGGGCAGGACAGTTGAGATCCCAGAAAAGAAAGACATGTATGGAGTTGGATATCAGCCATGTCTGTCAACGCCTGGACAAAATGCTAGTGGTCGGAAAAGCCCAATCACCTTCACCAGTGTTGGTTGGATTGATTATGGCAACGTTTGTGCTGCATAAGAGGATACGACTGACAATGACTACAATATAGACGAGTAGGTCAAGCCTTGTTCTCCAGGGATGCAACTAAACAACTGGTCGTCGGAAAAGCTCATCTCTATCACTTGCCTTGAAGAGTAATAGTTTTTGTGTTTTGTTTTCCTGTATTCAAGTCCTATGCCTTACCCGGGGCATAGAGACTCATTGTAAGGGTTCTTTTGTTCATAATGTGATTTCATAATCATCAATAAAGCGGACGTTTTTTGCATTCATGACGTGTTGCTCCTTGTCTTTCATTTTCATCTTTATTTTTGTTTTAGAAAATACAAATTTCATTCAAAATAAATGGCAATGTTTTCACATCTCAAATGGCTTCTAAATCTAGCATGAATCATCATTCATGTAGATACTCATCCTCGGGTCTATCAACGACGAACTTTCTATGGCTTAGTATGACTTCGACAATCAAATTTACCTAGCCGACGACGAAGGTGAAGAAGATTGTGAATTGCCCGAAGAGCTAGCCAGGTTGCTTAAACAAGAGGAGAAGATGATTCAGCCACATGAAGAGGCTATTGAAGTGATAAATCTGGGTACGAAGAGGACAAGAGAGAGGTAATGATCGGGGTGTTGTTAGAAGAATCTATCAAGAGTCGTCTAATTGCCATGCTTCGAGAATATGTTGATGTCTTCGCCTGGTCATATTAGGACATGCCTGGTTTGGACATTGATATTGTGGTGCACAAACTACCACTCAGGGAAGAGTGCCCACCTGTAAAACAAAAGTTGAGACGTACACGCCCCGACATGGACATTAAAATTAAAGAGGAGGTGCAAAAACAGTTTGATGTCGGATTCTTGGCCGTAACAAGTTATCCCCCATGGGTCGCAAATATCGTACCAGTCCCTAAAAA
This sequence comes from Lathyrus aphaca, assembly GCA_963966055.1. Lineage (NCBI taxonomy): Eukaryota > Viridiplantae > Streptophyta > Magnoliopsida > Fabales > Fabaceae > Lathyrus > Lathyrus aphaca. Next base: position 303,580,575 of record OZ014523.1, on the reverse strand, counting down.
GGATGGTAAGGTTAGGATGTGCGTGGACTATAGGGATTTGAATCGGGCCAGCCCTAAAGATGATTTCCCTCGGCCTCACATTGATGTGCTAGTTGATAACACCGCTCGGTTTTCCATATTCTCTTTCATGGATAGCTTCTCGGGCTATAATCAGATTAAAATAGTGCCAGAGGACATGGAAAAGACTACATTCATTACGCCCTGGGGCACCTTCTTTTATAAAGTCATGGCGTTCAGTCTAAATAATGTTGGTGCAACCTACCAACATGCAATGGTGACACTATTTTATGACATGATTCATCACGAGATTGAGGTCTATGTTGATGACATGATCTCAAAGTCACAAACAGAATGAGAGCATCTAGTCAATCTAGCCAAGTTGTTTGACAGACTCTGAAAATTCAGACTAAGGTTGAATCCAAACAAATGCATCTTTGGGGTACATTTCGGTAAGCTGTTAGGCTTCATTGTTAGTGAACAGGGAATCGAAGTCGACCCTACAAAGGTAAAATCCATCCAAGAGATGCCTGAACCAAGAAGTGAAAAAGAAGTATGTGGTTTCTTAGGGAGATTGAACTACATTGCACAGTTCATCTCGCACTTAACAGCCACGTGTGAGCCTATTTTCAAGCTTCTGAGGAAGAATCAGGCTATCAAGTGGAATGATGACTGCCAACAGGCCTTCGACCGAATCGAGGAGTACTTGCAATAACCTCTGATTATCATGCCTCCAGTGCCAGGGAGACCCTTAATTATGTACCTCACCGTACTCAAAGGATAAATGGGATGTGTGATGGGTCAGCAGGACGAGTATGATCTAAAAGAGCATGCCATTTATTACCTTAGCAAAAAGTTTACTGGTTGTGAGACACGCTACTCACTACTCGAGAAAACTTGTTGCGCTTTGGCATTGGCTGCTCACTATCTAAGACAGTATATGCTGACTCACACCACTTTCTTAATTTCTAAGATGGGCCCTATAAAGTATATCTTCGAGAAACTGGTTTTGACTAGGAGAGTATCCCGATGGCAGATGATTCTAACAGAGTATGATATCCACTACACTTCATAAAAAGAAATCAAAGGGAGTGTATTGTCATAATATCTGGCTCAACAGCCAATTGACGATTATCAGCCCATGAAATTCGAATTTCCGGATGAGGACATCATGTTCCTCAAGTTGAAAGACTGTGAAGAACCACTTTCGGAGGAGGGGCCAGACCCCGAATCCAAATGGAAGTTGATGTTTTTACGGAGCTGTGAACGTAAACGGAAGCGGAGTAGATGTTGTCATCATCTCACCAGAGGGGGTCCATATGCCTTTCGCTACTCGGCTGACATTTGAATGTACCAACAATGAAGCAGAGTATGAAGCTTGCATCATGGGGGTTGAAGAGGCAATCAACTTGCGAATCAAGAACCTAGAGATCTTCGGAGATTCTGCTCTGGTCGTAAACCAAGTCAATGGCATGTGGTTAGTTCATCAACCTCACCTGGTTCCTTACAGGGATTATACCAGGATGTTGCTAACTTTCTTCACCAAGGTTAAGCTGAGTTATATTCCATGAGATGAAAATCAGTTTGCTAATGCTCTAGCAACTTTATCATCCATGATTAAATTGTATCAAGAGAACTACGTGCCTCGAATCATGGTCCCTCGTCTCGAAAGACCTACTTATGTCTTTGTAGTTGACGGTGGTGAAGATAATAAGCCTTGGTATCATGATATCAAGCAAATCTTGAAGTCTCAAGAATATCCGACTGGGGTATCTAGTAAATACAAGAATAATCTCAGGAGGCTAGCAGGTGGATTCTTCTTGAATCAAGATGATGTGATATACAAGCGAAGCTTCGACATGGTCCTGCTCAGATGCGTGGATAGACACGAAGCAGACCTGTTGATGCAAGAGGTTCATGAAGGCTCCTTCGGTAACCATGCTAGAGGATATGCTATAGCAAAGAAGCTGTTAAGGTCAGGATATTATTGGATCACCATAGAATCTGATTGTTGTAAATATTCCCGCAAATGTCACAAGTGCCAGATCTACGCTGATAAGGTCCGTGTACCTCTAAATCCCTTGAGTGTTATGTCTTTACCTTGGTCGTTCTCCATGTGGGGCATTGATATGATTGGCAAGATTGAGCCAACAGCCTCCAACGGTCACTGCTTCATCCTGGTTCCTATAGACTACTTCTCAAAGTGGGTCGAAGCGGCATCCTATGCCAATGTTACCAAGCAAGTGGTAGCCTGGTTCATCAAAAGAGATATCATTTTCCGGTATGGAATTCCCGAGAGGATCATTACTAATAATGGTTCTAACCTCAATAACAAGATGATGGTCGACTTGTGCCGGGATTTCAAAATCGAGCATCACAACTCTTCGCCGTACCGCCCGAAGATGAATGGCGTCGTCGAGGCGGCCAACAAGAATATCAAGAGAATCATTCAGAAGATGGTTGTGACATATAAGGATTGGTATGATATGCTACCGTTTGCACTACATGGGTACCGAACTTCTGTGCGTACTTCGACAGGGGAAACCTTGTTCTCACTAGTGTATGGTATGGAGGCAGTCCTACCGGACAAAGTTGAGATTCCCTCATTGAGGATAATGATGGATGTCAAGCTAGATGAAGATGAATGGCTCCGATCCAGGTACAATCAACTGAGCCTCATTGAAGAGAAATGTATAACAGCTGTATACCATGGACAATTGTATCAATGGTGAATGAAGAAGGCTTTCGACAAGAAAGTACGTCCTCAACGGTACATACCAGGTGACCTGGTGTTGAAAAGGATTCTTCCTCCTAACAATGATCACATGGGCAAGTGGACACCCAATTATGAAGGTCCATTCGTGGTTAAAAAGGTCTTCTCGGGCGGAGCCTTGATGCTAACAACCATGGATGGTGAAGACTTCCATTCTCACGTCAAAGCAGACGCAGTAAGAAAATACTTCGTGTAAAGAGACCCGCTAGATAAAAACATAATAAAGATCCAGGAAAAAATGGGCATCCCGGCGAGCCAAAAAACAAAATAAAAGGCTCGGGAAAAAATTAGGGAAATATTGAAAAAAATGTACACCCACTGAGGTGAAAAGCCATATTGGACAACTCAGGCAAAAAAGGGTATCCCGATGGATTGAAGACCGAAGAGGGCGATCCATGAAAAAGAGGGACTAACACGAACTACTGCGGTCTACGAAATTTGTGATCCATTTGAATCTAAAGGAATTCTAAGTGTTGGAGACCAATTCAATCACTTTCCTCAACAGAAAAGCAAGCGGAAAGTAATGAAGATATACGATTCATAGCCAGGTCGTAGCTTGATGAGATCTATTCTTCTCATTTCCAATAGGGTAGTTTGTTTTCCTTTTGAGCGATTTCGTCTTTCCCAGGATTGCTTCCTGATGTAATGCCAATTCAGGGCCATTCACAAATCAATAAAACTCAATTTCAGTCAACATGTGACCATTTGTTTTTGTTTTTCATCTAACATTGATTGATTGCAAAAATGTCCAGCAAATTATAATTTAAAGTTGTATTATGAACATTTGAATGCTTTCTAACTCATGCAGGAGGACAAACACATTTAATACAACTCTAAAAAGGGTTACGTGACCGGGATGGTGATTTATACCATAAGCCCGGGGCACGCAGGCCAAACTTACTCTCTATGTTGCAGGTACTATCAGTTGTGTTTATGCAGGTGCAGGTACATGTGTTGTTAAGATAACTAGAATAGATTCTCAGGAGGAGTCTATCAACAGATGCTTGAACAAAGTCTTTCAACTAGCGTCTTCCTGAATGTCTCCTATTATCCCCAGTAGGGTAAAAGTAAAGATCTTCCCTAGCAGTGGTGAAAGAAGATTGATGGTCTCCCCAAGCAGAGATTTTTCTTCAATACAGGAGCAATCCCCAGCAGTACAAGGAGTTCCTTCCTCCCCATCAGGTCTCTTCCTCAGCAGAATATCAACACATATGTTTCCCAAGCCGAGTCAGAAGGATATCACTTTGCCAACAGATTTCAACGGGTAGCGTACCTCTCGAATCAAGTTCATCCCCAAAAGGATCCTGGCTCTCCAATCTCAAAGTCCAATTTATTTTTGGCAACGGCGGCAGTTCAGAGCCGGTGTATCATTAACAATATCCCCCGCAAAGTTTTTTTCTCCTTACAAGGATTAACCAGATCAGTTCAGTGATCATCATTTCTCCCCAATCAAACCACCTGGGATACCTGTTATCTCCTTATCAAGAGATCTCTTTGCATTCGCATATGCATAATCATTAGTGCATTTGCATCCTTAAACGTGTAGCATTTCCATCATCGTGGAGCATTAAGCCATGAATTCAAACATGTGCATGCCAGCATGGGCCAGTTTTGGGGTATATTACGTAAATACCCATAACGTCTTTTTAACCTAAAGTACTCCCCACAGAGGATACCAATTTTATTTTCCAAGCCTCATTGTCCTTCCAAGTCAATGTTTTTCATCCCTAGTGAGTCTCATTTCAGTACAATGGTCTCGTTTTCAAGCCCTGTTTAAGTACAACAGGCCCTCTTTCTTTTCATGTCTCGTTTCAGTACAACAGTCGCATCTCAGGCCCTATTTAAGTGCAACAGGCCCCTTCTTTTTACGACTCCGTTTCAGTACAATGGTTTCGTTCAAGCCCTGTTTAAGTACAACGACCCCCTCCCTTTTCGTGTCTTATTTCAGTACAACACTCGTGTCGCGGGTCATCGTTTATGTACAACGATCTCATTCTTTCGAGTTCCATTTCAGTACAATGGTCTCGTTTTCAAGCCTTGTTTAAGTACAACAGGCCCCATTCCTTTTCGCATCTTGTTTCAGTACAACAGTCGCGTCGCGTGTCATCGTTTAATTACAATGATCCCGTTCTTTCGAGTTCCATTTCAGTACAATGGCCTTGTTTCCAAGCCATGTTTAAGTACAACAGTCCCCTTCTTTTTACGACTCTGTTTCAGTATAATGGTATCGTTTCCAAGCCCTATTTAAGTACTACAGGCCCCTTCTTTTTACGACTCTGATTCAGTACAATGGTTTCATTCAAGCCCTGTTTGAGTACAACAGGCCCCTTCTTTTTACGACTCTGTTTCAATACAATGGTTTCATTCAAGCCCTGTTTAAGTATAATATGCCTTTTTCCTTTTTGCGTTTCGTTTTAGTACAATGGTCGCGTCGTGGATAATCATTTAATTACAATGATCCCTTTCTTTCTTAAAAACAAAGAAAAAAACAATAATAAGAACAAGATGGTATCCTCATTAGAGTACAAATTTTCCGGATTTATTTGAGTATTCAATCACTCCATGCCTTGAATGTCTAAAAGTCGTTGCAATTATTCACTCAGGTCTGCAGATGATTGAATAGGGGCAGCTGTAATACCTCAAAATTTGCCCTCTAATTTTCATGGCATTTAGCATATCACTTTGCATACTCAAATTCATATCATGACCCAAAACATTGCATCATAGTTATCATAGCAAAGGCATAGGCTTGAGATCAATGACTGAAGCAATTGATGACTATCCAAAGACAAACAAAGGTCCACAAGGCTTCAAAACATTGTGAAAAGGGTTCACAATATCCCACATGTTTTCATTTGAAACCACAAGTCATGGAAGGAAATGGATTAATTAGAGGAGTCAAGTAGTGCAACATCTCCTGGTAAAACAAGGCCAAATTAGGGTTTCTGATTAACTGGCATTCCCAAGGAAATTTTGTGCCAAACTTGATTTCATTGTCCTCTACATGATGTTGGGTCCCTAGGGTTCAAATTTTATCCCTGGAATCATTTTGGAAGAGGTTCAATTGCTCAGTTGATTGAAAATCAGGAAATTGGGGGAAAGTCAACAAGACCGAGTAAAAAGTCAACTCCTGACTTTTTGAGATCAAATTCATGAAATTAGGGTTACAAGGATCCTATGGACCAAATTTGATCAAGAAGGATGGAGGAATCATGAGAAATCAAGAAAACCAAAACTTACCATTTTTGGAAAATTAGGGTTTCCAAAAATGGCAAGTTTTGGCCATTTTTGCAGCCACTTCAAGAGAGGCCTTCTCCCAAAATAAAATTCAAATGAAAATTCCACTTGGGATGTTTGAAAGAGGGTATCTCAAGCTTCAAATCCATATGTGGAACAAACTCATAGCATTTAAATTGAGAGAGTTATGATCAATCTAAGTTTGGGCAAACTAGGGCAAAAACCAAGTCATGCCTTGTATAATGCGCGTGCCAGGCAAGGTATTTTCATAAGCATGTGGTGTGCATAATGTATGGCTATTTTTCTCCATCAAGATAACCTCAAATGGAAAATTTTCCAACATCAAAGTTGTTCATTGTTGTCTCCTCTACAACTTTCATGTTGGAGGATTTTTCATATGATCATTTGTTTGAGAGTTATGGTGGTTCAAAGGGTGGTGTCAAACCTAGTCATGTCACAAGGCATCTTGCCCAATTCAAGGTAATTCAATGCAGGCCCATGATTCAGAATTGTGGCATGATCTTCAAAGATATAATTGAAGTGTTTAAAGGTCATATTCACTCTATGGTTGAACTACAAACTTGTTGTATGTATCATCCTCTTTGATTTGAGCACAAGGATGTTGGGGTTTAGTAGCTTGAGCATGAAGAAATCATCCATGTAATAACAACATATCAAACTGGTTTTCTTGCATGTTAAGGAATTGTAATATGTGATGAATTCAAGTCAGTTCAGCCTATATACAACATTCAACCTGTTATGATCATAGTGCTTCATCATTTAGAGTGCAAATGGTCCCATGTTTACATACACACCATACTTGCCATGCATCTCTTTTCCAAAATCAAACCGAATGACCAATTTTAGATTTGATCAAGCATGTTGTGCAACTTGATCAAGTTAGTTCCATTTCCATCACTTCACTCTCACCATAATTAATGTGAACACTATGGCACATGATCAAATTCGAGCAAGGCATGTTCAGCTTCATACCATTAATCCACACAACCTTTGCTTTGGTCATTTCACCCTCAATCTAACTAACTCTAGTTATAACTGTTAACTAGAGTTATTTAGCACTAACCATGCATATATAAGAGGGAAATCTAACTGAATCAAGGGGAGAGTCTCATTTTGGTCAAAATCACAAGCAAAACTTCAGGATTTCTCTCTGATTTCCTCTGATTTTGTGAAGGGAATTCTCTGCTTTTTGCTTCGAGCAACCTTCACAAGTTCATCAATACTCTTCAAACTTCTCTTGTTCATCATCATCATCATGATCTGTATAATTTCCATGGTTGCATTCCATTGAATCTTCCACTTTGCACCACTGCAAATCTCTGCATTTTGATTCAATCCTCACTGATTTCAATTTCCATCATTGCAATCATCATCAGATCAGCTTCATCACAAGGATGAGTTCCATGGTTGCATTGGCTTGAAGTACCAAGATCACATCTCTGCAAGTTTTCTGCATCAGATCTATTTCCTCAAGATTTTACATCAACAAAGTGTTTATTTCACTCTACAAAGGATCAAGATCAAGCATAGAAGCAAGTGGAACCTCCTCTCTGGATTTCTACAACTCTAAGCATCACTGCATTTCAGGTTTTACATTCAATTCATCTTGCACGAATTCAGTTAATTTTAGTTGATTTGTGATGATATGAGCTCAATAGGAGCAATGCTTATGTTGGCTAGTTGATAGGCACTTCAGGTGCATAGATGCGGTTTTTAGGTTAGGATTTATTGGCTTCAATTTGCATGATTTGTGTGTGCTAAATGAAAACTAAGCTTGGATTCTTGATGTCCTCAATCTTGAAAACAAAATGATGGCCTTAGATTGAATTTTAGTGGAGGTTTGAACCATGCCCTAACTGCAGGTCACCGAAGAAGATGACTGAAGGTCTTCTCCGGTGGCGGAACAGTGCCCTAGCTCTGTTTACAACTTTATAATGCAATCGTTTGATCAATCTCATCCAACGCTCCCCAATTTTCCAGCGTATTAATGAGGACCCTCCCTCTCACGTGCCATGGAGAGAGAGCCTGAGTGATCTTGTTTGTGCAGTCCCAAAGTTCTTGCCATGTGTCCATTGTATAATTGGTTGGTCCATTTTGTGAGGAATAATTGGTGAGCGTGAGATCAATCTGAGTGACCAGAAGGAGTCAACATGTTGAACTGAGTCTCACCATAACCCCATGATCTTCAGCGCCCTTGGACTTGGGCCTTAATGGATATCCACACCTCCCAATTTAAAATCTCAAGCGCATTGCACTGAATTTCCTTCCTAAATGCACCCCTGATCAATTACTCTCATTTTATTTTCTATTTTGTTACCTTTTTCATTTTTGATTTTGTAAAAATACCAAATTAACTCCAAAAATCCCAAATAAATTCACACTTGATTTTTTTCATGTTTAGAAATTTTCTACATTTTTTATTTTCATTTTCCATTTATTTTTAAACCAGAATTAACTCTCCAATTAATTTCTTCTTATTTTCTTTATTTCTGACCAATCATTTTGTTCATTTTTGTTCTCCCAAACAATAATTGATTTTGAGTCCATTCTTCTTGCCCTATTCATAGGACATCTTGAATACCCTAAAAATATTTTTGTTACTTTTTTTAGGTCATTTTGTGTACCATTTTGAGTCTATTCTTTTGCCTTGATCATAAAAACCCCTAATTCACTTCTAGCCTTCATTTGAATAGGTAAAAATTGGAATTTCAAAGGGATTTTCTAGATGTATATCACCTTCTGGATTTTATATTTGATTGTCAATTTTCATATTTTTTCAAGGTCATTTACTATTTTTCCAAGTATTTGGTACCATAGGTCATTATTTTGGTCCTTCTTCCTTTTCCTTTTGTTCAAAGTTAGTAAGGAATTTATGTCATTCATTTGAGGTCTTAACTTGAGTCTTCTAGGGTCCATTAGAGGTCATGGAATGTTTAGTGTCCACTTTAGGTCATTGAATTTTGATTTGTGTTGGTTACTTGAACCATAAGACACATATGCCTTCTTTTGCCCTAATTCTTCTTCCTCTTCCATCTTAACCATCCAAAACCAACTTGGTGACCATGGTAACTTTGTTACCTCATGGTTACAAACCTCATAAGTGTTTCATATACATTTTAAAGTTTTCATTTCAAGTCACGAGTCTTTGTGCTTTATTTAGGGTCATATGTCTTCTTAAATACTTCACACTTAACATTTTGATGTCCTTAACCCTAATGCTTCCATTTACTTTACTTGTGAGTCATTTGTGAGTTATAACCATATTATAACACTTTCTCAAGCCCCTGGTTTTTGTATGGAGAATTCAAATCTTTTTTATCATGGTTGATTTTATTCTAAGTCTTTTTCTTCCTTTGAAGTTTAATGTGCATTGCTTCTCATTCTCACACCATTCCACATAGTGTTTGAATTTATTTCACTTGAATCTCTTCATTCCCATTTAGTTTTATATCTTAGGTTGCTTCCATTAGGTTTTAACCCCTGGATTTTCCATTCACCTTTTGATTTCATACAAGTTTAGCATACTTAACCACTTATGTTCATCATTTAACTCCACCTTAACTCCTACTAGGGTTTAGCTTCATTGTAGGGCATAGTTTGAAGTTGTTCACTCTTATAACCTTAGCATACTTAAATGTAAGTTAGCTACTGACTTTAGAAGCTTGCTACCTTGTAGGATACCTTAGGCTTAGGTCTTAGTCTTAGGAGATCACTAACATTTTTCTTAAGCTAGCTTGAACTTTCCTTGAGTTTTGCCATGTTTATAGGTTCAAAATGCTTCATCATGCTAATGTTTGTTTTGTAGGGGAAATATTGAGGTAAATATTACTTCATTCCTATCTCTTATGCATTTTAAATGTGTTTATCTTAGCACCTTGTGCTTTGCTTTTAGGCTCCCCTTTTCTTTAGAGACAACTTAACTTCCTTAGGAAGTAAGTTGATCTCTAATTCTCTTCTCTTCTTCTCCTTTCTCTTTAGGATTAGAAAATCTCATAAACCATTAGGATCCCCTTTTGTATATAATAAATTACTTAGGGTTGTGTCTTAGTCCCTCATAGTTTTTCCTTTCTCATTTGAGTCTTCTTCTCTCATCTCATAAAGAAAAGCTAAGAAAACATTTTAATAAAGGATTGAAATAGTCTCTTGTGTATATCTTTATTCCATGGGGCACTCATTTTCATTCCATATTGGAATAGTATGGGCTTGTCTAGCATGATGTACAAGTCTGATCATGAGACTATCTTCACAAAGAAAACATAAAAGACATTTCTTCAAAAGCTACAAAAACATGTAATAAGTTCAACAAGCTAGTGAACTTAAACCCTAATCCTTGGAAACAAGTCTTGGATAAATTCTCCTTACTTGGTGTGCTTGTTCTACTATTCCATCTTGGAATGTAGTAGCAAGTACACATTCCATGGAAAAGAGTTCGAATTCACTTCCTTGTGCCAAATTCATAAAAAAACTCTTAAAAAGCAAATAACAAACAATAAACGTCCTTTCCTGCGGGAACTTCTCTTCTCACCTCATTCACTCACAACGTCAACTTGCGACTACTTGTCTCATTTACAAGACGGTAAACGGACTCGTTCAAGGCGAGCCTGCAACACCTGAGCATATACATAAGCAGTTCCAGCGCATCAAAAACACAAACAAATAGTTCCCGCCTTAATTAGGTGAACTACGTCTACTCTGATCCTCATTTTCCCGATGAGGTACGTAGGCAACGGGGTAGGGTCCGTTCGAGCACATTCTTTATTTTTCCTACATTTTCCCCATTCTTTCTTTTCATTCTTTTTTCCAGTTCCCTTTTCCCTTTCTCATTTCAATTCCAATTAGCCGGTTTTATTCAGCAACAGTCTTATTTCTCACCCTTTGAAACAACAAACAAGCGTGGATCCCGTCGGGTACGACAAACGATCTGGGGTGCTAATACCTTTCCAGGTCGTAACCGACTCCCGAACCCAGATCTTTGGTTCGCATGACCTTGTCATTTCCTTCTTCCTCAGGTTTGTGCAGCATTACCTTTTCTGTTCCTTCGGGATAAAAATGTCTGACTGGCGACTCTACCTTTTCCGCGTCACTTTCGCGTTTATACTAGGATGAAAATCCCGGGAGCGAAACATATAAGACAAAAAAGACAGAAAAACGCATGGAACACAAAAATGGCGAAAAACACATGTCTTAATAAACTACCTAATTATAAATGTAACTAACGATTTAGTAATGTACCTTAAGCAACTTGATGCACCTGTTTAGTAATGCATGCATAGAAAGAGAAATGAAAAAACTTATCAAATGTGAGTAGTGGAAGGACTTAGATTGAATGGACTTGAGAAGTGTTAATAAAACTCTAGGCAAATGAAAAAACTTATCAAATGTGAGCAGTGCAAGGACTTAGATTGAATGGACTTGAGAAGTGTTGACAAAACTCTAGGAAAATGAAATAACGTGTTCGTCAAAAAGTATATTTCGATATTTTTACCGAGATGTATCTCCGTACTAATTTTTGACAAAATAAAGATGTGGCTCACTTACAAAGAAATGGATGTGGATGAGGTGTGTTCAGAAATATCCGGGTTATAGATTGGGTTTAGTGAAAAACACATTCTTAGGCCCAAAGAACATTTGGTTGAATTGAAGTATATCTATGTAAGTGAGCAACAAAAAGAAAAGGTTAACGTGTACGATGTTGATAGCGGTGTTGAGGTTGAGCAAAAGCAACGACTATGTGATACTTATCGATTATCTAATAAAATACATAAGCTTTAATTTCAATATAATTTAGGCAAGTCACGTGCACAATGGGACCACTTGAATTACTACAAGTATATAATATCATCAACGTGACTTTACACTAAAAAATTAACAGCGGCATTAATTTAAGGAAGAATGGGATATATTCAAAGCAAGCATGTTTAAAATAATAAAAAAGAGTAATAAAAAACAATAAATTTAAGCAGTTTAGGTATGATTATGTTAGTACATGTCGGGACAAGGGAGTGCACGTGCGTCGCCGAAATCATCGTTGTGTATTTTTGAAAGAAGAAAGAAAAGATGTGGGGCACGTGCCTTTCAGTCAACGGTCAAAAGCTAGGGTTTAATTAAGCTTTACAGAAAAGATTAAGATGAGAACGATGATTAGGATCCCTTGTTCTCAAGTCTTGTTTTGAGAATCTATTTCCTCATCATCACCGTTCAATTTTTTTAATCAGGATGATCATGGCTTCACTCATTATATATTATTATGAGATACTGTTTCTTTAATATTAATTTTTTTTAGTTAATATCTTTTGTTTTAAGGAAAAATAATACCATGTTAAAAGAAATCTGAGCTTTGGATTCTCTCGAAGAATTTGTCATTGAATTAAATATTTTTGTTTATAATTTATAATTCAAATATTATTGACAATTTTTTTTTATAAACAAGATATTTTAATATAGATATATTAATATAAAGAACTAAAGCTCCCAGCCTGCTTACAAAAGTGTAAAAGAGCATTATAACAAAAAAAAATATTAAATCAAAGAAAATTATAACTCAATTGAATCTTACGATTTTTTTAAAAAATAATCTAGTTTAATAATATTTTTTTCAAAATAATATATTTTTTAAAAAAATTATCAAACTAGCGTAATTTGAGTATGCATTCGCCAATAAATATTCGTCAAATAAATTGACTAATATATTTTTCTTTTAATTTTATAAACTCATTCGCCACATCATTTGACGAAAGAGTGAAAAATGTTTCAATAGTTAAACTACTCTACCTTTTGTTTCAATCATATTCCTTTTCTAGTTAACTTCCAAAGATAGCCAAGAGTCGAGCATCAAGTTGCACGTACTTATTGTTAAAAAAAAGATTACATATAGTATTAGATTTGGTTTGCATCTTAAAGACGTGGACTTCAAAATTTAAAGCATGCTTCTAAAGACTAAAACAAAAACCCAAACTAAGTTATATCTTTTTAATATTTGATCTTTATGACGAAGCGAAGATTTTGACACGAACTAGCAATAAAAATTGATCAAATAATGGAACAAAGCCACGTTTTCATTTCAATATTTAAAGTAATATATAGTACATTATTAGTTTAAGTTTAACAAATCAAATTGTATATGTATAGAGGCAGTTTGCACATTCCTTTTGTCTGGCTGCACCACGTGTGGTGTCACATGTGAAAGGGCATAGCTAGACAAGAACAAGCAAAGCTAGTTAGTTATCTAAATTTGCAACTTGTTGTGTCAAGAGAATCAATGTAGACATTACTCAAACCTACCACAAAGGTGTTGTGAATGGAAGCAACTTGTGTTTTCAATTAAAATAGTATATACTCTTAAGGTATTAATGTGTAAGTTAGGAGGATATGTATACTTGGTTCATTATTGTTTGACTATAATTTGAAAGCATTGAAAATATGATGTTTAAAAGAAGAAAAGTATAATAGTATAAGAAATTTGATGTTTGATGATAGATAAAAATTCACTAGAAATCAAATTTGCGTAGGTAAAACCAATTGATATAATTAAGAGAGTATGGATAACTTCATCTAAAAATAGATAGAGGTCACAAATGATCAGATCAAGTAACTCCGTTAAAACCGGATAGAACACATGTCAAATATAATTAAGGTTTGCGTCTAAAATTTTATATATTTTTAATACATTTTTATAATTGATTTGTGTGTTGCATATATACTTTAATGTGGAATATGAAATTAATGATTTGTTGATTTTATCTTAGAAGATCTGCGATAATTAGAGAATGAGCATATATGCAATGTGTACTGTTATGTTTCCAGAAGTGCTAAACCAGGGCGCATTCGCAATATGATTTGCATCTTTATCATTATCTCATCGAGAAGTTTATTTCCTAGACATGTGCTAATTGGGGAGGATGTCCTGACACCCGTCGATCTACTTCGGATTATTGTATTTTTCTTGATGACAACCTAATTTCATAGTCTTCCAAGAAACAACCCACACTTTCTCATTTCAATGCAGAGGTTGAGTATTAGGGCGTTGCTAATGTTATTTCAAAATCATATTGGCTCCACAACCTTCTCCATTACTACGAAAAACTCATATAATGACGGTTGTGAAACACATATAATGATGATTGCACGTCAGCTATTAGGTAGCGTGTGATTGTATGTATGCTGGTTTTCACAACAGGTGTGTGATCGTGGTTATAAGCTAGGTAGCAGGCTACCTATCACAATGATTATATTAAATAACCATGATGAAATCACTTGCTCTTATATATATATATATATATATATATATATATATATATATATATATATATATATATATATATATATATATATATATATATATATATATTCGCTTTTATACATTTTTCCATTTTTTAGCCTTTTTTTTTATCGTATCAGACTAGAAACATCAACAAGCATTTGTGAATCGTATCATACCAAAAATTATATTACATCAAATGCAATGATTGATTCATGATTAAAATATACATCATATCATCAAGTTAACTAGACACAATGGTCTTTCATTATTTTTACTTTGAAACAATTGCATTCCACAATTATTGTATTATTTTGACTCACACTATAACACAAACAATTACAACCATGCTTTGACACATTACAATTTATTGGATACTTGAAGGAAAGTCTTCAATCTTCATCCTAGATGAATTCGTGCAGTTCTCAATGTCTTCATTTTATTTAGAATCAATTGCATCCAGATTCATTAGATCCTTCATAATAACCTCTATCTTCCTTATCTTTTCAGGGTCAAGATTCTTGATAAGAATCTTCTTATAGATTGTTCTACTAGACGGTTCAACAAAAGTAATGTGAGCTATAACAACTTCACCTTCCTTGGATTTGTTCAACAATAACTCCAACATATCAATAACCTCATTTGACGCCTCAATATCTTGGACAAGTTTGCTCCCACTAGCTTGATCACTAGTCATGTTGAGAGAAGTATCTGAAATATGAGAAAAAGATCTAAAATATGAGAGTAGGATAGGTCTAGATGGTGTCCAAGTGGTCATAGGGAAGAAAACCCCTTTTCAAAACATAAACCTAAAGCATATCCGAACTTGAAGTATATCCAAACAACCAACAAAACATGTGAAACTGAAGTAAATAATATGAAAATCATGTGAAACATACAACAACAACAACAACAACAACAAAAAAACGCATAAACTCTCGAACAAGAAGAAAATAATGTGAAAATCATGTAAAACATAACAACAACATACACAAAAATGAGAGAATAAGGAAGAATAAGAATATCTTTATGTATGAAGAACAATATTGAGGCTATATTGTAGAATAAGAAAGCTAATGATGAACAAGAAGAGAGAAAATACGTGTTATGGTTTTGCTATGAGAGATATGGTGATACTGTCAAGAAGCGAGAGATAATTCACTTATATAAGGGTAAACAATTTTCCCATGGTTGTATTCAAAAACCACGATGAAATTTAATGCCTTTCACAACGGTTGAAATTACCAACCGTGTTGATAGGTATTTTAATTTTAATATGTGTATCATATTATAAGGACAACACTCATTGTAACAAAAAGTAGAAAATTGTTGGAGCTTGGATTCGAACCATGTCACTCCATGAATGTATAATCATGATTGATTGTTTTGACCGTAATGCAAAGTTTTTTCGTAAATATAAATAAATAAAACGTGTCCAAAAATGAGGTATTGCCACGATTAAATATCAAACAGTTGTAAGTTAGTGTTACCAAAGGTATATTTTGTAATGATGCTCTTAGAACTTTATTTTCTTATTTCCCGGGATACTCTTATGTACTGTGACAATTTAGTGCTATCTACCTATCCTAAAATCCTATCCAGCATCAACATAAAAACACATTGAGATGGACATTCACTTTATTCGAGAGAATGTCGTACGTGGTCAAGCTCGTGTTCTTCATGTTCATTCATGCCACTAAATTTCTCATATCTTCACCAAAGACCTCCCTAGAATTATCTTTTATGATTTACAGTCCAGTCTAAGTGTTCATCAACCTCCCGCTTCGACTTCAGGTGTGTGATAGAATCTGTCATTATTTGTTAAAGACTATTTTTATATAAGTCCTTCATTGACTATAGCATGTAATTATGTGTTTTTGTGTGTGTATAATACAGTCTCCATAGTGTTATTCTCACACGGTTTATTCAAATATATATCACTCTCTTACACTGAATGGAAAATAAAATTGTTCCTTTAATGGAAATTTTAATACAATTTTCTTGTATGTTTTGAAATTAAAAGTTGTTATTGTGATAATATTGTGATATATGGTGAATGAGTCAATGGTTAGAATTCAATGTTGGTTTAAATATTCAAAGTGACAAAAAGTGATTATACAAGAGCATGTATATTTTGAAGATTATTAGAAAGTGTCTTTGGAGTCAGTTCACAATTTTGCAATAGTGTGCTTTAAGTAAACTTTGTTTTAACAAGGTCTTTTAAGGTTTGTAACGTGGCTCGATTCATGGTTTTGAATAAAATGATTATAAGGTTCAAATTTAACCCTCATTTCTCCTAATAATTTCTCCATCTTTATATTCAATTAATTTAGCACATACATTCAATTTTCAAGAGAATTATGAAGTTTAAGAAAGGAAGATATAATGGCTCAAGAACTAATGAGATTTTTTGAGATCACTGTCACCTATTTTGTTTGTTATTTTATAATGATTTTTAGGACCATTTTTTATTTTGGCAAGATTACACTAGTGGTCCTTTAAGTTTTTTTGTAACAACCTGGTTCTTTAGGGTGATTTTTACATCCTTTTTCTCACATTTATAAATGTGTGAATGTTGTATTTCTGGTTGCACTTCATCATTTTCATACCACTCAAAATAATTGTATCCATAATTAGCATTTTCACTCTATTAAAAAAGGGTAACGATGCACACATTTGGTAACTTAAAGGACGAAATTGTTGCAAAAAAAACTTAAAGGACCGGCATGTTACAAAAAGAATAACTTAAAGGATCTATGATGTAATTTTTCCTTTTTTTATCCTTTTTTCTTTTCATTTTTTCACATATCCCTCTTTTATATTTCCTTTTTTTTTGGAATATTTTTTTAATGAAATTTCTCATTTTGGTTTGATTTTCTTTATGTGAACCGATTTCTGTGACCCACCATACCCGTGCAATGCCCAATACTGAGATGGGAGAAAATTGGGTTTGTACCCCCCGTGAACAGTGTTTGATGCCACTTTCTGATTTCTAATATTTATATGATGCTTAAAAATAAGGGGAAGGTATCTTAAACTAACCCTGTGTGCAAGTGTTTTCCCTTCAAATGCAAAAAAAATCTGGAGTCGGAGGCCGGTTATACTAAGGGAAGTTGTTAACTCCCTAAGTTTCTATAGTACTCTATAGGAACCTTTTCTTAATCTTATTTACTATTTTATTGCTATTTTTTTATTATTGTTTTAACTATTTAATTAATAAAGAGATGAGATGATAAGATATTTTTGATAGGTATCAGAACTTGAGGTGTTTTATTGAAAGTTGTGCTCGCTTAGATCTTACGACCTTATGCCTATGTATCCCAAAAGAGACTTTGGGAAATCAGAGCATTTGTAATTCCTCCTAACTATGGGAGGAAATTTGTGTCATGTTCAAAGCCCAAGATTGAAGCTAAAAGGATATATGTGTCTTGTTCAAAGCCCAAAATTGAAGCTAAAAGTTTTGTTGGTTTGAAAGAAAAAACAAGTTGTCATTTTATATGGAGATATCCCATCTATTCACCAAAAACATTTTATAGTAATATCATAAAGGAAAAAGCTTTGAGCTTGGATGTTTGCTCATCCTAAGCAATGCCACATCTTTCTTTATGAGTCTTTGCATACTAAAAGAGGGACATTGACTTAGATATTGTATCAACAAGTTGCCACTTACATCACTTAGATGAAAGAAATTTTTTAACCATGATAAAAGAGGGACTCCAACTTGGATTTTGAATCAACAACCGTGCCACTCACACCACTTATATGAGAAAAGTTTTGAATGTTTGATTTGAATTGTGATGTATATAGGAGATATCCTTCTACATAGATGACTCATGTCTCATCTTTGGGGAGATATTGAGTTTATTTGAGTGTCTTATTCCAAGCCCAAGATTGAAGCTAAAAGCATTTTATATGTCTTGTACAAAGCCCAAAACTGAGGCTAAAGAGTTTTAAGTATAGCCCGAGAAGAGGCTGACTGTCTGGGTACTCTTTGTATAAAGCCCAAGAGGAGGTTTACTCAATGTTGAGGAATTGAAGAGGGTTGATGAATTTTATATTTTATTTGTTGATATATTTTAATATGTGAAGGCTAAAATGATTTTAGGAATCCTGAGGGCCTTGTATAAAGCCTAAGTGGAGGTTGTGGAGCTTTTAAGAAGCATGTGGGTCCTTGTATGAAGCCCAATAAGAGATTGAGGAAATTTTAAGAAGCCAGTGGGGGCTTGTATGAAGCCCAATAGGAGGTTTGGGAACTAATTTTTTTAACTAAGTTGTAATTGAAAATCTCATATTGTTTGACCTAAGTCTAAAACTTAAGATTGCTATATTCTAAATGTCAAGAGAAACTTAATGTAAACAAGTATATGACAAGTATATAGAAAAGAACTGAAAGGTGGTGAGTCTTACACTCTGATAGAGGCCCATGTCTAAGCATGGTGAATTGATAAGATGGTGATGGGTCTTACACTATAATAGAGGCCTAAGAGTTTTACATTGAATTGAAGATAATTGAGTTGAATGAGTTGATTATTGAGGATTGAAGTATTGATTGATTGATTGAAGAAACTGAAGAAAGTTTTGAAGAGAGGTGGGACTTAATCTATGTTAGAGGCCCAATGAGTGTTTAAAAATTTTAATTTAAAAGTGGAGAGGTGTGAGACTTATACTCTGATGAAGGCCCAAGAGTTTAAAACAAATTTTGAAAGAAAGAAAGGATAAGACTTACACTCTAATAGATTTTGATATTTGAACATTTAAAAGGGGTGGGTCTTACACTCTAATATAGGCCCAAGATTTTGATATTTGAAATTTAAAAGGGATGGGTCTTACACTCTATAAGAGGTCTAAGATTTTGATATTGATTTTGAAAGAAGAAATCAAAGATGAAAGCCCTGATTTTGAAAGATTTAATCAAATGTGCTTTTCAAATGAATTTAAACATGGTATAAGAGGTATGTGAGCCAAGATATACATGTTTTAATCTTTAAAAAAAGTTTTAAACATTAGGTTTTATCCATGTGAGAATCAAAATGAATTAGGTTTAAAAACAATTAAGAAGAAAATCAATTTTTTTATGGTTTTTATATATAAAAAACATTTGTTTTATTAACTTAATAAAAAGTGATTAAATAAATAATTTTATTAGAATTTTTTATGGATTAAAATAATAGAAGGTATAAGTGATATGTGTGCAAAAATTCATTTAAAAATAAATAATTTTGAATATTAACACATTTATTTGAAAATTAAGATGAAAAATATGAAAATGTGAAAAGTCATAAAAATAATGGTGTGAGTGGGATTTGAAACCACGCCACCAAGGATTTCACTCTCAAAACATGCCCTTGCTAACTGAGTCAGTGTGTGCTAGTGATAAATAAGTGAAAGCAAGAAATATTATATTAAGAATGTATGTTAAATTCAAAAATGCATGTGCAAGACTTCATCTTCAACCTCCATCCAGAATTTGCAAAAACTATGCTAACTTCCTCATTTCGTAATGAAAATGCATGGGATAAAAACGAAAGTTGTATGTTTTTTAACAAAAAATTCAACAGTGGTATTTTCATTTCATTTATTTTAAGTGTGTGATGAGTTATTAAGCAGAAACCATAAGAACCCTATTTTTGCAAAAACTAATATGAAATCCTAAACATGAATGATAAATGACAATTGATTAAGGGTAAATTATCTATGTAGTACTAACAGAAATAAGTTGGTAACTTGAAATGACATTTATGATGCATGAATTATGGAGTTTGAAATATTTAAGGCTTACCTTGCCAGAGGAGATTGAATCATCGGTTGTAGCTGTTATAGAAGTGAAGTAATGATCCTGACAGCTTCTCTAACCCTCAAGGAATGTGTTGATGTGCTTTACAATAAATAATCAAACTTATAACATCTACACCTTACTATTCTCAAGCAAATGGTCAAGTCGAAACAACCAATAAATTTATCATAGGACTAACCAAAAGACGTGTGGGTCAAAAGCCAAGGAATTGTCATAAGACTTTGGACCAAGCACTTTGGGATTGTCGAACGTTTTCTAGATAAGAAACTAATTATACACCCTTTCAACTGATATTTGGCCATGATGTAGTCTTGTCTATGAATATTTACATATAGTCGGTTGGAATCCAAAGGCATGTCGAAATCCCATATGACCATTATTGGAAAGTGATGCTAGATGAATTAGTCAATTTGGATGAAGAAAGGTTAGTTGTGTTAGATGTTCTTATATGGAAAAAGGAAAAAATAACTAAAGCCTACAACAAAAAGGTTAAGTAAAAAAATTTTGTAGTTGGGGATTATGTTTGAAAGGTTATTCTACCCATGGATCAAAAGTATTGAACCTTAAGTAAAGGGTCATCAAACTAGGAAGGACCATTTAGAATTAGCCAAGTGTTTTCAAAAAATTCTTATGAAGTCAAAGAGTTAGGTCCTAAAGTCGAATTCTAAGGGTAAATGGCAAATACTTAAAGGGGGGCTTATACCCCCCATTGTTGTTTGTCATAATTATGGAGTACCTTAATAGAAAGATGAGGAAAATGCATCTGAATCCAAACTTCAATCATCATAGAAGATGTGAAAAATGTCTATTATACATCTGTCTTTTGCAGATGATGTACTTTTATTCAGTAGAGAGGATGTTACCTATGTGGAACTTATAATGACAACCTTCAAGGAAGTGTAAGTTTTTTTGTGGTGGGATGGAGCCTGATCTGGTGCACACTATCAAGCTGATGACAGAGTTTGATGAAAGGCATGTTCCTATAAGGTACCTTGGTATTCCTTTGTCTAATAAAAAACTTAGTATCAGCCACTATATGCCTCTGGTGGATCGGATCACTAGCAGAATTAGGCATTGGTCTTCTAGATTTCTTAGTATAGTAGGGAGAATCCAGCTGGTTAGAAGTATTTGCTTGACCATTGTTCAGTACTAGATGTCTTGTCCTCCTATGCCTAAGTTTGTGTTGAAGAAGATTGACATTGTGTTTAGAGGGTTTATATGGGTAGGCAATGATACTCCCAATAAAAAGAGCCCAGTGGCTTGGATAAAGGCCTGCAGACCTGGTAAACAAGGAGGCCTCAATATCATTAACTTGTAAATTTGGAATATTGTAGCAATGATGAAGTGCCTGTGGAACATCAGTATGAAGCTTGATAATCTTTGGGTGAAATGGGTGCACAACTTCTACTTGAAAGATGATGATATATGGCTTATTCCAATCAAGACTAATTGTTTTTGGATAATGAGGGATATTCTGAATAGAAGAACAGAGGCACCTAATATTCAGCAAGTGTGGCAGAAAATGGTAATGCTAGAAATTTCTCCATGAGCCAAGTGTATAATAGTATCATTGAGGACCAACCTCAAGTGGAGTGGCATCACTTGATGTACCATAATATTGCAAGACCTAGGGCTATTCTTTGTTGCTAATTGTTATGTCATGGCCAATTAGCAACAAAGGATAGATTGTGTAGAATGGGAATGATGCAGGATTCAATATGTGCTTTGTGTGGTTATGAGGTGGAAAGAAATATCCACATCATGTTTAATTGTCAGAAAATTCATCCTATTTGGGATGTTGTGTTGAAGTGGATGGACATTGCTAGAGGAAGTACTTTGGATTTGGATTGGATAAAAAGAAAGTGTAAGAACAAAGGGTGTAAAGCTGGATTGTTCAAAGTTGTTGTGGTTGAAGCTATACATGGTATATGGAGATTCAGAAATAGTGTTATTTTTTATAATGATAGAAATATAATTGATACGGACAATGTTGTTAAAAGTGTCATTGGTGTTATAATGTATAGAGGGTGGATAAGACTCAAGTATAGACATAGTATAGCTAAGTTGTTAATGTAATTGTATAGTTTTTTTTCTCTTGGTACTCTACCATGATTGTATGTAATTGCCTTTTGAAATATATGATATATTTTATTTCAAAAAAATGTGAGAGTTAATCTAAAAAGATTCAAACAAAGATGTTTGAATGAAACTTGATTAAACATAAAATCACTCTTATCCAGAAATTAAACCTAACAAAATACATATTATTACAAATTAATAAAACCTAAATCATGCAAATATAAATGTAAACTAAATAGATAAAGTAAGATAGATTGTACAATGGGATTTATATTAGTTCGATGTGTTGTTCTCATTTATACTTAATCCACTTTACGATGGCCAGCCATCGAAAATTGTAGTTTTCTTCTACAATAGAAAATTAATATGTGTCCTTTAATATAGAAGATAATAATAAATACTAGAATTTTATATCTAATAACTAAACTACACATATGTTGTTATTGATTTTCCTTCTGCTGCACATAACGAACCAAGCTGTAAAACCTCCAAGATCTAGAATCTTGGACCGATCCATGTACTAATAACCAAAGCACTCTAAGATTATGTCTACAATAATATTCACTCGATCCTACCATAATTACCTTGCCGGCGTCTTTGAACTTGTTGAAGGAGTAGAAACTTCAAGATCTCTTGGAGAATAACTTCTTATTTATCTTTACTGAATGTTAATCTCTAGAAATACATAACCTAATTCTTCTATCTCAAAAAATAATCTTCACAAGATCATTAGAACATCTGATGAATCTCCTCACAACTATAACTCACTCACTTCAAATGTTGATCAACCCTTATTAATGGTATTTTTGGTTTGAGGAAGTATGTGAATTTTTTCAGAATAATATCACAAATAACTTTACAAACTCAAGAAATCAACACTCAAAGGTATTTTTCAAGGTAAATCTAAGAAATAAGATTTATGTGATTAATGAACACTTAAAGTTTTCAAAGGTTATTATGCGGATTATTTCATTCTCATTAGGAAAATTAGAGATATAAAGACATTATATATGTGCTAGAGATAAGTAATAAAAAATAGTGTAAAAATAACACTTTGATTCGAGTCAAAGGTAAAAATGATGATTTGAATCTATTGAGAGAATGATTTGAATCAATATGAGAAAACTCATAATTTTGTTTGTTTGATTCGAGTCATGGCTCTAGTCAAGTGATTTGAGTCAAACCAAAGCATGATTTGAGTCATATTTCCAATAAGAAATTCAAAATTCAAAAATTTGTTCATGATTTTAATCAAACCAAATTACATATCGAGCCATAACATCTCATGATTCAAGTCAAATGAGGGTATGATTCGAGTCACAAATCAAGCACCTAATTCTAAGTTTCCGAACTTGATCATAGTTTGATTCAAACATTTGCATGGTTTGAATTGTATCTACATGAGTTTTTTTAATTCAAGTCACAAGTTTTTTTATTCAAATCATTTTGTGTTGACTTTGGTCAAATGCATGTTTTACGCATTTTATGGATGAAAAATAATTATTTTCTAAGAGATGTGTCATGAAGTTTTTGTGAGGGACTCAATTACTAATAATAAACAAAATGACAAGAACAAAACACTCAAAGGAAATAGAGATATCCTAGGTGTAATTTCATCTAAGTCACACTTTAGTATTCTTTAACTCATAAGATGTTAACCTTGGGTATATATATGTCCTAGTTTTGTATGGCGAAGTATTTGGAAAGCGAGGGAAGTATTGTCTTTAGGTTGTAGTTGGAGAATTGGGGATGAGAGTCAAATTATGGCGATGAATGAACATTGGATTCGGGGAAATAGAGAAGGCTGTCTTCGGGGGCCCTAAAAGTAAGGTGTGTATGATATTACAATTAAGAATCTTATGTTGCCTAATGTTAAACAATGGAATATTAGGATTCTTAAGGAGTTATTTCACTATGCGTATGTTGAAGATATTTTACATGTTCCTTTGTTGGAAGATGTCAAGGAGGATAAAATGATTTGGAAAGAAGAACAAAATTGTATCTATAGTGTGAGATCTGGATACAGATTGTGGAGAACCGTGTGTAGGAATTATGAAAATGGGGGAGGAGAGGAGGATTGATGTATTATATAGAAAAGCTCCTCCTAGAGTTAAACACCTTCTTTGGAGAATTTGTAAAGGGTGTTTACCGACCCGTGCTAGACTCCGACAACATTATGTCTCTTGCCCGATAATGTATCATTTTTGTAAGAATAACCTCGAGGATGATTGACACTTATTCTTTGATTGTAGTGAGATCTCTCAATGTTGGCGAATAATAGGTTTGTCACTTATTTTGGATCCTCGTTTAAATTCCGTTCATGATGTTAAGTCTATAATCTTTGATATTTGTAGTAAGGATGATAGGAAAGTTGCAGGTAGATTTGTTGTCATGATAGATGAGATTTGGAAGAACATGAATAATTTTATTTGGAATAACGAGGTAGAGGAAGCCTCCACACTTGGGTGGCTAACTTTTCATAAGTGGCATGAATGGTATTCAACTCAACATCCCAATTGTAATGATAGTGGACAACAACATTCTTCGTCTTGGATCCCGCCTCCCGTAGAGTGGCTAAAATGTAATGTGGATGCATCTCTTAATAAACATTGGGGAACTTCTAATAGAGGGTGGTGTATTCGGAATAATATTGGTAATTTTATATTTGCTGGTGTGGCTTGGCATCCTGGTAACCTTTTAGTTATTGAGGCAGAAGTTTTGGCTCTTAAAGAATCTATTCAAGCAGTTGTTAACTTGCATCAAGAAAGAGCCATTTTTAAAAGTGACTCTAAAAATTTAGTCCAAGCTATCCATTCTAATCTCACGGATGACTCAGAGTTCTACTATATTATTAATTTATTATTTGTTTGGTAAATATTAATCACAACATTAAGATAAAATTTGTAAAGCGTAAAGCGAATGTGTTGAACTTTTGCTTACGAAAAAATACAGTAAATTTTCTGATAAAAAAACACATATTTATAAAGTTTGACCTAATTCATATAATATAATGACTAAAGTTTGTAAAAACATTTTGCTAATTATAACAATGTGTATCAATTAATCTTTTTAAATAATCGCCTCATACGACGTGCTAGATTTGTTGCAGTTACTTTTCTTAAATTAATTTAAGAACTAATGTGCTATGTGCTGCCGACACACGTTCAATTCTTATTGTAATCGATATTTAATTGTCAAAATTTAGAATTTGTTTGTGTTTTCTGTTTTTCTCACCTAAATGTTGATCTCTTTATGTTGTTGATGGTTGAACATTTTACTTTAGTGTCAAACCTTATCATTGTGAATTTTAAAATCATAATTGTCACTTTCTTAATTTTATAATTGATGAGTTCGTAAAATTCTCCATTAACAAATAGATAAGCAATAGTTAACCACAACTTACAAGTTACATCCACATCACAAATATCACCAATGTGCTTAGTTGTTGAGAAAAAATTTCAATGTCGGATTTGTAGGAATCACATATACATTGTTGTGCATTGGAAACAATTATATTCTCTAGTTAGTTTTTGGAGAAATAATTAATTAAGAGCATGATAATAGACTCATAGCTTTGTTTATTCACGTTAAGACGGATAGAGATGATTAATTAAGAGTATATTTCTGTTCAACGAAAGAAACTTCTAGCATCTTGTCGCGTAGAAAAGCATAATTACATTCGAGTGATCTTAATGTAACTATGATTATTACAACCAATCAATCAACCTCTTGATGGTAGATATGGTGACTTGACATCTAACATGTTGCGAGTGTGTTGGTTTCTTCGAATTTTTAGTCTTTTTGTTTGACGTTTTTATATTTTTTCGATGATGGATATTTTTTGTTTAATTATTGCTGTTTCTTTTTCTTCATTTTTTTAGGTTTGTTTGTTATACTATAAGTTTAAATAGTATTTCCGTCTATATAAGTTAACGAATTTTTTATTTTCGTAATTTTTTTTGTTTATTTTTTATATTTTATTTTTTGTTTGCAGTTTAATCCCTAAAGTCAAAATGCGTAGATAAATTCACAGGTTTCCTACGAATTTTGATTTTAGAGATTAAAATAAACGTGAATGTGAAATATAAAGACGGAAAAAAATTATAGTAACAAAAATCAAAACTCACTAACTTACATGGACGAAAACAATATTTAAATCTAATTTATACAATATCTAGTCATTCACACTTGAAGCCACAATCTTCCTCTATATTTATGAATCATCCACTATCACTACTATTCATTGATATTGTGATTCTCATTCTTGCTCCCTGATGAAACCTAAAATATACTCTAATATCATTTGTTGAAGACTTTGGAACGGATCGAAAATAACAATGGAAAGATCCTTAGAGATTTTGATGTTACATATTCACCTAAACCTTGAGAATTTGAGATTTTAGATAGAAGGAGAAGAGAGAATTCCTAAATAAATAAAAAAGATAAATCTTTAATATTTTTAAGGATTGAATATGTTTGTATTCTTCCTAAATATGTTATATTTCATTTTTAATCCCTCAATTTTTTTTATAAAGAATGTTACTTCTAATAAATTTCATCCACATTTTTGGTTCCTCCGATAACTTAACGATAGAATAGCGACGATTCAAAGGTTAATAATCGAATTAGCTATGGTTTTTACGGTGGTTTTAGCAGGAAGGATCAAAGGTGTGAATGAAATTTTTTAAAATAACCATTTTTTGAAGGAAATTTTTTTAGAAATTAAAAGTGAGATATTTAAAATGACCATAAACATATTTAACCTTTTTTTTTATTGTTTTTTCAGAATAATAAATGAATGGCGGATGTCTTTATGATATTTTCAATATTCAAAATATTATAATAACATAAAACTATATTTAATGAATTTATATAAGTCTTTCAAAACCATACTTAATTATAAATTTTGAATTTTTTAAATTAGAAAATTGGTTTAAATGTATTTTTGGTCTCTCTTCTTTCATTTTTATAAATTTCTAATTCCCCTTTAAAAAACACCAAGACTTAGGTCCCATGTTTTGAATATTCATGGTTTTTTGGTTCCTTGTTCAAAATTGGCTATGTGACATGTTTAGATATGAAGTAAAAAGTAAAATGTTGATAATTTTGAAAAAAAACAATGTCACGTCATTTAAGAACATTTTATATGGAGATGGAGGATTCTTGAAGGTTCAAAGGAGTTGTGGTTTAAAATCTTCAAAGCTAGATACAAATATATTAGGATGCATGTGGCCGATTGCCCATTTCCTCGTTCTCTTTGGAAATCCTACTCTTTGTGGTGGATTGATTTGTTAGATTCCAAGAAGAAACTTCCCGACGACATATATATTTATTGATAATTGTAATTTTCAGGTAGGCAATGGTTTCGACACTTATTTTTGGTTTGGAATTGGACGGGTGCCGATAGATTGAAGTCCTTATACCCAACTATTTTCTCGATTTCACTATTAAAGAATGTCTTTGTTGTGGCTATGGGTGGTTGGAGCGGTGGAAGATGGATTTGGGGGGATCTTGGTATCCTTTTTTCATTTTATAATTCTGCAGGTACATGGGAGGCTCTGTTGGAATCTACAATGATTTCAGGAGCGCATTTGTTCAGTCGAGGCAGCCAGCAGACAGTGAATCTAGACAACAGTATTGTCGATGACCCTGCATGATGGAAGGACATCACGTACAAAATCCTAGAACCCTTGTTTGGTCGTCATTTTCGGCTGAATTTGCTCAGAATGTGTCCCGATTGGTTTATGTCGAATATGAATTTCTGGTTCCTTCAGTCAACCATGTTGAAGATGTTTTGCTGGATCTTTCGGATGCAGATATAGATGGGGGAGAACAAGGTTATCCCTCTACTATTACAACGAATAATCAGGCAGTAATGTTTTGGCCAGCAGTTCCTTTCAATATAGTCAATGAGGAGTTGAGTTCCTTGTTCGCTTTGCTTTCGACGCTCAAATCGTGCAACCTTTTGAAGGGTAGGGTGTCTTGGCAATTGGAGGCAAATAAGTCATATTCGGTTAGTTTGTTTTATTAATTAACTAACTATTATAGAATCCCTTATGGTACCTCTAATAGAAATGATATTTCTTTTGAATTGGTGTGAAAAATGTTGGTTCCTTCGAAGATCAAGGCTTTTTTGGTGGAGATGCCTTTTGAATAAACTCTCAACTAAAGATCTTCTTCAGTTTAGAGGAATTTTACCTCCGTCGGGAGATATATCTTGTTTTTCTTGCAACACTCATCCGGAAAATCTAAATCATTTATTTAGGAGTTGCTCAGTGGCGAAGTTGGTTTGGAGGGACATAGAGTTGGTTTGGAGGGACATTTCGGAGTGGTTTGGTTTTTTTGAGGATAGTAATAAAGACATCAAGAAGATCTATTTGGATTGGAATTCATTTTTCAAATCCAAGAGGGTTAAATCGGGTAAAGAATGAAGCATTTGGCTTGCGATTTGTAGGAGTTTATGGACTCTTTTGAACGAAATCATTTTTAGGGATTCCGGTTGGAATGTCGAAGACATTGTTTGGAAATCGAAGTTTTTTATCTGGAGATGGTCTCTTATCGGTGAAATTACCCACCCCAATTGTAATATGTATGAGTTCAACAAAGATCATTTGTTTTATTTGTCTTAGGTTGCAATTGGTCGGTAATTTTCCGTTTTTTTTTGTCGAGCATGGTCTCGTTTCTTTTGTAATCAGGATTGAGTATCCTTTGTACTCCCTTCAATATGTATATATTGCTTACAAAAAAATTAAAATATATTGAAAAATACAAAAATAAATCAACCCCAAGTCCCATTCTTCTTTCCCATTTGTCACTCTCTCATCATTCCCTTCTTCATCTTCTTCAAATTTTCTATATCAAATTAATATACTCCAATGCAAAATGAAAAAACATAGTTAGAAAAACATAGAACAATTTAAAGATATATGAGGTAATTTTAATTTATCGAAGGTAGCTCTACTAATTTCATACACATAGTAACAGTCATAGAAAAGAAAAGGAAGAAGGTTCAATAAGATCCATAGAATAACAACACAACAAACCCTAACACAACAAAAGTAAAACAACACTGAATCGGGAAAACACTACTAAAATTTTGGATCAAATTGAATTTAGAGTTGTAACACCCTTTTTACCCCATAACATAATAGTATAAAATTACTCAATAAAAATCAGAGTTTCAGCATAAAGGGCATCACATTTCAACAAAACATCAATTTAACTCATTCATGTGTCATGTCCGTAACACGGGTTACAACACGCATCATAAATATAAACCAAACATCATTTAATATGCAGCGGATCATCAACATTGTCAACTTAGTTACTCAAATATAAAAATTTAATTGTTAATTCCAAAACATCATTGAAACAAAGTTAAAACAACAAAAACCACAAAAATGCAAGTGTTCCCGATGTTACACGACACAGAGCAGGACACCATATAGACTCTATAAACGATAACAAAAACATACTTCACGCTACATCCAAGCACCAAGCTATTCTTGAGTATCTGCAGGATGACATAATAGACTATCACGAAAGGTAGACAGGGTGAGTAAATTCATATTCAATATAAATAATATAAAGACGAAATTATAAGACAACAAGTATCGATAACTCAAATACATCAAGTTTCACCCATGTACAACACAATCAATCACATCATCACAAAAAGACAAATGCAATCATGCTATGCCACCAAGAATGAAATGCAATCTTCATAATATTCATGTGATACCGAAACATCATCATGGATGGACACTAGGCCATTAACCCTCCATAAAGGAGCACAACATAAGCAACATATAACTCCAATCCACACGATGGGATTGAAGCTATCAACGAACCGAAGCCCCAACATAATTATGCCATGAATGCAAGACACAAGACAATCATACATCATCATAACCATCAACTATTGCATCTGCATTCATCATTATTCCTCATTCATCATTCATACATCTACTACTTTTCCTACTCATATCATCATTGCTACTTATCATCATATTACACATAAGCATATAACATCTAAACACCATTTCATCACGAATTCCTACCTATTTATTATTTATTACATGGCAAGAACTCACAACAACATAGCAACATAATACAACAAAACAAGTCATTTCGAGTCATTTGGGAAAAAAAAATTTTCAAAAAGTTACAGGTCTCGCTAAGCGGGCATCACACTCGCTAAGCGAGCTACTATCGGGTTGCGGGATTCTAAGAATCCCATTCGCTCCCTAAGCGAGATGACAAATTTCTACAAAAATCTTGCGATTTTCAACACATATGAGTTGTGACCAAACTAAACAAAATCCTTCATTCAACAACAGAAAACACAGAATTCATTCTTGCTACCTATTATCATCATATATTAATTGATTATAACGCCTAATGTAACGCCCCGATTCAATTATTTCCCAATTTTGTTGAGTCTTTTATTTTATTTGAGTGACAATTGTCTTATTTGTGAAATTGACATGATAATGTGATATGTTAGTATGATATGTGATTTTACCGTTTTGTGAATTTTCGGCTAAATATTAGATTGGAGGGTATTTTAGACATTTAATAATTAATAATAAATTAGAAATTATGTAGAATTATCATTTTGTGAGAAAATGATATTTGGTGGAAAAGAGAAGAAAATGAGTTAAGTGTAGAAATAGTTAGTAAGAGTTATAAGAGAGAAAAATAGAAAGAAAGAAAGATAGAAAGAAAAAGATATAAAAGTGGAAAGAAAAGAAAAGAGAGAATAAAAAGAAAAACAAGATAAAGAAAAGGAAAAGAAGAGAAAAGAGGAGAGAAGAGGAAAACTTGGATTTCTTCAAGATTGCTCCACGAAATCGAAACAATCGAGTAAGGGTGATAAACATTGTTAACTTAATCTTGTATATGATTATGCATGTGTTAGATTGTATGAGTTTTGTTTTGGTGGAGTTTAAAGAGAATGAAATGTTAGGGTTTTGATGAAAATGTGAGAAAAATGGTAGATTAATCGGTTAGAAGTTGTTATAATCGAAGTATGATGTTAACTATATGTTATTGATAATGTTTATGAAGTTTTATTTGAGTTTTGTTTGGTTTTGGACTGACTGTTGCATAACTGCGATTTCTGAAATCGAAGCTCTCGCTCAGCGAGCAATCCCTCGCTCAACGAGTTTTCCAGAGATTTTCTCGCTCAGCGAGCGAGAAGGTCGCTCAGCGAGCCTAGAGGTTTTTGGGAGTTTTGTGTTTTAATTTATAACTTTAGTTTCGGTTATCTGTTTTAGGCGTTCTTTATATCGATTCGAAGCTAAAAACGTGTAGAAACTAATGATGCTAAGAAACATAATTTTTAGCCGAATTTTGCCTGACTTTTCCGATAAAACGTAAATGAGTTCATTATGGAAATGTGGGTTTGATGTGATGTTGTGGCCGTTTGGCAAATGAATTCATTGCTTGAATTGAATGTAAATGTATGCTAATTGAATGAGATGAGTGCATGATTATGTTGTGAATAATGTATGCATTTTCAAGAATGTGGTGTGTCATTTTGCATGTGAAGCATAATGTATGCATTCTTGTGTTGTGGGATTCTTTGTGAATCCGTCGTAGCATCGTGTGCTCATGTGGAGTGTGAGCGATGACTACAACACGATCGTGTGCCCATGTGGGGTGTGAGCGATCAGATTGTGTGCCCGTGTGAGGTGTTAGTAATCCATAAACATTGTGTGCCCGTGTGGGGTGTGAGCAATGGGTGATTTATTCATATTGATTGTGTACCCGTGTGGGGTGTGAGAAATCGGGTTGTGTGCCCGTGTGGGGTGTGAGCAATCCATAAACATTGTGTGCCCATATGGCGTGTGAGCAATAGGTGAACATCGTATGCCCGACGGGGAGTTACTTTAGGTAACGAGCGATGGTTCCAATTAGTTCCTGAGTGAACTTGATGATGATTGAGTCGGTACCGCATCACATTTGCATAGAGTCGTGAGTCGGTCTCTATGATTTGCATTTATCATCTAAATTGTGAATTGATGAAATAAACATGAATATATATATATATATATATATATATATATATATATATATATATATATATGGAGATGAAAGTATGTGTGATAAAAGCATACTTGAGTATATATGTATGTGTGGATATATATATATATATATATATATATATATATATATATATATATATATATATATATATATATATATATATATGTGTGTGTGTGTGTGTGTGTGTGTATGTATGTATATATATATACATTGTAGTGTATATGTGTGAATAAACATGAATGATGTATGTTTATGTGATGTGAACGAAGTGGTGAAAATATGCATGATAAGTATGCTTGAGGTTATGTATGTTGGAGATGATTTGTGGTGAGAATATGTTTTATGTGTATTTTATATGTTGAGATATATAATTATATGCAATGTTATTATGATAATGTTTCTCACCCTTTTGCTGTTTTATGATGCTCTATGAGGCATTATAGAGTAGGTTCCTGGAGGTCTTTTGTGAAGCTTGTCTTCATTCTTTTGGTCGGTCGACTCTGATATGTAGCACCAGGTAGCTAGGGTCGGCTTGATGCCTTTTTGTGATACATTTTGTACATGTATTTTGGTGATGAATGTTTTATGTAAACATGATATGTTCGGTGAATCAAACTTGATAATATATATGTATATACATGTTTGATGTTAACTATGATTTAGTTTCCGCTGTTGAATTAATATGTGTTGAATCATGGGTGTAAGATTGAATACCTCTGTTGAGAGCTACCCCATTGTTGCATATCTTTACATGAGCAGGTGTTGTATGTTTTAATTTCAAACATAATGTGGCATGCCTCTTTTATACAATGTATTAAGTATACTCTGATGAATTTTTATTATGTGCCTAAGTGATTTAGTTGGTTATTTGGGGGTATAAAAAGGGGGTGTTACATCTAACAACAACAATTTGTCAAAAATCTACCAACAATTCTCCTAACACTAAGGTTTTCCTCAAAATCCCCTTTTCTCATAAAACCTATCCCTACATTATATATATCGAATAAAATTACTCCTCATACCTTAGTCAATTGAGCTCTTCGATTAGCTCTTGATCAATCTCTAACCTTAGTCTCCTTTTTTCTTCAGAGTAACCTCTTAATCTTCACAAAACATGAATTATGAGAAACTAAGTGTATTCCCCCTTCTCATAACCTTCTCAAATGACAAAACTACCCATAAGACCTCCAACTTCTCTTATTTTATTTTTTATAATAATATTTAAATAATATTCAATTATTCGAATACCACTATTTCAATAAAATAATTCACCATAACACCACAAAATACCACATATTCATAAATAATTAAATTATGAAATTAGGGCATTACAAGCGCCACAAAGTAGAAAATGTCATATCAGTCAACATCTAAGAGATGAAAAACTGATATCCATTGGTTCGGGGACCAGCGTTCACCATAGATAAGATTCCTAGACCGGTGTGCTACTTGATGAAATTATTGTCAACAAACTTTGAACCGTAGATCGATTCTCCTCCGATGCCGTTTCTGGTGATGACAATAAGATGTTGACTTATCTAACTGAATAAATTAAACTTATAAATACAAATAAACAATGAAATCATGTAAATAAGAGCAAAATTGTATGCCGAAATGAATGAACTTGTTGATTTTAATTGAGTGGGGATTGCGTTGCAAAGACAAAGGGATACCCTAAAAATCATTTGTTTGAACGAACATGGAAAGAAAATGATTTTTAGGGATTTATGGATAGTAACAATTGGGAACGATGATTTTGTTAATTTATTAAAAT
Source organism: Lathyrus aphaca (assembly GCA_963966055.1). Classification (NCBI taxonomy): domain Eukaryota; kingdom Viridiplantae; phylum Streptophyta; class Magnoliopsida; order Fabales; family Fabaceae; genus Lathyrus; species Lathyrus aphaca. Next base: position 303,546,593 of record OZ014523.1, on the reverse strand, counting down.
AAAATTTTGTTAATTAATTAACTTAAAATCAGATAGAAAATGGTCTTTAATGACGTGTCAACAAGATTTTTAAAATTGTTCAAATTTTTCATTACCACGACATAAGTCAGACTACCACATAACTAAAATTGAAAAGGGGACAAAAAATCCCAAAAATAGTCAAAACAAAGGAACTAATACCAGCGTTTTTTATTTTAAAAAGCGACTACTAAATTTAAAATAAAATAAAGAAAGGAAACCAAAGTTGCATTTAAACCTAATTTTTTTTGTATTATGAATAAAAACACATCCTCTGAAATTCTCTCAACCAAAATTATTTAATTCTTTCTATTTTATCTTTTCTTTTTTTCAAAGTCCTCAACTCCTTTCCCTCCGATCTTTCAAATAAAACCTAAGATAATATATATATATATATATATATATATATATATATATATATATATATATATATATATATATATATATATATATATATATATATATATATATATATATATATATATATATATATATATATATATATATATATATATATATATATATATATATATATCATGTCTTACTTGAACCTTAGACTTTCTATTATCAAGTGAGAATTATATCTTGCAAAGTTAATTCACTTTAACCTATTTTTACTCATATTCAAATGTATAACATTCTTTTATCTTTCAAATCTTGATTTGTAAAATAAGAAATACTGGATAGAACAATACTAAATAATACAGAACATTACAAAATAATTTTTTTTTATACTCCATTTGATGATCGGAGTACTGAACAACTTTTTGTCTATTTTATTTGATTCTATGCACTAAACAATACAATATTAATATTTATAAATCAAAATATTATATATATATATATATATATATATATATATATATATATATATATATATATATATATATATATATAATATTGTTATTCATAAATTAAAAAATTAAATAATTATAATAAGAAGAAAAAAGATGAAGAGAAAAAATTATTATTTAACTTTATTTGATATGTTTATGCATAAGACACAAATAATATATTTTTATTATAATATTTTTTATTAATAAATAAAATATTAATATTTTATTATAAATCAAAATATTAAATAGAGAGATATTAAAAATTTTATTTTGATATTTTTTGATAATTTGTGTGAGACAAAAAATTGTCTCATAGTTTAATGAGGGACAAAAATTCATGATTTTGTCCTGTTTTTTACCATATATTTTATCTTGTTCTATGATAAATTTTTGTATCAAACAAAGTACAAAATATATTGTCATGTTCAATCCCTCATATTTTAACAAATCAAACGCACCTAAAAGATTTTAGACTCCAACAATCTCATTTATAAATATCTTTCTCACAAAAGTTTTTTAAGAAAAGTTTAAACACAAAATAGTCAAGTGGAACAATCTCATTTATAAATACTCCCTCCATTTCTATTTATAAACAAAAATTTAAACTTTTAAGATTAATTGAATAATTGATGTATCTAATTTATATGTAGTCAAAATACATCATTTATTCAATCAATCTAAAAAGTCAAAATTTGCTTATAAATAAAAATTGAGATTTTTCAGAAAAGTTTAAACATAAAATAGTCAAGTGGAGCAATCTCATTTATAAATATCTTTGTGACAAAAGTTTATTTTCAGAAAAGTTTAAACATAAAATAGTCAAGTGGGTAATAAGAAGAATAATTAATAGCATTGTAGTCAAACTTAATAGCTAGTAGCATTGGAGTAACCAATGAAAGAAGAAGCCGGTGCATGCATTGCTCCCTAGGCAAAACATCTATTTGGAGAAATTTTAAAAATGATGGGAGTGAGTAGTAGTAACTCTCAATTATTATTAAACATATCTGATTAAAAAATTATTCTCAAGATAGTAACAATATGCAATTAACTAAACACACCATGTTTTGTAATTGTAATAACAACTTTATTAAAAAAGGTATTGTGGCCATAACATCTAGTTACAACTTTACTCCTTTTTGCCTCTTGGTTCCTAAGAAATGGCAAACCCTAAGTTTGTGTTAGAAAAATAAAATATAAAAGAAAAGTGCTACGTAAAGTGCGCAAAATACGACTAGACCACAAGCCAGGAAAACGGGAAACATGAGCAGTAAAATGCTTAATTGATTCATCACCCCCTAGCTATAGAATAAAAACAAAGTTTAATACTAAGCTATTATCATCATAAGTGTATGTGGATGTGGCAGTTTTAAAATATATATCGACTGGCCGGGAAACATGAGTGCATAAAGCAGTGCCGACGAATACGCATCATCCTCTGCGATTTACTACTACTACATATGTACCGGCAGCACCTACGCTTCCTCTCTATTCTCTATTGCTTTCAATTAAACTTAGGTTTTAGTTTTCTTCTTTATTTATTGTTTGTGAAAACCCTGTTAAATAATAGATTAAATAATGATTCATTGCTCATAGTTAAAGCACAATTAGATCAAATTTTGACAGCATAATCATAATAAGCTTCATAGGTTCTGAAATGTTTGATGATGAAGACTTTGACTTAGAATCTTTACAAGTATTTGCTATCAAAGTGAAAAACGATATTTGCTTTATGTGTATTGATATTGTTGTTATATGGTTTTGAAAATAGTCAAGCAAGAAGTTATCGGGATGTATTGCGTAACAATTCGCTCTCTATAACACGTTTCGTAGTACTGTTCAAAATTATGTAAATCAATCTAACTACAACAACATCTTCAGGATAAAACATATTAATTAAACTATACGTTAACTACTTGTATGATAGGTGTCGTTCTAGAGATACATCATCGGATGATGTTAAAAACACTCGATGATGGTGTTAAAAATCACTCGCAATTTCTAAAAACCAGTCTTTGATGGCGCATACAAGCCACTCGAAAAAACATACAAGAAAATTTAAGAAGGGGAGTAGAGAGAGAAGAGAGAATTCAAAATACGAAATTCTAGAATGAATTACAAGTGATGGGAAGGTCGTTATTTATAGACGAAGTTCTAACCCGAATGGAGAAAAAATTGAGGAAGAAAAATGTGGGAAAGAATAAAACCGACTCAGGCAATACTAGTCGTTATTCTTGATCAACAAGTCATACGTTGACTCTGAGAGAACAAGCAAACCCAATCAAAACTAGGTTAAGACTTGATTTGTAAAGGAGATGTCACTTTCTATTTAATTAAAACTATTTAATTAATATTAATTAATTTTATTTTTAATTAATTAATAATAATAATTAATCTCCACCGAATCAATAAAATTCATATTAATTAATTTCCCACCAATTCGGATTTCAAAAGCTAAATGGCCAAGTCTCAAATCCAAATCTGGACCGGACCGAACCTAGCTGAGTCGAGCCAACCGACAGTAGTTTCATGCGCTTTTTACAAAATTGGGTACCCCTTGGGTCCAACTTATTTAGTAGTGTTTTACTATTAACTAGTAGGATACCCGTGCGTTTGCACGAGTCTGCTGTGGACCTTTGATATTACATCAATAATTAATATTAGTAAAAAAAAAAATTAAATTAAGTTAAAAGCATAAAAATATATTTTTAAGGTATATATAAGTTAAACATGATAAGTTTATTAAAACATAGAATTTGACAATATGATACCAAAAAAAAATTATCTACAAAAATAAAAAAGATTAAACCCAAAGATAGTGACTAAAAAAAATAGAATTGGTTTAAAGATGTAAAGTGTGTAAAAAATAAAAATACCAAAAAATGAAATAGAGATACAATATTAATGTGAAATGAAAATGTAGAATGTATGTAATGTAACCTAAACCCTGATATTTAACTATGAGAACATAACTCCAATTGGTTTCCAAACGGTTCATCTATCTTATTGCTTTTGTTTTATCTCACGGTGGTTTTGTTCCAAATGGAAAGCAACAGTGACTGTCCTCCAAAGAAGATGAATGATCAGCCTAAAGATACATTGCATGCACATTTCAAAACTAGTATGCGAACCCAAAATGGCTTTGCTGCACGATTTATCACGAAGCCGCAGCTGCCGAAAGGCACCATGGGGGCACATTTTATCTCTACCAACACGAAAGTCGAACGGAGAACACGGTAAGACTCCCATCATAAGATATTTTTTGTAAAAGTTGCCTTTCGATTTTGGTAATGAAGAGTAGAGAAACGATTGTTGTTGTCAATATCGTTATGGTTTAATTTTTTGCCTCTATGGTTACGACTTTGTAGATGTTAATGTTAAAGATTTCATGTTATTTTCGTTTTCTAAGCTCGCATGTGTAAACACCCCAAATTTGCCCTCACCCATTCACACCATGGCTTATGATCTCCTCATATGCATAAACTCAATCATAGCATCTCACATCACATTTTTGATTCACTGCATAGATTCAAAGTCATCTGCATCTAGGGTTTGTGATCTGAGCAAATCAAGAGCTTCTTGAGCCACTCCAAAGGTCATCAATCACTTCAAAGGGGTCCATGTATGTTCAAGCATCATATTATATCCTCTCAAAGTCAAGAATGTCAAAGAATCACAAGAACTGAGAATGGCATGGAAGCAGAGCCAGGCTTAACTTCACAAATGACCTAGAATTAGGGTTTTGGTTTCAGAGGCCATAACTCCAAATTTTTTGGTCATTCTTGTTTCTATTGGTCTCTATATGGTATAGGGATCATGCATATCAATTTTCATGAAGAAATTCAATGGGGAAGTCATCTGATCAAGGGTTGACTTTCTAGGCAAGTCAGTGTAAAATCAGGGCATCTGAGGCCCCCAATGACCCAACCAAAGGGTGTTCTTCATCATTTTGATTGCGTATGATCTTTATTTGATCATGAAATATGTTTGAAGTTCACAAAATTGAAGAATCTCAAGTCATTTTGCAAAGTTGACTTTTTGGGAAAGTTGACTTATATTGAAAATTGCCATTTTGGGAAACTTTTTCAACCCTTGCTTTTTGATTCAAAAATGCTTCAAATGAAAAAACTTTGGTCATGAAAGTTATATAATGGATCATTACCTTTTCAAAAAGTACAAGAACATGACCTAATTCATTTTGGATCAAAAGTTATGGCTTGTCAAAGTTGGCTAAAATCACAAAATTTGAAGTTTTCTACCAAAGAGGCATTTTGCAAAATGCTATGATCAAGTGTTCTAAAGGCCTCAAATGTGTACCATTTCTTCACAACATGATCACATGACCTCTAAAATTCAGAATGGGCCAAAGAACTTTGCACTTTGATGCCTTGAAACTCAAGAAATCCCAAAGGAACCAAACATGAACCAACTTGCAAAACCTATCACAAATTACAAACCACTTGCTGCATTGCCTCTAAACCTTTTTCATAGCATTCCTTGATTCAACCTGAGCCAAAGCAAGCCAAAAAGCAAGTTGTACCATAGCCCATACCTCAAGTACACATCAAGTTGACATTTTGGCCAAAGGCCCATACCAATCACCATAGGCCACCAACAACTTTCTGACCTATCCCCTTTTGATACATGGACAAAACCCAGCCTAAAACAACACACAACTCATTCTGATCTTGCCCACAAGCCATAATTATCAAAATCTCTCCCATTTTCAAAAAGCATTCAAAACACTCTCCATAAGCTGCAAACACACAAACCAACTTCACAAACAATCTCAGCAGGCTTCACTGATCACAAACCACCCATCACCATAGCCTGAAACCCTCAGAAACCAAGATACGATTTCCATCCCCCCTTGAACAGAACTTCTGTAATCTTCCAAACCAGCCATCACAAACTTCTTCCAAGTATCAAGACTTCCTCAGGAGCTCAAGAGGAGTGGTTTGCACAAAGAAAGGAGGTCAGAAAGTTGCAAACTGAGAAAGCTCAAGCTCAGGTATCTCAAGAACTTTTTTTTCCAGAAATGAGTTTTTAAGTTCCTAGATTGTTCCTCATGCCTTGCTGATCACTCTGATGTTTTTACTTTTTGAAATGGATGAGAAATAAGTATGTATGAATGCTCTGAAACTTTTCTGCCCTAATTGTGTTTTGCTTCGATTCGCATGATTAATGAATGAAAAATGATGTTTGTTTGGGGGTTTTGATTCAGTGTTGAATGGGGATGGATTCTGGGCCATTAGATTTCATTTTCATAGTGTTTTGAGGGATTTAGCAATTTTCAGGTGGGAGTCCCGCCGGAGAAGACGACCGGAAGTCTTCTCCGGCCACCTGAATCTGTTTAGGGCTAATCTGTGTCATTAATGAAGTTTGAATAATAACCTTTGGATGCGTTGACCCGCGCGCGTTTGGACGTTCAGGATCTCACCATTTTGCCCTAATCCTCATTTGACTTTCTTAATTCAGTTTAATTAATTTTTAATTAGGAATTAGTCAAGTTTGAATTTCAGCCACTGGATCACGCGCGCAGTCAATTCCCGCCCGTCCAGTTTGAATGCTGGCCTATGATTTTGTTGACTTCTCATTTAATTTCATTTTATTTCTTTTTATTTCATTTGTTTTTGTACAATTTATTAAAAATAGCAAAAATCATTGAAAAATTCTGAAAATTTTTATACAACCTTTTATTAATTTTCAGAAACCAAAAACATTTTTATTTTTATTTTTTGCATTAAAAATTATTTTTAAATCATTTAAAAGTTTATTTTTAATTAATTAATGAGAATTAATTAATTAAAAATACTTTTAGGTATTTAAAAATCACAAAAAAATTCATGAAACATTTTAAATAATTTAGAAACATTGTCCAACCCTCAAACCAAATTTCTTTTTTGATCTTGATGTCTTTTGACAATTTTTCATGGAATTAATTTCATTTTAAGGCATTATTTTGATCCTAACTTTGAAAATTCATTTCTGCCTAGTCTTTAAGAGTTGGACTTTGATTCTTTTTGCATTGCATCTTGTATAGCATGTAGTTTATAGGATTAAATTGGCATGAATTGATCTTGCATTTTCAATTTGTTTGACATTTTTCTTGACAAGGTACCTTAAAACCCTAACAATCTTAGGAAATTCATAACCCTCACTAGGTTAAGAGTTAGAACCCCTCCTTTGGGCAGTGAGTTTGTATAGGTTTAGGGTTCCTTTGAATGCATTTTCAATTTTTTATCATGATGTTTGCTTCTGGTTTTGGTTTTTGTTTTGTGCATTGATCATAAACCCTAATTTGGGGCTTTCCTTTGCATTCATCTTGCATTTGCTTGTATACCATGACTTGCCATGACATTTTATGCATTCATTTGATTCATGACACATCTTAAGACATATTAGGATCATGTTTGATCATTGTATCATCCATTTGCCATGTTGTATGTCATTTACATTTCATAACTTTTCATGTATGTTCATGGTTCTATGCATGCTTCATTTGCATCCATATGTTTGTATGATCATCCTCATGCCTTGTTTCATGTTTGCATCATCTCATAGCATCATTAGCATCATACTTATGCTTCTGGTTTTGGTTTGCATCATGCCATTGCACCTCATTTGCATTGCATTTCATTCTTCTCACTAACTTTTCAGGTGGTAAGTTACTTTGAGGAGTGAATTTGCCTTCACTTCTCACAATTTCTTTTCATCTCTCTTATGCATCATTGCTGCATTTTGTCTTGTGTTTGAGATTGAGCTTGCTCATTCTTGTTCTTCTTACTTTCTTTCCTTAAGTGACTTGTCTTCTTAAATGAAGCAAGTTACTTTGCTTCTCTTTGTTCCTTTCATCTGCTTCCTGGTGGTTCCTCTGAAGATCTTTCTTGTAAACCTCACAAACCTTAGGAACAACCAAGCATGACAATGATTAGGGTTTTGATTAGTCCCCCACTTAGTTTTAACTTTGTGTCTCATTGAGTCTTCTCTTCTCACCTCACAATCAGGGACTAAACCCTAAAGGCTTTAAGGCTTTGTGATTAAGCTTATGCCTGCATCCTTCTATTAGGATGGAGTGTATAACTTTAATCCTAAGTGTTAAACCCTTAATGTGTTTAAATCCTTTAAATAATTCACCTAATAATCATCAAGACATCAAGCTTGTAACTTGGGCCTTGCATTGGGGTTCTAATTCTTCCTTAATTGGTTAAGAAGGACTAACCCTAGTGTTAATGGACAAGTCCCCCTCAAGTTGTCTTACAAACAATAAAACTCACTTCTTCATCTTATCATTAATTAAAATCCATCTAATAAAGGCTTTGTTTGGTCATGAAGTTAATCCCTAATCATGGATTAAGTTGAGGAGTCTTCCTCAGCTTAAATATTCTCATCTATTATCCTTCTATTAGGATGGTGTAATGAGTCTGTTTAATCCCTTATTATGGCTTAATCTCATTACTTAACACTAAACAAAAACAACAAAAACATTTAACTAATCACAAGCAGGTTAATGATCTTAATCCTACACCATGGTGATTAAGTGTGAGACACTGACTTCACACTTAAGGTATTCTCATTACCCCTAATCAGAGGGAAGATGTGATGAGTTTACTAACCCATTGGTTTAGGCTTAAGCTCATTAACTTATGACAAACATCCAAAAGCAATAAAAGGCTGAAAACTCAAAAACAAACAATAATCGTCTCCTGCGGGATTCTTTTCTCATCTCATTCACTCATAAACGAGAACTTGCTTCTTCTGTCTAATGCAAGACAGTTTGCACCTGAGCCAGATAGGTCATACACTTGAGCATGGACAAGTAAGCAGTTCACAAGTCAATTCATCTTTCAGTCTCTTTGGGTCGAACTACGGTGTTCTGACTTCCTCATTGCACAAGAGGATACGTAGGCATAACTTAACAGTTATCGAACAAAAGTCTCTGTATATTCCCCCTTTTTCTAGAATTATTCTTTTGGCTTCATTATCATGAGCATTTCACTTTGTCCTTACACTGACACTTCACTTATACACTTCACTATTCTTTTATACTGACACCTGCACATCTTTTTCCAGCTCTTTTATACACAGATTGCACTAACACTACCCCTTTAAAACACAAATCTTTTAAGCGTGGATCTCGTCGAGTACGACGGACAATCTGGGTGCTAATACCTTCCCAGGTTGTAACCAACCCCCTTTCTCAGTCTCTCTGGTTCGCAACCGTCTTATCCATATCTTTCTAGGTCTATGAAGCATTGCCTTTCCTCCGGGATAAAAATGCCTAGCTGGCGACTCTTTTCTTTTCCTGTGAGTTCACTCCTGTGTGTTCTCACTTCATCCTTTCGCCGACCGTTCGCGTCTGTACCATATTTGAGCAAGTCTCATCTTTTGGGAGCGACAGCTTGGCGACTCTGTTGGGGAACCTTATACTGTAGCCAGGGCTTCTGGTTCTTTTTGTGGGTTCCTCCTAGCGCTTGTTTGACTTGTGTTTACTGGGGTGTTATGTGCTATTTGTGTTTATGTATTTATGTTATTGCTTTATGTACAGTTTTGTTTATTGCTTTCTTTACAGCTTTACATATATCATACTGTCATACTGTTCTGGCTGGATCTGGTTTTGTTGCTTTGGTGGGTGGGGTTCCATTGAGAGTTGAGGTCCTATACCTGGGACTTGAGTGACACCTAGGCTAGAGTGGTTCATGTTCTTTCCCATTCCATTTCGGTCTGGTGCGGGAATATGAAACACGGTTCAGATATGGGTTTCTTCTTGAGAACTCTGTGCTACAGATCTCCTGTAGTGCTAGGGCTATCTGGGAAGCCTGCATAGTCTGGATGACCTTTAGTATTGACCTTCAGAAACTGAGGTGAGTTAGAGGAGGATCTTTTATGGTTATTGTAAACACTGTACCTCCGGGTTAGAAGTGTTTACACTTCTCATAACCGATCCAAGTCTGAGGATCCTTGTTTTAGAACACCACCTGTGAGGGGGTTGGGCTGTTTACAGGTTTGCAGGTACCCTTGACCTCAGCATACCCTGTTACTTTGTTTTGATTAAGAGTACTCCATTTTGGGACAGTTCTTGTGATTTTAACCCTGGACATGTGACTCTTTATTTGAGTCCCCCACCTTGGTTACTGGACTTATGAACCTCCATATGGATTTCTTGAACATACATGGACTTATATCAAAGCAGTAATCAGATCCAGCTTGATCACAAACCCTTGCATATCATTTGCATACATCATCATTGCATCATTTAACATTTGCTTATTTGTTTTTTCAGGGTATCCACATCATATATTTTGGCTTGGTTTTGACCCCTTTATCTGATTAGACCCCTGTTCACCAGCTATCTGCTTCAGCCACATTTATCAGCTACCTGCTTCAGTCACCTGCATCAACAGCACCAGCTTATCAGTGGCCCATCTTCTAGTATCAGTCATCATCATCAGCATTTGTTTCAGCTCTTCTTCAGCAACATGGCACCCAAGAAGAGCAATATCTCATACCATTTCTTTGAGCCTGAGCTGACTGGCATCAGGAAGATTCAGGCCCTTATTACTCCAGACCATATACCACTATTCAGAGAACATTATGGAGGCATCCTTGATGTGGTTATGGATTTGGACCCTTCTCAGAGGAGCTTGATTCACACTTGTCTACAGTTCTATGATCCTCCTTTGAGATGCTTCACCTTCCAGGATTTTCAGTTGGGGCCTTTATTAGAGGAGTATTCATCACTGGTTGGAGTACCTGTCAGGGGTGGTATCCCCTTCAACCCAGAAATGGTCTTTCCCATCAATGAAGAAGTGGCAAAGGCACTGTATCTGGAACCTTTTATGATTGAGCAGAATATGACAACCAAGGCTGGAATCTCTGGTCTACACTTGGATTTCTTGACTTCTCAGGCTATCCTGAAGGCCTCCTTGGGAGAATGGAAGGCAGTCTGTGCTTTGTTAGCCCTCAGCATATATGGGGTTATACTTTTTGCAGATGATCCTAAGTTTATTAGCAAGAATGCCATTCATCTTTTTATTCTGAGGAACCCAGTGCCCACCTTACTGGGAGATTTCTACTACTCTGTTCACCAAAGGAATGAAAAGCATAGAGGAAGGTTGGTGAGATGCTGTGCTCCCCTGTTCCATACCTGGCTGCTCAAACACTTGCCCAAGACTGATGCATTCTTGAATCCTCACCAACAGAAGAATTGGGCTAGAAGACTCATTACTTTGACCTCAGATGACATCAGGTGGTGCACTCAGAGCACCAAGGGCAGGGACATCATTACTAGTTGTGGGTAGTTCCCCAATGTACCTCTGATAGGAGTGAAGGGTTGCATCAACTAAAACCCTTTGCTATTCAAAAGAAAATTGGGCTATGCATTGGTCCACCCTCCTAAAGCACAAGACTTGGCTGAAACCCTTTATTGTGAGGTTAAGCCTAATCTAGCTGTTGTCAGGCAAGCATCCTGGGCTTGGGACAATGTCCAGACCAAAGGGATGGCCATTCTTGGGAGATGCAACAATGTGGCCTCAGCTCAGTACTATGAGTGGTCTCATGCCAGGGCTCAACTTTCTGGGATGCCCTTCACCATTGAGGATGCACCCGGACCATCCACAACACCCCCTCCAGCCACTGTCAGCCTGGAAGAGTTCGAGAAACTGAAAGAAAGGAATGAGAATCTGACTCAAGCTCTGCAGAAGACCCTCTGGGAGAGGAGTGATGGTCGTCTGGACATTGAAAGGCTAGAAAAACTTAAGGTGGAGCATCTAGCCAGGATTGAGAAGTCAGAGGACTACATCAAAAAGTCAAGGGCTGGGGAACAGATTTTGAAGAATGCCTGTAAAGAGGCCCAGTTCCAGAAGGCTAGGACTGATTTATATCTGAAAGAGAGTCAAGCTAGGTGGGTCAGAATCACTGAAGCTCGCACTCAGGAAGACAAGAGAACTCAGGACAAGATTGAGCAGTTGGAGGCTAGTGCAAAGGAGCAACAGGAAGCCCTGCTAGCAGCCCAGAAGGAGATCTCAGAGTTGAAGATTAAGGCTGGTGTGAAGAGGTCAAAGGACCAAAGAAGGCATAAGAGGTTGACCACTGCTGTTGCCACCAGGAATCTTCTCATCAGGAACCTCACAGAGCATCCAGCTGACCCTGTAACTGAGGCACTCCTGAAGGAAGTTCAGGAGGATGAGTTTGGTCTTGGTGTCTGACTTTTTGCTTGTTGTTGCTTTCATTTCATTGTACTTTTCTTTTTTATGTTGTATTTTGACCCCTCAGGGGCGTGTATTGTAAAAAACAAACTATGTATCATTCACTTTTTGTAATATATTCATTAGTTTGTTTCATTTGAATCTCTTTCTCCTAAGCAACATCAAAAGCATCTTCCTCAGGGGTCTGGAAAGGTCAAAACCAAATGCCAAGCCGGATACCTTGGAAACAAATAAGCATACTGCATTGCATACTAACCTTTTGTTTTGTTTTGTAGGTTTTTGTTTTGTTTGTTACTAACTCTGTTGTGGTTCAGGAACTATTGCTCGCCGTCGGGTGTTCCCACTCAACCGTCCGCACAGATATCCTACCCGCAACAACCTTCCGGGTATACAGATGGACCAGGTACAACAGGATCTTACAGAAGTCAGGACTCAAATGGCCAATGAGAGGTTGGAAATGAGAAACCAGATGACTCAGTTCATGGAGGTGATGAATGGGTTGGCACAGAGCCAAGAAAGGTTAAGGGCATTAGTAGAAAGGCAGACTCAGGAAGACCCCCATCTAGGGACTGGTGGAACGAGCAACAATGAGAGGGTTCAGCCTCATGTCAACCCACCTGTGTATGGCCCTCATCTTCACCCAGAGATCAACATCCCTGCTAATGTACAAGGGAATGCTACTACAGGCAGAGTACTACAAGAAGACCCCCAAGAGGATCAGTTCACTGTGATGGGAGCCGGGGATGAAGCCTATGATAGAAGGCTAGATGAAATTGCTGAGAAATTAAGATCCTTGGAGTCTCAAAACTCCTTGGGTTTTGATGTCATGGACATGGGCTTAGTGGACGGGGTAAGAATACCTCACAAGTTTAAACCTCCGTGCTTTGAGAAGTACAACGGAACTTCTTGTCCGCGAACCCACTTACAATCCTTTCTGGGGAGGCTGAAGGCATACACCATGGATGAAAAACTGTGGATGTTTTATTTCGAAGACAGTTTAACAGGAGCTTCAAGGGAATGGTACTCTCATTTGACCAGAGCAACCATCAGATGCTGGAAGGACCTGGCTGAGGCCTTCATTAGACAATACCAGTACAACTTGGATATGGCTCCCAACAGGACCCTCCTGATGGGAATGTCTCAATCATCCAGAGAAAGCTTCCGGGAATACGCCCAGAGGTGGAGACAACTTGCTGCTTCTGTCCAGCCACCCATGTCGGAAAGGGAAATGGCCGACATGTTTATGAACACCCTTCAAGGGACATACATTGACAGGCTAGCTGCCTTTTCTTCCACCAGCTTCGCTGATGTAGTTATAGCTGGAGAAAGAATTGAGAGCCTTCTAAAGATGGGTAAGATTTCCGACAATGGAGCGAGCTCGCCCAGCAACCCCAGAAAGCCTTTTGTGGGGCCAAGAAGAACTGGTGAGACTAATGCTATCCATACCAACAGGGGCAGACCACAGTATGTTCATAGGTCAGTGGCAGCTGTCACCATTCCCGCTCCAATTCATCAACAACCAGCATACCAACCACAACAACAACCCCACTACCAGCAACAAGCTCAGTATCCACCTCAGAGAAATTATAACAACAACAACACCAGCAACAACAATCAGCAAAGACCTTTTCAATAGAGACCATCTCAGGCCAATAGGGTGATTGATCCGATCCCTATGCCTTATGCCGCATTATTGCCACAACTCCTGAAACTCAACCTGGTTGAGCTAAGGACATTGGCACCTCCAGATCCTGCCAGTCTGCCCAGAAATTATGACGCCAGCGCCAGATGTGCTTTTCACTCCAACGCACCTGGCCACAGTACAGAGAAATGCAGAGCTTTACACATGAAGGTGCAAGACCTGGTAGATTCTAAAGCTCTAAACTTTGCACCCCCTCCAAATGTTAACAAGAACCCCATGCCCAACCACGGAGGATCCAAAATTAATGCTATTGAGGAAGATAAGCCGTCTTTCTTGATAACCAGTGTGGGGCAGATTCGGACACCCATGGTAAAGATTAAAGCTCAACTCCTTGAATGTCAGATGTTCCCCGGGTGTGAGCTTGGGTGTGGTTATTGCAACATTTCGGTAAATGGGTGTGATAATCTGAGAAGCGGCATAAATGGCCTTATCCAGAGTGGCTTACTTCAAATCACAACATCAATACCTACAAATCCAGCAATCTCCATAACAACAATTTCCGAGTCTTCTACAACTGCAACAACAATTGTTCCAAACAACTCTTCAATCTCATCAACAAATGCTTCATCTGTCACTTCAACGAACCAAATATCAATAACCGTCTCTTCTACAACTTCAACATCCATCCAATCAACAGTGCCTCCTACAACATCAACAACAATTAATGAAAATGTCTCAACGGTTACAATATATTATGATCCTGCAAATGTTCCTGCCTACAATTCACAAAATGCCACTCCTATCAGAGCACCAGTTACAATATACTATGATCCACACACTATCATGGTCCCTTCTGCAGCTGCTATCAGTCCAGTCACTATCACAGTGCCTGGGCCAGTTCCTTATGAAAGCAATAATGCCATCCCTTGGCATTACGGCTCAGATCTATACTGCGAAGGGCAGAAAATCACTTTAGAATCATCAACTTCTTCACCACAGATAGACAATGTGGGGGGAGGCGGAGGCTTCACTCGAAGCAGACGTCTCTTTGCCCCGCAAATTCCAAGGCCCATTGCTGAAGCAGAAGCTGCTGCCAAGGCAAAAGGGAAGAGCATGGTGCAAGAAGAACAAGTTGCTAAAGAAGCTTTAAAGACCCCTTTTGATCAAGAGGTTGATTAATTCATGAGAATCATCAAGAAAAGTGATTACAAGATAGTGGACCAGCTTCACCAGACACCTTCCAAAATCTCCATTTTATCATTGCTAATGTGCTCCGAGGCTCATCGGAACGCACTATTAAAAGTCTTGCACGCAGCTTATGTGCCAGAGGAGATTACAGTCAATCAGTTAGAGGCTGTAGTTGGAAACGTCAACGCTAGTCATGGACTAGGATTTACCAACACTGATTTGACGACGGAAGGCCGCAATCACAACAAGGCTTTGCACATTACCTTAGAGTGTAAGGGTGCAGTTCTTTCTCATGTATTGGTGGACACAGGGTCATCCCTCAATGTCCTACCTAAGAAAGCCCTTGTGAAGCTGGAGTATGAAGGATTGGCATTACGCCCAAGCAACCTGGTAGTGAGAGCCTTTGACGGTTCTAAGAGATCAGTTCTGGGAGAGATTGAGTTGCCTATAATGATTGGCCCACAGATTTTCAAAACGACCTTCTTTGTGATGGATATACAGCCTGCCTACAGCTGTCTATTGGGTAGACCATGGATACACGCCGCTGGCGCCGTGACGTCAACCCTTCACCAGAAGTTAAAATTCGAGTGGGAGGGCCAAGTCGTTACTATTTGCGGAGAGGAAGATATCTTTGTTAGCCATCGGGCTACATACAAATACATTGAGATGGATGGGGAGATCCACGAAACTATGAGTCAAGGGTTTGAGGCCTTGAACATAAATGAAGCATCCGTTGTACCTGGAACCTCAATGACATCTTATCAGCAAGCCCGGAAGGTTGTTGAAGAGGGGACTGCCCAAGGCTGGGGCAAGTTGCTGCCCGTAGAGAAGAAGGAGGATAAATTTGGGTTGGGTTACAAACCAACTCAACAAGATCAAGCAGAGGCTGCTAAGAAGCCCAATTTTGTCAGTGGGGGGATGCTCACCCCAGATGCCGTGAACAACTTGGAAGACGAGGATGAAAGCGACCGCAACCTGGAGAGCTGGATACGTCCAAGGATCCCGGGGAGCAGTATCTCAAACTGGTCTTCCCAGGAAATTATAAAAGTTACTCATGCAGAGTAATTATTATTTCCTGTATTTTTAAGCATGCATCAAGTCTTGCATCTTGCCCAAGATGACAAGACTCATTTTGTAATCGGGCCATCTGTAATTTTGTGCAAATAGATCAATCAATGATAATCGGACATCTTTTGCAAACGAGTCTTTTTTTTTTCTTCTTTTCCGCTCACTGTTTTTCCATTTTTCTTTTTGTACAAAAAATAAATGGCGATGTTTTTCAAAATGATAACTTCATTTCACTCTTTCTAAACAAGATTAAAATCAATCACTAAAATGAACAAACTGAACCCTTGCAGAGAGTGCCTTCCAGACCGAACTGACAACAGCACGGTTGTAACTTCGTATGACTTTGACAATCCAATCAATCAAGCTGATGAAGGGGTTGAAGAAGATTATGAGCTTCCTGAAGAGCTAGCCAGGTTGTTGAGGCAAGAGGAGAAAGTTATCACTCCTCATCAGGAGGAGGTCGAAACGATTAATCTTGGTACAGATGAAGATGTGAAAGAAGTTAAAATCGGGGCCTGCTTACAAGACTCAGTGAAGAAACAACTGATTGACCTGCTTCGGGAGTATGTGGATGTGTTTGCTTGGTCTTATCAAGATATGCCAGGGTTGGACACCGACATTGTTGTACACAAGCTGCCTTTAAGAGAAGATTGCTCGCCGGTTAAACAGAAACTGCGTCGTACTCGCCCAGACATGGCAATGAAAATCAAAGAAGAGGTGCAAAAGCAGTGGGACGCCGGTTTCCTTGCTGTGACTAGCTATCCGCCATGGTTTGCTAATATAGTACCTGTGCCTAAGAAAGACGGCAAAGTAAGAATGTGTGTTGACTACCGGGATCTGAACAGAGCCAGCCCGAAAGATGACTTCCCATTACCTCACATCGATGTATTGGTGGATAACACGACTCAGTTCTCGGTATTCTCCTTCATGGACGGATTTTCAGGATACAATCAGATCAAGATGTCACCTAAAGACATGGAGAAGACAACCTTCATCACACCCTGGGGAACGTTCTGTTACAAGGTGATGCCATTCGGACTGAAGAATGCTGGTGCAACATATCAACGGGCTATGCTGACATTATTCCACGATATGATCCATAAGGAAATCGAATGTTATGTGGATGACATGATTGCCAAGTCCCTCACCGAAGAAGACCACCTGGTAAATCTGCTGAAGCTATTCAAGCGCCTGAGGAAGTACCAACTGAAGTTAAACCCCAACAAATGCACATTCGGGGTGCGATCCGGTAAGCTGCTGGGATTTATTGTAAGTGAGAAAGGGATTGAAGTTGACCCCGATAAAGTCAAAGCCATTCAAGAAATGCCTGCACCAAAGTCAGAAAAAGAAGTTCAAGGGTTCTTAGGCCGATTGAACTACATTTCACGATTCATATCTCACCTTACAGCAACCTGTGAACCCTTGTTCAAACTGCTAAGAAAAGAACAAACGGTCAGGTGGAACGAAGATTGCCAGAAGGCTTTTGACAAGATCAAGGAATACTTACAAGAACCTCCAATCCTAATGCCTCCAGTTGAAGGAAGACCTCTAATCATGTACTTGACAGTATTAGAAGAGTCAATGGGGTGTGTGCTGGGCCAGCATGACGAGTCTGGTCGAAAAGAGTATGCAATATACTACCTAAGCAAAAAGTTTACCGACTGTGAACAGCGTTATTCACTGCTCGAGAAAACTTGCTGTGCTTTAGCGTGGGCTGCTCGCCGACTGAGGCAGTATATGTTGACCCACACTACTTTATTGATATCAAAGATGGACCCAGTCAAGTACATTTTTGAGAAGCCAGCACTTACCGGACGGGTTGCAAGATGGCAAATGATCCTCACAGAATATGATATTCAGTACACATCTCAGAAAGCCATCAAAGGCAGTGTATTGTCTGAATACCTTGCTGAGCAACCTATTGATGATTACCAGCCTATGAAATTTGACTTCCCTGATGAAGACATCATGTTCATAAAAGCAAAAGATCATGAAGAGCCTATTCACACTGAAGGGCCTGACCCGGAAGAAGAATGGACTATGATGTTTGATGGGGCTGTTAACATGAATGGTCGTGGTGTTGGTGCAGTACTCATTACACCTAAGGGGGTTCACATGCCATTCTCGGCAAGAATCAGCTTTAACTGCACTAACAACGAAGCTGAATACGAAGCTTGTGTTATGGGCCTTGAGGAAGCCATTGACCTCAGGATCAAGACATTGACCGTATTCGGAGATTCAGCTCTGGTAGTTAATCAAACCAACGGCAAATGGTACACACACCAGGATCATCTGATACCTTCAGGGATTATACAAGGAGGTTATTGACTTTCTTTACAACAGTCAAGCTTGAGTATATCCCTCGGGACGAGAATCAGTTTGCGGATGCTCTTGCCACCATTTCATCCATGATCAAAGTTCAAGCTGCCAACTGTGTACCTCAAATTTCGGTGTCCAGACTGGACAGACTAGCATATGTGTTCGTAGAAGATGTTGTCAAGGATGATAAGCCCTGGTTCCATGACATTAAGTGCTTCTTGGAGGATCAGACATACCCACCTGGGACATCTTCCAATGATAAGAAGACATTAAGAAGGCTTGCTGGTAGTTTCTTTCTGAACACCGACGGTTCCCTGTACAAGAGAAACTTTGATATGGTACTCCTCAGATGCGTTGATAGAACAGAGGCAGACTTGTTGATGCACGAGGTGCACGAAGGATCCTTTGGTACCCATGCTGGAGGACATGCAATGGCCAAGAAATTGCTAAGATCAGGATATTACTGGATCACAATGGATGCCGACTGTTGTGCTTATGCCAGAAAATGCCATAAATGCCAGATTTATGCGGATAAGGTGCATGTGCCTCCTAATCCTTTGAATGTGATGTCTTCACCTTGGCCCTTTGCTATGTGGGGCATTGACATGATTGGCAAGATTGATCCAACTGCTTCGAATGACCACAGATTCATCTTGGTTGCCATTGACTATTTCACCAAGTGGGTCGAAGCAGCTTCCTACGCAAATGTTACAAGGCAAGTGGTAGCCAGATTTCTGAAGAGAGATATCATCTGTCAATACGGAGTTCCCGAGCGAATCATTACTGATAATGGTTCCAACTTGAACAATAAAATGATGGCAGAGCTATGCCGGGACTTCAAGATCCAACACCACAATTCTTCTCCTTACAGGCCAAAGATGAACGGTGCTGTTGAGGCTGCTAATAAGAATATCAAGAAGATTGTGCAGAAGATGGTAGTCACCTACAAAGACTGGCATGAGATGCTACCATTTGCCTTACATGGGTACCGCACGTCAATCAGAACATCCACCGGGGCAACACCGTATCAACTTGTGTATGGTATGGAGGCAGTCCTACCTGTTGAAGTTGAATTACCTTCCTTACGAGTACTGATGGATGTTAAGCTGAACGAAGCATAATGGGTCCGATCCCGGTACGAGCAACTAAGTCTGATTGAAGAGAAAAGATTGGCTGCAATCTGTCACGGGCAGCTGTATCAGAAAAGAATGAAGAGAGCCTTCGATCAGAAAGTCAGGCACCAAGAGTACCAAGTAGGAGATCTTGTGCTAAAAAGAATCCTCCCTCCTCATACAGACCACAGGGGCAAATGGACTCCAAACTATGAAGGACCATTCGTAGTAAAGAAAGTTTTCTCGGGTGGAGCTCTGATGCTCAGCACTATGGATGGTGAAGACTTCCCGTCCCCTGTGAATTCGGATACAGTTAAAAAATACTTCGCATAAAAAATGACCCGCTGGACATAAAAACAGAATGTAAGTCCAGGCAAAAATAGGGCATCCCGGCGAGTCAAAAGCAGAATAAAAGACTCGGGCAAAAATAAGGGAAAATAAACAAAAAATGTACACCCGCTGAGTTGAAAAGCCGCATTGGACAACTCAGGCAAAAATGGGTATCCCGATGGATTGAAAACCCGAAAGGGCGGTCCATGCAAAATAAGGGAACAAGCGAACAACTGCATTCTGAATTCGTCTGTATCACCTACAACTTGGTAAACCTCGAAAGGATCAAGCTTCTATCAGAATCAGCCTTCTTCAGAAAGCAAGACGAGAAGAACGTCAAATGTCATACGAGTCATAGCAAAAGGGAAGCTCCTTGAAGCGTCGTCAACATTGCCAGCACATTTTGTTTCTCAATTTGTAACAATCTCCTCATCTTAGGAGATATGTTTCTTTGACTGTATCTTGCCAATTCAGGGCACATGAATTAATAAAACCAGATTTTTAGTCGCACGTTGTCTCGTACTCTTTTATTTGCAAAAATGTCTGATGTCACTAATATATCAATTGCATAAATACAGATGCGTCTTTCTGAAACTACGTGCTTGCAGGAAATGTACTTATTCCCGGGAGTGTCTGAACTCTCCTGATGGGATCCAGTAAAGGATACCTCGGGACTACTTGTGCGTCCCTCTGTCTTTGCAGGATTGCAGTTATTCAAAAGCGCAACATGGGGCATGTAAGCTTCATCCCAGCAAGCTGGAAAATCAACACTCACTCAGTCTTAGCACC
The DNA here is from genome assembly GCA_963966055.1 of Lathyrus aphaca. NCBI lineage: Eukaryota > Viridiplantae > Streptophyta > Magnoliopsida > Fabales > Fabaceae > Lathyrus > Lathyrus aphaca. The sequence continues at coordinate 303,526,087 of OZ014523.1, read as the reverse complement.
CAAAGTGTTTTCTCCCCAGCTGAGTTGCCACCTGTTATTTTTCCCCAGCCGAGGTGCCAATCATTCCTCCTTCTCAGCTAAGTACAAAAGCCATGGAACCACTTCCCCATAGAGTTTCAGCCTCTATCCAGAAGAGCAACACATGAAGGAATCACAACAGAGTGATGAAAGCTTCTACAAACCCCAGCTGGGTCCCTTATTACCAGGAGGGGTCTATCAGTGACCTATTCCCCCAAGCAGATACATCTTGTCAGATCTACCAATGATCTCATCCCCAGCTGGGATGCCCATTTCAAACAGATTGACCGGAGATCTTCGTGGCAGCGGGATCCGAATCCCGGATCGTTATCTTTGCATAATCATGGCATTCGCATCATATTCACCCCACAAAGCGTAGCATTCCGTCTAATGCGGAGCATTACGGCAAAAATCAAACATATTGCATAAATCATAGGCCATGTTCTGAATCAAACACTTGTGAATAATGACAATCCATCAACAATATACAGAAAACTCCCCAGATTCCCCAGCAGAGAGCTAAAGCTAAAGCAGTTGCCTTACACTCACAAACATCAGTATTTACTCCTTGTGGCACCCGTCCGTGTCATGTCCCCAGTAGAAAGCCAAAGCATCCCTTTGCACTCACATATACTTATATATAACTTTCTTGACATCCGTCCATGTCACTTTCCCTAGCACAATAACCTAAACACTTTGTATATCATATATTTGTTTATACTATACTTTTATCCTTCCGACACTCGTCCGTGTCACTCTCCCCAACAGGTTAAAGGCCTGTCTATACACTATTCATACTTATTACTCATATTTCACTCATACAGACACTCGTCCGTATCTTGTATACACCATTTATATCATCTCAGATTCGACACTCGTCCGTGTTCTTTGTTAACCAGTTGGTACTCGCCCGTACCATCATCTCAGAACATGCGTCAAGCGTTTGTTTCTACCTGATACTCGTCCGTATCATAGTCTTAAGGATGCTCGTCCGCATCTTTAATCCATACACTGTGTCAAACACTTTTGTCTTCTTGAATATAGACACTTGTCTGTGTCTACTATTCCCCAGAGGAGTCCCCTCAGATTCAACACTCGTCCGTGTTCCTTATTAACCAGTTGGTACTCGTCCGTATCATCATCTCTGAACACGTGTCAGTATTTGCTTCTACCCGATACTCGTCCGTATCGTAGTCTTAGGGATGCTCGTCCGCATCTTTAATCTATACACAACGTCAAAACACTTATACCTTTATTTCTTGGATATAAGCACTCGTCCGTGTTTACTATTCCCCAGTAGATCTCCAGCAAAGCAAAATTTCTTGTTATCTGACATTTGTCCTATGTCATGATAAACCTTGAGAGCAGCCGTCCCCTGCTAGGTGATCGTCCTTCACCTCTTGATGATCGTCCTTCATCATGCTCGTCCGATGGCCGTCTCCATCATCGACCTTTTATCCGACATTCGTCCTATGTCGTGATTTTTAGCAGCCGTACCCTGCTAGGTGATCTTCCTTCACCTTTTGATGATCGTCCTTCATCATTTTATCCGATGGCCGTCCCCATCGTTGATCTTGTTATCTGACATTCGTCCTATGTCATGATAAGCCCTGAGAGCAGCCGTCCCCTGCTAGGTGATCGTCCTTCACCTCTTGATGATCGTCCTTCATCACGCTCATCCGATGGCCGTCCCCATCGTCGACCTTTTATCCGGCATTCGTCCTATGTCGCGATACTTCAGAGCAGTCGTCCCCTGCTAGGTGATCGTCCTTCACCTTTGATGACCGTCCCTCATCATTATTTCATTTATTCCTTAACCCGATGGCCGTCCCTGTCGTGGTCCCTTTTCTTTTTCTAGGTGATCGTCCTTCACCTTTGATGACCATCCCTCATCATTATTTCATTTATTCCTTAACCCGATGGCCGTCCCCGTCGTGGTCCCTTTTCTTTTTCTAGGTGATCGTCCTTCACCTTTGATGACCGTCCCTCATCATTATTCCATTCATTCTTTAACCCGATGGCCGTCCCCGTCGTGGTCCCTTTTCCTTTTCCTGATGATCGTCCTTCATCAGTTTAGCCCGATGGCCGTCCCCATCGTTGTTTACATTACTTTATGAACCTGATGGCCGTCCCCATCATTTTTACTAATTCCCAGAGAATCTTATAGCTTTACATGATGGCCGTCCCCATCATAATCTCTCATATCCCCAGCTAGTCGGCCGTCTCTGTCTTTGCTTTATTTCCCGCATTTTTCCCAGCATGTCGGCCGTCCCCGTCATTGCTTTATTTCCCGCATTTTTCCCAGCATGTCGGTCGTCCCCGTCATTGCTTTGTTTCCCGCATTTTCCCCAGCATGTCGGCCGTCCCCGTCATTGCTCTTCCCCAGCAGTCGTCCTCTGCTCGACGGTCGTCCTCCGTCGCCCACACTTTATATACATACTTTATTTTCCTTCTACAATCTATATCCCTTTTCTTCTTCATTCTGTGAGTGCAAATTTTGGACTGTCTTTGGTATTCAACCACAAGTTATCTTGTTTGCCTGTTAAGCCGTTGCTTACATCCTGCACAGCTAACTCATGTTTGAATAGGGGCAGCTGTAAACACCCCAAATTTGCCCTCACCCATTCACACCATGGCTTATGATCTCCTCATATGCATAAACTCAATCCTAGCATCTCACATCACATTTTTGATTCACTGCATAGATTCAAAGTCATCTGCATCTAGGGTTTGTGATCTGAGCAAATCAAGAGCTTCTTGAGCCACTCCAAAGGTCATCAATCACTTCAAAGGGGTCCATGTATGTTCAAGCATCATATTATATCCTCTTAAAGTCAATAATGTCAAAGAATCACAAGAACTGAGAATGGCATGGAAGCAGAGCCAGGCTTAACTACACAGATGACCTAGAATTAGGGTTTTGGTTTCAAAGGCCATAACTCCAAATTTTTTGGTCATTCTTGTTTCTATTGGTCTCTATATGGTATAGGGATCATGCATATCAATTTTCATGAATAAATTCAATGGGGAAGTCATCTGATCAAGGGTTGACTTTCTAGGCAAGTCAGTGTAAAATCAGGGCATCTGAGGCCCCCAATGACCCAACCAAAGGGTGTTCTTCATCATTTTGATTGCGTATGATCTTTATTTGATCATGAAATATGTTTGAAGTTCACAAAATTGAAGAATCTCAAGTCATTTTGCAAAGTTGACTTTTTGGGAAAGTTGACTTATATTGAAAATTGCCATTTTGGGAAACTTTTTCAACCCTTGCTTTTTGATTCAAAAATGCTTCAAATGAAAAAACTTTGGTCATGAAAGTTGTATAATGGATCATTCCCTTTTCAAAAAGTACAAGAACATGAACTAATTCATTTTGGATCAATAGTTATGGCTTGTCAAAGTTGGCTAAAATCACAAAATTTGAAGTTTTCTACCAAAGAGGCATTTTGCAAAATGCTATGATCAAGTGTTCTAAAGGCCTCAAATGTGTACCATTTCTTCACAACATGATCACATGACCTCTAAAATTCAGAATGGGCCAAAGAACTTTGCACTTTGATGCCTTGAAACTCAAGAAATCCCAAAGGAACCAAACATGAACCAACTTGCAAAACCTATCACAAATTACAAACCACTTGCTGCATTGCCTCTAAACCTTTTCATAGCATTCCTTGATTCAACCTGAGCCAAAGCAAGCCAAAAAGCAAGTTGTACCATAGCCCATACCTCAAGTACACATCAAGTTGACATTTTGGCCAAAGGCCCATACCAATCACCATAGGCCACCAACAACTTTCTGACCTATCCCCTTTTGATACATGGACAAAACCCAGCCTAACACAACACACAACTCATTCTGATCTTGCCCACAAGCCATAGTTATCAAAATCTCTCCCATTTGCAAAAAGCATTCAAAACACTCTCCATAAGCTGCAAACACACAAACCAACTTCACAAACAATCTCAGCAGGCTTCACTGATCACAAACCACCCATCACCATAGCCTGAAACCCTCAGAAACCAAGATACGATTTCCATCCCCCCTTGAACAGAACTTCTGTAATCTTCCAAACCAACCATCACAAACTTCTTCCAAGTATCAAGACTTCCTCAGGAGCTCAAGAGGAGTGGTTTGCACAAAGAAAGGAGGTCAGAAAGTTGCAAACTGAGAAAGCTCAAGCTCAGGTATCTCAAGAACTTTTTTTCCAGAAATGAGTTTTTAAGTTCCTAGATTGTTCCTCATGCCTTGCTGATCACTCTGATGTTTTTACTTTTTGAAATGGATGAGAAATAAGTATGTATGAATGCTCTGAAACTTTTCTGCCCTAATTGTGTTTTGCTTCGATTCGCATGATTAATGAATGAAAAATGATGTTTGTTTGGGGGTTTTGATTCAGTGTTGAATGGGGATGGATTCTGGGCCATTAGATTTCATTTTCATAGTGTTTTGAGGGATTTAGCAATTTTTAGGTGGGAGTCCCGCCGGAGAAGACGACCGGAAGTCTTCTCCGGCCACCTGAATCTGTTTAGGGCTAATCTGTGTCATTAATGAAGTTTGAATAATAACCTTTGGATGCGTTGACCCGCGCGCGTTTGGACGTTCAGGATCTCACCATTTTGCCCTAATCCTCATTTGACTTTCTTAATTCAGTTTAATTAATTTTTAATTAGGAATTAGTCAAGTTTGAATTTCAGCCACTGGATCACGCGCGCAGTCAATTCCCGCGCGTCCAGTTTGAATGCTGGCCTTTGATTTTGTTGACTTCTCATTTAATTTCATTTTATTTTTTTTTATTTCATTTGTTTTTGTACAATTTATTAAAAATAGCAAAAATCATTGAAAAATTCTGAAAATTTTTATACAACCTTTTATTAATTTTCAGAACCAAAAAAATTTTTATTTTTATTTTTTGCATTAAAAATTATTTTTAAATCATTTAAAAGTTTATTTTTAATTAATTAATGAGAATTAATTAATTAAAAATACTTTTAGGTATTTAAAAATCACAAAAAAATTCATGAAACATTTAAAATAATTTAGAAACATTGTCCAACCCTCAAACCAAATTTCTTTTTTGATCTTGATGTCTTTTGACAATTTTTCATGGAATTAATTTCATTTTAAGGCATTATTTTGATCCTAACTTTGAAAATTCATTTCTGCCTAGTCTTTAAGAGTTGTACTTTGATTCTTTTTGCATTGCATCTTGTATAGCATGTAGTTTATAGGATTAAATTGGCATGAATTGATCTTGCATTTTCAATTTGTTTGACATTTTTCTTGACAAGGTACCTTAAAACCCTAGCAATCTTAGGAAATTCATAACCCTCACTAGGTTAAGAGTTAGAACCCCTCCTTTGGGCAGTGAGTTTGTATAGGTTTAGGGTTCCTTTGAATGCATTTTCAATTTTTTATCATGATGTTTGCTTCTGGTTTTGGTTTTTGTTTTGTGCATTGATCATAAACCCTAATTTGGGGCTTTCCTTTGCATTCATCTTGCATTTGCTTGCATACCATGACTTGCCATGACATTTTATGCATTCATTTTATTCATGACACATATTAAGACATATTAGGATCATGTTTGATCATTGTATCATCCATTTGCCATGTTGTATGTCATTTACATTTCATAACTTTTCATGTATGTTCATAGTTCTATGCATGCTTCATTTGCATCCATATGTTTGTATGATCATCCTCATGCCTTGTTTCATGTTTGCATCATCTCATAGCATCATTAGCATCATGCTTATGCTTCTGGTTTTGGTTTGCATCATGCCATTGCACCTCATTTGCATTGCATTTCATTCTTCTCACTAACTTTTCAGGTGGTAAGTTACTTTGAGGAGTGAATTTGCCTTCACTTCTCACAATTTCTTTTCATCTCTCTTATGCATCATTGCTGCATTTTGTCTTGTGTTTGAGATTGAGCTTGCTCATTCTTGTTCTTCTTACTTTCTTTCCTTAAGTGACTTGTCTTCTTAAATGAAGCAAGTTACTTTGCTTCTCTTTGTTCCTTTCATCTGCTTCCTGGTGGTTCCTCTGAAGATCTTTCTTGTAAACCTCACAAACCTTAGGAATAACCAAGCATGACAATGATTAGGGTTTTTATTAGTCCCCCACTTAGTTTTACCTTTGTGTCTCATTGAGTCTTCTCTTCTCACCTCACAATCAGGGACTAAACCCTAAAGGCTTTAAGGCTTTGTGATTAAGCTTATGCCTGCATCCTTCTATTAGGATGGAGTGTATAACTTTAATCCTAAGTGTTAAACCCTTAATGTGTTTAAATCCTTTAGTCAATTCACTTAATAATCATCAAGACATCAAGCTTGTAACTTGGGCCTTGCATTGGGGTTCTAATTCTTCCTTAATTGGTTAAGAAGGACTAACCCTAGTGTTAATGGACAAGTCCCCCTCAAGTTGTCTTACAAACCATAAAACTCACTTCTTCATCTTATCATTAATTAAAATCCATCTAATAAAGGCTTTGTTTGGTCATGAAGTTAATCCCTAATCATGGATTAAGTTGAGGAGTCTTCCTCAGCTTAAATATTCTCATCTATTATCCTTCTATTAGGATGGTGTAATGAGTCTGTTTAATCCCTGATTATGGCTTAATCTCATTACTTAACACTAAACAAAAACAACAAAATCATTTAACTAATCACAAGCAGGTTAATGATCTTAATCCTACACCATGGTGATTAAGTGTGAGACACTGACTTCACACTTAAGGTATTCTCATTACCCCTAATTAGAGGGAAGATGTGATGAGTTTACTAACCCATTGGTTTAGGCTTAAGCTCATTAACTTATGACAAACATCCAAAAGCAATAAAAGGCTGAAAACTCAAAAACAAACAATAATCGTCTCCTGCGGGATTCTTTTCTCATCTCATTCACTCATAAACGAGAACTTGCTTCTTCTGTCTAATGCAAGACAGTTTGCACCTGAGCCAGATAGGTCATACACTTGAGCATGGACAAGTAAGCAGTTCACAAGTCAATTCATCTTTCAGTCTCTTTGGGTCGAACTACGGTGTTCTGACTTCCTCATTGCACAAGAGGATACGTAGGCATAACTTAACAGTTATCGAACAAAAGTCTCTGTATATTCCCCCTTTTTCTAGAATTATTCTTTTGGCTTCATTATCATGAGCATTTCACTTTGTCCTTACACTGACACTTCACTTATACACTTCACTATTCTTTTATACTGACACCTGTACATCTTTTTCCAGCTCTTTTATACACAGATTGCACTAACACTACCCCTTTAAAACACAAATCTTTTAAGCGTGGATCCCGTCGAGTACGACGGACAATCTGGGTGCTAATACCTTCCCAGGTTGTAACCAACCCCCTTTCTCAGTCTCTCTGGTTCGCAACCGTCTTATCCATATCTTTCTAGGTCTATGCAGCATTGCCTTTCCTCCGGGATAAAAATGCCTAGCTGGCGACTCTTTTCTTTTCCTGTGAGTTCACTCCTGTGTGTTCTCACTTCATCTTCTCGCCGACTGTTCGCGTCTGTACCATATTTGAGCAAGTCTCATCTTTTGGGAGCGACAACTTGGCGACTCTGCTGGGGAACCTTATACTGTAGCCAGGGCTTCTGGTTCTTTTTGAAGAAAATTACCAGGAAGAGTTTGAAGAAAATTACCAGGAAGAGTTTGAAGAAAATTGGGTCCGCGTTGTGAGAGATGTGAAGGCGCTTAGGTCGAACGTTTATGTAAGTAATATATATTTTATGTATCTTATTATATAATGATTAGATGCATGATTTTCTGGTTGAAATATTTGTTTATCGTTTGTTCAGCAAATACCGCGGGCCATAATCAAGAGGTGTCTACGCAAAAGACAAGACTCCATCATCCTATATGATACAAATAACTTTTGCACTTACTATTGTGAATTGAAAAAGAGGTCTGTACAGATAGAGAAGTATCTCCTCGGTGGTTGGTACGACTTTGTCAAAGACCGAGACATCAAGGATGGAGACGCGTTGGAGTTCTGCCTCAGACACCCCCAGCTTGTGGAATATTGGTTTCAGTGAAGCGTGGAAACACGAGGAGTTGAAGGGGAGGACAACGGTCGAAATCTTATGAAGACATAGTACTTTTTGAAGGTTTCCAAGTTTCTATGAACACCTGTCAGTTGATTGTATCAGTGTTTCAATTGTAGAATGATGTAGTGTTGTTATTGTTGTTTTGTTAAGTGTTGTTTTGTAATGGTCTCATCTGTTGTAGTGGTATGATTACCATTCAACATGTTATCTTCAATTTAATGTATTATGTTTCTGGTTTGTAAACAGATCCCATGGCCATACTGCGCATGTTGATGTAATGGATTAAATTATATTAATGGTATTGACCCTACTTTGTAATGGTTTTAATATCATAGTTTGTAATGGTTTTAATATCAGAGATGGTTTTGTGAAATTCCCGCTGCATATGGTGTGTTTAAATAATAACTCCCACATGGAAAAATATTGTACCCAATAAATTAATAGCTAAATAAAACCCACATACACTTGTGCAATGCAATATGTTTTACGTAATCTTGTGTTTGCAGCACAGCTTTGTCATATTTTGTATATGCAGCAAACATATGTATTTTTTGTCATATCCCAAAATGCATGCAAAAATTCCCATGCACATGTGTTTTGGTAAAACATATTGGGAGGCAAATTTGTGTGCCATGTGGATTGATATAGCATATTGTTAAAACACCTAATGAATATCTCACAATTAATAATAAATAGAATTAGTTGATAAACATAAATATAAAAGGACCTTTATTCACATGACAACAACAACCATGGACCCCAAAATAAGTTTTAGTCACATGTGCATAGATTCCTTTTGACATAGATATAACCAAAACTACTGCTAGCATACGAGTGGCACTCTGCATTGTACATTGATGTAGCAGGAAGTAATTGAAAGGATGGTATTTGTAAAAGTTTCAATCTGCCTCATTTTGTTTCACACACAACCCTTACATTACCAATGGAAAGGCATGGATAACTGGTTCACAAAGACTTGATCGACATTTTCTCAATAGGAAAGTTAGCATTTCAATTAAGTTGAATGTTCCCCAGACATTATGCTCCCCACTAACGTTTTTAGTTAATTTTTTAAAGATCTTTAATCTCTGCAATTCAGGACTTACAACCTATATCTATGTATGTAGTCATTTCCAGAGATCAATCCGCTGTTTGTTCGAGAGTTCAGGACAGATCTATCCAAAACATGGACAATACTAAATAATCAAGGTATACATAATACCCTGATATATAACAGAAGTTGGGTTCAACCACTTGTAATTAGTGTTTGGAAGAGTATTGACGATTATTATTCACTACCATGTAACGTGCATGTCCGGTTGGGTTACTATGGCAATAACTTGTTTGGGATTATTGGTTTTAAGGAGATATGTACATCAGAGAAACTACCTAATATATATATATATATATATATATATATATATATATATATATATATATATATATATATCACAAAGACATATATGTTTTCGACATCGAGCTCACATCTCACAATGTGGATCTACCAAAATTAGTAAGTTTTATGTAAATGCTATGAACAAAATTGTTACAGTAGCTAGATTTGTTGCATAGATGATATAGTGGTGGTTGTAAATGTTTATTTAGAGACTAGGACCTGATTTTGCAATGGTGCTTTACAAAAACACCTATGAAGACTTGACACTATGTAGTGACTACAGATGGAACAAAATGTTTTCGATACTTAACATTTGTGATTCTAATCGGATAAAGATAGGTTATGAATGGGATGAGTTATGCTCGTCAAACAATTTCAAAGCCAGAGACATGATCCATTTCCGGTTGGATGTTACAGATCTTAATAAAGCCTGCCATGTTTATAAGATTGGCGACGAGTAAGTATGCTTTTAAAATAAGTTGTTTAATTCTGACTATAGATTTATTTCTAAACAATTTATAACACGATTTCTAGCACAATTTAGGAGGAGATATTATCGGTTATATGTGGTAGGAAAAGTGGCAAAAAGTGTCTATATTGTAGATCAGTATAGGCACTAAACTCATTAAATCAAAACAGTATCCTACACAATTGCATGTATCAGTTGATAAGAAAATGACATAAGTGTTATTAGTTACAGGAAGCATGCCAAATTGCCGTAAAACTGGTAATATACAACGTTTTTAAGGTTACATGTGAAGTTAATGTGGCACGGCTAAACACTAGTGAAGACCTCCTTGTAAACAACATTGGCTATATATGTTTTTTGCGTTGTTGGATTCATCATGTATCAAGACCTTGATACCTTTTTTGCTTGTAACCCTTGAGAGTGCAACATATATTTGGCCATGGGTAAACACATACCGAGGAATATAAAGCCCTACCTAATCCAACGACTGACCTTGTGACTTGTTTATCGTCATAGCATATAACACAATGATGGGGAATTGTCTCTGGCTTAGTTTGAAAGGCCATAGAGACTGCGAATGGGACATATACATCTTGGGAATGTACACAACATTGCCATGTGTTTTCCATCCATGATATGGGCCTCAATTACGTGTGTGGCCATCTTAGTCACTATCAGATGTGTACCGTTGCACAAGCCTTCCAACTGATCGATGTTTCGCATCAACATAATGGGTCCACCGATCTTAAGTTTGATATGATGGTTAGGCAAACCAGAAGTTTTTAATGAGCTGCAAAATTCCAGGGTGAGAACATCAAGTATGTCCCTGTCATGTATCTCCGAGCGATCGACTGAATTACAACTATAGTATTCTCTCAAGTCACTTGCAGCCAAAAGACATGATATATCAGCAAAAAAACATAGTGTTTACCATATTATTACAACAATATTTAAGTTATCAAATATACCTGGCATTTTCCCCAGAACATGATCATTTATACTGTCCACCATCTCAATGGCGGATGCCAATATAGCCTTGCTCTATAGGTAGTTGTAATCTTTGAAATTTGCAAGGAAATTAGGATATGTACTGTCCACGACAGCAATGATAGGATCATCATAATCTGTAATCATCATTTGTGGGGGAAATTCAATTTCAGCGTTCCCTTCATTTGGTTCCCCGATTTTGCCCTCTCCATTTTTAGTAGCCAATCGGAGAATTCAACTAATTCTTGCCTATCGTTTTCGTTAGGACCTAATTGCAGACACATATTTTTAGTTAAGTTTAACACCTGAACCGAATGCCATATGTAGGAAGCGTTGATGGTTGCATGTACAATGTCGGAACGACTTCCCCTTGGTATGACTGGAAAAATCTGTCTAAAGTCTCCACCAAAAACAACAACCTTCCCACCAAAGACCGCCTTGGAGTTTCCAGTTTTGCTCATGACATCTTTCAATTTCCTGTCAAGTGCTTCAAAACACCATTTGTTAGCCATGGGTGCCTCGTCCCATGTTATCAACTTTGTTTGTCGAAGTAGTTCCGCAGCTTCTTCTTTGTAATTTATGTTATAGGTTGAGTTATCTAAGGTAGGGACAGGAATCTTAAACCTTGAGTGAGTTGTTCGACCACCCAGTAACAATAGCTTTGAGATCCCACTAGTTGCGAAGGTTAAGTAGATGTTGTGCTTAGATCTAATAGCACTTGCAAGTGTCCGCCACATTCAAGTTTTTTCCAGTTCCACCATAACCATGCAAAAAAAAACCACCTTTCTGAGTTGCCACAACGATCATTATTTTGTCATAGATTATGCGTTGTTCATCTATTACATAAAATGAAATCCGAGTTATCCAGCTCATAAAAGCATGATTTATATGAGAAAGACATCAAAAATATTGTATGTACCTGTAAGATCAGCGTGAAGTTGCTGGAACTCGTCTTTCATTGTGTCTATGTCGTAACTGCGTTCTGCATGAATTAAACGGTTTCCAAGTTGCTCCAACACATAATTAGAGGGATACGGTATACCATTGAAGTCTTTGAGGCTTTTTCAATTGGACTAAAGTAGAATCTCAATAGCATGTACTATGAGAGTTTGGTGTTCTGCGTCACTCAATGTCATTTCTATAAAAGAGAAAGCAGAGATGAAATTAGTATGTCATAAACACTGTATTAAAGAAATAGTATGTGTTAGTATTTTGGTCCAATTACTGCTACGCAAATGATGCAGACCTTTTTCATTAACCAATAGCCTCTGATGGTGCAACAAGCCATTGGAAAGTAAAACCCAAGTCTCGTTCCAAACATGAGCAGGACTTTTGACATTGCCTGACATTATCATAACAACAAAAAGATTACGCAGAAAATGACCCGACCCCCCATTCACTTGTTTCTTTAATTACTCCAATGTATTATCTATCATCTTCAATGAAACCCATAGAAAAACATGCATCCCGAAACGAATCGCATTGTTTTCCATCTACTCTGCGAATCTCTTCATAGCTTGTAGGTCCTTTGACAACAGTGAGCATAATACGAAGATAAAATAATTCACCCATAGAAGGTGGGACCCATCTTAAGCGACCACTTGTATATCCTTTTTCCCGAGGCTTCCCCACTCTATTTATTTTATGATAAACATACTTTGTCACAAATTGTCCATAGGTTAATTCTCTATCCTCTTCGTAGGTCTGATTGCAATTAACCACGACGAAAACATTGATTCGGTCACGCTTTCCCTCTCTAAAATATTCTCCATCTGGTCATGATCGCTGTAGTAGATAGATTTCTCACCTATTAGATGGAAAAACATGCGTTCAACAGCGGGTTTCTGTCCATGAATATTGTCAGAAAATAATCTCCAACTTTCCTCACATGGAGAGACGTATATATAGTCAAGATACTGTTGAATTTTATCCATCGGTCTGTTATCATGAGTCGATGGGTGTCTTTTATGTACAACATGCGCAATAATTCTATCGTGGCCTTTGTGTATATATTTGAAAAGATACTTAATTGACGTGCTTTGATTATACTATTCCATGTTAATATGAGCTTGGTACTTAAGGAGCAATTTTGTGTTGCATGGGACAACATGTCTATTATCCAACGAGATGCCATTCTTGTGTATGATGTGTGTAGATGATCTCCTTCTATAGAGAGGGTATCCATCAACATCGACGATGTATTTTCAATGAATTTCTTTGGAAAGAATTTAGTGCACGTTTGGTTTTTCATACACGGTGATGATTGCTTTGGAAAACCACATGGTCCATGCACCATATGCGACTTGACCAAGTTGTACAAGTTAGGATAAATGTTTGGGTCAGGTATTTCGGCACAAATTATTTTGTCAGTATCACTTTGTGTTGGATATTTACTTTGAGGATGTAAGAAGACCAGAATGTGTACATGTGGGAGACCTCTTTTTTGAAATTCAATGGTGTACATGACTGTTGGTGAAATTTCATAATAAAAGTCAGGATTTGTATAACGGTTAAACCAAATAAAAAGTGAGAAATGCAAAGGTGGACTTACATGCCAAAACTCTCCCAAGGACATGCTTCTTTATTATATCGCGCATGAGTTCGTCGAACTTAATTTTGAAGACTTTAGTTACAATATCAGGACGATCCATGGCAGTCAAATTTTTAGAATCCAACATACGTTTGATTTCTGGCCAAGTGGGATTGCAGATGAATGTTATAAAAAGGTCAGGGAAACAAAGTTTACTTGAAATTACCATCCTGTCAAAATAAGATGGTCCATGTACCGTTTGCTCTCGACAAACATTGAAGGCAACACAACCCGCTTTCCCTGTTTCTCGCTCCGATGCGAACTACTAGGCTCGTGTTGTTACTGTAAGTTTCTATACTTACCAACTCGCATTTTAGATTGATTTTTCCGCAACAAGTTTAGTCGCTCAGATTCCATCATAGTATAACCGTCAACCAAAAATTGTTGAAAAAGGCGTCATGAATGAAGCAATGTTTTTGGTTCAGAGACACATTCTTGTAGACAGAAGCATAACCAATCCTTTATGGTTTGACGATTATTCTTTGTGACCTGACGTTGATAATTGTATTTGTGAAGAATATTGTCTCTATAACCATCTTCGTCGTATACAAAAATGAGTGGGTGTTGGTAACCAAGATAAGTCGGATGGAATACATCTATCCTTTGTAACCCCCCATCGCATGGATGGATTATTATGTCCCATTATTCAGAATAATCGGTATCACCAACGACGAGTGTCGCGAATTCAGACATAGTTGGTGTATTTTATACACGACTGCCACTTGGTCTACTTCAAATCAACTTCAACTTTAAGTCTAGGAATGTATTGTCCCTCAACAGATCCCTGGCACTTCTAAACGCTTTGGCATGTACATTGTTGGAATCCAACATCACCTTCAAGTCCCTGACTATATCCTTTACAAGTTTGTTGTTGTCCCTATAATTTTAACGATAAATGAAGTCAGTGCAAATACATATTTTAACAATGAGGTAGCCAATAACATGCAGGTGTATGTGTGTAAAGAGGAACATTAACCTAAAACAATCCATCATGTTATCAACCTCATTATCATTATTGAAGATATAAAGTTGAGCATACTGAGGAGGTTTCCCGACCTCAGGAAGCATAGTCCCGATACGGTGACTGTAACACCCCAAGATAATTAGAATATTTATTTAATCAGTTTATAATAAATATTCGGGATTTATCGGTGAATTTGACGAAATATTATGGTATAAGATATGTTTTATGACGAGTGAGGTGTAATTTGATATTAAGTGATTATTCGAAATTATTTTAATAATGATAATAGAATAATATTATTGAGATTATTATTATTATTTAAAGTAAAAGGAGAACGATTAAGGGTAAAGTGGTATTTTTGGATGGATAAGTGAGGTTAAAATCGGAATAAAATAACAAGGTCCAATAGGGTAAAGGAAGAAACATAAAATCGGATTTTTGGGAGAATTCTGGGATCGATCGAATTTTGGAAAAAGAAACTGCTCTGAGGAACGAAGGCAGAAAGGCGAGGACTTGGAGGTTTCTCGAAGACCTCGATGAAAGGGAATTCAGAATTCGACATCTAAGGGAGTATTACCTCTCATTATAATTGATATAAGGTGTAGATTATATATGTGAATGATTTCGGATTTTAGGGTTTATGAGAAACCATGATGAATTTGACGAATTCTTTGTTGTATACGAAGTTGATGTTACTGATATTGTTGTAGTATAATTATTGCCATTATATTGAGTTGAATTAATCATTTATGATAGTCTGTATGAGTTGTTTGGATTAATGATTCTGTTGAGGGAGAGGAGGAGTTGAAATTATAATTGTATTGAGTTTGTAATTATTGTTATCATGAGGGAAATAAGCGGTATACAATTGGTACGTGTTGGTTCTGAATTCGATGAAAAATATCAGTGAAGTTGTGACGAGGGTTGTAAAAATAGGTGAAAACTAGAAACTTTATTCGTAACAGATAGTAGAAATTATAATTGTTATAGGGTAAATTAAGTGTTGGAGTGGATCGATGAAACATGAATTTGGAAGACTAGGGAGGGAACCTTCACAAGAAATTGTTTGGGTGGCGAGAGCCACCATGGTGAAAAGGGTGGGTGACAACTGCCACCCTATGGTTATGACTAAGTGGCGCAAGCCACATGAGGTATGGAAGAAAAATGGAACCCGCCACTAGTAGTGAGGTGGCGCTGGCCACATGTTTAGATGGCTCATGCCACCATTTTCTTCATTTAATGTGGCGCAAGCCACTTAGTTCAAGTGGCACCTGCCAGAAAAATTTAAAAGTGGCACTAGCCACCATAGAGACTAATGTGGTGGAAGCCACACCTTTATGTGGGTGTGATGTGGCGCAAGCCACACTTTTGTGTGGTGTGAGGTGGCGCAAGCCAGCAGGTGAAGGGGTGGCACTGTCCACCCATTTTTAGAAGTAGGGACTCAGTAGTTCTTTTATTGACCATAAATTATAAACCGTAAATCTCTTTCATACGTGGTCTGAGGCAATGGATTCATACTGTCATGAGCTATTATAGAAGATTAAAATTAGAAATTTTCTAGTGATAGTGCCAGGACCATTGAGGTGTGATATGCTAGGGAAATAAGTACGTGCATCTTACTGTGTAAAGAAAAGTTGTGAATTTATACGGAAATGAATGGTTTGACGTCTGTTATGAAAATTAAAGAGGAGTTGTTGTGATTTATAAGTGGTTTATATGTATGATGTTATGCTAAAAAGGCGAGTACAGTGTTCGGATCAAAAGTTGGTTTTGTATATCGTTTGATGCGTTGGATAGATGTTGCAACGTTCGATAATTTAGTAAAATAATATGAGGTATATGATGTGATTATCCAGTAAGCGTGTAGTAAATTAAGTGATGATATTACATGCCGAATAAATTTTGTTTGCGTGGTTTATTATATAAATTGTTATGATGATGTTTTGGAAGTAAATTGCTTGGTGTTTGTTATGAAGAATGATGAAGAGCAAACTAGGATATGTGTATAAGAAGTATATGAAGTGAGTATGATGATTTGCGTTAATGATGATGTATTGTCTCTGAGGTGTGTATACATGAGGTGTGTGAAGAGAATATGTGACTATGATGTTTATGATGATTATGATGTTTATGATGACTATGATGTTTATGATTATTATGATGTTTATAATGACTATGATGTTTATGATGATTATGACGTTTATGATGACTATGATGCTTATGATGGTTATGACAATTAGAATGATTAAGCTGTCTATGAGATATATGATGATATTTTGATGAATGATGATGCTTTTGACTAGTCGTGGTCATATCTTTGTGTTGTTGCGCATCATACATTCGTAGCATATGTTAGGACGATATGTCCAATGATGTTTTGCAGGATGAATATCCAATGAAGAATTGTAGGATGCTCAGTTCCAGTGATGGCCTTAATCCCATTGTGTGGATTAAGTGCAAATGATGATGTGCTCTAGTTCAAGGCGGGAACCGATCCTATTGGTGGGGATCTTTGGAAAATAACGATGACTAAGTCATCAGTGATATTTTTCGGTACCGCATGCATGAGTCCATATGATGTTGCATTTGCATTGTTTGTGGCATTGCATGATGTTTTGTAATAAGTGAATTATATGATTTAATTATTAAAGTATAACGTTTAATGATGAATATTATGTTGTTGTTGTTTTAGAGTGTGAAACATATGATCTTTATGTTGTAGTGATTTAATTGTTATACATATGATATCTATTTCTTATATCTCGTATAATGATTTGTGATTACTCACCCTGCCTGTTTGAATGTTACCTCTAAGTGGGTAACGTGTAGATATCCGAGATGAGTTCGCAGTGCATGAAGTCTTAGTTGGAAGCTGTTTAGCTTAATTATAGAGTGACTAGTGTCTTGCTCTGATAGATGTAACATCGGGGAAATAGAACACTTATATGGTTTAATTGTCGCTTTGTTAGTATGAGTTTTATGAGTTGTTAAATGTTGAATTGAGAATAATGATAATTATTGACTTTGACCAAAAGGTCTTTATGTTTTAATGAGATAAGAGTAAAATATTTTGAATATATGATTCTGCTGCGAAGTTTTGATTTTTTTTAGAGAAAAGAATATTTTAATAAATTATTTTGGGTTGATGTTTTATGAAGAAATCTGACACCTTCTATGAGTTACTCTGATTATTTCAGTTTATTTATCGAGAATTCTGATGGGTGTTACAGTGACATGCCTGACCGTGAAGACACAAAGTTGGAGGACTGTGTCCCTTTTGAGATGCCGTGTCAAATTTCATTCCAGGTGACGTGAAAGAGAACATAGAATTGTATGTTCGTATGTTTTGCTGAAAGTTCTTACTATGGGAGGAAGACCGATTGAAAAGGATTTGTTCCAATAACGGTGGAGGCTTTTTCATCAGTGGGAGAACCACTTTTCCATAACTGTAACAAATATAAAACTTTGGCTGAGTAGTATGTCTATGTTTGGATGTCCGTTCTTGATACCACATACAAGCCTTGCAATACGGCATTCCCAAAATGGTTCTCCAATGTTGAAGTAAACTATGGATAAAATAAATGTTATCAATAATGCAAACCCCACATAATTCACATAATAGGTATTTACCAAAATTAGTTACCTTGAAGGTGATCTTCTACCTCATCCTCATAAGTGTCAACGTCGGAGACAGATGAATAAACCAAACTACCTTCAGAATCAGAATTGGAATTGCCATCGGAAGATTCATTTGTTGTTTGATTGTTAATGGGAAGGCCAAATGAATTCCCATTTGGTTGAGTATAAGGAGTACTCATCACATTACGGGAATTGCGTCGCAGGGATGTCCTCGTAGAGCTATAGTCCATGACAGATGTTTATGGTCCATTAAAACTTGAGGTACAAATTTCTGGTATATATGATGATGAGGATGCCCCATTTTCAGATTGATGATTATGGCATTGAATGGTTATGTGAAACTGATACTTATTTCCCAAGGCTAGATACCTTCTATTGCTTGTTTCAGCAATAAAATGATGGGTAGAGGTTGGCTTTTTATTGTCACAGGACACCGAATAACTGAAGGTGGAAAACAAGTTTAGGCCAGAAGTCATATCAAATTGTCTTTTCTTTAGAGGGGTTATAGGTTGATTGTGTCGTGAAGAAGGTGCGGTGTGTATGATGTTAACAACATTCTCCAATGGTGTGGTATGGTTAGTTTGGTAGTTTGTTGGCACAGTGATTGTAGATGTTGAAGGTGATCCTACAGTGTTCTCTTTTTACGAATTTAAACTTTGATGTCTCTTTTCATGCAACATTATCTTTCTCCTCTTTCTTGCAGCAGAGGTTGAAGCCTCAATGCTACCATCCGTTTTCAATGCTCAAGTAAAACAACATAAGGGATGCAGAGTTAGCAATTCATTTCAATTATTACAACTGGCTTAATACGTTCTCTATAAACCATGATCATCTAAGTTAGGCTGTATCAAGTTGAATATCAAAATGTTTTTTGTATTATTGGACGGAGATAAACTTAATGGGTAGTAAGAATAATAATGGATAGTGAACCTTGGAGGATGGTTCACAGCTAGAGAGGGAAAAAACTGAATTTACAAAAGTTTGAAAATTTGAATTTTTGCACCAATTATAATTCGTACAAAGCGTATAAGCATTGCACAACAAAAATTACAGCTGTAAAGTTGCACTATGAAAAAAACTGAACTTACAAAAGTTTGAAAATTTAACTTTTCGCACGAATTATAGTTTGTACAATGAGTATAAGCATTGGACACACATAAAAAACAATTACAGCTGTAAAATTCCCCTGTGATACCAATACAATGATACTTTATATGAATTGGGAAGATAAATCCATAGTCATTAAAATGCAAATGGTAAGTTTTCTGACATATATGCACCACATGAAATGTTGAAGTGACAATAGAGAGAGGAATTGTTGGAGAATGGAAAACGTTGGAGCTACAAATAGTTATATGGCCTACTGCTGTACTGACATAAGGTATTGGACAATAACTTCAACCTAACACCTGATATCAGTATTATATGCAATGAGAACTTTTTATTGGTGTGTATAATCTTTTCAAATGAATTTTGTAATATTTGCAAAAATAGTTTGTTTTGTATGTTTCCTAATGAATTGAACATTATTTTGGTAATAGTTAACTTCCGTTTATTGATTTCTAAAGTTGAGTAGTTTACTACCATTTATCCCATTTTATTTTTAAAAAATATTGTGTTTCTGAAGCATATTATGCAGGACAACAAAAGGGTTACACCATGTTGTGTATCACTTTTAGTTAAGATTAACATTGCCATCATACCAGATATAGATTTTAATGGACAAAATTTGTTATTGAGTACTCAAACTCATATTGAATTGAAAACTATTTTTGTGAACAAACAATTCATAAATATATTACACATGTTACATTTATAAAATATAGCAGCACAAAGGCTATCACAAAATATAACCCAATATTTTGGTGGGTGGAACAAACTTTGATCATAAATAATCAAAAGTTACATTTCAAAAGATCAAAATAAAGGTCAGGATGTCTTCCTAAGTAACCAAAAAGAGGACAACAATGTATTCCATGTTTCACATTGGTTGGGCTTCAGGCTGGCTGTTTTTTCCCTGCTTCGCACATTTCCTTGTTTTGTTGACGAAAGATCCCCGTCGGTTTCAGACTTGATAGAAATTTCACCACCACCATCCAGAGACGTTCTCTTTGCATTACCAGTAGGTGTTGAAGGGCCTGAGACATGGCATGATGTAATCTCACCGTCCTGAATTCAACAGAGGAGAGTAATGAGTCAAAACTATATTAAAAGTTAAAATAGTCGAATTAAATTCAAGAAGCCAAAGATATTAAAACAATACCGTCACAGGAGTAAGTTTTTCAATAGAGACATCCTCACTAACACTCTCGACTATCTGTTGCAAAACATCATTAATGATGCAAGCTGTTAGATTCAAAGTAGAGACTAAAACATATAAATGAGATGAATTGTGTAGGAAGAGTGGTTAAGGAGGAAACAATGACCTGTATTGAATTGGAATCACCATGAATGACTTAGTTTTTGGCCTCAGTCTGTAATATGATTGTTTATATTACCGTCAAGCTCATGTGTAACAATATATTGGCAAACACTAAAGACCATATATTAAAGGATAATAACCTGTTTGATTACAAGCGGTCCTTCAAGTTGCTTGATCAACTGGTCATTGTTAATGTAGTTTATCACAGAGCAATTCTTCCATCGAGGATTCCACCTAACCTTGAATGGTAACGTCTTCCCCAACATTTTTTCAAGTGCTAGCGGGAACTCGAGAGGATTAGTGATACCGGCCTATTGCACATAAGGTATTTACGAATTTGGAACATTCATGGTTAGAATGAGTAAATGTTCCTTGTACAGATTGAATTTTTTTAGGAGTAAGTTACCCCAATCATTGTGGCACGTAAGTATGCTGCTGAAGTTTCCAATAGTTGGGCAGTGATTACATCCTAAAAAATAAATAGTGCATAATAAGAAGTGGAGTAGAAAGAGAAGAGAGAATTCTAAATACAAAATTCTAGAATTAGAGACAAGTGATGGGAAGGTCGCTATTTATAGACAAAGTTCTGACCCGAATGGAGAAAAAATTATGGAAGAAAAATGTGGGAGAAAATAAAACCCACTCAGTCAATACTAATCGTTATTCTTGGTCAGCAAGTCATACGTTGACTCTGAGAGGACAAGCAAACCCAATCAAAACTAGGTTAAGACTTGGTTTCTGTAAAGGACACGTCACTTTCTATTTAATTAATATTAATTAATTTTCATTTTTTTAATTAATTAATAATAATAATTAATTTCCACCGAATCAATTAAATTCATATTAATTAATTTCCCACCAATTCGGATTTCAAAAGTTAAATGGCCAAGACTCAAACCCAAGTCTGGACTGGACCGAACCTAGCCGATTCGAGTTGACTGACGACAACTTCATGCGCTTTTTACAAAATTTGGTACCCCTTGGGTCCCAACTTATTTAGTAGTGTTTTACTACTAATATGTGTTGTCCTTCTTATGTGGGACTAAAATGAATCTTTTCAAATTCACTTCCATTTATACTAACTCATATTTGTGCTCATTTATTGTCAATTTAATGTCAATCAATTCTTCCAAGTTCCCACTCAAATTTTTATCATTTCATGAATTCCAACAATCCCCAATTGAATTTAAAAAGGTAATTTTAGAAGTATAGTCATATTTTCTAAGATTGTGCATAAGCAAATTTGTGTACGACATGAACCTCTACGTAGCTGGTAGGATTGTGATTCAACAAGAGTGACACAATTTTCTTGGACTCTATCTTAGGCATCAAACTCGCACACAATATTTTCTTAATGTGCATTCTATTAGCCAGTTCTTTAATGACACTGCACGTGTATCCCAATTTAGTGAAGGCTCTAGGAATTCTGCCTCAAAATTTCATAGGAACCGACATAAGTTCCACAATCACATAGGTGAGTCTATCAAGAGTATTCATGTAGTCTAGGTACTCCCTTATACAAAGTATATATCTCATTAATAGTTTATATTATCTCATATTCTTATTGCTTAATGATTCATGCTTTTCTTATTTACTCTAGCTTGATCACCTCATACTGCTCACAACTTGTTATTACCCATTGAACTTATTTCTTAGGATCTCCAGTCATTTGGGTCGGGTTACCATCATGAGAAACTCATTTTTCTATAGGAATTAGTCTCACATTATTGGATATATTATATACTTTCTCTCTAGCTAATCCATTTGCAAATGATCTACTAAACTTTTATCAGTGCGTACATGATCCACTCTTACATCTCCTTTAGAGACGAAGTCTCTAATAGTGATGTGCTTTATTCTAATTTGATGTCTCTTACCATTATAATAACGATTCTAAATTTTCGCAATAGTCACAGTACTATCACAATGGATCAACTCAATTGGCATAGGTTTTTCTCACACATGGATCTCAGATAACAAGCATTTTAACCAACTTGCTTCTTCACTAGAAGTTATTTATGGTATCATCTCAGACTTCATCGTGGACTGAGCCAGGATAATATGTTTTTTTATTTCCAAGATACAATGCCTCCAACTATATTGAATATATAACCAGTAGTTGCTTTGGAATCTTTGGATAATGTATTCCAATCTGCATCACCGTATCCTTAAAGTACAGTAGGAAGATTCTGATAATACAAACCTAGATTCACCTCTCTTTATGTTACTACATGACTCACTTAATAGATTTCTAATGCTCGTTACTTGCTCTACTAGTAAACCTGCAAAACAATCCTACAACATACACAATAACAAGTCTAGTATAATTTGTGGCACACCTAAGATTGCCAATGATGCTTGCATATTCTATTTGTCTGACACTTTCACTAGTGTTTTAAACAGATTCACGGTTGGATCGTATGGCGTGCTCATAGGTCTACAATCAAAGTAATTATATTTATTTAAGATCTTTTCCACATAATGTGATTGATCCAAAGGAATTTCTTTCTCAAATCTCGTAATCTTGATACCAAAAATTATGGTTGATCCTCTGAGGTCTTTCATATCAAAGTTGTTGCCCAAAAATGATTTCACATCATTAACGGTCTGAATGTTTGATCCAAATATGAGTAGATCATCTACATAGAGACATATGGTAATGCAAATGCGATTCTGATATTTTTAATAAACATATCCATCCCTTTCATTCACTTTATATCCATTCGATATTGTAGCGGTAAAAATCGCGAGTGTAAGCTATTGATTAACTTAACTCAGAGAAAACAGAGACGCCACCGCACTTTTATTTTATTCCAAAAGGAAAAGGAAAAAAGAGATAATAAATCCTAAAAATGAATCTAAAAGCAAAAAGCTAAGGAAACAAACAGAAAAATGGTAAGGGGTTGGTAACAAAATAGGAAGGTGTAAGTACCCAAAATGTCTGTGGTACTGCACGAGAGCCCTTTGAAATATTTATGCTTTTGGTTTGAAAATGGTTTGGTTAAATGAGAGTGAGAGGATGATAAAAGAATTAATTTTTTTAATTTTTTTGTGTTTAGAGAGGTTTACCACCTCATGCCTACGTACCCACAATGTGCAATGTAAGAAAAACCCCGTAGTACGTGGTACAAATAGTGAAAATTGTTTGGTTTTGATTGATTTTAAGAAGTGAAGACAATTTTTCATTTTCAAGTGGATATCCTCACAAATATACCATGATAATGAGGGCATAGACTCATACATCATTATGGGGAGGGCTCCAACTCGGATAAAATCGATGAATATGCCACTAAACCCCCACGAATGACAAGAGACTCAATTACATCAAACTATAGCCATGGAGATTGAGAGACTTGCACCCGACTAGAAAAAATGACTCATATTCTAAACTTGAAAATAAAACAAAAAGAATGCACAAAGGCACAAAACAACTTGAATGTGTTTGGTTCTTTTTAATTTTTGAATTGAGGTCAAAATTATTAAGTTCATTGACATTTATTAAAAAAAAAAGAAGAAGTAAAAGTCACTTGACAAAAGTCAAGAGTTGAATTATTAAAGTGGTGAGAATTTTAAAATAAGAATCCTTTGAAAAAGAGATGAAGTTTTGAAAATTGAAGAAAGGGAGGAGATAAAGAGGCTATCCTAAAAATAAAAGAAAAGAGATAAACGAGGAAAGATCTAACCAACTTGATGATGCTTCCAAGCATAAGCAAAAAGAGTTCCATCCTTATAAGAATAAGCTAGCAAGTGGCCAAATAAAGGCTAAGGTACCAACTCTATGATGATCAAAGCAAAGGGAATGTGTCATAGGATCTAAGTCCAAAACTCCAATTCCAATGCAAAGGATAGTAACCATAGTCCAAGATCAAGGTATCAAGTTTTTTAGAGGTTTAATCCTTTATTAATATTTTTGGTGTCCAAAGGACAAGGAAAAGAAAAGCACAAAATAAAAAATGACATAAACATAAACATGATAATGGATGATATAAAACATGATAAAGAGGAGAAGGGAGCAAGTAGAAAATCAAAGAGGATAGGGTGCAAGAAGAAAGTAAAATAGTAATATAGTAGTAATAATAATAATATATACGTAATAATGGTATGATGAACTTAATCATCCCAGAACCAAGAGAGTAACAAGGCACTTAGTGCCAAAACCAAAAAGGTAACATCGATTCCACTTAGTATCTTGCACTATAATGATTAATCGATGTAATTAGACCCAAATTCAATGAAGACTTGACAGAATATTGGGATACCCAAAGCAACTACGCATCAAGCTTCAAAATTCGTGGATCTAATGCAAATAATTAAGAAACATTGGGGGTGGCGCGACCAATCTAGGTCCGGTCCACGAAAGTGCAAGTATCCAATGGGATTTTTTTACTAGATAGGGACACATTTTGGTCTATGTTAAGCAACCGCCGAGTAATTTACGAAGTTATTACCCTACAAATGAGGCCGACCAATATAATATGTGTGCTAATACATGCGAGATGAATGATATGTAAATATTCATCCTAACACAATACTGCACAAAAATAAAGATGAATACCAAATTGAGTTACACTTATGATATTCTTTCATCTTTACGTTCAATCACTCATCTTGGTGGATTCAAGTGTGAAAATATATCATTAATTCAAAGCACCTAAAGTGAATTAAATAATTCACTTAAAGATAGATTTGAACTAATGAATATTATGTCCTCTAATCTACACCCAAAGTCCATTGAATAAGAAGAGAGTGGAAGAGGGAGGAAAAGAAGGAAAAATAGTCCCAAAACAGAGCCAAAAATCACTTATGGAACAATGTTAATCGATTAACACCTTGGTTAATCGGTTAACACAACAAAAATTTGAATCTAGTGTTAAAAATACATTGGCTAATCGATTAACATGTTTGTACTATAATTGGTTAATCAATTAACACTGCACCAGAAGAAAAATATTAGCTAAAATTTAACATGACCTTCTTTCAAAACATTTTCCAAACACCTTATGATCATGAACTGAGTTTGCACGAATTTTAAAGTGAAAAATATAGTAGAACCCTGCAATCAAACAATAATATATGATCCAAAGGATCAACAACAAGGAACACTAAGGACCGACATCATGGATGATGAAGGTGAAGGTGTAACAATGGTGTGAGATGAATTACAACTTCAAGGATTAGAACAACTCCAAATTACTCCATAAGTAAGCTTGATCTACTGAAATTGATGAAGAAAAATGAAAAGGATGAAGGTTTAGCTCAAAGATAGTCAAGAATTCCATGCAAATTCTTTATAACTTTCAAAGGAAGAAAATGAGCTTTGGTGAATTTTGTGGTTTGAGGAGCTTTGGAAAATTCTTTATAACTTTCAAAGGAAGAAAATGAGCTTAGGCTTGGGAATTTGGTGGAATGGAATTTGGCTTGGATAATCAAAATTAGGCTTGGAATTCAAATTTGGAGGGAAATTCATAAAAGAGTGGTGATTAATGAAGGTATATGGTGGGAAATGATCAAAGTGATATAGGGGAATTAAAATGATGTGATCTAGAATATTCCAATTGAGATCAAGGGCTGAGATGAGGCAGAATTAAAACCATTTTTCAAAATTCGCCCAGGTTAATCAATTAACCAAGCCAAAATTTGAATCTTCCCTTTCGTTTGATTGTATTGTTGTTGTTTCAGCTCGATTCTTTTGCGCGTCGAAGAAGGCATGGAAATAAACACATGAACCTTGGAATTCCTTGAATAATAATCAATAAAGACTTGATGAATCCTTGATCAGATAAATTGACACGATTACGGATCAAATTGGACTTTTTATCAGTGAAATTCATTCGAGTTGTGAGACTGCTATTTTTGGTGTTTTTAACATGTTCTTCCACTGAAAATGTTAATAAAAGAAAACAAAATAGTTTTGGATTTTAATTAAATGTCTGTAAAGATAAACAAATAAAGGCAAACAAAAGCAACAATGATCTCTTGTGAGGCATACCTGCAACCAAAAAGGATAGAAGAACCAATGTGTGATCTTGTTTGTATGAAATGATGCAAAATGAAAACAAAATCTTAGGGGGGAAATTAGGGTGTTACAGCTTCCCCTATTTAAGTTTCTTCAATATGGAGATACGAATATTGACATCTTTATTTCTATAAGACAAGAGAGACTTAAATATAGAAAACCCATTTTTTGGCCCTAATAGACCATGCTATGATATGAATATGATATGATATCCAAACCCAAGATCTCCGTGGGAAACATAGCACCACAAGAGGTAAACAAAAGCTTGGGAAATAAGAGGGAACTCCCGTTGGGGAATAACAACAGATAACAAGAGAGTTTACCAAGAAAATAAATCACTGGATAACCGAATCAACTTGGGGGAAAGATTGTGTTTGAAAATAAACATAACCAGAACAATACTCAACATGGAATGATAAAAATTCACTGGAGAAAGCATCAACCAAACAAAGTACTCAAATCCATAAAAATGGAAATAAACTAAGCTGAGAACAAATTATCTACTACCAGTCACTAGGTAGAGATACAAATAAAAAGGAGATTAAAACCACCTGTTACTTGTCACTGGGTAGAGGAAAAGTCAAAGATATTAGGAACAAAATTACCGACTACCAGTCATTGGGTAGATGAACCGAAATATATGAGGAACAAAATTACTGACTACCAACAAGGGTAGCATACCAAAATATATGATATTATTTTCTACTTGTCACTGGGTAGAAAATATGCAGATAATGAACTCAACTACCAATTACTGAGTTGGAGCAAAGCAAACAACTTGCAAAGGAATAACGAATATTACTGAGTAATAGAAACAAAGGTAACCAACTAAAATGGGATAAATATTATCTACTACCTGTCACTCGGTAGAAAATATGTAGATAATAGACTCAAAATGGAACAATTACCCACTGTCACGCAAGCGATAACTTAATTCCAAAGTAATCTACCGAATAAGAGGAGAAAACTACCCACTACCACACATGTGATAGCTTAATTCTAAAGTAATATACTCAATAAGGGGACTAAAGTTCAATCCAAGAATAAGTTGGAGAGAAACGGTCAAACAAGACTCATCCCGAGGAGGAAATATCTCAACTGGGGAAAATTCCATCCAGATAATAAACTAGGGAGAAAACTGAATAAAAATCATCCACGAGGAACAAACACAGTGGGGAATTAGAAAGGATAAACACTTTCTGCTTAATGTTCAACATTTTATACTTGAGAGGAGACAACACAGACATTCTGTGGGGGAAAAACAACAACAAAGAGCGGGGAACAAGATGTATCAAAGAATGCAAAAATGCAAACATATGATGCTATGCATAAAGAAAATGTATGAATATGCTGACAAAACAGACATAAAGATAAGCAACAGGTGACCTAAACACCACAACAACCGGATACTAGCCTAATCCCAAAGCAAAACTGTTGGGAATCATGCCGGAGATTCAACTTGAAAAATCCCGCGGGGGATAAACAAAAGCCATCAAGGGAATATAATCCCACTACAAGTCTTAACTCATGATGAGGAGATACTACTAGGGATCCAATCCCATAAATCAATTTTCAATAAACCACAAAGGGGATAATAAGAATTTCACTCTGGGGGATTAACATGTTGGGAAAACACCAACAACACAAAATATTCCGCACTCTTTGGGAAAAAGAGAAAATGTCCCTTTAAACTCCAACGAGGATAATAAATATCCTTACAACTCTGTTGAGGAACAAATGAGGATCTACCTGTGGTTCAAATAAAGCAAAACCTACTAAGGTGACAAACATCAATCATCAACTCTGCAAAAGGAATACCACAATGCTGATGAAAGGTAACAATCTGCTGGGGATATGGAAACATTTCCACAATCCTTGCTGGGGACAGAGATATTCCTATTAAGAAGTAAGCTATGAGCATGTCTTTCAATAAACATCAATCTATGAGAGGGATAATCAACATATCACACCTATTCCTCTTGGGGAAAGGATGCAAGACTTGCTGAGGATTAAATATGAGCATTCCTGAAATCATTACATGCAGATCTACTAGGGATATGAGAGGAAGACCTATTGGGATTATCCATCAATAAAATTTCGGACTTGCCGATCCTCGTGGGGATATCATAAGATAACATAATATCTAAAAGGGAAGTTGTAAGGGATTTTAAATCAAAACCCAACACTAGGTAAGAGAAAACCTATCAATTGACTGCTATACCAATACTTCTGTCAGGGGCCATAACCAACTCAAGCTAAGGAACAAAAAAGAACTCGGTTGAAGATTCCTGTAAAAGAAAAATTACTTCTCAAATCAATAACAATTTTGTTGAGGAAGAGATCAAAGCTCAGTTGGGGATACTCATACAGCAAACACTCTTCGATCTATTCACTACTGGAGAAGAAAAATCACTAATATTTCAAAATGCCAGGACTGCTCGGTTACTCTGTTTAGAGAAACAGCCAGATCAAACCTGGCTTTGGGAGAGGCAAGTTATACATTTCAAGACTTTGTCGTCCCTAGAATAACTGTTGACATTCCTTTCTTATTCATAAATCAAGAAAAATGTTTTTATAATCTTCAAAAGTTCAAATTATTAAATTTGTTTAAAAAATTATCATAAAAAATAAATGAATTTTTCTAAACATAAACAATATAAATTTTCGACAAGGTGTGTATTGACCTGCTATGTTGAAAGATTGCATAGAATTTGCCAAAGGATGTCAACAATGTCAAGTTCATGCTGGCATCCAACATGTTCCTGCAAGTGAATTACACTCTATAATAAAACCTTTGCCTTTCATAGGATGGGATTTGAATTTGATTGGAGAAATTCGACCAGCATCTTCAAAAAATCATAAGTACATTTTGGTAGGGATTAACTATTTATCCAAATGAGTCAAAGAAATTCCATTGCCAAATGTTGATCAAGAAGATGTAATTGAATTTATTCAGAAACATATCATATATAGATATGGCATCCCATAAACAATCACTACATATCAAGGGTATGTATTTACTAGTCGAAAGATGCAGCAGTTTGCCACAAAAATGGGTTTTAAACTTTTGACATCTACATTTTATTACGCCCAAGCCAATGACCAGGTCGAAGCAACGAATAAAATAATTATTGGTTTGATAAAAAAACATGTGGTTAAGAAGCCAAGAAATTGACATAAGACATTAGACCAAATCCTTTGGGCATGTCGAACTTCACCGAAAGAAGCAACCAATACTACCCCGTTTCGACTTACTTATGGGCACGACCCGGTTTTTCCCCTTGAAATTTATATTCAGTCCACGAGAATTCAAAGGTACCATGAGATTCCAGCTGAAACCTATTGGATTATGATGCTAGATGAATTAGTTGACCTGGACGAAGAAAGACTTCATGCCTTAGAGTTATTAGAAAGGAAAAAGAAGAGGATAGAGAAATCCTATAACAAAAAGCTCAAATTGAAAACCTTTTCAGTTGGTGAATTAGTGTGGAAAGTCATATTACCTATGGATCGAAATACTAGATCCTTAGGGAAATGGTCACCCAAATGGGAGGGCCCTTTCCAAGTTACAAAAGTGTTTAGTAACAATGCGTATGAGATTCATGAGATTGAAGCTGATTTAAGAGTCTTTAAAGTAAATGGGAAATATATAAAAAGATATAGGCCAATACTTCAAGAGATTCATATAAGAAAATAAAGATTTCATTGATAATCAACTGGGCCGTAAAAGACCTACAATTACAGAAGTCTAAAAACATGGTTTAACAACCAAAAGAAAAGAAAACCTAGACTTCAACATGCTCCTAAGTGAGGGAATTGAGGTAATTCATCCAGTCTTCATCAGCTTCATCATCATTGTAACACCCCCCTTCTATACCCCAAATGAACAATTAAATCATTTAGGCACATATTAAAAATTCCATCAGAGTAATATTTGATACATGATATAAAAGGAGCAATGCCACATTATACTTGAATATTTAAAACATACAACACCTGCGCATTAAGATATGCAACAAACGGGGTAACTTGCAAACATGAAGGATTTCATCCTTACACCCGTATTCATATAATTCAAATAACAACAGAAACCACATAACAATTTCAAACTTATATACTTATCAAAAATATATCCAAGAGTTTGAATCACCAAAATAATGCCATGTTTACATAAAACATCTATCATCAAAATACATATACAATGCATTCACAAAAAGGCATAAAGCCGACCCTAGCTACCCGATACTACATATCAGAGCCGACCGACCAAAAGATGAAGACGAGCTTCACAAAAATATCATCCCGCAACCTACTCTGCAATGCCTCGTAGAGCATCATAAAACAGCAGAAGGGTGAGAAACATTATCATAATAACATTACATATAATTACATATCTCAACATATAAAATGTACATAAAACATATTGTCACCACAATTCATTCCTTATCACCTATACACATCGCAACGTGTACATCAATACCAATCAAACATATTAATTACGAACAATTCACCAATTCACATAAACTTATATTATTTATGTTTATTCCTCAATTCTATTCATTCCGCATAAACATACGTCTAGCTATGTTTAATCACACATATACATTACAAATGTATAAATCACATACATATACATATATCAAACATGCATATATATAAATAAGTATGTTTCATCACACATATTATCATCTCTATAATACTCTAAATAAACATAATGCAACTCATAGAGACCGACACACGACTCTATGCAGATGCAATGCGGTACCAACTCAACATTTCGACAGGTTCACTCAGGAACCAAATGGAATCATCGCCTTTTACCTAAAGTAACTCCCCATCGGGCACACGATGTTCCCCATTGCTCACACCCCACATGGGCACACAATGTTTATGGATTTCTCACACTCCACACGGCCACACAATCCGATTGCTCACACCCTACATGGGCACACAATCAATGTGAATAAATCACCCATCTCTCACACCCCACACGGGCACACGATGTTTCTGGATTGCTCACACACCACATGGGCACACAATCCGATCGCTCACACCCACATGGGCACACGATCTTGTTGTAGTCATCACTCACACTCCACATGAGCACACGATGCTACAACAGATTCATAAAGAATCCCACGACACAAGAATGCATACATCATGCTTTACATGCAAATTGACACACAACATTCTTGAAAATGCATACCTTATTCTCAACATAATTATGCACTCAACTCATTCAATTAATATACATTTGCATACAATTCAAGCAGTGTATTCATTTGCCAACGGCCACAACATCACCTTGAACTCACAATTCCATAATTAACTTATTTACATTTTATCGGAAAAGTCGGTTGAAAGTCGGCTAAACATTACATTTCTTAGCATCATTAGTTTATACACATTTCTATCTTCGAATCGATATAAGGAACACAAAAAACGGATACCCGAAACTAAAGCTAAGGATTAAAACACAATATTCTCAAACAACCTACAGGCTCGCTGAGCGTCCTCTCGCTCGCTGAGCGAGAATTTCCCTGGAACTTTCGCTGAGCGAGGAATAGCTCGCTGAGCGACCACTGCGATTTCTAGAATTTCTCAGCTTCGTGACAGTCAACCTAAACCCATCCAAACCTCCAAAATACTTCCATAAACATGTTTAATAACATATTCTAGCTATCATACTTTGATTACAACGATTTCTAACCGATTAATCCACTAATTTCTCACATTTTCTCTAAAACCCTAACTATTCATCTTCTTTAAACTTCCAACAAAACCAAAACTCAACCAATCAAACACATACATAATCATACACAATATCAAGATAACAATGCTTATCACCCTTACCCAATTATTTCATCTACGCGGAGCAATCTTGATCAAAACCTAGCTTTTTTCTTCTTTTTCTCCTTCTTCTCCTTTCTTTCTCTTCTATTTCCTTTCTATCTCTTTTCTTTCTCTTTCTCACACTTATATTCCTTTCTCTCTATTTTCTATTCTTTCTCTTACTAACTATTTTCTCCACCAAATATCATTTTTCTCACAAAAATATAATTCCATCTAATTCTAACTTATTACTAATTAGTAAATGTCTAAAATACCCTCTTATCCAATTTTACCCGAAGATTCACAAAATGGTACAATCACATATCACACCAACATATCACATTAATTCCTAAACATATCATATCATCATGATAATTTCACAAATAAAACAATTATCATTCAAATAAAACAAAAGACTCAACAAAAATTGGGAAAATCGAATCGGGGCGTTACAACTCTCCCCCACTTTAGAAATTTTCGTCCTTGAAAATATTACCTGATCCAAACAACTCCAGATACGACTCGCGTATCCTACTCTCCAATTCCCTAGTCATATTGCCTTCCGCAGTGCCTCCCCACGCCACTTTCATAAGCGCAATATCTTTGCCTCTTAGCTTCTTGATTTCACAATCCAAAATCCTAACCGACAAAGATTCCACCGTAAGGTTATCTCTTACTTCAACCTCGTGCATGAGAATAACATGTGACGGATCCGGAACATACTTCCGAAGTTGCGAAACATGGAACACATCATGAAAATTGGAAAGATTCGGAGGCAACGCCACACGATTAGCCACAACACCCACTCGTGCAGTAATCTGATACGGCCCAATAAAACGAGAAGTCAACTTCTTCGACTTCAAAGCACGATCCACACCCATAACCGTTGTAACTCTCAAGAACACATGGTCGCCTTCCTGAAACTCAAGATCCTTCCTTCTCTTGTCATGATAACTCTTTTGTCTACTTTGAGAAATTATCATCTTCTCCTGAATAAACTTTAATTTTTCCGTCGTTTGTTGTACTATCTCCGGTCCAAATACCGTTCTCTCTCCGGTTTCATGCCAACACAAAGGTGTTCGACATCTCCGACCATACAAAGCCTCAAATGGTGCCATACCAATACTCGAATGAAAACTGTTATTATAGGTGAACTCAATCAACGCTAAATAACTATCCCAAACACCACCTTGCTCTAGCACACAAGCACACAACAAATCCTCCAACGATTGAATTGTCCTCTCGGTTTGACCACCCATTTGCGGATGGTAAGCCGAACTCAATCTTAGCTTAGAACCCAAAGCCTTTTGTAAGCTTTCCCAAAACCTAGATGTAAATCTAGGATCTCTATCTGATAAAATACTCTTAGGAACTCCATGAAACTTCACAATCACAGAAACATAAATCTCGGCGAGCTTCTCCAAAGAATAACTAATATCAATCAGAATAAAGTAAGCAGATTTAGTAAGCCTATCCACAATTACCCAAATAACATTATGACCTCTTTGCGTATTCGGTAAACCCGTAACAAAATCCATCAATATACTATCCCATTTCCATTCCGGAATATCCAACGGTTGCATCAAACCACTAGGCTTCTGATGTTCTACCTTAGACTTATGACAAGTCAAACACGCATAAACAACATGAGCTACATCTCTCTTCAATCCAGACTACCAAAAGATCCTCTTCAAATCTTGATACATCTTAATCGCTCCCGGATGTATACTTAAATTATTCCAGTGTCCCTCTTCCAATATCATCTTTTCCAACTCCTCATCATCGGGAATACAAATACGACCACGGAATCTCAAAACTCCCAAATTATCAACCTTGAAATCCTCATTCTCATTCATCATCAAATCAACAAATTTCAAATCCAACTTTTGCTTTTCACAAACGGTTGCAAGAAAATCATTCGTAACACGTAGCATACCAAGTCTCACACTTCTCGGCATCATCTCGCAAACCAAACTCAAGTCTCTAAAATTCTCCAAAAGTTATCATTCCCTTATCATCAATGCGGACATATGTAACAACTTACGACTCAAGGCATCGGCCACCACATTCGCCTTACCCGGATGGTAATTCAAACCAAAATCATAATCCTTCAAAAGTTCTAACCATCTCCTTTGTCTCATGTTCAATTCCTTTTGATCGAATAAATATTTCAAACTTTTGTGATCACTAAAAACTTCGAACCTCGCACCATAAAGATAATGCCTCCAAATTTTTAGAGCAAAAACCACGGTCGCTAATTCTAAATCATGCGTAGGATAATTCTTTTCATGCACCCTCAATTGTATTGAAGCATAAGCAACAACTTTTCCATCTTGCATCAAAACACCACCTAACCCAAACAATGAAGCATCACAAAACACCACAAATGGTTCCGTCGGATTCGGCAAAATCAAGATCGGAGCCGTTGTTAACCTTCTCTTAAGTTCCATGAAACTCTCTTCACAATGAATATCCCAAATGAAAGCCTTTCCTTTTCAAGTCAATTGCGTTAACGGAAGTGCCAACTTTGAAAATCCTTCAATAAATATCCGATAATAACCCGCCAAGCCTAAAAAGCTTCGAATCTCCGTAACCGATCTAGGAACTTCCCATTGCATTACCGCATCAATCTTTGATGGATCAACACTAATACCACCATCGGAACTAACATGCCAAAGAAAACTTACCTTCGACAACCAAAACTCGCACATTGACAACTTAGCATACAATTGTTTCTCTTTCAAAATTTGTAACATAATCCTTAAATGCTCTTCATTCTCTTCTTGAGACTTAGAATAAATCAAAATGTCGTCGATGAACACAACCACAAAACGATCCAACTGTTCATGGAAAATACGATTCATGTATTCCATAAACACACCCGACGCATTAGAAACTCTGAATGGCATCACAAAATACTTGTAATGACCATACCGTATCCTAAAAGCCGTCTTTTGAATATCCTCCTCTTTCACACGAATCTGGTGGTATCCTGATCTAAAATCAATCTTACTAAAAACACACGCACCAACCAATTGGTCCATCAAATCTTCGATCCTCGGAAGCGGATACTTTTTCTTAATTGTCACCTTGTTCAATTGTCGATAATCAATACATAACTGCATACGTCCATCCTTCTTCTTTACCAACAATACCAGCGCACCCTAAGGAGAAACACTCGGCCTAACAAACCTATTGTCTAGCAAGTCATTCAACTGCTTCTTCAATTCTACCAAATCTGAAGCTGACATACGATACAGTGTCATCGAAATCGGTATAGTACCCGAAACTAGATCAATAGAAAACTCAACTTCTCTTTCCGGCAGTACATCCTTAATATCATCCGGAAACACTTCTGGAAAATCACACACCACTGGAAACCTACTTATCTCCACTTCACTTTCCACTGACAACGATGCAAACAAACCAAACAATTGAGCTTCATCCACTAAACGTTTCTTCAACTCTTTCGTGGATAGGAAACTCTCTTCTTCATCATCATCCAAAGAAGGAAACCTTACTAACTTATGATAGCAATCTATATGAACTCGATTAAACTGCAACCAGTTCATACCCAAGATCATGTCCAAACCTTCCAACGACAAACAAACTAAATCCATAACAATTGTTTTACCATACATGGTCAAAGAACAACTTACACACACCAAAGAAGTAGTTACCGACCCTGAAGCAGGAGACTCAATAACCATCTCACCACCCCAAGAATACATAAACAAATTCAAACGCTTAGCGCACTCAAGAGAAATAAACGAATGAGTTTCTCCCGTATCTATAATAGTAACTAAAGGCGTACTATTAATAAAGCATGTACCTTTAATCAAACGGTCTGCACTAGTAGTATCCTTCCCTGCTAATGCAAACACCTTTCCGCCTGCCTGAGCTTGCTTCGGCTTAGTACACTTAGTACTAATGTGACCAACTTACCCACAATTGAAGCACTTCACAACATTCCTCCTACACTCGGTAGTAGCATGTCCAAGGCCTCCACAGTTTGAAAATTTCACAATATTCTTCCCACACTCAAAAGACTTGTGGCCTAAATCGCCACACTTGTAACACTTAACAGGACTAGAACTCCCTCCACCAGATCTCCTATCAAAGTTTCCCCTATGTTTTCCCTTATTAGCGGGTGTCACATAAGGCCCACTTCTAGCTTGTTGCTTCCCTTTCCTCTCATTCACACTCTTGTAATGTGTAGAACGAGCTCTGTTATCTTCTTAAAAAATTCTACAACATTAAGTCAAATCTGAAAACCTTCTAATTCTCTGATATCCCACAACTTGCTTAATCTCAGGACGCAAGCCATTCTCATACTTAATGCACTTAGAAAACTCAGCAGTAGCAGCAACATAATGAGGATGAAACTGAACCAATCCCACAAACTTAGCAGTATAGTCAACCACTGACATACCACCTTAATTCAGCTCAAGGAATTCCATCTCCTTCTTTCCCTTCACACACTAAGGGTAGTACTTCCCTAAGAACTCAGTACGGAAAACTTCCCAAGTTATCTCTTCATCCTCCTCCTCAAGAGCTTGACTTCTACCGACCCACCAATCATCGGCTTCTTCCTTCAGCATGTGAGAACCAAGCCTCACCTTAATCTCTTCAGCACAGTCCATGACTCTGAAGATTCTTTCAATCTCCTTCAACCAATTCTGAGCACCATCAGGATCAAATCTTCCTTTGAAGACCGGCAGTTGATTCTTTCTGAACTCATCATTAGCGTTCACATTCGGCGCTCCCTGCACCGCCCTAGCCATTGCTTCCAAAGCAGCAGCCATATCATTGTCATTCCTACCAGCCGTATTCTGATCATTCCCAAAGACAACAACAAGATTAACCAAAAGTTTAATCATAACAACATCAAGACAGACACAACTGACTCGAACACTGGCTCTGATACCACTTAATGTAACACCCCCTTTTTATACCCCAAATGAGAAATTAAATCATTTAGGCACATATTAAAAATTCCATCAGAGTAATATTTGATACATGGTATAAAAGGAGCAATTCCACATTATACTTGAATATTTAAAACATACAACACCTGCTCATTAAGATATGCAACAAACGGGGTAACTTGCAAACACGAAGGATTTCATCCTTACACCCGTATTCATATAATTCAAATAAAAGTGAAAACCACATAACAATTTCAAACTTATATACTTATCAAAAATATATCCAAGAGTTTGAATCACCAAAATAATGCCATGTTTACATAAAACATCTATCATCAAAATACATATACAATACATTCACAAAAAGGCATCAAGCCGACCCTAGCTACCCGGTGCTACATATCAGAGCCGACCGACCAAAAGATGAAGACGAGCTTCACAAAAATATCATCTCGCAACCTACTATGCAATGGTTCGTAGAGCATCATAAAACAACAGAAGAGTAAGAAACATTATCATAATAACATTGCATATAATTACATATCTCAACATATAAAATGTACATAAAACATATTCTCACCACAATTCATTCCTTATCACCTATACACATCGCAACGTGTACATCAATACCAATCAAACATATTAATTACGCACAATTCACCAATTCACATAAACTTATATTATTTATGTTTATTCCTCAATTCTATTCATTCCGCATAAACATACGTCTAGCTATGTTTAATCACACATATACATTACAAATATATAAATCACATACATATACATATATCAAACATGCATATATACAAACAAGTATGTTTCATCACACAGACTATCATCTCCATAATACTCCAAATAACCATATGCACATTCATGTTTATTTATGCATATCATAATTAAAATGATAAAATAAAACTCATAGAGACCGACTCACGACTCTATGCAGATGCAATGCGGTACCGACTCAACATTTCAGCAGGTTCACTCAGGAACCAAATGGAATCATCACTTGTTACCTAAAGTAACTCCCTGTCGGGCACACGATGTTCCCCATTGCTCACATCCCACATGGGCACACAATATTTATGGATTGCTCACACCCCACACGGCCACACAATCTGATTGCTCACACCCTACACGGGCACACAATCAATGTGAATAAATCACCCATCGCTCACACCCCACACGGGCTCACGATGTTTCTGGATTGCTCACACCCCACATGGGCACACAATCTGATCGCTCACACCCCACATGGGCACACGATCTTGTTGTAGTCATCGCTCACACTCCACATGAGCACACGATGCTACAACGGATTCACAAAGAATCCCACGGCACAAGAATGCATACATTATGCTTTACATGAAAAATGACACACAACATTCTTGAAAATGCATACATTATTCTCAACATAATTATACACTTAATTCATTCAATTAACATATATTTGCATACAATTCAAGCAATGTATTCATTTTCCAACAACCACAACATCACCTCGAACTCACAATTCCATAATTGACTTATTTACGTTTTATCAGAAAAGTCGGGTGAAAGTCGGCTAAACATTACATTTCTTAGCATCATTAATTTCTACACATTTCTAGCTTCGAATCGATTTAAGGAACACTAAAACGGATACCCGAAACTAAAGCTACGGATTAAAACACAATTTTCTCAAAAACCTACAGGCTCGCTGAGCGCCCTCTCGCTCGCTGAGCGAGAATTTCCCTGGAACTTTCACTGAGCGAGGGATAGCTCGTTGAGCGACCACTGCGATTTCCAGAATTTCTTAGCTTCATGATAGTCAACCTAAACACATCCAAACCTCTAAAATACTTCCATAAACATGT
The DNA here is from genome assembly GCA_963966055.1 of Lathyrus aphaca. Taxonomy (NCBI): domain Eukaryota; kingdom Viridiplantae; phylum Streptophyta; class Magnoliopsida; order Fabales; family Fabaceae; genus Lathyrus; species Lathyrus aphaca. Next base: position 303,486,898 of record OZ014523.1, on the reverse strand, counting down.
TCAACAACATATTCTAGCTATCATACTTCGATTACAACGATTTCTAACCGATTAATCCACTTATTTCTCACATTTTCTCTAAAACCCTAACTATTCATCTTCTCTAAACTTCCATCAAAACCAAAACTCAACCAATCAAACACATACATAATCATTCACAATATTAAGATAACAATGCTTATCACCCTTACCCGATTATTTCGTCTACGTGGAGCAATCTTGATCAAAACCTAGCTCTTTTCTTCTTTTTCTCCTTCTTTTCCTTGCTTTCTCTTCTATTTCCTTTCTATCTATTTTCTTTCTCTTTCTCACACTTATATTCCTTTCTCTCTATTTTCTATTCTTTCTCTTACTAACTATTTTCTCCACCAAATATCATTTTTCTCACAAAAATATAATTCCATCTAATTCTAACTTATTACTAATTAGTAAATGTCTAAAATACCCTCTTATCCAATTTTACCCGAAGATTCACAAAATGGTACAATCACATATCACACTAACATATCACATTAATTCCTCAACATATCATATCATCATAATAATTTCACAAATAAAATAAAAGACTCCACAAAAATTGGGAAAATCGAATCAGAGCGTTACAATTATCATCTGGATGCTCATTCTTGGGAGGCTCCTTTGTGGGAGAGGTTGTCCTAATCTCCTTAGTCCTGGGAACAAATGACTACCCCTACACGAGGAGAAGGGTTCTTCTTCTTTATTGTGCTCTTCCCCTGTGTGCGTGAAACAGTGCCATCCACCTTCTTTGCAGAATTCTCCATTTTGTTGTGATGAAGAAGATGTATTGAATAAGGGTTATTTATAGGAGAAATGCGTACGTGCTGATTGACCAGATAAAAATCATCCAAAAAGCACGTAATGTCTTCCTTGATAATAACATCCTAAAATGGCTTTCTAGCTCCAATGATTGATTGGTAACTTGTGCCACATAAGTATGAGGCATTGAAAGCTGAAACTCCACCGCCATAATCAAGGGTAAAACAATAATGCTTTGACCTAAATTTAAGTTAGAATTTTTCTGACTAATAGGTTGTTTTAATTGCCAAATAAAAAAAATCATTACTTATGCAGAAAAAGAGAATGCAAGTCGAAAGTAATTAAAAATCATAAATTAAAATAAGGCAATGATGCCCTAAATTGTCATTACATAAATGCCACATCAGGGCCTAAAGGAAAATACACAAAGAGGGAAACACAAAGCCCTAAGATATGACAAAAGTCGTTGAAAATCAGAAAGGGAGCTTCAATTGTAATTGAAGAAAATTATGATGGTTGATTAGAAAGAGGTTTTCACAGAAGGCCTTGTCAAGTTTGGCTGCAGCAAGCTCTTTGTTGAGCATCTCAGTAGTGCCGATAAGGTCAATAGTGCATTTCAATTCAGTAGCAAGCTCAGTACTGTTGACCTGAGTTAGCTCAAGGTTGCTATGCTTAGCCTCAACAATTTTCTTTTGAGTTCTTCAAGCTCTTCTTACCAAATTTCAAGGGCTAAGTTATTGGAAGCTATTTGCTTTTCCCTCTTAGCCTTGATGCCCTCTAGCCTTTCAACTTCATTCTTAGATTCCCTAGCCCGATCCCACGTATTACCACTCTTGACTCTAGTTTTCTGAATGATATCTTCAACCTTTGGAGATAACTTGAGATCATCAGACATCTGGTTCACGAGAGTACTTAGCTCCATAATGGCATTAGAGATCTTGGGATCAAGGGTCGAGAGGTCCAGTTGTTGAAATGTGTCTCTCAGGTAGAAGCAGGCAGTGGGGTCTGCGTCCAAAGTAGTGCGAATATCCCTCTTGAAGATTTTGTCCTTTATTTTCTTAAGGATTGGACCAACAAAATCATCAGGAGCAGAGGGCCCAGGAGCTGTCGAAGAGCTTCTTCCAGAAGAGACAAGGCTCTTCTTAATCTTTAGCCTAGCATACTCCCTGGGGTTTGACCACTTCAGAGCTGTCATTTGGTCCCCAACCGCAAGAGTCAAATGTTGGAAGTTAAGAGTTTGTTGGGAAGCTCCCTCAAGCAAGGTTGGTTGAGTCTTTTCAGGCTTTGTTTCTTGTTCAGCCTCATCCTTGTCCTGATCATCATCATCTTCTTCCTCTTCATTTTTCTCCTCCTGCTCAGGATCATCCAGGACTTTGTCTTGAGCAGTAGCTTGGGGATTATTCGCAATCTCTGGCTCTCTACCTTTTGGGCTAGAGGAGGCAGGAACTTCACTCTCTTTGTCATTTTCTTCTTCTTCAGCAACAAAGGCTATGTCCATCTCCTTAATAAGCCTTCTTGTCTGGCCAGCAAAGTCCTTGCCAAAATCATTCTCATACTCACGTTCTGAAAAGTCAATATGAGACTGCTGAGTAGCTATTTTAGCAGGAGAATTTTTTGCAGCTTCGACTGTTGGAGGAAGGATAGCTGCCATATTCATAGGTTGGTTAATCTCACCCAAAGAGCTATAACCAGAGCCAAAATCATAATCTGGGTGATAAGTTGGCTCACCTTGGCTGTTCAGAAGAACTGTAGGAATATGAGTAGTCATCGAAGGATGTTGAGCAACGTCTGCCCTAGTCTGTTGGTAAGAAAAAAAAGTTAAGTCGAGGTTGTGAGAAGAGATTAAAAAGGGATAAAATTCCAAGCTAAGCACCTTATTCTCTTCACCACCAGTACTGGAGTTGGGACTCTCAGGAGGGCCTGCAGTAGGTTTCGCCATGGGAGTGGGAAGTTTAGCTTCGACACCACCCTCAGTGGGTGCCTTTCTCTAAATTTTGGCCACCTTGGATGAAGGTTGGCCAACAACACTAGGAGACTGTTCAGTCTTCCTCTTCCTCTTGAGGGGTTGTTCCTCAGGGGATTCATCATCGTCTGCAGGGGTAGCAGCGATTGAAGCCTTTTTCCTTTTTTTGGTGACGTTGAAGGCTTTTTGGTTGACTAAGATAAAGACCAAACATTAGGAGGCGAGTGCATGTGAAGTTGCAGAAAATAGGGTTATGAAATACCTTAGTGCCTTCTTTGTTTTTAGGTTGTATTACCACGCCTTTGTTGGCAGTGGTTCTTCTGGTAATTTTTGAAAATAGTAGAAGCAAATTGTTATGAGTTAATACTTGATTACTCGGTAAGGGGTAAATGAAAACCTCAAACCTTCATATATGTCGGATTCGACATGAACGTCTTCGAGCCCTATATGAAGGTGCCTTTGAAACTGTCCAGTGTGTGCTTAGTCGCAACCACTTTTTGAGCTTTCGTCTGAGACTACTGTCAAAGGATTTTAATTGAATCTCCACAGACGAACCAGTCTGGAAATGGAGGGGCAAGGGCCACTCCAAAATCAGCAGTAGGAAGTCGAGGGAATTTTGGAGGAAAAAGTTGAAAAACCACCTCATACCGCCTCTCACGAGGAACGTTTGGAGGGATTTTCAACTTATCCATCTTTTGTAAAAACTTCTCCTTCAAAGTGACAACAGCCTCACGAACGGTTCGACTAAGATCATCTAGTCGATAGACAGTTTAAAAGTATTTTTGGAAAGCTTGTATCTCTTGAATGTGAGCAGACTTACTTTTCTTGACCTTCTCCTGCACATTAACAAAAGCAAGGTCAAGTTGGGCAGAAAATTCAGTGGCAGTGAAAACGTTCTCACTGTAGTACTTGCGCAACCAATCATTAAAGAGATGGATGCGTTGGGTCGAAGGTCGAAAGAAGACATGAGACAGGACTGCCTTCTGGGATTCCCATCTGGAAAAGAGTTCAGTAATATCATCCTCGTCAAAAATATTGTTGTATAAAATGACCTATCCTTTTTTATCATAGAGGCATCTGGGGTAGCTCTGACTCAGTCCAAACTTCCTAGAAACCAAATTTTGATAATTAGCAATGAGGATTGTGTCGGGTTTTTTGCCATTCAGCCTGTAAACAAAGAATCTCGAAATTAAAAAGGCTTCCCAAATTCCAACAGAGTCCATGTGAAGTTTCTTTGTGGGGGAGTTGGGGAAAGCCCTAGTGAACCATTTGGGACCACACTTTCTTCTAGCAAAGGGAGATATGGACGGTGTAAAATCACATTGATGTGCAAACATCATCATAAAACTAGAAAAATCCCCTTTTAGGGTTTCTCCTTTTTCATTAGGAGAGAGCTTGGCTAGTCAAACACCCTCAATGCTCACAAATCTGATCTCCTCATCAACATTCCCTTTTCTGGGAAGCACAAGCTCAAAGGTGGCATTTAGCCAAAGTTAAAGGAGCCAGAGAGGACCACTTAGATTCATGGTACCATAGTCGTTGTCTGGGTTCCTCAATTGAGTCACTCCTTCACTAAGAGACTGGCCAAGATAAGTTCACTTAAGCAAACATTTTTGTTGTTGTGAAGCTGGTTTGGCAAAGGAAGATATTTCTTCACCAGCTGTAAAGATGATCACTCGACTCTATGTGTTTGGTTGGATAGATACTGCAAGCATACAGGTGATCGTGTAGAATGTTTTCCGGGACTCTTAGGGACTCTATAGGATCCGAAGCTGAATTTAATGCAGAAGTCATTCTGAAGAAAATACCAACCTAAAGGTTCGATCTCACACTCTCGCGCTATTGATCGAGCCACGACCGAGAACCCCAAGATTTTTCTCTCGCTCTCTCTATAGTTACATGACATCTTTTTAAAGGTGGATAAGATTGAAAAGAAATACCTAAAGTGCTCTCGTTGTGTTTAGGTTCCAGTGTCTTGTGCCTACTATCTGACGCGTACCTCAAACTCTCGCTTTATTAGACTCGTCTTAGTGCATTCCTCACTCTCGTGACAGAACGCTGGTAAGCATCCTCTCACTCTCACGACAAGACTACCTAAATTAAACTTAGAACTCAAAACAAAAATTTCAAGCATTAAAAATATGTCGGTTATCCTACGGAGTCCCGTTGAGACGACGATTCTCAAACTACGGGCTCATGCAAATCTAGACTAGAATAGTTGATTTTAAAGTTTATATAATTAAGTTAACAAATTTAGTAACATACATAACTGATTGATTTTAAGAAAATTCGATTTTAAGCTTTTTATGAAAAAGTGCTTATAGACATAAACAAGAATATAAGTATACAAAATGTAGTAAAGTAAAGTGCAGTAAATTCAAGAAAGCAATAATTAAATAACCTGTAATAAAAACGAAATAGAACTTTATTAATCTTGAGAAACTATCCAAGTACAAGCGAAACGGAAAAAACGCTTACAATTGTGTATTAACCACTTGATGTGAGCGATTAATACTTTGGCTAGTAATATGGCTAGATCTGGTGAAAATTTGGCAGCGCTTCTGCAAGGTATTTAGACGTATTATTCCCCTCTCTTTCATTCTAGTGCAATCACATTAAGCTCATTATCCCCTTGCTTACATGGTAATCAAACCTGTTAGTGTGATCTCTTAATTCAACATTTTTTTCTTTCTCTTTCTTGCTTTTTTTCTTCTTATGAATTTCAAGATTATGATCTTTTGGGCTAAGTGATCGGGTGAAGATCACCTAACTTAGTGAGAACAGGACTTTAATTCATATTTTTCTATGAAAACTCATAAACAATTTTTTTCTTTTTCAGAGTTCCACACATATTTGCATCAGTTCGTTACTTAGTTCGCGTAAGGGATGGTGCTGACTGCTCAAATAAACTAATAGAGAAAAAGATTAAAAGAAACTAAGAACAAGGTCTCGGCATAATAAGTATCTAAAATAATATTGCATAATGGGAATCTAAGGTGTATAGACGGTACTGATGTTGACAAAACTTTCCTGAGTCTATCTACCTAGCCTAAATCAACCTATACTAAGTGTGTCCCGCCTTATTGAATCGAGAAAAAATTTAAATTTTTGGGGAATTTCAAACTATGTGAAAACATAAGGTAAGCGACGACTCAAACAAGCATGTGACTCGATAATTTAAAAAAGTAAAAGAAACTATCCTATTAAAGCATGAAGTGACATAAATCAATAAATAAAAGCAGTAAACGACTCCTCCCCCACACTTAAATCAAACATTTTCCTCAATATTTTAATTTAAAGTGAAGAGGAAGGGAGTGATGGAACCTAGTGAGAAATTAGGGGCGACGAGAACGGCCTCGGTGTAACAGCCCGGGCCCCTCGCAAGGCAATCCCGGCACTGCCACCTCACGATCTTCTCTACCCCCCTCACTAGTAGAGTTTTTGCCTTCCGTGGGAATCAAACCCTGTACCCTGGGGTTCAAGTACATGTTCATTCTATTCCCACTACCAATTGAGCTAGTAGCTCAATTGGTAGTGGGAATAGAATGAACATGTACTTGAACCCCAGGGTACAGGGTTCGATTCCCACGGAAGGCAAAAACTCTACTAGTGAGGGGGGTAGAGAAGATCGTGAGGTGGCAGTGCCGGGATTGCCTTGCGAGGGGCCCGGGCTGTTACAAAAAAACTAGCTCAAGTGGTAGTGGGAATGGAATGAACATGTACTTAAACCCCAGGGTACAGGGTTCGATTCCCACGGAAGGCAAAAACTCTACTAGTGAGGGGGGTAGAGAAGATCGTGAGGTGGCAGTGTCGGGATTGCCTTGCGAGGGGCCCGAGCTGTTACAAAAAAAAGGCGCCTTTTTTTGTAACAGCCCGGGCCCCTCGCAAGGCAATCCCGGCACTGCCACCTCACGATCTTCTCTACCCCCCTCTCTAGTAGAGTTTTTGCCTTCCGTGGGAATCGAACCCTGTACCCTGGGGTTCAAGTACTTGTTCAATCCATTCCCACTACCACTTGAGCTACTAGCTCAATTGGTAGTGGGAATGGATTGAACAAGTACTTGAACCCCAGGGTACAGGGTTCGATTCCCACGGAAGGCAAAAACTCTACTAGAGAGGGGGGTAGAGAAGATCGTGAGGTGGCAGTGCCGGGATTGCCTTGCGAGGGGCCCGGGCTGTTACACTCGGCGCTGGTAGTGATCTTCTTGGGCATCTGGATTATCACACTCGGGCTGGCCTCCATGTCTACCTATGGCTCTGCGTAGACGTATCATCTTGTCAGTAATATTGCTCAGTGCAAGATCTGTCCTGGCCAAGAATTATACTTGGTTATTGTGATGCTCTGTGTACACCCTGTCATGCTCCACCTTTCTTTCTCTCTGCTTCCTGAGCTTGGATAAAATATGATCCAGTGATCCTCTCATACCTGCAAAATCTTCAGAAATAGGTGCAGTGTGTGGTGCGGTACTAGTACCGGGTGTGTTAGAAACACGGGGTTGAGGACAGGGTTGCACTCTAGCATTCCCTCCCTCTTGGTCAGTAATAAGGAACCAGTTAGCACGCACACACACATAAATACGAGTAGGGGCAGGCATGGAGAAGCTACGGTGCTCACGGTCACGGATCATAATACGATACTTGCCATCAGGTAAACTTTTGACAAGCCGCGTACTTTTACAGTAATCTAAGTCGGCTATATTGCTCTCAAAACAGTTGTCGTCCTCGACAATTTCAAGGTTAAAGGCTAGAGCAATGGTGGAGACTATGTTACCTATGAAAATGGGTCCTCATACTCTGTTATACACACTAACTAAGTGGGTTAAGAAAAATGGCACAGGGTCAACAGGTGTTTGGTTTAGCACACAGTGAAGGAAGTACAGGTCTTTAGAATTCACATTGTCAGTGTTCTTACGACCAAAGATGGTAAAAGCAAGGATGCGGTCGAGCACTCTATTGGTTGGGTTTTGAATAGACGTGGCCTTAAGTCTTTCTCATTTATCAGTGGTAAGGCCAGTGATGTGGTTCCAAAACTCAAAGGCACTGCCTTGCCACTCATTGTCTAAAGGAGCAATCGTTACGGCGTTGCCAACTGATGGAAAACCAAAAATATCCCTAATTCTCTCATGTGTCAGTGAAAAGAATTGGTTAAGCAGCCTAAAGGTAATGGTTCTGGAGGTACGGTGTATGTCATGTACATAGTAGAGTGAACTATGGAGCTCGAAAGTCAACCTAGTGGAATTTAAATTACCAGTAGAGCAAAAACAAGTCATACCTAGGTTCTGGAGCATCCGAGCGACGCTTGACATGAGACCCAAGGCACGAAAAGCGTCCCCGTCGGGGTACCTAGTTGGTTCAATATCTCTCTTCGATATGAGGTGGTAATCCTCACAGATGGTGTCACCGAACTCTCCTTCCGTAAACTCAATTCCCATGTAATCAACTTCGTAGTCTGCATCCATAAGGAAAGTTGAGAGAAAATAAGAAAGATTTTAAAAGTGGGTTATGGTGGATAATGAGATTTTTTTGTGGGTGTGAGAATTGGTTAAGGAAAGGGGTTTATAAAGAAATGGAATGGAATATAAGTGGTTGAGATGGTGAAGAGGAAGTTAAAGGGAGTTACGAGGTTGGTTGGGTGGTAGAATATATTTGAAAAGGTGGTAAAAGAAAAAGGGGGGGGGGAATAAAATGGAATTTAAAGGGTGGTTGCGTTATAAAACACGCGCCATTCTGCCTCTGTAGGTAAATAGAGAACGCCATTAAGCAATGGTGAACGCCATTGTCCTAATGCATGGCCAGAAGCCTACAGGGCAGAGGGTTATGCTCTGGTTTGAGTGTTTTTTTTGTTGTTTTGTCATTTTTCCTGAATTTTTGTTGTTGTTTTTACTGAGGTGGAATAGAAAGTATAAATGTAAACAATACTAAACAAAAAATGGAAATTGCATAACTTGAAATGAATGGTTCGGTACAAATACGCGTCGACATTCCGAAGGAGAAAATACTAAGAGTAAGCTTACAATACGTGAAAGGGTAAAACAATACAAGGAATTGAAAACTAGTCCTAAGAAAAACATGGAAATGGTTTGACAATGCGGGAATCATCTGTTAAGTCGCCCGACTAAAGAGTCGACGGCATTGCAGAGTGAAAACACAATTTGGTAAAGATGGTCAAACTGCTCTTTCACAACATCCACAAACTGAATATGGTCCTTTCTAAGTGATTTTATTTCAGCACGAAGACCACCTACTTCAACTTGTAGTGCGTAAATGGCATAAGGAATGGTTATTGTAAAATGATTAGGCACTTCAGGTACAACATTGGTGGAACTATCAATAACTTCCTGAGGCGGGTAGCATCCACACGCTCATAGGGTTGGGGTGAGTCGGGTGGAAGAGGTATCTCGTCCATTACGTCCATGTTAAACAACCAATTTTCTATGTTATGGACACTTGTCCTCTCATGGCTCGGTAAAGTAAGGGCATGGACAACGGTATTATCAATCAACAATTCAAACTCCGCCGAAAATGGGGTTCCCACCGGTTAGAATAGAACTTGATATCCATTAGGCGGATGCCACTGAAAATGATAGTACGGTTAAAATGGTAGTATATGCCTATGGGTTTGGCAATCATAGTCACTAGTCCTCCAAAGATAATGGGGTTGAAAGAGTCACGGGCTAGCTTAAGGAAGTTAGCTAACAAGTATAGGGCAGCATTTACCGGCCTTCCTTGTGAGGCACAATACATGATATAAAGCTCATCCCGGGACACAACATAAATGTTCTCTTCTTTTCCGAAAAGGATGTGTGCGAGGATCTTTTGAAAATATCTAACTCCTGGGTTGTGGATACTCTCGGAGAACAAGGAAATCAGGTTAGGATTATAGTCACCAATGATACTTCCCCAAAATTGTTGGAGGTCATATCCGGTGAAAGCATCTTCCGGTGTTTTAGTGTCAGCATCAGGATCATTAGGTAGTCCCAATAATTCATCCATCTCATGATGAGTGAAGTGGTACTTATTTCCAAACAAACGGATGGTGGCCAATCCACATCCAAATCCGTATGCTCGAGTAGGTTCATAATAAAGGGAACTAAGGAACTCCAAGGTTAGGTTTCGGTAGTGCTGAATTTTCTAGCAATATCAAATTTTTTCCATCCTAACTGGCTGAAAAAGTAAGCAACACTGTCCCTAATGCCCAGTGTAGGCATGGTTTCATCGTTAGGATAGATCGAAAGGGCAAAATCTCTTTGAGAGAGAGCCTCAAAGCGATGCCTTTGGAGATCGTTCCTGAACACGACAGTTTGATTATCGAAAGTTTGCATGATTGTATAGCAGAACTATCCTAAGAACAACAATCTTGAAAAGTTAAAGAAAATAACATATTGTTAGGGGAAATAAACTACTTGCTAGTGTTAGTGCTAATAACAATCATGACAACTATAGTGCAAAAATCATGGTAATAATAATAAAGAAAACATTTCTCACAAAGATAACAATTAAAGTGCGAAAATTTAATACTAACAATAATAATACTAAAACAAATTAAATTAAATTACTAAGGTAATGTCTACTATGCAAAAAACAAAAAACAGAAATAACTACTACTACTAATAAAGCTTGCTATGTTTAGTGTCGGAAGCTCAACATCGGGATGAAAAATGTTTTAGTCGTTTGGAAGGGCGGGAAACTCCTCCAACTTACAACTGGAATACAATTCTTTATTTTCTATGGAATGGTAGTGCTTAAGTCATTGCCCATTTACAATGAATGGTTCACACGTACTTCCTTTGATTTCGACCGCACCACTACGTAGAATCCTAATAACTTCGAATGGTCGAGACCATCTAGAGCGTAACTTTCCTGGGAAAAGTTTGAGTCGAGAATTAAAAAGTAGAACTGTATCCCCTTCTCTAAACTATCTTCTTGTTATTCTTTTGTCATGCCACTTTTTGGCCCTTTCTTTGTAGATGCAGGAATTTTCGTAGGCATCAAGCCTTAGCTCTTCGAGTTCATGGATATCCAAATTTCTTTTCTCGCCTGCTGCTGTGTAATTGGTATTTTGGGTGATTATCGCCCAATACGCCTTATGCTCAAATTCTACAGGCAGATGGCAAGATTTTCCATATACCAGTTTAAATGGCGTGGTTCCTATAGGGGTTTTGTAAGCGGTTTTATATGCCCAAAGAGCCTCATGAAGCTTATTCGACCAATCTTTCCTAGATGTAGCAACGTTTTTCTCAAGTATTTGTTTGATTTCTCTATTCGATACTTCAACTTGTCCGCTGCTTTTAGGGTGGTAAGGTGTCACTATTCGGTGTCGGACCCCATATTTGAGCAATAATTTTTGAAATATGTTGGAAATGAAATGAGATCCACCATCGCTTATGACAACTCTTGGCACTCCAAATTTGGGAAAAATAGTGTTCTTAAACAGCTTAATAACTACTCATGCATCGTTGGTGGGAGAAGTTATTGCCTCGATCCACTTTGACACATAGTCGACAATGACAAGTATATAATTATTTCCAAAAGAAGAGGGAAAAAGGACCATAAAGTCAATACTCCACATGTCAAAGACTTCTACTTCTAGAATACCCTTTTGTGGCATCTCATCACATCTAGAAATGTTACATGTGCGTTGGCACCGGTCGCAGTTCAAAACAGCGATATGGACGTCTTTCCAAAGGTTTGGCCAAAATAGCCCTGATTGCAGAATTCTTGCGCAGGTCTTAGAGGTGCTCGCATGCCCCCCGTATGGTGCGGCGTGACAGAGAGATATGACATCTTCTATTTCAGATTCAGGGACACATCGATAGAATATTCCATCGACGCCTCTTCTAAAAAGTAAGGGCTTATCCCAATAGTAATTTTTTAGATCATGAAAGAACTTCTTCTTTTGTTGGTAAGTTAAATCAGGTGGAAGCACTCCTGCTGCTAGGTAGTTGACAAAATCGGCGTACCAAGGTAGTGAGGCTTCTAATCGACACGAAACTTCGTTGGGTTCTTGAAATCCCAAAGGATTTCCTTGGTTTTCACTTTCTTCTTCCATATGGGCGATAAGTATATCATATGGGGAATAATCATCAATGGGAACTCTCTTCGGTTCTTGGTGTTCTATCCGAGAAAGGTGACCTGCAACTACGTTTTCGGTTCATTTCTTATCTTTTATTTCCAAATCGAACTCCTGTAGAAGCATGGTCCATCTTAAAAGTCTAGTCTTAGCATCTTTATTGTTCAACAAATATCTAATTGCAACATGATCGGTGTAGACAATTATTTTTGCTCCTACCAAATAGGAACAAAATTTGTCTAACGCGAAAACAACGACTAAAAGCTCCTTTTCTGTGGTAGCGTAGTTCAACTGTGCGCTGTCTAAGGTTATACTTTCATAATAAATCGCATGAAGCTTTTTATTTCTTCTTTGACCTAAAACAGTGCCAACGACATAGTCGATAGCATCGCACATTATTTCAAATGGCTCATTCCAATCCGGTGGCTGCATGATGGGTGAGGTGATTAAAGCATTCTTAAGCAATTTAAAGGCTTCCAAAAAATATTTATCTAATATGAATTCAACATCCTTCATTAATAATCAAGTTAATGGGTTGGTTATCTTAGAAAAGTCTTTAATGAATCATCGGTAGAATTCGACATGTCCAAGAAAACTACGAATTTCTCTAATGGTTTTCAGAGGTTGAAGGTTTTCTATTATCTCTATTTTGGTTTTGTCTACTTCGATCCCTCTTTCGGATACAACATGTCCTAACACAATCCCTTCCTGGGCCATAAAATGTCATTTTCCCAATTTAGCACCCGATTGACTCTGACACATCTCTCAAGAACTAGTTCTAAGTTTGACAAACAACCTTCGAAGCTTTGCCCACACACAAAGAAGTCGTCCATAAATACCTCTATTATATTATCTATAAAGTTGACGAATATGGCCATCATACACCTCTTGAATGTTTCAGGTGCATTGCATAGTCTGAACGACATGCGTCTATATGTAAAGGTTCCATAAGGACAATTGAACGTTATCTTTTCTTGATCATCGGGGTGAATATGAATTTGAAAGAATCCTGAGTATTTATATAAATAGCAGAAATATGAATGTTTGGCTAATCGCTCAAGCATTTGATCTAAAAAGGGCAAAGGGAAATGATCTTTACGAGTGGAGTTTTTTAGCTTCCGGTATTCTATGTACATCCTCCATCCGGTTTGAATATGTTTTGCTACAGATTCTCCTTTATCATTGCTAACAACCGTTACTCCTCTTTTCTTATGTACGACATGTACTGGGCTGACCCTGCTGCTGTCTGATATTGGGTATATGATACCGGCTGCTAAGAGTTTTTGTACTTCTTTCTTGACTGCATCGCCTATGATAGGGTTTATCCTTCTTTGATGCTCCCTAGAAGTTTTACTGTCTTCTTCCAGCATTATTTGATGCATACAAATAAATGGGCTTATCCCTTTGAGGTCGGAAATATTATATCCTAAAGCACTTGGATATTTCCTTAGAATATCGAGTAACTTCTCGGTTTCTATTTGTCCTAAGTCAGCGTTTACTATGATCGGTTTTTTGAACTTTGAGTCCAGGAATTCATACCTCAGATCTTTGGGTAAAGTTTTCAGTTCTACAACGGGTTTTTGTTCGTCGGACGGTGGTTCGGGCGTTGGTGCAAGGCATTCTTCTGAACAGTCATCGATGAGTATTTCACTACTACTTTCATTCTCTAGTACATAAGGTTCAGAAAATTATGCTGATTTCGCTTCCAACTCCTTTACGCATTCATCGATGATGTCTAGCGAACAAAACGAATCATTAATAGCTGGAGCTTTCAAGAATTGAGTTAAAATGAATTCAACTTTCTCTTCTCCTACTTCGAAAGTCAGCTTTCCTTTCTTAACATCGATTATAGCTCCGGCTGTTGCTAAAAATGGTCTTCTTAATATAATGGGGACATTGTAATCCTCTTTTATGTCCATTATCACAAAATCAGTAGGAATGAAGAATTGGCCAATTTGAACATGGATGTTTTCTAGCATACCTACAGGGTACTTGACAGAACGATACGCAAGCTGCAGAGTCATCTTAGTCGGCTTAATTTCGCCTAATTCAAGTCTCTTGCACGTAGATAACGAAATTAAACTAACACTGGCTCCTAAGTCGCATATACCGTTGTCTATAACGTATTTTCCTATTACGCAGGGTACTGAAAAGCTCCCCGGGTCCTTAAGCTTAGGTGGCATGTTATTTTGAAGAATAACACTACATTCGGCAGTGAGCATAACAGTTTTGTTATCTTCGAGCTTTTTCTTGTTGGATAGAACTTCCTTTAGGAATTTTGCGTATGAAGGTATTTGGGTTATGGCTTCTGTGAATGGTATTGCAACATTTATTTGCTTTAGAAGTTCTATAAATTTCTTAAATCGTCCTTCATTTTTATTTTTGGTTAGTCTTTGCGGATAAGGGATAGGTGGCTTATACAACGGTGGAGGAACATATGGTGGTTCCTTCTCCACGACCTCGTCACTCTTATCATTCACATCATTAGGTTTGGGTTCATCTTCCTTCTCAGTACTTTTATTTGGGCTTTGGTACATGGCTTGTTTTGTAAGTCTTGGGTTCACCGACCCATCATATTCAGTTCCGCTCCGCAGAGTTACATTGTTTGCTTGTCCCTTCGGGTTAGGTTGAGGTTGGCTAGAAAATGTTCCAGACGGGGCTGGTATGGTTGGTTGTTGTTGGGCTACTTGAGAAATATGAGTTTCTAACATCTTGTTATGTGTTGCCATTACATCAAGCTTACTAGTCATCTGCCTCATCAATTCGCTCACATGGGCGTTTTGGTTCGCAAATTCCTTATTTTGCAGCATTTGGGCGTTCATGAAATTTTCCATCATAATCTCTAGATTTGACTTTCTAGGTACCTGTGGAGCGGATGGTCCTCCTTTATGAAAACCAGGTGGTACAACAGGTGTTGAACTTGGTGGTTTCAAGGCATTGTTGTTTTTGTAAGAAAAATTTGGGTGATTTCTCCAGCCAGGATTATAAGTATTGGAGTACGGATTTCCTTGGGTGTAGTTCACTTGGTTGGTGGGAGCACTGGCTAGCAATTGACATTCAACATTTATGTGTCCAGGGGTACCACATACTTCACAAATAGGGGGCACAACAACTATTATAGAAGCTGGCTGTGTTACGGCCAAACTTTCAATTTTTTGGGTTAATGCATCTACTTTAGCATGTATGTGGTCTATTGCATTAACTTTGTACATTCCGCCTTTCGAAGTTTGTTTATTGGTAGAAGCGTGTTCTCCTCCCCATTGTAAGTGATTTTAGGCCATGTTTTCTATGAGTTCGACGACTACCTTATACAATTTATCCATCAAAGCACCACCCGCGGCGGCACTTAGGTTCATCTTCGTGTTGTACAACAGACCATTATAGAAAGTATGGATTATCAGCCATATTTCGAGTCCATGATGTGGACAGAGCTTCATCATGTCTTTATATCTTTCCCATGCATCAAAAAGAGATTCGTTGTCTTTTTTCTTAAATCCGTTAATTTCAGCCCTGAGCATAGCTGTCTTACTTGGAGGAAAATAACGGGTCAGAAAGAGTCTTTTTAAATCATCCCATGAGATGACAGAATTTGCAGGTAGAGATTGAAGCCAATCTCTAGCTTTATCTCTTAAAGAAAATGGAAAAAGACGAAGTCTTATTGCTTTTGGGATAACTCCATTTGCTTTCACAGTGTCGGCATATTGTACGAAAATAGATAAATGTAAGATAGGATCATCCGTAGGACATCCTAAAAATTGGTTTTGCTGAACGACTTGTAGTAACGAAGGTTTCAACTCGAAATCACGTCTTTCAATTTCCAGGGCAGCAATGCTGGTATGCGGTTCATCTTGCGATGGGACACCGAAATCTTTGAGTGGAAGATTTTGCGGTCCTTGCACCATGCTTTGATTTGATTCAGTTTTGGAATCAGTATCAGAGTAAGAAACAATAGGTTCTGGAAGGTTATATCTTAATCAAAATTAGTTGATTCGGCGCCTCCATAAAGAAAATTGCTCAATTTCGTCAATCGGTTCCACTGGCTCTTCGCTTCCGGAGCGAGTGCTAAGCATACGATCAACAGATTGGAAAATAAAATAAAAATTGCCTTAGTCGTTACTGTGCAACAAAAGAAACACAACAAAGACTAATTTTCTCCCCGGCAACGGCGCCAAAAACTTGATCACTTGACTCTATGTGTTTGGTCGGATAGATACTGCAAGCATATAGGTGATCACATAGTTTTAAAAGATTGTCGAACCCACATGGATTGATAGTCAATAGGGAGTGTCTTATAATTGCAGTGTAAGGCTAAGGATAAGGTTATCACAGGAGAAAAGGATAAAATAATAATAATTACGAAAAGAAAGGGTAGTTGCACGAATAAAAGAAACGAGACCGTAGAATGATTTCCGAGACTCTTAGGGACTCTATAGGATCCGGGGCTTAATTTAATGCATACGTTATCCTGACGAAAATACCAACCTAAAGGTTCGATCTCACACTCTCACGCTATTGACCGAGCCACGAACGAGAACCCCAAGATTTTTCTCTCGCTCTCTCAGTATTTACAGGGCGTCTTTTTGAAGGTGGATATGATCGAAAATAAATACCTAAAGCGCTCTCGCTGTGTTTAGGTTCCAGTGTCTTATGCCTACTATCTGACGCGTACCTCAAACTCTCGCTCTATTGGACTCGTCTTAGTTCATTCCTCCCTCTCGTGACGAAACAATGGTAAGCAGCTTTTCGCTCTCACGACAAGAGTACCTAAATTAAACTTAGAATACAAAACTAGAATTTCAAGCATTAAAAATATGTCGGTTATCCTATGGAGTCCCGCCGAGACGACGGTCCTCAAACTACGGGCTCATGCAAATCTAGCCTAGCATAGTTGATTTTAAAGTTGACATAATTAAGTTAACAAATTTAGAAACATACATAACTAATTGATTTTAAGAAAATTCTGTTTTAAGCTTTTTATGAAAAAGTGCTTATAGATATAAACAAGAACATAAGTATACAAAATGCAGTAAAGTAAAGTGCAGTAAATTAAAGAAAGCAATAATTAAATAACCTGTAATAAAAACGAAACAAAACTTTATTAATCTTGCGAAACAATCCAAGTACAAGCGAAACAGAAAAGGAAAATAATTACAATTGTGTATTAACCACTCGATGTGAGCAATTAATACTTTGGCTATTAATATGGCTAGATCTAGTGAAAATTTGCCAGCGCTTCCGCAAGGTATTTGGACGTCTGAAAAACTGATCTAAAGGCTCCTATTTATAGAGGAAAAGTGGCTCCAAAACAATTGGAGAGTTTGAAATTCGAACAGGGCAAAACTCTATGAAACTACTAAGAAAACTGCTCCCGTAATGCATGGCGATCGCCATATGCCATTGGCAAACGCCATTGGTCTACTAGTGAGAATCTGGGGCTTTGTGGCAAATTGAGAACGCCATTTGGTTCCTTTGGGGGGAATGGAGAATTCCATTCACCTTCAGAGTGCAGAATGCATAGAATTCTTCCTCTTTATCACTGGTTTGCCACAATTTCTTCTTCTTTCCTTCGATTCAGCTCCTTGAGTCCTGAAAACGTAAAATGAACAAAACATAAGGTAAATGAATACATAAAATGATAAAGACTCAATAAAATGCAATAAAACATGCATGAAATGAATCGAAATAACCTATACAAAATCGAGTCATCAAAAGACTTGGTGCAGAAGACATATCTGGACAGCCAAAAAGTAAGGAAGGCAATATGTTCCTTATCAGAAATCGCCTCTTCATTGGGTTTGGAGTGGTTCTTGAGGAAGAGGGTGTATGTCAATTTGGATGCATTGAAGCCAACAATGTCTTCCACATCAATGGTAGGGTCATAAGTAGGACCATCAGGTCGAAGCCCTGCGATAGCGGCTATGTCAAAAAGAGTGGGGGTAACCATCCCACAAGGAAGATGAAAAGTATAGTGGGTGTAATCCCATAAGTACAAAGAGGCGGCCAGAAGGTTCAAGCAATAGGGTATATGTGTCTTCGACAACATTAACAGATCATAGATCCCTATGCTTTTCCAGTGTTCAACCTTGGCTTTCTCTAACCTAGCTAACCACAGATCAAACTCAGCAAACTGGCTTACATCTTTAACCAACCTGGTACCATCATGGAGGTACTTCAAATCCATTTGTTTGAGAGGAGGTGGGTTAGAGGATGAGTCATCATCTTTAGGGAGGTGTTTATGCCTAAAAGTTTGAGTTTTGCGATAGCAAGGAAAGAACTCTTTCAGCTTTTCATATGTGTTCCTTATAGTAGCTAAAGGACCAGATACAACAAAAGGACAATCATTTACTAGAAAAGGAATCATTACCCGAGATCGGTATATGCTCCTTGTTTCATTATTTAAGGGTTCGGGTGCGAACTGAGGAATTTTTTTTGTCTTTGGTTCAAATATGTTGTTAAAGGGTGGAAGAGTTTGTTTGAAGTGGAAAGCTTTGGTTTTCTGACCCTTCTTTTGAGAAACATTAGTCTTAAAGGACACTATTATTGGAGAAGAAGATGAAGGTTTTCTAGGTGTAACACGGTGGGAGAACTGACTTTAGTTAAATGTTGCGGATAGCAAGAGTCGCCACCGACTTTTATTTTATCCAAAGGAAAGGGTATAAAAGAACAGGAAAGACCTTAAAAGATTTTTGGGTTCGGGGGGTAGGTTATGTAAAGGGAAGGTGTTAGCACCCTTTACATCCATGGTTATCCATGGGCTCTTAATTACTTAGCTCACTTTAAATTGTTTTGAAAAGTGTAGTGTGTGATTAGAAATTTTCTTAAGTACTTTATAATGATCCATGTACGGATATATATAAAGACTTTGTTTTGAAAATTGTTTGAAAATGTGAAGTGTTTTTGAAATGTTTAAAAAGGTGAGCAAGTACATAAGAGAAACCTACCCTAAGTTAAATCTTTTCTGTTCTTAAATATCCTTTAAATGGTAAGACTATCCCTATTATTAAGGAATAGGTAGTCATTACCTTGGATGTTATGAGGGACAAGTAAAGGGACATCTGTGATTAGGCAATTGTAAGGTGTATTAGCAATTCGAAGGGACTTATCATCTTTTATTCGAAAGGGACAAGATCATTTACAAAGGCAACCATGAAGGGACTTGATCTTATAATTCTTTAAAGGGACAAGATGATGTTAATGAGAGAAGGGACTTTGCTTTATACACCTTACTTGACCTTTTATTTAGGCAACATGAGAGGTAACCCTTAAGAAGTGAGATGGCGATCCAAGATTGACTTACGTGTGTGCGTGTACAAGTTCATATATTTATCTTAAAATTAGTGATCTAAATTCAATTTTAAATACAAACATGTTTTCACGCCCTATTTTACTAACCATGGCAATTTAAATAAATAATTAAAGTTCTACAACTATTACATAATTTACACAATTACATTATAATAACAATAAAATAATTTAAATAAATAAGCATATAATAAATAAATAAATAAATGGGTTAGTAATAATAAATAAAATAAATATAAAAGAGATTAGTATAACAATATAATATAGAAAACAAATTAAAAGTTCAAATTTAAATAAATAATCATTTTTTAAGAATTTTAAGAAAAAGAAATAAATAATAATAATTATATACTAATAAATATGATTAATAGTTTAATAAATTAATTATATATATACATATTAGAAATATTTAATAATTATAATTACAAAAATAAGAAATTAAAAATTATAAAAGAAAATTAGGGTTTTAAAATAAATTAGGGTTTATAAAGAAAAGAAAATTAGGTTTTTACATATAAAAATATTAGGGTTAATGATTTAATCTAAACCTAATTAAATTATTTATATAAAAAATACATACAAATATTAATAATATACAATGAAATAAATATAAAGAATTTTATTAATAAAGTTTGAATTTTTTTTAAAAAAATATAAGTTTTTGAATTATATATAAGAAAATAATATAAATATTTTATTTTAAACATTTATTATTAATTAGATTAATCAAATATAATATAAATAGAACAAAATAAATGAAAAATGAGAAAAAGAACATACCTGGGGCTGGGATTCGAACCCAGGCCCTAGGCTTCACATCTCCAGGACCAACCTCCCTTCCACTGGGCTGCGCATGCGCTAGTGATATTGAATGAGCATCAATGCCTTTTGTTTGCTAACCTGTAAAAATCATAAAAAAAACAAAACAACGCAAAATGGCCTGGGGAGGTTTCGATCCCAGGACCATTCCTTTACTAATAAACGCGCATACCAACTGAGCCAAGCTGTTCTTCTGAAATAATAACCACAACAATATCATAAAATATAATACCCAATTTTTAAATACGAATTTGGCGCCAGACTTCATCTTCCTCATTCAAATTACCTGCGAATTTTCCTTTGAATGTCCCTGCGAATACTCCTGCAAATTTTTAAAACCAGAATCCTATGTTTTTCAAACATCAATCAAATCGTAATATCAATTCAAATTAAAAGCCCAGATCAATTATAAAAGGATCATAGGTCACAGCCATGTGCTTAGATTTCATTTAGAGGTCCTAATTGCTTGGTTCCCGAATTGGAGCTTCAAACCCTAGCAATGGTGGATTTCGATACAGTCCATAATAATTGAATTAAATCATCCAGAAAGTTTCTAAACATCACAACAAACACAAATCTACAGTTAGTTTTCATTATTAATGCACAAATCATTCAAATCGAAATTTTTTTAAAGATGAACAAGATGCATTCGGGTTGTGTGTATGAGCATGGATTGGGTGCATTTAAGAGTTGGTTTCGACTTAATGAAGATCCAGGAACCTTCTTGTGTCCTCAAAATACCTTAAAACCTCTTGAATTAGTGAAACCGAAAATTGAATTTGGATGGTTTTTGTGAAGTTGGAAAGTGATATTAGAGGCTGCAAAATCGTCCCCTCTCATTGGCAATGTGTTTGTGTATATATATGGATTGAATTAGGTCAGAAAAATGTTATGATTCTTTGGACTTTTTGGATGTTTGAAGATTGAAAAAGATATGTCATAAAACTTGATTTTCCTTTGATCCAACATTGCTATTTTGAGATAATCTTCATAATTTTTGTATCAATTAAATCCAATTAACTTTTATGACATTCTAGAAGCAAAATCCTTTTCCAAATATATGATTTTATATTTTATTTCAATTTAAATTGTATTTTAGTGAATAAAATTCAAATAAATATGAAATAAAAAATAAAAAATCATAAAATAGGTGGTTTGGGTCGTGCTTGATGATATTGTAAAGATGGGATGGCAATTTGGTGGGCTCATTTAGCAAAAAATGGATTTAAAGCTTTATTTGCTTCATAAGTTTCCCTAAAATTTCCCAACTTTGCAAGGGCACAAATCCTTCAATTTTAATGCTATGAGGGTGTTATTGGACATTTTGGAAAGATTAAAGAGTCCTCTAACCAACCTCTTTGGTTTCATGTCCATATCTTTTACCATTCTCAAGTTATGCTCTTTTGAAGTTGTTGACTTTTTGTTGACTTTTAAAAGGACCTATAATGTCTTAGCTCATACCTTCCAAATGAAACATTTTTGGGCTTGGCTTGTGAGACACAAAGTTGTAGAGAATTCAATTTCCTTCAAAATGAGCTTTTAATGGAAATTTTTTGATGAAGCATGTGAAAGTTATGGCTGGTCAAAGTTTAGTTGACTTTTCTTGTGAAAACCCTAATTAGAAACTCCTGATTCTTGATGATCTGAAATCTCCTTGATGAATCATGATCAACCCTTGATAAAATGATGAATTTTACTTCATATAATTGATGTTGGCAAAAAATCATGAAGTTTGACTTTGGTTTGACCACAGTTGACCTCAGTTTGACTTTTTGACTACCTTAAATGGTTTTAACCTATCTGATCACCTGACTGAGCAAACCTTTTAGGAAAGTCTTGAAACTTGACATGGGGATTCTTGAACACATATAGGATGTTATGAAGCTCACTTGAAGTCTTGGAAGTCCATTTAGCCTGATTAAAGTCAAAATCCTAGTTTAGGATGCATTGCTTATGAGGATGCATTGTTTGAGGGAATTATCAAACTTTCTGACTAATTGTGGACTTTGTGAACTTTGTGAACCTCATGAGATTTCTTGTGAACTTTGTGAAACTTGTGAGCCTCTTAGTATACAATGTCTTGTATTGTGGAGGGCAAATTTTGGGATGCAACACTAGGGTTCTTGGAAAGAAAGGAGAAGACTTTAGCAAGAAGGAGATAAATTCGCAAGAGTTTGGAAAAGTTTCTTTGTTTGCTAAAGAAGGTATTTATATGCATAGGCAATGAGAAGTTGTAAGGTCTAGCCACTTAATGGAGACGTGAAGTGGTGGGGCACGTGGCACTTAGGAACTGACACGTTGAGAAGGTCGTTAATGGAAAAGACGTTAGCGCATTGTTTCAAGGAGAAACTCATGATCAGAAAGCCGTAGAAACGAATGATGGGACTTTTAGGATATTTGCCATTATGACCTGATGTCATGCACGTGGGCGAAGAATCACAACAGTTTTAGAACATGGGGTAGGTGGTTTCAACCATGCTTTTGTCTGACCTAATTTGGCGTCGAAAAAATGAATATAAAAAAATGATCTTTTCATCAAGATTGGTCGAAAAGAACATTTTTTGGGGGAAATTTGCTATCCCTAAATTTCGACACTAGAAATTAATGAGGTTATTAGGCTTAATAAAATAGTTTTCTTGTGATAAGCTAAAATTAAGGTTTTTTACCTTACTAAGTAAAGGATGAAAGTCGAAGGAACCTACCTACAAGTTTCATACTTAGTGAAATTCTAAGTTTGGAATATTTTCTAAGTGTTGGAGGGATTCAACCGAGTGTATGTTCGATAAAATATGGCAGTTACCAAGGTTCTTGCACGTTCAATTTTGGAGGGAAAATGTATAGTTTCAATTCAAAGACAGAGACAAGTGGCGCAAGATGACGCTTCTTCAACATGTAGTGGGACAAGTGTCATCATCTTAGGATAGTTTTAGGAAGAAACCGTCGAAAGCAGTTACTTTGTAATGTATATAAATAGCTTAGTCTAGTTCTAGAATAAGTGTGTGGAAATCATATGTACTAGTAACTCCGTATACTCAAAGTATCCACGTGTAGAGAAACGAGTGCAGTGAGAATGTACGTGATTAAAACACCACCAATTTATCTTCAATGTCAAATTTATCTTCAATTCATTTATTTTTGAATTAATTTATCTTTTACAATCATTTATTTTTAAAGCATTTTACTTTTCAAAGTCATTTATCTTTTTCAGCAATTTACTGCATTTCCTTTACATTCATGCCCCTTTATTTTCTCCAGCAATTTAGCATTCCTTGCCTTGTCTTTAAATTTCATTTACTTTCAAGCCTTGTATTTTACCTTAATTTACTTTGAATTTTTTTGTCTTTTACTTTATTTTCCTTTAAAAACAATCTCTGAATCATGTCAAATGATTCAAGACCCCTTTTTTTCCCAAAAATATCATATACCAAATCAACCTTTTTAGCACATGTCCTAGGATCAATCTGGTCGATCCTGCGAGTAACTGGGGGTATTTTGGTATCTTCAGAGGACCAGCGATTGTTTACCAATTTTAGGGGTAAACACCCACCAAACACAATATCATCAACATAAATTTGAGCAATCATGAGCTTCTTTACTTCTTCTTTTACAAAGAGACTCTTGTCTATGCTACCTTTTCTGTATCCATGTTCAACGAGAAATTTTGTAAGTCTCTCATACCAAGCTCTTGGAGCTTGTTTTAATCCATATAGAGCTTTCCTTTGCTTGTAGACATGATTAGGTAAATTAGGATCAATGAATCCTTTGGGTTGTTCCACATAGACTTCCTCATTTAAGTAACCATTCAAGAAGGCACCCTTAGTTGATGTAAGCCCTAAAGGACAATACTTTTGGTACTTGTATTGAATTATTTATTAATAATAAATTGCATTTCTTTATTATGTTTGTTTTTCCAAAATAATAAAGTCCCTAGAATTGATAGTTTGTTTAATGAAATATTAAGTGTGACTTAAATCATGAGATTCCATTAAATAGAAGGCCACTATTCTTAAAGCATCCATAGTCGAGCTTTAATGTGAAATGGGATAGCCTTAAAGCATTAAAACTATTTTGTAGATAAAATGATGATCACATCTCATGGATCACGGATAAGGAGTTATCAAATCTTGACATAGGTATGAATGTTAGGAGTAATATTTATACTGGATTGATCCACTATGAGAGTACTACATAGAATGTTATGTAAAGTGTCATAAGTTACTCTCATGGTAATAGTGGTGTATACCACCCTTCGTCCTGAAACTTCTCTGGACCCAAGATGTAGAGTCAAGTACTTTATTATTGATCAAACATTGTCCATGACTGGATGATCATAAAGACAGTTGATGGGTACTTCACGAAGCATGCTGAGGGACATGAGTAGCCTTGATGGAATTTGCCCATCCTATATAATAGGAAAAATGTCTAAGGGCCTAATATTGAACTGGACAAGGATGACATAGTATATACCTCGTGTTCAATATAGACATAAGGGAAAAAGGGTAATTATACACACAAATACTATCACAAAAGGTTTTTTCAGATCACATGACAATTTTGTGACTTGGGTAGCAGTGATGTGTTGCTAGATACCTCTCACTGTTTATTATGTTAAATACATGATTTAATATAATTGCCAACGTCACGAAATCCTACAGGGTCACACACATAAAGACAGTTAGAGAAGAGGTGGAATAAATAAGGCATACCGTAAGGTACAGTGTACTTGAATGGAATACGAAATATGGTAAGGTACCATATGATATAATAATAATAGTTAGTTGTCTCTCCCGGGATTTTCATCCTAGTACAAACGTGAAAGTGGCTTGGAAAAGGTAGAGTCGCCAGCCAGGCATTTTTATCCGAAATCAATGGGAAAGGTAATGCTTTACAAACCAAAGACAAAAGGAAAGGATAAGGTCCTGCAAACCAAAGATTTGGGTTCAGGAGTTGGTTACGACCTGGGAAGGTATTAGTACCCCAGACCGTCCGCCGTACCCAACGGGATCCACGCTTGTTTGTCTGCTTCAAAGGGTAAGGAAAACGATGCTGTTGAACAAAAGAATTGCTAACGGCACTGGAATGAGAAGGGCAACTAAAAAAAGATCGAAAAGAAAGAATAGGGAAAATGTAGGGAAAATAAAGAGTGTGCTCGAACAGCCTCTACCCTGCTGCCTACGTACCTCATCGGGAATATGAGGATCAGAGTCGACGTAGTTCGCCTAACTAAGGCGGAAACTTATCTGTGTTTTTTCTAGATGAACTGGTTATGCCTATGCTCAGGTGTTGCAGGCTCTCCTGGAATGAGTGCGTAACCGTCTTGTAAATGAGGCAATTTGTAGCAAGTTCACATTGAGAGTGAGTGAGGTGAGAGAAGAAATCATGCAAGAAAAGTTGAGTGTTGTTTGTTAACAGTCTTTTAAAGAAGTGTTTTCTGTTTATTGTTTGTGAAACAATCTCATACTAAGACTAGTTCATCATAGGAAATGCCTTACACCTCTCCTCGAAATAGGATGCGCATAAGTAACCCATGGCAAAGTCTCCTGGCGCACGAGAAAGTTCAACCTTTATTAGGTGTTTTTTACTTTTCTTTTGAGATGAGAAAGAAAGCAATGCAAACCAAAGGTAAAAGTCTAAGGGAAACTAGTAGTCCTAAGTGTTTTCATGCATGGATGAACCTAGGTTAGTGCGGTTTTCTAATCCTAATGAGGAAAAGGAAAAGAAAAAGGGAACTAGAAAGAAACTTACTTCCTAAGGAAGCTAAGTTGTTTCTAAAGGGGATTTATCATGAAGTGTTACAAACTAAGCACAAAATGCTAAAATAAATACACTTAGAAAGCATAAACAATTTAAAAGGAAGAAGTTGTGAATAAACTTACCTCCACCTCCCTACAAAACAAAGGTTAGTAGGATAAATCAATGTGTTAAAAGGAGTGAAAGTTAACAAGTACCAAACATATCCTAATTCCTCTATGACCTAACTAGACCCAAACCTAAGTCTAAGGACCCTAGAAACAAGGCAAATCCAAAATCCAACTGCTAATACAGCTCTTATAGCACAAACAACTACTAAATGCAATGCATAACACAAACAACCTATTACAGCTACCGAAAAACATGAAAAATAGGTGTAAAAGATCAAAAACAGAATGAATACAACATGTTTTTTTACAGCTCCTATTTCAAAATGCAGCTATGAAAACAAGGCAGATTTTATTATTTTTCAATAATGCAAAAACATGAGTTTTTATGCACATAATGGAATGCAAAGATTATGACAAATTAATGCGACAACATGCAATGGATTATTAACAATGAAATGCAACATATCATCATGCAATCAATGGATGTAAATTAGATGATTTTGGTGTTTTTAACAATATGAAATTTTTTAATATGCACATGATTTGAACCAAAACATGAATGTCCTTCAAATGTGATGCAAAACAGAAGTATACACATTTATTATCATGCTATGAGTGATACTAAAACATGCAAATAATGATCTTAACATGCTATAGACACATATGCAACATTTATGCACAAAATCGGAAACTAATAAAATGCATGTCGAAAGCTATCGAAACTACGCGTACTCGTGCTAAACCAGCTCCTAAAATTCTCTAAAATCATAATCTAACAAGCCATGATGATAAAATAATGAGTGATGCACAAACAAGCAAGGAACCAACTCAAAAAGGCCAGTCAGTACAACGTTAACCGGTTAACCCCCAGGGTTAACCGAATAACGGCTTTAAAAAATCAGTTTCAGAGGGAAAAAACAACATGTTAACCAGTTAACCTTGGGTGTTAACTGGTTAACACTGAACTAGAATTCAAAAACATTAAGGAAAAAAGTACTTCTAGCTATTGGCACTATGAGCACTATGAGCACTATGAGCACAAAATTGCTATCTAAATATAGCCTTCTAACACCTATTAGCACTATGAGCAAGCTACGATTCTAGCTACTAACGATAAAATCAAATAACGCTTCACAAAAGAAATCAAACAATCAAAGAATGCCTTACGGCGAGATGAAGAGAAATAAATAAATCAAGAAACAGTTTCGGATCACAACCTACAAAGCAGAGGCTTGCTTTGGTGATTGTTGCAAGTTGATCGATGCACAAGCGAAGAGAATACCGGAGATTCCAAGCTTCGATCCACGAGAATGAAAAATAAATGCAATTGATCCGAAACGCTTCTAAACGGTGAAATAAACATCGTAACTGTGCCGAATCTTCGATTATCCGCTGAATCGGTGAAGAAGATGAATGCTAAGCTTCCGATCTTTCGAGTTTCGATGTGAAAGCTTGAAAGATCTTGATGATGAAGCTTTGCTGAGTTTGGCCAAATGGAGAGAAAAAGTGAGAGAAAGAATTGAGATTATGAAGTGAAATTGTGAAAATCAAGTGTTTTTTAGGTTTGGAGTGAAAATGACTTATATATGAACTAGGTCTGGAGTGAGCTTTGGGTTAGGAATTAGCTTAGGCATTGGGTTTAGAAGGTGAGGTTAGGAGCTAGCTTAGGAGTTAGTTAAGGTTAGTTAGGGTTTCTAGAGTATTCCTTGGAATATTCCATAGGAAAGTGGTAGAAGGGTCTAGAAGGTGGTGGAAGGTTTTAGAACTTGGTAGAAACACCAAACAAAGTGGAAAGTGGAAGAAAGAGGGAAAAGCCATCTAACTTTTAAGATTTTGCCAAACTTCGCAAGCGTTAACCGGTTAACCCATGACATTAACTAGTTAACGGATGGGAATATCAAATTCTCCCTCCTTTAGGTAGGAAACCCTTAGGATGCATCTCCACCGTCCATTCTAAGCCAGATTCAACCTTGGGTTTTGATATTTGATTTTGACATTGAGTAAACCCCGATCACATGCCTTGCACAGTAACCAATGCTGCATGAATTACTTTATTATTATGATTTATTTATTTTATTCAATGTATGGAATTACTAATGCAATGCGATAAGCTAAATGCCATGAAAAATATGAGAGGGAAAATTTTGGGGTATTACAGCTGCCCCTATTCAATCAACTGCAGACTTGAAGGGATGATAGAAATGACTTTTAGACGTTCAAGGTATGAAGGGATTGAATACCCAAATAAACCGGAAAATTTGTACTTTGTGGGAAATAGAATATTTTGGTGAAGAATGTCATTCTTGGATGACAACTCATACCAGACGCCGTGAATGAGCTTGTGAAAAGACTACCATAACTTGGATGATAGCTCAAATAAACGACTCTGGGTTTAGCAAAATTGGAAACACTTATCCCCCTAGGGATATAAAACCAAGACACACCATGAGTGAGTCTGAAAAGAGAATATCATAACTTGGATGAACGAAACCGAACTTGGACGGAATTGAAAAGCATTTATCCCACTTGGAAGATAAAACATGAAAAAGAGACTATCATAACTTGGATGATAACTCAAAGGAACAAAACCGGACTTGGCGGAATCGACAAGTATTTATCCCACTTGGGAGATAAAACTTGAAAAAGATACTATCATAACTTGGATGATAACTCAAAGGAAACGAAACCGGACTAGGCGGAATCGACAAGTATTTATCCCACTTGGGAGATAAAACTTGAAAAAGAGACTATCATAACTTGGATGATAACTCAAAGGAAACAAAATCGGACTTGGCAGAATAGACAAGTATTTATCCCACTTGGGAGTTAAAACTTGAAAAAGAGACTATCATAACTTGGATGATAACTCAAAGGAAACGAAACCGGACTTGGTGGAATTGACATGTATTTATCCCACTTGGGAGATAAAACTTGAAAAAGAGACTATCATAACTTGGATTATAACTCAAACGAACGAAACCGAACTTGGCGGAATCGACAAGTATTTATCCCACTTGGGAGATAAAACTCGAAAAGAGATTATCATAACTGGGATGATAACTCAAATGGGGAGAACAAGCATTGATGTGTAAGAGTAATAGTGCTGAAGAATGGACTTGGAATTCTCTATGGAGATACTTTGGTCTGATTGAAAAAATAATGATTCGGGCTTCCATGCAAGGTATCAAAACTGGCCTATGCTTCATATGCATATGTTTGAATTTTTCCATGGCGTAATGCTCCATAATGATGGAAATGCTACGCTTTAGAGGATGAAAATGTAATGATGATTACTAAATGCGAATGCAATGGGATCTCCTGATAAGGAGACGACAGGAACTCCAGGTAGCTTTGCTGGGGAAAGATAATCACTGTATTGATTCAACTACTCCCTGTTGGGAAAAACAACTCTGCAGGGGATAGTGTTAATGATACACTGGCTTTGAATTGTCACCATTATCAAAACTAAATTGGACTTTAATATTGGATAGCCAAGACCCTGTTGGGGATAAACTTGATTTGAGAGGTATGCTACCCGTTGAACTCCATTGGGGAAGTGATATCCTTCTGACTCGGCTGGGGAATCAGATGTGCTGGTATTCTGTTGAGGAAGAAACTTGCTGGGGAATCCCTCAGATACACATTCTTCTACTAGGGGGAGAGATTCCAATAAGGATTAGACTTTGATTAGCAACTTTGCTGGGGAAAACTGCGAACAACACTGTGTAAGAAAGAAAACCCTCAAGTTCGTCCATATCTTCACCTCTGCTAGGGCATAATGAATCTTCCTGTACTGCTGGGGATAAGAAGAGCTCTCTTGTATTGCTGGAGATATGAAGACTCTGATGGGGAATACTTCTTTTTTGAAGGAATGAAACTCTATGCTTAGGGAGAGCATCATCATCCTTCTGTTACTTTGCTGGGGAAAATGTCAATTCTCACTCTACTGGGGATGTCAAATGAGAATAATCCCTGTTGAAGCTACAAGTTTTGATCACCTCCTGCTGGGAAGGAGAGGTAAGAAGAGTCTTGTGTTGGGTTTGAGAGCATACATCATTTCATGTTGGGGATAAGATATAATGATACCCTTCTGCTCGGAAAGTATCCTCCTTCTTGTTGCTTTACTGGAGAAGGGATGGTCTGATGAGACTTGTTGAGGAACCTTGCTCAATGATCTGCTGAGGCAAGACTTCCTGAAGTTTTGTGTTGGCAATGGATTTGCTTGCAACACCTGTACCTGCGTGTTAATGAACATAGCTGATAGTACCTGCAAAAGAGAGAGTTAGCTTGGCCGGCATGCCCCGGGTTCATGGTTTGAATCACCATCCCTGTTACTCAACACATCGAATATATTTCAAATGTTTTTACTCTCATGCACACATTATAAAGCATTCATGTATTCATAATGCAATATTTATCACAATTTGTTGGACGTTTTTGCAATCAATCAATAGTAGATGAAAAACAAAAACATATGGAAGAAAATTTGAATGAAATTGCACTTTTATTGATTGGAAAACGGTCATGAATTGGCATTACACCGGGAAGCAATCCCTGGAAAGAGGAAATTGCACAAAAGGAAAATAAACTATACTAATGGCAATGTAAAAATCAGATCTCATGAAGCTCCGATCCGGCTATGACTTGTATGTCCTAAAGACTCTCCGCATGATTTGCTTTTGAAGAAGATGATTGAAGTGCTTAACTTTTGAATTCATGATTGCTTCAATGTGCCAATCCGGAATAGGATAGATTGATGTCTAATCGATGATGTTGTTCATGTATCGCGTGTCGAGAATTTGTTTCGGGTCATAACTTCCTAACCGTAGCGCATTTTCACGAATGTGAATAGTGTAAATTGACTTTTTTGATTATTCCAGAGCCATTTGTGAACTTTTTAGTCGATTTTGGACAATTTTTTCCGGCTATTTCGCTACTGCCAGCCGACAAAATCGGCCAAAAAGTACCACTTCCGAGCCGAATTTTCAAAATCCGATAGCATATTTGAATCCGTTGGCACGTTTGCAAGTTACCATGCGATTTTCGTTCAATTCCAAGTCGGTGATTTTTGACGTGTTTTTTTTTCGTTTTAAGGCTTTTTAAGTTCGGTTTGGTGCAATTTTGATGTATTGATCTTGTTTTGACTTGTACTTATGTTTGTTGATCATTTGCCATTCATTGCATGTAAATTTGTTCGATTCCGGTTTGTGTTTACATGTTGTTTATGTTAGTGCATAAGTGCTGCCCCGTTTTGAAACATAAATTTTAATGCATGTCCATGACTCGTATATTCATCTTTCTACTTGATTTTGAGTTGTGAGGCATAGGTGCAACTTCTGGTTGCACCTCTTTTTAGTTTCTAATGCGTTTGTTGAGTTCATGCAAGGTTCTCACAAAGATCTTAACGACGGTCGTTTGATTGGTATTCCACTTTATTTGTGGGATACCATTGGATTCAAATGATATTTTATGCCGTTGTTTTTGTCTGGATTGTGTTGTGTGTAGGACATTTATGTGGTTGCATCTAACTTGCACATCTTGAGTGATTTATTTTCACTTTGATGATTTGAGCTTATATGGGAAATGCGATATCCGACTTGCTTTGTTTGTGGATGCTAGCTTGTTCGAGTGGACCTCTGGGTTTCTATCTTCTCCTTAGCTTATTGGTACTTCGGATTTACATATGCATGCTTCACAAAGCCATTATAGAAGATAAGAATTTATTTTTCTTATGGAAGATTACAAGACCTTGCAAGGAGTTTTTGAATTTCTTTTATATGAAGAATCGTTACTTCGATCAAGTAAGTAATCTCGATGCTCCACTTTTATGCATCATTCTAATTGTATGCGGCTTAGGATCATATAACTTATGGTGCATATTGAGCCCTCCCACCTGAGGCACTGAATTTATTTGTGATTTTTGATGATATATGTCGATATCGGAGCTTAGGGATTAGGTTACGGATGATAGAATTCGCTTCCTTTCACTTTCCCTTAAATCACCGTTTTTACCCGTTTCGTCGCAATTAATAAAAATAGTTTCGGGTGTGATAAAATTCTGGAAATATTCATGAGTGATCCTTATCCTCTTAATTAATTTTTTATAATTTTTTTTCTAGACTTGGATGGTTTTAGTAATTAATTATGATTTTTCATACCGATCTGTCCCAAAACAAATGGTTTTGACATAAGGGACCAAAGACAATTTTTTGCCATAGGTGTGAGACCTATTTTTTTGTTTGTGATTAACCACTGGAATTTGTGACATTTTTATGCTCCTTAGGCATTTTTTCATAATTTTTAGTGCCATTTTTGATCCACTTTGTGGAGTTGTTTTTCGGCGATCATGCCTTGTTACATTGATCGTTAGGGAATTGTTTTGGAACTTTGGTGCATAATTTTGTCAAATACTTTTAGATAATGTAAGATACCTACTTTATCATTCCAGGGATTTAATTTCATAATTTTTCAAGCCTTTTTGCTATTTTTTCATGTCACCTAGATTATAGGTCCGATTATGTGCTTATTTGCTCCATAACCTAAATGTTAGGAAGACATTCATGCCATTTTCTTGAGATACTTTTTGGTAACCTTTAGGAGATAATTATAGGTCACTTTTAGGTCCTTAATTCCATTTATAGGTCACTTCTTTAACCATATACATTTGATTTGTTTTGGTGTTTCAAAGTGCATAATTACTTGAACATGTTTAACTTAAACTTGTTTCTCTTCTCTCCTAATTGTTAACATGACTTATGTGGGAATCATAAATGAAAAGCCATGAATTATAATTGTATTTCATACATTTTATTCTACTGACCCATAATCATCTCATGCATACTCACATTTCATTCATTCTTAACTTGCATCCTTTGTGATCTTATGCGATGTTTGCTCACTTCTTCTCACATCTTCTTCTCCTAGCTCCATATGTTTAAACCATTTCATCCATGATGGTATGTTCATTCATATACATTCATAAGCATTCACTACTAACTTTTATACTCATTTCATGTATTAATTCATGCTTTTATGTCATATACACTCATACTTCATCCATAAACCCTAACTTGCATTTAGGTGAACTTATATGAACTTTTGGTACATAGTTTGACATAGTTTGAATTTGTGAGGTATCCTATCACCTTTAGATATCTATAACATGTAGCTAGTGACTTTATAAGTCATATAACCTTTAGGTACCTTCACCATAGACTTATCTCTTATTTTGAACCCTAGTTCCATTCTAGGATGCACGTAAGGTTTAATTGTCTTTATTCCTTTGCTTTGATTTCCAAATATGCAAATTGTTTTGGTACTAACCTTTTTTTTGTAGGTGGGAAAGGTAATCCACATATAACTTCTTCCTTTATCATGCTTATGCTTTCAAGTTGTGTTTGCCTTGCACTTTCATTCAACTTTCTTCATCTAACTTCACATTGATTTCCATTAGGGTTTAATACCTCATTAGAACATAGATTATAGTTGTTTGATTTCATAACATTAGAACACTTTAATAGGGTTTAGCTACTGACTTTAGAAGTCCTTTTATCATTTATGATCCTTTAGATCTAGGTCTTAACTCTAGGAAGACCTTAGTGCTTTTCCTTAGCTAATTTGAGTTAGCTTGAGCTTTTATCATGCTTTATGTTTTCAATATGCTTTGTAAAGCTAACCTTTGTTTTTTAGGGGGGAAAGATTGAGGTAGGAATTACTTCTCTCATCTATTTATGCATTCTAAATTGTTGTTACCTTAGCACTTTGTGCTTTGCTTGTATAGGTTCCACCTCTTTAGAAGCAACTTAACTTCCTTAGGAAGTAAGTTGAGTTCTAATTTTCTTTTCTTCTTTTCCTTTTCTCATTAGAATTAGAAAACCACATAAAAAATTAGGATCACCTTTTGCATATAATAAATAACTTAGGGTTGTATCTTAGTCCCCCTTAGTTTGTCCTTTTGCAACTTGAGTCATTCTTTCTCATCTCATAAAGAAAAACAATAAAACACCTAATAAAGGTTGAATGTTCTCATACAACATGAGAATTTGTTGTGGGGTACTTATGCACGTCCTGTTTCGGGGAGAGGTGTAAGTTATCTACCATGATGGATAAGTCTTAGTATGAGAATGTTCACAAACAAATTCAAAACACTTCTCATAAAATACAAAATAACAAACAATAAACGACTTTCTTGCAGGAACTCTTCTCTCATCTCACTCACTTTAAACACGAACTTGCGACGACTTGTCTCACAGGCAAGACGGTAAACGCACTCGTACAAGGCGAGCCTGCAACACTTGAGCATAGACATAGCAGTTCCAGCGATAAAAAACATAAACAAAGTTCCCGCCTGGTTAGGCGAACTACGTCGACTCTGATCCTTATTTTCCCGATGAGGTACGTAGGCAGCGGGGTAGGGCCCGTTCGAGCATATTCTTTATTTTCCCTACATTTTCCCCATTCTTTCTTGCCATTTCCTTTTCCAGTTCCCTTTCAATTCCATTCTAGTTAGCGTATTATTTCGTTCAACATCATCTTATTTCTCACCCATTGAAACTACAAACAAGCGTGGATCCCGTCGAGTACGACGGACGATCTGGGGTGCTAATACCTTCCTAGGTCGTAACCGACTCCCGAACCCAGATCTTTGGTTTGCAGGACCTTGTCCTTTCCTTCTTCCTTAGGTTTGTGTAGCATTACCTTTCCCGTTCCTTCAGGATAAAAATGCCTGGCTGGCGACTCTACCTTTTCCACGCCACTTTCGCGTTTGTACTAGGATGAAAATCCCGGGAGCGACACTAGGTCGCCAAGTATATAGCGCTGAGGCCGCACTTTCTGGTCGAATGCCCGTTTCATTCATCGTTGATACAATTGTCCATGGCATACAACTGCTAGGCATTTCTCTTCAATGAGGCTCAAATGAGTGTACCTGATTAGAGCCACTCAACTTTGTCAAGTTTGACATCCATCATTAATCTCAACGAAGGAATCTCGACTTCCACGGGTAGGATTGCCTCCGTATCGTACACAAGCGAGAACGGGTCGCTCTTGTCGAGGTGTGCACCGATGTTCGGTACCCATGTAGTGCAAATGGTAACATCTCATTCCAATCTTTATACGTCACAACCATCTTATGTACAATCTTTTTGATGTTCTTATTGGCCGCCTCGACAGAGCCATTCATCTTCGGGCGGTGCGACGAAGAGTTGTGATGCTCGATCTTGAAATCCCGGCATAAATATGCCATCATCTTATTGTTGAGATTATAACCATTGTCAATAATGATTCTTTCAGGAATTCCATATCGACATATGATATCCCTCTTGATGAATCGGGCTACCACTTGTTTGGTAACATTGGCATAGGACGCCGCTTTGATCCACTTTGTGAAGTAGCCTATGGCAACCAGGATGAAACGGTGACCGTTAGAAGCGGTTGGCTCGATCTTGCCTATCATATCGATGCCCCACATGGCGAAGGGCCAATGTGAAGATATGACACTCAATGGATTTGGAGGTACATGCACCTTATCAGCATAAAATTGGCGCTTATGGCACATGCGAGAATATTTACAGCAATCGGATTCCAAGGTGATCCAATAATACCCCGACCTTAGAAGCTTCTTTTCCATAGAATGTCCTCCATCATGGGTATCAAAGGAGCCTTTGTGAACTTCTTGCATCAACATGTCTACTTCGTGTCTATCCACACATCTGAGCAAGACCATTTCGAAGTTCCGTTTATAGAGCACATCATCCTGGTTTAAGAAGAACCCACCTACCAACCTCCTAAGGGTCTTCTTGTCTTTTATGGATTCCTCTGCTGGGTATTCTTGAGATTTCAAAAAGCCCTTGATATCATAGTGTCGCTCCCACCAAATGACACAGGGCCAGAAGGGGTACAGACGCGAACGGTCGGCGAAAGAAGAGAAAGAAAAGGAGTCGCCAGCTAGGCATTATGCTACATAGACCTGGAAAGATATGGACAAGACGGTCGCGAACTAGAGAAACTGAGAAAGGGGGCTGGTTACAACCTGGGAAGGTATTAGCACCCAGATTGTCCGTCGTACTCGAAGGGATCCACGCTTAAAAGTTTGTGTTTAAAGGGGTAGTGTCAGTTCTATTCTGTGTATCAAAGCTGGAAAAGAATGAAAGTGTCAGTGCAAAAGAAATGTGAAGTGAATAAAAGGAGTGTCAGTGTAAATAAAGAGTAAAAATGCTCAAGACTATGAGGCTTAAAGAGTAATGCCGGAGGAGGGGGAATATACAGAGACTTTTTGTTCGATAACAGTTAAGTTATGCCTACGTATCCTTTCGTGCAATGAGGAAGTCAGAACACCGTAGTTCGACTCAAAGAGACTGGAAGATAAATTGACTTGTGAACTGCTTACTTGTCTATGCTCAAGTGTACGACCTGTCTGGCTCAGGTGCTGACTGTCTTGCATTAGACGGAAGAAGCAAGTTCTCGTTTGAGAGTGAAGATGATGAGAAAAGAATCTCGGAGGAGACGATTATTGTTTGTTTTTGTGTTTTCAAACTTTTATTGCTTTTTTGTGTTTGTCATAAGTTAATGAGCTTAAGCCTAAACCAGGGGTTAGTAAACTCATCACATCCTCCCTCTAATTAGGGGTAATGAGAATGCCTTAAGTATGAAGTAAACACCTCACACTTAATCACCATGATGTAGGATTAAGATCATTAACCTACTTGTAATTATTTAGGTGTTTTTGGAGTTTTTGTTTAGTGTTAAGTAATGTGTTTAAGCCATAATCAAGGATTTAATGGACCCATTACACCATCCTAATAGAAGGATAATAGATGAGAACATTTAAGCTGAGAAAGGCTCCTCAACTTAATCCATGATTAGGGATTAACCTCATGACAAAACAAGGCCTTTGTTAGAGTGGATTTTAATTAATGGTAAGATTAAGAAGTGAATTTTATGATTTGTAGGACAACTTGAGGGGGACTTGTCCATTAACACTAGGGTTAGTCCTTCTTAACCAATTAAGGAAGAATTAGAACCCTAATGCAAGGCCCAAGTTACAAGCTTGATGTCTTAGTGATTATTAGGTGAATTGATTAGAGGATTTTAAACACATTAAGGGTTTAACACTTAGGATTAAAGTTATACACTCCATCCTAATATAAGGATACAGGCATAACCTTAATCACAAAGCCTTAAAACCTTTAAAGTTTAGTCCTTGATTAAGAGATGAGAAGAGAAGACACAAAAGATGACACAAAGGTAAAACTAATGGGGGACTAATCAAACCCTAATTGTGATCATGCTTGGGTATTCCTAGGGTTTTTGAGGCTTGCAAGAGATCTTCAAGAATAAGCCACCAAGGAAGAAGCAGAGATGGAATGAGAAGAAACAGAAGGAAGCAAGTCAACTTACTTCACTTAAGAAGATAAGTTGTTTGAAGAAAGAAAGTAATGAAGGAACATGAATTAGCAAGCTCACTCTAATACACATACAAAATTCAGCAATGGATGCAAGAGAGGTATGAGAAGAGATTGTGAGAAGTGAAGGCAAATTCACTTCTCAAAACACTTACCACCTGAAAAGTTAGCAAAAGGAATTGAATATGAAATGAAAATGAAAAGGATGCAATGGTGAAAATCAAATCCAGAAGCAAGTTCATGATGAAAATGATGCTAAGAGATGATATGAAAGCATGTCATGAGGTGCGAATGATCATACAAGTAATGGAGATGCAAATGAAGCATGAAAGGAAGCATGAAAGATCATGAATGCATATGAAATGAAATGAAGACATGACATGGCAAATGAATGATGAAATGATCAAACATGATTCTAATGTGTCCTAAGATGTCTTATGAGTCATGTGAATGCATAAAATGTCATGGCAAGTTCATGAATGCAAGCAAATGCAAGATGGATGCAAATGAAAGCACAAAAATAGGGTTATATGAACATGTGAGATGCAAATGGCAAAGACAGAAGCAAATTACAAGATAAAAAATTGAAAATGCACTCAAAGGAACCCTAAACCTATGTTAGGTCACCCTCCAAAGGGGGAGGTCAGAAGCTAAACTTAGAGGGACTTATGAATTTCCTAAGTTTTTAGGGTTTTAAGGGTGATCCTAAGTGAAAAATGCCAAACAAATTGAAAATGAAAGATAAAAATGAAACAAAAAATATTTTTAGATGCTTGAAACCATGCATAACACAATGCAAAAAGAATCATTCACAAACTCACTTTGGTTCAAAAGTTATGAATTTTTGAAGTTAGGATTAAAAATATTCAAGTTTAAGAACCCTAATTCATTTGAAAAATGTCAAAGTATGATCAAAACCAAAAAGAAATTTGTGTTGTGAGTTTGTAAATGTTTCTAAATGTTTAAATATGCTCTCTGAATTTTTTGTGATTTTTAAATTCTTAAATGTATTTTTAATTAATTAATTTTCATTTACAAATTAAAAATAATCATTTAAATGATTTAAAAATATTTTTAATGCAAAAAATAAAAATAAAAATATTTTTGGGTTCTGAAAATTAATTAAAGGCTGGATAAAAAAATTCAGAATTTTTTGATGTATTTTCCTATTTTTAAAAATTCGTACAAATTAAATAGAAACAAATGAAATAAAAATTAATTAAATGAGGGAAAAAGAAAAGTCAGCTAATCCTAGGGTTGAGGTTCAAAGTTGGGTTGGAGGGAATTGACTCCGCGCGCATCTGGACGGCTTACATTCAAACTACGCTAATTATGATTAAAGCCCTAATCTGACCCCTAATGACTTTCAAATGACCGGAACAATGTTCCGGTCATCTTCTCCGGCAGCTCTCTCACTCAATCTCTCTCAAAACGCCATAAAAACTCAATAAACTCTCCAGAATCAATCCTTGAACATCACTAAACACAAACCACACAACAAAACTCATTTATTTTTCGTGAATCATGCAAATCGAATCAAAACACATTTCACGGGCAAAGTTTTAGAGGTTCATAAAATCCTTAAAACTCAACCATTTTCAAAAAGAAAAGCATCAGCGTGACCAGCATAACATGAGGAACAATTCTATAACCTAAAATCAAGCTTCTGGAAAATTTGTTCTTGAAGTTACCTGAAATGGAGCTTTCGAAAATGGCACTATCTGGGCTCTTCTTTGGTGCTTTTCCACTCCTCTTGACCCCCTTTTGCTTCTGGAATGCTTTGCTGAAGTGTATGTGGCTTCTCCTTGAAGTTCAGTGGAGTTCAGTCCAAAGGGGGGGAAAATCGTGTTTTGTGTATGGTGGCTTTTAGGGAAAAGTGAAGGGTGGTAAATGATCAGTGATTGATGCTGAGATGAATGGTGGTGTTGGTTTGAAGAATGAGTGGCTGAGTTGTGTGTTTCGATAGAAAATGAAAAGAGGGAGATTTTTGTGAATGCTGAGAATGTTGTGTGTTCAGGCTGTGTTCTTGTTATGTTTGGCTTGTTTTTGATTAGTATAAAAAAATGTGATTGGTCAGAAAGTTGGTAATGGCATAGTGTGATTGGTATGGCTTGTTTTGCAAAAAGTCAAGGTTATGTGTCCTTTAAGGTATGGGCAAGTTCAGGCCAAGTACAAAGGGGTGTCTGGTGCAGCAAGATTCAAGGATAGCCATGGAAATCAGTTTGAGGCAATTCAACATGTTTGTGAGAAGTTATGGGAGGTTTTGCAAATTTGACAAAGTTTGGCCCCTTTTAGATTTCTTCATGTGCAAGTCATGAAATTTGGAAATTCTTGGGCCAATTCTGACTTTTAGGCATTGCACAAAGTTTTATGATGATTAGAAGTCAATTTGAAGTCACAAAATTGCTTGGCATGAGGTTTTGCAAAAATCCCTCTTTGGCATGAAACTTGAAATTATGTGATTTTTGCCAACTTTGGAAAGCCATAACTTGAGTTCCAAAATGAATTAGATCTTGTTCTTGTACTTTTTGAAAATGGAATGATCCAATCTACAACTTTCATGACCAAGAATTTTTCATTTGAAGCATTTTTGGTTGAGAAAGAGGAGGTTGAAAAACTTTCCCAAAATGGAAAGTTTACATTACAACTCATTTCCATTTTTGGCAACTTTTGGATTTGCTCACTTTTCTTCAAATTTGTGAACCTCTAAAC
Source organism: Lathyrus aphaca (assembly GCA_963966055.1). Taxonomy (NCBI): domain Eukaryota; kingdom Viridiplantae; phylum Streptophyta; class Magnoliopsida; order Fabales; family Fabaceae; genus Lathyrus; species Lathyrus aphaca. The sequence continues at coordinate 303,446,992 of OZ014523.1, read as the reverse complement.
ACTTAAATGATCAAATAAAGACCATATAACTTTAATTTGATGAAAAATCCACTTTGGGGTCCATTGATGGGGGCCTCAGATGCCCTGATTTTGCTCTGACTTGCTCAAGAAGTTACCCAGTGATCAGATGACTTCCACAATGAATTTCTTCATCAAACTTGGTATGAATGATACTTATAGCATATTGAGACCAATAGAAACAAGAATGACCAAAAAATTTGGAGTTATGGCCTCTGAAACCAAAACCCTAATTTCAGGTCATCTGTGCAGTTAAGCCCTGGTTCTGCTTCCATGACTTGCCAGTTCTTGTGATTCTTGGACTTCCTTGATATTTGGAGGATGAAATATGATGATTGAACATATATGGACCCTCTTGAGATGATTTAAGACCTTTGAGGTGGCTCAGATGGATCCTGGATTGCTCAGATCACAAACCCTAGATGCAGATGAACTTGACCTAATGCAATGAATAAATGCCACATGACATGCTATGATTGAACTTATATAAATGAGAAAGATCACAAGCCATGGTGTGAACTTAGTGAGGGCAAATTTGGGGTGTTTACAGCTGCCCCTATTCAAGCATGAGTTAGCTGTGCAGGATGTAAGCGACGGGCTTATCATACGAACAAGATAACTTGTGGTTGAATACTAATGACAGTCCAAAATTTTCACTCACTGGGTGAAGAAGAAAAGGGATATAGATTGTAAAAGGTAGTAAAGTATGATTATAAAGTACGGGCAATGGAGGACGACCATCGAGCAGAGGGCGACTGCTGGGGGTAAAGCAACGACGGGTACGACCGACATGCTGGCGAAATAGAACGGTAAATGAAGTTCCAGGGTTTAAAGGTAAAGTCAATGATGGGGACGACCATCAGGTTTGCAAAGTAAAGGGTAAACAACGACGGGGACGGCCATCGGGTTTTGTAAAGTATAAATGAAATAAATGATGAGGTATGGTCATCAAAGGTGAATGACGATCACATAGCAGGGGACGACTGCTCTGTTGGGGATAGGGATAAGGGACGGTCATCCAAGGTGAAGGACGATCACCTGGCAGGGTACGGCTGCCGAAAATATCACGACAAAGTACGAATGCCGGATAAAAGGGGTCGACAATGGGGACGGCCATCAGATAAGCATGATGAAGGACGATCATCAAGAGGTGAAGGGCGATCACCTAGAAGGGTACGGCTGCTCTGTTGGGGATAAGGATGAGGGACAGCCATCTAAGGTGAAGGACGATCACCTGCAGGGTACGGCTGCCGAAAATATCACGACATAGGTCGAATGCCGGATAAAAGGATTCCAATAATGGAGATTCCGCTGGGAATATGGATGAGGGATGGTACTCCAAAGGTGAAGGACGATCACCTGGCAGGGTACGGCTGCCGAAAGTATCATGACACAGGACGAATGTCAGATAGAAAAAGTGCATAAGTTGGGGACTCTTCTGGGAATGGTAAACACGGACGAGTGTCTTCATTCAAGAAGGGAAATATATAAGTGTTTGACACTGTGTATAGATTAAAGATGCGGACGAGCATCTTTAAGACTATGATACGGACGAGTATCGGTAGAAACAAACGCTGACGCATGTTCAGAGATGATGGTACGAACGAGTACCAACTGGTTAACAAAGAACACGGACGAGTGTTGAATCTGAGGGGAAATGAGTGGTGTATACAAGATACGGACGAGTATCTGTATGAGTAAGCATGAGTGAGACACAGGCGAGTATTCAACTTGCTGGAGAGGGTATGACATGGACGAGTGTCAAAAGAGAAAGTGCATAAGTTATGAACTTGAGTGCAAAAGGTATTCTGGTGACCTGTGGGGATAAGAGGACACGGACGGGTGTCAAATGAGAGTGTATATATATGTGTTGTGGTAATATGGCCATGTAAACGGGGCGCTTTGGCTTTCTGCTGGGGGTATGACACAGACGAGTGTCGAGAAGTATCTGTTATGCATAAGTATCTGTTTGTAGAAAGTGTTCTGGCGACTTCCTGGGGAAATATGACACGGACGAGTTCCAAAAGGAGCATGTATCTGTATTTTGGGAATGCGAAAAAGATGCTTTGGCATTCTGCCGGGGAATTTGAGAGGTACTTTGTATATTGTTGATAGAATGTCGGTGTTTACAGGTGACTAATTCAAAACATGGCTTGTGATTATGCAATATGTTTGATTTTAGACGTAATGCTCCGTATTAGACGGAATGCAACGCTCTGGGGGAAAATATGATGCAAATGCCATGATTATGCAAAAGATACCGATCCGGGGTTCGGATCCTGTGGTCGTGGTGTCTCTGATTGATCTTCTTGAAAGAGCATCCCAGCTGGGGATGAGATCACTGGTAGATCTGAAGTATAGCTCTGCTTGGGAGAAATAGGTCACTGATAAACCTATCTTTGTGATGAGGAGCCCAGCTGGGGACGTGGAAGCTTTCGTCACTTTGTTGTGCGGGAAATTCAGACATTGCTCTTTTGGGAGAGGCTGGAGCTCTGTGGGGAGACGGTTCCCTGTCTTGCACTCGGTTGGGGGAGAGAAGAGACCACTGAATGATTTTCCCGGAGATTCCTGTGGGGATCTTGCTGAGGATGAGGATATCTGACAGCTCACCTGGGGATACGAGCACCTCCTAGTACTGAAATGATGTCTGGTAACCCTGATGGGGAGAAAATACTTCTGGTGCTACTTGGAAGACATGCTGAGGAAATAGTGATCTGGCAGCCTTGTTGAGGGAAATCTTTCGTGCCCTCGTGTTGTGCTTTGAATACTTGCAATCCTGTTATGACAAAGAAACTCACAAGTACCCCGAGGTATCCCTTACCGGATTCCATCATAGGAGTTTTAGAGACTCCTGGGAATAAGTAATATATTTCCTGCAAGCATGTGATTAGAAAGGCACATCTGTTTTTATGCAACCATTATATCAAGAATATTGGACATTTTTGCAAATGAAATAAAATGTACAAGACGAAGTGGGACTGAAAATCTGATTTTATTAATTTGTGTGCCCTGAATTGGCAAATATAGTCAAAGAAACAAATCCCCTGAAATGAGGAGATTGTTAAAAAATTTGAGAAACAAAAAGTGCTGACAATGTTGACGACGCTTTAGCGTGCTTCCCTTTGCTATGACTTGTATGTCTTTTGACGTTCTTTTCATCCTGCTCTCAGAAGAAGGTTGATTCTGACCGATGCTTTAACCCTTCGAAGCTTGCCACGTTGTAAGAAATACAGACAAATTCAGAATGCAGTTGTTCGCTTATTCCCTTATTTTGCGTGGATCGCCCTTTCGGGTTTTCAATCCACCGGGATACCCATTTTTGCTTGAGCTGTCCAATGCGGCTTTTAAACTCAGCGGGTGTACATTTTTTCTTTATTTTCCCTTATTTTTGCCCGAGTCTTTTATTCTGTTTTTGACTCGCCGGGATGCCCTATTTTTGCATGGACTTACATTCTGTCTTTATGTCCAGCGGGTCATTTATGCGAAGTATTTTTTAATTGCATCTGAATTCACAGGGGACAGGAAATCTTCGCCATCTATAGTAGTGAGCATCAGTGCTCCACCTGAGAATACTTTCTTTACTATGAACGGACCATCGTAATTCGGAGTCCACTTGCCCCTGTGGTCTGTATGAGGAGGGAGGAGTCTTTTCAGCACAAGATCTCCTACTTGGTATTCTCGAAGCCTGACTTTCTGATCGAAGGCTTTCTTCATTCTCTTCTGATATAGCTGCCCATGACAGATTGCAGATAATCTCTTCTCTTCGATCAGACTCAGTTGCTTGTACCGGGATCAGACCCATTCTGCTTCATTCAACTTGACATCCATCAGTACCCCCAAGGAAGGTAATTCAACTTCAACAGGTAGGACTGCCTCCATACCATATACAAGCTAATACGGTGTTGCCCCAGTGGATGTTCTGATTGAGGTACGGTACCCATGCAAGGCAAATGGTAGCATCTCATTCCAGTCTTTGTAGGTGACCACCATTTTTTGCACAATCTTTTTGATATTCTTGTTAGCTGCCTCAACAGTGCCATTCATCTTTGGCCTGTAAGGAGAAGAGTTGTGATGTTGGATTTTGAAGTCCTGGCACAGTTCTGCCATCATTTTATTGTTCAAGTTGGAACCATTATCTGTAATGATACACTCGGGCACTCCATACCGACAAATGATGTCCCTTTTCAGGAAACGGGCTACCACTTGCCTGGTGACGTTTGCATACGACGCTGCCTCGACCCACTTGGTAAAATAGTCAATGGCTACCAGGATGAATCAGTGGCCATTGGAAGCAGTCAGCTCGATCTTCCCAATCATATCAATGCCCCACATGGCAAAGGGCCAAGGTGAAGACATCACATTCAAAGGATTTGGAGGCACATGCACCTTGTCCGCATAGATCTGGCATTTGTGGCACTTTCTGGCATAGGCACAACAGTCTGCATCCATTGTGATCCAGTAGTAACCTGATCTTAACAACTTTTTGGCCATTGCATGTCCTCCAGCATGGGTACCAAAGGATCCTTCGTGCACCTCATGCATCAACAAGTCTGCTTCTGCCTTATCAAAACATCTGAGAAGTACCATGTCAAAGTTTCTCTTGTACAAGGAGCCATCAGCATTCTGGAAGAAACTACCAGCTAGCCTTCTTAATGTCTTCTTGTCATTGGATGATGCCCCAAGTGGGTATGTTTGATCCTCTAAGAAGCATTTGATGTCATGGAACCAAGGCTTGTTGTCTTTGGTAACGTCCATTGAGAATACATATGCTGGTCGGTCTAGTTTGGATACCGAAATCCGAGGCACATAATTTGCAATTTGAACCTTGATCATGGAGGAAATGGTAGCTAGAGCATCTGCGAACTGATTTCGTCTCGAGGGATGTACTCAAGTTTGACTATTGTGAAGAAAGTCAATAATCTCCTCGTATAGTCACCATACGGAATCAGATGCTCCTGATGGGTGTACCATTTGCCGTTGGTCTGATTGACTACCAGAGCTAAATCTCCGAATACAGTTAAAGTCTTGATCCTGAGGTTAATGGCTTCCTCAAGACCCATGATACAAGCTTCGTATTCAGCTTCGTTGTTAGTGCAGTTAAAGGTGAGTTTTGCCGAGAAAGGCATGTGGACTCCCTTAGGTGTAATGACCACTGCACCATCCCCACGGCCATTCATATTAACAGCCCCATCAAACATCATTGTCCATTCTTTTTCTGGGTCAGGCCCTTTAGTGTGAATAGGCTCTTCATGATCTTTCGCTTTTATGAACATGATGTCTTCATCAGGGAAGTCAAATCTCATAGGCTGGTAATCATCAATGGGTTGCTCAGCAAGATAATCAGACAATACACTGCCCTTGATGGCTTTCTGAGAGGTGTATTGGATGTCATATTCTGTGAGGATCATTTTCCATCTTGTAACCCGTCTGGTAAGTGCTGGCTTCTCAAATATGTACTTGACCGGGTCCATCTTTGAGATCAATAAGGTAGTGTGGGTCAACATATACTGCCTTAGTCGGCGAGCAGCCCATGCTAAAGCACAACAAGTTTTCTCAAGCAGTGAATAACGTTGTTCATAGTCGGTAAACTTTTTGCTTAGGTAGTATATTGCATACTCTTTTCGACCAGACTCGTCATGTTGGCCCATCACACACCCCATTGACTCTTCTAATACTGTCAAGTACATTATCAGAGGTCTTCCTTCAACTGGAGGCATAAGGATCGGAGGCTCTTGTAAGTATTCCTCTATTTTGTCAAAAGCCCTCTGGCAGTCTTCATTCCACCTGACCGTTTGTTCTTTCCTTAATAATTTGAACATGGGCTCACATGTTGCAGTAAGGTGAGATATGAATTGTGAAATGTAGTTCAATCTACCTAGAAACCCCCGAACTTCTTTTTCTGTCTTCGGTGCAGGCATTTCTTGAATGGCTTTGACTTTGTCAGGGTCTACTTTGATTCCCTTCTCACTCACAATAAATCCCAGCAGCTTACCGGATCGTACCCCGAATGTGCATTTGTTGGGGTTCAGCTTCAATTGGTACTTCCTCAGACGCTTGAATAGCTTCAACAGATTCACCAGGTGGTCTTCTTCTGTGAGGGACTTGGCAATCATGTCATCCACGTAGCATTCAATTTCTTTGTGGATCATGTTGTGGAATAACGTTACTATAGCCCATTGATAAGTGGCTCCAACATTCTTCTGTCCGAATGGCATTACCTTATAGCAAAATGTGCCCCAGGGTGTGATGAAAGTTGTCTTCTCCATGTCTTCAGGTGACATCTTGATCTGATTATATCCTGAAAATCCATCCACGAAGGAGAATACCGAGAACTGAGCTGTGTTGTCGACCAATACATCAATGTGAGGTAATAGGAAATCATCTTTCGGGCTGGCTCTGTTCAGATCCCGGTAATCCACGCACATTCGTACTTTAACATCCTTTTTAGGCACAGGAACAATGTTAGCAACCCACGGCGGGTAACTAGTTACAACAAGGAACCCGGCGTCCCACTGTTTTTGCACCTCTTCTTTTTTCTTCATAGCCATATCCGAACGAGTACGGCGAAGCTTCTGTTTTACTAGAGGACAGTCTTCCTTGAGAGGTAGCTTGTGCACCACGATTTTAGTATTCAGACCTGGCATATCCTGATAAGACCAAGCAAAAACATCCACATACTCCCGAAGCATGTCAATAAGTTGCTCTTTCACTGAGTCTTGCAGACGGGCCCCGATCTTTACTTCCTTCAGATCTTCTTCTATACCAAGATTAACCGTTTCAACTTCCTCCTGGTGAGGAGTGATAACCTTCTCCTCTTGCCATAACAATCTGGCTAGCTCTTCAAGTAGCTCATAATCTTATTCAACCCCTTCATCGGCTTGATTAATCGGATTGTCAAAGTCATACGAAGTCATAGTAGTGTCGTTGTCGGTGTAGTCTGGAGGGCACTCTCTACAAGGGTTTAGATTGGTTCATTTTAGTGATCAGTTTTATATTTCTTAGAAAAAGTGAAAATGAAGTTATTATTTTGAAAAACATTGCCATTTTATTTTGTACAAAAAATGAAAAATGAAAAACAGTGAGCGACAGAAAGACTCATTTGCAAAAGATGTCCTGATATTCATTAATTGATCGTTTGCACAAAATACAAGATGGCCTGATTACAAAATGAGCCCTGACATCTTGGGCAAGATGCATGACTTGATGCATGCTAAAAGACAGGAAATAATAATTACTCTGCTTGAGTAACTCTTATAATTTCCTGGGAAGACCAGTTTGAGACTTGGTTCCCCGGGATCCTTGGACGTATCCAGCTTTCCAGGTTGCGTTCGTCCTCTTCCTCGTCTTCCAAACTGTTCACAGCATCCGGGGTAAGCATTCCCCCGCTGACAAATTTGGGCTCCGATGCAGCCTCCGGTTGATCTTGTCGAGTTGGTCTGTAACCCAACCTAAATCTATCTTCTTTCTTTTCTACTGGCAGCAGCTTGCCCCAGCCTTGAGCGATACCCTCTTCAACAACTTTCTGGGCTTGTTGATATGAAGTGATGGAAGTTCTAGACACAGTAGATGCTTCATTGATGTTAAGGGCCTCAAACCCCTGACTCATAGTCTAATGGATCTCCCCATCCATTTCTATGTATTTATAAGTAGCCAGCTGGCTAACGAAGATATCCTCCTCCCCACAGATTGTGATGATCTAGCCTTCCCACTCAAATTTTAACTTCTAGTGAAGGGTATATGTAACAGCGCCAGCGACGTGGATCCAGGGTCTACCCAACAGACAGCTGTAGGCCGGCTGTATGTCCATCACGAAGAAGGTAGTTTTAAAAGTCTGTGGGCCAATCAACACAGGTAAATCAATCTCTCCAAGCACTGATATCTTAGAGCCGTCAAATTCTCTCACCACCAAGTTACTTGGACGCAATGCCAAACCATCATACTCCAGCTTCACTAAGGCTTTCTTTGGGAGGACATTGAGCGAGGACCCAGTATCCACCAGTACATGGGAAAGGACAGCACCTTTGCATTCTAAGGTGATATGCAAAGCCTTGTTATGGTTACGTCCCTCCGTTGTTAAATCAGCTTTTGTGAAGCCCAGTCCATGACTGGTGTTAATATTTGCAACCACAGTTTCTAATTGATTAACAGTAATCTCTTCCGGCACATATACTGCGTGCAGGACTCTCATAAGTGCATTCCTATGGGCTTCGGAACACATTAACAGTGATAATATAGAGATTTTGGAAGGTGTCTGATGAAGCTGGTCCACCACTTTGTAATCACTCCTTTTGATTATTCTCATGAACTCGTCTACATCTTGTTCAAAGGATGTCTTCTGAGTTTCTTTAATAGCTTGCTCTTCGGGTACCACACTCTTCCCTTTTGCCTTAGCAGCAGCTTCTGCTTCAGTATTGGGTCTTGGTGTTTGTGAGGCAAAAAGGCGTCCGCTTCGAGTGAAGCCTCCGCCTCCCCCAACATTGTCAACTTGTGGTGAAGAGGTTGATGAGTCTAGAGTGATTCTTCCCGTTGCAATAGAGATCAGAGCCGTAGTGCCAAGATATGGCATTACTACTTTCATAAGGAACGGGTCCAGGTACCGTAATGATGACTGGACTGATTGCTGCAGCGGAAGGAACTGTGATAGTATGCGGGTCGTAGTAGATTGTGACCGGAGATCGGACAAGAGGTGCTGCAGTTCGTTGTTGTTCATTGTTATTTGTCAGGTCATAGTAAATCGTGACCGTTGAGACATATTCGTTAGTGTTTGCTGGCGTTGTAGATGATTCTGTTGATAAGATGGGTGCTGATGTTGTAGAAGTAAATGTTGCTGAACTTTGGTCTGCTGAAATAAAGGATGAAGTGATAGCTAGAGTTGTTGATGAATCAGTGGGAATGATGGTTGTTGCAGTTGTAGGAGGATATGTTGCTGAAGACAGGATTTTTGATGTTGTAGGAGAATCCATTGGTGCTGAAGAAAAAGTTGCTGAAGGAACTGTTATAATAATTTGCAAAATTCCATCTCTGATGAGGCCATCTATGCCAAGCCTTAGCCTCTCACAACCATTAACAGCAGTCTTGCACGATTCACAGCAGGCCCCACAGCCTGGGAAAACGTGGCATCTTAAAAGCTGAGCTTTGACTTCAGCCAACGGTGTTTGAATCTGTGCAACATTATCAATCAGTGTATATGGTTGGTCCTCTTCTATAACATTAATCCTGGGCCAACCATGATTAGGCATAGGATTTCTGTTAACATTCGGAGGAGGTGCGAAATTGAGAGCTTTGGAATCGACCAAATCCTGAACCTTCATCTGTAAGGCTCTACACTTCTCAGTATTGTGGCCAGGTGCGTTGGAGTGAAAGGCACACCGAGCATTAACATCATAATTCTTCGAGAGATTGAGAGGATCTGGTGGAGCCAACGTCCTTAACTCAACCAGGTTAAGCTTCAGGAGTTGTGGTAGTAAAGCGGCATAAGGCATAGGGATTGGGTCAATCACCCTATTTTCTTGAGATGGCCTCTGTTGAAAGGGGCGCTGCTGTTGGTTGCTGTTGTTGTTGTTGTTGTTGTTGTTGTACATCCTTTGTTGCGGAAAAGGAGATTGTTGTTGTTGATAGTGAGGTTGTTGCTATTGATAGGATGGTTGCTGTGGAACCGGAGCCGGGATGGTAACGGCTGCTACTGATCTGTGAGAATACTGAGGTCTGCCCCTGCTTGCATGAATAGCATTTGTTTCACCCGCCCTCCGGGGTCCTGCAAAAGGTTTTCTGGTATTGTTGGAAGAGCTTGCACAGTTGTCAGAGATTTTACCCATCTTTAAAAGACTTTCTATTCTCTCACCAGCTATAACTACATCAGCGAAGCTAGTGCAGGAGAATGCGACAAGTTGATCAATATAAGTTCCTTGCAAGGTGTTCATAAACATGTCGGCCATCTCCCGTTCCGACATGGGTGGCTGGACAGTAGCAGCAAGCTGTCTCCACCTCTGAGCATAATCCCGGAAGCTTTCTCTTGAAGACTGAGACATTCCCATTAGAAGAGTTCTATTGGGAGCCATGTCCAGGTTGTATTGGTACTGACGGATGATGGCCTCGGCCAGGTCTTTCCAACATCTTATAGTGGCCCTCATCAAGTGTGAATACCATTCTCTTGAAGCTCCAGTCAGATTGTCCTCAAAGTAGAACATCCATAACTTCTCATCCATGGTATAAGCCTTGAGTCTTCCTAGGAAAGATTGCAAATGAGTACGCGGACAAGAGGTACCATTATATTTCTCAAAGCAAGGGGGTTTGAATTTGTGGGGAATTCTCACCCTATCTACCAGCCCCATATCCATCACGTCAAAACCTAAGGAGTTCTGAGATTCCAAAGATCTTAACTTTTCAGCAATCTCATCCAATCTTCTGTCATACACCTCATCCCCAGCTCCGACAACTGTGAATTGTTCCTCTTGGGGATCCTCCTGCAATATCCTGCCAACAGCTGTATTTCCTGGAACATTCCCATTAACATATGGATTCAAATGAGGTCCAAATTCTGGTGGGTTAATGCGGGGCTGCCCACGCTAATTATTGCTAGTTCCTCCTGTACCAGGGTGAGGCTCTTCAGGAGTCTGCCTTTCTACCAGCTCTCTCAGCCTTTCTTGGCTTTGGGCTAAGCCAGTCATGACTGCCATAAACTGGGTTATTTGGTTCCTCATTTCGACCCTCTCGTTTGCCATCTGATTTCTAACTTCAGTCAGGTCCTGCTGTACCTGATCCATCTGAATGCCAGGAAGGTTGTTACGAGTAGGGTACTGGTGTGTGCGGTTGACATGGAACACTCTGCGACGAGCAATGTTTCCTGAAACCACAACAAAGTGAGAAACACAATAATAAAAAAAACCTACAAAACAAATAAAAATGTCAGTATGCAATGCAGTATGCTTATTTGTTTTCCAAGGTATCCGGTTTGGTTCTTGGTTTTTACCTTTCCAGACCTCGAGGAGATGCTTGATGATGTTGAGAAAAGAAACCCAATGAAACAAACTAAATATATTACAACTGAAGACAAATACATAGTCTGTTTACAACATAAGCCCATGGTGGGTCAAAATACAACAACCAAAACAAAAGTACATCAAAAGAAAAGAAATACAAGCAAAAGGATCAGACATCCAATCCGAAGTATTCCTCCTTGAATTCCTTCAGGAGAGCCTCTGTCCCTGGATCAACTGGGTGCTCTGTAATAGTCCGAATGAGGAGGTTCCTGGTAGCAATGGAAGTAGTCAGCTTCTTATGCTTGTCTTGATCTTTGGATCTCTTTAACCCCGCCTGGAGCTTCAACTATGATATTTCCTTCTGTGCTGCCAACAGAGCTTCCTGCTGCTTCTTCTCATTGGTTTCCAACTGCTCAATCTTGGCTCGAGTCCTCTGGTCTTCTAGTGTACGGGCTTCGGTGATCCTGATCCACCTAGCCTGACTTTCCTCTAGATAATGCTCATCCCTAGCTCTCTGAATCTTGGCCTCCTTGCAGGCATTCTTCAATATCTGTTCCCCGACTCTTGCTTTCCTGATGTAGTCCTCTGTCCTTTCAATCTTGGTCAGATGCTCAATATTGAGCTTTTCCAATATCTCAATATCCAGACGACCATCATTTATTTCCCAAAGAGTCTTCTTTAGAGCCTCAGATAGCTTCTCATTTCTTTCCTTCAGCTTTTCAAATTCCTCCAGGCTGACAGTTGCTGCTGGCTATACTGTAGATGGTCCAGGTATGTCTTCCCAGGTGAAAGGCATCCTGGTGATCTGAGCTCTAACACGGGACCAGTCTAAGTACTGAGCTGAAGCAACATTGTTACATCTCCCAAGAATAGCTGTCCCTTTGGTCTGGATGTTGTCCCAGGCCCAAACAGCTTGCCTCTCAACTAAATCCTGCTCCCGGGGAGGGTGAACCAAGACATATCCTAATTGCCTTTTGAATAATAAAGGATTGTAGTTGATGCAACCTTTTACTCCTATTAGAGGCACATTAGGGTATTGCCCACAGCTGGTGATAATATCCTTGCCTTTGGTGCTCTGGGTGCACCATCTGATGTCATCTGAAGTCAAGGAGATGAACCTATTGGCCCAATTCTTCTGTTGATATGGGTTCATAAAAGCATCTGACTTAGGCAGGTGTCTAAGTAGCCAGGAGTAGAACAAGGGAGCACAACATCTAACCAACTTCCCCCTCTGCTTTTCATTTCTCTGGTGGATGGAGTAGTAAAAATCTCCTAACAGTGTAGGCACTGGGTTCTTCAACATGAACAAATGGATGGCATTCTTACTAACAAACTTGGGCTCATCTTCAAACAATATAGCCCCATATATGCTGAGGGCTAAGAGTGCACAGACTGCCTTCCATTCTCCTAATGCAGCCTTCAGGGTGGCCTGAGAAATCAAAAAGTCCAGATGTAAACCAGGGACCCCAGCTTTTGTTGTCATGTTTTGCTCAATAAGGGCAGACTCCAAATATAATGCCCTTGCTATCTCTTCACTTCTGGGAGCAGTCATCTCTGGGTTGAAAGGAATTCCTTTTCTGATAGGAACTCCAATCAGTAAAGAAAACTCCTCTAGTAGTGGTCCCAGCTGAAAGTCAGGAAAAGTGAAACACCTAAGAGGAGGGTCATAGAACTGCATGCATGTGTGGATCATGCTCCTCTAAGAAGAATCAAGATCCATAATCATATCCAAAATACCCCCATTGTGCTCTCTGAACAGAGGGATGTGATTAGGTGTGATGATTGACTGGACCTGTCTAATACCAGTAAAATAAGGCTCAAAGAAGTGATAAGATATGTTGCTTTTCCTTGGAGTAGTCATGAGTGATGATGAAGAAGGTGAAGAAAAGTGCTTATGCAAATCACAGGCTGAGAAGCTGGAGGTGAGTCTCTGGCAGACTGAAGGATATGCTGAGGGAGATAGCTGAAGCAGAGGTCTATGCAGTAGAAGGGGTCAAAACCAAAACCAAGATATAATGAGGTGGATACCCTGAAAAACAAATAAACAAATGTTAAATGATGCAATGATGATGTATGCAAATGATATGCAAGGGTTGTGATCAAGAGCTGGATCTGATTTATTTGTCCTGATATAAGGCCCATGTATGTTTAGAAGTTGGATGAAGGTTCGGAACTCCAGGAACCAGGGTGGGGGACTCAAATAAAGAGTCACATGTTTAAGGTTAATCACAAGAACTGTCCAAAAATGGGGTATTCTTAAACAAAACAGTAACAGGATATGCTGTGGTCAAGGGCTCCTGCAAACCTGTAAACAACCCAACCCCCTCACATGTAGTGTTCTAGAACAAGGATCCTCAAACTTGGATCAGTTATGAGAAGTGTAAACACTTCTAACCCGGAGGTACAGTGTTTACAATAACTATAAAGGATCCTCCTCTAATTCACCCCAGATTCTGAAGGTCATAGTAAAGGTCATCCAGACTTAGCAGGCTTCCCAGATAGCCCTAGCACTACAGGAGATCTGTAGCACAGAGTTCTCAAGAAGAAACCCACATCTGAACCGTGTTTCATATTCCCGCACCAGACTGAAATGGAATGGGAAAGAACATGAACACTTCTAGCCTAGGTGTCACTCAGGTCCCAGGTATAGGACCTTAATCACTCAGAAAAACCTCACCCACCAAAATAGAAAACCAGCTCCAACAATGATAATGACAGTATGATGTATATAAAACTGTAAAGAAAGCGATAAATAAAGCTGTACATATAGCAATAAATAAAGCAAATAAATCAAAACAATTAGCACATAACACCCCAGTAAACACAAATCAAACAAGCGCTAGGAAGAACCCACAAAGAGAACCAGAAGCCCTGGTTGCAGTATAAGGGTCCCCAGTAGAGTCGCCAAGCTGTCGCTCCCACCAAATGACACAGGGCCAGAAATGGTACAGACGCGAACGGTTGGCGAAAGAAGAGAAAGAAAAGGAGTCGCCAGCTAGGAATTTTTATCCCGAAGGAAAGGTAATGCTGCATAGACCTGGAAAGATATGGACAAGACGGTCGCGAACCAGAGAAACTGAGAAAGGGAGTTGGTTACAACCTGGGAAGGTATTAGCACCCAGATTGTCCATCGTACTCGACGGGATCCACGTTTAAAAGTTTGTGTTTAAAGGGGTAGTGTCAGTGCTATTCTGTGTATCAAAGTTTGAAAAGAATGCAAGTGTCAATTCAAAATAAATGTGAAGTGAATAAAAGGAGTGTCAGTGTAAAGAAAGAGTAAAAATGCTTAAGACTATGAGGCTTAAAGAGTAATGCTGGAGGAGGGGGAATATACAGATGAGAACATTTAAGCTGAGAAAGGCTCCTCAACTTAATCCATGATTAGGGATTAACCTCATGACAAAACAAGGCCTTTGTTAGAGTGGATTTTAATTAATGGTAAGATTAAGAAGTGAATTTTATGATTTGTAGGACAACTTGAGGGGGACTTGTCCATTAACACTAGGGTTAGTCCTTCTTAACCAATTAAGGAAGAATTAGAACCCTAATGCAAGGCCCAAGTTACAAGCTTGATGTCTTAGTGAATATTAGGTGAATTGATTAGAGTATTTTAAACACATTAAGGGTTTAACACTTAGGATTAAAGTTATACACTCCATCCTAATAGAAGGATACAGGCATAACCTTAATCACAAAGCCTTAAAACCTTTAAGGTTTAGTCCTTGATTAAGAGATGAGAAGAGAAGACACAAAAGATGACACAAAGGTAAAACTAATGGGGGACTAATCAAACCCTAATTGTGATCATTCTTGGGTATTCCTAGGGTTTATGAGGCTTGCAAGAGATCTTCAAGAATAAGCCACCAAGGAAGAAGCAAATATGGAAGGAGAAGAAGCAGAAGGAAGCAAGTCAACTTACTTCACTTAAGAAGATAAGTTGCTTGAAGAAAGAAAGTGATGAAGGAACATGAATGATAAAGCTCACTCTAATACACATACAAAATGCAGCAATGGATGCAAGAGAGGGATGAGAAGAGATTGTGAGAAGTGAAGGAAAATTCACTTCTCAAAACACTTACCACCTGAAAAGTTAGCAAAAGAAATTGAAAATGAAATGAAAATGAAAAGGATGCAATGATGCAAACCAAATGCAGAAGCAAGTTCATGATGAAAATGATGCTAAGATATGATATGAATGCATGTCATGAGGTGCAAATGATCATACAAGTAATGGAGATGCAAATGAAGCATGAAAGGAAGCATGAAAGATCATGAATGCATATGAAATGAAATGAAGACATGACATGGAAAATGAATGATGCAATGATCAAACATGATTCTAATGTGTCCTAATATGTCTTATGAGTCATGTGAATGCATAAAATGTCATGGCAAGTTCATGAATGCAAGCAAATGCAAGATGGATGCAAATGAAAGCACAAAAATAGGGTTATATGAACATGTGAGATGCAAATGGCAAAGACAGAAGCAAATGACAAGATAAAAAATTGAAAATGCACTCAAAGGAACCCTAAACCTATGTTAGGTCACCCTCCAAAGGGGGAGGTCAGAAGCTAAACGTAGAGGGACTTATGAATTTCCTAAGTTTTTAGGGTTTTAAGGATGATCCTAAGTGAAAAATGCCAAACAAATTGAAAATGAAAGATAAAAATGAAACAAAATATTTTTATATGCTTGAAACCATGCATAACACAATGCAAAAAGAATCATTCACAAACTCACTTTGGTTCAAAAGTTATGAATTTTTGAAGTTAGGATTAAAAATATTCAAGTTTAAGAACCCTAATTCATTTGAAAAATGTCAAAGTATGATCAAAACCAAAAAGAAATTTGTGAATGTTTCTAAATGTTTAAATATGCTCTCTGAATTTTTTTGTGATTTTTAAATACTTAAATGTATTTTTAATTAATTAATTTTCATTAACTAATTAAAAATAATCATTTAAATGATTTAAAAATATTTTTTAATGCAAAAAATAAAAATAAAAATATTTTTGGGTTCTGAAAATTAATTAAAGGCTGGATAAAAAAATTCAGAATTTTTTGATGTATTTTCCTATTTTTAAAAATTCGTACAAATTAAATAGAAACAAATGAAATAAAAATTAATTAAATGAGGGAAAAAGAAAAGTCAGCTAATCCTAGGGTTTAGGTTCAAAGCTGGGTTGGAGGGAATTGACTCCGCGTGCATCTGGACGGCTGACATTCAAACTACGCTAATTATGATTAAAGCCCTAATCTGAACCCTAATGACTTTCAGATGACCGGAACAATGTTCCGGTCATCTTCTCCGGCAGCTCTCTCACTCAATCTCTCTCAAACAGCCATAAAAACTCACTAAACTCTCAAAAATCAATCCTTGAACATCATTAAACACAAACCACACAACAAAACTCATTTATTTTTCGTGAATCATGCAAATCGAATCAAAACACATTTCACGAGCGAAGTTTCAAAGGTTCATAAAATCCTTAAAACTCAACCATTTTCAAAAAGAAAAGCATCAGCGTGACCAGCATAACATGAGGAACAATTATATAACCTAAAATCAAGCTTCTGGAAAATTTGTTCTTGAAGTTACCTGAAATGGAGCTTTCGAAAATGGCACTATCTGGGCTCTTCTTTGGTGCTTTTCCACTCCTCTTGACCCCCTTTTGCTTCTGGAATGCTTTGCTGAAGTGTATGTGGCTTCTCCTTGAAGTTCAGTGGAGTTCAGTCCAAAGGGGGGGAAAATCGTGTTTTGTGTATGGTGGCTTTTAGGGCAAAGTGAAGGGTGGAAAATGATTAGTGATTGATGCTGAGATGAATGGTGGTGTTGGTTTGAAGAATGAGTGGCTGAGTTATGTGTTTCGATAGAAAATGCAAAGAGGGAGATTTTTGTGAATGCTGAGAATGCTGTGTGTTCAGGATGTGTTCTTGTTATGTTTGGCTTGTTTTTGATTAGTATAAACAAATGTGATTGGTCAGAAAGTTGGTAATGGCATAGTGTGATTGGTATGGCTTGTTTTGCAAAAAGTCAAGGTTATGTGTCCTTTGAGGTATGGGCAAGTTCAGGCCAAGTACAAAGGGGTGTCTGGTGCAGCAAGATTCAAGGATAGCCATGGAAATCAGTTTGAGGCAATTCAACATGTTTGTGAGAAGTTATGAGAGGTTTTGCAAATTTGACAAAGTTTGGCCCCTTTTAGATTTCTTCATGTGCAAGTCATGAAATTTGGAAACTCTTGGGCAAATTCTGACTTTTAGGCATTGCACAAAGTTTGTATGATGATTAAAAGTCAATTTGAAGTCACAAAATTGCTTGGCATGAGGTTTTGCAAAAATCCCTCTTTGGCATGAAACTTGAAATTATGTGATTTTTGCCAACTTTGGAAAGCCATAACTTGAGTTCCAAAATGAATTAGATCTTGTTCTTGTACTTTTTGAAAAGGGAATGATACAATCTACAACTTTCATGACCAATAATTTTTCATTTGAAGCATTTTTGGTTGAGAAAGAGGAGGTTGAAAAACATTCCCAAAATGGAAAGTTTACATTACAAGTCATTTCCATTTTTGGCAACTTTTGGATTTACTCACTTTTCTTTAAATTTTTGAACCTCTAAACACTTCAATGATCAAATAAAGACCATATAACTTCAATTTGATGAAAAATCCACTTTGGGTCCATTGATGGGGGCCTCAGATGCCCTGATTTTGCTCTGACTTGCTCAAGAAGTTACCCAGTGATCAGATGACTTCCACAATGAATTTCTTCATCAAACCTGGTATGTATGATCCTTAAAGCATATTGAGACCAATAGAAACAAGAATGACCAAAAATTTGGAGTTATGGCCTCTGAAACCAAAACCCTAATTTCAGGTCATCTGTGTAGTTAAACCCTGGTTCTGCTTCCATGACTTGCCAGTTCTTGCGATTCTTGGACTTCCTTGATCTTTGGAGGATGAAATATGATGATTGAACATATATGGACCCTCTTGAGATGTTTGAAGACCTTTGAGGTGGCTCAGATGGATCCTGGATTGCTCAGATCACAAACCCTAGATGCAGATGAACTTGACCTAATGCAGTGAAAAAATGCCACATGACATGCTATGATTGAACTTATATAAATGAGAAAGATCACAAGCCATGGTGTGAACTTAGTGAGGGCAAATTTGGGGTGTTTACACGTAGTACTAAGGTTTGACATCATTGACCTCATCAACTGCGAACACATATGCCGGTCTTTCAAGACGATATACATCGATTCTGGGCACATAGTTCTCTTGGTGAACCTTGATCATGGAAGTTAAGGTTACCAAGGCATCAACAAATTGATTCTCGTCCCGAGGTATATAGTGAAGCTTGACCTTTATGAATAAAGTTAATAGCCTCATTGTATATTCCCTATAAGGAATCAGATGAGGTTGATGAACCAGCCATTTTCCGTTAACCTAATTGATGACTAAAGTCAAATCACCGAAGATCTCGAGGTTCTTGATTCTCAAATCAATTGCTTCCTCGTCCCCATTATACAAGTTTTATACTCTGCTTCGTTGTTGGTGCACTCGAATTTCAACCGAGAAGTGAAGGGCATATGGATCCCTTCCGGTGATATGATAACATCACCAACTCCGCTACCGTTCATGTTAAAGGATCTTTCAAACATCAAACTCCATTTGGATTTGGGGTCTGGCCTATCCTCCGGGACTGGTTGTTCACAGTTTTTCGACTTGAGGAACATGATATCCTCATCTGAGAACTCAAACCTCATTAGCTGATAATCCTAAATCGGTTGCTGGGCCAGATAATTCGACAATACACTTCCCTTGATAGATTTTGCAAAGTATACTGGATGTCATATTCTATCAGAATCATTTTCCATCGGGCTACTCTTCCGGTCAGAGCTGGCTTTTCAAAGATGTATTTAACAGGGTCCATCTTGGAAATCAACAGAGTGGTATGAGTCAGGATGTACTGTCTTAGTCGGCAAGCAACCCATGCCAAAGCGCAACAAGTTTTCTCGATCAGTGAGTATCGTGTCTCACAGTCGGTAAACATTTTGCTAAGGTAATAGATTGCATGCTCTTTTCGACCAGACTCGTCCTGCTGACCTGACACACAACCTATTGATACCTTGAGCACTATGAGGTACATGATCAAAGATCTCCCTGGAATTGGAGGTATGAGAATCAGAGGTTCATTCAGATACTCCTTGATTCGGTTGAAAGCTAATTGGTAATCATCATTCCAAGTGATGGCCTGATTCTTCCTTAGAAGCATAAAAATAGGCTCACACGTGGCTGTTAGGTGAGAGATGAACCATGCAATGTAATTCAACCTCCCTAAGAAGCCACGTACTTCCTTCTCGGTTCTTTGTTCAGGCATCTCCTGAATTTCATTCACTTTCACAGGGCCGACCTCAATTCCCTTCTCACTGAAAATAAAGCCCGACAGCTTTCCGGAATGCACCTGAATGTGCATTTGTTTGGGTTCAATCTCAATCTAAACTTCCGAAGCCTGTCGAATAGCTTGGCTAGGTTGAATATATGTTCTTCTTCTGTTTGTGATTTTGCGATCATATCATCGACGTAGAACTCGATCTCGTGATGAATCATGTCGTGGAATATAGTCACCATTACTCGTTGGTATGTAGCTCTAGCATTTTTCAAACCAAACGACATTACTTTGTAACAGAAGGTGCCCCATGGGGTAATGAAGGTTGTCTTCTCCATGTCATCTGGCGACATCTTGATCTGATTGTAGCCTGAGAAGCCATCCATGAAGGAAAACACGGTGAATTGGGATGTGTTGTCAACATGCACGTCAATATGTGGCAACGAGAATTCATCTTTGGGGCTCGCCTGATTCAAGTCTCGATAATCCATGCATATTCTGACCTTGCCATCCTTTTTAGGAACTGGCACAATGTTTACAACCCATGGAGGATAACTTGTCACAACCAAGAACCCGACATCAAACTGCTTTTGCACCTCTTCCTTGATTTTGATGGCCATGTCGGGTTGAGTTCTCCTCAGTTTCTGCTTCACCGACGAGAAATCTTCTATGAGCAGTAGCTTGTGCACTACGATATCGGTGTCCAACCCTGGCATGTCCTGGTAAGACTAGGCAAAGACATCAACATATTCTCGGAGCATGGAAATCAAGCGACTCTTGGCAGATTCTTCTAAAGTAGCCCCAATTTTGACCTCTTTTTTGTCCTCTTCAGTACCCAAGTTCACCACTTCAATGGCTTCTTCATGTGGCTGAATCACCCTCTCCTCCTGTTTGAGAATTCTGGCTAATTCTTCGGGTAATTCTCAATCTTCTTCACCTTCCTTGTCGGCTAGGTAAATTGGATTGTCAAAGTCATATTGAGCCATAACATGGTTGTCACTGATGAGACCCGATGGGGTACATCTGCATGAATGATGATTCATGCTAGATTTAGAAAGAGTGGGAGACATGGAAAACATTGCCATTTATTTTTTAAAGACAAATAAAATGAAAGACAAGGAAAACCATGAATGAATGCCAAAAACGTCCATTTTATTGATGATGATGTTATTGAATTATGAAATAATGAACCCTTATAATGAGCTGCTATGCCCCGGGCAAGGCATAGAGCTTTCATACAAAAGAATAAAAAAACGAGACTATTACTCTTCTGGTTGAGTGACAGAGATGACTGCTTCGGCCGACCAGTTTCTGAGTTGTACACCCGGGACGCAAGGCTTTATCCACTCGTCCAGTTCACAATCACTATCAATTGTTTCATCATGCACTACACAGATGCTACCATGATCAAACCACCCTGCACTGGTGAAGATAATCGGGCCTTTCCTACCTCTAGAGCTCTGATCTGGCATCGACTGGCCAGGATTATAGCTAACCCCAAACATATCCTTCTTCTTTTGGACTTCAATCATTTTGCCCCAACCCTCATTCGTACCGGATTCCACAACCTCCAAGGCTTGCTTGTAGGATGTTATGGATGCTCCTTTCTTCCTATCCTCTGATAAGGCAGCTGATGACAATGTACCTGTAGTTCGGACGGGCTTGAAGGCTTGACAAGGAGTCTCCACAATCTCTCCTTCAATCTCTACATATTTGAACGAAGCCAGGTGACTGATGAAGATATCTTCTTCCCCGCACACTGTAACGATCTGTCCCTCCCAGAGAAACTTGAGTTTCTGGTGGAGGGTTGAGGACACAACCCCTACTGCATGTATCTAGGGTCATCCGAGAAAATAGTTTTAAGCTGGTTGGATATCCATAACATAAAAATTAGTATTGAAAACCTGTGGTCCTACCCTGATCGATAGTTCCACTTCTCCAAAGACAGACCTTTTTGAGCCATCAAATGCACGAACCATTAAGTCGCTCGGTCTAGGAACATCCCCATCATAGTCCAACTTGATCAGTTCCTTCTTCGACAACATGTTCAGGGATGACCCCGTATCCACAAGTACATGAGAGAGCACAACTCCTTTACATTCCATAGAAATGTGTAGAGCTCGATTATGGTTGCGTCCCTCAGTGGTCAAATCCATATCCGTAAACCCTAAACCATAGTTGGCATTCAAACTTGACACCACCATCTCAAGCTGGTTCACTGATATGTCCTATGGCACATAGGCATTGTTTAAGACCCTCAACATATATTTTCAGTGTGAGTCTGAACACATCAACAAGGTCAAGATTGAAATCTTGGAGGGATTTTGCTGCAAGTGATCAACTATTTTATAATTGCTCTATTTGATGATCCTCATAAATTCTTTCACTTCCTTGTCAAAGGTGATATCAGGATCTGGAGTTAGCTCCCAAGCATCACTCGTCATGGGCTTCTTGCCCCTATCCTTGGCTTGAGCCTATGTGTTGTCCCTTGGGGGCATCACACTGTTTCTCAATGTTTCTGGAGCAAATAGCCTCCCGCTCCGTGTGAACCCTCCAATTCCAACATTTTCAACATGGCGATGAGCTGAGCTGGCTGTGGTCACCTCCTGCTTCTGACCATTACAATAAACTTTGGCCCCATAGTAGCATAGAACGACCTTTTTTCTTTGATACGAAATTCGTCCAGGAGTGGTAAAGGTTACAAGTGCCACTTTTGCTGGTGCTGGAACCTGTACTGGATTATAGTAGATAATCACTATCGAGACTTCATCTTCTTTCACGATTCTGTCAAACTGAATACTACCCTCGTCGATCATTCTTTGTATACCCGATCGGTCATAACCATCAACGAAATTCTCACAATCTGAACATTCCTCTTCACAACCTGAAAACATATTCTTCTTGGCGAGGCACCTCTTCACGGCCAACAATGAAGTTTTCCAAGCATTGACATCATATATCAGATTCAAGCCTCCACCACTATCAATAGCTCCCACGGTCCTTCCATGCGGAGGCATGGGGTTCTGCTATATGTTCGGGGTTGAAGCAAAATTGATTGCCTTGGAGTCTATCAAATCCTGAATGACATGTTTGAGAGCTTGACAATTCTCAGTATTGTGGGCAGGAGCTCCCAAATGGAACTCACAATGGGTGTTAGCATCGTAGTCTACTGGAATCTGACCTGGCTTAGGCGGAGCCAAAGTCCTCAACTGAATTAATTGAAGCTGAAGAAAGTTTTGCAATAGCTGGGAATAAGACATCGGAGGCATCTCGAAATTCCCATCCTTTGGTCTGGCAGGATAGTATTGGCGAGGAACTCTCTATTGCTGGTAGTTCCGTTGACGCTATTGTTGCGGCTGTTGAACCTGTTGTTGATTCACGGGAGAAGAAATGGTAACAGGAGGTGCCTGATGATAGGAATTCTGATTTCCCCTATTCCTTTGGGTGTATACAGCCCCAATTTCACATTTTCTTCTTTTCGCAAAAGGTTTAATAACTCCAGAGGTTGACGCTCTGCTACTCTGATTCTTCCCCTGCTTCATCCAACTCTCAATTCTCTCATTGATTAGGTTGATATCAGAAAAAACGCTAGATGAACAGCCTGCTAATCTTTCGATGAAGTTCCTAGGGAGGGTATGCATGAATATGTCAACCATCTTTATCTCTAGCAGTGGGGGTTAAACTCTAGTTGCGACTTCGCACCACCTTTGCTCATATTCTTTGAAGCTTTCGGAGTTCTTTTGAGACAAACTTTGTAGTTGGGTCCGACTTGGAGCTATGTCGATATTATATTGGTATTTCTTGAGGAAAAATTCCCCGAGCACTTTCCAATTGCGAACAACGGTTCTCTCCAATTTCATGTACCATTCCAGTGAGCCCCCAGACAGGCTGTCCTAGAAATAGTACATCCAAAGCTTCTCATCTTTGGTGTGCGCTGCAATCTTGCGGTAAAAAGCTTGCAGATGAGTTTTTGGGCAAGAATTTCCGTTGTATTTGTCGAAGTTTGGAGGCTTAAACTTTGGAGGAATGATCACCCCTTTGACCAGGCCCATGTCAGAACCATCAATGCCCAGAGTATCCCTGCATTCCAAATCTCTGACTTTCTATGCCAACATTTGAAAGTCATGGGAGTTACCACTTGTGCCAAAGCCCATGTCTTTATTGACGAAGGTGAATTTATCTTCTTGACGATCTTTGATAATAACAGGAATAGGGCCACCACCCTATGGAGTTGGAGACCTGTTACTCAAAGGTGGAGTAACAGTTTCGTTGATTGGATTTCCCTGAGCATCCAAAGTGACAACAGGAGGGCTCTTAGCTCCTACTGCCCCTGGGCCATGCCCTTCATCATAGTCATAAACTCTGCCATCCTGGTGCGGAACTCATTCAGCTCAGTCTGTACTGTGTCCATGATGTTTCTCTGGTTGCGGCGAGTAGCGTACCGGTGCAAAGAAGTATCGCATCGGGAGGGACGAGTCTTTGCGGCTCTCGCAATCTTTCCTGAATACACAAATAAGTTAAGAAATCCGGATAACTTGCAAAATAAAAATGAAAATGATATGAATGCATGTAATGTTGTGTTCTTTTCATTCTCAAGGTTTTTTACATTCCCGTTCTGGTATTTAGAGAATTCTGATAGCCTTTGAATATTAAGATTTTAGGGAAGAGGACCCCGCATGAAGCTCAACTCATAAAACCGTGGAGAAATGGTGCTTAAAACCCCGTGTCAGTGCAAGGATAACAACTAGATATTCCAACCAAGTCAAATATCATAAACTAAAATCTGAAGATAACAAACTCCCCGAAGGATGCCAATTCATACAACAATAGCAAAGCACAAAGTAAAAAGGAATCCCATAACAGGCCTGTGGGTAATCCTGATACAAACAAATGAAACTAGGCCCTAGGAAGCTCTGTGTCCTTCAGTCTCCAGCTAATATTATTGACCACCTGGAATAAATGAGTTATGTTTGGATGACCTGGATCCTAGATGAGCTTTTGAATAAGAAGATCCCTCTGATCAAAGGAAGCATACAGTTCATTGATCTGTTGAAGGAACACCTCTTCATTCTCTTTGCTAGGACTTGGCTCAGTCTTGACTTTCTTGACATCGGCCCGAAGTTTCAGTTCTTCCACCTCTGTCTGGATATCTTCAATTTCTTGTTGACCTTGGGCTATCTTCTGAAGGTAGTCTCCATGCTGATCACGGGCTTTCTGAAGTAGCTCTCCCTATTTAGCCAGGAAATCTTGAAGGTTTTTGATCTTCAGCTTGTATTCAATTTCTACCTCCTTTTGCTTTTTTAGATTTTCATCCCATTTTTCTTGCTAAAGGGTCACAAATTCGTTTACTTCGTCTAAAGACTTCTTGTCCTTCCGGCGCTGATCCGCCTTATGGGTTTAAGCTAACATCTTCTTATTGAAGTAGAGCTCCTTTTCTTCGAAGTCCTTTTTCTTGTACCGGACTATCTCTTCATATTTATGAGCTCTTTCCTCTAGCTTCTTGTTGCGGATCATCAACTTCTGGCAAGAATTGTTGGCCTCCAGATTTTCAGATTTAAGTTCTTGGACCAAAGCCTCCAACTCTTGATAGTCCTTTAAAGGAACAATGGCTTCTGGTTCAACCCCTGGAGGTAAAATTGGTGCAGAGAATGGGATCAAAACCATTTGATCTTTCTCTCTTATCCAAGCTTCATACTCGAGAAAAATATGATTGTTGCATTTGCCCAAGCGTGCTATACCTTTTCTTCTGATAAGTTTCCAGGCACCTGCAGCTTCTCCAACCAAAGGAAGGTTATCCTTTACCGGGAAGTAGAAAGTCTAGACCAACTCTGATTCTTTAGGAACATCTTTGAGTGCATATCCCAACTACCTCCTTAAGAGAATATGGTTGTAACTGATGCCCCCTATTTCTCCTAAGAATGGAACATTGGGATAACCTCCGCAACTGGAGATGAAGTCCTTCCCTTTTAATTTCAAGGTAAACCATCTGATGTCCCTAGCGGACAATATGCTTAGTTTCTAGGCCAAAATTACACTGGGATCAATGAAAGCTTCAGTAGTGGGAAGTTGTCTCATAAACCATTTGTAGAATAGATGAGCACATCACTTGACTAGACCACCCTGTTTTTTCTCATTCTTGTAATGTACTGAATAATACAGATCACCTAGAAGCGTGGACACATGATTCTTCAGCACAAACAAGTGGATGGCATTCATATCCACAAATTTATCCATATCATCAAACATAATGATCCCATAGATGGACAAGGCTAAGATAGTGCAAATTGAATCCAACTGAGCAGCCACAACAAGTTCCCCAACTCTTCTAGCCAGAAAGTCAATAGAAAATGTGAGTACCCCAGCCTTGGTAGCAGTCAAGTTATCCTCCACTTCAGATGAGCTCAAATAAAGAGCTTTGGCAATGTCAAGATAAGCCGGTCTGGTCATCTTTGAGTTAAAAGGGATCTGTTCTTTGAGCGGGACACCCAACATCACAACATACTCTTCAAGCAGAGGACTAACTGGAAGTCATGAAAAGTGAAGCATCAAAGCTGAGGATTGTAATACTGCAACAAGGTATGAATCACACTCCTTTGAAAACTCTCCAGGTTAACTACCAGATCCAAAATATCACCATAACTCTCTTTGAAGTATCCCACATGACCCAGGGTAATAAGAGACACAATATGGTTAAACAAATCCACTTTAGTGTCAAAGAACTTGTAGTGCACATTCTTCTTTCTGATATATTCCATTTCTGAAGCAGAAGTCCGACCGGGAACTGGGAAAAATATCAACCCTGAGAAATGAAAAAGAACACAAATGAATTATGATGCGATGATGCTTATGCAGGGAAATTCATTTGATCGGTGACGTGTCTGTGTCATGCAGATCATATACTTAAGTGTCTGTGCAGGGTCATAATTGCAACCACGGTAACAGTTTCTCTGAACAGAAATCCCGGATCTCAAATCCAAAGAACCATATAACCAAATCATAACACTGAACAATACTGGAAAAATAGGTATTTTGGAAGTTTTAGGGTTCCTGCAAACATGTAAACCCCTCCCATCTCATGGGTGTGCTACTCGGGTCAACATCACGGACTCTCAAAGTCGAATAGTAATAATACGTTCACCATTTTCGAGAAATAGCTCATGACCAAATATGGGAATTAGTTTGGCATTATGTAATACTTAGGGAGGTCTCAGCTGAGTCCAAGGAAACAAGCATCCCTCATAAGTCCCCAGCTTCAAGCACTGAATCGAGAAAAAATAGTACATTCAACCCTTGGGATATAGTACTATCGTCATACGAACAATTCACTTTAACTGGATTCCTATGAGAGAACCAGGCTATCCTATGCGAGTTCCCAGTGGGCCCTCGAATGCGAGGGGATTTTGCAACAAATGCGGTCTTCCACTGTCATCACTTGAGAGGGTTATTTCCACTAAGGTCCTCAAAGCTCGGTCACCAGATGCACATAACTATCGAGGTCGTACCCTGAAGTGGAGGAGATCCCTATACAGAATAGTTCCAAGACTGTCGCAGTCTGGGTGTGGAACACATCGCCACTCATCATGGTGAAATACCATGGAAGTACAATGTATTTCCACGCTAGTCCTAGGGTGCACTCAATCCGGGTATTTGGCTTATCTCACAGTAACCCCATCCCACAGAAAAAACCAAACCAACACAGTCCAGTATATATGAGGCATGGAAAATAAATACTGAAAGCGGTAAATAAAGTTGTTAAGGAAAGCTGTAAATGAAAGCAGTAAAGCTAAACTAAAGCACACAACAGCACACAGATAAAAACCCAAAGAAACATAATTAAACAAGCATTAATATTGACTCTCAAAGGGGAAACCATAGATTCTGGGTTCAATCCCCAGCAGTGTAATGCCCCGTATTTTAATAAAATTTTCTAGATAATATTAATTGAGATTAATAGGGTTCTGGTGTGCTTTGAGAGTTTTAGTTAAAATAATTAGAGAAACCGACAAACTTAAATTAATTAATTAAGTATTATCTGACTCAAAGGTTTTATTAAATAGTCGACTCAGAGAAATTTTTTGATACTCTCAATTGGATCCGTTAGCTTACTAACTAATAGTTATATTAGTATAACTATTGTTGTTTGGTATAAAAAGAAAGAAAACAAGGATTTGTTATAAAGACGGAAAAGAAGAGAAAGTTGGTAAGAAGAAAGAAAAAGGAAAGAAAAAAAGAAAGGAAGAAAGGGAAGAGATGAGAAAGAAGAAGGAAAACCTAAGAAGAGGGAAAGCTTGGATCATCACCATTCTCCATCAATCTTCACCAAACTCCTCTTCATTGTCAAGGTGGGTTCTAGTTAGAAACCTTTTCTTTTAGAAAATCTTGATTTTAAGAGTTAGGTTATGTTTTGAGGAAATGATAAAATTGATAAATCGAAAGTTTAAACGGTTAAAACTTGTTAAAAATTAAGTATATTGGTTGTTATATGCATATAATCATGTTTTGTTGATGATTTAACTGGTTGGTGAGGTTTAAATGAGATTTTGGAGTTTAGAAGTGATTTTTCAGGTTTTATAGTAGGTACAATCGATTGCAGCAGAGTGCAAATCAATTGCACCATAGTCTAGAAATGTTTTTTGAGAATCTGGGAATGTGCAATCGATTGTAGTAGTTTTGCAATCGATTGAACCATGTAGTGTTTTCAAAAATGAAATTGAAACGGGCATATCTTTTGAACTATAACTCTTATTTGACCTACATTCGAACCATTGGAAAGATATTTCAATTCTCTATTTGATGGAAGGAAGAAATATTGTTTTATATGTGAAATTAATTAATTTGTGAGATTAATGGAAAAAATGTCAATCTCATATCTTTTGTCTCGGGTGTCCGTTTTAGCTGTTCCATATATCAAATTGAAGCCAATCATATGCTCTTTCTTATGAGACCGAGAAATATTATTTTGAGCCTACTTCTACCCGACTTTTCCGATAAACCCTAATTATGTTTGTTAGAGAGTGGTAGAAGGTATGCTTAATCATGAGGAGTGATTGAGAGTAGAGGTCTGGGATTATTGTGAGAATTGTTTAATGGTGGTAATTGAACTAAAATGTTAGAATTATGTAATTGAAAACTATATAAATTAAAAGTATCAAGAATAGTGAAAGAGTGAAGAAACCTTATCTTAAACCATGTGAATGGCCATGTATGGTGATTAGGAATTGAGAGATGGTATAACTTGTGAGGTAAGTAGGCTTACCCTAGGTTGATACAAAACTGTACTAGAGACGTGACAATGCTTAGACGTCGATACTCGAATAGTTTCCTTGGGCTAGGTAGTTGTGATGGATGGAGGTTTTGTTCCCATCGCGTTGTAATCCTAATTTAATTTTATCTGGATCGTGTGTAGGTCCTTGAGGAGGGACGACTAGGGATATATAATTAATTAGTGGATTCAAATCCCTTTATGGATGACCGTGACCCGTGCTCATCCTGGTGTGGCTGGAAGGGGAAAGTATCCATTAGAATAAGTAATGAGTGGCCTGTGCTCATCCTTGTGTGGCTGGGTGGGGAAAGTTACTTTGTGGTGAGGTACCGTGACCCGTGCTCGTCCTTGTGTGGCTGGGAGGGGAAAGTACCTTAGGTAGATAATGAGTGACCCGTGCTCTTCCTTGTGTGGCTGGGCGGGAAAGATATCTTTAGGTAGATAATGAGTGACCCATACTTGTCCTTGTGTGGCTGGGCGGGGAAAGTTATCTATACATTGAGGATCGAGTGACCCTTGCTCGTCTGCTACGGCTATGGCTGGGCGGGGAAAGATGCCTCTAAGCACCTTGTGTGTGCTCTATTCTGTTTTACCTTGACATTTCTAGTTGTTATGTGAACTCGAAATCTAGGTTTTCCCCGACTTGAGTAGTGTTTAGATTGAACCCTTAGATCCGAGAGAACTCTAAGATAGGGAACCCACTGAGATGTTGTTATTTCACCCCACTGTTGTTGTTGCTTTTCAGGTTTCTTTTGTAGGTTTGTTTTACAAGTGGAGATATGCTCAGGATGTTTCAAGTGAAGCATAAATTTAGTCTTTCATTGTGAATTTCGGTATCTTTGTATAATATTGGATATTGTGTTGATCTTACTGTTTTTATTTTAGTATGATTTCCATATCTTGTACCATTATTGTATAGAATTTTTAGAATTAGTCAAGAATGTGAATTATACTAGTAGGCATTATGATGGTGTCACTACCAAAATAAAACTTGTATGATATTATTCTAGATATATATTATATGGACGTTACAGTTGGCATAAGAGTAGGTCGTATCCTCGACCTAGCCTTGAAACATCATAAGTAAGTCTTTCCTGC
The DNA here is from genome assembly GCA_963966055.1 of Lathyrus aphaca. Lineage (NCBI taxonomy): Eukaryota > Viridiplantae > Streptophyta > Magnoliopsida > Fabales > Fabaceae > Lathyrus > Lathyrus aphaca. The sequence goes on along the minus strand of OZ014523.1, from coordinate 303,417,238 downwards.
CTCTTAAGTGTGTCTTGCCGGTGTGGTTCTTAATATCATATTATGTAGTATTGGGCCTGATCAACCTAATTTTATGTATGTGATAGGTAGAATCATGGTTTTACGACCATCAGGACTCCGAAGTGTTATCGTAACTTGTACTGTGAGAGTGGGCCCAAACCAAGAGTTAGCAAAAGGAGCTTTGGTCAGCTCAGTTGGAGTCTTCGTAAGAGTTTTACTTCTTGTAACATGGAGTTGCAGAGTAGTGTGTTGTTCGAGGAGTCCTTTGGAATGGATAGAGTCTGATAGGTACGTATATCTATAGGATGAGTAGTCAGTGTATCAAGGAATAAGTAAATTCACTGGTGGATCAGTATTGGTCAATGGTACGAACAAGATTTTTGAGAAATATCATTACACAAAAGGAGAGGATGCTTTGTGGAAAGTGTGACGTAAGGTTCGGGAATGAGAAAATTTTTAGTGTTTCAGTTCTAATGCCGCGGTGACATCTTAGATGAGCGAGAGTACTTCAAGAAATGTATTCGGATAATACCTCACGGATGGATAGAAGTTACAAGTTAAGAATGTAGATTTTTTTATAACCTAAAGTCGCGATGAAGCGTGAAGAGAAACACAAGGATGTGATTACATGTTTCAAGTGAAACAAGCATACCCCGAACGAAGAGTAGAAAACTAGAGTTGCGTATCCGGTTGCGCCCAAAGGGACAAAATTTAGAGTGATGCATTAGGGTTTATATTTAGTAAGGGATCAATTCGGTAAGTGTTGAAATTACCCAAGGAATAGTATATGGTGTTGTATCGAAGATAGAACAAGCTTTATTTAGTGACTTGAGGCGTATTTGGTATGGACTATACAAGGTTGTGATAAGTGATAAAGTAAGCCCATTGTTTCGGGAGAGTTCTAGTAAGATGAATTATGTTTGAGTATGAGAGGATTACCGTAGAGCATGGAGTGAACACGATATGGAAACAATATTAGCAGTGCATTATGAGAAGGTGTTAACATAATGTATTTTTGGACGAATGTAAAATGGAGTTTTTGAGATGTTGTTTGTAACACCCATATAATATATATCTAGAATAATATAATACAATGTTAATTTTTGATACTGACACCATCATAAATACCTACTAGTATAATTGACATTCTTGTCCAAATTCAAAAACTATGCAAACTATGGCACAAGGCATGGAAATCATACTAAAAAAAGAATAAAAGCTAAGAACAATACAATATCCATTATTGTACAAAGATACAGAAATACACAGCGGAAGACTAAAACTATGCTTCACTTGAAACATCCCGAGCATAACTCATCTTGTAAATCAAACCTGCACAAAGGAACCTGAAAACAACAACAATAGTGGGGTTAAATAACAACATCTCATAGGGTTTTCTATCTTAGAATTCTCTCGGCTCTACAAGGTTCTAACAAACCTAACTCAAGCCCTTGGTCACTTCTGAAAAGGAACCGGTACAAGATGGAACAACGTTTCATACAATGTTCACACCACTAAACAAGTGAAACATCTACCTAAATCATTTACGGATGCTTCCCGTGGGACTAAAGATAACCCACCTCAAGACTTACTTAGGACTATTACGGAGGGTTCGATATAACACTAACCTCAATCTTTACGGATGCTTCACGTGGGACTAACGACAACCTACCTCAAGACTTACTCAAGATCATTGTCTAAACAGTGGGGATGCTTCACGTGGGACTAAAAGTAACCCACCTCAAGACTTACTCAAGACCTTACGAAGGACTCGTGACATACACGCCTCAAACAAAATACCCGCATCTATACAACCGGTACCTCAATCTTTATGGATGCTCTTGCGAAACACAAAGTAACCACAATGATACTTATACAAGACTTTACGGAGGACACCGTATAACACACACCTCTAGCCTTTACGAATGCTTCCCGTGGGACCAGGATCTACCCACCTCAAGACTTACACGAGACTAATACGGAGGATCTTGTAACATACACACCTCAAATCTTTACGGATGGTTCCCGCGGGACTCAACATCACCCACCTCAAGACTTACACAAGACTATTACGGAGGCCTAATGTATAGCACGCCAACGGTTCAAAACAACCTAGTAAAACCAGGCCTCTAAAAATTATACCACCCAACAATCCTAGTTGCACTACTAGGCCACACTATTTGTTTATGGCAAGATTTCCTCACTCTTTCTCTATTCATGATACTTTTAAATTATAGTTCGTAAACATATAATCCTAACATTTTAGTCTAGTTATCTCCATCAAATAATTCTCACAATGATCTCATGTATCTACTCTCAATCAATTCTCATGATTAGGCATACCTTCCAAAATTCCCTAACTAACATAATTATGGTTAATCGGAAAAGTCGGGTAAATGTAATATCTCTTTGCATCATCAATTAGTAATTATTCTCAGCTTCGAAATGATACGCGGAGCACTAAAATCGGATACCCGGATCACAAGTTATGATTTTAAAACACAAAATAGAACTCCCAGGTCTCGCTGAGCGAGGAACTTCTTGCATTTCTCGCTGAGCGTGTTCCTGCTCGCTGAGCGAGCTCTATAATTCCAGAAAGCTCAGGCTTACGGAAAAACTATATTTCCATTCCAAACTTGATCCAAACCTCACCAACACGGAAGGATCGATCACCAAACATGTATATGAACATATATTACTCATTATACTTCCATTTAATCGAGTTTTAACCGTTTAATCTGTCAATTCTTAGATTTTTTTATAAAACCCTAAAACTCACAAATTCAACCAAAACTCAAAGAAAAGGTTTCTAACTAAGAACCCACCTTGCCAATGAATAGAAGTTTGGTGAAGATGAAGATTTGGTGGAGAAATGGTGATGATCCAAGCATTTCCTCTCTTAGGGTTTTTTCTTCCTCTTCTTCTCTTCTTTTTCCTACTTTCTCTTTTCTTTTTCTTACTAGCTTTCTTTCTTTTCTTTTTATAATACATAACGTGTTTCTCCTTCTCTTAAAAACCAAACAATGTATATTATACCAATATACGATAGTTAGTATACTAATGGGTCCAATTTGAGAATATCCAGAAAGTATCTCTGAGTCAGATAATTCTAATTTATCCTAATTAATATTATCCAAGGTGTTTAATTAAATACGGGGTATTACATTCTCCCCCCTGTCGCTCCCGGGATTTTCATCCTGGTACAAACGCGAAAGTGGTGCGGAAAAGGTAGAGTCGCCAGCCAGGCATTTTTATCCCGAAGGAAGGGAAAGGTAATGCTACACAAACTTGAGGAAGAAGGAAAGGACAAGGTCCTGCAAACCAAAGATCTGGGTTCGGGAGTCGGTTACAACCTGGGAAGGTATTAGCACCCCAGATCGTCCGCCGTACCCGATGGGATCCATGCTTGCTTGTTTGTTTCAAAGGGTGAGAAATAATTGCTGCTGAACAAATGAACTGCTAACTGGGATGGAAATGGAAATGAGAATGGAACTAGAAAAGAGAATAAAAATAAAGAATGGGGAAAATGTAGGCAAAATAAAGAATGTGCTCGAACGGGCCCTACCCCGCTGCCTACGTACCTCATCGGGATAATGAGGATCAGATTCGACGTAGTTCACCTAACTAAGGCGGGAACTATTTATTTATGTTTTTTATGCGCTGGAACTGCTTATGTCTATGCTCAGGTGTTGCAAGCTCGTCTGATACGAGTGCGTTTACCGTCTTGCATGCGAGACAAGTCGTCGCAAGTCCGCATTCAGAATGAATGAGATGAGAAAAGAAGTTCCCGCAGGATAGTCGCTTATTATTTGTTTTTGTTTATGAACATTCTCATACTAAGACCTATCCATCGCGGTAAGTTCTTACACCTCACCCAAAAACAGGACGCGTATAAACACTCCGCAACAAAGTCTCGTGTCGTACAAGAACGTTCGATTTTATTAAGCGTTTTATTGCTTTTCTTTATGAGATGAGAAAGAAGGACTCAAGCTGCAAAAGGTTAAATCTAAGGGACTAAGACTCAATCATAATTTTTGTTGATTTATTCACAAGTGATCCTAATGGTTTGTGTGGTTTTCTAAACCTAATGAAGAAAGGAACTAGAAACTACTAGAATTTAACTTACTTCCTAAGGAAGTTAAGTTGATTCTAAAACTAATGGGAGGCCTATACAAGTGAAAAACTTCAAATAATATGGCAAGGCATTAAAATTGAATAAGGAATAAATTCTATAAATGCACATTTAAAGGTATAAAGCTAAAATAACCCCAAACTTCTTCTAAGTCTATTTATTAGAAATGTCAAATCTAAGTCCTAAAACTAGGGGAACTATCCAATATTATCATTCTAAAAATCAGCACCTAAACTATTCTAAGTCAATTTAATATCCTAAGATTAAACCTAAGTAAACTAAATCTTAATGGATCTTAATATTCTAACCAAAACTAATTGAATTTTACATGTATAACTAGCCTAAAGATTAATACACTAAAAATATTAAAATGCTGGAAAAATTATGGAATTAATCCTATTGGGTCCTAGAACTAACTATTACATTGTGCTAAAAAATATCCTAAAAATTCAGAAGTTAACTATGTCTAAAAATCACTTAAATCCACTTAAGAATTAACTATGATTTTCTATGGATTAAGCTACCAAAACAGGGGATTAAATGACCTAAAAATGCTACCAAAATTATTCTAGGTCCTATTATGAGTCCTCTAAACATAGCAAAAAGAATGGGTCAAAGATCCTAATGAAAGGGGGCAAAATAAAATGAACAAAATCATGTACAGTTAAAAGAAATTCAATAGAAGCTAATTAAAAGAAAAATTAGGATTAAATCGAAAATAATCGAAATTTAGAAAATAAAAGTGCCAAAAATTTCTAATGGGAATTAACAACCTACTGGAATTTTTGTGAAATTTTCTAATGGATTTTACTATTGTTTGATGAATTATTCTGAAACTATGCTAAACCAAAAACTAAATTTAAAAGAAAATAAGGAGGGGGTTCAAGAAGCATTTTTCTTAGTTATTTTCTATTGGGCCTTGAAACGAAGGGGTGCGAAAGGGAAAAGTGCCATTGGGCCCATGTGCAGGAAACCTAGGGTGCATATTATGGACTATCAGTCAATTATGTTGACTTAATCAAAGCCGTTTGATCTAGGGTTTCCCTTTGGTACTCTAATCATGTGGTTTATGAAGCATGCCTATGGAAACTATGGTGGAACAAACACACACAAACCACCGCCAAAAGGGCCAATCGGACGGTGACACGTGTCACCGCCGGTGTGGCTGAAGTTCAAAACACAAACCAACCTTTTCTCTTCTAACGGTGCAGTCTTGAGAATTTATGAAAAAAATAATCAAAATTAATGGCCATGGATCTCTTAATTATTCTTAAATCTCTTTTTTAATTTTCCAAGATATTCACATAATCATATGTTAATTTCCTTTGTTGTTTTTTAATTACAAAACAAAAGTAACACCAAGAGCTGAAGAATACAAATTCTAAACCTAATTTCCCTTCCCCATCCTCTTCCGCCGCTACACCCTTCTCACCTTCCCCCTTTCTTCTTCTTCTCCTTCGCCCTTTCTTCTCGTCGCATCCTATCTTCTTCTTCTCCTGTCTTCTTCTTCTTCGTTTCATCATCATCTTCTTCTTTCCACTTTGCCATCATCATCTTTTCCTTTTTCCCCAAAGCGCCACCGCGAATCTCTCACCGGAAGTGGCTTATCCTTCCGCCTAAAACCACGCCGCCATGACTAAACCTTGGAGAAGATAAGCAGTGAAAAAACGCCTTCTACCCCTAACCTCTCTCACTCTAATCCGGAAACAAAACCCTAGGTTCAAACATCAATCCGCCGAAAATCCAGAAATTCCAACCAAACAAACATCACACGGGAGCAATGAGCATCACCACACAATAATAAAGTAAAGGCGCTTCGTACCTTAAGATTTCGCCACCGACGAAGATACGAATGGAGAAACTTGAACCGTTGACGAGGGAGCTTCGAAGATGAATAGGATGCAGATGCGTTGAAGACGATTTCAAGTGATGCACGAATACGTTAAGGTATGATTCGGTTACACTTCTTCTTCATTTATTCCCGTTCGGGATTTTCAATCGTCCTTGAACCTAAAATCATGACATGCCTTGTGTTCTTTGCAGGTTATTGTTGCACGCAGTGGTGTTGAGTTGATGCTGGTGTACGTCCAGATCGTTGCAGCGATACGAAAATGACGTGGTTGCGAGGTTGTGCTTTGGTTGCTGATCAAAGAGTGATTGAAGATGGTTGGAGGTTTGTTGCAGAAGGTTGATGAAGATCTGATGAAAGTTGGTGTAGGAAGAGGATGTAGAAGAAGAACGGATTGAAGGAACTGAGGAGTTTTATCAATGGAGATGAATGAGAGTTGGAATTGGAGAGGCTTGAAGGAAGAAAAATCTGGATTGAGAGAAGAAGATTAGAGAGAAGGAATGGTGAGAAAGGATGGTGAATGAGGATCAAGATCAAAAAACCATGGAGAGAATACTCAGAAGAATGATGAACCATATTTATAAATGAAGATCCAGGATGCTTTTGTGAAGAATTCAGGTGAAGTTTCCAGAAGAATTCTGTTGTAAGTTTGTTACGATTTCAGTTGTAGTTAGTTGTGAAGTTTATAACTGATTTTCCGGTTCTGAGATTTCTTCTTGCTTATCCTTGTTGAGTTTAGTTCTTGCATTTTTTGTACTTTGGCAGGTGGTTGATGTAAGTTCCTTGTTGAATCGATGTGGTGAAGATCAGAGATAATGTTACGGTTTGCGTGATCTTTCAGCGAATGTTTCCTTTCAGGAAGTGAAAGTGATGCTATGCGTTTTCAGGTGATATTCTTGAGCTTGCTCTCATTTCCGTAGCGGCATCGTTCTTGTTCTTCTCTTCTTATGTGAATTTGAAATTGTGAATTACTCTTATCTTTCTGCGTTCTCATTCACTTCTGATTGTTCCATGTCGTATTGATTGCTGCGTGTTCTGTTGCAGCTTATGCAGGACACAGTGATATGGGTCAAGCATGGTTTTTGAAAGCGGAAATGTGAATGTTGTTTATCCAGACGCGGCTGAAAACTAGAAGCTATGAAGGTCGGTTAACTTAAAGCTATGTCAAGTTTGACTCTTTATTCGTCTTTTCCATTAACTCTTTCCCCACGTCGTATAATTATTAATCCTCGCATTTCTACAGGGAACTAACATTTGACGCGATTCCTGGACTTGAATTGTTCAGGCTCAGATTCCAAATGACCCAAACTGAAAAGTAATTCATTGACGCTGCGTCTTGAGAATTATGCCTTCACGAACACATTCGTCCTATGCATCAAATCGGCATTTTGCCGGAAATCTGAAGATCCGACAAGTTCAAGTGGTGACGTTGCTCAGTTCTTGGTGTACAATCAACCTCCACGTTACAACCAATGGCGGCAATACAAATCTCAACAACGAGATTTTTTCTCTTTGTATTTCTCTTTCTTTTTTTCTTGATCTTTGGACTTGGTCTAGAACTACAACATGTAATTGATCATTGTGTAACCAACTGTATTGTTTGTAAGTTTATTTTGATGTGAATACAAGGATGGTTGTTGATTGCACAATTATTTGGGTAATGGTACATTTTGTAGGAAGACAATACAAAGCTATTGAGAAGTTGCAAAACCGTGACGGGCTAGAAATGAAGAGGGACCCGCTAGTGTGAAATTATGAAAGTCTAGTTGGCACCGGTCAACTGTTTGACCCAAAGGTCAACAGTTGATCAAAAAGTCAGCTTACATCCAATTGCATTTCCATTATTTTCTTATTATATTTTTTTTACGAAACCTTGTGAATGATGTCCTTGTAATGTAACTTCTTGTAATGCACTTTTAATAATTTGAATGAAGACATTTCGATAAAATTGGCCTTTGGGAATATTTGAAATTTGCAATCTTTGAAAGAATCCCTTGATTTTGATGGAACTTGGATAATGTAGTAACTTCATAAAGAAAATGGATGAACTTGAATGAACTTGGATTGTTGTAACTTGAACTTTGAATGGATCTTGAACTTTGCATGCCGAACAACTTTTAACCTCTTTAGAGGTCATGAATCCAAATTAATTTCCAATAGGAACAAATTCACTTAAATTTTAATGCCGAATGACCTTGTCTCCTCTATCAATTAACCAAGAAAACCTCACAATAATCCTTTGTATCTCTTGTCACGATATGTGCCTTGCAATTCACTAACTGGGTGACCAATGATTTTAAAACGAACGCCCTAAGGAAAATTTGAAGATGAACACATAACCAAAGCAACAAGCATGTATAAGCAAACCTTCGTCATACCATATTAAATCTCTACCTTTATTGAAGCTCTTGTATCCATGACAACTTGTATCTTGAGAAAATGATCACGACAGTAAAAATTCACCCTTGGTATCAACCTTGAGTGTAATGGTTATATAATAGGAAACTCAAACCATAAGGATATGCTTCGATCACATGCCTTAGGAATCGATGAAATGCATGATTATGGATATTATGACCTAATGGGTAATGCAGATGAATGCGAAGTGATAAGCCAGTTGAGGTAATAAATACGAGGGAAACTTTTGAGGTATTACAGCTGCCCCTATTCAATCATCTTTAGACCTGAACGGATGATAGCGATAACTTTTAGACGTTCAAGGTGTGGAGTGACTGAATACTCGAATAAAACCTAAAAATTTGAACTCGGTGGATAATAGAAATACCATCTGCCCTTTATTCATATATTTTTGTTTTGACCTCTGAATAGGTAGCAGAAATAGAACCAGGTGGAATAAAGTCATTGTGATAACTTGCACTGTGACTGCTGAACGAATCAGGCCACAATGAAGGCGCCTGTTGGCGAAACAGGACTTAACGAGACCGTTAGCGAAACAAAAACTCATCAATGCGACTGCTGGGCAGGACCAAGCCACAAAGAAAACACGCAACTGCTGGGCAGGACCAAGCCACGGAAGGTGTGTGTTGGCGAAACAGGGCTTTAACGAGACCATTAGCGGAATGGAACTCAACAATATGACTGCTGGGCAGGACCAAGCCACAAAGAAAAACACGCGACTTCTGGGAAGGACCAAGCCGCGGAAGGTGCCTGTTGGCGAAAGAAGGCTTAACGAGACCATTAGTGGAATGCAACTCAATCAATATGACTGATGGGCAGGACCAAGCCATAAAGAAAAATACGCGACTGCTGGGCAGGACCAAGCCACGGAAGGTGCCTGTTGGCGAAACAGGGCTTAACGAGACCATTAACGGAATGGAACACAACCAATATGAATGCTGGGCAGGACCAGGCCATAGAGAAAAATACGCGACTACTGGGCAGGACCAAGCCACGGAAGGTGCCTGTTAGCGAAACAGGGTTTAACGTGACCATTAGCGGAAAGGAACTCAATCAATATGACTGCTGGGCAGGACCAAGCCATAAAGAAAAATATGTGACTTCTAGGCAGGACCAAGCCACGGAAGGTGCCTGTTGGCGAAACAGGGCTTAACGAGACCATTAGCGGAATGAAACTCAACCAATATGACTGTTGGGCAGGACCAAGCCATAAATAAAAATACGCGACTGCTGGGCAGGACCAAGCCACGGAAGGTGCCTGTTAGAGAAATAGGGCTTAACGAGACCATTAGCGGAATGGAACTCAATCAATATGACTGCTGGGCAGGACCAAGCCATAAAAAAATATACGCAACTGCTGGGCAGGACCAAGCCACAGAAGGTGCCTGTTGGCGAAACAGGGCTTAACGAGACCATTAGCGGAATGGAACTCAATCAATATGACTGCTGGGCAGGACCAAGCCATAAAGAAAAATACGCTACTGCTGGGCAGGACCAAGCCACGGAAGATGCCTATTGGCGAAACAGGGCTTAACGAGACCATTAGCGGAATGGAACTCAATCAATATGACTGTTGGGAAGGACCAAGCCATAAAGAAAAAACAACATCGACTTGGAAGGACCAAGATGTCTGGAAAATGGCATAAGTATATTCTACAGGGAATACTTCAGGTTGAAAAGATGTTATAGGTTGTATGTAATACCTCAAAACCGGCCCATGATGGCATGCACATGTTTGGATTTATGGCGTAATGCTCCATGAGGATGGAAATTCTACGCTTTGGAGGATGCAAATGTAATGATGATTATGCATACACAAATGCCAAGAGATCTCCTGATAAGGAGACTGCAAGTATCCCAAATGGCTTGACTGGGGAGAACTGATGATCATTGCATTGATCTGGTCCATCCTGGTGAGGAGAAGATATCTCTGTGGAGAAAGTTGTCAATGATATACCGGATCTGAACAACCGCCATTGCCAAAAATAAATTGGACTTTGAGATTGGAGCGCCAAGACCCTGTTGGAGAGGGACCCTTCTTGAACTCTGATGGGGAAATGAGGACCTCCTGACTTAGCTGGGAACCAAAGGCATGACACTGCTGAGGAAGCAATTCGCTGGGGAGGAAAAAAACTCCTTGTACTGCTGGGAATTGCCCCTGTCTGAAGGGAAACTTCTGCTTGGGGATGGCACCCACATTCTGCTATCTTGTTGGGAGAGATTTCAACTTCCACTTTACTGGGGATGACTGGAGACACCCTGGGAGACACCTGCTTCTGTTCGACCATAAAGAAATGCTCCTCCTTGGAATTTGCTTTTAGATCTGTTAGCAACACCGGTACCTGTACCTGAATGAACACAAACGATAGTACCTGCAACATGGAGAGTTAGTTTGGGACCTGCCTGCCCCAGGCTCGTAGCATGAATCATTATCTGGGTATCTCGACACCCTTTCAGAGTTGTATTAAATGTTTATGTCCTCCTGCATGAGTTAGAAAGCATTCAAATGTTCACAACACAATATAAGTCACAATTTGCTGGACGTTTTTGCAATCAATCAATGCTAGATGAACAACAAAAACAAGAAGCAAAATAGTCATAAATTGACCGAAGTTGAATTTTTATTGATTCGGAAAAAATGGCCATGAATAGGCAGTACAAAAGGAAGCAGTTCCCTGGAAAGAGGAAACAACCAAAAAGGAAAACAAATTATCCTATTGGCAATGTGATGAATGAATCTCATCAAGTTTCAACCCGGTTATGACTCGTATATCTTCAAGAAGCTCCACTCACTCTGCCTCATGAGAAAAAGTAATCGAACTGGTCTTCAACCCTTAGGATAGCCTTAACTGTAGATAGGTTACGGATCTCGGAGATCGTAGTCATTCGTGTTAATCCCTCTTTTGTGTGGATCGCCTTTTCAGGTTTTCAATCCACCGAGATACCCTTTTTTGCCTGAGTTGTCCGATGTGGCTTTTCAACTCAGCGGGTGTACATTTTTTCAAGTTTTCCCTAACTTTTTCCTGAGCCTTTTATTCTGTTTTTGGCTCGCCGGGATGCCCATTTTTGCCTGGATCTTTAATCTGTTTTTATCCAGCGAGTCCTTTTTACACGAAGTATTTTCTTACTGCGTCTGCGTTAACAGGGGATTGGAAATCTGCTCCGTCCATGGTTGTCAGCATCAAGGCTCCACCTGAGAAAACCTTTTTAACCACGAATGGTCCTTCTAGTTGGGTGTCCACTTCCCCTGTGATCGTTAAGAGGAGGAAGAATCCTTTTCAGCACTAAGTCACCTGGCATGTACCTCTGTGGTCGTACCTTTTTGTCGAAATCCTGCTTCATCCACCATTGATATAACTATCCATGGCATACGGCTGCTAGACGTTTCTCTTCAATGAGGCTCAATTGATTATATCTAGATCGGAGCCACTCAACTTCATCTAGCTTAATGTCCATCATTAACCTCAACGAAGGGATTTCCACTTCAATTGGTAGGACTGCCTCCATACCATACACCAGTGTGAACGGGGTTGCCCCTGTTGAAGTACGTACTGAAGTTTTGTACCCATGCAACGCAAATGGTAGCATCTCATGCCAGTCTTTGTATGTTACAACCATTTTCTGCACAATCTTCTTGATGTTCTTTTTGGCCGCCTCGACGGCGCCATTCATCTTCGGGCGATATGGAGAAGAGTTGTGATGCTCTATTTTGAAATCTCGACACAAGTCAGCCATCATCTTATTGTTGAGATTAGAACCATTATCAATAATGATCCTTTCAGGAATTCCGTACCGGCAAATGATGTCTCTTTTAATAAACCGGGCTACCACTTGTTTAGTGACATTGGTGTAAGAAGCCTCTTCGACCCACTTCGTGAAATAATCTATAACAACCAGGATGAAGTGATGACCATTAGAAGTTGTCGGCTCCATCTTTCCAATCATATCAATGCCCCACATAGCGAACGGCCATGGTGAAGACATGCCACTCAATGGATTCAGAGGCACATAAACTTTATCGGCATAAATCTGACACTTGCGACACTTACGTGAGTATTTACAGCAATCGGATTCCATGGTAATCCAATAATATCCCGATCTCAACAATTTCTTGGCCATAGCATGTCCTCCAGCATGGGTACCAAAGGAGCCTTCAAGGACTTCTTACATCAACAAGTCTGCTTCGTGTCTATCCACGCATCTGAGCAGAACCATGTCGAAGTTTCGCTTGTACAGTACACAATCTTGGTTTAAGAAGAAACCTCCTTCCAGTCTTCTAAGGGTCTTCTTGTCCTTACTGGATGCCCCAGCCGGGTATTCTTGAGCCTTCAGGAAATCCTTGATATCATGATACCAAGCCTTGTTATCTTCACCACTGTCAACTGCAAAGACATAAGCAGGTCTTTCAAGACGGGAGACCGTAATTCGAGGCACGAAATTCTATTGACAGACTTTAATCATGGACGACAAAGTTGCTAGAGCATCGGCGAATTGGTTTTCGTCTCGAGGAATATAATTCAGCTTGACTTTGGTGAAGAAAGTTAATAGCCTCCTGACATAATCTCTGTAAGGAATCAAATGAGGTTGATGAACCAGCCATTTGCCATTGACTTGATTCACCACCAGAGCTGAATCTCCGAAGATCTCGAGGTTCTTGACTAGCAAATCAATTGCCTCTTCAATCCCCATAATACAAGCTTCATATTCTGCCTCATTGTTAGTGCATTCGAAAGTCAACCGAGCAGCTAAAGGTGTATGGAACCCTTCTGGCGAGATGATAACAACACCTACTCCACTCCCATTCATGTTTACAGCTCCGTCAAACATCAACTTCCATTTGGATTCAGGGTCCGGCCCCTCCTTCGGAAGTGGTTCTTTGTAGTCTTTCGACTTGAGGAACATGATGTCCTCATCCGGAAACTCGAACCTCATGGGTTGATAATCATCGATTGGCTGCTGAGCCAAGTATTCTGACAATACACTTCCTTTGATTGCCTTTTGCGAAGTGTAATGTATATCATACTCTGTTAGTATCATCTGCCACCGGGCTACTCTTCCTGTTAGAGCTGGCTTTTCAAAAATGTATTTCACAGGATCCATCTTGGAAATTAAGAGAGTAGTGTGAGTCAGCATGTACTGTCTTAGTCGGCGAGCAGCCCATGCCAAAGCGCAGCAAGTTTTCTCGAGTAGTGAGTAGCGCGTCTCACAACCGGTAAAGTTTTTGCTAAGGTAATAAATGGCGTGCTCTTTTCGACCAGACTCGTCCTGCTGCCCCAGCATGCATCCCATCGACCCTTCAAGCACGGTAAGATACATAATCAAAGGTCTCCCTGGCACTGGAGGCATAAGAATTGGAGATTCTAGCAGGTATTCTTTGATTCGGTCAAAAGCTTGCTGGCAGTCTTCATTCCATTTGATGGCCTGATTCTTCCTTAGAAGCTTAAAGATGGGCTCACACATGACTGTTAGGTGAGAGATAAAGCGTGCAATGTAGTATAGTCTCCCTAAGAAACCCCGTACTTGCTTTTCAGTCTTCGGCTCAGGCATCTCTTGGATAGCTTTCACTTTGGCTGGATCAACCTCAATTCCTCTCTCACTAACAATGAAGCCGAGTAGCTTGCCAGAACAGACCCCGAAGGTACACTTATTCAGATTCAACCTCAGTCTGAACTTCCGGAGTCTGTCGAACAGCTTTGCCAGATTAACCAAGTACTCTTCCTCTGTTTGGGATTTTGCTATCATATCATCAACATAAACCTCAATTTCATGATGGATCATGTCGTGAAATAGCATCACCATTAGGTGACTGGAAAACAACAGCAAGTTGTCTCCACCTTTGAGCGTACTCACGGAAACTTTCCCTTGAAGATTGAGACATACCCATCAAGAGGGTCCTATTAGGTGCCATATCCATGTTGTACTGATATTGGCGTATAAAGGCTTCATCTAGATCATTCCAGTTTCTGACGATAGCCCTTGACAAGTGTGAATACCATTCTCTGGATGCCCCGGTTAAACTGCCTTCAAAGTAAAATATCCACAATTTCTCGTTCATAGTATATGCTTTCAATCTTCCCAGAAAAGATTGCAAATGGGTACGAGGACAGGAGGTACCGTTGTACTTTTCAAAGCATGGAGGCTTGAACTTATGAGGAATCCTTACTCCCTCGACTAGGCCCATATCCATCACATCAAATCCTAAAGAGTTATGGGATTCCAAGTGTAACACCCCCTTTCTATACCCCCAAATAATACATTAAATCATTTAGGCATAGATAAAATTTCATCAGAGTATAATTTAAATTAAGCATAAAAAGGAGCATGCCACATTACGTGAAATTAAAACATACAACACCTGCTCAAAACAGATATGCAACAATGGGGTAGCTATCCACAAAGGAATTTCAATCCTTACTCCCATAACTCAATTATAAATTGCACAGTGGAAAACTTAAATCATCAACAACTTCAACTTATATATTTATCAAAATATATCTACAAGTTAGAAGCGTATAAATATATCATGTTATACAAAACATATCCACAACGAATACATATAAAAATGTATTACCAAAAAGGCACAAGGCCACCTAATTACCCGGTGCTACATATCAGAGCCGACCGACCAAAAGATACGAAGACAAGCTTCACAAAAATGACTCCAGCACACCTAATCTGCAATGCCTCGTAGAGCATCATAAAATAGCAGAAGGGTGAGAAACATTATCATAATAATATTGCATATAATTATATATCTCAACATATAACATATACACCAACATATTCTCACCACAACATATCATTCATACACAACATAAAGCATACTTATATGCATACTTATCACCATATCTTTCACATAACACAAATCATACTCAACCATGTTCACATAACCCACATACATCGCAATGTATCTTCATTTACCAACACACATAAATTTTATATTATTTATGTCTATTCTTCATTTACATTCATTCCGCATAAACATACAACAAGCTATGTTTAAATCACACATATACATTCAATGTATAAATTACATACATATACGCATATCAAACATGCATATATATATATATGTATATATATATATATATATATATATATATATATATATATATATATATATATATATATATATATATATATATATATCCGCAAGTATGTCCTTCACACATACCAATCATTTCACAACATTCCAAATAAACATATACACAATCATGTTTATTTCAGCATATACATACAATGTATAAAATCACACACACACACACACACACACATACATATATATATATATATATATATATATATATATATATATATATATATATATATATATATATATATCCGCAAGTATGTCCTTCACACATACCAATCATTTCACAACATTCCAAATAAACATATACACAATAATGTTTATTTCAGCATATACATACAATGTATAAAATCACACACACACACACACACACACACACACACACACACACACACACACACATATATATATATATATACATACATATCAACATGCATATACATATATATATATATATATATCCGCAAGTATGTCCTTCACACATACCAATCATTTCACAACATTCCAAATAAACATATACACAATCATGTTTATTTCAGCATATACATACAATGTATAAAATGCAACTCATAGAGACCGACATACGACTCTATGCAGATGCAATGCAGTACCGACTCAACATTTAGCAAGTTCACCAGGAACCAAATAGAATCATCGCTTGTTACCTGAAGTAACTCTCCGTCGGGCACACGATGTTCCCCATTGCTCACACCCCACATGGGCACACATTATTTCAGGATTTCTCACACCCCACACGGGCACACAATCCGATTGCTCACACCCCACACGGGCACACAATCAATTTGAATAAATCACCCATCGCTCACACCCCACACGGGCACACGATGTTTCAGGATTGCTCAAACCCTACATGGGCACACAATCTGATCGCTCACACCCCACATGGGTACACGATCTTGTTGTAGTCATCGCTCACACTCCACATGAGCACACGATGCTAAAACGGATTCACAAAGAATCCCACAACACAAGAATGCATACATTATGCTTACATGAAAAATGACACACAACATTCTTGAAAATGCATATATATTCACAATATAGTTATGGATTCAACACATACCATTAACATACATATGCATACAATTTAAGCATAGTAATCACTTGCCCAATGGCCACAACATTATAACAAACGCACATTTCCATAATTAACTCATTTACGTTTTATCGGAAAAGTAGGGAAAAGTCGGCTAAAAATTACATATTTTAGCATCAATAGATTCTACATGTTTTTAGCTTCGAATCGATATAAGGATCGCTAAAAACAAATACCTGAAACTCAAGCTACGGATTAAAACACATAATCCCTCAAAAACCTACAGGCTCGCTGAGCGCCCTTTTGCTCGCTGAGCAAAAATCGCCCTGGAACTTTCGCTGAGCGAGGGGTAGCTCGCTGAGCGACCACTGCGATTTCAGTAAATTACCAGCTGCGAACAGTCTCACAAAATCACCCCAAAACTTCTCTAAACTCATACAAACATGATCAATAACATGTATCTAACATCATACTTCGGTTACAACGATTTCTAACCGATTAATCTACCAATTTCCAAGTTTTCTCATCAAAACCCTAAACCTAACTTTCTCTAAAACTTCTCCAAATCATAAACCCAATCCACCAAACACATACATAATCATACACAAGATTAAGATAACAATGTTTATCACCCTTACCCGATTATTCCGATTTCTTGGAGCAATCTTGAAGATTTTCCAACTTTTCTCTCTTTTCTCTTCTTTCCTCTTTCTCTCCTCTTTCATTCTTCTCTTTTTCTTTCTATCTTTCCTTTTCTTTCTCTTTCTCACAACTTATACTATTTTCTTTCTATTTCTATTCTTACTCTATTAATTCTATTTCTTTCCAACCAAATATCATTCTCTCACAAAATACCAATCTACTAATTCTAACTTATCACTAATTAACAAAAGTCTAAAATACCCTCTTATCCAATTTTACCCGGAAATTCATAAAACGGTAAAAATCACAACATGATATATCACCACATTAATTCCTCAACATCAAATATCATCATGATAATTCCACAAACAAAATAATAATTACTCAATTAAAATAAAAGACTCCAACAAAATGGGAATTATCGAATCGGGGCGTTACACCAAGGATCTTAGCTTCTCAGATATCTCGTCCAGACGACAATTATAAGCTTCATCTGCCCCATTTCCTAGCACTGTAAATTGCTCATCTTGAGGGTCTTCTTGTAGAATACGATCTATAGTGTTCCTTTGGCCATTCCCAAGGATATTAACTTCAGGGTTGTTGTGAGGTCCAAACACCACCGGAGTCGTTTGCGGCTGATCGTGCGCATTGTTACTTGTACCCCCAGTACCAGCATGGTTATCTTCTGGAGTTTGCCGCTCGACTAACTCCCTTAATCTTTCCTGGGTCTGTGCCAGTCTAGTCATCACAGCCATGAATTGATTCATCTGAGTCCTTACTTCTATCCTTACATCAGTCATCTGAGTCCTCACATCTGTCAGTTCCTGCTGTAGCTGATCCATTTGTAGACTCGGAAGGTTGTGTCGAGTTGGGTATCTGTGGATGCGATTGATGGGAAAGACCCTCCTGCAAGCAATATTTCCTGAAACAATACACAAAGTGAAAAGACAATCAATTAAACACCTGCAAAACAAAGGATGTGAGATTAGCATGCAATGCAAATATGTCTATTTGTCTTCAGAGGGTATCTAGTTTGGTTCTTGGTTTTGACCTTCCAGACCTCTCTTGTGAAGATGAAGATGTTGAAGCATAATAAAATCCAATACATAACCATACAAAACAAGTGGCAATGCCAAATTACAAATAGTTCATGAATTACAACCAAACAAATTCCCATGGTGGATCAAAATACAATCAAATTCGAGAATATAACAAGCAAAATCACCATGGCGAGCTAAAGTACAATCAAATAAATACAAGTAAAGAAAATCAGACATCCAGTCCAAAAGCATCCTCCCTGACTTCCTTCAGGAAAGCATCAGTTACAGGTCCAACCGGGTGCTCTGTAATGGTCCTGATGAGAAGGTTTCTGGTTGCAATGGCATTTGTCATTTTCTGATACTTGTCATGTTCTTTGGATCTCTTCAACCCCGCTCGAAGCTTCAACTCTGAGATCTCCTTCCGAGCTGCTAGCAGTGCTTCTTGGCTTCTTTTCTCATTGGATTCCAATTTCTCTATCTTGGCTTGCATCTTCTGGTCTTCTTTCAGACGAGCCTCAGTTATCCTGACCCATCTATCTTGACTTTCCTCCAGATAATGCTCAACTCTTGCCCTTTGAATCTTTTCTTCCTTGCATGTATTCTTCAACACAAGTTCTCCTGCTCGAGCTTTCCTGATGAAGTCTTCAGTCTTCTCAATTTTCGTTACATGATCGATGCGTAGCTTCTCTAACCTCTCAATGTCCAGACGACCATCATTCCTTTCCCAAAGGGTCTTCTTCAAAGCTTCAGCTAGCTGGGTGTTTCTTTCTTTCATCTTATCAAATTCCTCCAGGCTTACTGTAGTTGTGGGCTTAACTGCTGATGGCCCTGGCGCATCTTCCAGGGCGAATGGCATACGGGTAATATGTCCTTTGATGCGTGACCATTCAGTGTACTGAGCAGAGGTTATGTTGTTGCACTTCCCCAAAATAGTAGTTCCCTTAGTATGTATATTGTCCCAAGCCCAGGCTGCTTGTCGGAAAATGGCGTGATTGTTCAGAATAGCACAATAAAGAGACTCTTCTAAGTCCTGTTCCCTAGGTGGATGTATCAAAGCATACTCCAACTGTCTCTTAAAAAGTAAAGGATTGTAATTGATGCAACCCTTTACTCCAATAAGTGGAACATTTGGGTATTTCCCACAACTTGTTATTATGTCTCGACCCTTGGTGTTCTGAGTACACCATCTGAATCTTCTGAAGTAAGGGCAATCATCCTTTGAGCCTAATTCCTTGAATGATGTGGTTTTAGGAAGCTTCCGTCTTCGGCATATGCTTCATCAACCAACTGTAGAAAAGAGGTGCACAACATCTTACCCGCCTTCCTCTCTGTTTCTCATTCCTCTAATGAAATGAGTAGTAAAAGTCTCCTAATAAGGTGGGAACTGGGTTCTTTAGCATGAAGATGTGAATGGCATTCTTGCTCACAAAATTAGGCTCGTCTGTAAACAAAATGATACCATAAATACTGATAGCCAGGAGAGCACACACAGTTTCCCATTTCCCTACTACAACATGCTTAGTAGCCTGAGTAACCAAGAAATCCAGATGGAGGCCTGGGATTCCAGCCTTGGAAGGCATGTGTTCATCAATGGTGGTTACCTCCAGATATAATGCCTTGTCTACGTCTTCATTCTTTGGAGGAGTCATTTCAGGGTTGAAAGGAATTCCTCTTCTGATAGGGACACCCAATAGCATAGAGTATTCTTTCAGCAAAGGACCAATATGAAAATCTGGGAAAGTGAAACAACAAAGAGGAGGGTCATAAAACTGAAGACAGGTGTGAATCATGCTCCACTGCAATGTGTCCAAGTCCATGATCATGTCCAGGATTCCACCATAATGCTCTCTGAATAAGGGAATATGATTAGGGGTGATAAGAGCCTATATCTGCCTGATGACTGCTAGAGGATACTCAAAGAAGTGGTTGGTGATGTTGCTTTTCCTGGTTGAATCCATGTTGAAGATGTGTGCTGAAGGAGATAACTGAAGGAGTGTTGAAGAAGATAGCTGAGCAGAAGAACGGTCAAAACCAAACCAAGTGAAGATGGATACCCTGTAAAACAAATAGACAGATGTTAAATGATGCAATATGATGTATGCTTATGATATGCAAAGGTTTGTGATCATGTGCTGGATTATTAGTTGCCTTTGATAGGGTCCATGACTATTTAGAGTTTCAGATGGAAGTCTGAGAACCAGTAACCAGGTGGGGGACTCAAATAAAGAGCCAACAATCCAGGGTTTCAAAATAGTCCAAAACAGTACAACCTTAAAAACAAATTCCAGTAGCAAGGTATGTTGAGGTCAAGGGTTTCTGCAAACATGTAAACAACCCAACCCACTCATAGGTATTGTTCTAGAACAAGGATCCTCAGATTCGGGTCTATTATGAGAAGTGTAAACACTTCTAACCCGGAGGTACAATGTTTACCCTAATCATAAAGGATCCTCCTCTAATTCATCTCAGATGCTGAAG
Source organism: Lathyrus aphaca (assembly GCA_963966055.1). NCBI lineage: Eukaryota > Viridiplantae > Streptophyta > Magnoliopsida > Fabales > Fabaceae > Lathyrus > Lathyrus aphaca. The sequence continues at coordinate 303,396,532 of OZ014523.1, read as the reverse complement.
GTCATCTAAAAAGGTCATCCAGACTCAGCAGGCTTCCCAAATAGCCCTAGCACTACAAGAAATTTGTAGCACAGAGTTCTCAAAAGGAAACCCATGTCTGAACCGTGTTTTCATATTCCCGCACCAGACCGAAATGGAATGGGAAAGAATACAAAATCACTCTAATCCTAGGTGTCACTCAGGACTTTGTGTTGAGTCTTTCTCACTGGAATATCCCACCCACCATGGTAAACAGAAATCCAACACAATGATATGATAAAGAATGAAATGCGAAAAGCAGTAAATGAAAGCAATAAAGTAAATGCAATAAATAAAGTTGTACAGGAAGAAGTAAATAAAGAAAAAACGATAAACACAAATAGCACATAACACCCCCAATAAACACAAACAAACAAGCGCTAGGAGAAACCCACAAGAGAACCATAAGCCCTGGTTGCAAAGTCCCCAGCAGAGTCGCCAAGCTGTCGCTCCCCGGACTTTCGTCCCGGTGCAAACGCGAATAGTCGGCGATGTTGGAGGTTGAGGTTGAATAGAGTCGCCAGCTAGGCATTTTTATCGCGAAGGAAAGGTAATGCTGCATAAACCTAGAATGGTATGGATAAGACGGTTGCGAACCAAAGAAACTGAGTAAGGGGGTAGGTTACAACTTGGGAAGGTATTAGCACCCAGATCGTCCGTCGTACTCGACGGGATCCACGCATACCTAATTGTGTTTAAAAGATGATAATGTATATGCTAAACTGTGTATAAAAATGATGAGGAAGAATGAATGTACAGAGTGTCAGTGCAAGAAGAAAGTGAGTGCTCAAAACTGAGGTTAAAGAAAGAGGGCTGAGAGGGGGAGAGAGGGGGAGACAAAGAGACTTTTGTTCGCTAACTGTTAAGTTATGCCTACGTATCCTCTCGTGCAATGAGGAAGTCAGAACACCGTTGTTCGACTCAAAGAGACTGGTGTTTTTGTTGTGAACTGCTTGCTTGTCCATGCTCAAGTGTGTGACTCATCTGACTCGAGTACTAACTGTCTTGCATTAGAAGGGAGAAGCGAGTTCTTGTTTTCAGAGTGAATATGATGAGAAAAGAATCCCGGAAGAGATGTTTATTGTTTGTTTTTGTGTTTTCAGTTTTTTATTGTTTTTGGTGTTTTTCATAGGATAATGAGCTTAAGCCTTAATCAAGGGTCGTAAACTCATTATATCACCCCTGATTAGGGATAATGAGCCTACTAAAGTATGAGATGAAAATCTCAACTTAATTACCCTAATGATGAAGGATTAACATCATTAAACTACTTGTGATTATTAAGTGTTTTTGGATTTTTTTTGTGTGTGTTAAGTAATGAGTTTAATCTCTAATCAGGGATTAGTGAACTCATTACACCATCCTAAGAGAAGGATAATAGATGAGAAAACTTAAGATGAGGAAGATACCTCAACTTAATCCATGGTTAGGGATTAAAATCATTATATAACAAGCCTTTATTAAAGTGGATTTTAATTAAAGGTGGGGTTAAGAAATGGATTTTATGTTTGTAAGACTAAACCTGAGGGGGACTTGTCCATTAAACACTAGGGTTAGTCCCTCTGAACCAACAGGCAGAGATGTAACCCTAATATAAGGCCCAAGTTACAAGCTTAAGTCTTAATGATTATTAGGTGTTTTGATTAGGAGGTGTAAACAACTTAAAGGTTTAACACTAAGTAATAAAGTTATACACTCCATCCTAAGATAAGGATATAGGCATAACCCTAATTTAGAGCCCCAAAACTTTAACTGTTTAGCCTTGATTATGAGATGAGAAGCAGAGACTCAAGGAGACTCAAAGGTAAAAACTAGGGGAGGCTATGTACAACCCTAAAGTTATCATGCTTGGATATTCCTATGGTTTGTGAGGCTTAAGAAAAGATCTTTAGATGGCCACCAAGGAAGAAGAAGCAGATGAAAAGTGAAGAGGAAGAAGAATAGGTTACTTACTTCCTGAAGAAGTTAAGTAACCTGAGAGAAAGAAAAGGAGCAAGAGGGAGCACAAGTGAGTCAAAATCACTTCAAAGAAAAATTAAAATTAAAATGAAGGGATAAGAAAATATTGGATGTTGAGGCAAATCCACATCGTGTTCAACTTACCAGAAGCCCCTGCAATGGTTAGTATGAATGCATAAGGTGAAACAAGATGCAATGAAGAAAAGATGAAGATGTAATGATGCCAATGAGAAGTGAATACATGATGCAAATGTGTCATGGAGAGATGCAAAGTCATATACAATGTATATGTATGATCATACAAGTGATGGATGCAAAAACAAGCATGTTAGAAGCTTAAGAACACATGAACATACATAAGATGTAATGGATGTAAAACATGTCAAATGGATGAAACAATGATCAACCAACATTCACACATGTCCTAAGGTGTCTAAGATGACATACAAATGCATGAGATGTCATGAAAAGTTCTTATGATGATGGTATGCAAAGATGAATGCAAATGAACTTGACAAATTAGGGTTTTAAGGAAGTATGAGATGCATATGATCAAAACAGAAGCAAAACACATGATAAAAAATTGAAATTACAACAAAATGAACCCTAAACACACATAAAATCACTCCCCAAAGATGGAAGTCAGAAGTTATACCAAAGTCAAGTTATGGTTTTTCTAAGTTAGGCTAGGGTTTTGGGTACTTCTTCATAAAAAATGCCAAACAAATGGAAAATGCAATGCAAAAATGTGAGTTAAATACCCTAGATACTACATGTATATTATGAGAGAATGCAAAAAGAACCATTCACAAACTCATCTTGGTTGATCAGAAATGAATTTTTGAAGTTAGGGTTAGAAAAATAGGAAATTTAGAAACCCTAATTCACGGTTAATCGTCAAAATGTAATCAAACCCTAAAAGAAATTTGTAAGATGAGTTGGTAAATTGTTTTAAATATGTGAGAATTCTTCATGAATTTTTTTGTGATTTTTAAAGACCTAAAAGTATTTTTAATTAATTAAAATGAATTAATTAATTACATAATACATTTAAATGATTTAAAAATATGTTTTTAATGCAAAAATTAAAAATAAATTTTTTTTTTGGGTTTTGAGAATTATTTAAAGTTAGTATGCAAAAAATTAGAATTTTATAAAATGAAATGCTATTTTAAATAAATAAAGAAAATAAAATGAATTAAAATGCAAAGTAATTAAATGGAGTGGTTCAAATTGCGTGAGAGAGAGATCAGTGGCCAGGATTGGAAGTCTGCTTGACTTGGGGTAGGATGATCTAAAGTCCTAGGTTTAAACTTAGCTTACGCGCGTGATCCAAGGGCCATGATTTAATCTGACTAATTAATTACAAATTAACTTAATTAATTAGAGTTAGGGTTCAATGATCTAATATGGACCATCCATGCGTTAACCTAATCAACATCAAAGGGCTGAGATTCAAACTGGGGACCTAAACCCTAATGACCTTCAGGTGACCGGAGATGAGCTCCTGTCATCTTCTCCGGCAAGCCCCAACCCTAACTTCTTCTACAAGACACTAAACACCAAACTAACATCCCATAAATGATCCCCAAACATCATACAATCAAAATCACTCCTCAAAAAAGATTTATAACACGCATATATGGTGAATCGAAGCAAAAACACTTTCACGGGCAAAGTTTCAGAACAACCATACATGCTCATTTCTACACTATTTGCAATTCCAAACACATCAGCATGATCAACAAAGCATATATAATCATTCTATAACAAGAAAACAAGGTTCTGGAAAAATTGTTCTTGATGGATACCTGAACTAAAGCTTTTTGAATTTGAGCTTTCAAAGCCTCCCTTTGGTGCAAAGTGGCTCCTTTGGTCCAACTGAAGCTAATGGAGTGCATGGATAAAGCTTATAGTGGCTGGTTTGAGGGTTCCAGTTCTGATATGGCAGAAAATGAGGTCTTGGTATGTTGTGTTTCAAGCCATGGTGATGGGTGGGAAATGATCTATGGATGATTTATGGTTGATTGGTGAAAGAAATTTGGAAGTTTGATGGCTGGTTTGAGAGAATCGAAGAAGGGAAGTTTTTGTGCAATCTAAGTGTTGGCTTGTTCTGAGCTCTTGTGTGTTGTGTGTTGTGATCCTTAGGCTATGCATAAAAGATTAGAATGAGTCAGAAGAGTGGATGGGTACTGTGGGAATGGTATGGCTCCATTGGTTAAAAATTCAAAAACAGTGTACTTGAAGCATGGGCCATGGCAGAAGTGATTTGAGATCTTGGGCTGCCTCAACTGAGTTCAAGGAGAGCCTTTGGATTGAAAATGGTGAGTTGTATGGCTTGATTCATGAGTTTGTATGGTTTTTGCAATTTCACATCTTTGTGATTTCTTGAGAAGCAAGGCATGAAAACCCTAGGTTCTTGGCCCAATTCTGATCTTTTGAAGTTGTTTGATCATGGCATGATGTATTTGAGTGGATTAGAGGTCACATAAAGGCCTGAAATACCATTTTGCAAATTTCCCTCTTTGACATGAACTTGAAAATTACAAGATTTTTCCAAACTTTGACTTGCCATAACTTGAGTTCTAGGATGAATCAAGAGGAGTTCTTGTACTTTTTGAAAATGGAAAGATCCAATCTACAACTTTCATGTTTGAAGAAAATCCATTTGAAGCCTTTTTGATCAAGAAAGAGGAGGTTGAAGATCTTTCCCAAAATGGAAAGTTTTCATTACAAGTCATGCCTAGAAATATAAACTTTTGCAATGGCTCATAATTCTTCAATTTTGTGAACTTCCAAGCATTCCTAAGATCAAATAAAGATCATAGGACCTCAAATTGATGAAGATGACCCTTTGGAACCCTTGTTGGTGGCCTCAGATGCCCTGATTCTGACTTTTCTTGCACAACAAATCACCACTTGATCAGATGACTTCCACTAGGAATATTTTCTTCAAATTTGATACACATGCTCCTTATAACATATATAGACCAATAGAATCAAGAAGGACCAAAATTTTTGAGTGTAAGGGCCTCAAACCCAAAACCCTCAAGTTGTCTTATAAACTTAACATCCATTTCTTAATCTCATCCTTTAATTAAAATCCATCTTTAATAAAGGCTTGTTATATAATGAATTTAATCCCTAACCATAGATTAAGTTGAGGAGTCTTCCTCAGGTTAAGTGTTCTCATCTATCATCCTTCTCTTAAGATGGTGTAATGAGTTCACTAATCCCTTATTAGAGATTAAACTCATTACTTAACCCTAAGCAAAAACCCTAAAGCATCTTAATAATCATAGGTAAGTTAATGATATTAATCCTATATCATCATGGTAATTAAGTTGAGATGCTTATCTCACACTTAAGTAAGCTCATTATCCCTAATCAGGGAGGATAGAATGAGTTTACAACCCTTGATTTAGGCTTAAGCTCATTATCCTATGCAAAACACCAAAAACAAAAAATAATCGTCTCCTCCGAGATTCTTTTCTTACCACACTCATTCACAAACGAGAACTCGCTTCCTCCGTCTGACGCAAGACAGTTAGCACTCGAGCCAGACGAGTCATACACTTGAGCATAGACAAGCAAGCAGTTCACAGTCAAAATCATCCCAGTCTCTTTGAGTCGAACTACAGTGTTCTAACTTCCTCATTGCACGAGAGGATACGTAGGCATAACTTAACAGTTATCGAACAAAAGTCTCTTTGTCTTCCCCCTCTTTCAGCTTTCTTTCTAAGCCTCATTCTTGAGCATTTCACCCATTTCTTTTGCACTGATACACATTCTTTTCTCCCTAGCTTTTGCATACAGTCAGCATATACACTACCCCTTTTAAACGCAATCAAATAAGCATGGATCCCGTTGAGTACGACGGACGATCTGGGTGCTAATACCTTCCCAGGTCGTAACAAACCCCCTTTCTCAGTTTTTTTGTTCGCAACCGTCTTATCCATACCCTTCCAGGTTTATGCAGCATTACCTTTCCTTCGGGATAAAAATGCCTAGCTCGAGACTCTATTCAACCTCATCCTCCAACATTGCCAACGGTTCGCGTCTGTACCGAGGACGTAAGTCTTTTCGAGAGCGATAACTTGGCGACTCTGCTGGGGATCTCCTTTGCTACCAGGGCTTCTGGTTCTTTTTGTGGGTTTCTCCTAGCGCTTCTTTGATTTGTGTTTGTGGGGGTATTACGTGTTATGTGTGCTTTTATTTTTACTTTATTTATTGCTTTCTGTACAGCTTTATTTACCGCATTTACTTTATCGCTTTCATTTACTGTTTTATGCATTTCATATTATTATCATATCATATTTGTGCTGGATTTGTTGGTTTGCCTTGGTGGGAGGGGTATTCCAGTGAGAAAGATCCAACACAAAGTCCTGAGTGACAAACATAGGATTATAGTGGCTTTATATTCTTTCCCATTCCATTTCGGTCTGGTGCGGGAATATGAAACACGATTCAGACATGGGTTTCTTCTTGAGAATTCTGTGCTACGGATTTCCTGTAGCACTAGGGCTATCTGGGAAGCCTGCTAAGTCTGGATGACCTTTTAGATGACCTTCAACATCTGAGGTGAATTAGAGGAGGATCCTTTATGATTAGGGTAAACACTATACCTCCGGGTTAGAAGTGTTTACACTTCTCATAATAGATTTGAACTTGAGGATCCTTGTTCTAGAACAATACATGTGAGTGGGTGGGGTTGTTTACAGGTTTGCAGGAACCCTTGGCCTCAATATACCTTGTTACTGATATTGTTAAGGTTATACTGATTATGGACTGATTCCTTCATAACCCTGGACTTGTGGCTCATTAGTTGAGTCCCCCACCTGGTTACTAGTTCTTAGACCTTCATCCGGACTTATGAACACTCATGGACCCTATCAAAAGCAAATGACAAATCCAGCACCTGATCACAAACCCTTGCATATCATTCTGCATACATCATACTGCATCATTTTAACATTTGTCTATTTGTTTTACAGGGTATCCACATCATCTTTGGTTTGGTTTTGACCGTTCTTCTGTTCAGCCATCTTCATCAGTTATTTTCATCAGAGATCTTCTTCAGCTGATATCTTCCCCAGTTGTCTTCATCAGTTATTTTCTTCAGTTATCTTCATCAGCATCCATTTTCAGTATGGATTCAACCAGGAAGAGCAACATCACATACCACTTCTTTGAGTACCCCCTGGCAGGCATCAGGCAGATGTAGGCTCTTATCACTCCTGATCATGTCCCTTTGTTCAGAGATCGTTATGGTGGTATTATGGACATGATCATGGACTTGGATGCATCACAGAGGAGCATGATTTACACCTGTCTCCAGTTGTATGACCCTTCTCTCAGATGTTTCACATTCCCAGACTTTCAGATAGGTCCTTTTTGGAAGAGTTTTCCATGTTGTTAGGTGTCCCTATCAGAAGAGGAATTCCTTTCAACCCTGAGATGACTGCTCCTAAAAATGAAGACATATTTAAGGCTCTACATTTGGAAGTCACCATCATTGATCAACATATGACCACCAAGGCTAGAACCCCATGCCTTCATTTGGACTTCTTAATCACCCAGGCTACTAGCCATGCTGCAACTGGGAAGTGGGAAACTGTTTGTGCTCTCCTAGCCCTCAGCATATATGGTATCATCTTGTTTGCGGACGAGCCTAAGTTTGTAAGCAAGAATGATATCCACATATTCCTACTGAAGAATCTAGTTCCTACCTTGTTAGGGGATTTCTACTACTCAGTGAATCAGAGAAATGAGAAGCAGAGGGGAAGACTGGTCAGATGTTGTGCACCTCTCTTCTACAGTTGGATAGTGAGACACATGCCGAAGACAGAAGCTTTCCTGAATCCTCTTCAGGAAATTAATTGGGCTAAGAGAATGATTGCCCTCACTTTAAAAGAAATCAGATGGTGTACTCAGAGCACCAAGGGAAGGGACATAATTACAAGCTGTGGACAGTATCCTAATGTACCTCTCATTGGAGTGAAGGGTTGCATCAACTACAATCCTTTGCCATTCAAAATAAAGTTGGGATATGCATTGGTACATCCCCCAAAGGAGCAAGACTTAGCAGAATCTCTTTACTGTGCCGTTCTGAATAATCATGCCATCATCCAACAAGCAGCCTGGGCTTGGGACCACATACAGACAAAAGGGACTGCTATTCTTGGCAAGTGTAACAACATAGCTTCAGCTCCGTACATTGAATGGTCGCACATCAGAGGACAGATCACTCGCATTCCATTCACCCTGGAAGATGTGCCATGACCATCAGCAGTTGAGCCTGTAGCTAAAGTCAGTTTGGAAGAGTTTGAGAAGCTGAAAGAAAGGAATACCCAAGTTTCTGAAGTTTTGAAGAAGACCCTTTGGGAAAGGAATGATGGTCATCTGGACATTGAGAGGTTAGAGAAGCTCCGGATCGAGCATATGACCAAGATAGAAAAGACAGAGGACTTCATCAGAAAATCCCGAGCAGGGGAATTGGTATTGAAGAATGCTTGGAAATAAGCTAAGATTCAGAAGGCCAGAGCTGAACATTATTTAGAGGAGAGTCAGGCTAGATGGATCAGGATCGTTGAAGCTCGTTTGCAAGAAGATCAGAAGACACAAGCTAAGGTAGAGCAGCTGAAAGCTAATGAGAAGAAGAGTCAGGAAGCCTTGTTAGCAACACAAAAGGAAATCTCCGAGTTGAAACTCCGGGCAGGTTTGAAGAGATCAAAAGATCAAAACAAGTACCAAAAGTTGACAAGTGCCATTGCAACCAAGAATTTTCTTATCAGAACCATCACAGAGCATCCAGTTGGACCAGTGACTGATGCTCTCCTGAAGGAAGTCAAAGAGGATGACTTTGGGCTGGATGTTTGATTTTCTCTTTTACTTGTAATTTATTTTGGTTGTACTCTAATTCTCATGGTGATTTTGTTGTATTTCTTGGCTTGATTGTATTTCGACCCACCATGGGAACTTGTTGTAATCATAAACTATGTATTTTGACATTTGTAATGTATTGTTTATGTATTACTTGGATTTTCTGATGGACTTTGATTTCTACAACATCTTCTTCATTCCTAGAGGTCTGGAAGGTCAAAACCAAATAGCCAAATTGGATACCCTTAGAAGACAAATAGACATACTGCATTGCATACTAACCTCATTCTCTATTTTGTAGGTATTTTTGTTGTTGTTTTCTCACTTTGCCGCGTGTTTCAGGAAACATTGCTCGTAGAAGGGGTTTTCCCATCAACAGAGTCCACATGTATCCTACTAGACACAACCTTCCTAGAGTTCAGATGGACCAAGTTCAGCAAGATTTGACTGACGTTAGAACTCAGATGGCTAATGAGAGAACTGAGATGAGGGCTCAAATGAACAAGTTCATGGAAGTAATGACTGGGTTGGCTCAGAGCCAAGAAAGATTGAGAGAGTTAATCGAGCGGCAAACTCCAGAAGAGAATCATTCAGGTATAAGAGGTACTAGTAACAATGATCACGGGCAGCCACAGACAAATCCGCCAGAGTTTGGGCCCCACCTCAATCCTGAAGTCAACGTTATTGGAAATACCCAAGGAAATGCAGGAGGTCGTGTTCTACAAGAAGATCCTCAGGATAAACAGTTCACAGTAATTGGTGTTGGGAATGAAGCCTATGATCATCGTCTGGACAAAATAATGGAGAAGCTGAGTGTCGCTCCCGATAAATGGGACCAGGCCCAAATAAAGGTACAGACGCGGACGGTCGGCGAAAGGGACAATGAGAACACACAGCCGTGAACTCACTGGAGATGAATAGAGTCGCCAGCTAGGCATTTTTATCCCGGAGGAAAGGCAATGCTGCATAGACCTAGAAAAAGAATGGACAAGACGGTTGCGAACCAGAGAGACTGAGAAAGGGGGTTGGTTACAACCTGGGAAGGTATTAGCACCCAGATTGTCCGTCGTACTCGACGGGATCCACGCTTAAAAGATTTGTGTTTAAAGGGGTAGTGTCAGTGCAATCTGTGTATACAATAGCTGGAAAAGGTGTACAGGTGTCAGTGTAAGGAGTGCAAAGTGTATAAATGATGTGTCAGTGTAAGAACAAGAATAAGATGCTCAAGATCATGAGGCTAAAAGAATGAGGCTGGAAAGAGGGGGAATATACAGAGACTTTTGTTCGATAACTGTTAAGTTATGCCTACGTATCCTCTCGTGCAATGAGGAAGTCAGAACACCGTAGTTCGACCCAAAGAGACTGAAAGGTGAATTGACTTGATGAACTGCTTACTTGCCTATGCTCAAGTGTATGACCTGTCTGGCTCAGGTGCAAACTGTCTTGCATTAGACGGAAGAAACAAGTTCTCGGTTGTGAGTGAATGAGATGAGATGAGAAAAGAATCCCGAAGGAGACGATTATTGTTTGTTTTTTGTGTTTTCAGTCTTTTATTGCTTTTGGAAGTTTGTCATAAGTTAATGAGCTTAAGCCTAAACCAATGGATTTAGTAAACCCATCACATCTTCCCTCTGATTAGGGGTAATAAGAATACCTTAAGTGTGAAGTCATCTTCTCACACTTAATCACCTTTGGTGTAGGATTAAGATCATTAAGCTACTTGTGATTATTTAGATGTTTTTGTAGTTTTTGTTTAGTGTTGAGTAATGAGGTTAAGCCATAATCAAGGATTAAACAGACTCATTACACCATCCTAATAGAAGGATAATAGATGAGAATGTTTAAGCTGAGGAAAGCTCCTCAACTTAATCCATGATTAGGGATTAAACTAATGACAAAACAAGCCTTTGATTAAGTGGATTTTATTAAATGATAAGATGATGAAGTGGATTTTATGATTTGTAAGACAACTTGAGGGGGACTTGTCCATTAACACTAGGGTTAGTCCTTCTTAACCATTTAAGGAAGAATTAGAACCCTAATGCAAGGCCCAAGTTACAAGTATGATGTCTTGATACTTATTAAGTGGATTGATTAAGAGATTTAAACACATTAAGGGTTTAACACTTAGGATTAAAGTTATACACTCCATCCTAAGAGAAGGATGCAGGCATAAGCTTAACCACAAAGCCTTAAAGCCTTTAGGGTTTAGTCCCTGATTATGAGGTGAGAAGAGAAGACTCAAAAGAGACACAAAGGTGAAACTAAGAGGGGAGACTAATCAAAACCCTAATCATTGTCATGCTTGATTGTTCCTAAGGTTTGTGAGGTATACAAGAGAAATCTTCAATGGAACCACCAGGAAGCAGATGAAAGGATCAAGAGAAGCAAAGTGACTTGCTTCATTCAAGAAGTCAAGTCACTTGAAGAAAAAAGTGGGAAGAAGAAGAATGAGCAAGCTCAATCTCAAAAACAAACAAAAATGCAGCAATGGATGCAAGAGAGATGAAAAGAAAAGTTATGAGAAGTGAAGGCAAATTCACTTCTCAAGTTCACTTACCACCTGAAATGTTAGAAAAGGAATGCAATGCAATGCAAAATGGGATGAGAGGACATGATGCAAACCAAAACAAGAAGCACATACATGATGCTAATGATGCTATGAGATGCTACAAACATGAGGCAGCACATGAAAATGATCATACAAGCTTATGGATGCAGATGAAGCAAGCTAGGGACCATGAACACACATGAAAAGTTATGAAGTGCACATGGCATACAACATGGCAAATACATGATGCAATGATCAAACATGCTTTCAATATGTCTTATGATATCAAATGAATCAAATGGATGCTTGAAATGTCATGGCAAGTCATGTTATGCAAGAGAATGCAAGAGGGATGCACATGGAAGCCCCAAATTAGGGTTTATGAACCAAACATCAAACAAAAGTCAAAATCAGAAGCAAACCCTAAGATAAAAAATTGAAAATGCCACACAAAGGATCCCTAATCCCATACTAAACCAATACCCAAAGGAGAGGTCTCAACTCCTCACCAATTTCAAGTTATGGTTTTCACAAGTTTTTAGGGTTTCCAAACAAAAGAAATGTCAAACAATTTGAAAATGCAAGATCAAATCATGGCCATTTAATCTTACAAACTTCATGCTAAACACAATGCAATGCAAAAAGAATCAATGTCCAACTCTTCATGGATAGGCAGAAATGATTTTTTAAACTTTGGATCAAATTAATGCATAAAAATGACTTTAATTCAATGAAAAATTCTCAAAATGCATCAAGATCAAAAAAGAAATTTGGTTTGAAGGTTGGACAATGTTTCTAAATGTCTTAGAACATTTCATGAATTTTTTGGTGATTTTTAAATACCTAAAAGTATTTTTAATAAATTAATTTCCATTAATCAATTAAAAATAATCCTTTAAATATTTAAAAATACTTTTTTAATGCAAAAATGAAAATAAAAATATTTTTTGTGTTTGAAAAATTAATGAAACTCAGGATAAAAAGTTTCATAATTTTTAAACAAGTTTTGCTATTTTAAATAAATCATGCAAATTTAATGAAAAAGAAATGAAAATAAATAAATAAAAGGAGAAGTAATCAGAAGGAGAGGCTAGGATTGCTTCTGGGTTCAAAAGTGTTGACCAGCGCGCATCTGGACGGCTGGGGTTGCATCTGAGTTAATTAACCTAATTATGATTTAATTAATTAATGAAAGTGGATTAGGGCTAAGCAAAATGATCTGGGCCCTTCATGCGCGCGGGAGGTCAATGGAGTCAACCAATCCAACGCCCCACATTCAAATGGCACTAATGACCTGAGATTAGGGCAAAGCAAATTCAGGTGACCGGAGGGGAGCTCCGGTCATCTTCCCCGGCGACCCCAAAACCCTAGAATACGATTCAGGCCACCCCAAGCTAAATTAAACGCCCAGAAACAATCCTCACACTTCTAGCAACTCAAATCACCAATCAATCATCATTTATCCAGCAAGAACAGGTTGAATCGAAACAAAACGAAAATGGGGACAAACTTTCATACACTCATGAAATGCTCATTTTTTCACCATTTTCGATTCTAAGCATATCACAATGATCCTTAAAGCATGTACTTTCAGTTTATAACAAAAAATCAAAGCTTTAAGAGAATGTGTTCTTGGCCATACCTGAGATGGAGACTCCTGTTTCTGGACTTTCAAAGCTGTTCTTTGGTGCAAGCTTGCTCCACTGATCCCCCTGGTGCTAATGGCAGGCTTAGAATGAGCTTAAGCAAGCTATTTTGAGAAGTTCCAATCTGATATAGCAGAAAATGAGCTTTGTGTATAGGCTGTTTTAGATCAATGTGAAGGGTGGTTTTGGTTCCTTTTGATGTGTTTGACTTGTTGGTGAAGAAGAATGGTGTGTTTGATGGTTGGATAAAGGGATTCGAAGAGTTCTGGTTCTGAGGATGAGAAATGGTGAAGCTCAGTTCATGCTGGTTTCAGGCTTATGCTTTGTTGGTTTGTGATCAATAATACATGGTGAGATGAGTAGTGGGATTTGTTTTAGTGTTTGAGGCCTGTGGAGACAGATTCGAAGGAAAATGCAAAATGGAGTGTTTTTTGTGAATGTGTTCTTTTGGCCTGTTTCAGCTTGGCTTGGTGTTATGTTTGGCTAGCAAATGGAAAGTATAAACAATCCCAATTGGCCAGAGGATGTGACATGGCCTGCTGTGATTGGGATGTTTGCTTTTGCCAAAAGTCAACTTTTTGTAAGGAAAGCATGGGCTTGGTTCTAGGCTTGGTACCATGGCTAGGGCTGGCGCAGCATGGTGTGTATGTGATGCTAGGAAGGTTCAGCAACCAATGTGACAAGTGGGTGAAGTGTCATGAGTGATTTTGCAAGTTGGCTCCTTTTGAAACTTCATGAAAAAGCCTTGTTATACAAACCATGATCATGAGAAACTTTGGTCCAACTCTGATTTTTTAGGACTTATGTGATGTTTGTGCATTGGTTTGAAGTGAATTAGAAGTTACAAATGGCCTTGGTTCATGATTTTGCAAATTTCTCATTTGAGGCATGTCTTGAAAATAAGTGATTTTTGGCAACTTTGTCACACCATAACTTATGATCCAAAATGAATTAGGTCATGTTCTTGTACTTTTTGAAAAGGGAAAAATGTGTTCTACAACTTTCATGACCAAAGTTTTTCCATTTGAAGCATTTTTGGATCAAAAATCAAGGCTTGAAAAATGACCTAAAATGACATATTCTTGAAAAGTCAACTATGCCCTAAAAAGTCAACTTTGCAAAAACTTCAAATTCTTGATTTTTGTGGACTTCAACCTTCTTCCATGATCAAATAGAGACCAAATACACTCAAAATGATGAAGATCACCCCTTGGTTGGGCCATTGGGGGCCTCAGATGCCCTGATTTTGCACTGACTTGTCTGAAAAGTCAACTCTTGATCAGATGACTTCCCCATGGAATTTCTTAATGAAAATTGATATGCATACTCCCTATACCATATAGAGACCAATGGAAACAAGAATGACCAAAAAATTTGGAGTTATGGCCTCTGAAACCAAAACCCTAATTTTAGGTCAACTGTGCAGTCAAACTTGGCTCTGCACCCACACCAATCCCAATTCTTGTGATTCTTTTGCATTTTTGACTTTGAGAGGATGTAATATGATATAAGAACACACATGGATCCCTTTGAATTGATTGATGGCCTTTGGAGTGGCTCAAGAAGCTCTTGGATTGCTCAGATCACAAACCCTAGGTGCAGATGACTTTGAATCTATGCAGTGAACCAAAAATGAGATATGAGATGATATGATTGTGTTTATGCATATACATGATCACAAGCCATGGTGTGAATGGGTGAGGGCAAATTTGGGGTGTTTACAGCTGCCCCTATTCAAACATGAGTTAGCTGTGCAGGATGTAAGCGACGGCTTAACAGGCAAAGAAGATAACTTGTGGTTGAATACCAAAGAAGGTCCAAAATTTGCACTCACAGAATGAAGAAGAAAAGGGATATAGATTGTAAAGGGAAATTAAGTATATTGTAAAGTGTGGGCGACAGAGGATGACCGTCGAGCAGAGGATGTCTGCTGGGTAAAGAGCAATGACGGGGACGGCCGACATGCTGGGAAAAGTGCGGAAAATAAAGCAATGACGGGGACGGACGACATGCTGGGGATAAAAGGTAAAGCCAAGACGGGGACGGCCGACTAGCTGGGGAAAATCAAATTATGATGGGGACGGCCATCAAGATAAAGTAAGATTCTATGGGAATTAATGAAACATGACGGGGACGGCCATCAAGTTCGTAAAGCAAAGTAACCAACGATGGGGACGGCCATCGGGCTAAAAAGGAAAGGGAAAGGGACCACGACGGGGACGGCCATCGGGTTAAAGAATAAATGAAAAAAACAGATGATGGGGTACGGCCATCAAAGGTGAAGGACGATCACCTAGCAGGGGACGGCTGCTCTGTTGGGAATAAAAGAAATATGATGGGGACGGCCATCAAAGGTGGAGGACGGCCACCTGGCAGGGTACGGCTGCCGAAAATATCGCGACATAGGACGAATGCCGGATAGAAAAGGTCAACGATGGGGACGGCCATCGGATGAGCATGATGGAGGACGACCATCAAGAGGTGGAGGACGACCACCCAGCAGGGGACGGCTGCTCTCAAGGTTTGTCGTGACATAGGATGAATGTCAGATTACCAAAATCATCAATGGGGACGGCCATTGGATAAAATGATGAAGGACGATCATCAAAAGGTGGAGGACGACCACCTAGAAGGGGACGGCTGCTAAAAAACAACGACGGGGACGGCCATCGGACGAGCATGATGGAGGACGACCATCAAGAGGTGGAGGACGACCACCTAGCAGGGTACGGCTGCTCTCAGGGTTTATCATGACACAGGACGAGTGTCAGATAGAAGGAAAATTTGCTTTGTTGGCGATCTACTGGGGAGTAGTAAACACGGACGAGTGTTTACAACCAAGAAAAGAAAGTATAAGTGTTTTGTATTGTGTATAGATTAAAGATGCGGGCGAGCATCCCTAAGACTATGATACGGACGAGTATCGGGTAGAAATAAATACTGACGCGTGTTCAAAGATGATGATACAGACGAGTATCAACTGGTTAACAGAGAACACGGACGAGTGTTGAACCCGAGAGGACTCTTCTGGGGAATAGTAGACACAGACGAGTGTCTATATTCATGAAGACAAAAGTGTTTGACACAGTGTCTGGATTAAAGATGCGGACGGGCATCCTTAAGACTATGATACGGACGAGTATCATGTAGAAACAAACTCTTGACGCATGTTCTGAGATGATGATACGGACGAGTACCAACTGGTTAACAAAGAACATGGACCAAAGTCGAATCTGTGGGGATATGAATGGTATATACAAGATATGGACGAGTATCTGTATGAGTGTGATTGGTATGTAGATGAGTATTGTATAGATGAGTGTTTATCTGCTGGGGAGAGTGACACAGACGAGTGCCAAGAGAGAAAAGTATAATATGAACAAATATTTGATATACAAAGTGTAGGTGACTGCGCTGGGGATACGACATGGACGGGTGCCAAGAAAGTGTTTAGGTATATGTGAGTGCAAAGAGGACGTCTTTGGCTTTCTGCTGGGGTATGACACGGACGGGTGTCAAAATGAGTATATACTGGTGGTCTTGTTTGTAAAGAGTGTTCAGGCGACTTTACTGGGGAAAGATGGCACGGACGGGTGTCAAAATGGGTATGTACTGGTGTTTGCGGATTGAGAGGCAGCTGCTTTTGCTGGGAACTTTGGTGGGGATTTTTTCGTACGTTGACGAACTGTCACTATTCACAAGTGTTGGTTCAAAACATGGCTTATGATTATGCTATGTGTTGGATTTTTTGCCGTAATGCTCCGTGTTAAAACGGAATGCTACGCTTTGTGGGTGAATATGATGCGAATGCTATGATTGTGCAAAGATACCAAAACCGGGACCCGGGCCCCGTTGTTGCGAAGATCTTCGATCGATTTGCTTGGAGTAGACATCCCAGCTGGGGAAGAGATCGTTGATAGATCTGATGAGATGTATCTGCTTGGGGATATGGGTCATTGATAGACCTATCCTTATAAATAAGAGACCCAGCTGGGGTTTGGCAGAATCTTTCTTCACTCTGTTGTGATCTTCTACGCGCTGCTCTAGAGGCTGAAACTCTGTGGGGGAAATAGCTCCTTGGCTTTTGTACTCGGTTGAGGATGAAATGGCAACTCGGCTGGGGAGAAAGAGAGATCATTGAAAGACCTCCCTAGAAATTCTATTTCGGTAGCTTCTTGACTCAGCCGGGGATACAGGTGCTTTCCGTGATGCCTGGTAACTCTGATGGGGAAATGACAACTCAGCTGGGGGAAGTCATGAGAGGCAACTCAGCTGGAGAGAGCACTTCGGGTGCTAAAATTAAGTGTTGATTTGCCAGCTTGCTGGGATGAGGCTTTCATGCCCCGAGTTGCGTTCTGTATACCTGCAATCCTGAAAAAGATAGAGAAACGCACAAGATAATCCCGAGGTATCCTTTACTAGATTCCGTCATAGGAGTTAAGATACTTCTGAGAGTAAGCATATTTCCTGCAAGCATGTTCTTATTTGAAGATAAACATCTGTATCCTTATGCAATCAGTTTTTTCTTTTAAGACATCAGACATTTTTGCAAATAAAATGTACAAAACGAGACATGACCGCAAATCTGATTTTATTAATTCATATGCCCTGAAATGGCGAGATACAGTCAAAGAAACAAATCCCCTGAAATGAGGAAATTGTTACAAATTGAGAAACAAAATATCGGCAGTGTTGATGACGATTTAAGGAGCTTCCTCTTCGCTATGACCCGTATGACTTTTGACGTTCTTCTCATCTTGCTTTTTGAAGAATGTTGATTCTGATTGAGGCTCGGTCCTTTCGAAGCTTACCAAGTTGCAGGTGATACAGACGAATTCAGAATGCAGTTGTTCGCTTATTCCCTTATTTTGCATGGATCGCCCTTTCGGGTTTTCAATCCATCGGGATACCCATTTTTGCCTGAGCTGTCCAATGCGGCTTTTCAACTCAGCGGGTGTACATCTTTTATTCATTTTCCCTTACTTTTGCCCGAGTCTTTTATTCTGTTTTTGACTCGCCAGGATGCCCTATTTTTGCCTGGACTTACATTCTGTTTTTATGTCCAGCGGGTCATTTATGCGAAGTATTTTTTAACTGCATCTGAATTCACAGGGGATGGGAAATCTTCACCATCCATGGTGCTGAGCATCAGTGCTCCACCAGAGAAAACTTTCTTTACCACGAATGGCCCTTCATAATTTGGAGTCCACTTGCCCCTGTGGTCTGTATGAGGAGGGAGGATTCTTTTCAGCACAAGATCTCCTACTTGGTACTCTCGATGCCTAACTTTCTGATCGAAGACTCTCTTCATTCTCTTCTGATACAACTGCCCATGACAGATTGCAGCCAATCTCTTTTCTTCAATCAGACTCAGTTGCTCGTATCGGGCCCTAACCCATTCTGCTTCGCTCAGCTTGACATCCATCAGTACCCGTAGAGAGGGTAATTCAACTTCAACCGGTAGGACTGCTTCCATACCATATACAAGCTGATACGGTGTTGCCCCAGTGGATGTCCTAATTGACGTGCGGTACCCATGCAAGGCAAATGGTAGCATTTCATGACAATCTTTGTACGTAACTACCATCTTCTGCACAATCTTCTTGACATTCTTGTTAGCCGCCTCAACAACGCCATTCATCTTTGTCCTGTAAGGAGAAGAATTGTGATGTTGAATCTTGAAGTCCCGGCATAGCTCTGCCATCATTTTATTGTTTAGATTGGAACCATTATCAGTAATGATTCGCTCGGGAACTCCGTATCGACAGATGATATCTCTTTTCAGAAATCTGGCTACCACTTGTCTCGTGACGTTTGCATATGAGGCTGCTTCAACCCATATGGTGAAATAGTCAATGGCGACCAGGATGAATCTGTGGCCATTTGAAGCAGTTGGCTCGATCTTGCCAATCATATCAATACCCCACATAGCAAAGGGCCAGGGTGAAGACATGATGTTCAAAGGATTGGGAGGCACATGCACCTTATCCGCATAAATCTGGCATTTATGGCATTTTCTGGCATAGGCACAACAGTCAGCATCCATCGTGATCCAGTAATAACCCGATCTTAGCAATTTTTTAGCCATGGCATGTCCTCCAGCATGGGTACCAAAGGATCCTTCGTGCACCTCGTGCATCAACAAGTATGCTTCTGTCTTATCAACACATCTGAGGAGCACCATATCAAAGTTCCTTTTGTATAAAGACCCATCAGTGTTCAGAAAGAAACTACCAGCAAGCCTTCTCAAAGTCTTCCTATCATTGGAAGATGCCCCAGGTGGGTATGTTTGATCCTCCAAGAAGCATTTAATGTCATGGAACCAAGGCTTATCATCTTTGACAACTTCTGCTGCGAACACATATGCTGGTCTGTCAAGTCTGGACACTGAAATCTGAGGTACAAAGTTGGCAGCTTGAACTTTGATCATAGATGAAATGGTAGCCAGAGCATCTGCAAACTGATTCTCGTCCCGAGGGATATACTCAAGCTTGACCGTTGTAAAGAAAGTCAATAACCTTCTTGTATAATCCCTGTAAGGTATCAGATGATCCTGGTGGGTGTACCATTTGTCGTTGGTTTGATTGATTACCAGAGCTGAATCTCCGAATACGGTTAATGTCTTGATCCTGAGGTCAATGGCTTCCTCAAGACCCATAATGCAAGCTTCGTATTCAGCTTCATTGTTAGTGCAGTTGAAAGTGAGCTTTGCCGAGAAAGGCATGTGAACCCCCTTAGGTGTAATGAGTACTGCACCAACACCACGGCCATTCATATTAACAGCCCCATCAAACATCATAGTCCATTCTTCTTCCGGGTCAGGCCCTTCAGTGTGAACAGGCTCTTCATGATCTTTCGCTTTTATGAACATGATGTCTTCATCAGGGAAGTCAAACCTCATAGGCTGGTAATCATCAATGGGTTGCTCAGCAAGATATTCAGATAGTACACTGCCCTTGATGGCTTTCTGAGATGTGTACTGGATGTCATATTCTGTGAGGATCATTTGCCATCTCGCAACCCGTCCGGTAAGAGCTGGCTTCTCGAAAATGTACTTGACTGGGTCCATATTTGATATCAACAAAGTAGTGTGGGTCAACATATACTGTCTCAGTCGGCGAGCAGCCCACGCTAAAGCACAGCAAGTTTTCTCGAGCAGTGAATAACGTTGTTCACAGTCGGTAAACTTTTTGCTTAGGTAGTATATTGCATACTCTTTTCGACCAGACTCGTCATGCTGGCCCAGCACACACCCCATTGACTCTTCTAATACTGTCAAGTACATGATCAGAGGTCTTCCTTCAACTGGAGGCATAAGGATTGGAGGTTCTTGCAGGTATTCTTTGATCTTGTCAAAAGCCCTTTGGCAGTCTTCATTCCACCTGACCGTCTGTTCCTTTCTCAATAGTTTGAACAAGGGTTCACAAGTTGCTGTAAGGTGAGATATGAACCGCGAGATGTAGTTCAATCGACCTAAGAACCCTCGAACTTCTTTCTCAGTCCTCGGTGCAGGCATCTCTTGGATGGCTTTGACTTTATCAGGGTCAACTTCGATCCCTTTCTCGCTCACAATAAAACCCAGCAGCTTACCAGATCGCACCCCGAATGTGCATTTGTTGGGGTTTAACTTCAGTTGGTACTTCCTCAGACGCTTGAATAACTTCAGCAGATTCACCAGGTGGTCTTCCTCTGTAAGGGACTTGGCAATCATGTCATCCACATAACATTCTATCTCTTTATGAATCATATCGTGGAATAACGTTATCATAGCCCGTTGATATGTTGCACCGGCATTCTTGAGTCCGAATGGCATCACCTTGTAACAGAACGTGCCCCAGGGTGTGATGAATGTTGTCTTCTCCATGTCTTCAGGTGACATTTTAATCTGGTTGTATCCTGAAAATCCGTCCATGAAAGAGAATACCGAGAACTGAGTTGTGTTATCCACCAATACATCAATGTGAGGTAATGGGAAGTCATCCTTCAGGCTAGCTCTGTTCAGATCCCGGTAGTCAACACACATTCTTACTTTGCCATCTTTCTTAGGCACAGGTACTATATTAGCAACCCACGGCGGATAGCTAGTTACAGCAAGGAACCCGACGTCCCACTGCTTTTGTACCTCCTCCTTGATTTTCATAGCCATGTCTGGACGAGTACGGCGCAACTTCTGTTTAACTGGCGGGCATTCTTCTCTCAAAGGCAGCTTGTGCACAACAATATCGGTATCCAACCCTGGCATATCTTGATACGACCAAGCAAACACGTCCACATATTCTCGAAGCAGATCAATCAGTTGTCTCTTCACTGAGTCTTGTAGGCAGGCCCCGATTTTAATCTCTTTCACGTCTTCATCTGTACCAAGATTGATCACTTCAACCTCCTCCTGGTGATGAGTAATAACCTTCTCCTCTTGTCTTAACAACCTGGCTAGCTCTTCAGGAAGCTCATACTCTTCTTCAACCCCTTCATCGGCTTGATTGATTGGATTGTCAAAGTCATACGAAGTCATAGCCGTGCTGTTGTCGGTGTTGTCTGGAAGGCACTCTCTGCAAAGGTTCAGTTTGTTCATTTTAGTGATTTGGTTTTAGTCTTGTTTTAGAAAAGTGAAATAAAGTTGTCATTTTGAAAACACTGCCATTTATTTTTTTGTACAAAAAGAAAAATGGAAAAACAGTGAACGGAAAAGAAAAGGACTCATTTGCAAAAAGATGTCTGATATTTCATTGATTAATCTTGTTTGCACAAAAAGTACAGATGGCCCGATTACAAAATGAGTCTTGTCATCTTGGGCAAGATGCAAGACTTTGATGCATGCTATAAAAATACAGGAAATAATAATTACTCTGCATGAGTAACTCTTATAATTTCCTGGGAAGACCAGTTTGAGATACTGCTCCCCGGGATCTTTGGACGAATCCAGCTTTCCAGGTTGCGTTCTTCTTCCAGCTCGTCTTCCAGACAGTTGACAGCATCAGGGGTGAGCATCCCCCCACTCACAAAGTTGGGCTCTTTCGCAGCCTCTGTCGGATCTTGTTGAGTTGGTTTGTAACCCAACCCAAATCTGTCCTCTTTCTTCTCCACCGATAGCAGTTTGCCCCAGCCTTGGGCGTTTCCTCCCTCAACAACCTTCCGGGCTTGTTGGTATGATGATATTGAAGTACCCGGCACAACAGATGTTTCATTGACATTCAAAGCTTCAAAACCCTGGCTCATCGTTTCATGGATCTCCCCATCCATCTCAATATACTTATAGGTAGCCAGGTGGCTGACAAAAATATCCTCCTCTCCACAGATTGTAACGATTTGACCCTCCCACTCGTATTTTAACTTCTGGTGAAGGGTAGAGGTCACGGCGCCAGCGGCGTGAATCCATGGCCTACCCAATAGACAGTTGTAGGCAGGCTGTATATCCATCACGTAGAAGATAGTTTTGAAGGTCTGCGGGCCAATCGTTATGGGTAACTCAATCTCTCCCAGAACCGATCTCTTTGAACCATCAAAGGCTCTCACCACCAGGTTGCTGGGTCTCAACGCCAATCCGTCATATTCTAGCTTCACCAGGGCTTTTTTAGGTAAGACATTGAGGGATGACCCCGTGTCTACCAGCACATGAGAAAGGACAACGCCTTTGCATTCCATGGTTATGTGCAAGGCTTTGTTATGGTTGCGGCCTTCCGTTGTCAAATCAGTATTGGTGAACCCTAGTCTGTGACTAGCATTGACATTTCCAACTACAGCTTCCAGCTGATTGACAGTGATCTCTTCAGGCACGTAAGCTGCGTGCAAGACTTTGAGTAGTGCATTCCGATGGGCCTCGGAGCACATAAGCAATGACAGGATTGATATCTTGGAAGGTGTTTGATGAAGCTGATCCACTATTTTATAATCACTCTTCTTGATGATTCGCATGAACTCATCAACCTCTTGGTCAAAGGGTGTCTTCAAGGCTTCTTTAACAGTCTGCTCTTCCTGCACCAAGCTTTTTACTTTTGCCTTAGCAGCAGCTTCTGCTTCGGCAGTGGGTCTCTGAATTTGCGGGGCGAAAAGACATCCGCTTCGAGTGAAGCCTCCGCCTCCTCCCACATTGTCAATTTGTGGTGCAGGGGTTGATGATTCAAAAGTGATTCTTTGTCCTTCACAGTACAGGTCAGAGCCGTAATGCCAGGGGATAGCATTACTGCTCTCATAAGGTACTGGTCCAGGCACCGTGATAGTGACTGGACTGACTGCAGCTGCGGAAGGAATTGTGATAGTCTGCGGATCATAATAAATTGTGACTGGCGCTCTGACGGGAGCAGCACCTTCTGAGTTGTAGGCAGAGTTGTTCTCAGGATCATAAAATATTGTGATAGTTGAGACATCTTCATGATTTGTTGCTGGTGTTGTAGGAGACATTGGTGGAAGGATGGATGTTGTTGTTGTAGGAGTTTCAAAATGGAGTGGTGCTGGAGTTGTAGAAGAAGAATTTGTTGATAACTGATCAGTTGAGATGATAGATGAAGTACTTGTTGATGAGGCCGAAGAATTGTCAGGAACAATGGTTGCTGCAGTTGTAGGAGGTTCTGGAGTTATTACTGATGAGATTGCTGGATTTGTAGGAAATGATGTGGTGATCTGAAGTTGGCCACTCTGAATGAGACCGTCTATGCCATTCCTCAGATTATCGCACCCATTGACTGAGATATTGCAGTAAGCACACCCCAACTCACACCCCGGGAACATTTGACATTCGAGGAGTTGGGCCTTGATTTCTACCAACGGTGTCCTGATCTGACCCACACTGGTTATTAAATAAGACGGCTTGTCTTCTTCAATAGCGTTAATTCTGGGACCCCCGTGGTTTGGCATTGGGTTCTTGTTGACATTGGGTGGTGGTGCGAAATTCAGAGCTTTCGAGTCTACCAGGTCTTGTACCTTCATGTGCAGGGCTCTGCACTTTTCTGTACTGTGGCCAGGTGCGTTGGAATGAAAAGCACACCTAGCGTTGGAATCAAAATTCCTGGGTAGAATGTTGGGATTTGGAGGTGCCAACGTCCTTAGCTCAACTAGGTTGAGTTTCAGGAGTTGTGGCAGCAAAGTAGCATATGGCATAGGGATCGGATCGATTACTCTGTTGGCTTGAGAAGGCCTCTGTTGGAATGGCCTTTGTTGACTGTTGTTGTTGTTGCTGTTATTGTTGTTGTAATTTCTCGGAGGATACTAATTCTGTTGATGGTACTGAGGTTGCTGCTGATAGTTTTGCTGCGGAGATTGATAGACTGGTTGAGGATGAGCTGGAGCGGGAATGGTGACTGCTGCCACTGATCTGTGAACATATTGGGGCCTGCCCCTGTTGGTGTGGATGGCATTGGTCTCGCCAGTTCTTCTTGGGCCTGCAAAAGGCTTTCTTGTACTACTGGACGAGCTTGCGCCATTGTCGGAAATCTTACCCATCTTCAACAAGCTTTCAATTCTCTCCCCGGCTATGACAACATCTGCAAAGCTGGTGGAAGAGAAAGCAGCCAGCCTGTCAATATATGTTCCCTGAAGGGTGTTCATGAACATATCTGCCATTTCCCTCTCAGACATAGGTGGTTGAACAGCAGCAGCCAATTGCCTCCATCTCTGGGCATATTCTCGGAAACTTTCCCTTGACGACTGTGACATTCCCATTAGGAGGGTCCTGTTGGGTGCCATGTCTAAGTTATACTGATACTGTCTGATGAAGGCCTCAGCCAGGTCCTTCCAGCATCTAATAGTTGCCCTTGTCAAGTGAGAGTACCATTCTCTCGACGCTCCTGTCAAGCTGTCTTCGAAATAGAACATCCAGAGCTTCTCATCCATAGTATAGGCCTTCAGCCTTCCCAGAAATGATTGTAAATGAGTGCGGGGGCAAGAATTCCCGTTGTATTTTTCAAAACAAGGGGGCTTGAACTTATGGGGAATCCTGACCCCGTCTACCAAGCCCATGTCCATGACGTCGAAACCCAAAGATTTTTGAGACTCTAAGGACCTCAATTTCTCAGCTATCTCATCCAGCCTTCTATCATAAGCTTCTTCCCCAGCACCCATTACTGTGAATTGGTCTTCTTGGGGGTCTTCTTGAAGTACCCTGGCCGCAGTGGCAGTCCCTTGAACATTTGCAGGAATATTGACCTCAGGATGGAGGTGTGGTCCAAATACAGGGGGGTTAACATGAGGTTGGACCCTTTCATTGTTGCTAGTGCCGGCATTTCCTATATGTGGATCTTCTTGATTCTGCCTTTCCACCATGGCCCTCAATCTTTCCTGGCTCTGAGCCATGTTGTTCATCACTTCCATAAACTGAGTCATTTGATTCCTCATCTCTAGCCTTTCATTTGCCATTTGATTTCTGACCTCAGTAAGGTCCTGCTGCATCTGATCCATTTGGATGCCCGGAAGATTGTTACGGGTTGGATAACGGTGCGGACGGTTGAGGGGAAATACTCGGCGTCGAGCAATAGTTCCTGAACATCACAACAGAGTTAGTGGCAATGAAATAAAAACCTACAAAACAAACAAAGGGTTAGCATGCAATGCAGTTATGCTTATTTGTTCTCAAGGTATCCGGTTTGGCATTCAGTTTTGACCCTTCCAGGCCCTTGAAGATGCTGTTGATGTTGCTTTCGAAGTGAAACTCGGATGGAACAAACTAATACATATATTACAAAAATCAAAAGGTACATAGTTTGTTTTACAAATACAAGTCCTCCGGGGGGTCAAAATACATTACAAGAAAATAAAAGTACATGGAATGAAAGCAACAACAAACAAATGGTCAAACACCAAGACCAAACTCATCCTCACGAACTTCCTTGAGAAGTGCTTCGGTCACAGGATCAGCTGGACGCTCCGTGAGATTCCTGATGAGGAGATTCCGGGTGGTAACAGCTGCTGTTAGCTTCTTGTGCTGACTTTGGTCCTTTGACCTCTTCACTCCTGCTTTGATCTTTAGCTCCGATATCTCCCTCTGGGCTGCTGCCAGGGCTTCTTGCTGCACTTTTGCACTAGCTTCCAGTTGCTCCATCTTGTCTTGAACTCTCTTGTCCTCCAGAGTACGAGCCTCAGTGATCCTGACCCACCGGGCCTGACTCTCCTTCAGATACAAGTTTGTCCTTGCTCTCTGGAACTGGGCTTCTTTGCAAGCATTCTTCAGAATTTTTTCTCCAGCTTTGGACTTCTTGATATAATCCCCAGACTTCTCAATCTTAACCAGATGCTCCACTCTTAACTTCTCTAGCCTCTCAATCTCCATCCTACCCTCACTCCTCTCCCGGAGGGTCTTCTGCAAAGCCTGGGTTAACTTCTCATTTCTTTCCTTCAAGCTCTCAAACTCCTCCAAACTGATAGTGGCAGGGGGTGGTGCTGAAGATGATTCAGGCATATCTTCAATAGTAAAGGGCATCCCAGAGAATTGAGCCCTGGCATGGGACCAATCATAGTATTGTGCTGATGCCACATTGCTGCACTTCCCCAGAATGGTTACTCCCTTGGTTTGAACATGATCCCAGGCCCAGGCTGCTTTCCTGACAGTTGCCAGATTAATCTTGTTCTCGCAATAACGAGTTTCAACCAAGTCCTGTGCCTTAGGAGTGTGGACCAGTGCATAGCCCAGTTGTCTTTTGAACAGCAGAGGGTTGTAATTAATACTACCCTTAACTCCTATAAGGGGCACATTGGGAAAATGCCCACAGCTGGTGATGATATCCCTGCCCTTGGTGCTTTGAGTGCACCATCTGATATCTGCTAAAGTTAGAGCAGTGAGTCTCTTAGCCCAGTTTTTCTGTTGATGAGGGTTCAAAAATGCATCTGTCCTGGGTAGATGCCTGAGAAGCCAAGTATGGAATAATGGAGCACAACACCTCACCAACCTTCCCCTCTGCTTTTCATTCCTCTGATGCACTGAATAATAGAGATCCCCCAATAAAGTGGGCACTGGGTTCTTCAAGATGAACAGATGGATTGCATTCTTGCTAATGAATCGAGGCTCATCTGCAAACAACACAATTCCATATATACTCAAGGCCAACAAAGCACATACAGCTTTCCAATCTCCTAAAGAAGCTTTCAGGGTAGCTTGAGAGATCAAGAAATCCAGATGAAAGCCAGGGATTCCAGCTTTAGAAGTCATATGCTGTTCAATCAGGACAGGTTCCAAATGCAAAGCCTTTGCTACTTCTCCATTACCAGGAAAGACCATCTCAGGGTTGAAAGGGATTCCACCCCTGATAGGCAGACCAACCAATGATGAGTATTCTTCCAATAGAGGGCCTAGCTGAAAGTCCTGAAAAGTAAAACACCTCAATGGGGGATCATAAAACTGAATGCAGGTGTGGATCAAGCTTCTCTGTGAAGGGTCCAGATCCATAACCATATCAAGTATATCTCCGTAGTGCTCCCTGAACAATGGTATGTGATCTGGAGTGATCAGGGTCTGAATCCTCCTGATGTCAGATAGCTCTGGCTGGAAGAAGTGATAGGTGATGTTGCTCTTTTTAGGAGCCATGATGCTGAAGATGAGCAGATGCTGATGAAGATACTGAAGAACTGGCCACTGATTGGCAGGTGATAACTGAAGCAGATGCTGGTGAAGATGGGCCAATGCTGAAGATGGGGTCAAAACCAAAACCAAATGAAGATGGATACCCTGAAACACAAATAAGCAAATATCAATATGATGCAATGAGTATGTATGCAAATGATATGCAAGGGTTTGTGACTGAGCTGGATCTGATCAAGAGCTCTGATATAAGTCCAAGACATATTCAAGAATACCAGATGGAGGTCTATAAATCCAGTAACCAAGGTGGGGGGCTCAAATAAAGAGCCACATGTCCAGGGTTTTAGAATCACAAGAACTGTTCCAACATGAAGTATTCTTAATCAAGTCAAAGTAACAGGGTATTCTGAGGTCAAGGTACCTGCAAACCTGTAAACAGCCCAACCCCCTCACAGGTGGTGTTCTAAAACAAGGATCCTCAGACTTGGATCAGTTATGAGAAGTGTAAACACTTCTAACCCGGAGGTACAGTGTTTACAATAACCATAAAAGTTCCTCCTCTAATTCACCTCAGTTTCTGAAGGTCAATACTAAAAGGTCATCCAGACTTAGCAGGCTTCCCAGATAGCCCTAGCATTGCAGGAAATCTGCAACACAGAGTTCTCAAGAAGAAACCCATATCTGAACCGTGTTTCATATTCCTGCACCAGACCGAGATGGAATGGGAAAGAATATGATTCACTCTAGCCTAGGTGTCACTCAGGTCCCAGGTATAGGACCTTATCTCTCAATGGAACACCCACCCACCAAAGCAAAACCAGATCCAGCCAGCAGCACAGTATGATAATATGATAATATATGCATAAAGCTATAAAGAAAGCAATAAACAAAACTGTACAAAATAAATACAAATACACAAACACAAATAAGCACATAACACCCCAGTAAACACAAATCAAACAAGCGCTAGGAGGAACCCACAAAAAAGAACCAGAAGCCCTGGTTACAGAATAAGGGTCCCCAGCAGAGTCGCCAAGCTGTCGCTCCCGATAAATGGGACCAGGCCCAAATAAAGGTACAGACGCGGACGGTCGGCGAAAGGGACAATGAGAACACACAGCCGTGAACTCACTGGAGATGAATAGAGTCGCCAGCTAGGCATTTTTATCCCGGAGGAAAGGCAATGCTGCATAGACCTAGAAAAAGAATGGACAAGACGGTTGCGAACCAGAGAGACTGAGAAAGGGGGTTGGTTACAACCTGGGAAGGTATTAGCACCCAGATTGTCCGTCGTACTCGACGGGATCCACGCTTAAAAGATTTGTGTTTAAAGGGGTAGTGTCAGTGCAATCTGTGTATATAATAGCTGGAAAAGGTGTACAGGTGTCAGTGTAAGGAGTGCAAAGTGTATAAATGATGTGTCAGTGTAAGAACAAGAATAAGATGCTCAAGATCATGAGGCTAAAAGAATGAGGCTGGAAAGAGGGGGAATATACAGAGACTTTTGTTCGATAACTGTTAAGTTATGCCTACGTATCCTCTCGTGCAATGAGGAAGTCAGAACACCGTAGTTCGACCCAAAGAGACTGAAAGGTGAATTGACTTGATGAACTGCTTACTTGCCTATGCTCAAGTGTATGACCTGTCTAGCTCAGGTGCAAACTGTCTTGCATTAGACGGAAGAAACAAGTTCTCGGTTGTGATTGAATGAGATGAGAAAAGAATCCCGAAGGATACGATTATTGTTTGTTTTTTGTGTTTTCAGTCTTTTATTGCTTTTGGAAGTTTGTCATAAGTTAATGAGCTTAAGCCTAAACCAATGGATTTAGTAAACCCATCACATCTTCCCTCTGATTAGGGGTAATAAGAATACCTTAAGTGTGAAGTCATCTTCTCACACTTAATCACCTTTGGTGTAGGATTAAGATCATTAACCTACTTGTGATTATTTAGATGTTTTTGTAGTTTTTGTTTAGTGTTGAGTAATGAGGTTAAGCCATAATCAAGGATTAAACAGACTCATTACACCATCCTAATAGAAGGATAATAGATGAGAATGTTTAAGCTGAGGAAAGCTCCTCAACTTAATCCATGATTAGGGATTAAACTCATGACAAAACAAGCCTTTGATTAAGTGGATTTTATTAAATGATAAGATGATGAAGTGGATTTTATGATTTGTAAGACAACTTGAGGGGGACTTGTCCATTAACACTAGGGTTAGTCCTTCTTAACCATTTAAGGAAGAATTAGAACCCTAATGCAAGGCCCAAGTTACAAGTATGATGTCTTGATACTTATTAAGTGGATTGATTAAGAGATTTAAACACATTAAGGGTTTAACACTTAGGATTAAAGTTATACACTCCATCCTAAGAGAAGGATGCAGGCATAAGCTTAACCACAAAGCCTTAAAGCCTTTAGGGTTTAGTCCCTGATTATGAGGTGAGAAGAGAAGACTCAAAAGAGACACAAAGGTGAAACTAAGAGGGGAGACTAATCAAAACCCTAATCATTGTCATGCTTGATTGTTCCTAAGGTTTGTGAGGTATACAAGAGAAATCTTCAATGGAACCACCAGGAAGCAGATGAAAGGATCAAGAGAAGCAAAGTGACTTGCTTCATTCAAGAAGTCAAGTCACTTGAAGAAAGAAAGTGGGAAGAAGAAGAATGAGCAAGCTCAATCTCAAACACAAACAAAAATGCAGCAATGGATGCAAGAGAGATGAAAAGAAAAGTTATGAGAAGTGAAGGCAAATTCACTTCTCAAGTTCACTTACCACCTGAAATGTTAGAAAAGGAATGCAATGCAATGCAAAATGGGATGAGAGGACATGATGCAAACCAAAACCAGAAGCACATACATGATGCTAATGATGCTATGAGATGCTACAAACATTAGGCAGCACATGAAAATGATCATACAAGCTTATGGATGCAGATGAAGCAAGCTAGGGACCATGAACACACATGAAAAGTTATGAAGTGCACATGGCATACAACATGGCAAATACATGATGCAATGATCAAACATGCTTTCAATATGTCTTATGATGTCAAATGAATCAAATGGATGCTTGAAATGTCATGGCAAGTCATGTTATGCAAGAGAATGCAAGAGGGATGCACATGGAAGCCCCAAATTAGGGTTTATGAACCAAACATCAAACAAAAGTCAAAATCAGAAGCAAAACCTAAGATAAAAAATTGAAAATGCCACACAAAGGATCCCTAATCCCATACTAAACCAATTCCCAAAGGAGAGGTCTCAACTCCTCACCAATTTCAAGTTATGGTTTTCACAAGTTTTTAGGGTTTTTAGGGTTTCCAAACAAAAGAAATGTCAAACAATTTGAAAATGCAAGATCAAATCATGGCCATTTAATCTTACAAACTTCATGCTAAACACAATGCAATGCAAAAAGAATCAATGTCCAACTCTTCATGGATAGGTAGAAATGATTTTTTAAACTTTGGATCAAATTAATGCATAAAAATGACTTTAATTCAATGAAAAATTCTCAAAATGCATCAAGATCAAAAAAGAAATTTGGTTTGAAGGTTGGACAATGTTTCTAAATGTCTTAGAACATTTCATGAATTTTTGGTGATTTTTAAATACCTAAAAGTATTTTTAATAAATTAATTTCCATTAATCAATTAAAAATAATCCTTTAAATATTTAAAAATACTTTTTTAATGCAAAAATGAAAATAAAAATATTTTTTGTGTTTGAAAAATTAATGAAACTCAGTATAAAAAGTTTCATAATTTTTAAACAAGTTTTGCTATTTTAAATAAATCATGCAAATTTAATGAAAAAGAAATGAAAATAAATAAATAAAAGGAGAAGTAATCAGAAGGAGAGGCTAGGATTGCTTCTGGGTTCAAAAGTGTTGACCAGCGCGCATCTGGACGGCTGGGGTTGCATCTGAGTTAATTAACCTAATTATGATTTAATTAATTAATGAAAGTGGATTAGGGCTAAGCAAAATGATCTGGGCCCTTCATGCGCGCGGGAGGTCAATGGAGTCAACCAATCCAACGCCCCACATTCAAATGGCACTAATGACCTGAGATTAGGGCAAAGCAAATTCAGGTGACCGGAGGGGAGCTCCGGTCATCTTCCCCGGCGACCCCAAAACCCTAGAATACGATTCAGGCCACCCCAAGCTAAATTAAACGCCCAAAAACAATCCTCACACTTCTAGCAACTCAAATCACCAATCAATCATCATTTATCCAGCAAGAACAGGTTGAATCGAAACAAAACGAAAATGGGGACAAACTTTCAGACACTCATGAAATGCTCATTTTTCACCATTTTCGATTCTAAGCATATCACAATGATCCTTAAAGCATGTACTTTCAGTTTATAACAAAAAATCAAAGCTTTAAGAGAATGTGTTCTTGGCCATACCTGAGATGGAGACTCCTGTTTCTGGACTTTCAAAGTTGTTCTTTGGTGCAAGCTTGCTCCACTGATCCCCCTGGTGCTAATGGCAGGCTTAGAATGAGCTTAAGCAAGCTATTTTGAGAAGTTCCAATCTGATATAGCAGAAAATGAGCTTTGTGTATAGGCTGTTTTAGATCAATGTGAAGGGTGGTTTTGGTTCCTTTTGATGTGTTTGACTTGTTGGTGAAGAAGAATGGTGTGTTTGATGGTTGGATAAAGGGATTCGAAGAGTTCTGGTTCTGAGGATGAGAAATGGTGAAGCTCAGTTCATGCTAGTTTCAGGCTTATGCTTTGTTGGTTTGTGATCAATAATACATGGTGAGATGAGTAGTGGGATTTGTTTTAGTGTTTGAGGCCTGTGGAGACAGATTCGAAGGAAAATGCAAAATGGAGTGTTTTTTGTGAATGTGTTCTTTTGGCCTGTTTCAGCTTGTCTTGGTGTTATGTTTGGCTAGCAAATGGAAAGTATAAACAATCCCAATTGGCCAGAGGATGTGACATGGCCTGCTGTGATTGGGATGTTTGCTTTTGCCAAAAGTCAACTTTTTGTAAGGAAAGCATGGGCTTGGTTCTAGGCTTGGTACCATGGCTAGGGCTGGCGCAGCATGGTGTGTATGTGATGCTAGGAAGGTTCAGCAACCAATGTGACAAGTGGGTGAAGTGTCATGAGTGATTTTGCAAGTTGGCTCCTTTTGAAACTTCATGAAAAAGCCTTGTTATACAAACCATGATCATGAGAAACTTTGGTCCAACTCTGATTTTTTAGGACTTATGTGATGTTTGTGCATTGGTTTGAAGTGAATTAGAAGTTACAAATGGCCTTGGTTCATGATTTTGCAAATTTCTCATTTGAGGCATGTCTTGAAAATAAGTGATTTTTGGCAACTTTGTCACACCATAACTTATGATCCAAAATGAATTAGGTCATGTTCTTGTACTTTTTGAAAAGGGAAAAATGTGTTCTACAACTTTCATGACCAAAGTTTTTCCATTTGAAGCATTTTTGGATCAAAAATCAAGGCTTGAAAAATGACCTAAAATGACATATTCTTGAAAAGTCAACTATGCCCTAAAAAGTCAACTTTGCAAAAACTTCAAATTCTTGATTTTTGTGGACTTCAACCTTCTTCCATGATCAAATATAGACCAAATACACTCAAAATGATGAAGATCACCCCTTGGTTGGGCCATTGGGGGCCTCAGATGCCCTGATTTTGCACTGACTTGTCTGAAAAGTCAACTCTTGATCAGATGACTTCCCCATGGAATTTCTTCATGAAAATTGATATGCATACTCCCTATACCATATAGAGACCAATGGAAACAAGAATGACCAAAAAATTTGGAGTTATGGCCTCTGAAACCAAAACCCTAATTTTAGGTCAACTGTGTAGTCAAACTTGGCTCTGCACCCACACCAATCCCAATTCTTGTGATTCTTTTGCATTTTTTACTTTGAGAGGATGTAATATGATATAAGAACACACATGGATCCCTTTGAATTGATTGATGGCCTTTGGAGTGGCTCAAGAAGCTCTTGGATTGCTCAGATCACAAACCCTAGGTGCAGATGACTTTGAATCTATGCAGTGAACCAAAAATGAGATATGAGATGATATGATTGTGTTTATGCATATACATGATCACAAGCCATGGTGTGAATGGGTGAGGGCAAATTTGGGGTGTTTACACTGAGATATTTGGAATCCCAAAATTCTTTGGGATTTGACGTAATGGATATGGGATTAGTAGAAGGAGTCATGATTTCTCACAAGTTCAAGCCTCCATGCTTTGAGTAGTACAATGGTACCTCGTGTCCTCGTACCCACCTTCAATCCTTTCTGGGAAGATTAAAAGCTTATACCATGGATGAAAAGCTATGGATGTTCTACTTTGAAGATAGCTTGACCAGGGCATCCCATGAGTGGTATTCTCACCTATCCAGAGCTACTATCAGGAATTGGAAGGACTTGGCCGAACTTTCATACGCCAGTATTAGTACAATTTTGATATGGCTCCCAATAGAACCCTCCTGATGGGTATGTCTCAGTCTTCAAGAGAAAGCTTCAGGGAATATGCCCAAAGATGGAGACAGCTTGCTGCTGCTGTCCAACCTCCAATATCGGAAATAGAGATGTCTGACATGTTTATAAACACATTGCAAGGAACTTACATTGACAGACTTACTGCTTTCTCTTCCAATAGTTTTCCTGATGTAGTTATAACTGGTGAGATAATTGAGAGTCTTTTGAAGATGGGCAAAATTTCAGACAATGGTGCTAGTTCCAGCAATGCAAGGAAACCTTTCTCAGGACCTCGTAGGACAGGTGAGACCAACTCAGTGCATATGGGCAGAGGTAGGCCTCAATACATGCAAAGATCAGTGGCTGCTGTCACCATTCCAGCCCCAGCACCTCAACAACAGTATCCTCAACAACATCACTTCCCACAGCAACAACAGTTCCCCCCACAACAGAGATCCTATAACAACAATAACAACCAACAACAACGTCCGTTTCAACAAAGGCCTTCACAAATCAACAGGGTTATCGATCCCATTCCGATGCCTTATGTTGCCTTACTTCCATAGTTATTGAAGCTCAACTTGATCGAGTTAAGGACTTTGGCTCCACCAGATCCCCAAAATCTTCCAAGAAACTATGATGTTAACGCCAAATGTGCCTTCCACTCCAATGCACCTGACCATACAACAGAGAAGTGCAGAGCCTTACACATGAAAGTCCAAGACTTAGTTGACTCCAAAGCTCTAAATTTTGCACCCCCTCCAAGTGTTACCAAGAATCCTATGCCTACCAATGGTGGGCCTATGATAAATTCCATTGAGGAGGATCAACCAGTAAGCCTAATCGACAATGTTGCAAGTATTCAAACACCTCTAGCTGAGGTTAAAGCCCATCTTTTGAAGTGCCAAGTGTTTCCGGGTTGTGAGGCCCATTGTGAAGCTTGCAAGATTTCTACCAATGATCGTGCAAATTTGAAGACCAGTATCAACAGTCTTATCAGAGAAGGCATTTTACAAATCACTTCAACACAAACGCACATCACTTCAACACAACAACATTCCTCCTACAACACAAACGCACATCACTTCATCAGATATAACAGATATCACTCCTACGACTTCAACAACAATCATTCCAACAGATTCTTCTACAACATCAACAACCATCCCTTCTTCAACTTCAACAGACATCAGTTCAACACATCCTTCTACAACAACAATAACCATCAATGAGGACATTTCCACAGTTACCATTTACTATGACCTGACAACAATCCATGTTCCAGATTCTTTCAACAACTCACATCAACATCTCCATCAATATCAGCAACCTTCATCACCTGCACCATCTCCCATCATACCTCCTGTCACAATTTATTATGACCCACAAACTGTCACGACCCCTTCTTCCGCAGTAATCAGTCCAGTTACTATCACGATGCCTGGAACGGTTCCCTATGACAGCAGTAGTGTCGTACCTTGGGACTATGGCTCAGATTTATATTGCAACGGAAAGAAAGTCACTCTTGATTCTTCAACTTCTTCACCACAAATTGATAATGTAGGGGGAGGCGGAGGCTTCACTCGAAGTAGACGTCTCTTCGCTTCACAATTCCCAAGAGTTAATGCTGAGGCAGAAGATGCTGCCAAAGCTAAAGGCAAGAGTGTAGTGCCTGAAGAACCAATTGCCAAGGAAAATCAGAAGACATCCTTTGACCAGGGAGACGAGTTCATGAGAATAATCAAGAAGAGTGACTATAAGGTTGTGGACCAACTCCATCAGACACTATCCAAAATCTCCATATTATCATTGCTCATGTGTTCCGAACCTCACAGTAATGCACTTCTCAAAGTCTTGCACGCAACTTACGTGCCAGAAGAGATTACAGTTAATCAGCTAGAGACGGTGGTTTCAAATGTCAATACTAGTCATGGACTAGGGTTCACCGATGCTGATCTAACTACGGAGGGTCGTAACCACAATAAGGCTTTGCATATCACCTTGGAATGTAAAGGTGTTGTTCTTTCTCATGTCTTGGTTGACACTTGGTCATCTCTCAATGTCCTTCTAAAGAAAGCCTTGGTCAAAATGGAGTATGATGGTCTTTCACTTCGTCCAAGTAACCTGGTTGTGAGAGCCTTTGACGGTTCTAAAAGATCGGTTCTGGGAGAAATTGAGTTGCCTGAGGTAATTGGCCCATAGATCTTCAAAAATATCTTCTATGTGATGGACATTCAGCCTGCCTACAGCTGTTTGTTGGGTCGACCGTGGATTAATGTCGCTGGCGCCGTAACATCGACCCTTCACAGAAGTTAAAATATGAGTGGGAGGGCCAAGTTATCACAATATGTGGGGAGGAGGATATCTTTGTCAGTCATCTAGCTACTTATAAGTACATTGAGATGGACAGGGAGTTCCATGAGACGATGAGTCAGGGTTTCGAGGCCCTCAATGGCAATGAAGCAACTGCTGAAGTGTCTGGTACTTCAATATCTTCTTACAAACAAGCTCGGAAGGTTGTTGAAGACGGGAATGCCCAAGGCTGGGGCAAGCTCCTGCAAGTTCAGATAAAAGAAGACAAGTTTGGGTTGGGTTACAAACCATCCCGACAGGTCCAAGAGGAGGCTGCTGAAGATCCCAAGTTTATCAGTGGGGGTATGCTGACCCCATATGCAATCAACAATGTTGAAGACGAGGCTGAAAGCGACTTCAACCTGGAAAGTTGGATTCGTCCAAGAGTCCCAGGCCAACACGTCCTCAACTGGTCTTCCCAGGAAATTATAAGGATTACTACTGTAGAGTAATTATTATTTCCTGTTTAAAGCATGCATCAAGTCCTACAGCTTGCCCAAGGTGTCAGGACTCATTTTGTAATAGGTCCATATATGTATTTTGTGAAAATGAATGATTAATGAACAATGGACATCTTTTGCAAACAATCTTTTCTCGCTCATTGTCTTTTCATTTTTGTTATTTTCGCACAAAACAATAAATGGCAATGTTTTTCTTAATAAACTTCATTCACCTTTTTTATAAATAAGATAAAATCAATCACTAAAATGAACAAATCTCAACCCTTGCAAAGATAATCCTCCAGATTGCACCGACAATGACACTGATATGACCTTGTATGACTTCGACAATCCGATCAATCAAGCAGATGAGGGGGTTGATGAAGACTATGATTTGCCTGAAGAGTTGGCCAGGTTGTTGAAACAAGAGGAAAAAGTATTGCTCCTCATAAGAAGGAGGTTGAAACTGTCAATCTTGGTACCGAGGAATATGTGAAAGAGGTGAAGATCGGGGCCAGTCTGCAAGCTCCAGTGAAAGAAAAACTCATCAGTATGCTTCAAGAATATGTCGACGTCTTTGCTTGGTCCTATCAAGATATACCAGGTCTAGATACGGATATTGTCATGCACATGCTGCCATTGAAAGAAGATTGTCCGCCAGTCAAACAGAAGTTGTGCCGTACTCGCCCCGACATGGCCATGAAAATCAAAGAAGAAGTACAAAAGCAGTGGGACGCTTATTTTCTTGTTGTAACTAGTTACCCGACGTGGGTTGCTAACATTGTACTCGTACCTAAGAAGGATGGCAAGGTGCATATGTGTGTTGATTACCGGGATTTGAACAAAGCTCGCCCGAAGGATGACTTCCCATTACCTCACATTGATGTATTGGTGGATAACACAACTTAGTTCTCGGTGTTTTCTTTCATGGATGGATTTTCTGGATACAATCAGATTAAAATGTCACCTGAAGACATGGAGAAGACAACTTTCATCACACCTTGGGGCACGTTCTGTTACAAGGTAATTTCGTTCAGTCTGAAGAACGTCGGTGCAACATATCAACGAGCTATGGTAACATTATTCCACGATATGATCCATAAAGAAATCGAGTGCTATGTGGATGATATGATTGCCAAGTCCCTTACAGAAGAAGAGAATTTGGTGAATCTGTTGAAACTATTCAAGCGTCTGAGGAAATATCAGCTAAGGTTGAATCCCAACAAATGCACATTCGGGGTACGTTCGGGTAAGCTGCTGGGTTTTATTGTAAGTGAAAAAGGAATTGAGGTTAATCCCGACAAGGTTAAAGCTATTCAGGAACTGCCTACACCTAAGTCTGAGAAAGAAGTTCGAGGCTTCTTCGGTAGATTGAACTACATTTCAAGGTTCATATCTCATCTCACTGCAACCTGCAAACCCTTGTTCAATCTGTTAAGAAAAGAGAAAATAGTCAGGTGGAACGATGACTATCAGAGAGCTTTTGACAAGATCAAAGAATATCTGCAAGAACCTCCAATTCTCATGCCTCTAGTCGAATGAAGACGTCTAATCATGTACTTGACAATATTAGAATAGTCGATGGGGTGTGTGTTGGGCCAGCATGACGAGTCTGGTCGAAAAGAGTATGCAATATACTACCTAAGCAAAATGTTTACCGACTATGAACAACGTTATTCACTGCTCGAGAAAACTTGTTGTGCTTTAGCGTGGGTTGCTCGCCGACTAAGACATTATATGTTGACTCATACTACCTTATTGATCTCAAAGATGGATCCAGTCAAGTACATATTCGAGAAGCCAACACTTACCGGAAGGGTTGCAAGGTGGCAGATGATTCTAACAGAATATGACATTCAATACACCTCTCAGAAAGCCATCAAAGGAAGTGTATTATCTGACTATCTGGCTGAGCAACCCATCGATGATTACCAGCCTATGAGATTTGACTTCCCTGATGAAGACATCATGTTCTTGAAAACAAAAGATTGTGAAGAGCCTATTCACACTGAAGGGCCTGACCCAGAAGAAGCATGGACTATGATGTTTGATAGGGCAGTTAATTGCAACGGTCGTGGGGTTGGTGCAGTGCTCATTACACCCAAAGGAGTTCATATGCCTTTCTCAGCAAGGCTCACCTTTGCCTGCACTAACAACGAAGCAGAATACGAAGCTTGTATCATGGTTCTTGAGAAAGCCATTGACCTCAAGATCAAAACCTTGAATGTATTCAGAGATTTAGCTTTGCTAACCAATCAGACCAACGACAAATGGTACACTCATCAGGAGCATCTGATTCCCTACCGTGACAACACAAGGAGATTGTTGACCTTCTTCACAACAGTTAAGCTTGAGTACATCCCTTGAGATGAGAATCAGTTTGCGGACGCTTTGGCTACCATTTCATCCATGATCAAAGTACAAACTGCCAATCATGTACCTCAGATTTTGGTATCTAGACTAGACAGGCCAACATAGATATTCTCTGTGGACACTATCACTGATAACAAGCCTTGGTTCCACGACATCAAATTCTTCTTGGAGACTCAGACATACCCACCTGGGGCATCATCAAATGATAAGAAGACTTTAAGAAGGCTATCCAACAGTTTCTTCCTCAATACTGATGGTTCTTTGTACAAGTGAAACTTCGACATTCTCTTGCTCAGATGTGTTGACAAGAAGGAAGAAGACCTACTGATGCACGAAGTACATGAAGTTTCTTTCGGTACCCATGTTGGAGGACATGCAATGGCAAAGAAATTATTAAGATCAGGTTACTACTGGATACAAATGGATGCAGACTGTTGTGCCTATGCCAGAAAATGCCACAAATGCCAGATCTACGCAGATAAAGTGCATGTGCCTCCGAATCCTTTGAATGTAATGTCTTCACCTTGGCCCTTCGCCATGTGGGGCATTGATATGATTGTAAGGATTGAACCAACTGCTTCAAAGGGTCACATATTCATCCTGGTAGCCATTGATTACTTCACCAAATGGGTTGAAGCAGCTTCATACGCAAATGTCACCAGACAAGTGGTAGCTCGATTTCTGAAGAGAGATATCATCTGTCGATATGGAGTTCCCGAGCGAATCATTACTAATAATGGTTCCAATTTGAAAAACAAGATGATGGAAGAACTTTGTCGGGACTTCAAAATTCAACATCATAACTCTTCTCCTTACAGGCCAAAGATGAATGGTGCTGTTGAGGCAGCTAACAAGAATATCAAGAAGATTGTGCAGAAGATGGTAGTCACTTACAAAGATTGGCACGAAATGCTACCATTTGCATTGCATGGGTACCGAACCTCTATCAGAACATCTACTGGGGCAACACCTTATCATCTTGTATATGGTATGGAAGCGGTCTTACCTGTTGAAGTTGAACTACCCTCCCTACGGGTAATGATGGATGTGAAACTAGATGAAGCAGAATGGGTCCGATCTCGATATAATCAACTTAGTCTGATTGAAGAGTAGAGATTAGCAGCCATCTTTCATGGGCAGTTATATCAAAAGTGAATGAAGAAAGCCTTCGATCAGAAAGTCAGACCTCAGGAATACCAAGTGGGAGAGCTTGTGTTGAAGAGACTTATTCCTCCTCATACAGACCACAGGGGCAAATGGACGCCAAACTACGAAGGCCCATTCATAGGAAATAAATTTTTCTCTGGTGGGGCACTGATGCTGACTACTATGGATGGCGAGGATTTCTTATCTCCTATGAATTCAGATGCAGTTAAAAAATACTTCGCATAAAAGACCCGTTGGACATAAAAGCAGAATGTAAGTCAAGGCAAAAATAGGGCATCTCGGCGAGTAAAAAATAGAATACAAGACTCGGGCAAAAATAAGGGAAAAATTAAAAAATGTGTACACCCGCTGAGTTCAAAAGCCACATCGGACAGCTCAAGCAAAAATGGGTATCCCGATGGATTGAAAACCCGAAAAGGCGATCCACGCAAAATCAGGGAATAAGCGAACAACTGCATTCTAAATTCGTTTGTATCACTCATAAGATGGCAAGCTTCGAAAGGATAAAGAATAGGTCAGAATCAATCTTCTTCAGAAAGCAAGATAAGAAGAACGCCAGGGTCATATAGGTCATAGCAAAGGAAGCTCATTGGAGCGTCAACTTCAAACATTGCCAACACCTTTATTTTCTCAATTTACAACAATCTCCTCCTTTCAGGGATTCACTTCTTCAATTTACTTACCCATTCAGGGCCCACAAATCAATAAAATCAGAATTTTCAGTCACATTTTGTTTTGTACATTTTTGTTTCGTTTGAAAAATGTCCAAAGTTCATAATACAACACTTGCATGAAAACATATAAGCCATTTTCAATATATGCTTGCAGGAGATATGAACTCTTGAGCAAATCTAACTCCTATGGTGGAATCCGGTTGAGGATACCTCAGGACACTTGTGCATTTCTTTTTAACAGGTTGTAGGTACTCAAGACAGACAATCTCACAGCATGGGGTATATCAAGCATTATATCCCCAACCAAGTCAGCAATCACCTCATCAG
Organism: Lathyrus aphaca; assembly: GCA_963966055.1. Taxonomy (NCBI): domain Eukaryota; kingdom Viridiplantae; phylum Streptophyta; class Magnoliopsida; order Fabales; family Fabaceae; genus Lathyrus; species Lathyrus aphaca. Next base: position 303,355,160 of record OZ014523.1, on the reverse strand, counting down.
CAGGTTTACTTGACAGAAGTATTCCTCCAGGAAGTTGCTATCCCTACGGAGGACCCTTCGAGAAACTCATTGAATCCCCAGTGTGTCGCTTGGACAAAGGAGTAACAACAGATTACTTTCCAGAAGTTATCTCCTCCCCAAGCAGGATCTCCCCAAGCAATGCCTGGACTGCTCTTCCCCAGCAAAGTTGCCATGAACTCCTCCTCCCTAGCAAAGTCGCCAGGAACTTCTTTTTCCCCAAAGAGTTTCCAGAGTCTTCTTTTCCCTAGTGAGGTCGCCAGAGTTTTCCTCAGTTAAGTTGCCAAGATCCTCTCATCTCAAGCAAGTTGCGAAAGTTTTCCCCAGTAGATTTTCGAGGATCTTCTTTTCCTCAATGAAGTCGTCAGGATTTTCTCATCCTCAATGAAGTGGGAAGAATTTTCCTTTTTCTCAGCCAGTCTCCAGGACTTTCTGTTCCTCATCAGAGTTTCCAGGATTTTCTCATCCTCAGCAGAGTCGGCAGAATCATTTTCCCGCGGAGTTGCCAGTCTCTCCCCGATAGAGTTGCCAGGGTTTTCTGTTCCCCAGTGGTTTTCCGAAGCCTTCTCATCCCCAGCTTGAGTCTCTTCAAACAGAAGCCTACCCAGCCGGGATACTCACAAGTTTTCTCCCCACAGATCAACTAATGATCTCTTCCCCCAGCGGAGTTCTCCCTCCCGACGGATCGTCCAAAGATCTTTCTCCCCGCAGGATCCGGATCTCGGATCGGTCCTCTCATTTTGCATAATCATAGCATTCGCATCATTTTCCCCCAAAATAATTGTAGCATTCTGTCTGATACGGAGCATTACGGCAAAAATCAAACATTTTGCATGATCATAAGCCAGGTTCAAACCAATCACCTACAAACATCAGAATCACTCCACCAGTAATATACAAAACTTATCACCTACAGACAAAGTCAGAATACCTTTTGCACTCTCGATACAGATATTTGTTCATACTTGTACATATTCTTTTGTTACTCGCCTGTGTCATACTTCCCCAACCAGTCAAACACTCATTCGTGTCCCTAGCTCAATATTTCTGACACCCATCCGTGTCTTGCACATATACTCCAGCAGGTCAAACACTTGTACATACTTATACACAATCCTTTGATATTCGTTTGTATCTTGTATATATATCACCTCCTCAGCAGATCAACACTCGCCCGTGTTCCTTTCTTAACCGATTGATACTCGTTCATATCATTATCCTTAAACATGTGTCAACGTTTGCTTCTATCGATACTCATCTGTATCGTGGTCCTAAGGATGCTCGTCCGCATCTTTAGTCTATACACACTGTCAAACATTTATACTTCATTTCAAAGCGTAAGCACTCGTCCGTGTTTACCAGACCCTAGTAAGCGTAAACGTTTCTATCCGACATTCGTCCTATTGTCGCTCCCCGGATTTCCATCCTGGTACAAACGCGAAAGTGGCACGGAAAGAGGTAGAGTCGCCAGCCAGGCCTTTTTATCCCGAAGGAACGGGAATGGTAATGTTGCACAAACCAGAAGAAAAAAGAGGAAGGACACGGGTCCTGCGAACCAAAGAGACTGAGTTCGGGAGTCGGTTACATCCTGGGAAGGTATTAGCACCCCAGATCGTCCGTCGTACCCGACGGGATCCACGCTTGCAAAGAAACTGTTTCAAAGGATGAAGATATGAAAGTTTATGCAAAAAGAAAGACTGGAACTGGAGAAAAGAAAAGAAAGGGAGAAAGTGTAGGGAAAATAAAAGAGTGCTCGAACGGGCCCTACCCCGCTGCCCACGTACCTCATCTGGACAATGAGGATCAGAGTCGTCGTAGTTCCCCTAACTAGGGGTAGAAAAGATTGCTTGTGAATTAAGGCTTGAACTGCCTATGTCAATGCTCAGGTGTTGCAGGGTCGGACGACGAGTGCGTTACCGTCTTGCAAAATGACAAGTAGGAGCAAGTTCGTACGTAAGTGTAAACACTCCAAATTTGCCCTAACTATGTTCACACTATGGCTTGTGATCTTTTCATTTACATTAGTTCAATCATACCACATCATATTGCATTTTTGCTTCACTGCATAAGTTCAAGTTCATCTGCATCTAGGGTTTGTGATCTGAGCAATCCAAGATCCTTCTGAGCCACTCCAAAGGCCTCCAATCATCTCAAGAGGGTCCATGTATTTTCAATCATCATATTATATCCTCCAAAGATCAAGGAAGTCAAAGAATCACAAGAACTGGCAAAGCATGGAAGCAGAGCCAAGGTTTAATTGCACAGATGACCTGAAATTAGGGTTTTGGTTTCAGAGGCCATAACTCCAAATTTTTTGGTCATTCTTATTTCTAATAGTCTCAATATGATATAAGGATCATACATACCAAGTTTGATGAAGAAATTCATTATGGAAGTCATCTGATCACTGGGTAACTTCCTGAGCAAGTCAGAGCAAAATCAGGGCATCTGAGGCCCCCAACATGGGATCAAAGTGGATTTTTCATCAAATTGAAGTTATATGGTCTTTATTTGATCATTGAAGTGCTTATAAGTTCAAAAATTTGAAGAAAAGTGGGCTAAACCAAAAGTTGCCAAAAATGGAAATGACTTGTAATGTAAACATTCCATTTTGGGAAAGTTTTTCAACCTCCTCTTTCTCAACCAAAAATGCTTCAAATGAAAAATTCTTGGTCATGAAAGTTGTAGATTTGATCATTCCCTTTTCAAAAAGTACAAGAACAAGATCTAATTCATTTTTGAACTCAATTTATGGCTTTCCAAAGTTGGCAAAAATCACATAATTTCATGTTTCATGCCAAAGAGGGATTTTTGAAAAACCTCATGCCAAGCTATTTTGTGACTTCAAATTGACTTCTACACATCATAACATCATAGTGCATGGCTTAAAACTCAGAATTGGCCCAAGAATCTCAATATTTCATGACTTGCACATGAAGAAATCCAAAAGGGGCCAAACTTTGTCAAATTTGCAAAACCTCCCATAACTTTGTCACAACTTGCTGATTTTCCTCAGAGATTTCCATGGCTATCCTTGAATCTTGCTGCACCAGACACCCCTTTATACTTGGCCTGAACCAGCCCATACCTCAAAGTACAACCAATGTTGACTTTTTGCATTTTGCACCATACCAATCAGCATAGCCCACACCAACTCCACAGACCTATCACAGCTTGATACATGGACATTATGCAACTCATTTCACAGAAGAACCAAGCCTAACACTTCAGCATTGCCATAGTTCACAAAAACTTCCTCCTTTGCATTTTCATTCGAAACACTCAGCACAAACATCAAACCTCAAATCTTTTTCCACCAATCATCTCTACACATCATAAGGAACAAAAACCACCCTTCATTTTGCCCTGAAAGTCACCATACACAAGACACGATTTTCCACCCCCCTGAACTGAACTTCACTGAACTTCAAGAAGAGGTCACATACACTTCAGCAAAGCATCAAAGAAGCTCAAGGGTGATTAGAGGAGAGTGTTTGCATCAAGAACAAGGCCCATGCAGCTCCATTGGCAAAGCTTCATCTCAGGTATCTTCTTGAAACATTTTTCTAGAAATCATTTATTTAGTTATGAGATGGTAGAGTTTGCTCTCCTGATTGCAATGAACATTTATTTTTGAAGAATGGTTGAGTATTGACTGTGTATGCGTGTTCTGAAATTTTGTCCATTTTTATGTTTTTGTTCGAATCTTGATTATGGTGCAAAATAAATGAATTATATTGCTGGATTCTTGTTCGATGGGGTTTGGGGATCATTTCTGGAGATTTGGGGGGTTTATCATGGCCTAGGGAGTGATTTGAGGATTTTCAAGGGAGAGTTTGGTCGGAGAAGATGACCGGAGGTCTTCTCCGGCCACCTGAAAGTCATTAAGTTGATTAATTAGGGTTAGGGCACTTTTTGAATATGAGCCGTTAGATTGACCTTTCCCGCGTGCAATGAATGGCTAGGATCTTGTGATTAGTTATTAATTAGAATTATTTAATTAATTAATTAGATTTAATGAAATTTGAATTTGGGCCATTGGATGTGGCGCCAGTCAACAAAACCAATCCCAGTTTCAATCTCAGTCATCCATTCAGCATACCTTTCCTTTTATTTTAATTTTATTTCATTTTCTTATTTAATCTTATACGAATTTTTAAAAATAGTAAAAACCATCAAAAAATTCTGAAAATTTTTATCAAACATTTTATTAATTTTCAGAACCCAAAAATATTTTTATTTTTATTTTTAGCATTAAAAAAAATATGTTTAAATCATTTAAATTTTATTTTTAATTAGTTAATTGATTTTAATTAATTAAAAATACATTTAAGTATTTAAAAATCACAAAAAAATTCAGAGAACATCTTTGAACATTTAGAAGCATTTCCAAACTCACCATACAAATTTCTTTTTGGTTTTGATCACACTTTGATATTTTTTCAATGAATTAGGGTTCTTAAATTTGTACATTTTTAACCCTAACTTCAAAAATTCATAACTTCTAAACCAAATTGATTTTGTGAATGATTCTTTTTGCATTGTGCTATGCATGGTTTCTAGTTTCTAAAAACATTTTCGTTTCATTTTTATCTTTCATTTTCAATTTGTTTGGCATTTTACACTTAGGATCACCCTTTAAAACCCTAGAAACTTCAAAAATCCGTAAGTCCCTTTAGGTTTAGCTTCGGACCCCCCCCCCCCCACCCACTTTGGATGGTAACCTAGTATAGGTTTAGGGTTCCTTTGAGTGCATTTTCAATTTTTTATCTTGTCATTTGCTTCTGTTTTTGAGTTTTGCATCTCACATGTTCATATAACCCTAATTTCTCATCTTCCCTTGCATTCATCTTACATATGCTTGCATCCATGAACTTGCCATGACATTTTGTGCATTCACATGACATATAAGACATCTTAGGACACATTATAATCATGTTTGATCATTGCATCATCCATTTTCCATGTTATGTGTCCATTTCATTTCATATGCATTCATGAACTTTCATGCTCCTTTCATGCTTCACTTGCATCCTCATTGTTCGTATGATCATTCACATCTCATGACATACATTTGCACCATCTCTTAGCATCATTAGAATCATGAACATGCTTCTGGTTTTGGTTTGCATCTTTGCATACTTTTCATTTTCATTTCATCTTCATTTCCTTTTACTAACTTTTCAGGTGGTAAGTTACTTTGAGAAGTGAATTTGCCTTCACTTCTCACAACCTCTTCTCATATCTCTTATGCATCCTTGTTGCATTTTGTATTTGTATTAGAGTGAGCTTGCTCATTCATGTTCCCTCCTCACTTTCTTTCTTCAAGCAACTTATCTTCTTAAGTGATGTAAGTTGACTTGCTTCTTTCTGCCTCTCCTCCTTCCATCTGTTTCTTCCTTGGTGGCTCATCTTGAAGATCTCTTGCAAGCCTCATAAACCTTAGTAACACCCAAGCATGATAACATTTAGGGTTTTATTAGTCCCCCATTAGTTTTACCTTTGTGTCATCTTTTATGCTTCTCTTCTCATCTCTTAATCAAGGACTAAACCTTAAAGGTTTTAAGGCTTTGTGATTATGGTTATGCATGTATCCTTCTATTAGGATGGAGTGTATAAATTTAATCCTAAGTGTTAAACCCTTAATGTGTTTAAATACTTTAATCAATTCATCTAATAATCACTGAGACAATAAGCTTGTAACTCGGGGCTTGCATTAGGGTTCTAATTCTTCCTTAATTGGTTAAGAAGGACTAACCCTAGTGTTAATGGACAAGTCCCCCTCAAGTTGTCTTACAAACCCTGAAATCCACTTCTTAATCCTACCATTAATTAAAATCCACTTTAATAAAGGTTTTTTTTGGTCATGAGGTTAATACCTAATCATGGATTAAGTTGAGGAGCCTTCCTCAGCTTAAATGTTCTCATCTATCATCCTTCTATTAGGATGGTGTAATGGGTCCATTAAATCCTGGATTATGGCTTAAGCTCATTACTTAACACTAAACAAAAATACCAAAAACATCTAAATAATTACAAGTAGGTTAATGATCTTAATCCTACATCATGGTAATTAAGTGTGAGGTGCTTACTTCATACTTAAGGTATTCTCATTACCCCTAATCAAAGGTGAAGATGTGATGAGTTTACTAACCCTCGGTTTAGGCTTAATCTCATTTACTTATGACAAACTCCAAAGACAATAAAAGATTGAAAACACAAAAACAAACAATAATCGTCTCCTTCGGGATTCTTTTCTCATCATCTTCACTCATAATCGAGAACTTGCTTCTTCCGTCTAATGCAAGACAGTTAGCACTCGAGCCAGACGAGTCATACACTTGAGCATAGACAAGCAAGCAGTTCATCAGTCAATTTATCTTTCAGTCTCTTTGAGTCGAACTACGGCGTTCTGACTTCCTCATTGCACGAGAGGATACGTAGGCATAACTTAATTTTTATCGAACAAAAGTCTCTGTATATTCCCCCTCCTCCAGCATTATTCTTTAAGCCTCATTGTCTTGAGCTTTGCACTCTTTCTTTGCCCTGACACTCCTCTTATTCACTTCACATTTCTTTTGCACTGACACTTGCATTCTTTTCCAGCTTTGATACACAGATAGTACTGACAATACCCCTTTTAAACACAAATCTTTCAAGCGTGGATCCCGTCGAGTACAATGGACAATCTGGGTGCTAACACCTTCCCAGGTTGTAACCAACCCCCTTTCTCAGTTTCTCTGGTTCGCGACCGTCTTATCCATCTTTTCTTAGGTTTATGCAGCATTACCTTTCCTTTGGGATAAAATGCCTAGCTGGTGACTCTTTTCACTCTTCATTTTCGCCGACCGTTCGCGTCTGTACCCTATCTGACCCGGTGTCATTTGGTGGGAGCGACAGCTTGGCGACTCTGCTGGGGAACCCTTATACTGCAACCAGGGGTTCTGGTTCTTTTTGTGGGTTCCTCCTAGCGCTTGTTTGATTTGTGTTTACTGGGGTGTTATGTGCTAATTGTGTTTATTTATTTGCTTTATTTATTGCTTTATGTACAACTTTATTTATTGCTTTCTTTACAGTCTTATGCATATTTCATACTGTCATTGCTGGATCTGGTTTTCTCTGGTGGGTGAGGTTCTAATGAGTGATTAAGGTCCTATACCTGGGACCTGAGTGACACCTAGGCTAGAGTGGTTCATGTTCTTTCCCATTCCATTTCGGTCTGGTGCGGGAATATGAAACACGGTTCAGATGTGGGTTTCTTCTTGAGAACTCTGTGCTACAGATTTCCTATAGTGCTAGGGCTATCTGGGAAGCCTGCTAAGTCTGGCTGACCTTTACTATGACCTTCAGAATCTAGGGAGAATTAGAGGAGGATCTTTTATGGTTATTGTAAACACTGTACCTCCGGGTTTAGAAGTGTTTACACTTCTCATAACTGATCCAAGTCTGAGGATCCTTGTTCTAGAACACTACATGTGAGGGGGTTGGGTTGTTTACAGGTTTGCAGGAACCCTCAGCCACATCATACCCTGTTACTGTTTTGTTTAAGAATACTCCACCTTGGACAGTTCTTATGATTAAACCCTGGACATGTGACTCTTTATTTGAGTCCCCCACCCTGGTTACTGGACTTCTGAGCCTTCATCTGAACCTTTGAACATACATGGACCTTATATCAAGACAGATAATCAGATCTAGCTCTTGATCATAAACCCTTGCATATCATTTGCATACATCATCATTGCATCATTTAACATTTGTTTATTTGTTTTTCAGGGTATCCATCATATCATATCTGGTTTGGTTTTGACCCCTTCTACTGCTTAGACCTCTGCTTCAGTTATCTGCTTCAGCTATCTCCTTCAGCACCTACACCAGTCTGCCAGGGACTCACCTTCAGCTTCTCAGTCTATGATCTCCCTCAGCTTACTTTCAGCCTCTTCATCAGCACTCATGACTACTCCAAGGAAAAGCAACATATCATATCACTTCTTTGAGCCTATACTGACTGGTATCAGGCAGGTCCAGTCCCTCATCACACCTGACCACATCCCACTATTCAGAGAGCACTATGGGGGAATTTTAGACATGGTTATGGATCTTGATTCATATCAGAGGAGCATGATCCACACATGCTTGCAGTTCTATGACCCTCCTCTTAGGTGCTTCACCTTTCCTGACTTTCAGAAAGGACCACTGCTAGAAGATTTTTCCTTATTGATTGGAGTTCCTATCAGAAAAGGAATTCCTTTCAACCCATAGATGACTACTCCCAGAAATGAAGAGATAGAAAGGGCATTGCACTTGGAGCCTGCCCTTATTGAGGAAAATATGACAACAAAGGCTGGGATACCTGGTTTACATCTGGACTTCTTGATTTCTCAGGCCACCCTGAAGGCTACAGTGGGAGAATGGAAGGCAGTCAGTGCACTCTTAGCCCTCAGCATATATGGGGCTATATTGTTTGCAGATGAGCCCAAGTTTGTTAGTAAGAATGCCATCCACTTGTTCCTACTGAAGAACCCAATGCCTACACTGTTAGGGGATTTTTACTACTCCATCCACCAGAGAAATGAGAAACAAAGGGGGAAGCTGGTTAGATGTTGTGCTCCTTTGTTCTACTCTTGGCTACTCAGACACATGCCTAAATCAGATGCTTTCCTGAACCCACATCAACAGAAGAATTGGGCCAAGAGGTTCATTGCTTTGACTTCAGATGACATCAGGTGGTGCACCCAGAGCACCAAAATCAAGGATATTATATCCAGCTGTGGACAGTACCCTAATGTGCCTCTCATAGGAGTAAAAGGTTGCATCAACTACAACCCTTTACTGTTTAAAAGGAAATTGGGATATGCCTTGGTTCATCCTCCCAGGGAACAGGATTTAGCTGAGACCCTATACTGTGAAATCCAATCTGGCTCTACTGTTGTCAGGCAAGATGTTTGGGCCTGGGACAACATCCAGACCAAAGGGACAGCTATCCTTGGGAGATGTAACAATATTGCTTCAGCTCAGTATTCTGATTGGTCCCGTGCTAGGGCTCAGATCACCAAGATGCCTTTTACTGTTGAAGACACCCCTGGACCCTCCAATGTACAGCCAGCAGCAACTGTCAGCCTGGAAGAATTTGAAAAGCTGAAGGAAAGGAATGAACGGCTATCTGAGGCTCTAAAGAAGACTCTTTGGGAAAGAAGTGATGGTCGTCTGGACATTGAGAGATTGGAAAAGCTCAAAATTGAGCATCTAACCAAGATTGAAAGGACAAAGGATTATATCAGGAAAGCAAGAGTTGGGGAACAAATATTGAAGAATGCCTGCAAGGAGGCCAAGATTCAGAAAGCTAGGGCAGAGCATTATCTAGAAGAAAGCCAGGCTAGGTGGGTCAGGATCACCGAAGCCCGTGCACTAGAAGACCAGAGAACTCAAGCCAAGATTAAGAAATTAGAGGCCAGTGAGAGGAAGCGGCAGGAAGCTTTGTTGGCAGCGCAGAAGGAGATATCAGAATTGAAGCTCCGGGAGGGGTTAAAGAGATCCAAAGATCAGGACAGACATAAGAAGCTGACTAATGCCATTGCCACCAGGAACCTCCTCATTCGGACTATAACAGAGCACCCAGCCGGTCCAGTGATAGAGGCTCTCCTGAAGGAAGTCAAGGAGGATGACTTCGGATTGGATGTCTGATCCTTTTGTTTGTATTTCTTTTCTTTTGATGTACTTTTGCTTTTGATTGTTGTATTTTTGACCCACCATGGGCGTGTATTGTAAACAGACTATGTATTTCCTTTATTTGTAATATATTAGTTTGTCTCATTTATTGGTGGGCTTTCGCTCAACATCATCAAGCATCTCCTCGAGGTCTGGGAAGGTCAAAACCAAGAACCAAACCGGATACCTTGGAAAACAAATAAGCATACTGCATTGCATACTAACCTTTTTCTTTGTTTTGTAGGTTTTGTTTTTTATCTTGTTACTCACTTTGTTGTGGTTTCAGGAAACATTGCTCGTCGCCGAGTGTTCCCTGTCAACCGTGCACACCGGTACCCTACCCGTAACAACCTTCCCGACATTCAGATGGATCAGGTGCAACAGGACCTGAACGAAGTAAGAAATCAGATGGCAAACGAAAGGGTCGAGATGAGAAACCAAATGAACCAGTTTATGGCAGTAATGACTGGCTTGGCTCAGAGCCAAGAAAGGCTGAGGGAATTAGTGGAAAGACAGACACCTGAAGAGCCTCATCCTGGTACAGGAGGGACCATCAATAATGAACGTGGGCAGCCTCGCATTGACCCTCCAGAGTTTGGGCCCCATTTGAACCCCAAAGTTAATGGTATAAGGAACGTTCAAGGAAACACTGCCGCAGGCAGGATATTGCAGGAAGATCCCCAAGAGGAACAATTCACAGTTGTCGGAGCTGGAGATGAGGTGTATGACAGGAGACTGGATGAGATTGCCGAAAAGCTGAGATCCTTGGAATCCCAAAATTCTTTAGGCTTTGACGTGATGGATATGGGGCTAGTAGATGGGGTGAGGATTCCCCACAAATTCAAGCCCCCATGCTTTGAGAAATATAACGGTACCTCCTGCCCGCGTACTCACCTGCAGTCCTTCTTAGGAAGACTCAAGGCTTATACCATGGATGAGAAGTTATGGATGTTCTACTTTGAGGACAGTCTGACTAGAGCTTCAAGAGAATGGTATTCGCACCTGACAAGGGCCACTGTAAGATGTTGGAAAGACTTGGCCGAGGCCTTCATCTGGCAATACCAGTACAACCTAGACATGGCTCCCAATAGAACTCTTCTAATGGGGATGTCTCAATCCTCAAGGGAAAGCTTTCGGGATTATGCTCAGAGGTGGAGACAGCTTGCTGCTGCTGTCCAGCCACCCATGTCTGAACGGGAGATGGCCGACATGTTTATGAACACCTTGCAGGGAACTTATATTGAACGACTTGCTGCTTTCTCTTCCACCAGTTTTGCCGATGTAGTTATAGCTGGCGAGAGAATAGAAAGTCTTTTGAAGATGGGCAAAATCTCTAACAATGGTGCAAGCTCTTCCAACAACCCAAGAAAACCTTTTGCAGGACCCCGAAGGGTGGGTGAAACCAATGTTATCCATGCAAGCAGGGGCAGACCCCAATATTCTCACAGATCAGTAGTAGTTGTCACCATTCCGGCTCCGGTTCCACAGCAACCACTTTATCCTCAACAACAACAACACTATCAGCAACAACCTCATTTTCCGCAACAACGAACGTACAACAATAACAACAACATCCAACAGCAGCGCCCCTTTCAACAGAGCCCATCTCAGGCAAATAGGGTGATTGACCCAATTCCTATGCCTTATGCTGCTCTACTGCCATAACTCCTGAAGCTTAACCTGGTTGAGTTAAGGACGTTGGCTCCACCAGATCCTCTCAACCTCCCGAAGAATTATGATGCTAATGCTAGGTGTGCCTTCCATTCCAACGCACCTGGTCACAATACTGAGAAGTGTAGAGCCTTACAGATGAAGGTTCAAGATCTGGTCGATTCCAAAGCTCTCAATTTCGCACCTCCTCCGAATGTTAACAGAAATCCTATGCCTAATCATGGCGGGCCCAGGATTAATTCCATAGAGGAAGATCAACCATCTACATTAATTGACAATGTTGCACAGATTCAAACACCACTGGCAGAAGTCAAAGCTCAGCTCTTAAGATGCCAAGTGTTCCCAGGATGTGCGGCCTGCTGTGAATTGTGCAAGACTGCTGCTAATGGTTGTGAGAAGCTAAGGTTTGGCATAGATGGCCTCATCAGAGATGGGATTTTACAGATTACTACAACAACAACTCTTTCTTCAGCACCAATGGAATCTCCTACAACATCAACAATCCTTTCTTCAGCAACAGTAGATACCCCTACAACTGCAACAACTATCATTCCCACTAATTCATCCACAACTCCAGCAATCACTCCATCCATTATTTCAACAGATCAGAGTTCAGCAACATATACTTCTACAACATCAACACCCATTTTATCAATGGAATCGCCTACAACACCAACAAACATTAATGAAGATGTCTCAATGGTCACGATCTATTATGACCCGACAAATGTTCATCCCAACAACAATCTCCAACAAACTGCAACACCTCCTGTCAGATCTCCAGTCACAATCTACTACGATCCGCATACTATCACGGTTCCTTCCGCTGCAGCAATCAGTCCGGTCACCATTACGGTGCCTGGAACTGTTCCTTATGAAAGCAGTAATGCCATACCTTGGCACTACGGCTCTGATCTCTACTGCGATGGGAAGAAAATCACTCTAGATTCATCAACCTCTTCACCATAAGTTGACAATGTTGGAGGAGGCGGAGGCTTCACCAGAAATGGACGCCTTTTTTCCTCACAAATACCAAGACCCAATGCTGAAGCAGAAGCTGCTGCCAAAGCAAAAGGGAAGAATGTGGTACCCGAAGAGAAAGCTGTTAAGGAAACTCAGAAGACGTCTTTTGAACAAGATGTGGACGAGTTCATGAGAATAATCAAAAAGAGTGATTACAAAATGGTGGACCAACTTCATCAGACACCCTCCAAAATCTCTATATTGTCACTGTTAATGTATTCCGAAGCCCATAGGAATGCACTTTTGAAGGTCTTGCACGCAGCATATGTGCCGGAAGAGATTACTGTTAATCAGTTGGAAACTGTGGTTGCAAATGTTAACGCCAATCATGGGCTGGGCTTCACAGATGCTGATTTAACAACGGAGGGGCGCAACCATAACAAGGCTTTAAATATTACCTTAGAATGCAAAAGTGCTGTTCTTTCCCATGTACTGGTAGACATTGGGTCCTCGCTCAATGTCCTCCCAAAGAAATCCTTAGTGAAGCTGGAGTATGATGGTTTGGCATTGCGTCCGAGTAACTTGGTGGTGAGAGCATTTGATGGCTCTAAGAGATCGGTGCTTGGAGAGATTGATCTACCTGTGTTGATCGGCCCACAGAACTTTAAAACTACTTTCTTCGTGATGGATATACAGCCGGCCTACAGCTGTTTGTTGGGTAGACCCTGGATTCACGCCGCTGGCACTGTTACATATACCCTTCACCAGAAATTAAAATTCGAGTGGGAAGGCCAGATCATCACAATCTGTGGGGAGGAGGCCATTTTCGTTAGCCAGTTGGCTACTTATAAGTATATAGAGATGGATGGGGAGATCCATGAGACTATGAGTCAGGGGTTTGAGGCCCTTAACATCAATGAGGCAACTTCTGTTTCTGGAACTTCCATCACTTCATATCAACAAGCCCGGAAGGTTGTTGAAGAGGGTACCGCTCAAGGCTGGGGCAAGCTGCTGCCAGTAGAAAAGAAAGAAGACAGATTCGGGTTGGGTTACAGACCAACTCGACAAGATCAACCGGAGGCTGCAACGGAGCCCAAATTTGTTAGCGGGGGAATGCTTACCCCAGATGCTGTGAATAGTTTGGAAGACGAGGAAGAAGACGAACGCAACCTGGAAAGCTGGATACGTCCAAGGATCCCGGGGAACCAAGTCTCAACTGGTCTTCCCAGGAAACTATAAGAGTTACTCCTGCAGAGTAATTATTATTTCCTGTATTTTAGCATGCATCAAGTCCTGCATCTTGCCCAAGATGCCAGGCCTCATTTTGTAATCGGGCCATCTTGTATTTTGTGAAAACGATCAATTAATGAATATCAGGACATCTTTTGCAAATGAGTATTCTTTTTCCCGCTCACTGTTTTTCATTTTTCATTTTTTGTACAAAATAAAATGGCAATGTTTTTCAAAATAATAACTTCATTTTCACTTTTTCTAAGCAAGATAAAACTGATCACTAAAATGAACAAATCTAAACCCTTGCAGAGAGTGCCCTCTAGACTGCACCGACAACGACACTGCTATGACTTCGTATGACTTCGAAAATCCGATTAATCAAGCTGATGAAGGGGTTAAAGAAGATTATGAGCTACCCGAAGAACTAGCCAGACTGTTAAGGCAAGAGGAGAAGGTTATCACTCCTCATCAGGAGGAAGTTGAAACAGTTAATCTTGGTACATAAGAAGATCTGAAAGAGGTAAAGATCGGGGCCCGACTGCAAGATTCAGTGAAAGAGCAACTTATTGACATGCTTCGGGAGTATGTGGATGTTATTTCTTGGTCTTATCAAGATATGCCAGGTCTGGATACCGACATTGTTATGCACAAGCTGCCTCTCAAAGAAGACTGTCCTCTAGTAAAACAGAAGATGCGCCGTACTCGTTCGGATATGGCTATGAAGATAAAAGAAGAGACGCAAAAACAGTGGGATGCCGGTTTCCTTGCTGTAACTAGCTACCCGCTGTGGGTTATTAACATTGTACCTGTGCCTAAGAAGGATGGCAAAGTGCGGATGTGTGTGGATTACCGGGATCTGAATATAGCCAGCCCGAAGGATGACTTCCCATTACCTCACATTGATGTATTGGTCGACAACACGACTCAGTTCTCGGTATTCTCCTTCATGGATGGATTTTCAGGATATAATCAGATAAAGATGTCGCCTGAAGACATGGAGAAGACCACTTTCATCACACCCTGGGGCACAATCTGTTATAAGGTAATGCCATTCGGACTGAAGAATGCTGGTGCCATTTATCAACGGGCTATGGTAACATTATTCCATGACATGATCCACAAAGAAATTGAATGTTATGTGGATGACATGATTTCCAAGTCCCTCACAGAAGAAGACCACCTGGAGAATCTGTTGAAGCTATTCAAACGTCTGAGGAAGTACCAGCTGAAGCTAAATCCCAACAAATGCACATTTGGGGTGCGATCCGGTAAGCTGCTGGGTTTTATTGTAAGTGAAAAGGGAATTGAAGTTGACCCTGACAAAGTCAAAGCCATTCAAGAGATGCCTGCACCAAAAACTGAAAAAGAAGTTTGGGGTTCTCTAGGTAGATTGAACTACATTTCACGGTTCATATCTCACCTTACTGCAACCTGTGAGCCCCTGTTCAAATTGCTAAGGAAAGAACAAACGGTCAGGTGGAATGAAGACTGCCAGAGGGCTTTTGACAAAATCAAGGAATACTTACAAGAACCTCCGATCCTTATGCCTCCAGTTGAAGGAAGACCTCTAATAATGTACTTGACAGTATTAGAAGATTCAATGGGGTGTGTGCTGGGCCAACATGACGAGTCTGGTCGAAAAGAGTATGCAATATACTACCTAAGCAAAAAGTTTATCGACTGTGAACAACGTTATTCACTGCTCGAGAAAACTTGATGTGCTTTAGCGTGGGCTGCTCGCCGACTAAGGCAGTATATGTTGACCCACACAACTTTATTGATCTCAAATATGGACCCAGTCAAATACATATTTGAGAAGCCAGCACTCACCGGATGGGTTGCAAGATGGCAAATGATTCTCACAGAATATGACATTCAGTACACATCCCAAAAAGCCATCAAAGGCAGTGTATTGTTTGACTATCTAGCTGAGAAATCCATTGATGATTACCATCCTATGAGGTTTGACTTCCCTGATGAAGACATCATGTTCATAAAAGAAAAATATCACGAAGAGCCTGTTCACACCGAAGGGCCTGACCCAGAAGAAGAATGGACAATGATGTTTGATGGGGCTGTTAATATGAATGGTCGTGGAGTTGGTGCAGTACTCATTACACCTAAAGGAGTTCATATGCCTTTCTCGGCAAAACTCACCTTTAACTGCACTAACAACGAAGCTGAATACGAAACCTGTATCATGGGTCTTGAGGAAGCCATTGACCTCAGGATCAAGACTTTAACTGCATTCGGGGATTCAGCTCTGGTAATCAATCAAACCAACGGCAAATGGTACACTCATCAGGAGCATATGATTCCATACCGGGACTATACGAGGAGATTACTGACTTTCTTCACCGCTGTTAAACTTGAGTATATCCCTCGAGATGAAAATCAGTTTGCAGATGCTCTGGCTACCATTTCATCCATGATCAAAGTTCAAGATTCCAACTTTGTACCTCGGATTTCAGTATCCGGACTTGACAGACTAGCATACGTATTCTCAGTGGACATTGCTAAAGATAACAAGCCTTGGTACCATGACATCAAATGCTTCTTAGAGGATCAGACATACCCACCCGGGGCATTCTTTTCCAGCTTTGATACACAGATAGTACTGACAATACCCCTTTTAAACACAAATCTTTCAAGCGTGGATCCCGTCGAGTACGACGGACAATCTGGGTGCTAATACCTTCCCAGGTTGTAACCAACCCCCTTTCTGAGTTTCTCTGGTTCACGACCGTCTTATCCATCTTTTCTTAGGTTTATGCAGCATTATCTTTCCTTCGGGATAAAAATGCCTAGCTGGCGACTCTTTTCACTCTTCTCTTTCGCCGCCCGTTCGCGTCTGTACCCTATCTGACCCGGTGTCATTTGGTGGGAGCGACAGTAAGGAGTGAATGGGATGAGAAAAGAAGTCCCGAAGGAGAGACGCTTATTGTTTGTTTGTGTTTTTTTATGAGCTTTTATTGGTGTGGCACGAGGAAGTGAACTTAAGCTCTTTTCCATGGAATGTGTACTTGTCACTACATTCCAAGATGGAATAACAGAACAAGCACACTCAAGTAAGGAGAAGATCCCCAAAACTTGATTCCAGAGATTAGGGCCTAAGCTCACTAACTCATTGAATTTATTAAGTGTCTTTGTATTTTTGTTGAAGAAGTCTTTTTTATGATTTTCTTGATGAAGATGGTATCCTGATCAGACTTGTGCATCATAAGACAAGCTTGTACTATCCCAAGATGGGAAGATTACAAGTGTTTCATGGAATAAGCCTATTGCACAGGAGACCACTTCAATCCTTATTAAAGGTGGTTTTTTAGGGTTTTGTTTGAGATGAGAAGAGAAAGAAACAAAAGGATCTTAAAGGTAAAAGTCTAATGGGGACTAATGAATCCTAATTGTTGTCATGCAAAGGAAATCCTAGGTTAGTGAGGTTTACTATCCTAATGAAGGAAGAGATAAGAAGAGAAAGAAGAAGAGAAGAGGAAAGGATGGCCTAAGCCCCAACAAACATAAACAAGAGAATATCAAGACAAGAGAAGATATAAGAATTGGAAATGTGGGAATCACATCCACACCTCTCACTTACCAGAGCCCCTGAAATGGTTAGTAGCATAAGCAACATTCATGACAAAAGCAAATGAGAACAAATGAAACACCAAATGGGCATAAGATCAAACCAAAACAACACAAACAGAAATGAAATCTTAATCCCAAGTATCAAATGCAAGCATACAACACAAGAATGAGAAATGGACTACACAGTTCAACCTAAAGCATTATGGGTTATCATGACAAAGCAAAACAAACATGAGATAACACAAAGCAAACTAAACAAAACAACATCACAAACTTCAATACCAGAATCCTAACATGTCAAGAATGTGCCTAAGCAACATATGGGATGAAGAGTAGAGGCATACAAACTCAAGCATTAACATCATGAGAAGCAAAGAAGCATAAGAAGTGAGGTAAACATGTACATAAGTGAATGAACTTCAAAAGTAAACAACCACAAAATTTTTCATGATACAAACATCACATCATGACCAGAGAGGTATCCACATCATAAAAGGGTTCTAAACAACCTAAGGGAATTGGTACAAGGGCCCTCCTAACCTAAGGGTTAATCATATGACCAAAAAGGATGCAAAAGAGGATAAGCAAAGAACAAAATTCAACTCAAATCAAGCATACATCCAAAAATTACACAAACTTGCACAAAGACTCTTCAAACATACAATATTAACATTCCAAAATAAAAGAATCAAAATCAGAAGCTAAGCAAGTCAAATAAATGCCTAAACATGGATTAGGGTTATGAAACTTCATGCATAAGTTAAAGACCACAAATAATAAAGCAAGCTTTTAAAAATCAGAAGAAAAATCATCAACAAAATAAATATCAATATGAATCCAGAGCAAAAAGAATCAATTCAAAATTCAAATTTATGATCAAGATAGAAATTGTACAAGACAGCATGCTTCAAAAATGAATAAGAAACAATTAATAAAAGAGGAAATTAATTCCAGCGTGGAAAATGAAAATAAATGGAAAATAAAAATATCAAAAATTAAAGAAAATTTAAAATATCACTCATGATTTTATTTTGATTTTTTATGAACCTCTAGCTATTTTAAATAATTAAAAATCAAACTGCAAACAAAATGAAAATAAAAAATAAAAGAGAAGAGCCAGGGGTGTGATCAGCAAGGGAATCAGGTCAAATTTATTGGGCTCACAAAACAGGGGGGTACGAATAGCAATTAAGCCCAATGGATCTCAGCGCATATACACAACATTACCATGGAAATTCACTTAGATTTGGAAAAATAACAAACCATTGGATCACATAAACGTGCCAGATCAAGACAAACAAAACCCTAAGTCCTATCATTCATTGGCCAGAGTGTGTGCGCATGCTAGTTATGGTGTGGTATGAAACACAAAGTCCAATTCAGATTTAAATTATAAAAGCAAGCAAGTGAGAGAGAGACTGTGATTTTAATGCGGTGGCAAGCTATCATCCGTCCAGATCACAGATCCTATGGCTGGGAGGTCATCTCCCTCAATTCACATTTCCAGAATCCGGTGACGGAGCCCTAGCTCCGGTCACCGGAAAGTTCATCAGCAAGAACAAATCAACACCAAAATGGATCAAAATCTCCAGATTCAATAATTAAAGCAAGTTGATCATGAATATGGCAATGGAAATCACAATAGATCAAAGATCAGATCAGATCGAAGACAAAGAGTTTTGAGCATTAAACATCAGATCAACATAAAACACTCAATATTCAATCCTTTTCGAATCTAAACATCACAGAGTCATTAGCACAACAAGCACTACACAATGCAAGCATTTTATTTCAATTCCAGATCCACGAATTCCAGAGCATACCTGAACTTATAGAGCTCAAATTAGGTCAAGAGAAAGCTTCCAATGATGCAGATCTACCTCTTTTATCCTCTCATTGAAAAATAAATGCAAGAGAGATCTTGAATTGCTCTAGATCTTTAAATTGAAACTGAACATCACCTGAACTGCACCTTGTGAAATCTTGAGTTTCAGCTTGAATTGATGGTGAATTGGTGATCTTTAGAGCTCAAGGATGAAGAATATGAAGTTTGTTTGGTGAATGAGTGAGAGAATCAGAGGATTCGAAGAGAAATGCAAGAGGTGCAAAAACTTGAGAGTGATGAAAATGTGATGAATCCCCAGCAAATGGAAACCCTAGCTGCTTATATATGATGTCAATGATTCATGCTGAAGAAATGGGAGAGAATGCACATGAGGAATGAGTGGGAGAATGATTTTGCAAAAAATTCAAGAATGGTGTGAAGTGGTGATTCACTCATGCTATGCATTCTTTTCTTTCACATGTTCAACTCTCATCTAGCCCTTGATTCATAGGTGAAACCATCCTGGCCCTTGGATATGAGAGTCATGCTTTGTGAATGATTATGCAATTTTTCATTTAGTGAAATAACTCACATTCCATACATGATTTTGGTGAGTTCTTTGGAGAAAAATGACTTCCATGCTATGAATAATGGTAGAGTGACCTCAATTTGTCCATAAGTCAGCTTGGAAATGAGCTATATGCCTTTTTGCATTTGGTAGAAACTTAGATTTTAAGGTAAACCCTAAAAACCAAGTAAACTTTCGAAGGCCATATCTCTTGATTCATGAGGGCTATGAAAATGCACTTTTGCTTTTTAAAAATGGGAGAACATACCCTACAACTTTCATGTTTAATGGACATTCATTTGAGATCATCTTAATCATGAAAGAGGCCTTTGAAAATTAGGGCAAAAGTTGCCAAAAATGGAAAGTTTCATGACAAACGATATGCCAAAAATGGAAACCTCTTCAAAACCCTTTGATTCTTGATCTTTGACTTTGCCAAACATCTTCTAAGGTTATAAGGACATCCCTTGACTTGAAAAATGAGGTTGGACCCTTTGAATTCTCACAGTTGACTTTTAAAATGCACAGTTGCCCAATTTCTTCTTATGCAAGCAACTAGTGAAATAACTGCCTTCCACAAGGAATTTTCTCACCAAATTTTATCCCTAGGATCCTCTTATCATATGAGAGACTTTGCCCAGATGAAATGGCCAAAGTCACAAAGGATTCATGCTTGAAAGTGAAACCCTAATTTGGGAACCATTGTGTAGGAACTTGCCCTAGCTTGAATTCCCTGATGATCTCCCAACCTCCTGGGCCTTTGCCAAGGATCTTGAACTTGTGATTGTCATGTAGACTCTTCATGGGACTTGGACAAGTCCACTGGGCCTCTTGCTATAGCTTGTAATGCCTCAAATCCACCCACAGTTGATCATATGCCTAATGCAAGAACATGAGAATGTTATGCTTTACTTTTCCATGCAAAGATGCCAAAGATATGATATGCTTATGATGATTATGATATGATGATGATGCTTAAAAAAGAAGAGGGCAAATTTGTGGTGTTACAGCTGCCCCTATTCAAGCAACTGTTAATCTAAAAAGGACGGTAGCACGGGCTATCGACCGTTCAAGATGAACTGTGGTTGAATACCAAGAAAACCCTGACATTTGCACTCTGCTGGAGAATGAAAGCAGTGGGAAATAAACCCAACCGAATGACGCTTTGGTGACTGAAGTGAGAAAAAGCAGACGAGCTCCTTCCATCTTGAACTGTTACGCCAGATAAGGATACTTAGACAGACGAATCTTCTTCGAACAAACCTGTTGCGCCAGGTGCTGAACATACGAGCCCTCATCACGTATACCTGTTATGCCCGGAACTGGACATACGAGCCCTCACGCGTTTAGCAACATATAATCTGAGACAGACGAACCTCCTTCGGATAAACCTGTTACGCCAAGACCGGTGATGCACTTAAGTCTGTGGGATAGACATGCATAATCAGGATAGACAAACCCTCTTCATATGTTATCCGTGGACATATGATCTGAGACAAACAAGCCTTCTTCAGATAACCTGTTACGCCAGGTGCGACATTAGGATTTGATGAACCCTCTTCACAAATCTTGCGTAGACAAGTGGTGCTTGAGACAGACGAACCTCCTTCGGATATACCTATTACGCCAGGACCGGTAACCATTTTGACATTTAATCCCACTGTCAGGACTTCAAACCTCCTCAATACAGACAAGTATTGGATGATCATCTAGAGAACCCAAACGAGTGCCATAAGTCAGTGATACCAACGAATATCAGACGATGATCTAAGAAACACAGACGAGCACTTTAGGCGATGATGCAGACGAATATCAGCTACTGGTACATACGACTACCAGAAACCCAACACAGACGAGCATTGGAGTAGCAATACAGACGAGTACCAAAATGATTATCAAATCAACACAAATGAGCATTAGGGATGATACAGACGAGTATCCATCAATGCAAACGAGCTTCAAGCGGATGACAAACAGAGACGAGTGTTGGAGAATGCATACGAGCATCACCTAAGTTCAAACACCGACGAGTGTCGAGCACCAAAAGGAAGTTACACACAGACGAGTGCTGGGAAGTGTAGACGAGCAATAGCACCTACAAACCATGGGCGACTGCTGGGGAAAGAAAACAAGCAATAACCATGTGTGAATACAGACGAGTGTTGTGGAATGCAGACGAGCGACAAATAAATGCCTAATTGGCAATAAGAATCACAACTTTGTAGGAGAGAACCAGATCAAGAGGCTTTGACAATGCCTAAACCTGACTGGGGATGTTTAACTGTTTGTATCATCACACTGACTAAAAATAAATTGGCAACCTCACTGGGGATATTTCAATGATGGTTGTATCTCAATCATGAAACTCTGTGGGGGGAAATGACGATCTTCCAACATGGCTGGGGAGCTGCTTGGTCAAATAACCTTTGTTAGGGAAAGAGTTCTGACAGTTATAACTCTGTGGGGAAAATGCAAGGCTTTCAGCTGCCTGCTGTGCATACTTCACCTATGGAAAGATAATCTGCTTGGGGATGAAAGCTCTTCAATTAGCCTTGGAGTTCTGTTGGGGATTCCACCTCCTCTAACTCAGCTGGGGAAAATTCCATTTGGGAAAATGTGACACCATCCTGCAAAACCATCAACAACAGAATACACATATGTGCCTCGGGGACTTGCGTGATATGATCTGTTCATCCATCGTCACCCGACACTCAAAGATGGTTTTTAAATGCTTCCCTGCAATGTCATTTTTTTTATAGAAAACTCCCATGTTTCAAATGCAATGTTATTTTTACCAAAAATTCAGGACATTTTTGCAAACAAATAAAACGCAACACAACTTTTGACTGAATTTTCATTTATTGAGAGGCCTCTGAATAGGAAAAATTTTTACATTAGGAAGCAACCACTTGGAAAGAGGTAGCTACCATAAAATTGAGAAAATAAACTATCCTAATGGAAATGGGCACGACATCCCAATGAGTTTCCTTCTTGCTATGACCAGCATGTCTTCAAAACTTTCCATTCCTGCCTTTGCTTTCTGAAAAGATGAGGGGACTGATTCCTATCCTTCTGATATTGTCCGGCTGTACAAAACAATGATTTGGTTCAGACTACCCGGATCGTAGTTGTTCGTTTATTCCCTCGTTTTGCGTGGATCGCCCTTTCGGGTTTTCAATCCACTGGGATACCCTTTTTTGCCTGAGCTGTCCGATGTGGCTTTTCAACTCAATGGGAGTACATTTTATTTATTTATTTTCCCTAACTTTTGCCCGAGCTTTTTATTTTGTTTTTAGCTCGCCAGGATGCCCTTTTCTTGCCTGGACTTTAATTCTGTTTTTGTGTCCAGCAGGTCTCTTTATGCGAAGTATTTTTTAACTGCGTCCGAGTTAACAGGGGATTCGAAATCTTCTCCATCCATAGTGGTGAGCATCAGTGCTCCACCTGAGAAAACTTTCTTCACTATGAACGGTCCTTCGTAATTTGGGGTCCACTTGCCCCTATGATCTGAACCTAGAGGAACGATCCTCTTGAGCACAAGCTCGCCTACTTGATACTCCCAAGTACGTACTCATTGATCGAATGCTCGCTTCATTCTCCTCTAATAAAGCTGACCATGACAGATAGCCGCTAATCTCTTTTCCTCAATTAGACACAACTGATTGTATCGAGCACGTACCCACTCAGCCTCATCAAGCTTCACATCCATCATCACACGCAATGAAGGAATTTCCACCTCAACAGGCAAGACTGCCTCCATGCCATATATTAATGAGAAAGGAGTTGCCCCGGTTGACGTCCTGACTAACGTTCGGTACCCATGCAACGCAAATGGTAACATCTCATGCCAATCCTTGTAAGTGACCACCATCTTTTGCACAATCTTCTTAATATTCTTATTAGCCGCCTCTACCGCACCATTCATCTTTGGTCGATAAGGAAAAGAATTATGATGCTGAATCTGGAAGTCCCGGCACAATTCTGCCATCATCTTGTTATTCAAATTAAAACCATTGTCAGTAATGATTCGCTCGGGCACTCCATATCTGCAAATAATGTCTCTTTTCAAAAATCTGGCTACCACTTGACGAGTGACATTGGCATAAGACGCTGCTTCAACCCACTTAGTGAAGTAATAAATCGTGACCAAAATGAAACGATGACCATTTGAAGCAGTAGGCTCTATCTTCCCGATCATGTCATTGCCCTACATAGAAAAGGGCCAAGGAGATGACATGACGTTGAGCGGGCTAGGAGGAACATGCACCTTGTCTGCATAAATCTGGCACTTGTGGCACTTACGGGCGTACGAACAACAATCTGCATCCATTGTTAACCAATAGTATCCCGACCTCAACAACTTCTTAGCCATTGCATGTCCTCCTGCATGAGTACCAAAAGATCCCTCGTGAACTTCTTGCATTAACATGCTTGCTTCGTGTCTATCCACGCATATGAGCAAGACCATGTCAAAATTCCTCTTATACAAAACCCCATCTGTATTTAAGAAGAAGCTAGGAGAAGGTCATCTTAAGGTCTTCTTGTCGTTGGATGATGCCCCAGCTGGGTATTCTTGTTTTTCTAGGAAGAGCTTGATATCATGGTACCAAGGTTTCTCATCAGACACTGCGTCTACAGAGAAAGCATAAGCTGGTGCGTCAAGCTGGGAAATTTCAATTCTGGGCACATAGTTCCAACACAAGACTTTGATGGACGAAGAAAGAGTAGCCAATGCGTCGGCAAATTGATTCTCATCTCGTGGTATATACTGAAGCTTAACCGTTGTGAAGAACGTCAACAGTCTTCTGGCGTAATCCCTATAAGGAATTAAGTGTTCTTGATGTGTATACCACTTTCCGGTAATCTGATTGATAACGAGGGCTGAATCTCCGAATATATCGAGGGTCTTAATCCGAAGATTAATAGCCTCCTCTATTCCCATTATGCATGCCTCGTATTCCGCTTCATTGTTGGTGCAGCCAAACGTAATTCTGGCAGCAAAGGGAAAGTGAACTCCTTCAGGAGTGATAAGAACAGCACCAACTCCACGTCCGTTGATATTGACTGCCCCATCAAACATCACCTTCCATTTGGATTCAGGGTATGGCCCCTCCTCTGGAAGTGGTTCCTCGCAATCTTTTGCTTTGAGGTACATGATGTCCTCATCAGGGAAATCAAACTTCATTGGCTGATAGTCATCTTCAAGTGGCTGCTGTGCAAGATAATCTGACAATACACTTCCTTTGATGGCTTTCTGAGAAGTATATTGTATATCATACTCTGTTAAAATCATTTTCCACCTTGCTACCCTTCCGGTTAACGCTGGCTTCTCGAAAATATACTTAACAGGATCCATTCTTGAGATTAGTAGTGTGGTATGGGTCAACATATACTGTTTTAGTCGGCGAGCAGCCCATACCAAAGCGCAACAAGTTTTCTCGAGCAGTGAGTAACGGGATTCACAGTCGGTAAACTTTTTGCTAAGGTAGTAAATAGCATACTCTTTTCGACCAAACTCGTCATGTTGGCCTAAAACACACCCCACTGACCCTTCTAGCACAGTCAAGTACATGATAAGTGGCCGTCTTGGAACTGGAGGCATTAGAATCGGAGGTGTCTGCAAATATTCTTTTATCTTTTCAAAGGCTCTTTGACAGTCCTCATTCCACCTGACCGTTTGCTCTTTTCTTAGCAATTTGAATATTGGCTCACACGTAGCAGTTAGATGAGATATAAACCATGAAATGTAATTCAATCTCCCCAAAAACACGCGCACTTCTTTTTCTGTTTTCGGCGCAGGCATATCATGTATTGCTTTTACTTTTGCAGGATCCACCTCAATTCCTTTCTGACTAACAATAAAACCCAGCAATTTTCCAGAATGCACTCCGAAAGTACATTTGTTTGGATTCAGCCTCAGCTTATACTTTATCAGTCTATCAAACAACTTTTTGAGATTGACCAGATGCTCTTCTTCGTCTCGGGACTTGGCAATCATGTCGTCCACATAGCATTCAATTTCTTTGTGTATCATGTCGTGGAACAATGTGACCATAGCCCGCTGATACGTTGCCCCGACGTTCTTCAATCCAAAGGGCATAACCTTATAGCAGAATGTACCCCACGGGGTAATGAACGTTGTTTTCTCTATGTCTTCCGGTGCCATTTTAATCTGATTATACCCGGAGAAGCCATCCATGAAAGAAAATACCGAGAATTGAGCGGTGTTATCTACCAGCACATCAATGTGTGGTAACGGAAAGTCATCCTTTGGACTAGCTCTGTTTAGATCCCGATAATCAACGCACATCCGAACTTTGCCGTCTTTCTTTGGTACGGGCACAATGCTAGCTACCCAAGGTGGGTAACTAGTTACGGCAAGGAATCTGACATCCCACTGCTTCTGAACTTCCTCCTTGATCTTCATCGCCATATCAGGATGAGTTCTTCTCAACTTTTGTTTTACCAGAGGACAGTCTTCTCTTAGTGGCAGCTTATGCACAACAATGTCAGTATCTAGTCCTGACATATCTTGATACGACCAGGCGAAGATATCCACATACTCACATAGCATACCAATCAACTCCTTCCTTACCTCGGCCTGCAGACTGGCCCTAATCTTTATCTCTTTCTTTACATCTTCAGTCCCGATGTTGATGATCTTTATCTCTTCCTGATGAGGCTGAATGACCCTTTCCTCTTGTTTCAACAACCTGACCAATTCTTCCGGGAGTTCACAGTCTTCCTCAACCCCTTCATCAGCTTGGTAGATAGGATTGTCGAAGTCATACGTGGTCATATCAGGAACGTTATCACTAGAATCCGGACGATCAACACTGCACAGATGATGTGCTTATTTCAGAATCTGTTCTTTTTAAAGAGACGCAAACACAAACACAAGAAAAGGAAAACATTGCCATTTTATTTTTATTTTTTTGTGAAAAATTTTAAAACGAAAGAAAGAGAACACGATTTTCCTGAAAAATGTCCTTTATTTCATGGTAAAATAAATGCATTAAAAGCATGGTGGCCCTACAAATGGATCCGTGCACCTTGGGCAGAGTGCAGGATTGACATGCAGCATGATAAAAAAGAAACAAGTAAATTACTTTGGTTGCCAGGTAACTTGAACGAAATCCTCGGCAGACCAGTTCCGGAGCTCCTCCCCAGGTGCACATGGGTGAATCCGGCTATCCCAGTCGCAGTCTCTATCCCCTTCTTCACTTGTTGTACAGATGTTGTTATGATCGAGCATTCCAGCGCTTGTGAAAGTTATGGCCTTACCACCCTGAGGCCAGTTGGACCCACCAGGTTGGTAACCAAGACCAAACTGTTCATCCTTCTTTTCCAACTCCAGCAACTTGCCCCAGCCCTGGGTGCTTCCAGATTGGACCACTTCTTTGGCTTGCTTGTAGGAGTAGATGGAGGTCCCTTCCTTCTTGTTGTTCCTCTCTGGCGGAGCCAAAATACTAACATTGACCGCTTCAAAATCCTGACACAACGTTTCATGAATTTCTCCGTCCATCTCTACGTACTTAAAAGTTGACAGATGACTCACAAAAATGTCCTCTTCACACACAGTGATCACCTGGCCATCCACCACATACTTCAACTTTTGATGCAATGTGGATATCACTGCGCCTGTAGCATAGATCCAAGGACGTCCTAGCAAGAAACTGTAAGCAGGTTGAATATCCATGACATAGAAAGTGCTCTTGAACACTTGAGATCCTATCTTCACAGGTAGCTCAACCTCCCCGAACACAGACCTCCGGGACCCATCAAAGGCTTTCACAATTAAGTCACTGGGTCACAAAACAATGCCATCAACATTCAGATTCATCAAGGCCTTCTTAGGGAGTACATTGAGAGAAGAGCATGTATCAACCAACACATGTGACAGGACATCACCCTTACACTCCATGGTGATATGAAGGGCTTTGTTGTGATTGCGGCCTTCAGAAGTAAGATCTCTATCCATGAAGCCCAACCCATGGCTGACATTCACACTGCCTACCACAGCCTCCAATTGATTAACAGTTATCTCCTGTGGAACATATGCCATCTGTACAACTTTTAGTAGAGCTTCCCGATGAGCTGGAGAACACATAAACAAGGACATAATTGATATTTTGGACGGAGTCTGATTCAACTGTTCAACTACTTTATAGTCACTCTTCTTTATTATTCTCATAAATTCTTCGAATTCTTTTTCAAAAGTACCTTGCTTGGCAGCAGGAGTTGTCATTTCTTCGATCGCTATCTGTTTACCTTTAGCCTTTGCAGCAGCTTCAGTTCAGGATCCCCTCTAAGAGCTTGAGGAGCAAAAAGACGCCCGCTTCTTGTAAATTCACCAACTCCTCCGACATTCACCACAAACGGGTCAATTGTTACTGCCTTACTCTCCACCTTCTGACCTTCCACATACACATCCGAGCCATAATGCTATGGGATGGCTTTGTCATCAGCATAAGGAACTGGCCTTGGAACAATGATCGTAACAGGACTAACCTCTGGAACATATATAGTCACCGGCTCCCTCCGGGCAGGAACTTCAGCAGGATCAAAGTAAATTGTTATGGTAGACAGACACTCACTTCTATCATCAACCTTATCGAACTGTAGCGACCCTTCTTCAATCAGATATTACAGTCCAACCTTCAAGTCTTCACAGCCATTCACTGAACTCAAACACTTTTCACAGTCATAACCACACCCTGGGAATACTTGCCCTTTCAACAGTCTGTCCTTCACCACCAGCAATGAAGTCATCACCTCTTCCACTTTCATAATCAAGCTTAACCTCTCACCACCGTCCACAACATTTATCCTCGCCCCTCCATGATTTGGAATAGGGTTTGATGTAACATTAGGAGGCGGCGCGAAGTTAATCGCCTTTGAATAGATCAAGTCTTGAACCTTATGCTGCAATGCCCTGCACTTCTCAGTTGAGTGCCCGGGAGCTCCTGAATGGAATGCGCATCTTGCATTAGCATCATACCCCACCGGAAGCTCGCCAGGTGGAGGTGGTGCTAATGTCCTCAATTGAACAAAATTCAGGTCTAACAACCTTTGCAGCAATGCCGTGTATGTCATTGGGATAGCTTCAAGTACCCTGTTGGCTGGACGAGCTTGTCTCTGTTGATAGGGTCTTTGTTGGTAATTGTTGCGTTGCGGCTGTTGTTGTTGTTGCTATTGCTGTTGTGGTTGAGTCTGTTGCACAGGGCTTGATGGAATAGTGACAGCTGCCACTTGCTCATAGGATCCTCTGTATCCCCGAACCCGACCTCGGCCGTATACAACATTAGTTTCTCCCTCTCTTCTTCTTTGAGGTCCATTAAAATCTTTCCTCACACCGCTTGAGCTACCTGCATCGGGGTCTTGAATCTTCCCCATCTTTAAAATAGTTTCAACCCTCTCTCTTGCTATCACGATATCATTGAACTTTGTTGTGAACAAGATGCCAGTCTCTCAATAAACACCCCTTGTAGCGTTCCCATGAACATGTCTGCCATTTCATTTTCCAGCAAGGGAGGTTGTACTCTAGGAGCAAGCTGACGCCACCTCTAAGCGTACTCCTTAAACCCTTCTTTAGCATTCTGAGACATGGTCTGCAACTGAGTACAATTTGGAGCCATATCCAAGTTATACTGATATTGTTTCACAAATGCTTCAGCTAAATCCTTCCAGCTTTGGATATTAACCCTGCTCAGCTTCATGTACCACTCCAAGGAGGCTCCCACAAGGCTATCTTGGAAGTAATACATCCACAGCTTCTCATCATCGGTATATGCAGCGATTCTTCCGACAAAAGACTGGAGGTGAGTCATCGGGCAAGCCGTGCCGTTGTACTTATCGAAAGTTGGAACCTTGAACTTGTAGGGGATTCTAACCCCTGGCACCAAGCCCAAGTCAGTGATATCAAACCCTAGGGAACTCTGGGATTGAATGGCACGAATCTGCTCAACCATCTCTTCAAACTTTCTGTTCATGTCAGCCCCTTGGCCTTCTGCCTCGTCCAGCAAAGTAAACTGCTCATCTTGTCCGTCCATCTGCACGTTATTCATTCCATCATTGACAATAGTAACCCCTGGTTGTACCACAGGGATTTCAACTTGACGGGCGCCAACCCCATTGCGATTACCTCCATCTGTAGCCCCATTGTTCCTGGCTTGATTGTTTTCCACCATCTCGCGCAAGTGCTCCTGAGTTTGACCAATCCCAGCCATGAGGGTCATGAAGTTGTCCATTCTTGTTCTCAAGTCAGCCAGATATATCTGCATCTGATCCATCACTCTCTCTCTGTTTACTTTTTTAGGGTATCTGTGCACGGTTGGCTGTTCTCGAACCTTCCTGGGATCTATAGTGCCTGAAAGGACATAAACGTTAGAAAACTGATGAACTACCTGCAAAATAGCAAACACGTTATATGCATGCAATGTAACTATTCATGTTTCCAAGTTTAGGCATTTATATGCCCTAGTTCTAGTATTTGCTCCAGATAGCCCCTTTGAGCATTGATTTTCAAATTCCCTCTTGAAGAGTGTTCAGATCTCTGCAGTCTTAGAAAAACAAGCTTTGTGTACTCAGAAATGGTAATTGGAATTTAACATTGCATAACATGGATAACCCACTGGCAGCCCAAAAGTTAGAGCACAAACGAATTCCCCGAAGGGTTACAAGTCAATACATGAACAAAAAGATAAAGCAAGACTCTTACAACAAGCCTGTAGGTAGTCTGAACAACAATAAACTAAAACCCTAGACTAAAGACTCGGGTTCTTCTTCTGCAGCTATCACCTCTGTCCGGTTCTTCTTCACGCCTGCTCTCAGCTTAAGCTCTGCAATCTCCTTCAATGTCTCCTCCAAGGCCATCTGGCTCTGTGCCAATTGTTGAGTCTTTTCTCTTCGTATTTTGTGAACTTTTTCTACTTCTTCTTTCTTGAAGGCCATCTGTACCTCAAAAAACTCTTCCTTTTCTTTATACTTCTTCTGCTCTTGTTCCCTTTGGCCTTGCAACCAAACAATGGACTGGCGAGCTTCTTTGAGAGTCTTCGAAGTCTTCTTACGCTCCGCTTCTCTTTTTGATTCCATTAGACCCAATCTCTGAAAATGAGCTTCTCTTCCTGAAAAGTCCTTTTCTTTGGCTTCTAAGGTAACTTGCATCTTCTGTAACTTTTCCTCTGCTTCATTCTTAGCACGATTGGCAAGGTGGTAAAAGTTAACCATTTCAGAATTCTCTATCCGGACCTCGTGCAATTGAGCTTCCAACTTTTTGTATTCTTCAAGAGAAACAGTATTCTGACATGGCATCTCTTTGGGATACAATGGAGCTTCTATTGAAAATGGCATAAGCACTTCCTCTATGCGCTTCTGCAACCATGTAACAAAAGGAGGATATGTCTTGGGATCTACCCTTCCAAAATCCATCTTTCCTTTCTTCACCCTGTGAGCCCAAGCCTGGGATGCTTGTATGACCAATTCTTTGTTTCCCTCCACAGAAAAGTACAAAGACCCAACTAAATCTTCCATACTTGGTGGATCCCTCAGAGGATAACCAAATTGTTTCCTGGCTAAGATTGGATGGTAACTGATCACACCCTTTCTTCCTAGCAAAGGCACATTAGCAAAGCTTCCACAACTAACCAGTAGCTCCTTTCCCAACAAATCCATGTTATAACCCCAAGCTATATCCTCAGAAGTTAGTCCCATTAGCCTCCTAGACCACCTCCACTCATCTCTCATCTCTTTGAAAGGGCCTGACTTTGGCAATTGCTTGGCAAGCCAATCAGCAAATAATGGAGCACAACAACCCACTGGTCCACTTCTGCCTTTCTCATTCTGGTAATGAACATTGTAGTAGGAATCTCCCAACAAGGTTGGTACATGATTACCTTTAGAAAAAATGGAAATCACCTCCAAACTCACAAACTCCTTTTCTCCTGGGAAAAGACTAGATCCATACACCATCAAAGCCACCACAACACCAAAATCTCCCCACTTACTATCTTTGGCATACTCTTCAGCTTATGGTATAAGCACATCCCAAGGAAGTCCTCTGCCTTTACTATCCTTCAAAGCTTTCTTAACCTTAGCAGCTGGTATACGACAGACTCTGGATATGTCTTCTTCCTTGAGAACTACCTCTGACCCATAGTAAGGCAAAGTATCTCTGACAGGAACACCCAAAATGCTAGAAATCTCCTCCAAGGTAGGAGCCAAAATATAATCTGGAAACACAAAACACCGCAGCAAGGGATCATAGAACTGAAGCAAAGTGTGCAAGCTATCCTTCTGGTCTGTAGTAGGTTTATCCATGTACTTCAAAATCTGACCATACCTCTTTCTGAAGTTCCCCAAAACTTGATCATTCATCAGCCCTGCTAGTTTCTGAACACTCTTGACTTCTGGTTGTAGAAAAGTGTAATGGACGTTCTTCTTTCTTGTAACTTTCTTAACTTCTGCCATCTGGAGCTTACAATTACCAGAACTGGGTGCTAAACTGTAAACAACAACCTGAAAAATGGAAACACAAATAGTTAATGCAAGTCTGATGCAATGCAAATGCAATGCAGACATATGATAAACTCAGGACTATCCGGATACTGGATACTGAGACCCTCAAGTAGCTGAAAAACCCGAATTCTCTGAGCTATAACCATCTGATTAGAAACCCTCCGAACCAAGAGATCAAGAAATTCAGAACCAAGAGATCAAGAAATCCAGAACCATAGGGACCAAATCATAACAAAGACCATACTGATAATGATGGTATGTAGAGGTCAAAGGTTCCTGCAAACCTGTAAACCCCTCCCAATCTCACTGGTGTGCTCCGGGTCAAATATCACGGACTCTCAAAGCCGAATAGCAATAATACGTTCACCATCTCCGAGAAATGGCTCATGACCAAATCAGGGAATCGGTTCGGCATTATGTACTACGCAGGGAGGCCTTAGCTGAGTCCGGGAAAACAAGGTCATCCTATGTGAGTTCCATGTGGGCCCTCGGGTGCGAATGGGTTTGCCACACAATATGGTCTGCCACTGTCACCACTAGAGAGGGATGTTTCCACAAGGTTCTCAATGATCGGTCCCCAGCTGCACATAACTATCAAGGTTATGAAATGAAAGAGGAAGATCCCCAAATCAAAACATTTCCAAGACGGTCGCAAATCTGGGCGTAGAACTCACTACTACCCCCATGACAAGATCTCATGAGGCCAAAGTGGAACCACTCTAGGTCCTAAGGTGCACTCGAGCCTTAGTAATGAGCTTATCTCACCCAGTCCCACCAAACAGAAAATCCAGTCCAGACAGTCCAGTATAAAATATGATGCACGAATATAAGTACTGAAAACTGTAAATAAAGATGTAAATAAACTGTATATAAAGATGTAAATAAACTGTAAATAAACAACAGTAAAATAAACAAGCAACAACAAACAATCAACACACAAAGAAACAGAAACACGCAAGACCTAGGAGAGACTCTCAAGGGAACTAGAGATTTTCTAGTTAGGAACTCCCCAGCAGAGTCGCCAGCTGTCGCTCCCCGGATTTCTATCCTGGTACAAACGCGAAAGTGGCGCGGAAAGAGGTAGAGTCGCCAGCCAAACATTTTTATCCCGAAGGAACAGGAATGGTAATACTGCACAAACTAGAAGAAAAAAGAGGAAGGACAAGGGTCCTGCGAACCAAAGAGACTGAGTTCGGGAGTCGGTTACGTCCTGGGAAGGTATTAGCGCCCCAGATCGTCCGCCGTACCCGACGGGATCCACGCTTGCAAAGAAACTGTTTCAAAGGATGAAGAAATGAAAGCTGCTGCAAAAAGAAAGACTGGAACTGGAGAAAAGAAAATAAAGGGAGAAAATGTAGGGAAAATAAAAGAGTGCTCGAACGGGCCCTACCCCGCTGCCTACGTACCTCATCTGGACAATGAGGATCAGAGTCGTCGTAGTTCCCCTAACTAGGGATAGAAAAGATTGCTTGTGAATTAAGGCTTGAACTGCCTATGTCAATGCTCAGGTGTTGCAGGCTCGGACGACGAGTGCATTACCGTCTTGCAAAATGACAAGTAGGAGCAAGTTCGTACGTAACGAGTGAGTGGGATGAGAAAAGAAGTCCCGAAGGAGAGACAATTATTGTTTGTTTGTGTTTTTTATGAGCTTTTATTGGTGTGGCACGAGGAAGTGAACTAAAGCTCTTTTCCATGGAATGTGTACTTGTCACTACATTCCAAGATGGAATAACAGAACAAGCACACTCAAGTAAGGAGAAGATCCCCAAAACTTGATTCCAGAGATTAGGGCCTAAGCTCACTAACTCATTGAATTTATTAAGTGTCTTTGTATTTTTGATGAAGAAGTATCTTTTATGATTTTCTTGATGAAGATGGTATCCTGATCAGACTTGTGCATCATAAGACAAGCTTGTACTATCCCAAGATGGGAAGACTACAAGTGTTTCATGGAATAAGGCTATTGCACAGGAGACCACTTCAATCCTTATTAAAGGTGGTTTTTAGGGTTTTGTTTGAGATGAGAAGAGAAAGAAACAAAAGGATCTTAAAGGTAAAAGTCTAATGGGGACTAATGAATCCTAATTGTTGTCATGCAAAGGAAATCCTAGGTTAGTGAGGTTTACTATCCTAATGAAGGAAGAGATAAGAAGAGAAAGAAGAAGAGAAGAGGAAAGGATGGCCTAAGCCCCAACAAACATAAACAATGGAATATCAAGACAAGAGAAGAGATAATAATTGGAAATGTAGGAATCACATCCACACCTCTCACTTACCAGAGCCCCTGAAATGGTTAGTAGCATAAGCAAGCATCATGACAAAAGCAAATGAGAACAAATGAAACACCAAATGGGAATAGGATCAAACCAAAGCAACACAAACAGAAATGAAATCTTAATCCCAAGTATCAAATGCAAGCATACAAGACAAGAATGAGAAATGGACTACACAGTTCAACCTAAAGCATTATGGGTTATCATGACAAAGCAAAACAAACATGAGATAACACAAAGAAAACTAAACAAAACAACATCACAAACTTCAAGACCAGAATCCTAACATGTCAAGAATGTGCCTAAGAAACACAAGAGATGAAGAGTAGAGGCATACAAACTCAAGCATTAACATCATGAGAAGCAAAGAAGCATAAGAAGTGAGGTGAACACGTACATAAGTGAATGAACTTCAAAAGTAAACAACCACAAAATTTATAAAGATAAAAACATCACATCATGACCAGAGAGGATCCACATCCTAAAAGGGTTCTAAACAACCTAAGGGAATTGGTACAAGGGCCCTCCTAACCTAAGGGTTAATCATATGACCGAAAAGGATGCAAAAGAGGATAAGCAAAGAACAAAATTCAACTTAAATCAAGCATACATCCAAAAATTCCACAAACTTGCACAAAGAATCTTCAAACATACAATATTAACATGCCAAAAGAAAAGAATCAAAATCAGAAGCTAAGCAAGTCAAATAAATGCCTAAACATGGATTAGGGTTATGAAACTTCATGCATAAGCTAAAGACCACAAATAATCAAGCAAGCTTCTAAAAATCAGAAGAAAAATCATCAACTAACTAAATCTCAATATGAATCAATAGCAAAAAGAATCAATTCAAAATTCAAATTTATGATCAAGATATAATTTGTATAAGACAGCATGCTTCAAAAATAAATAAGAAACAATTAATAAAAGAGGAAATTAATTCCAGCGTGGAAAATGAAAATAAATGGAAAATAAAAATATCAAAAATTAAAGAAAATTAAAAATATCACTCATGATTTTATTTGGAATTTTTATGAACCTCTAGCTATTTTGAAATAATTAAAAATCAAACTGCAAACAAAATGAAAATAAAAAATAAAAGAGAAGAGCCAGGGGTGTGATCAGCAAGGGAATCAGTTCAAATTGATTGGGCTCACAAAATAGAGGGGTACGAATAGCAATTAAGCCCAATGGATCTCAGCGCATATACACAACATTACCATGGAAATTCACTTAGATCTGGAAAAATAACAAGCCATTGGATCACATAAACGTGCCAGATCAAGTCAAACAAAACCCTAAGTCCTATCATTCATTGGCCAGAGTGTGTGCGCATGCTAGTTATGGTGTGGTATGAAACACAAAGTCCAATTCATATTTAAATTATAAAAGCAAGTACGTGAGAGAGAGGATGTGATTTTAATGCGGTGGCAAGCTATCATCCGTCCAGATCACAGATCCTATGGCTGGGAGGTCATCTTCCTCAATTCACATTTCTAGAATCCGGTGACGGAGCCCTAGCTCTGGTCACCGGAAAGTTCATCAGCAAGAACAAATCAACACCAAAATGGATCAAAATCTCCAGATTCAATAATTAAAGCAAGTTGATCATGAATATGGCAATGAAAATCACAATAGATCAAAGATCAGATCAGATCAAAGATAAACAGTTTTGAGCATTAAACTTCAGATCAACATAAAACACTCAATATTCAATCATTTTCGAATCTAAACATCACAGAATCATCAGCACAACAAGCACTACACAATGCAAGCATTTAATTTCAATTCCAGATCCACGAATTCCAGAGCATACCTGAACTTGCAGAGCTCAAATTAGGTCAAGAGAAAAATTCCAATGATGCAGATCTACCTCTTTTATCCTCTCCTTGCAAAATAAATGCAAGAGAGATCTTGAATTTCTCTAGATCTTGAAATTCGAATTGAACTGCACCTGAACTGCACCTTGTGAAATCTTGAGTTTCAGCTTGAATTTATGGTGAATTGATGATCCTTAGAGCTCAAGGATGAAGAATATGAAGTTTGTTTGGTGAATGAGTGAGAGAATTAGAGGATTCGAAGAGAAATGCAAGAGGTGCAAAAACTTGAGAGTGATGAAAATGTGATGAATCCCCAGCAAATGGAAACCCTAGCTGCTTATATATGATGTCAATGATTCATGCTGAAGAAATGGGAGAAAATGCACGTGAGGAATGAGTGGGAGAATGATTTTGCCAAAAATGCAAGAATGGTGTGAAGTGGTGATTCACTCGTGCTATGAATTCTTTTCTTGCTCATGTTCAACTCTCATCCAGCCCTTGATTCATAGGTGAAACCAACCTGGCCCTTGGATATGAGAGTCATGCTTTGTGAATGATCATGCAATTTTGCATTTAGTGAAATAACTCACATTCCATACACGATTTTGGTGAGTTCTGTAAACACCCCAAATTTTCCCTCACCCATTCATACCATGGCTTGTGATCATTTCATATGCATAAACACAATCATAACATCTCATACCACAATTTTGAGTCTTTGCATTGGTTCAAAGTCATCTGCATATAGGGTTTGTGATCTGAGCAATCCAAGAGCCAATTGAGCCACTCCAAAGATCAGCAATCACTTCAAAGGGGTCTATGTATATTCAAGTATCATATTATATCCTCTCAAAGTCAAGAATGCCAAAGAATCACAAGAACTGGGATTGGTATGGATGCAGAGCCAGGCTTAACTGCACAGTTGACCTAAAATTAGGGTTTTGGTTTCAGAGGCCATAACTCCAAATTTTTTGGTCATTCTTGTTTCCATTGGTCTCTATATGGTATGGGGAGTATGCATATCAATTTTCATGAAGAAATTCCATGGGGAAATCATCTGATCAAGAGTTGACTTTTCAGACAAGTCAGTGCAAAATCAGGGCATCTGAGGCCCCCAATGACCCAACCAAGGGGTGATCTTCATCATTTTTGAGCGTATATGATCTTTATTTGATCATGGAAGAAGGTTGAGGTTCATAAAATTCAAGAATTTGAAGTTTTTGCACAGTTGACTTTTTAGGGCATGGTTGACTTTTAAGGAAATGTCATTTTATGCAACTTTTTCAACCCTTACTTTTTGATTCAAAAATGCTTCAAATGGAAAAACTTTGGTCATGGAAGTTGTAGATTAGATCTTTCCCTTTTCAAAAAGTACAAGAACATGACCTAATTCATTTTGGATCAAAAGTTATGGTGTGTCAAAGTTGGCAAAAATCACTAATTTTCAAGTTATGCCCCAAATGGAAAACTTGCAAAAACTTTGTACCAAGGCATTTGTGACTTCTAGTTCATATCAAACCAATGTGCAAGCATTACACAAGTTCTAAAAATAAGATTTGAACCAAAAGATCACATGTTCATGGTTTGCCAAGCAAGATATTTTCATGAAGTTTCAAAAGCAAGCAAGTTGCAAAACCATCATAACACTTCCATCCACTTGCTGCCTATGTTGCTGGACCAGCCCTAGCCTTTCCCCTCATGTTGCTGCGCAGCCCATACCCCTTGTACCAAGCTAGAACTTGACCCATGCTTTCTCTTACATAAAGTTGACAATTTGCAAAAAGCACCATACCAATCAATAAAGGGCAGGTCACATCATCTGACCAATAAGATTTGTTTATGTGGATCAAATGCTAGCTAAACACAACAAGAAGCAAGGCTGAAGCTCACCAGAACTCACCATTCACAAACTCTCTCCAACTTGCATTTTCCTTCGAATCTGATTCCACAAG
Source organism: Lathyrus aphaca (assembly GCA_963966055.1). Lineage (NCBI taxonomy): Eukaryota > Viridiplantae > Streptophyta > Magnoliopsida > Fabales > Fabaceae > Lathyrus > Lathyrus aphaca. Next base: position 303,317,028 of record OZ014523.1, on the reverse strand, counting down.
CCACAAACATTCAAACAAGTTTCACCAGCCTTCTCACCATGCTTCACTGAATCCAAACCAACAAGACATAAGCCTGAAACCAGCAAGAACTCAACTTCCCCATTTTTCACTCTCAAAGCCAAAGCCTTCGAAACTCTTCATGCAGGCCACAAACACTTGAACAAACTTCACAAACCTTCTCAAATCATCATCCTGATCACAAAGAACCCCTCACCCTTGCCTGAAACTGCCTGGATCACAAACACGACTCCCACCTGAGCTTGAACAGAACTTGTTCAAACTCTCCAACCAGCCAACATAAACTCCCCCTAAGCATTCAGGCATCATCAGGGGATCAAGTGGAGTGGATTGCATCAAGAGGAGAGGTCAGAAAGTTACAGGATTGAAAGCTTCGAAACTCAGGTAGCTCAAGAACATTTTTTCCAGAAATCATTTTTTAAGTTCTTAAGTTGTTATTCATGCTTCCCTGATCATAAATATGTCCTTAGTTTTGGAAATGGTGGAGAGATGAGAGTTTAATCAGTCTCTGAAACTTTTTGCCCTAGATTTTGTTTGCTTCGATTCAGCCATTCTAGGAAAGATAAATTTGTTTTGATTGGGGGTTTTGGTTCGTGAGTAAGTGGGGATCATTCCTGTGTTTTTAGAATTCATTTTAGATGCGTATGGAGTGAGATTGGGTTTTGAGGTGAACGGAGAAGATGACCGGAACACTGTTCCGGTCATCTGAAAGTGATTAACGGCAGGATTAGGGCATAATCATTAATTAGCTGAGTTTGAATGCTGGTCGGGGGATCTGGCGCCAAGTCAATGCGCGCGTGTTTCAGTTTGAATGAGGACCATTGGATTGGTTGACTTTTCTTTTTTCAGTTTAAATATCATTTTAATTTCATATTGATTCATTTGTTTTATACAATTTATTAAAAATAGCAAAAAGGCTTTAAAAATTATGAAATTTTTTACCAAGAGTTTCATTAATTTTTAAGACGCAAAAATATTTTTATTTTCATTTTTAGCATTAAAAAAATATTTTTAAATATTTAAAAGTTTATTTTTAATTGATTAATGAAAATTAATTTATTAAAAATAATTTTAGGTATTTAAAAATCACCAAAAAATTCATGAAATGTTCTAAGACATTTAGAAACATTGTCCAACCCTCAAACCAAATTTCTTTTTTGATCTTGATGCATTTTGAGAATTTTTCATTGAATTAAAATCATTTTTATGCATTATTTTGATCCAAACTTCAAAAAATCATTTCTGCCTAACCCTAAAGAGTTGGACTTTGATTCTTTTTGCATTGCATTGTGATTAGCATGTAGTTTGTAAGATTAAATGGCCATGATTTGATCTTTCATTTTCAATTTGTTTGGTAATTTTCTTGTTAAGGAACCCTAAAACCCTAGAAAACTTAGGAAAATCATATCTTGAATTTGGTTAGGAGTTGAAACCTCTCCTTTGGGCATTGAGTTAGTATAGGATTAGGGATCCTTTGAGTGCATTTTCAATTTTTTTGTAATGATGTTTGCTTCTGATTTTGGTTTGTGTTTGTTGCTTTGTACATAAACCCTAATTTGGGCTTCCATATGCATCCATCTTGCATCTTCTTGCATAACTTGACTTGCCATGACATTCCATGCCTCCATTTGATTCATTGAACATCATAAGACATATTGAAAGCATGTTTGATCATTGCATCTTGCATTTGTCATGTTGTATGCCATGTGCATTCCATAACTTTTCATGTATGTTCTTGGTTCTTAACTTGCTTCATTTGCATCCATGGACTTGTATGATCATCCACATGTTTTGTTTCTGGTTTGTAACATCACATAGCATCATTAACATCACATATATACTTCTGGTTTTGGTTTGCATCATGTCATCCCATCCCATTTTGCATTGCATTGCATTTCTTTTCTAACCTTTCAGGTGGTAAGTGATTTTGAGAAGTGAATTTGCCTTCACTTCTCATACTTTCTTCTCATCTCTCTCTTGCATCCTTGCTGCATTTTGATATGTGTTTGAGATTGAGCTTGCTCATTCTTCTTCTTCTCACTTTCTTTCTTCAAGTGACTTGACTTCTTAAATGAAGAAGGTTACTTTGCTTCTCTTGATCCTTTCATCTGCTTCCTGGTGGTTCCTTTGAAGATTGCTCTTGTAAACCTCACAAACCTTAGGAACAACCAAGCATGACAATGATTAGGGTTTTGATTAGTCCCCCTTTTAGTTTTCACCTTTGTGTCTCTTTGAGTCTTCTCTTCTCACCTCATAATCAGGAACTAAACCCTAAAGGCTTTAAGGCTTTGTGATTAAGCTTATGCCTGCATCCTTCTCTTAGGATGGAGTGTATAACTTTAATCCTAAGTGTTAAACCCTTAATGTGTTTAAATCTCTTAATCAATCCACTTAATGAGTATCAAGACATCACACTTGTAACTTGGGCCTTGCATTAGGGTTCTAATTCTTCCTTAACTGGTTAAGAAGGACTAACCCTAGTGTTAATGGACAAGTCCCCCTCAAGTTGTCTTACAAACCCTAAAATTCACTTCATCATCATATCATTAAATAAAACCCATCTAATAAAGGCTTGTTTTGTCATGAGTTTAATCCCTAATCATGGATTAAGTTGAGGAGCTTTCCTCAGCTTAAACATTCTCATCTATTATCCTTCTATTAGGATGGTGTAATGAGTTTGTTTAATCCTTGATTATGGCTTAACCTCATTACTTAACACCAAACAAAAACACCAAAAACATCTAAATAATCACAAGTAGGTTAATGATCTTGATCCTACACCAAAGGTGATTAAGTGTGAGAATCTGACTTCACACTTAAGGTACTCTCATTACCCCTAATCAGAGGGAAGATGTGATGAGTTTACTAAATCCATTGGTTTAGGCTTAAGCTCATTAACTTATGACAAACTTTCAAAAGCAATAAAAGACTGAAAACTCAAAAACAAACAATAATCGTCTCCTCCGGGATTCTTTTCTCATCTCATTCACTCATAAACGAGAACTTGCTTCTTCCGTCTAATGCAAGACAGTTAGCACCTGAGCTAGACAGGTCATACACTTGAGCATAGGCAAGTAAGCAGTTCATCAGTCATTTTCCTTTCAGTCTCTTTGGGTCGAACTACGGTGTTCTGACTTCCTCATTGCACGAGAGGATACGTAGGCATAACTTAACAGTTATCGAACAAAAAGTCTCTGTACATCCCCCCTCCTTCTAGCATTATTCTTTAAGCCTCATGATCTTGAGCATTTCATTCCTGTCCTTACACTGACACTGTATATATTACACTTCACACTTCTTACACTGACACCTGTACATTCTTTTCCAGCTATTTTACACACAAATTGCACTGACACTACCCCTTTAAAACACAAATCTTTTAAGCGTGGATCCCGTCAAGTACGACGGACAATCTGGGTGCTAATACCTTCCCAGGTTGTAACCAACCCCCTTTCTCAGTCTCTCTGGTTCGCAACCGTCTTATCCATCTTTTTCTAGGCCCATGCAGCATTGCCTTTCCTCCGGGATAAAAATGCCTAGCTGGCGACTCTATTCATCTCCAGTGAGTTCACTGCTGTGTGTTCTCATTGTTCCTTTCGCCGACCGTTCGCGTCTGTACCTTTATCTGGGCCACCCCCATTTATCGGGAGCGACAGCTTGGCGACTCTGCTGGGGACCCTTATACTGCAACCAGGGCTTCTGGTTCTTTTTGTGGGTTCCTCCTAGCGTTTGATTGATTTGTGTTTAATGGGGTGTTATGTGTTATTTGTGTTTGTATATTTGTATTTATGTTTGCCTTATGTACAGTTGTTTTACTGCTTCCTTTGTAGCTTTGCATTATATCATACTGTCATACTGTGCTGCTGGCTGGATCTATTTGTTTGCTTTGGTGGGTGGGTGTTCTATTGAGAGTTGAGGTCCTATACCTGGGACCTGAGTGACACCTAGGCTAGAGTGGTTCATATTCTTTCCCATTCCCTCTCGGTCTGGTGCGGGAATATGAAACACGGTTCAGATATGGGTTTCTTCTTGAGAACTCTGTGTTGCAAATTTCCTGCAATGCTAGGGCTATCTGGGAAGCCTGCTAAGTCTGGATGACCTTTAGTATTGACCTTCAGAAACTGAGGTGAATTAGAGGAGGAACTTTTATGGTTATTGTAAACACTGTACCTCCGGGTTAGAAGTGTTTACACTTCTCATAACTGATCCAAGTCTGAGGATCCTTGTTTTAGAACACCACCTGTGAGGGGGTTGGGATGTTTACAGGTTTGCAGGTACCCTTGACCTCAGCATACCCTGTTACTTTGATTTGATTAAGAATACTCCATGTTGGAACAGTTCTTGTGAATCTAGACCCTGGACATGTGACTCTTTATTAGAGTCCCCCACCTTGGTTACTGGACTTTTGAACCTCCATCTGGATTTGTTGAACATACCTGGACTTATATCAGAGCACTTGATCAGATCCAGCTCAGTCACAAACCCTTGCATATCATTTGCATACATAATCATTGCATCATATTGACATTTGCTTATTTGTGTTTCAGGGTATCCATCTTCATTTGGTTTTGGTTTTGACCCCATCTTCAGTATTGACCCATCTTCATTAGCATCTGCTTCAGCTATCAGCTATCTACTTTAGTCACCTGCACCAGCCAATCAGTGGCCCATTTCTTCAGTGTTATCATCAGCACCTGTCTCTACTCATCCTCAACATCATGGCTCCTAAAAAGAGCAACATCACCTACCACTTCTTCCAGCCAGAGCTATCTGACATCAGGAGGATTCAGACCCTGATCACTCCAGACCATTGTAAACACCCCAAATTTTCCCTCACCCATTCACACCATGGCTTGTGATCATCTCTTATGCATAAACACAATCATACCACCTCATATCTCATTTTTGATTCACTGCATAGTTTCTAAGTCATCTGCACCTAGGGTTTGTGATCTGAGCAATCCAAGAGCCTCTTGAGCCACTCCAAAGACTACCAATCACTTCAAAGAGGTCTAAGAGTGTTCTTATATCATATTACATCCTCTCAAAGTCAAGAATGCCAAAGAATCACAAGAACTGAGATTGATGTGGATGCAGAGCCAAGTTTGACTGCAGTTGACCTAAAATTAGGGTTTTGGTTTCAGAGGCCATAACTCCAAATTTTTTGGTCATTCCTGTTTCCATTGGTCTCTATATGGTATAGGGAGTATGCATATCAATTTTCATGAAGAAATTCCATGGGGAAGTCATCTGATCAAGGGTTGACTTTTCAGACAAGTCAGTGCAAAATCAGGGCATCTGAGGCCCCCAATGACCCAACCAATGGGTATTCTCCATCATGTTGAGTGTATATGATCTTTATTTGATCATGGAAGAAGGTTGAAGCTCACAAAAATCAAGAATTTGGAGCTTTTGCAAATGTTGACTTTTTGGGCATAGTTGACTTTTCAAGAATGTGTCATTTTAGGTCATTTTTCAAGCCTTGATTCTTGATCCAAAAATGCTTCAAATGGAAAAACTTTGGTCATGAAAGTTGTAGAATACATTTTTCCCTTTTCAAAAAGTACAAGAACATGATCAAATTCTTCTTGGATCAAAAGTTATGGTGTGACAAAGTTGGCTAAAATCATTGATTTTCAAGACATGCCTCAAATGTGAATTTTGCAAAATCATGAACCAATGCCATTTGTAGCTTCTAATTAACTTCAAACCATGACACAAACATCACATAAACTCTAAAATTCAGAATTGAACCAAGAATGCTCATGTTTCATTGCTTGTAGAATGAGAAAGTCACATGTGAACCAAAGTTGCACCAACTTGCAAAACTCATGATCACACTCCCTACCACTTGCCACATTGGATGCTGAGCTTTGCTAGCCCTTCCCCTCACCCTTGCTGCGCCAGCCCATGCCTTGTACTAGCCTAGAACCAAGCCATGCTTTCCTTACACAAAAAGTTGACTTTTGGCAAAAGCAAACATCCCAATCACCACAGGCCATGTCACATCCTCTGGCCACTTGGAATTGTTTATTCTTTCCATCTGCTGGCAAAACACATCAAGAAGCAAGGCTGAAACAACACACAACATCACATACACAAACTCACTCCCTTTTGCAAAACTCTTCGAATTTCTCTGCCCAGCTCACAAATATCCAAACTATTTCCACACTTCAACTCACCATGCCTCATTGAGTCCAAAGCATCAAAGAACCAAGCCTGAAACAAGCCATAACACCACTTCACCATTTTCACTCCAACTTGCAGTTTCTTTCGAAACTCACTCCACAGCTCACAAACATCCAAACAAACTTCACAAACCTTCTCCACTCATCATCTGGACCACAAACAACCCTTCACCATTGCCAGAAACAGCCTGAATCACCATTGCCATGTTCAACTGAGCTTGAGCAGAAGTTGTTCAAACTCTTCATCCAGCCAACATAAATTTCTCCTAAGCATTCAAGCATCATCAAGAGGTCATAAGGAGTGGATTTCACCAAAGGAGGAAGTCAGAAACTTGCTGGAGTGAAAGCTTCGAATCTCAGGTAGCTCAAGAACTTTTTTTTCCAGAAATGGATTTTTAAGTTCTAAACTTGTTCTATATGTCTTCCTGATCATGAATATGCCTTTAGTTTTGAAAATGGTGATGAAATGAGAATTTAATTGCTTCCTGAAACTCTGTTGACCTAAAAATTGTTTGGTTCGATTCATGTTTCTGGGGAAAAATAAATGTTGTTTGTGATGGGGTTTTGATTCAGTGGATCATGGGAATCATTTCTGTATGCTTGGTTTTCATTTTTGTTACGTTTTGAGAGAGTTTGGAGATTTTCAGGTGGGCTTCCCACCGGAGAAGACGACCGGAGGTCTTCTCCGGCCACCTGAAAATAATTAGGGCATAATCCAGTCATTAATTTCCATTTGAATGTGGAGCGTAGATTTCCCTTGACCCGTTGACTACCCGCGCGCATGTGTGGCCTGGATCCTCCCAATTAGCCCTAATCCACTTAATTAGATTTAATTAATTATAATTAAACTAATTTAGTCAGAAGCAACCACAGCCCTTGGATAGCGCGCGCGGTCAAACATTTCAAATCCAGGCTCAATCCTGGCCCTCCATCCTGCATACTTCATTTTAAATTCATTTTTATTTCATTTCTTTTTATTTCATTTGTCCAATTTATTTAAAATAGCAAAACTTGTTTAAAAATTATGAAATTTTTTATCCTGAGTTTCATTAATTTTTCAAACACAAAAATTTTTTTATTTTCATTTTTTGCATAAAAAATGTATTTTTAAATATTTAAAAGATTATTTTTAATTGATTAATGGAAATTAATTTATTAAAAATACTTTTAGGTATTTAAAAATCACCAAAAAATTCATGAAATGTTCTAAGACATTTAGAAACATTGTCCAACCTTCAAACCAAATTTCTTTTTTGATCTTGATGCTTTTTGAGAATTTTCTTTTGAATTAAAATCATTTTTGTGCATTATTTTGATCCTAAGTTCAAAAAATCATTTCTGCCTATCTATGAAGAGTTGGACATTGATTCTTCTTGCATTGCATTGTGTTTAGCATGTAGTTTTTGAGATTAAATGGCCATGGTTTGATTCCTCATTTTCAATTTGTTTGACATTTCTTTTGTTTGGAAACCCTAAAAACCCTAATAACTTGTAAAAATCATAGCTTGAGATTGGTTAAGAGTTGAGACCTCCCCTTTGGACATTGGTTTAGTATAAGATTAGGGTTCTTTTGAGTGGCATTTTCCATTTTTTTATCTTAGGGTTTGCTTCTGTTTTTTTGGTTTTTGTTTGATGTTTGGTTCATAAACCCTAATTTGGGGTTTCCATATGCATCCATCTTGCATTCTCTTGCATAGCATGACTTGCCATGACATTTCAAGCATCCATTTGATTCATTTGACATCATAAGCATGTTTGATCATTGCATCATGAATTTGCCATGTTGTATGCCATGTGCACTTCATAACTTTTCATGTATGTCCATGCCTCCTAGCTTGCTTCATTTGCATTCATGAACTTGTATAATCATTTCCATGTGCTGCCTCATGTTTGTAGCATCTCATAGCATCATTATCATCATCAACATGCTTCTGTTTTGGTTTTGCATCATGTCATCTCCTCTCATTTTGCATTGCATTGCATTTCTTTTCTAACATTTCAGGTGGTAAGTGATGTTGAGAAGTGAATTTGCCTTCACTTCTCATAACTTTTCTTTTCATCTCTCTTGCATCCATTGCTGCATTTTTATATGTGTTTGAGTTTGAGCTTGCTCATTCTTGTTCTTCTTACTTTCTTTCTTCAAGTGGCTTGACTTCTTGAATGAAGCAAGTCACTTTGCTTCTCTTGATCCTGTTCATCTGCTTCCTGGTGGTTCCATTGAAGATTTCTCTTGAAAACCTCACAAACCTTAGGAACAACCAAGCATGACAATGATTAGGGTTTTGATTAGTCTCCCCTCTTAGTGTTACCTTTGTGTCTCTCTTGAGTCTTCTCTTCTCATCTCATAATCAGGGACTAAACCCTAAAGGCTTTAAGGCTTTGTGATTAAGTTTATGCCTGCATCCTTCTCTTAGGATGGAGTGTATAACTTTAATCCTAAGTGTTAAACCCTTAAGGTGTTTAACTCCTTTAATCAATTCATATAATAAGTATCAAGACATCACACTTGTAACTTGGGCCTTGCATTAGGGTTCTAATTCTTCCTTAATTGGTTAAGAAGGACTAACCCTAGTGTTAATGGACAAGTCCCCCTCAAGTTGTCTTACAAATCATAAAACTCACTTCATCATCACACCATTAATCTAAAATCCACTTAATCAAAGGCTTGTTTTGTCATGAGTTTAATCCCTAATCATGGATTAAGTTGAGGAGCTTTCCTCAGCTTAAACATTCTCATCTATTATCCTTCTATTAGGATGGTGTAATGAGTCTGTTTAATCCCTGATTATGGCTTAATCTCATTACTCAACACTAAACAAAAACAACAAAAACATCTAAATAATCACAAGTAGGTTAATGATCTTAATCCTACACCAAAGGTGTTTAAGTGTGAGAAGCTGACTTCACACTTAAGGTATTCTCATTACCCCTAATCAGAGGGAAGATGTGATGAGTTTACTAAATCCATTGGTTTAGACTTAAGCTCATTAACTTATGACAAAATCCAAAAACAATAAAAGACCGAAAACTCAAAAACAAACAATAATCGTCTCCTTCGGGATTCTTTTCTCATCATACTCACTCACAAACGAGAACTCGCTTCTTCCGTCTAATGCAAGACAGTTTGCACCTGAGCCAGACAAGGTCTTACACTTGAGCATAGGCAAGTAAGCAGTTCATAAGTCAATTCATCTTTCAGTCTCTTTGGGTCGAACTACGGTGTTCTGACTTCCTCATTGCACGAGAGGATACGTAGGCATAACTTAACAGTTATCGAACAAAAGTCTCTGTATATTCCCCCTCTTTCTAGCCTCATTCTTTAGCCTCATGATCTTGAGCATTTCACTCTTATTCTCACACTGACACTTCCATACTTCACATCACTTATACACTTTACACTGACACCTGTACATTCTTTTCCAGCTATTTTATACACAGATTGCACTGACACTACCCCTTTAAAACACAAATCTTTTAAGCGTGGATCCCGTCGAGTACGACGGACAATCTGGGTGCTAATACCTTCCCAGGTTGTAACCAACCCCCTTTCTCAGTCTCTCTGGTTCGCAACCGTCTTATCCATGTCTTTCTAGGCCTATGCAGCATTGCCTTTCCTCCGGGATAAAAATGCCTAGCTGGCGACTCTTTTCATCTCCAGTGAGTTCACGGCTGTGTGTTCTCATTGTCCCTCTCGCCGACCGTTCGCGTCTGTACCTTTATCTGGGCCTAGTCCCACTTATCGGGAGCGACAACCATATACCACTCTTCAGGGAACACTATGGAGATATACTTGATATGGTTATGGATCTGGACCCTTCACAGAGAAGCCTGATCCATACTTGCCTTCAATTTTATGATTCCCCACTGGGATGTTTCACCTTTCGGGACTTTCAGCTGGGCCCCTTATTGGAAGAATACTCATCATTGGTTGGTATCCCTATCAGGGGTGGAATCCCTTTCAACCCTGAGATGGTCTTTCCTGGTAATGAAGAAGTAGCAAAGGCTTTGCATCTGGAATCAGTTCTGATAGGGCAGCATATGACTTCTAAGGCTGGAATCCCTGGTTTGCATCTGGATTTCTTGATCTCTCAAGCTGCCCTGAAAGCTTCTTTGGGAGAGTGGAAAGCAGTCTGTGCTTTGCTGGCCCTGAGCATATATGGGATTATATTATTTGCAGATGAGCCTCGATTCATTAGCAAGAATGCAGTCCATCTTTTCATCCTGAAGAACCCAGTGCCCACTTTGTTGGGAGATCTCTACTATTCAGTGCACCAAAGGAATGAAAAGCAGAGGGGAAGATTAGTGAGGTGTTGTGCCCCTTTGTTCCATACTTGGCTTCTCAGGCATCTGCCCAAGACAGATGCATTTTTGAATCCTCATCAGCAGAGAAACTGGGCTAGAAGACTCACTGCTCTAACTTCAGCCGACATCAGGTGGTGCACTCAAAGCACAAAGGGCAGGGATATCATTACCAGTTGCGGGCAGTTTCCCAATGTACCACTGATAGGAGTTAAGGGTTGCATTAATTACAACCCTTTGCTATTCAAAAGACAACTGGGCTATGCATTGGTCCACACTCCTAGGGCACAAGACTTGACTGAAGCTCTCTACTGTGAGAACAAGCTTAATCTGGTTATTGTCAGGCAAGCAGCATGGGCCTGGGACAATATTCAAACTAAGGGAGTAACCATTCTGGGGAAGTGCAACAATGTGGCATCAGCACAATACTATGAATGGTCTCATGCCAGAGCTCAGATTTCTGGGATGCCTTTCACCATCGAGGACACACCCGGACCCTCTACCATACAAAATCCAGCAGCAACTGTCAGCCTGGAAGAAATTGAGAAACTGAAGAAAAGAAATGAGAAGCTGACTCAGGCTCTACAGAAGACCCTCTGGGAGAGGAGTGATGGTAGTATGGATATTGAGAGGTTAGAGAAGCTGAAAGTGGAGCATTTAGCCAGAATTGAGAAGTCTGAGGATTACATCAAGAAGTCTAGGGCTGGAGAACAAATTCTGAAGAATGCTTGCAAGGAAGCCCAGTTCCAGAAAGCCAGGACTGACTTGTATCTGAAAGAGAGTCAAGCTAGGTGGGTCAGGATCACCGAAGCTCGTACTCTGGAAGATAAGAGGGTCCAAGACAAGATAGAGCAGCTGGAAGCTAGTGCAAAAAGGCAACAGGAAGCCCTGGCAGTAGCCCAGGGAGAGATATCAGAGCTGAAGATCAAAGCTGGAGTAAAGAGGTCAAAGGATCAAGGTCAACACAAGAAGCTAACTGCAGCTGTTACTACCCGGAACCTCCTTATCAGGAATCTCACGGAGCGTCCAACTGATCCTGTGACCGAAGCACTTCTCAAGGAAGTTCGGGAGGATGAGTTTGGTCTTGGTGTTTGACCATTTGCTTGTTGTTACTTTCATTCCATGTACTTTTATTTTCTTGTAATGTATTTTGACCCCTCAGAGGGCTTGTATTTGTAAACAGACTGTGTACCATTTGCCTTTTGTAATATATGTATCAGTTTGTTCCATCCAAGTTTACTTCAAAAGCCACATCAACAGCATCTTCAAGGGTCTGGAAGGGTCAAAACTGAATACCAAGCCGGATACCTTGAGAACAAATAAGCATACTGCATTGCATGCTAACCATTTGTTTGTTTTGTAGGTTTTTGTTTTATTGTTGCTAACTCTGTTACGGTGTCCAGGAACTATTGCTCGACGCCGGGTATTTCCCCTCAACCGTCCGCACCGATACCCAACCCGTAACAACCTTCCGGGCATACAAATGGATCAGGTACAACAGGACCTTGCAGAGGTCAGAAACCAAATGACAAACGAAAGATTGGAAATGAGAACCCAGATGACGCAATTTATGGAAGTGATGAACAATATGGCTCAGAGCCAAGAAAGATTGAGAGCAATGGTGGAAAGGCAGAATCAAGAAATTCCCCATATAGGGACTGCTGGCACAAGCAACAGTGAGAGGGTCCAACCTCATGTCAATCCCCCTGTATTTGGCCCCCACCTTCATCCAGAGGTCAATATTCCTGCTAATGTTCAAGGGACTTCCACTGCAGGCAGGGTACTGCAAGAAGACCCCCAGGAGGATCAGTTCACAGTAATGGGTGCTGGGGAGGAAGCTTATGACAGAAGGCTGGATGAGATATCTGAGAAATTAAGATCCTTAGAGTCTCAAAACTCTTTGGGCTTTGATGTTATGGACATGGGCTTGGTAGACGGGGTCAGGATTCCCCATAAGTTCAAGCCTCCTTGTTTTGAAAAATACAACGGGACTTCATGCCCTCGAACCCATTTACAATCATTTCTGGGGAGGTTGAAGGCCTACACCATGGACGAGAAGCTCTGGATGTTCTATTTTGAAGACAGTTTGACAGGAGCTTCAAGAGAATGGTACTCTCATCTGACAAGAGCAACTATCAGGTGTTGGAAGGACCTGGCAGAGGCCTTCATTAGACAATATCAGTACAATTTGGATATGGCACCCAACAGGACCCTCCTGATGGGGATGTCTCAGTCATCCAGGGAAAGTTTCCGCGAATACACCCAGAGGTGGAGACAGCTTGCTGCTGCTGTCCAACCACCTATGTCAGAGAGGGAGATGGCAGATATGTTTATGAACACCCTCCAAGGAACATACATTGACAGGCTAGCTGCTTTCTCTTCCACCAGCTTTGCAGATGTTTTCATAGCTGGAGAGAGAATTGAGAGCCTGTTAAAGATGGGCAAGATTTCTGACAACGGTGCCAGCTCATCCAGCCACACAAGAAAGCCTTTTGTAGGCCCGAGAAGAACTGGCGAGACCAATGCTATCCATGCTAACAGGGGCAGACCCCAATATGTTCATAGGTCTGTGGCAGCAGTCACCATTCCCGCTCCAGCTCATCCACAGCCAGCTTATCAACCTCCGCAACAGAATTATCAGCAACAACCTCAGTACCATCAACAAGCTCAGTATCCTCCTCAGAGAAACTACAACAACACCAACAGCAACAATCAGCAAAGACCATTCCAACAGAGACCTTCTCAGGCCAATAGGATAATCGATCCGATCCCTATGCCATATGCCACACTACTGTCACAACTCCTGAAACTCAACCTGGTGGAGCTAAGGACGTTGGCACCTCCGGATCCTAACAGTCTGCCCAGAAATTACGACTCCAACGCCAAATGTGCTTTTCATTCAAATGCACCTGGTCATAGTACAGAAAAGTGCAGAGCTTTGCACATGAAGGTACAGGACCTGGTAGACTCTAAAGCTCTAAACTTTGCACCACCACCAAATGTTAACAAGAACCCTATGCCGAACCACGGAGGTCCCAGAATCAATGCTATTGAAGAAGATAAGCCGTCTTACTTGATAACCAGTGTGGGGCAGATTCGGACACCGTTGGTAGAGATTAAGGCTCAACTCCTCGAATGTCAAATGTTCCCGGGGTGTGAGTTAGGGTGTGCTTACTGCAACATTTCAGTGAATGGTTGTGATAACTTGAGGGATGGCATAGATGGTCTCATCCAGAGTGGCCTGCTTCAAATTACAACGTCAATTCCAACAAATCCAGCAACCCCATCAGCAACAATTCCAGTACCTCCTACAACTGCAACAACCATTGTTCCCGACAACTCTTCGGCTTCATCAACAAATGTCCCATCTGTCATTTCAACTGACCAAATATCAGCAAACATTCCTTCTACAACTTCAGCACCACTTCATTTTGAATCTCCTACAACAACAACACCCATCCTTCCAACAATGTCTCCTACAACATCAGCAACAAACCATGAAGATGTCTCAACAGTTACGATTTATTACGATCCAGAAAGTGATTCTACCTACAACTCACAAAGTGCTACTCCCGTCAGAGCACCAGTCACAATATATTATGATCTACAGACTATCACAATTCCTTCCGCAGCTGCAATCAGCCCGGTCACTATCACAGTGCCTGGGCCAGTACCTTATGAAAGCAGTAATGCCATCCCTTGGCATTACGGCTCTGATCTATACTGCGAAGGACAGAAAATCACTTTTGAATCATCAACTCCTGCACCACAAATAGACAATGTGGGAGGAGGCGGAGGCTTCACTCGAAGCGGACGTCTCTTTGCTCCACAAATTCAAAGACCCACTGCCGAAGCAGAAGCTGCTGCCAAGGCAAAAGGGAAAAGCTTGGTGCAGGAGGAGCAGATTGTTAAAGAAGCTTTGAAAACACCCTTTGATCAAGAAGTTGATGAGTTCATGCGAATCATCAAGAAGAGTGATTACAAAATAGTGGATCAGCTTCACCAGACGCCTTCCAAGATCTCTATTCTATCATTGCTTATGTGCTCCGAAGCTCATCGGAACGCACTACTAAAAGTCTTGCACGCAGCTTATGTGCCTGAAGAGATCACAGTCAATCAGTTGGAAGCTGTGGTTGGAAATGTTAATGCTAGTCACGGACTAGGGTTCACCAACACTGATTTGACTTCGGAAGGCCGCAATCACAACAAGGCCTTGCACATTACCATGGAATGTAAAGGTGCAGTTCTTTCCCATGTGCTGGTAGACACAGGATCATCCCTCAATGTCTTACCTAAAAAGGCTCTTGTGAAGCTGGAATATGAAGGATTGGCATTGCGACCCAGTAACTTAGTAATAAGAGCTTTTGACGGCTCTAAGAGATCAGTTCTGGGGGAAATTGAGTTGCCTATAACGAATGGCCCACAAACTTTCAAAACAACCTTCTACGTGATGGATATACAGCCTGCCTACAGCAGTCTATTGGGTAGGCCATGGATTCAGGCCGCTGGCGCCGTGACCTCAACCCTTCACCAGAAGTTAAAATTCGAGTGGGAAGGTCAAGTCGTTACTATCTGTGGAGAGGAGAATATATTTGTTAGCCATCTGGCTACTTACAAATACATTGAGATGGATGGGGAGATCCACGAAACAATGAGTCAAGGGTTTGAAGCCTTGAACATAAATGAAGCATCTTCTGTGCCTGGAACCTCAATGACATCTTATCAACAAGCCCGGAAGGTTTTTGAAGAAGGAAATGCCCAAGGCTGGGGCAAATTGCTACCTGTGGAGAAGAAAGAGGATAGATTTGGGTTGGGTTACAAACCAACTCAACAAGATCAAGCAGAGGCTGCTAAGAAGCCCAAATTTGTTAGTGGGGGGATGCTCACCCCCGATGCTGTCAACAACTTGGAAGATGAGTCGGAAGAGGAGCGCAACCTGGAAAGATGGATTCGTCCAAAGATCCCGGGGAGCAGTATCTTGAACTGGTCTTCCCAGGAAATTATAAGAGTTACTCTTGCAGAGTAATTATTATTTCCTGTATTTTATAGCATGCATCAAAGTCTTGCATCTTGCCCAAGATGACAAGACTCATTTTGTAATCGGGCCATCTGAAATTTTGTGCAACAAGATTAATCAATGAAATATCAGACATCTTTTTGCAAATGAGTCTTTTCTCTTTTCCGTTCACTGTTTTTTCCATTTTTCTTTTTGTACAAAAAATAAATGGCAGTGTTTTCAAAATGACAACTTTATTTCACTTTTCTAAACAAGATTAAAATCAAATCACTAAAATGAACAAACTGAACCCTTGCAGAGTGTGCCTTCCAGACAACACCGACAACAGCACGGCTATGACTTCGTATGACTTTGACAATCCGATCAATCAAGCTGATGAAGGGGTTGAAGAAGATTACGAGCTTCCTGAAGAGCTAGCCAGATTGTTGAGACAAGAGGAGAAGGTTATTACTCCTCACCAGGAGGAGGTGGAAACGATCAATCTTGGTACAGATGAAGACGTGAAAGAAGTTAAAATCGGGGCCTGCTTACAAGACTCAGTGAAGAGACAACTGATTGACTTGCTGCAAGAGTATGTGGACGTGTTTGCTTGGTCTTATCAAGATATGCCAGGGTTAGACACCGACATTGTTGTGCACAAGCTGCCTTTGAGAGAAGAATGCCCGCCGGTTAAACAGAAACTGCGCCGTACTCGCCCAGACATGGCAATGAAGATCAAAGAAGAGGTACAAAAGCAATGGGACGCCGGGTTCCTTGCTGTGACTAGCTATCCACCGTGGGTTGCTAATATAGTACCTGTGCCTAAGAAAGACGGCAAAGTAAGGATGTGTGTTGACTACCGGGATCTGAACAGAGCTAGCCCGAAAGATGATTTCCCATTACCTCACATTGATGTATTGGTTGATAATACGGCTCAGTTCTCAGTATTCTCCTTCATGGACGGATTTTCAGGATACAATCAGATTAAAATGTCACCTGAAGACATGGAGAAGACAACCTTCATCACACCCTGGGGCACATTCTGTTACAAGGTAATGCCATTTGGGCTGAAGAATGCTGGTGCAACATATCAACGGGCTATGGTGACATTATTCCACGATATGATCCATAAGGAAATCGAGTGTTATGTGGATGATATGATCGCCAAGTCCCTCACTGAAGAAGACCACCTGGTAAATCTGCTGAAGCTATTCAAGCGTCTGAGGAAGTACCAATTGAAGTTGAACCCCAACAAGTGCACATTCGGGGTGCGATCCGGTAAGCTGCTGGGTTTTATTGTGAGCGAGAAAGGGATTGAAGTTGACCCTGATAAAGTCAAAGCTATTCAAGAGATGCCTGCACCAAAGACAGAGAAAGAAGTTCGAGGGTTCTTAGGTCGATTGAACTACATTTCACGGTTCATATCTCACCTTACAGCAACCTGTGAACCTTTGTTCAAACTACTAAGGAAAGAGCAAACGGTCAGGTGGAACGAAGACTGCCAGAAGGCTTTTGACAAGATCAAGGAATATTTGCAAGAACCTCCAATCCTCATGCCTCCAGTTGAAGGAAGACCTCTAATCATGTATTTGACAGTATTAGAAGAGTCAATGGGGTGTGTGCTGGGCCAGCATGACGAGTCTGGTCGAAAAGAGTATGCAATATACTACCTAAGCAAAAAGTTTACCGACTGTGAACAACGTTATTCACTGCTCGAGAAAACTTGTTGTGCTTTAGCGTGGGCTGCTCGCCGACTGAGGCAGTATATGCTGACCCACACTACCTTGCTGATCTCAAAGATGGACCCTGTTAAGTACATATTCGAGAAGCCAGCGCTTACCGGACGGGTTGCAAGATGGCAGATGATCCTCACAGAATATGACATCCAATACACGTCTCAGAAAGCCATCAAGGGCAGTGTATTGTCTGAATATCTTGCTGAGCAACCCATTGATGATTACCAGCCTATGAGGTTTGACTTCCCTGATGAAGACATCATGTTCATAAAAGCAAAAGATCATGAAGAGCCTGTTCACACTGAAGGGCCCAACCCGGAAGAAGAATGGACTATGATGTTTGATGGGGCTGTTAACATGAATGGTCGTGGTGTTGGTGCAGTACTCATTACACCTAAAGGAGTTCACATGCCTTTCTCGGCAAAACTCACTTTCAACTGCACTAACAACGAAGCTGAATACGAAGCTTGCATTATGGGTCTTGAGGAAGATATTGACCTTAAGATCAAGACATTGACCGTGTTCGGAGATTCAGCTCTGGTAATCAATCAGACCAACGGCAGATGGTACACCCACCAGGATCATCTGATACCTTACAGGGATTATACAAGGAGGTTATTGACTTTCTTTACAACGGTCAAGCTTGAGTATATCCCTCGGGACGAGAATCAGTTCGCAGATGCTCTGGCTACCATCTCTTCAATGATCAAAGTTCAAGCTGCCAACTTTGTACCTCAAATTTCAGTATCCAGACTCGATAGACCAGCATATGTATTTGCAGCAGATATTGTCAAAGATAATAAGCCTTGGTTCCATGACATTAAGTGCTTCTTGGAGGATCAAACATACCCACCTGGGGCATCTTCCAATGATACGAAGACTTTGAGAAGGCTTGCTAGTAGTTTCTTCCTGAACACTGATGGGTCTTTGTACAAAAGGAACTTTGATATGGTACTCCTCAGATGTGTTGATAAGACAGAAGCAGACTTGTTAATGCATGAAGTGCACGAAGGATCCTTTGGTACCCATGCTGGAGGGCATGCCATGGCTAAGAAGTTGTTAAGATCAGGCTATTACTGGATCACAATGGATGCAGACTGTTGTGCCTACGCCAGAAAATGCCATAAATGCCAGATTTATGCGGATAAGGTGCATGTGCCTCCCAATCCTTTGAATGTGATGTCTTCACCCTGGCCCTTTGCTATGTGGGGCATTGACATGATTGGCAAGATTGAACCGACTGCTTCGAATGGCCACAGATTCATCCTGGTTGCCATTGACTATTTCACCAAGTGGGTCGAAGCAGCTTCCTATGCCAATGTTACAAGACAAGTGGTAGCCAGATTTCTAAAGAGAGATATCATCTGTCGATACGGAGTTCCCGAGCGAATCATAACTGATAATGGTTCCAATTTAAACAACAAGATGATGGCTGAACTGTGCCGGGACTTCAAGATCCAACATCACAATTCTTCTCCTTACAGGCCAAAGATGAATGGCGCTGTTGAGGCAGCAAATAAAAATATCAAGAAGATTGTGCAGAAGATGGTAGTCACTTACAAAAACTGGCATGAAATGCTGCCGTTTGCCTTGCATGGGTACCGCACGTCAATCAGAACATCCACTGGGGCAACACCGTATCAACTTGTGTATGGTATGGAAGCAGTCCTACCTGTCGAAGTTGAATTACCTTCCCTACGGGTATTAATGGATGTTAAACTGAGTGAAGCAGAATGGGTTCGGGCCCGACACGAACAACTGAGTCTGATTGAAGAGAAAAGATTGGCTGCAATCTGTCATGGGCAGTTATATCAGAAGAGAATGAAGAAGGCCTTCGATCAGAAAGTCAGGCACCGAGAGTACCAAGTAGGAGATCTTGTGCTGAAAAGAATCCTCCCTCCTCATACAGACCACAGGGGCAAGTGGACTCCAAATTATGAAGGACCATTTGTAGTAAAGAAAGTTTTCTCTGGTGGAACACTGGTGCTCAGCACTATGGATGGTGAAGACTTCCCGTCCCCTGTGAATTCAGATGTAGTTAAAAAATACTTCGCATGAAAAATGACCCGCTGGACACAAAAACAGAATATAAGTCCAGGCAAAAATAGGGCATCCCGGCGAGTCAAAAACAGAATAGAAGACTCGGGAAAAAATAAGGGAAAAAAAACAAAAAATGTACACCCGCTGAGTTGAAAAGCCGCATTGGACAGCTCAGGCAAAAATGGGTATCCCGATGGGTTGAAAACCCAAAAGGGCGATCCATGCAAAATAAGGGAATAAGCGAACAACTGCATTCTGAATTCGTCTGTATCGTTTACAACTTGGTAAGCTTCGAAAGGATCAAGCTTCAATCAGAATCAGCCTTCCTCAGAAAGCAAGATGAGGAGAACGTCAAAAGTCATACGAGTCATAGCAAGGGGAAGCTCCTTAAAGCGTCGTCAACATTGCCAACATTTTGTTTCTCAATTTGTAACAATCTCCTCATTTCAGGGGATTTGTTCCTTTGACTGTATCTCGCCAATTCAGGGCATATGAATTAATAAAATCAGATTTTCAGTCATGTCTCATCTTGTACATTTTTATTTTGCAAAAAATGTCTGATGTCTTAAAAGAAAGAATCCAATTGCATAAGTACAGATGCTTATCTTCAAAAGTACAAACACATGCTTGCAGGAAATATACTTACTCTCAGAAGTGTCTAACTCCTATGACGGAATCCGGTAAGGGATACCTCGGGATTACTTGTGCGTTTCTCTATCTTTTCAGGATTGCAGGTATCCAGAAAGCAACTTGGGGCATGAAGGCTTCACTCCGACAAGCTGACAAATCGACACTCAGCCTTGGCACCCAAAGTGCCTGGTCCCCAGCTGAGTTGCCACTTGTCACTTCTCCCCATCAGAGTTGCCAGGCATCACTTCTCCAACAGGGCAGTACCAGAAGACACCCACATCCCCGGCTGAGTCAGAATCCTCCTCAACGGAATCTTAAGGGAGATCTTTCGGTGATCCCTCTTTCTCCCCAGCCGAGTTGCCATCCTCAGCCAAATACAAAAGTCAAAGAACCATCTCCCCACAGAGCTCCAGCCTCTATCCAGAAGAGCAACGCACGGAGGGATCACAACAGAGCGACGAAAGCTTCTGCAAACCCCAGCTGGGTCTCTCATTACTGAGACAGGTCTATCAGTGACCTGAATCCCCAAGCAATAGAATCTCATCAGATCTATCAAATGACCTCATCCCCAGCTGGGATGTCCACTTCAAACAAATCGACCCAAAATATTCGCAGCAATGGGATCCGAATCCCGGATCGGTATCTTTGCATAATCATAGCATTTCGCATTGTATTCACCCCACAAAGCGTAGCATTCCGTCTTAATACGGAGCATTACGGCAAAAAATCAAACATATAGCATAATCATAAGCCGTGTTTTGAATCAAACACTTGTAAATAACAATCCATCAAAATCCCCAGCGGAGATTCCCCAGCAAAAAAAACAGTTGCCTCACATTCCCGAGCACCAGTGCATACTCTCTTTGGCACCCGTCCGTGTCAGTACTCCCCAGTAAAGTCGCTTGAACACTCTGAATTACAGATACTTTTGACACCCGTCCGTGTCATATCCCCAACAGAAATCCAAAGACGTCCTCTTTGCACTCACAGATACTTGTATATATAATTTTCTTGACACCCATCCGTGTCATATCCCCAGCGCAGTCGCCTACACTCTGTACATCATATACTTGTTTATACTTCTCTTTTTGGCACTCGTCCGTGTCACTCTCCCCGGCAGTTAAACACTCATCTATACACCACTCATACTTATACAGATACTCGTTCGTATCTTATATACCACTCAAATCCCCTCAGAGTCAACACTAGTCCGTGTTCTTTGTTAACCAGATGGTACTCGTCCGTACCATCATCTCAGAACATGCGTCAAGGGTTTGTTTCTACATGATACTCGTCTGTATCATAATCTTAAGGATGCTCGTCCGCATCTTTAATCCATACACTGTGTCAAACACTTTTGTCTTCTTGAATATGGATACTCGCCTGTGTCTACTATTCCCCAGAAGGGTCCCCTCAGATTCAACACTCATCCGTGTTCTCTGTTAACCAGTTGATACTCGTCCGTATCATCATCTTTGAACATGTGTCAATTTTTGTTTCTACCCGATACTCGTCCGTATCATAGTCTTAAGGATGCTCGTCCGCATATTTAGTCTATACACAAACATCTAAACACTTATACCTTTTGTTTCTTGGATGTAAACACTCGTCCGTGTTTAATATTCCCTAGTAAATCGCCAGCAAAGCAATTTCTTTTTATCTGACATTCGTCCTGTGTCATGATAAACCCTGAGAGCAGCCGTACCCTGCTAGGTGGTCGTCCTCCACCTCTTGATGATTGTCCTTCATCATGCTCATCCGATGGCCGTCCCCATCATTGATCTTCTATCCGACATTCGTCCTATGTCGGGATATTTAGCAGCCGTCCCCTGCTAGGTGGTCGTCCTCCACCTTTTGATGATCGTCCTTCATCATTTTATCCGATGGCCGTCCCCATTGTTGATTTTGGTTATCTGACATTCGTCCTATGTCATGACAAACCTTGAGAGCAGCCGTCCCCTGCTAGGTGGTCGTCCTCCACCTCTTGATGATCGTCCTTCATCATGCTCGTCCGATGGCCGTCCCCATCGTTGACCTTTTATCCGGCATTCGTCCTATGTCGCGATATTTTCGGCAGCCGTACCCTGCCAGGTGGTCGTCCTCCACCTTAGATGATCGTCCCTCATCTTATCCCCAACAGAGCAGCCGTCCCCTGCTAGGTGATCGTCCTTCACCTTTGATGACCGTACCTCATCATCTGTTTATTTCATTTATTCTTTAACCCGATGGCCGTCCCCGTCGTGGTCCCTTTTCTTTTTAGCCCGATGGCCGTCCCCATCGTTGGTTACTTTACTTTATGGACTTGATGGCCGTCCCCGTCATGTTTCATTAATCCCCAGAGAATTTTACAGCTTTATGAACTTGATGGCCGTCCCCATCATAATTCTTTTACCCCCAGCATGTCGGCCGTCCCCGTCATTGCTTTATTTTCCGCACTTTTCCCAGCATGTCGGCCGTCCCCGTCATTGCTCTTTACCCAGCAGTCGTCCTCTGCTCGACGGTCGTTCTCCATCGCCTACACTTTACAATATACTTTATTTTCTTTTACAATCTATATCCCTTTTCTTCTTCATTCTGTGAGTGCAAATTTTGGACTGTCTTTGGTATTCAATCACAAGTTATCTTGTTGGCCTGTTAAGCCGTTGCTTACAACCTGCACAGCTAACTCATGTTTGAATAGGGGCAGCTGTAAACACCCCAAATTTGCCCTCACCCATTCATACCATTGCTTGTGATCATTTCATATGCATAAACACAATCATAACATCTCATACCACAATTTTGAGTCTTTGCATTGGTTCTAAGTCATCTGCATCTAGGGTTTGTGATCTGAGCAATCCAAGAGCCAATTGAGCCACTCCAAAGATCAGCCATCACTTCAAAGGGGTCTATGTATATTCAAGTATCATATTATATCCTCTCAAAGTCAAGAATGCCAAAGAATCACAAGAACTGGGATTGGTATGGATGCAGAGCCAGGCTTAACTGCACAGTTGACCTAAAATTAGGGTTTTGGTTTCAGAGGCCATAACTCCAAATTTTTTGGTCATTCTTGTTTCCTTTGGTCTCTATATGGTATGGGGAGTATTCATATCAATTTTCATGAAGAAATTCCATGGGGAAATCATCTGATCAAGAGTTGACTTTTCAGACAAGTCAGTGCAAAATCAGGGCATCTGAGGCCCCCAATGACCCAACCAAGGGGTGATCTTCATCATTTTTGAGTGTATATGATCTTTATTTGATCATGGAAGAAGGTTGAGGTTCATAAAATTCAAGAATTTGAAGTTTTTGCACAGTTGACTTTTTAGGGCATGGTTGACTTTTAAGGAAATGTCATTTTATGCAACTTTTTCAACCCTTACTTTTTGATTCAAAAATGCTTCAAATGGAAAAACTTTGGTCATGGAAGTTGTAGATTAGATCTTTCCCTTTTCAAAAAGTACAAGAACATGACCTAATTCATTTTGGATCAAAAGTTATGGTGTGTCAAAGTTGGCAAAAATCACTAATTTTCAAGTTATGCCCCAAATGGAAAACTTGCAAAAACTTTGTACCAAGGCATTTGTGACTTCTAGTTCATATCAAACCAATGTGCAAGCATTACACAAGTTCTAAAAATAAGATTTGAACCAAAAGATCACATGTTCATGGTTTGCCAAGCAAGATATTTTCATGAAGTTTCAAAAGCAAGCAAGTTGCAAAACCATCATAACACTTCCATCCACTTGCTGCCTATGTTGCTGGACCAGCCCTAGCCTTTCCCCTCATGTTGCTGCGCAGCCCACACCCCTTGTACCAAGCTAGAACTTGACCCATGCTTTCTCTTACATAAAGTTGACAATTTGCAAAAAGCACCATACCAATCAATAAAGGGCAGGTCACATCATCTGACCAATAAGATTTGTTTATGTGGATCAAATGCTAGCTAAACACAACAAGAAGCAAGGCTGAAGCTCACCAGAACTCACCATTCACAAACTCTCTCCAACTTGCATTTTCCTTCGAATCTGATTCCACAAGCCACAAACATTCAAACAAGTTTCACCAGCCTTCTCACCATGCTTCACTGAATCCAAACCAACAAGACATAAGCCTGAAACCAGCAAGAACTCAACTTCCCCATTTTTCACTCTCAAAGCCAAAGCCTTCGAAACTCTTCATGCAGGCCGCAAACACTTGAACAAACTTCACAAACCTTCTCAAATCATCATCCTGATCACAAAGAACCCCTCACCCTTGCCTGAAACTGCCTGGATCACAAACACGACTCCCACCTGAGCTTGAACAGAACTTGTTCAAACTCTCCAACCAGCCAACATAAACTCCCCCTAAGCATTCAGGCATCATCAGGGGATCAAGTGGAGTGGATTGCATCAAGAGGAGAGGTCAGAAAGTTACAGGATTGAAAGCTTCGAAACTCAGGTAGCTCAAGAACATTTTTTCCAGAAATCATTTTTTAAGTTCTTAAGTTGTTATTCATGCTTCCCTGATCATAAATATGTCCTTAGTTTTGGAAATGGTGGAGAGATGAGAGTTTAATCAGTCTCTGAAACTTTTTGCCCTAGATTTTGTTTGCTTCGATTCAGCCATTCTAGGAAAGATAAATTTGTTTTGATTGGGGGTTTTGGTTCGTGAGTAAGTGGGGATCATTCCTGTGTTTTTAGAATTCATTTTAGATGCGTATGGAGTGAGATTGGGTTTTGAGGTGAACGGAGAAGATGACCGGAACACTGTTCCGGTCATCTGAAAGTGATTAACGGCAGGATTAAGGCATAATCATTAATTAGCTGAGTTTGAATGCTGGCCGGGGGATCTGGCGCCAAGTCAATGCGCGCGTGTTTCAGTTTGAATGAGGACCATTGGATTGGTTGACTTTTCTTTTTTCAGTTTAAATATCATTTTAATTTCATATTAATTCATTTGTTTTATACAATTTATTAAAAATAGCAAAAAGGCTTTAAAAATTATGAAATTTTTTACCAAGAGTTTCATTAATTTTTAAGACGCAAAAATATTTTTATTTTCATTTTTAGCATTAAAAAAATATTTTTAAATATTTAAAAGTTTATTTTTAATTGATTAATGAAAATTAATTTATTAAAAATAATTTTAGGTATTTAAAAATCACCAAAAAATTCATGAAATGTTCTAAGACATTTAGAAACATTGTCCAACCCTCAAACCAAATTTCTTTTTTGATCTTGATGCATTTTGAGAATTTTTCATTGAATTAAAATCATTTTTATGCATTATTTTGATCCAAACTTCAAAAAATCATTTCTGCCTAACCCTAAAGAGTTGGACTTTGATTCTTTTTGCATTGCATTGTGATTTGCATGTAGTTTGTAAGATTAAATGGCCATGATTTGATCTTTCATTTTCAATTTGTTTGGTAATTTTCTTGTTAAGGAACCCTAAAACCCTAGAAAACTTAGGAAAATCATATCTTGAATTTGGTTAGGAGTTGAAACCTCTCCTTTGGGCATTGAGTTAGTATAGGATTAGGGATCCTTTGAGTGCATTTTCAATTTTTTTGTAATGATGTTTGCTTCTGATTTTGGTTTGTGTTTGTTGCTTTGTACATAAACCCTAATTTGGGCTTCCATATGCATCCATCTTGCATCTTCTTGCATAACTTGACTTGCCATGACATTCCATGCCTCCATTTGATTCATTGAACATCATAAGACATATTGAAAGCATGTTTGATCATTGCATCTTGCATTTGTCATGTTGTATGCCATGTGCATTCCATAACTTTTCATGTATGTTCTTGGTTCTTAACTTGCTTCATTTGCATCCATGGACTTGTATGATCATCCACATGTTTTGTTTCTGGTTTGTAACATCACATAGCATCATTAACATCACATATATGCTTCTGGTTTTGGTTTGCATCATGTCATCCCATCCCATTTTGCATTGCATTGCATTTCTTTTCTAACCTTTCAGGTGGTAAGTGATTTTGAGAAGTGAATTTGCCTTCACTTCTCATACTTTCTTCTCATCTCTCTCTTGCATCCTTGCTGCATTTTGATATGTGTTTGAGATTGAGCTTGCTCATTCTTCTTCTTCTCACTTTCTTTCTTCAAGTGACTTGACTTCTTAAATGAAGCAAGTTACTTTGCTTCTCTTGATCCTTTCATCTGCTTCCTGGTGGTTCCTTTGAAGATTGCTCTTGTAAACCTCACAAACCATAGGAACAACCAAGCATGACAATGATTAGGGTTTTGATTAGTCCCCCTTTTAGTTTTCACCTTTGTGTCTCTTTGAGTCTTCTCTTCTCACCTCATAATCAGGAACTAAACCCTAAAGGCTTTAAGGCTTTGTGATTAAGCTTATGCCTGCATCCTTCTCTTAGGATGGAGTGTATAAATTTAATCCTAAGTGTTAAACCCTTAATGTGTTTAAATCTCTTAATCAATCCACTTAATGAGTATCAAGACATCACACTTGTAACTTGGGCCTTGCATTAGGGTTCTAATTCTTCCTTAACTGGTTAAGAAGGACTAACCCTAGTGTTAATGGACAAGTCCCCCTCAAGTTGTCTTACAAACCCTAAAATTCACTTCATCATCATATCATTAAATAAAACCCATCTAATAAAGGCTTGTTTTGTCATGAGTTTAATCCCTAATCATGGATTAAGTTGAGGAGCTTTCCTCAGCTTAAACATTCTCATCTATTATCCTTCTATTAGGATGGTGTAATGAGTTTGTTTAATCCTTGATTATGGCTTAACCTCATTACTTAACACCAAACAAAAACACCAAAAACATCTAAATAATCACAAGTAGGTTAATGATCTTGATCCTACACCAAAGGTGATTAAGTGTGAGAATCTGACTTCACACTTAAGGTACTCTCATTACCCCTAATCAGAGGGAAGATGTGATGAGTTTACTAAATCCATTGGTTTAGGCTTAAGCTCATTAACTTATGACAAACTTTCAAAAGCAATAAAAGACTGAAAACTCAAAAACAAACAATAATCGTCTCCTCCGGGATTCTTTTCTCATCTCATTCACTCATAAACGAGAACTTGCTTCTTCCGTCTAATGCAAGACAGTTAGCACCTGAGCTAGACAGGTCATACACTTGAGCATAGGCAAGTAAGCAGTTCATCAGTCATTTTCCTTTCAGTCTCTTTGGGTCGAACTACGGTGTTCTGACTTCCTCATTGCACTAGAGGATACGTAGGCATAACTTAACAGTTATCGAACAAAAAGTCTCTGTACATCCCCCCTCCTTCTAGCATTATTCTTTAAGCCTCATGATCTTGAGCATTTCATTCCTGTCCTTACACTGACACTGTATATATTACACTTCACACTTCTTACACTGACACCTGTACATTCTTTTCCAGCTATTTTACACACAAATTGCACTGACACTACCCCTTTAAAACACAAATCTTTTAAGCGTGGATCCCGTCAAGTACGACGGACAATCTGGGTGCTAATACCTTCCCAGGTTGTAACCAACCCCCTTTCTCAGTCTCTCTGGTTCGCAACCGTCTTATCCATCTTTTTCTAGGCCCATGCAGCATTGCCTTTCCTCCGGGATAAAAATGCCTAGCTGGCGACTCTATTCATCTCCAGTGAGTTCACTGCTGTGTGTTCTCATTGTTCCTTTCGCCGACCGTTCGCGTCTGTACCTTTATCTGGGCCACCCCCATTTATCGGGAGCGACAGCTTGGCGACTCTGCTGGGGACCCTTATACTGCAACCAGGGCTTCTGGTTCTTTTTGTGGGTTCCTCCTAGCGTTTGATTGATTTGTGTTTACTGGGGTGTTATGTGTTATTTGTGTTTGTATATTTGTATTTATGTTTGCCTTATGTACAGTTGTTTTACTGCTTCCTTTGTAGCTTTGCATTATATCATACTGTCATACTGTGCTGCTGGCTGGATCTATTTGTTTGCTTTGGTGGGTGGGTGTTCTATTGAGAGTTGAGGTCCTATACCTGGGACCTGAGTTACACCTAGGCTAGAGTGGTTCATATTCTTTCCCATTCCCTCTCGGTCTGGTGCGGGAATATGAAACACGGTTCAGATATGGGTTTCTTCTTGAGAACTCTGTGTTGCAAATTTCCTGCAATGCTAGGGCTATCTGGGAAGCCTGCTAAGTCTGGATGACCTTTAGTATTGACCTTCAGAAACTGAGGTGAATTATAGGAGGAACTTTTATGGTTATTGTAAACACTGTACCTCCGGGTTAGAAGTGTTTACACTTCTCATAACTGATCCAAGTCTGAGGATCCTTGTTTTAGAACACCACCTGTGAGGGGGTTGGGATGTTTACAGGTTTGCAGGTACCCTTGACCTCAGCATACCCTGTTACTTTGATTTGATTAAGAATACTCCATGTTGGAACAGTTCTTGTGAATCTAGACCCTGGACATGTGACTCTTTATTAGAGTCCCCCACCTTGGTTACTGGACTTTTGAACCTCCATCTGGATTTGTTGAACATACCTGGACTTATATCAGAGCACTTGATCAGATCCAGCTCAGTCACAAACCCTTGCATATCATTTGCATACATAATCATTGCATCATATTGACATTTGCTTATTTGTGTTTCAGGGTATCCATCTTCATTTGGTTTTGGTTTTGACCCCATCTTCAGTATTGACCCATCTTCATTAGCATCTGCTTCAGCTATCAGCTATCTACTTTAGTCACCTGCACCAGCCAATCAGTGGCCCATTTCTTCAGTGTTATCATCAGCACCTGTCTCTACTCATCCTCAACATCATGGCTCCTAAAAAG
Source organism: Lathyrus aphaca (assembly GCA_963966055.1). Classification (NCBI taxonomy): domain Eukaryota; kingdom Viridiplantae; phylum Streptophyta; class Magnoliopsida; order Fabales; family Fabaceae; genus Lathyrus; species Lathyrus aphaca. The sequence continues at coordinate 303,288,347 of OZ014523.1, read as the reverse complement.
AGCAACATCACCTACCACTTCTTCCAGCCAGAGCTATCTGACATCAGGAGGATTCAGACCCTGATCACTCCAGACCATTGTAAACACCCCAAATTTTCCCTCACCCATTCACACCATGGCTTGTGATCATCTCTTATGCATAAACACAATCATACCACCTCATATCTCATTTTTGATTCACTGCATAGTTTCTAAGTCATCTGCACCTAGGGTTTGTGATCTGAGCAATCCAAGAGCCTCTTGAGCCACTCCAAAGACTACCAATCACTTCAAAGAGGTCTAAGAGTGTTCTTATATCATATTACATCCTCTCAAAGTCAAGAATGCCAAAGAATCACAAGAACTGAGATTGATGTGGATGCAGAGCCAAGTTTGACTGCAGTTGACCTAAAATTAGGGTTTTGGTTTCAGAGGCCATAACTCCAAATTTTTTGGTCATTCCTGTTTCCATTGGTCTCTATATGGTATAGGGAGTATGCATATCAATTTTCATGAAGAAATTCCATGGGGAAGTCATCTGATCAAGGGTTGACTTTTCAGACAAGTCAGTGCAAAATCAGGGCATCTGAGGCCCCCAATGACCCAACCAATGGGTATTCTCCATCATGTTGAGTGTATATGATCTTTATTTGATCATGGAAGAAGGTTGAAGCTCACAAAAATCAAGAATTTGGAGCTTTTGCAAATGTTGACTTTTTGGGCATAGTTGACTTTTCAAGAATGTGTCATTTTAGGTCATTTTTCAAGCCTTGATTCTTGATCCAAAAATGCTTCAAATGGAAAAACTTTGGTCATGAAAGTTGTAGAATACATTTTTCCCTTTTCAAAAAGTACAAGAACATGATCAAATTCTTCTTGGATCAAAAGTTATGGTGTGACAAAGTTGGCTAAAATCATTGATTTTCAAGACATGCCTCAAATGTGAATTTTGCAAAATCATGAACCAATGCCATTTATAGCTTCTAATTAACTTCAAACCATGACACAAACATCACATAAACTCTAAAATTCAGAATTGAACCAAGAATGCTCATGTTTCATTGCTTGTAGAATGAGAAAGTCACATGTGAACCAAAGTTGCACCAACTTGCAAAACTCATGATCACACTCCCTACCACTTGCCACATTGGATGCTGAGCTTTGCTAGCCCTTCCCCTCACCCTTGCTGCGCCAGCCCATGCCTTGTACTAGCCTAGAACCAAGCCATGCTTTCCTTACACAAAAAGTTGACTTTTGGCAAAAGCAAACATCCCAATCACCACAGGCCATGTCACATCCTCTGGCCACTTGGAATTGTTTATTCTTTCCATCTGCTGGCAAAACACATCAAGAAGCAAGGCTGAAACAACACACAACATCACATATACAAACTCACTCCCTTTTGCAAAACTCTTCGAATTTCTCTGCCCAGCTCACAAATATCCAAACTATTTCCACACTTCAACTCACCATGCCTCATTGAGTCCAAAGCATCAAAGAACCAAGCCTGAAACAAGCCATAACACCACTTCACCATTTTCACTCCAACTTGCAGTTTCTTTCGAAACTCACTCCACAGCTCACAAACATCCAAACAAACTTCACAAACCTTCTCCACTCATCATCTGGACCACAAACAACCCTTCACCATTGCCAGAAACAGCCTGAATCACCATTGCCATGTTCAACTGAGCTTGAGCAGAAGTTGTTCAAACTCTTCATCCAGCCAACATAAATTTCTCCTAAGCATTCAAGCATCATCAAGAGGTCATAAGGAGTGGATTTCACCAAAGGAGGAAGTCAGAAACTTGCTGGAGTGAAAGCTTCGAATCTCAGGTAGCTCAAGAACTTTTTTTTCCAGAAATGGATTTTTAAGTTCTAAACTTGTTCTATATGTCTTCCTGATCATGAATATGCCTTTAGTTTTGAAAATGGTGATGAAATGAGAATTTAATTGCTTCCTGAAACTCTGTTGACCTAAAAATTGTTTGGTTCGATTCATGTTTCTGGGGAAAAATAAATGTTGTTTGTGATGGGGTTTTGATTCAGTGGATCATGGGAATCATTTCTGTATGCTTGGTTTTCATTTTTGTTACGTTTTGAGAGAGTTTGGAGATTTTCAGGTGGGCTTCCCACCGGAGAAGACGACCGGAGGTCTTCTCCGGCCACCTGAAAATAATTAGGGCATAATCCAGTCATTAATTTCCATTTGAATGTGGAGCGTAGATTTCCCTTGACCCGTTGACTACCCGCGCGCATGTGTGGCCTGGATCCTCCCAATTAGCCCTAATCCACTTAATTAGATTTAATTAATTATAATTAAACTAATTTAGTCAGAAGCAACCACAGCCCTTGGATAGCGCGCGCGGTCAAACATTTCAAATCCAGGCTCAATCCTGGCCCTCCATCCTGCATACTTCATTTTAAATTCATTTTTATTTCATTTCTTTTTATTTCATTTGTCCAATTTATTTAAAATAGCAAAACTTGTTTAAAAATTATGAAATTTTTTATCCTGAGTTTCATTAATTTTTCAAACACAAAAATTTTTTTATTTTCATTTTTTGCATAAAAAATGTATTTTTAAATATTTAAAAGATTATTTTTAATTGATTAATGGAAATTAATTTATTAAAAATACTTTTAGGTATTTAAAAATCACCAAAAAATTCATGAAATGTTCTAAGACATTTAGAAACATTGTCCAACCTTCAAACCAAATTTCTTTTTTGATCTTGATGCTTTTTGAGAATTTTCTTTTGAATTAAAATCATTTTTGTGCATTATTTTGATCCTAAGTTCAAAAAATCATTTTTGCCTATCTATGAAGAGTTGGACATTGATTCTTCTTGCATTGCATTGTGTTTAGCATGTAGTTTTTGAGATTAAATGGCCATGGTTTGATTCCTCATTTTCAATTTGTTTGACATTTCTTTTGTTTGGAAACCCTAAAAACCCTAATAACTTGTAAAAATCATAGCTTGAGATTGGTTAAGAGTTGAGACCTCCCCTTTGGACATTGGTTTAGTATAAGATTAGGGGTCTTTTGAGTGGCATTTTCCATTTTTTTATCTTAGGGTTTGCTTCTGTTTTTTTGGTTTTTGTTTGATGTTTGGTTCATAAACCCTAATTTGGGGTTTCCATATGCATCCATCTTGCATTCTCTTGCATAGCATGACTTGCCATGACATTTCAAGCATCCATTTGATTCATTTGACATCATAAGCATGTTTGATCATTGCATCATGAATTTGCCATGTTGTATGCCATGTGCACTTCATAACTTTTCATGTATGTCCATGCCTCCTAGCTTGCTTCATTTGCATTCATGAACTTGTATAATCATTTCCATGTGCTGCCTCATGTTTGTAGCATCTCATAGCATCATTATCATCATCAACATGCTTCTGTTTTGGTTTTGCATCATGTCATCTCCTCTCATTTTTCATTGCATTGCATTTCTTTTCTAACATTTCAGGTGGTAAGTGATGTTGAGAAGTGAATTTGCCTTCACTTCTCATAACTTTTCTTTTCATCTCTCTTGCATCCATTGCTGCATTTTTATATGTGTTTGAGTTTGAGCTTGCTCATTCTTGTTCTTCTTACTTTCTTTCTTCAAGTGGCTTGACTTCTTGAATGAAGCAAGTCACTTTGCTTCTCTTGATCCTGTTCATCTGCTTCCTGGTGGTTCCATTGAAGATTTCTCTTGAAAACCTCACAAACCTTAGGAACAACCAAGCATGACAATGATTAGGGTTTTGATTAGTCTCCCCTCTTAGTGTTACCTTTGTGTCTCTCTTGAGTCTTCTCTTCTCATCTCATAATCAGGGACTAAACCCTAAAGGCTTTAAGGCTTTGTGATTAAGTTTATGCCTGCATCCTTCTCTTAGGATGGAGTGTATAACTTTAATCCTAAGTGTTAAACCCTTAAGGTGTTTAACTCCTTTAATCAATTCATATAATAAGTATCAAGACATCACACTTGTAACTTGGGCCTTGCATTAGGGTTCTAATTCTTCCTTAATTGGTTAAGAAGGACTAACCCTAGTGTTAATGGACAAGTCCCCCTCAAGTTGTCTTACAAATCATAAAACTCACTTCATCATCACACCATTAATCTAAAATCCACTTAATCAAAGGCTTGTTTTGTCATGAGTTTAATCCCTAATCATGGATTAAGTTGAGGAGCTTTCCTCAGCTTAAACATTCTCATCTATTATCCTTCTATTAGGATGGTGTAATGAGTCTGTTTAATCCCTGATTATGGCTTAATCTCATTACTCAACACTAAACAAAAACAACAAAAACATCTAAATAATCACAAGTAGGTTAATGATCTTAATCCTACACCAAAGGTGTTTAAGTGTGAGAAGCTGACTTCACACTTAAGGTATTCTCATTACCCCTAATCAGAGGGAAGATGTGATGAGTTTACTAAATCCATTGGTTTAGACTTAAGCTCATTAACTTATGACAAAATCCAAAAACAATAAAAGACCGAAAACTCAAAAACAAACAATAATCGTCTCCTTCGGGATTCTTTTCTCATCATACTCACTCACAAACGAGAACTCGCTTCTTCCGTCTAATGCAAGACAGTTTGCACCTGAGCCAGACAAGGTCTTACACTTGAGCATAGGCAAGTAAGCAGTTCATAAGTCAATTCATCTTTCAGTCTCTTTGGGTCGAACTACGGTGTTCTGACTTCCTCATTGCACGAGAGGATACGTAGGCATAACTTAACAGTTATCGAACAAAAGTCTCTGTATATTCCCCCTCTTTCTAGCCTCATTCTTTAGCCTCATGATCTTGAGCATTTCACTCTTATTCTCACACTGACACTTCCATACTTCACATCACTTATACACTTTACACTGACACCTGTACATTCTTTTCCAGCTATTTTATACACAGATTGCACTGACACTACCCCTTTAAAACACAAATCTTTTAAGCGTGGATCCCGTCGAGTACGACGGACAATCTGGGTGCTAATACCTTCCCAGGTTGTAACCAACCCCCTTTCTCAGTCTCTCTGGTTCGCAACCGTCTTATCCATGTCTTTCTAGGCCTATGCAGCATTGCCTTTCCTCCGGGATAAAAATGCCTAGCTGGCGACTCTTTTCATCTCCAGTGAGTTCACGGCTGTGTGTTCTCATTGTCCCTCTCGCCGACCGTTCGCGTCTGTACCTTTATCTGGGCCTAGTCCCACTTATCGGGAGCGACAACCATATACCACTCTTCAGGGAACACTATGGAGATATACTTGATATGGTTATGGATCTGGACCCTTCACAGAGAAGCCTGATCCATACTTGCCTTCAATTTTATGATTCCCCACTGAGATGTTTCACCTTTCGGGACTTTCAGCTGGGCCCCTTATTGGAAGAATACTCATCATTGGTTGGTATCCCTATCAGGGGTGGAATCCCTTTCAACCCTGAGATGGTCTTTCCTGGTAATGAAGAAGTAGCAAAGGCTTTGCATCTGGAATCAGTTCTGATAGGGCAGCATATGACTTCTAAGGCTGGAATCCCTGGTTTGCATCTGGATTTCTTGATCTCTCAAGCTGCCCTGAAAGCTTCTTTGGGAGAGTGGAAAGCAGTCTGTGCTTTGCTGGCCCTGAGCATATATGGGATTATATTATTTGCAGATGAGCCTCGATTCATTAGCAAGAATGCAGTCCATCTTTTCATCCTGAAGAACCCAGTGCCCACTTTGTTGGGAGATCTCTACTATTCAGTGCACCAAAGGAATGAAAAGCAGAGGGGAAGATTAGTGAGGTGTTGTGCCCCTTTGTTCCATACTTGGCTTCTCAGGCATCTGCCCAAGACAGATGCATTTTTGAATCCTCATCAGCAGAGAAACTGGGCTAGAAGACTCACTGCTCTAACTTCAGCCGACATCAGGTGGTGCACTCAAAGCACAAAGGGCAGGGATATCATTACCAGTTGCGGGCAGTTTCCCAATGTACCACTGATAGGAGTTAAGGGTTGCATTAATTACAACCCTTTGCTATTCAAAAGACAACTGGGCTATGCATTGGTCCACACTCCTAGGGCACAAGACTTGACTGAAGCTCTCTACTGTGAGAACAAGCTTAATCTGGTTATTGTCAGGCAAGCAACATGGGCCTGGGACAATATTCAAACTAAGGGAGTAACCATTCTGGGGAAGTGCAACAATGTGGCATCAGCACAATACTATGAATGGTCTCATGCCAGAGCTCAGATTTCTGGGATGCCTTTCACCATCGAGGACACACCCGGACCCTCTACCATACAAAATCCAGCAGCAACTGTCAGCCTGGAAGAAATTGAGAAACTGAAGAAAAGAAATGAGAAGCTGACTCAGGCTCTACAGAAGACCCTCTGGGAGAGGAGTGATGGTAGTATGGATATTGAGAGGTTAGAGAAGCTGAAAGTGGAGCATTTAGCCAGAATTGAGAAGTCTGAGGATTACATCAAGAAGTCTAGGGCTGGAGAACAAATTCTGAAGAATGCTTGCAAGGAAGCCCAGTTCCAGAAAGCCAGGACTGACTTGTATCTGAAAGAGAGTCAAGCTAGGTGGGTCAGGATCACCGAAGCTCGTACTCTGGAAGATAAGAGGGTCCAAGACAAGATAGAGCAGCTGGAAGCTAGTGCAAAAAGGCAACAGGAAGCCCTGGCAGTAGCCCAGGGAGAGATATCAGAGCTGAAGATCAAATCTGGAGTAAAGAGGTCAAAGGATCAAGGTCAACACAAGAAGCTAACTGCAGCTGTTACTACCCGGAACCTCCTTATCAGGAATCTCACGGAGCGTCCAACTGATCCTGTGACCGAAGCACTTCTCAAGGAAGTTCGGGAGGATGAGTTTGGTCTTGGTGTTTGACCATTTGCTTGTTGTTACTTTCATTCCATGTACTTTTATTTTCTTGTAATGTCTTTTGACCCCTCAGAGGGCTTGTATTTGTAAACAGACTGTGTACCATTTGCCTTTTGTAATATATGTATCAGTTTGTTCCATCCAAGTTTACTTCAAAAGCCACATCAACAGCATCTTCAAGGGTCTGGAAGGGTCAAAACTGAATACCAAGCCGGATACCTTGAGAACAAATAAGCATACTGCATTGCATGCTAACCATTTGTTTGTTTTGTAGGTTTTTGTTTTATTGTTGCTAACTCTGTTACGGTGTCCAGGAACTATTGCTCGACGCCGGGTATTTCCCCTCAACCGTCCGCACCGATACCCAACCCGTAACAACCTTCCGGGCATACAAATGGATCAGGTACAACAGGACCTTGCAGAGGTCAGAAACCAAATGACAAACGAAAGATTGGAAATGAGAACCCAGATGACGCAATTTATGGAAGTGATGAACAATATGGCTCAGAGCCAAGAAAGATTGAGAGCAATGGTGGAAAGGCAGAATCAAGAAATTCCCCATATAGGGACTGCTGGCACAAGCAACAGTGAGAGGGTCCAACCTCATGTCAATCCCCCTGTATTTGGCCCCCACCTTCATCCAGAGGTCAATATTCCTGCTAATGTTCAAGGGACTTCCACTGCAGGCAGGGTACTGCAAGAAGACCCCCAGGAGGATCAGTTCACAGTAATGGGTGCTGGGGAGGAAGCTTATGACAGAAGGCTGGATGAGATATCTGAGAAATTAAGATCCTTAGAGTCTCAAAACTCTTTGGGCTTTGATGTTATGGACATGGGCTTGGTAGACGGGGTCAGGATTCCCCATAAGTTCAAGCCTCCTTGTTTTGAAAAATACAACGGGACTTCATGCCCTCGAACCCATTTACAATCATTTCTGGGGAGGTTGAAGGCCTACACCATGGACGAGAAGCTCTGGATGTTCTATTTTGAAGACAGTTTGACAGGAGCTTCAAGAGAATGGTACTCTCATCTGACAAGAGCAACTATCAGGTGTTGGAAGGACCTGGCAGAGGCCTTCATTAGACAATATCAGTACAATTTGGATATGGCACCCAACAGGACCCTCCTGATGGGGATGTCTCAGTCATCCAGGGAAAGTTTCCGCGAATACACCCAGAGGTGGAGACAGCTTGCTGCTGCTGTCCAACCACCTATGTCAGAGAGGGAGATGGCAGATATGTTTATGAACACCCTCCAAGGAACATACATTGACAGGCTAGCTGCTTTCTCTTCCACCAGCTTTGCAGATGTTTTCATAGCTGGAGAGAGAATTGAGAGCCTGTTAAAGATGGGCAAGATTTCTGACAACGGTGCCAGCTCATCCAGCCACACAAGAAAGCCTTTTGTAGGCCCGAGAAGAACTGGCGAGACCAATGCTATCCATGCTAACAGGGGCAGACCCCAATATGTTCATAGGTCTGTGGCAGCAGTCACCATTCCCGCTCCAGCTCATCCACAGCCAGCTTATCAACCTCCGCAACAGAATTATCAGCAACAACCTCAGTACCATCAACAAGCTCAGTATCCTCCTCAGAGAAACTACAACAACACCAACAGCAACAATCAGCAAAGACCATTCCAACAGAGACCTTCTCAGGCCAATAGGATAATCGATCCGATCCCTATGCCATATGCCACACTACTGTCACAACTCCTGAAACTCAACCTGGTGGAGCTAAGGACGTTGGCACCTCCGGATCCTAACAGTCTGCCCATAAATTACGACTCCAACGCCAGATGTGCTTTTCATTCAAATGCACCTGGTCATAGTACAGAAAAGTGCAGAGCTTTGCACATGAAGGTACAGGACCTGGTAGACTCTAAAGCTCTAAACTTTGCACCACCACCAAATGTTAACAAGAACCCTATGCCGAACCACGGAGGTCCCAGAATCAATGCTATTGAAGAAGATAAGCTGTCTTACTTGATAACCAGTGTGGGGCAGATTCGGACACCGTTGGTAGAGATTAAGGCTCAACTCCTCGAATGTCAAATGTTCCCGGGGTGTGAGTTAGGGTGTGCTTACTGCAACATTTCAGTGAATGGTTGTGATAACTTGAGGGATGGCATAGATGGTCTCATCCAGAGTGGCCTGCTTCAAATTACAACGTCAATTCCAACAAATCCAGCAACCCCATCAGCAACAATTCCAGTACCTCCTACAACTGCAACAACCATTGTTCCCGACAACTCTTCGGCTTCATCAACAAATGTCCCATCTGTCATTTCAACTGACCAAATATCAGCAAACATTCCTTCTACAACTTCAGCACCACTTCATTTTGAATCTCCTACAACAACAACACCCATCCTTCCAACAATGTCTCCTACAACATCAGCAACAAACCATGAAGATGTCTCAACAGTTACGATTTATTACGATCCAGAAAGTGATTCTACCTACAACTCACAAAGTGCTACTCCCGTCAGAGCACCAGTCACAATATATTATGATCCACAGACTATCACAATTCCTTCCGCAGCTGCAATCAGCCCGGTCACTATCACAGTGCCTGGGCCAGTACCTTATGAAAGCAGTAATGCCATCCCTTGGCATTACGGCTTTGATCTATACTGCGAAGGACAGAAAATCACTTTTGAATCATCAACTCCTGCACCACAAATAGACAATGTGGGAGGAGGCGGAGGCTTCACTCGAAGCGGACGTCTCTTTGCTCCACAAATTCAAAGACCCACTGCCGAAGCAGAAGCTGCTGCCAAGGCAAAAGGGAAAAGCTTGGTGCAGGAGGAGCAGATTGTTAAAGAAGCTTTGAAAACACCCTTTGATCAAGAAGTTGATGAGTTCATGCGAATCATCAAGAAGAGTGATTACAAAATAGTGGATCAGCTTCACCAGACGCCTTCCAAGATCTCTATTCTATCATTGCTTATGTGCTCCGAAGCTCATCGAAACGCACTACTAAAAGTCTTGCACGCAGCTTATGTGCCTGAAGAGATCACAGTCAATCAGTTGGAAGCTGTGGTTGGAAATGTTAATGCTAGTCACGGACTAGGGTTCACCAACACTGATTTGACTTCGGAAGGCCGCAATCACAACAAGGCCTTGCACATTACCATGGAATGTAAAGGTGCAGTTCTTTCCCATGTGCTGGTAGACACAGGATCATCCCTCAATGTCTTACCTAAAAAGGCTCTTGTGAAGCTGGAATATGAAGGATTGGCATTGCGACCCAGTAACTTAGTAATAAGAGCTTTTGACGGCTCTAAGAGATCAGTTCTGGGGGAAATTGAGTTGCCTATAACGATTGGCCCACAAACTTTCAAAACAACCTTCTACGTGATGGATATACAGCCTGCCTACAGCTGTCTATTGGGTAGGCCATGGATTCACGCCGCTGGCGCCGTGACCTCAACCCTTCACCAGAAGTTAAAATTCGAGTGGGAAGGTCAAGTCGTTACTATCTGTGGAGAGGAGAATATATTTGTTAGCCATCTGGCTACTTACAAATACATTGAGATGGATGGGGAGATCCACGAAACAATGAGTCAAGGGTTTGAAGCCTTGAACATAAATGAAGCATCTTCTGTGCCTGGAACCTCAATGACATCTTATCAACAAGCCCGGAAGGTTTTTGAAGAAGGAAATGCCCAAGGCTGGGGCAAATTGCTACCTGTGGAGAAGAAAGAGGATAGATTTGGGTTGGGTTACAAACCAACTCAACAAGATCAAGCAGAGGCTGCTCAGAAGCCCAAATTTGTTAGTGGGGGGATGCTCACCCCCGATGCTGTCAACAACTTGGAAGATGAGTCGGAAGAGGAGCGCAACCTGGAAAGCTGGATTCGTCCAAAGATCCCGGGGAGCAGTATCTTGAACTGGTCTTCCCAGGAAATTATAAGAGTTACTCTTGCAGAGTAATTATTATTTCCTGTATTTTATAGCATGCATCAAAGTCTTGCATCTTGCCCAAGATGACAAGACTCATTTTGTAATCGGGCCATCTGAAATTTTGTGCAACAAGATTAATCAATGAAATATCAGACATCTTTTTGCAAATGAGTCTTTTCTCTTTTCCGTTCACTGTTTTTTCCATTTTTCTTTTTGTACAAAAAATAAATGGCAGTGTTTTCAAAATGACAACTTTATTTCACTTTTCTAAACAAGATTAAAATCAAATCACTAAAATGAACAAACTGAACCCTTGCAGAGTGTGCCTTCCAGACAGCACCGACAACAGCACGGCTATGACTTCGTATGACTTTGACAATCCGATCAATCAAGCTGATGAAGGGGTTGAAGAAGATTACGAGCTTCCTGAAGAGCTAGCCAGATTGTTGAGACAAGAGGAGAAGGTTATTACTCCTCACCAGGAGGAGGTGGAAACGATCAATCTTGGTACAGATGAAGACGTGAAAGAAGTTAAAATCGGGGCCTGCTTACAAGACTCAGTGAAGAGACAACTGATTGACTTGCTGCAAGAGTATGTGGACGTGTTTGCTTGGTCTTATCAAGATATGCCAGGGTTAGACACCGACATTGTTGTGCATAAGCTGCCTTTGAGAGAAGAATGCCCGCCGGTTAAACAGAAACTGCGCCGTACTCGCCCAGACATGGCAATGAAGATCAAAGAAGAGGTACAAAAGCAATGGGACGCCGGGTTCCTTGCTGTGACTAGCTATCCACCGTGGGTTGCTAATATAGTACCTGTGCCTAAGAAAGACGGCAAAGTAAGGATGTGTGTTGACTACCGGGATCTGAACAGAGCTAGCCCGAAAGATGATTTCCCATTACCTCACATTGATGTATTGGTTGATAATACGGCTCAGTTCTCAGTATTCTCCTTCATGGACGGATTTTCAGGATACAATCAGATTAAAATGTCACCTGAAGACATGGAGAAGACAACCTTCATCACACCCTGGGGCACATTCTGTTACAAGGTAATGCCATTTGGGCTGAAGAATGCTGGTGCAACATATCAACGGGCTATGGTGACATTATTCCACGATATGATCCATAAGGAAATCGAGTGTTATGTGGATGATATGATCGCCAAGTCCCTCACTGAAGAAGACCACCTGGTAAATCTGCTGAAGCTATTCAAGCGTCTGAGGAAGTACCAATTGAAGTTGAACCCCAACAAGTGCACATTCGGGGTGCGATCCGGTAAGCTGCTGGGTTTTATTGTGAGCGAGAAAGGGATTGAAGTTGACCCTGATAAAGTCAAAGCTATTCAAGAGATGCCTGCACCAAAGACAGAGAAAGAAGTTCGAGGGTTCTTAGGTCGATTGAACTACATTTCACGGTTCATATCTCACCTTACAGCAACCTGTGAACCTTTGTTCAAACTACTAAGGAAAGAGCAAACGGTCAGGTGGAACGAAGACTGCCAGAAGGCTTTTGACAAGATCAAGGAATATTTGCAAGAACCTCCAATCCTCATGCCTCCAGTTGAAGGAAGACCTCTAATCATGTATTTGACAGTATTAGAAGAGTCAATGGGGTGTGTGCTGGGCCAGCATGACGAGTCTGGTCGAAAAGAGTATGCAATATACTACCTAAGCAAAAAGTTTACCGACTGTGAACAACGTTATTCACTGCTCGAGAAAACTTGCTGTGCTTTAGCGTGGGCTGCTCGCCGACTGAGGCAGTATATGCTGACCCACACTACCTTGCTGATCTCAAAGATGGACCCTGTTAAGTACATATTCGAGAAGCCAGCGCTTACCGGACGGGTTGCAAGATGGCAGATGATCCTCACAGAATATGACATCCAATACACGTCTCAGAAAGCCATCAAGGGCAGTGTATTGTCTGAATATCTTGCTGAGCAACCCATTGATGATTACCAGCCTATGAGGTTTGACTTCCCTGATGAAGACATCATGTTCATAAAAGCAAAAGATCATGAAGAGCCTGTTCACACTGAAGGGCCCAACCCGGAAGAAGAATGGACTATGATGTTTGATGGGGCTGTTAACATGAATGGTCGTGGTGTTGGTGCAGTACTCATTACACCTAAAGGAGTTCACATGCCTTTCTCGGCAAAACTCACTTTCAACTGCACTAACAACGAAGCTGAATACGAAGCTTGCATTATGGGTCTTGAGGAAGATATTGACCTTAAGATCAAGACATTGACCGTGTTCGGAGATTCAGCTCTGGTAATCAATCAGACCAACGGCAGATGGTACACCCACCAGGATCATCTGATACCTTACAGGGATTATACAAGGAGGTTATTGACTTTCTTTACAACGGTCAAGCTTGAGTATATCCCTCGGGACGAGAATCAGTTCGCAGATGCTCTGGCTACCATCTCTTCAATGATCAAAGTTCAAGCTGCCAACTTTGTACCTCAAATTTCAGTATCCAGACTCGATAGACCAGCATATGTATTTGCAGCAGATATTGTCAAAGATAATAAGCCTTGGTTCCATGACATTAAGTGCTTCTTGGAGGATCAAACATACCCACCTGGGGCATCTTCCAATGATACGAAGACTTTGAGAAGGCTTGCTAGTAGTTTCTTCCTGAACACTGATGGGTCTTTGTACAAAAGGAACTTTGATATGGTACTCCTCAGATGTGTTGATAAGACAGAAGCAGACTTGTTAATGCATGAAGTGCACGAAGGATCCTTTGGTACCCATGCTGGAGGGCATGCCATGGCTAAGAAGTTGTTAAGATCAGGCTATTACTGGATCACAATGGATGCAGACTGTTGTGCCTACGCCAGAAAATGCCATAAATGCCAGATTTATGCGGATAAGGTGCATGTGCCTCCCAATCCTTTGAATGTGATGTCTTCACCCTGGCCCTTTGCTATGTGGGGCATTGACATGATTGGCAAGATTGAACCGACTGCTTCGAATGGCCACAGATTCATCCTGGTTGCCATTGACTATTTCACCAAGTGGGTCGAAGCAGCTTCCTATGCCAATGTTACAAGACAAGTGGTAGCCAGATTTCTAAAGAGAGATATCATCTGTCGATACGGAGTTCCCGAGCGAATCATAACTGATAATGGTTCCAATTTAAACAACAAGATGATGGCTGAACTGTGTCGGGACTTCAAGATCCAACATCACAATTCTTCTCCTTACAGGCCAAAGATGAATGGCGCTGTTGAGGCAGCAAATAAAAATATCAAGAAGATTGTGCAGAAGATGGTAGTCACTTACAAAAACTGGCATGAAATGCTGCCGTTTGCCTTGCATGGGTACCGCACGTCAATGAGAACATCCACTGGGGCAACACCGTATCAACTTGTGTATGGTATGGAAGCAGTCCTACCTGTCGAAGTTGAATTACCTTCCCTACGGGTATTAATGGATGTTAAACTGAGTGAAGCAGAATGGGTTCGGGCCCGACACGAACAACTGAGTCTGATTGAAGAGAAAAGATTGGCTGCAATCTGTCATGGGCAGTTATATCAGAAGAGAATGAAAAAGGCCTTCGATCAGAAAGTCAGGCACCGAGAGTACCAAGTAGGAGATCTTGTGCTGAAAAGAATCCTCCCTCCTCATACAGACCACAGGGGCAAGTGGACTCCAAATTATGAAGGACCATTTGTAGTAAAGAAAGTTTTCTCTGGTGGAACACAGATGCTCAGCACTATGGATGGTGAAGACTTCCCGTCCCCTGTGAATTCAGATGCAGTTAAAAAATACTTCGCATGAAAAATGACCCGCTGGACACAAAAACAGAATGTAAGTCCAGGCAAAAATAGGGCATCCCGGCGAGTCAAAAACAGAATAGAAGACTCGGGAAAAAATAAGGGAAAAAAAACAAAAAATGTACACCCGCTGAGTTGAAAAGCCGCATTGGACAGTTCAGGCAAAAATGGGTATCCCGATGGGTTGAAAACCCAAAAGGGCGATCCATGCAAAATAAGGGAATAAGCGAACAACTGCATTCTGAATTCGTCTGTATCGTTTACAACTTGGTAAGCTTCGAAAGGATCAAGCTTCAATCAGAATCAGCCTTCCTCAGAAAGCAAGATGAGGAGAACATCAAAAGTCATACGAGTCATAGCAAGGGGAAGCTCCTTAAAGCGTCGTCAACATTGCCAACATTTTGTTTCTCAATTTGTAACAATCTCCTCATTTCAGGGGATTTGTTCCTTTGACTGTATCTCGCCAATTCAGGGCATATGAATTAATAAAATCAGATTTTCAGTCATGTCTCATCTTGTACATTTTTATTTTGCAAAAAATGTCTGATGTCTTAAAAGAAAGAATCCAATTGCATAAGTACAGATGCTTATCTTCAAAAGTACAAACACATGCTTGCAGGAAATATACTTACTCTCAGAAGTGTCTAACTCCTATGACGGAATCCGGTAAGGGATACCTCGGGATTACTTGTGCGTTTCTCTATCTTTTCAGGATTGCAGGTATCCAGAAAGCAACTTGGGGCATGAAGGCTTCACTCCGACAAGCTGACAAATCGACACTCAGCCTTGGCACCCAAAGTGCCTGGTCCCCAGCTGAGTTGCCACTTGTCACTTCTCCCCATCAGAGTTGCCAGGCATCACTTCTCCAACAGGGCAGTACCAGAAGACACCCACATCCCCGGCTGAGTCAGAATCCTCCTCAACGGAATCTCAAGGGAGATCTTTCGGTGATCCCTCTTTCTCCCCAGCCGAGTTGCCATCCTCAGCCAAATACAAAAGTCAAAGAACCATCTCCCCACAGAGCTCCAACCTCTATCCAGAAGATCAACGCACGGAGGGATCACAACAGAGCGACGAAAGCTTCTGCAAACCCCAGCTGGGTCTCTCATTACTGAGACAGGTCTATCAGTGACCTGAATCCCCAAGCAATAGCATCTCATCAGATCTATCAAATGACCTCATCCCCAGCTGGGATGTCCACTTCAAACAAATCGACCCAAAATATTCGCAGCAATGGGATCCGAATCCCGGATCGGTATCTTTGCATAATCATAGCATTTCGCATTGTATTCACCCCACAAAGCGTAGCATTCCGTCTTAATACGGAGCATTACGGCAAAAAATCAAACATATAGCATAATCATAAGCCGTGTTTTGAATCAAACACTTGTAAATAACAATCCATCAAAATCCCCAGCGGAGATTCCCCAGCAAAAAAAACAGTTGCCTCACATTCCCGAGCACCAGTGCATACTCTCTTTGGCACCCGTCCGTGTCAGTACTCCCCAGTAAAGTCGCTTGAACACTCTGAATTACAGATACTTTTGACACCCGTCCGTGTCATATCCCCAGCAGAAATCCAAAGACGTCCTCTTTGCACTCACAGATACTTGTATATATAATTTTCTTGACACCCGTCCGTGTCATATCCCCAGCGCAGTCGCCTACACTCTGTACATCATATACTTGTTTATACTTCTCTTTTTGGCACTCGTCCGTGTCACTCTCCCCGGCAGTTAAACACTCATCTATACACCACTCATACTTATACAGATACTCGTTCGTATCTTATATACCACTCAAATCCCCTCAGAGTCAACACTAGTCCGTGTTCTTTGTTAACCAGATGGTACTCGTCCGTACCATCATCTCAGAACATGCGTCAAGGGTTTGTTTCTACATGATACTCGTCTGTATCATAATCTTAAGGATGCTCGTCCGCATCTTTAATCCATACACTGTGTCAAACACTTTTGTCTTCTTGAATATGGATACTCGCCTGTGTCTACTATTCCCCAGAAGGGTCCCCTCAGATTCAACACTCATCCGTGTTCTCTGTTAACCAGTTGATACTCGTCCGTATCATCATCTTTGAACATGTGTCAATTTTTGTTTCTACCCGATACTCGTCCGTATCATAGTCTTAAGGATGCTCGTCCGCATATTTAGTCTATACACAAACATCTAAACACTTATACCTTTTGTTTCTTGGATGTAAACACTCGTCCGTGTTTAATATTCCCCAGTAAATCGCCAGCAAAGCAATTTCTTTTTATCTGACATTCGTCCTGTGTCATGATAAACCCTGAGAGCAGCCGTACCCTGCTAGGTGGTCGTCCTCCACCTCTTGATGATTGTCCTTCATCATGCTCATCCGATGGCCGTCCCCATCATTGATCTTCTATCCGACATTCGTCCTATGTCGGGATATTTAGCAGCCGTCCCCTGCTAGGTGGTCGTCCTCCACCTTTTGATGATCGTCCTTCATCATTTTATCCGATGGCCGTCCCCATTGTTGATTTTGGTTATCTGACATTCGTCCTATGTCATGACAAACCTTGAGAGCAGCCGTCCCCTGCTAGGTGGTCGTCCTCCACCTCTTGATGATCGTCCTTCATCATGCTCGTCCGATGGCCGTCCCCATCGTTGACCTTTTATCCGGCATTCGTCCTATGTCGCGATATTTTCGGCAGCCGTACCCTGCCAGGTGGTCGTCCTCCACCTTAGATGATCGTCCCTCATCTTATCCCCAACAGAGCAGCCGTCCCCTGCTAGGTGATCGTCCTTCACCTTTGATGACCGTACCTCATCATCTGTTTATTTCATTTATTCTTTAACCCGATGGCCGTCCCCGTCGTGGTCCCTTTTCTTTTTAGCCCGATGGCCGTCCCCATCGTTGGTTACTTTACTTTATGGACTTGATGGCCGTCCCCGTCATGTTTCATTAATCCCCAGAGAATTTTACAGCTTTATGAACTTGATGGCCGTCCCCATCATAATTCTTTTACCCCCAGCATGTCGGCCGTCCCCGTCATTGCTTTATTTTCCGCACTTTTCCCAGCATGTCGGCCGTCCCCGTCATTGCTCTTTACCCAGCAGTCGTCCTCTGCTCGACGGTCGTTCTCCATCGCCTACACTTTACAATATACTTTATTTTCTTTTACAATCTATATCCCTTTTCTTCTTCATTCTGTGAGTGCAAATTTTGGACTGTCTTTGGTATTCAATCACAAGTTATCTTGTTGGCCTGTTAAGCCGTTGCTTACAACCTGCACAGCTAACTCATGTTTGAATAGGGGCAGCTGTAAACACCCCAAATTTGCCCTCACCCATTCATACCATTGCTTGTGATCATTTCATATGCATAAACACAATCATAACATCTCATACCACAATTTTGAGTCTTTGCATTGGTTCTAAGTCATCTGCATCTAGGGTTTGTGATCTGAGCAATCCAAGAGCCAATTGAGCCACTCCAAAGATCAGCCATCACTTCAAAGGGGTCTATGTATATTCAAGTATCATATTATATCCTCTAAAAGTCAAGAATGCCAAAGAATCACAAGAACTGGGATTGGTATGGATGCAGAGCCAGGCTTAACTGCACAGTTGACCTAAAATTAGGGTTTTGGTTTCAGAGGCCATAACTCCAAATTTTTTGGTCATTCTTGTTTCCATTGGTCTCTATATGGTATGGGGAGTATTCATATCAATTTTCATGAAGAAATTCCATGGGGAAATCATCTGATCAAGAGTTGACTTTTCAGACAAGTCAGTGCAAAATCAGGGCATCTGAGGCCCCCAATGACCCAACCAAGGGGTGATCTTCATCATTTTTGAGTGTATATGATCTTTATTTGATCATGGAAGAAGGTTGAGGTTCATAAAATTCAAGAATTTGAAGTTTTTGCACAGTTGACTTTTTAGGGCATGGTTGACTTTTAAGGAAATGTCATTTTATGCAACTTTTTCAACCCTTACTTTTTGATTCAAAAATGCTTCAAATGGAAAAACTTTGGTCATGGAAGTTGTAGATTAGATCTTTCCCTTTTCAAAAAGTACAAGAACATGACCTAATTCATTTTGGATCAAAAGTTATGGTGTGTCAAAGTTGGCAAAAATCACTAATTTTCAAGTTATGCCCCAAATGGAAAACTTGCAAAAACTTTGTACCAAGGCATTTGTGACTTCTAGTTCATATCAAACCAATGTGCAAGCATTACACAAGTTCTAAAAATAAGATTTGAACCAAAAGATCACATGTTCATGGTTTGCCAAGCAAGATATTTTCATGAAGTTTCAAAAGCAAGCAAGTTGCAAAACCATCATAACACTTCCATCCACTTGCTGCCTATGTTGCTGGACCAGCCCTAGCCTTTCCCCTCATGTTGCTGCGCAGCCCACACCCCTTGTACCAAGCTAGAACTTGACCCATGCTTTCTCTTACATAAAGTTGACAATTTGCAAAAAGCACCATACCAATCAATAAAGGGCAGGTCACATCATCTGACCAATAAGATTTGTTTATGTGGATCAAATGCTAGCTAAACACAACAAGAAGCAAGGCTGAAGCTCACCAAAACTCACCATTCACAAACTCTCTCCAACTTGCATTTTCCTTCGAATCTGATTCCACAAGCCACAAACATTCAAACAAGTTTCACCAGCCTTCTCACCATGCTTCACTGAATCCAAACCAACAAGACATAAGCCTGAAACCAGCAAAAACTCAACTTCCCCATTTTTCACTCTCAAAGCCAAAGCCTTCGAAACTCTTCATGCAGGCCACAAACACTTGAACAAACTTCACAAACCTTCTCAAATCATCATCCTGATCACAAAGAACCCCTCACCCTTGCCTGAAACTGCCTGGATCACAAACACGACTCCCACCTGAGCTTGAACAGAACTTGTTCAAACTCTCCAACCAGCCAACATAAACTCCCCCTAAGCATTCAGGCATCATCAGGGGATCAAGTGGAGTGGATTGCATCAAGAGGAGAGGTCAGAAAGTTACAGGATTGAAAGCTTCGAAACTCAGGTAGCTCAAGAACATTTTTTCCAGAAATCATTTTTTAAGTTCTTAAGTTGTTATTCATGCTTCCCTGATCATAAATATGTCCTTAGTTTTGGAAATGGTGGAGAGATGAGAGTTTAATCAGTCTCTGAAACTTTTTGCCCTAGATTTTGTTTGCTTCGATTCAGCCATTCTAGGAAAGATAAATTTGTTTTGATTGGGGGTTTTGGTTCGTGAGTAAGTGGGGATCATTCCTGTGTTTTTAGAATTCATTTTAGATGCGTATGGAGTGAGATTGGGTTTTGAGGTGAACGGAGAAGATGACCGGAACACTGTTCCGGTCATCTGAAAGTGATTAACGGCAGGATTAGGGCATAATCATTAATTAGCTGAGTTTGAATGCTGGCCGGGGGATCTGGCGCCAAGTCAATGCGCGCGTGTTTCAGTTTGAATGAGGACCATTGGATTGGCTGACTTTTCTTTTTTCAGTTTAAATATCATTTTAATTTCATATTAATTCATTTGTTTTATACAATTTATTAAAAATAGCAAAAAGGCTTTAAAAATTATGAAATTTTTTACCAAGAGTTTCATTAATTTTTAAGACGCAAAAATATTTTTATTTTCATTTTTAGCATTAAAAAAATATTTTTAAATATTTAAAAGTTTATTTTTAATTGATTAATGAAAATTAATTTATTAAAAATACTTTTAGGTATTTAAAAATCACCAAAAAATTCATGAAATGTTCTAAGACATTTAGAAACATTGTCCAACCCTCAAACCAAATTTCTTTTTTGATCTTGATGCATTTTGAGAATTTTTCATTGAATTAAAATCATTTTTATGCATTATTTTGATCCAAACTTCAAAAAATCATTTCTGCCTAACCCTAAAGAGTTGGACTTTGATTCTTTTTGCATTGCATTGTGTTTAGCATGTAGTTTGTAAGATTAAATGGCCATGATTTGATCTTTCATTTTCAATTTGTTTGGTAATTTTCTTGTTAAGGAACCCTAAAACCCTAGAAAACTTAGGAAAATCATATCTTGAATTTGGTTAGGAGTTGAAACCTCTCCTTTGGGCATTGAGTTAGTATAGGATTAGGGATCCTTTGAGTGCATTTTCAATTTTTTTGTAATGATGTTTGCTTCTGATTTTGGTTTGTGTTTGTTGCTTTGTACATAAACCCTAATTTGGGCTTCCATATGCATCCATCTTGCATCTTCTTGCATAACTTGACTTGCCATGACATTCCATGCCTCCATTTGATTCATTGAACATCATAAGACATATTGATAGCATGTTTGATCATTGCATCTTGCATTTGTCATGTTGTATGCCATGTGCATTCCATAACTTTTCATGTATGTTCTTGGTTCTTAACTTGCTTCATTTGCATCCATGGACTTGTATGATCATCCACATGTTTTGTTTCTGGTTTGTAACATCACATAGCATCATTAACATCACATATATGCTTCTGGTTTTGGTTTGCATCATGTCATCCCATCCCATTTTGCATTGCATTGCATTTCTTTTCTAACCTTTCAGGTGGTAAGTGATTTTGAGAAGTGAATTTGCCTTCACTTCTCATACTTTCTTCTCATCTCTCTCTTGCATCCTTGCTGCATTTTGATATGTGTTTGAGATTGAGCTTTCTCATTCTACTTCTTCTCACTTTCTTTCTTCAAGTGACTTGACTTCTTAAATGAAGCAAGTTAGTTTGCTTCTCTTGATCCTTTCATCTGCTTCCCGGTGGTTCCTTTGAAGATTGCTCTTGTAAACCTCACAAACCTTAGTAACAACCAAGAATGACAATGATTAGGGTTTTGATTAGTCCCCCTTTTAGTTTTCACCTTTGTGTCTCTTTGAGTCTTCTCTTCTCACCTCATAATCAGGAACTAAACCCTAAAGGCTTTAAGGCTTTGTGATTAAGCTTATGCCTGCATCCTTCTCTTAGGATGGAGTGTATAACTTTAATCCTAAGTGTTAAACCCTTAATGTGTTTAAATCTCTTAATCAATCCACTTAATGAGTATTAAGACACCACACTTGTAACTTGGGCCTTGCATTAGGGTTCTAATTCTTCCTTAACTGGTTAAGAAGGACTAACCCTAGTGTTAATGGACAAGTCCCCCTCAAGTTGTATTACAAACCCTAAAATTCACTTCATCATCATATCATTAAATAAAACCCATCTAATAAAGGCTTGTTTTGTCATGAGTTTAATCCCTAATCATGGATTAAGTTGAGGAGCTTTCCTCAGCTTAAACATTCTCATCTATTATCCTTCTATTAGGATGGTGTAATGAGTCTGTTTAATCCTTGATTATGGCTTAACCTCATTACTTAACACCAAACAAAAACACCAAAAACATCTAAATAATCACAAGTAGGTTAATGATCTTGATCCTACACCAAAGGTGATTAAGTGTGAGAATCTGACTTCACACTTAAGGTACTCTCATTACCCCTAATCAGAGGGAATATGTGATGAGTTTACTAAATCCATTGGTTTAGGCTTAAGCTCATTAACTTATGACAAACTTTCAAAAGCAATAAAAGACTGAAAACTCAAAAACAAACAATAATCGTCTCCTCCGGGATTCTTTTCTCATCTCATTCACTCATAAACGAGAACTTGCTTCTTCTGTCTAATGCAAGACAGTTAGCACCTGAGCCAGACAGGTCATACACTTGAGCATAGGCAAGTAAGCAGTTCATCAGTCATTTTCCTTTCAGTCTTTTTGGGTCGAACTACGGTGTTCTGACTTCCTCATTGCACGAGAGGATACGTAGGCATAACTTAACAGTTATCGAACAAAAAGTCTCTGTACATCCCCCCTCCTTCTAGCATTATTCTTTAAGCCTCATGATCTTGAGCATTTCATTCCTGTCCTTACACTGACACTGTATATATTACACTTCACACTTCTTACACTGACACCTGTACATTCTTTTCCAGCTATTTTACACACAAATTGCACTGACACTACCCCTTTAAAACACAAATCTTTTAAGCGTGGATCCCGTCGAGTACGACGGACAATCTGGGTGCTAATACCTTCCCAGGTTGTAACCAACCCCCTTTCTCAGTCTCTCTGGTTCGCAACCGTCTTATCCATCTTTTTCTAGGCCCATGCAGCATTGCCTTTCCTCCGGGATAAAAATGCCTAGCTGGCGACTCTATTCATCTCCAGTGAGTTCACTGCTGTGTGTTCTCATTGTTCCTTTCGCCGACCGTTCGCGTCTGTACCTTTATCTGGGCCACCCCCATTTATCGGGAGCGACAAGTTCTTTGGAGAAAAATGACTTCCATGCTATGAATAATGGTAGAGTGACCTCAATTTGTCCATAAGTCAGCTTGGAAATGAGCTATATTCCTTTTTGCATTTGGTAGAAACTTAGATTTTAAGGTAAACCCTAAAAACCAAGTAAACTTTCGAAGGCCATATCTCTTGATCCATGAGGGCTATGAAAATGCACTTGTACTTTTTAAAAATGGGAGAACATACCCTACAACTTTCATGTTTAATGGACATTCATTTGAGATCATCTTCATCATGAAAGAGGCCTTTGAAAATTAGGGCAAAAGTTGCCAAAAATGGAAAGTTTCATGACAAACCATATGCCAAAAATGGAAACCTCTTCAAAACCCTTTGATTCTTGATCTTTGAATTTGCCAAACCTCTTCTAAGGTTATAAGGACATCCCTTGACTTGAAAAATGAGGTTGAACCCTTTGAATTCTCATAGTTGACTTTTAAAATGCACAGTTGCCCAATTTCTTCTTATGCAAGCAACTGGTTAAATGACTGCCTTCCACAAGGAATTTTCTCACCAAATTTCATCCCTAGGATCCTCTTATAATATGAGAGACTTTTCCCAGATGAAATGGCCAAAGTCACAAAGGATTCATGCTTGAAAGTGAAACCCTAATTTGGGAACCATTGTGTAGGAACTTGCCCTAGCTTGAATTCCCTGATGATCTCCCAACCTCCTGGGCCTTTGCCAAGGATATAGAACTTGTGATTGTCATGTAGACTCTTCATGGGACTTGGAAAAGTCCACTAGGCCTCTTGCTATAAATTGTAATGCCTCAAATCCTCCCACAGTTGAGCATATGCCTAATGCTAGAACATGAAAATGTTATGCTTTACTTTTCCATGCAAAGATGCCAAGGATATGATATGCTTATGATGATTATGATATGATGATGATGCTTAAAAATTAAGAGGGAAAATTTGGGGTGTTACACCTATGTCGCGATACTTTTCGGCAGCCGTCCCCTGCCAGGTGATCGTCCTTCACTTTTGGATGACCGTCCCTCATCCTTTCCCCAGTGGAATCCCCATTGTTGGAAATTTCTATCTGACATTCTTCCTATGTCGTGATATCTTTTTAGCAGCCGTCCCTTGCTAGGTGATCGTCCTTCACCTTATGATGATCGTCCCTAATCATTTATCCGATGGTCGTCCCCATCATCGACCTTTGTTATCCGGCATTCGTCCTATGTCGCGATAATCCCCAAGAGCAGCCGTACCCTACTAGGTGATCGTCCTTCACCTCCTGATGATCGTCTTTCATCATGCATATCTGATGGTCGTCCCCATCGTTGATCTTTTCTATCCGGCATTCTTCCTATGTCGTGATATTTTCAGCAGCCGTCCCCTGCTAGGTGATCTTCCTTCAACTTTTGATGACCGTCCCTCATCATTGTTTCATTTATTCTTTTACCCGATGGCCGTCCCCGTCACGGTTCATTTACCCTTTAACCTGATGGTCGTCCCTGTTAGTTCTTTCCACATCTCTTTAATCCCCAGAGAATTTTCTTTCTTTACCCGATGGCCGTCCCCATCATGGTCTCCTTATTTCCCAACATGATGGCCGTCCCCGTCATTGCTTTACTTACCGTTTTTTTATCCCCAGTATTCATCCTCTGCTCGATGGTCGTCCTCCATCGCTTTCATTTGATAATCATATTATACTATCTTTCACAATTTATATCCCTTTTCTTCTTCTCCCTAGTGAGTGCAAATTTTGGACTGTCCTTGGTATTCAACCACAAGTTATCTTGTTTGTCTGTTAAGCCAGGTGCTTACACCCTGCACAGCTAACTCATGTTTGAATAGGGGCAGCTGTAAACACCCCAAATTTTCCCTCACATTTTCTCACACCATGGCTTGTGATCTTTCATATAGCATTGCATAAGCATATCATCTCACTGCATAGTTTATTTCATCTGTATCTAGGGTTTGTGATCTGAGCAATCCAAGAAGTGATCTGAGCCATCTCAATGGTCTTGAAGCATGCCAAGAGGGTACATTAGTGTTCCATGATCATAAAAATCTCCCCAAAGTTCATAAAAGTCAAGATAACATAAGGCATGGCAAAGGCATAGAGGCAGACTGAAGATTTCCTTCACAGATGACCTAAAATTAGGGTTTTGGTTTCAGAGGCCTTAACCTCAAATATTTTGGTCATTATTGATTCTAATGGTCTTAATATGTTCTAAGGATAATGTGTACAAAATTTTATGAAGAAATTCATTGTGGAAGTCATCTGATCAACTGGTTACTTGTTATGCAAGAAAAGTCAAAATCAGGGCATCTGAGGCCCCCAACAATGGAACCAAAGGGTCATGTTCATAATTTTGAGGTTCTATGATTTTTATTTGATCTTAGAAGTGGTTATAAGTGCACAAGAGTGAAGAATTTCAAGCCTTTTGCAAACATGCTATTTTTGGACATGACTTGTAATAGAAACTTTCCATTTTGGGAAAGATTTTCAACCTCTTCTTTTTTGATCAAAAATGCTTCAAATGAAAAATCCTTAAACATGAAAGTTGTAGATTGGATATTCCCATTTTCAAAAAGTACAAGAACTAATTCTAATTCATCCTAGAACTCAAGTTATGCCCTTGCAATGTTGGTAAAAATCCTATAATTTTCAAGTTCATGCCAAAGAGGGATTTTTGCAAAATCAAGTTTCAAGCACTTTCATGACCTCTAATTGACTTCTAAACATCATTACATGATTATGCAACTTGCTTTGATCAAAATTGTGTCAAGATTCACAAGATTCTATGCCTTGCACTTTAAGAAATTCCAAAGAGGGAAATTTACAAAACCTATGATATCTCTTAATCCAATAGTTCCAGTTGCATAAACTTCATCCAAGGGCCCTCCATGAATCAAGATGAGGCCAGACACCCCTTCAAATAGCCTGTGACTTGTTCCATGCTTAGGGTACCATAACTTTTGACTTCTTACAAATGAGGCCATACCAATCACATTATGTCACACCAACTCCTTTGGCCAATCAGTACATCACATACAAGCCTCAAGCAACACAAAACATAACTCACGTAAGCCTGAAACATCACACAAGCTTAGAATCAAGAAAACTCCCAAAAACTTCATGTTATCGAATCTCTCATTATAGCCAACAAAAACCAAAATTTATTTCACCATTCAATTCCACATAACCTAAGGATCAAATCTCACCCATCACCATGGCCTGAAACAAGCCCAAACACAAACACGATTTCTGCATATTCAGAACTGAAACTCATAAACCAGCCAAAATAAACTCATTCCAAGCATCACAATAGACTCAGGGGGACCAAAGGAGGTGAATTGCACAAAAGAAAGGCCCAGAAAGTTCCATTTCAAAGAACTTCAACTCAGGTATCCTCCATGAACAATTTTTCCAGAAGCTTGTTTTCTTGTTAAAATATGATTCTATGTGTTGCACTGATCATGGGGATGTGTTTAGTTTTAAAAATGAGCAAGAAGTGAGTATGTATTGATGATCTGGAATTTTCACCTAGAAACTTGTTTGATTCGATTCAGCCATTTGATGCATGATAAATAATTTTTGTTGCTTGATTATTGTTGTATGATGTTAGTAGAACATTTCTGGGCAAGAAATTAAGAGTTTAGAAGCTTATTTCAGGTTTTGAAGTTTTTGCTCGCCGGAGTAGATGACCGAAGGTTAGCTCCGGTCACCTGAAAATAATTAGGGCTTAAGTGTGATTAGTTACTTAGATTCATTTTTGGCCTTAGGATCTTGATTAGGGTTAGTGTAGGAACAACCCAGATTGCGCGTATTAGCTTAATCCTGATTAATTAATTATAAAATAAATTAATTAGCCAGAATGAATCTTGACCCTTCAAACACGCACGCAGTCAACCAGGTCCCCCAGGTTCAAATCGGGACCATTAGATCAGCTTACTTTTCATTTATTTCATTTTATTTTCATTTTATTGCATTTCTTTTGTTCTATTTATTTAAAATATCAAAACACTTTCAAAAAATCTCATTTTATGCATTTTTGTTTCAAATAATTTTCTTTACTCAAAAACATTTTTTATTTTTATTTTTTGCATTAAAAAGTATTTTTAAAACATTTAAATGTTTTATTTAATTAATTAATTGATTTTAATTAATTAAAAATGCATTTAGGTTTCTAAAAATCAACAAAACATTCATGGATCATTCTTAAACATTTAGAAACATTTTCAAACTCACCATACAAATTTCTTTTTAGGTTTGATCACATTTTCACAATTATCTTTGAGTTAGGGTTCTTAAATTTCACATTTTTAACCCTAACTTGAAAAATTCATTTCTGCCTAACCATGATGAGTTTGAACTTGATTATTTTTGCATTGTTTCACATATTGCATATAGTTTCTGGGTTATATATCTCATATTGTTGCATTGCATTTTCTATTTGATTTGCATTTTCCCTTAAGAATCACTCAAAAACCCTAGTTAATTTAGAAAATCCATAACTTTCACTAGGTTAAGCTTCTGACCTTCTCCTTTAGGGTGGGATCTAGTATGTGTTTAGGGTTTGTTTGAGTCCCATTTCAAATTTTTATCATGATGTATGCTTCTATTTTGGTCATATGCATCTCATGTTGCCTTAAAACCCTAATTTCTCATGTTCATTTGCATTGATCTTTGCATATAATCATATGAACTTGCCATGGCATTTCAAGCATTTGTATGACATCTTAGACATCTTAAGACATGCTTGAATGTTGCTTGATCATTTCTTCATTCATTTGGTATGCTTTGCATCCATTACATTTCATGAACATCCATGTGTTTTCATGCTTCTAAACATGCTTCCATTGCATCTCATCCTTGTATGATCATGCATGTGCATTTTGTATGACTTTGTATCATCTCAAAACACATTTGAATTGCATAATCACTTCTGGTTTTGGACTTTGCATCCTTATTCATCTCATTTCTTTTTGCTCTATGTCTTATGCATCCATACTAACATTTCAGGTGCTTATGGTAAGTTGTTTGGGATGTGGATTTGCCTTCACATCCCACCTCTTCTCATCCTTTCATTTTGAATAATTTACTTGTCTTTGAAGTGAATATAATTCATTTGTGCTCTTTACTTCTTACTTTCTTTCTTTTAAGTTACTTATCTTCTTCAGGAAGTAAGTAACTTATTCTTTCTCTCCATCTCTTTTCATCTGCTTCTCTTCCATTGGTGGCCTCCTGAAGATCCTTCTTTAAGCCTCACAAAACATAGGATATCCAAGCATGATAATCTTTAGAGTTGTACATAGTCCCCCTTTGTTTTACCTTTGATTCTCCTCGAGTCTCTTTCCTCATCTCATAATCAGAGGCTAAACTCTTAAAGTTTTAGGACTTTGAATTAGGGTTATGCCTACATCCTTATCTTAGGATGGAGTGTATAACTTTAATCCTTAGTGTTAAACCTTTAATTTTTTTACAATTCTTAATCAAAACACTTAATTATGATCAAGAAATAAGCTTGTAACTTGGGCCTTATATTAGGGTTCTATCTCTTCCTTATGGTTAAAAGGGACTAACCCTAGTGTTTAATGGACAAGTCCCCCTCAAGTTGTCTTATAAACTTAATATCCATTTCTTAATCCCATCCTTTAATTAAAATCCATCTTTAATAAAGGCTTGTTATATAATGAATTCAATCCCTAACCATGGATTAAGTTGAGGAGTCTTCCTCAACTTAAGTGTTCTCATCTATCATCCTTCTCTTAGGATGGTGTAATGAGTTCACTAATCCCTGATTAGAGATTAAAATCATTACTTAACCCTAAGCAAAAACCCAAAAGTATCTTAATAATCACAGGTAAGTTAATGATCTTAATACTATATCATCATGGTAATTAAGTTGAGATGCTTATCCCACACTTAAGTAAGCTCATTATCCCTAATTAGGGAGGATATAATGAGTTTACAACCCTTGTTTAGGCTTAAGCTCATTAACCTATGCAAAACACCAAAAACAATAAAAAACTGAAAACACAAAAATAAACAATAATCGTCTCCTCCGGGATTATTTTCTCACCACACTCATTCACAAACGAGAACTCGCTTCTTCCGTCTGATGCAAGACAATTAGCACTCGAGCCAGACGAGTCATACACTTGAGCATAGATAAGCAAGCAGTTCATAGTCAAAATCATCCCAGTCTCTTTGAGTCGAACTACGGTGTTCTGACTTCCCCATTGCACAAGAGGATACGTAGGCATAACTTATCAATTATCGAACAAAAGTCTCTTTGTCTTCCCCCTCTTTCAGCTTTCTTTCTAAGCCTCATTCTTGAGCATTTCACCCATTTCTTTTGCACTGACACACATTCTTTTCTCCCTAGCTTTTGCACATAGTCAGCACATACACTACCCCTTTTAAACGCAATCAAGTAAGTGTGGATCTCGTCGAGTACGACGGACGATCTAGGTGCTAATACCTTCCCATGTTGTAACCAACCCCCTTTCTCAGTTTTCTATGGTTTGCAACCGTCTTATCCATACACTTCCAGGTTTATGCAGCATTACCTTTCCTTCGGGATAAAAATGCCTAGTTGGCGACTCTATTCAACCTCAACCTCCAACATCGTCGACGATTCGTGTCTGTACCGGGGACATAAGTCTTTTCAGGAGCGACAATTAGGAATCAGGATCTATAGAGGTTGATCACAAAAACTACTTGGCCTAAGTTAGATTACTTACAGAGATAAAGTGTTGAGACGCTTTAATATGCATGATTCCAAGAAAGGATTCATACCTATGCTATATGGCTTGTGTCTATCAAAAACACAATCCCCTTCAATTAAGGAAGAAAGGGATCGCATGAATAAGATTCCATATGCATTTCTAGTAGGATCTATCATGTATGCAATGTTATGTACTTGACCAGATGTCTCATATACTTTAAGTGCAACGAGTAGGTACCAATTTGATCCTGGTGATGCTCATTGGGTAGCTGTAAAGAATATCCTTAAGTACTTGAGAAGAACTAAGGATACATTCTTTATATATGGAGGTCAGGAAGAGCTCGTAGTAATTGGTTACACCGAAGCTAGCTTCCATACAGATAAGGATGACTTTAGATTGCAATTTAGTTATGTGGTCTACCTAAATGGTAGTGTTGTAAGCTGGAAAAGTTCAAACAAAGAGACAGTTGCTGATTTTACAACCGAGGTCGTGTATATTGTTGCCTCAAATGCGGAAAAGGAAGTTATTTGGATCAAGAAGTTTATTAGTGAACTTGGCATAATCCCTAGCACTAGGGATCCCATTGATCTTTATTGTGATAACAATGGTTCCATCGCACGAGCTAAGGATCCTAGATCTCACCAACGATCCAAACATATACTTAGGCGTTATCATCTCATTCTAGAGATAATAGATCATGGAGATGTGAAGATATGCAGAGTACCTACACTTGACAATATTGCTGACCCACTAACAAAACCTCTTACGCAGTAGAAGCATGATGGTCACACTAGATGTATGGGTATTAAGGGTATGCTTGATTGGCTCTAGTGCTAGTGGAAGATTATTGGTGTAAGCCCTAGAGGCCAATACTTTTGGTACTTGTATCGAATTATTTATTAATAATAAAAGGAATTTCTTTATTATGTTTGTTTTTCCAAAATGATAAAGTCCCTAGATTAGCTAGTTCGTTTAATGAAATATTAAGTGTGACATAAATTTTGAGATTCCATTAAACATAAGGACATTATTATTAAAGCATCCATAGCCGAGCTTTAATGTGAAATGGGATAACCTTAAAGAATTAAGACTATTATGTAGTTAGACTGATGATCACATCTCATGGATCATGGATATAAAGTTATCAAGTCTTGACATAGGTATGAATGTTAGGAGTAATATTTATACTTGATTGACCCATTATGAGAGTACTACACAAAATGTTATGCAATGTGTCATAAGTTTCTCTCATGGTGATAATGGTGTATACCACCCTTCAACCTAAAACTACTATGGACCCTATATGTAGATTCAGGTACTTTATTGTTGATCAAACATTGTCCGTAACTAGATGATGATAAAGACAGTTGATGGGTACTTCATGAAGCATGCTGAGGGACATTAGTAGCCTAGATGGAATTTTCCCATCCTAAATAACATGATAAATGTATAAGGGACCAATTATTGAATTAGACAAGGATGACACGATATATGCCTTGTGTTCAATATAGACATAAGGGCAAAAGGGTAATTGTACACACAAATACTATCACAAAAGGTTTTGTCAGATCACATGACAATTTTGTGACTTGGGTAGCAGTGATGTATTGATAGATACTGCTCACTGTTTATTATGTTAAATACATGATTTAATATAATTGCCAACGTCGCGAAATCCTACAGGGTCACACATATAAGGACAATTATAGAAGAGGTGAAATAAATAAGGCACACCATAAGGTACAGTGCACTTGAATGGAATACGAAATATGGTAAGGTACCATATGATATAATAATAATAGTTATTATTAATTTTATAATAGTTATAAATATAATAGTAATAATAAAATTATGGTTATTATAATATAGTTATTATAATAATATAATAATATTATTATTGAGTTGAGATTTTAGCTTAAAGCCCACACAAGTAGTTCTATAAATAGAACCCTTGTGAAGAAGCTCAAATGTTGTTGTTTTGAAACCCTGGTGTAAACACCCCAAATTTTCCCTCACTCATTTCACCATGGCTTGTGATCTTTTCATTTGCATAAGTTCAATCATATCATCTCATATTGCATTTTTACTCCATTGCATTGGTTCAAGGTCATCTGCATCTAGGGTTTGTGATCTGAGCAATCCATGAGCCTTCTGAGCCACTCCAAAGGTCTTCATTCATCTCAAGAGGGTCCATGTATGTTCAATCATCATATTATATCCTCCCAAGATCAAGAAAGTCATAAAATCACAAGAACTGAGGAAGGCATGGAAGCAGAGCCAAGCTTAACTGCACAGATGACCTAAAATTAGGGTTTTGGTTTCAGAGGCCATAACTCCAAATTTTTTGGTCATTCTTGGTTCTATTGGTCTCTATATGATACAAGGATCATGCATACCAATTTTCATGAAGAAATTCAATGGGGAAGGCATCTGATCACAAGATGACTTCTTGAGCAAGTCAGTGCAAAATCAGGGCATCTAAGACCCCCAATCACCCAACCAAAGGGTATTCTCCATCATTTTGAATGTGTATGATCTTTATTTGATCTTAGAAGATGTTATAAGTTCACAAAATTGAAGAATTTCAAGCCATTTGCAAAGTTGCCATTTTGGGAAAGTGACTTGTAATGTAAACTTGCCATTTTGGGAAAGTTTTTCAACCTCCTCTTTTTGATTCAAAAATGCTTCAAATGAAAAATTCTGGGTCATGAAAGTTGTAGATTGGATCCTCCCATTTTCAAAAAGTACAAGAACTCATTCTAATTCATCATAGAACAAAAGTTATGGCCTTGCAAAGTTGGACAAAATTACTTATTTTTCACTTTTGTGCCAAAGAGGAAATTTGCAAAAAACACTTGCCAAAGCCAAATGTTACTTCAAATCAACTTCTAATCATCACACAAACATCATTCATGGTCTATAATTCAAATTTGCCCAAAGAATTTCTCACTTTCATGCCTTGGATTCCAAGTATCATAAGCCATTTATCATAAAAGTCACAAAGAGGGAAATCTTGCAAGAATGGTTCTTATGGTTTTGTTTGATCTCTAATCAATCTCAAAGTGTCATAACAACATAATATGGTACATTTTGCTGCATATTTCCCAAGGGATGTCACATGTCCATGACCAAAAACTTTAAAATGCAACAAGTTGCAAAAAGGCAAAACATATGACATCTCACCCTTCATCCATTTCAGATCACCTCAGAACATCCCATGGGCCTCCTTGAAGGCAGTTGAACTCAGAGCAGCCCTAAGATAGCTTCTGCCATGGCCCATGCTTGAAGTACACCTAATATTGACTTTTTGGCCAATTGCCCCATGCCATTCCCACAGTGCATGTCACTTCCTCAGACCTCTTCCAATAGTTTAGGAATATGTTATGGATCATAAAACAAGTGGGAGACAAGCTCAGACCACACAGACAATCAGAATTCACAAAACTTGAAAAAACCTTCATCTCTTCGAAACTCCTCTCTCAGCCATCAAACCTCAAATTTTTGTCCACCAACAAGTCACATATCATCCATAGAACAAGAATCAACCCTCAAAACAGCCAGAAACCTCACA
This sequence comes from Lathyrus aphaca, assembly GCA_963966055.1. Lineage (NCBI taxonomy): Eukaryota > Viridiplantae > Streptophyta > Magnoliopsida > Fabales > Fabaceae > Lathyrus > Lathyrus aphaca. The sequence continues at coordinate 303,255,201 of OZ014523.1, read as the reverse complement.
TACAAAAACCTCAAAACCTGCTACACCAGAACTGGAACTTCAAAACCAGCCATCCTCAAAGTTTTCTAAGCTTCATATCATCTTCAGGAGGTTCATAGGAGTGTGCTTGCATCAAGGGAGGACTCAGAAAGCTCAGAATCAGAAGGTCCCATCTCAAGTAACATGATGAACTTTTTTCCCAGAAGCTTGCTTTTAAGTTCTTTTATGGTTCTATATGCTCCCCTGATCATGGGGATATGATTATTTTTGTAAATGGTTGAGAAACCACCATGTATGTGATCTCTGAAAATTTTGCTCGTATTTGCATTTTTGTTCGATTCGTGTTCATGATGCAAAATAAATGAGTTGTGGTTGGGGGTTTAGGTTTAGGATGATTGGGGGATCATTTTTGGGCAAGAAATTTGAAGAATAGAAGCTTAGGGAAGAATCTAGGGTTTGGGCTCACCGGAGAAGGTGACCGGAACAGTGTTCCGGTCACCTGAAAATGTTTAGGGCACAATTAGGGCTTAATCACGTGTTTAGCTCAGTTTGAATTTGGTGCGTTGGATTTGTCTTTCGCGCGCATCCTCAAGGGCCAGGATCTATCATTTAATCTTAATCTCAATTAATTAGTTTAATTAATTAGGTTTAGTTTGAATTTAATCAGAATCAATCCCAGCCACTAAAAACCGCGCCAAGTCAACTCCCGCGTCTCAGCTTTGAATCCTGACTCTTGGATCTGATTACTTCTCCTTTAATTCAATTTTATTTTATTTTTTATTCATTTGTTTTGCACATTTTATTTAAAATAGTAAAATGCATCCAAAAATTCTCATTTTTTGCACCATGGCATAAAATATTTTTCTCTTTCTGAAAATAATTTTATTTTTATTTTTTGCATAATTTTCGTATTTTAAAAATATTTAAATGTTTATTTTAATTAGTTAATGAGAATTAATTAATTAAAATAGCATTTAGGTTTCTAAAAATCACAAAAAAAATCACATTGCATTTTAATACATTTAGAAACATTATCAAACTCTTCAAACAAATTTATTTTTGGTTCTTGACATATTTTGACATCTTTCTTTGGAATTAAAGTTCTTAAAAGGCAATATTTTTGTTCTAACTTAGAAAAATTCATTCTGCCTAACCATGAGGAGTTTGATGTTGGTTCTTTTTGCATTGCATTCTTCATATCATGTAGTTTCTAGGATAAAATTGGTTTGAATTTATCTTTCATTTTCAATTTGATGTTCATTTTTCCTTTTGAGGTGCCTTGAAACCCTAGTTAACTTGAGAAAATCACAACCTCCCATTAGGTTAAGAGTTAGGTCCCCTCCTTTGGGCAGTGAACTTGTGTAGGTTTAGGGTACCTTTGATCCTACTTTCAATTTTTTATCATGTCATTTGCTTCTAATTTTGAATTTTTCTTTGTGTCTTGGGCATAAACCCTAATTTTTGCCTTCATTTGCATTCATCTCACATTTGCTTGCATACATGAACTTGCCATGTCATTTTGTGCATTCACATGACTCCTAAGACATGTTAGGATACATTAGAATCATGTTTGACCATTGCATCATTCATTTTCCATGTTATGCATCCATTGCACCTCATGAACTTTCATAAACTTTCATGCCTCTTATATGCTTCATTTGCATCCTCATCCTTGTATGATCATCCACAACTCTTGTCATGTGTTTGCATTGTCTCTTAGCATCATTGACATCATGTTTAGGCTTCTGGTTTTGGTTTACATCATTGCACTCATTTCATGTTCACTTCACTTCATTTCTTTTGCTAACTTTTCAGGTGGTAAGTACTTGAGAAGTGAATTTTCCTTCACTTCTCATAATCTTTTCTCATCTCTCTTATGCATCATTGCTGCATTTTACTTTTGTATTAGAGTGAGCTTGCTCATTCATGTTCTTCCTCACCTTATTTCTTCAAGCAACTTACCTTCTTAAGTGAAGTAAGTTGACTTGCTTCTTCTGCTTCTCTTCCATCTTTGCTTCTTCCTTGGTGGCTCATCTTGAATACTTCTTTTTTGCAAGCCTTATAAACCCTAGGACACCCAAGCATGATAACAATTAGGGTTTGATTAGTCCCCCCATTAGTTTTACCTTTGTGTCATCTTTGTGTCTTCTCTTCTCATCTCTTAATCAAGGACTAAACCTTTAAGGTTTTAAGGCTTTATGATTAAGGTTATGCCTGTATCCTTCTATTAGGATGGAGTGTATAACTTTAATCCTAAGTGTTAAACCCTTAAGGTGTTTAAACCCTTTAATCAATTCACCTAATAATCATCAAGACATCAAGCTTGTAACTTGGGCCTTGCATTAGGGTTCTAATTCTTCCTTAATTGGTTAAGAAGGACTAACCCTAGTGTTAATGGACAAGTCCTCCTCAAGTTGTCTTACAAATAATAAAACTCACTTATTAATCTTACCATTAACTAAAATCCACTTTAATAAAGGCTTGTTTTGTCATGAGGTTAATCCCTAATCATGGATTAAGTTGAGGTATCTTCCTCAGCTTAAATTTTCTCATCTATTATCCTTCTATTAGGATGGTGTAATGGGTCCATTAAATCCTTGATTATGGCTTAAACTCATTACTTAACACTAAACAAAAACTCCAAAAAACATCTAAATAAATGCAAGTAGGTTAATGATCTTAATCCTACATCATGGTAATTAAGAGTGAGGTGCTTACTTCATACTTAAGGTATTCTCATTACCCCTAATCAGAGGGAGGATGTTATGAGTTTACTAACCCTTGGTTTAGGCTTAAGCTCATTTTCTTATGACAAATCCAAAAAGCAATAAAAGATTGAAAACACAAAAAACAAACAATAATCGTCTCCTCCGGGATTCTTTTCTTACCTCATTCACTCACAAACGAGAACTCGCTTCTTCCGTCTAATGCAAGACAGTTTGCACCTGAGCCAGATAGGTCATACACTTGAGCATAAACAAGTAAACAGTTCACAAGTCAATTTATCTTTTAGTCTCTTTGAGTCAAACTACGGTGTTCTGACTTCCTCATTGCACGAGAGGATACGTAGGCATAACTTAACAGTTATCGAACAAAAGTCTCTGTATATTCCCCCCTCTTTCAGCTTTATTCTTTAGCCTCATAGTCTTGAGCTTTGCACTCCTATTTCAGCACTGACACTTCACATATTTCACTTCACTTTCTTTTAACACTGACACTTGCATTCTTTCCAGCTTTGATACACAGATTACACTGACACTACCCCTTTAAAACACAAATCTTTCAAGCGTGGATCCCGTCGAGTACGACGGACAATCTGGGTGCTAATACCTTCCCAGGTTGTAACCAACCCCCTTTCTCAGTTTCTCTGGTTCGCGACCGTCTTATCCATCCTTCCCCAGGTTTATGCAGCATTACCTTTCCTTCGGGATAAAAATGCCTAGCTGGCGACTCTTTTCTTTTCAGTTCACCCTTGTGTGTTCTTTTACCTTTCGCCGACCGTTCGCGTCTGTACCCCTATTGACCAGGTGTCATTTGGTGGGAGCGACACATGGCCGTATTCCTTTTTCTTTCTCTCTCACTCTAAACCTTCAATCATAACTAGATAGCACTGTAAGTGAAGAAAGCTGTTCGTGTGGACTAAGTAGAGGCGTTGTTCATCGTACAACACTCATGATCAACTCAGAATCAAAGGTTTCAAGTGCCATACGAGGTAAATATTCTTTCACAAATCATGATCTTTTTTAAGGATCTCTAAGGGAAATTTTTGTTTTTCGTTGCGTTTATATCGCATATTTCCTTTCACTTTTGACATCCATTTGATACAATTGGAATTTCAAGATGCAAGCAACTCAAAGAAGTAATCTAATAGTTTCAAGTCTAGAAATAGGAGAAAAGGTCTCATCAAATCAATTCCCTCAACTTGAGTGTATCCCTGAGCAACCAATCTTGCTTTATTTCTGGTAACAACTCCATGTTCATCAGATTTGTTCTTGTACACCCACTTGGTACCTATCACATTTGATCCTCCTGGCCTTGGGATAAGATCCCAATCTTTATTCCTATTGAATTGAGCTAATTGCACATGTATAGAATTAATCCATAATTCATCCGTTAATGCTTCTTTAACATTCTTTGGCTCTATCTTTGACACAAAACAAGAGTTATGGATTATCTCCCTTGATCTTGTAGTAACTCCTTTATCCATCTCTCATATGATGAGGTCTTTGGGATGATCTTTCTGAATTCTGATAGAGGGACCCTTGTTTCCCTGACTAGCTTCAGGATCAGAACCAGAGGGTCGTTCATCAATACTTCTGTCTTCAATTTTTACTAGAGTTACATTATGGAATGTTTCAACATTATCCAGTACATCAGATTCGTTGTTCAAGTCTTGATCATCAACAACAACATTTATAGACTTCATCATTACGTTAGTTCTGGAGTTGTAGACTCTATAGGATCTGTTACTGGTAGAGTATCCTAGAAATATTCCTTCATCACTATTTGGATCTAATTTTCTTCTTTGTTCACGATCTGCCAGGATGAAGCATTTACTTCTAAAGACGTGGAAGTATTTCATAGTAGGTTTTCTTCCTTTCCAAAATTCATATAGAGTAGCTGAAGTATGTTTCCTCAAGGTGACTATGTTGTGAATGTATAATGTAGTATTAATAGCTTCATCCCAAAAATGATAAGGAAATTGTTTTGCATGTATCATTGCTTTAGCAGATTCCTGAATAGTCCTGTTCTTGCATTCCACCATTTCATTTTGCTGAGGAGTAATGGGAGATGAAAATTCATGACTAATTCCTTCAGAGGAGAAAAATTCAACAAACTTGGCATTCTTAAATTACTTCCCATGATCACTTCTGATTCTAATAACACTGCCTTCCTTTTCTCTTTGAAGTTTGTGACAAAGATCTTTGAAAACTTCAAAAGCTTCTGACTTTTCTCTAATGAAATCTATCCAAGTGTATCTTAAATAGTCATCCATAAGAACATAAGCATATTTCTTTCCTCCAAGACTTTCTACCTGTATAGGTCCCATCAAAACCATGTGAAGAAGTTCTAAGACTCTTGAGGTGGTAAGATGTTGAATCTTCTAATGTGACATCTTAGTCTGCTTTCCTACTTGGCATTCTCCACAAACGTTTCCTTCTTCATTTTTGAGCTTAGGAAGCTCTGTGAGAGCTTCCATGGATATGATTCTCTTCATTCCTTTCAGATGCAAGTGCCCAAGCTTTTGATGTCAGAGTTTAACTTCATCTTCTTTGGTAAGCAAGCAAGAGGACACATAACAGGATTCTTGAGATGCCCATAAATAATAGTTGTCCTTAGATCTTACTCCCTTCATGATTAATTCACCTTTCTCATTGGTAACAAGACATTCAGATTTGGAGAAATTAACTTTCAGTCCTTGATCACATAGTTGACTGATGCCAATTAGATTGGAAATCAACCCTTTTACAAGAAGCACATTGTCAAGTCTAGGCACTCCTGAGTAATCCAGCTGTTCATTTCCCTTGATCTCACCTTTGGCTCCATCACCAAAAGTAACAAAACTGTAGCATGAGGTCTCATATTTACCAGTAGATTTATGATTCCTGTCATATGACTTGAACATCCATAGTCAAAATACCAGTCTTTTTTGCTGAAACTCTGAGAGAGGTATGAGCTATCAAGTTATTGGTACCAATATTAGGAATACATTGCTTCCTGGCCTTGGGTATGTTCTAAATTAGAACACGTTGAGGGACATGGTTAGGATATCCATAATGTCGCTCCCGATAAGTGGGGAATGGCCCAGATAAAGGTACAGACGCGAACGGTCGGCGAGAGGGACAATGAGAACACACAGCCGTGAACTCACTGGAGATGAATAGAGTCGCCAGCTAGGCATTTTTATCCCGGAGGAAAGGTAATGCTGCATAAACCTAGAAAAGAGATGGACAAGACGGTCGCGAACCAGAGAGACTGAGAAAGGGGGTTGGTTACAACCTGGGAAGGTATTAGCACCCAGATTGTCCGTCGTACTCGACGGGATCCACGCTTAAAAGATTTGTGTTTTAAAGGGGTAGTGTCAGTGCAATCTGTGTATAACATAGCTGGACAAGAATGTACAGGTGTCAGTGTAAAAGAAGTGAAGTGTATAATGATGTGTCAGTGTAAGAGTGAGAATGAATTGCTCATGATAATGAGGCTAAGAGAAAAATGCTGGAAGAGGGGGAATATACAGAGACTTTTGTTCGATAACTGTTAAGTTATGCCTACGTATCCTCTCGTGCAATGAGGAAGTCAGAACACCGTATTTCGACCCAAAGAGACTGAAAGATGAATTGACTTGTGAACTTCTTGCTTGTCAATGCTCAAGTGTATGACCTGTCTGGCTCAGGTGCGAACTGTCTTGCATTAGACGGAAGAAGCGAGCTCTCGTTTGTGAGTGAATGAGATGAGAAAAGAATCCCGGAGGAGACGATTATTGTTTGTTTTTGTGTTTTCAGTATTTTATTGTTTTTGGATTTTGTCATAAATTAATGAGCTTAAGTCTACACCAATGGATTAGAAAACTCATCACATCTTCCCTCTGATTAGGGGTAATGAGAATACCTTAAGTGTGAAGTCATATTCTCACACTTAATCACCTATGGTGTAGGATTAAGATCATTAACCTACTTGTGATTATTTAGATGTTTTTGGTGTTTTTGTTTAGTGTTAAGTAATGAGGTTAAGCCATAATCAAGGATTAAACAGACTCATTACACCATCCTAATAGAAGGATAATAGATGAGAATGTTTAAGCTGAGGAAAGCTCCTCAACTTAATCCATGATTACGGATTAAACTCATGACAAAACAAAGCCTTTATTAAGATGAATTTTATTTAATGGTATGATGATGAAATGTTTTTTTAGAGTTTGTAAGACAACTTGAGGGGGACTTGTCCATTAACACTAGGGTTAGTCCTTCTTAACCAATTAAGGAAGAATTAGAACCCAAATGCAAGGCCCAAGTTACAAGTGTGATGTCTTGATGATTATTAAGTGGATTGATTAAGGAATTTAAACACATTAAGGGTTTAACACTTAGGATTAAAGTTATACACTCCATCCTAAGAGAAGGATGCAGGCATAAGCTTAATCACAAAGCCTTAAAGCCTTTAGGGTTTAGTCCCTGATTATGAGGTGAGAAGAGAAGACTCAAGAGAGACACAAAGGTAAAACTAAGAGGGGAGACTAATCAAAACCCTAATCATTGTCATGCTTGGTTGTTCCTAAGGTTTGTGAGGTTTTCAAGAGAAGTCTTCAATGGAACCACCAGGAAGCAGATGAAAGGATCAGGAGAAGCAAAGTAACTTGCTTCATTCAAGAAGTCAAGTCACTTGAAGAAAGAAAGTGGGAAGAGGAATAATGAGCAAGCTCAAACTCAAACACATACAAAAATGCAGCAAGGATGCATGAAAAGAGATGAAGAGAAGTTATGAGAAGTGAAGGCAAATTCACTTCTCAAAGTTGCCTACCACCTGAAAAGTTAGTGAGAAAGATGCAATGCAATGTCAAATGGAATGCAATGACATGATGAGAAACAAAACCAGAAGCACATACATGATGCTAATGATGCTATGAGATGCTACAAACATGAAACAACACAAGGGGATGATCATACAAGCTTATGGATGCAAATGAAGCAAGTTAAGAAGCATGAACATACATGAAAAGTCATGAAGTGCACATGACATACCACATGGCAAATACATGATGCAATGATTAAACATGCTTTCAATATGTCTTATGATGTTCAATGAATCAAATGGAGGCATGGAATGTCATGGCAAGTCATGTTATGCAAGAAAATGCAAGATGGATACATATGGAAGCCCAAATTAGGGTTTATGATCAATGCAACAAACAAAAAACCAAAACCAGAAGCAAACAACATTATAAAAAATTGAAAATGCACTCAAAGGACCCCTAAACCTATACTAACCCACTGCCCAAAGGAGAGGTCTCAACTCTTAACCAATTTCAAGTTATGGTTTTCTTAAGATTTCTAGGGTTTTAGGGTTCCTAAACAAGAAAATTACCAAACAAATGGAAAATGAAAGATCAAATCAAAGCCATTTAAACTCACAAACTACATGCTAAACACAATGCAATGCAAAAAGAATCAATGTCCAACTCCTCATGGATAGGCAGAAATGATTTTTTGAACTTTGGATCAAATTAATGCATAAAAATGATTTTAATTCAATGGAAAATTCTCAAAATGCATCAAGATCAAAAAATAAATTTGGTTTGAAGGTTGGACAATGTTTCTAAATGTCTTAGAACATTTCATGAATTTTTGGGTGATTTTTAAATACCTAAAAGTATTTTTAATAAATTAATTTTCATTAATCAATTAAAAATAAACTTTTAAATATTTAAAAATACTTTTTTAATGCTAAAAATAAAAATAAAAATATTTTTGGGTTTTAAAAATTAATTAAACTCTTGACAAAAAGTTTCATAATTTTTAAAACATTTTTACTATTTTAAATAAATTGTATAAAACAAATGAGAAAAATATGAAAATAAAATGAAATAAACTGAAGTCAACTGAATGGAGGGCTAGGATTTGCTCTGGGTTTGAAAATGTTGACTACGCGCCAGATCTAGTGGCCTGGATTGGTCCTGATTAAATTAATTTAATTATGATTAATTAAACTAACTAAAGTGGATTAGGGCAAATGAACGAATCTGGGCCATTCATGCACGCGGGAAGTCAACAAAGTCAGGCCATCTAACGCATGAAATTCAAATGGAAATTAATTACAGGAATTAGGGCTAATAACATTCAGGTGACCGGAGGGAAGCTCCGGTCATCTTCTCCGGCGACAACGAAACCCTATATCATGATTCAGGCAACCATTCTTCAAATTAAAGCCAGGGAAACATTCCTCTACTCAAACCTCACTCAAATCATCTCTCAAACTAAATTTCTCATGCTTGAACTAAGAGAATCGAAGCCATGAAGATTTACGGGCAAAGTTTCAGAGCCCTGGTAAATCCTCATTTCTCACTCATTTTTAAATCTAAACCCATCCCCAGGACCAGCAAGACATGAGCAACCAATTTATAACTTAAAATGTAAGCTCTGAGGAAAAAGAATCCATGGTCATACCTGAGCTGGAAAGCTTCAACACTGAGCTTCCAGAGCCTCCTTTGTGTGAAAATGAACTTCTTTGACTCCCTTGAACTCAAAGAGAAGCTTCAAAGTTCTTGTGGATGGCTGGTTTGAAGAGGAAAGTTCTGGTGCAGCAGGTTTCACAGTCAGGAATGGTGAGGTTTCAGGCTACTCCAATGGTGGATTCTTGCTCCTTTGGGTGTGCTTGACTTGTTGGTGAAGAGAAATGGGGTGTTTGATGGCTGGAAAGTGAGATTCGAAAGTTCTGGCTTTGAGGATGAAAAATGGTGAAGCTCAGTTCTTGCTTAGTTCAGGCCTGAGTCTTGCTGGTTTTGGCTCAGTGAAGCAAGGTGAGTTGATCAGTGGACTTGGTTTTTGTGTTTGTGAGCTATGGAAACAAATTCGAAAGGTTTTGCTTGAGAGGGTGATTTTGTGAATGTGATGATCTTGCTGGTTTCAGGCTTAGGTCTTGCTGGTTTAGGCTCAATGAAGCATGGTGAGAAGATTAGTGGAGTTTGTTTGAATGTTTGTGGTTTGTGGAATCAGATTCGAAGGAAAATGCAAGTGAGGGTGAGTTTGTGAATGTCTTGCTAGGGCTTGTTTCAGGCTGGCTCCTTGTATGAAATGGCTAGCAAATGGATAGTATAAACAACTCCAATTGGTCAGATGATGTGACTTGTGCTTTTGTGATTGGTAAGTTAACTTTTGCAAAAAGTCCACTCTTGTGTAAGAGAAGCATGGGCCAAGTTCTAGGCTAGTACAAGGGTGTGGGCTGGTGCAGCATGGTGAGGGGAAAGGCTATGGTTGGTTCAGCAGCCAAGGCAACAAGTGGATGGAAGTGTGATGATGATTTTGCAACTTGATCACTTTTGGTTCACATGAAACTTTCTTGCTATACAAACCATGAAACATGAGAAATTTTGGTTCAAATCTGATTTTTAGGTTACATGTGATGTTTGTGTAATGGTTTGACATGAATTAGAAGTTACAAATGCCTTGGTACAAAGTTTTTGCAAGTTTCTCATTTGAGGCATATCTTGAAAATTAGTGATTTTTGCCAACTTTGACACACCATAACTTTTGATCCAAAATGAATTAGATCATGTTCTTGTACTTTTTGAAAAGGGAAAGATCTAATCTACAACTTTCATGACCAAAGTTTTTCCATTTGAAGCATTTTTGGATCAAAAAGCAAGGGTTGAAAAAGTGGCATAAAATGACATTTCATGAAAAGTCAACCATGCCCTAAAAAGTCAACTTTGCAAAAACTTGTAATTCTTGAATTTTGTGAACTTCAACCTTCTTCCATGATCAAATAAAGATCATATACACTCAAAATGATGAAGATCACCCCTTGGTTGGGTCATTGGGGGCCTCAGATGGCCTGATTTTGCACTGACTTGTCCAGAAAGTCAACTCTTGATCAGATGACTTCCCCATGGAATTTCTTCATGAAAATTGATATGCACACTCCCTATACCATATAGAGACCAATAGAAACAAAAATGACCAAAAAATTTGGAGTTATGGCCTCTGAAACCAAAACCCTAATTTTAGGTCATCTGTGCAGTCAAGCCTGGCTCCGCTTCCACACCAATCCCAGTTCTTGTGATTCTTTGGCATTATTGACTTTGAGAGGATGTAATATGATGCTTGAACACACATGGACCCCTTTTAAGTGATTGATGACCTTTGGAGTGGCTCAAGAAGCTCTTGGATTGCTCAGATCACAAACCCTAGATGCAGATGACTTAGAACCTATGCAGTGAATCCAAAATGTGATATGAGATGTTATGATTGTGTTTATGCATATGAAATGATCACAAGCCATGGTGTGAATGGGTGAGGGCAAATTTGGGGTGTTTACACATAAAGTTTGAAACAATAAGGCTTCAAGTGACCAAGGTCTGAGACATGTTCTTTTCTTTTGTCAAACCCTAGACTAGTCACATCTCCAACCAACTTTCCAGTTTGCAGAATCTCATCTAAAGTCTCTGAACTACTGTTCAACATCCTGACAGATTTAATCATTTGATCAAGTTGGGAGTTTAGTAATGCTACCTCATTCTCCAGATTGGAGATGGTTTTCAAGCACTCTTCCTTTTCATTCTCTAGTTGTGATATGATTTTCTTATGTTCTTCTCCTTGTTGGCACACTTCTTCATTTTTGAGACATAGTTCTCTATAGAAATTATCTAACTCATCATATGTGACTTCATCATCATTGAAATTAGAATAATAACTCCCAGTTAGAGCAGTAGCATTCTTAGTAGATTCTTCTTCAGCTTCACTTTCAGTGTCTTCATCTGACCAATCCACTGTAAGACCCTTTTTCTGATTCTTGAGATGTGTGGGACATTCAAATCTGATGTGCCAAAAACCTTCACATCCATAGAACTGAACTTCTTTTCCTTGAGAAGAGTTTTCTTCATCCCTTGTCTTTCTACCAGAGTCATTTGACCTACTGGCGTCATATGAGTTGTTTTTGACATTTGATCTTGACTTCTTGTACGTCTTTTGCATTACTTTGTTAAAATGTCTCCCAATAAAAACTATATCATTAGATAGACCTTCCTCGGTATTCAAATCACATTCTTCTACTCCATCATCATTGTTGGAAGAAAAAGCAATATTTTTGTTTTTCTTTTCAAATTTGTCACTTATGCCAATCTCAAAAGTTTGAGGAGATCCAATAAGTTCATCCAATCTCATCATGCTAATGTCACGAGCTTCTTCTATGACATTACTATCTGAATATACCAGAAAGTAACTTCCCTAGATCTCACCTAGATACAGAGTATGATGCCTGCTCTGATACCCATTGAAATTTTGGTATCAGATACGTGACGTCGAAGGCGATGTCACGAAATTACTATCTGAATATTAACAAGGTAAAAACAATATAAATAAAAGAATTAATAACATAATAGATTGTTAACCCAGTTCGATGAAAACTCACCTACTCTGGGGGCTACCAAGCTAGGAAAGAAATCCACTATTAGTAGTATCAATTCAAAGCCAAAACAGTCCCAGTTTACAACTTCTCATTTGAACCTACGCAGTGCAACCTCTACCTAGAAATCATAATCTAGATATGAGAAATCAGCATCTCACTCCCCCTAAATCACACAATGTGATAATCAAACAAAACGTCTCAAGAAAAATAGAAGAACGCTCTTCCAAAATAGAAAAACTTGATCTTCTTTAAAAGCTTCAATCAAAGACAAAAACTCATCCTTAAAACCGTAGAGTGGACATAATGAAAACTCAAATATCAATACAATTATAATATCTAGGTGATGTATGAATGACTTACAAATAACACACGCAGACACACAAGGAAACCCTAAAAACACAAAAGCATACAACTCCACAAAAACAATATTCCGTACAACGCAATTAGATTAAACACCCAGTAATATAGAGAAATTTGAATGGGCCTTGATATGATAAGAAACTTCCCCAAATAAGATCACTTGATTTACTCTAAATTAAGCATGAAAAGATCTTCAAAATCTCCAAAAACTAACGCATAACAGCTTCTGTTTCGGAAATCAATTCTCACTTGATTTTCACACACACTGAAGCAAATCAAATAACTAAACACTTGCTAAAAACATACAGAAATTAAATCAAAACATTATGTATCACGAATTTCCAGAACTGTCAAGACAGATGCTATGACATCTGATCTGACATCACAAAGACCTGTACAACAAATGTTCTTCAAGAATGCCAGGGGCATCTTATAAGAAATCAAGACATATGATAATGTTTTTCAACATATGCAGCCAAACTAAGAACCTTCACAAATGATCAAATCTACTTTGACACCATTCAGCCTCAGTCAACTTGACTTTCATCAGAACTCTCATTGATGGGTTCTCACCTTCAATGGGGAGCATTACTTTCGTACCACATATAAGAAAGAAAGGGGTTGCCTCTGTTGAAGTGCAGGCGGATGTACGATACCCATGCAAAGAAAAAATGAGCATCTCATGCCAGTCCTTATATGTCACAACCATTTTCTGAATGATCTTCTTGATGTTCTTATTTGTAGCTTCACCAAACCCATTCATATTTGGTCTATAAGGAGAAGAATTATGGTGTTGGATCTTGAATTCTTCACAAATCTCTTTCATCATCTTATTATTCAAGTTTGAACCATTATTAGAAATGATTCTATTCGGAACACCATATTGGGAAATAATATGATTCTTGATAAACCGAACCACCACTTGCTTGGTCACATTAGCATACAATGCCGCTTCTATCCACTTTGTGATGTAGTCAATAAATACGAGAATGAAACGATGTCCATTCAAAGCCTTGGGTTTAATCATGCCAATCATATCAATTCCCCACATAGATAAAGGCCATGGGGAAGAAATAACATTGAGATGAGTTGGTGGCACATGAATCTTATCAGCATAAACTTGGCACTTATGGCACTTATTCACTTATTTACAACAGTCAGATTCCATTGTTAGCCAATAATAACTTGCTCTCAACATCTTTTTAGCCATTGCATGTCCATTGGCATGAGTACCAAAAGATCCTACATGAATTTCTTTCATTAACATGTCTACTTCGTGTCTATTCACGCATCTGAGCAAGACTATGTCAAAATTTCTCTTGAAAAGTACATACCCATTCAAGAAGAAATTTCCTTCCAATCTCCTCAAAGTCCTTCTATCTTTACTCGATGCCCCAAGGTGGTATTCCTGAATCTAGAGAAAGCATTTAATATCATAACACCTAGGCTTGTCATCTTGGACCTCTTTAACTACAAAGACATGAGCTGGTCTCTCAAGACGCATCACACTAATCATAGGAACTTCATTCCATTGATTCACCTTTATCATAAAAGGTATGGTTGCCAAAGAATCTGCCAGTTGATTCTCATCGCGAGGCATATAGTGAAACTCGACTTTAGTGAAGAAATTTGATATCCTTCTAGCATAATCTCTATATGGAATCAAGTGAGGTTGATGAGTTACCCACTTACCCTTGATCTAATTAATTACCAAGGATGACTCTCCATACACATCAATATTCTTGATCCTCAAATCAATAGCTTCTTCAAGACCCATAATACAAGATTCATAAGCTTCATTATTGCTACATGGGAAAGTCAATCTTACAACAAAAGTAATATGCGAACCTTGGGGAGTAATAATCATTTCCCCAATTCCTTTTCCTCGTGAATTCACAGCTCCCTAAAAAAATATACCCTATCGAGATCCAGGATCAGCCATTCCTCAATCAAAGGCTCATCACAATCTTTCATTTTCAAATACATTATATACTCATCAGGGAAATCAAACTTGATGGACTGGTAATCATCAATCATTTGGTATGCTAAATGGTCAGCCAAAATACTTCCTTTTACAGATTTTTGAGCTCGGAACTCGATATCATATTCAGACAACAACATTTACCAATGAGCAATTCTCCCAGTTAAAGCAGGCTTTTCAAAGATTACATGATCAGATCCATTTTGGATATCAACCAAGTTGTGTGAAACAACATATACTGGCGAATACTCTTTTTAGCCCAAGCTAGGGCACAACATGTTTTTTCAAGCGTACAGTACCGAGACACACAATCAATAAATTTCTTAATCAAATAATAGATAACTTATTCTTTTCTACTAGATTCATCTTGCTTACCAAGCACACAACCCATGGAATCTTCCAACACATACAAATACATAATCAACGGTCTACCTTCCACCAGAGGAGACAAAATATGAGTTTCAAGCAGATACTCTTTGATCCTTTCAAAAGCTTTCAGAAAATCATCTGTCCAAACACAACCTTAGTCTTTTTCAAGCAACTTGAATATTAGAGCACATGTGGCAGTCATGTGAGAGATAAACCTCGAAATGTAATTCAAACGACCAAAGAATCCTCTTACTTGCTTTTCAGTTCTTGGAGCAGGCATTTCTCGAATAGCTTTCACTTTATCAGGATCAACTTCAATGCCTCTTTGGTTGACGATGAAACCCAACAACTTTCCAGAACGAACACCAAAACTGAACTTGTTCAGATTCAAACAAAGCTTAAACTTCTTTAATATTTTAAACAA
Organism: Lathyrus aphaca; assembly: GCA_963966055.1. Taxonomy (NCBI): domain Eukaryota; kingdom Viridiplantae; phylum Streptophyta; class Magnoliopsida; order Fabales; family Fabaceae; genus Lathyrus; species Lathyrus aphaca. The sequence goes on along the minus strand of OZ014523.1, from coordinate 303,239,968 downwards.
CTTCATTAAATGTTCATCATGATCTTCTTCTGACCTCGACTTGACGATCATATCATCAACATATACCTCAATTTCCTTGTGCATCATGCCATGGAAAATAGTAGTCATAGTTCGTTGGTACATCTCACCAGCATTCTTCAATCCAAATGGCCTCACTCTATATCAGATCTTTATCTGATTATAAACGGAAAATCTGTCCATAAAGGAGAACTCATTAAAATTAGATGTATTATCTACCAACATATTAATGTGTGGTAATAGAAAATCATCTTTTGGACAAGCTTTATTCAGATCTCTATAATCAACACACATTCGGACTTTTCTGTCTTTCTTTGAAACAGGCACAATATTGGCCACCCATTGAGGATAATTATATATAACAAGAAAACCTGCATCAATCTACTTTTGAGCCTCCTCTTTAATCTTTATTTCCATATCAGGATGAGTTCTTCTCAACTTTTGCTTCATAGGTGGACATTCAGGTTTCAGCGGAAATCTATGCTCCACAATATTAGTATTAAGACCTGACATGTCTTGATAAGACCAAGCAAACACGTCCACATACTCTCTAAGAAGCTCTACCATTCTCTTCTTAACATCAGGACCAAGCAGTGCCCCAATCTTGATTTCTTTCTTATCATCTTCAGAACCCAAGTTGATAATTTATATCGACTTTCCATGAGGATGAATTACCTTTTCCTCGTACTCAAGCAATCAAGAAATCTCATCAGGAATCTCTTCAACATCCTTTTCTTCAGCTTTAAACACAGGGAAATTAAAGTTGGGAGTGGGCATAAGATCATTTTTTTCAATGGGTTTAACAATCAATCTGCACAATGGTTTATTTTAATTTTAGAGTATGAAAAAGTGCAAACATTATGGAGATAAACAATGATTATTATTTTTTCGATTTTTCTTGTTACCATTTTTCATAATAAAGCAAAAAGGAAAAACATATATGGAATAAAAAAACAACATTTTATTGATGATGATAATAGTTTAAAACAAAGCCCAACAAATTTCACTTTCACCTTAGGCAAAGTGAAAAGGTTTTTTTGAAATAAAATAAAAGACAATTACTTTGAAGCATGAACAATAGAAGGAATATCAATAGAAATCCAGGGCAACTCCCTCAGTGCATAGAAAATTTATGCATTTCTTTTTCTTCATCATCTTCAATGATGGCATCAGTGGAATATTTAATTTATAAATGCGCCTAAGAAGTGGGGGGTGAATTAGGTTTATCAAAATTTCTTCTAAGTTTTCTTGCGATTCTTGAATTTTTCCTTTCCTTATAACTGGTTAAGTACTAAAAATTAAAATGCGGAAAGTAAATCAGTGACACGATGGTTTATCCTGGTTCCCCTCACAACCTGAGAGTACATACAATCCCCTTTCAATCGAAAGAGATTTCACTATAGTCAGAATGATTGTACAACCTATTCATACAATCAGTGATGCTTACTATCTAACCTTTAGTTAAACTAAAATGCAAGAAGAACAATCCTTTTCAGTGCACACACTTACTTTCAACAATCCTGAAAGCAAGGTAACCTTACTAACTTATCTTTAAAAATCCTAAAGATAAGTAGTTATCAAAGAAGTATAAATATTGAATTCTTTTTGTATAGAAGAAATCTTGAAACTTTATCAATATGAATATTGATATTCTCCTTGATAAATATTTTTCACTCACAAAAAAAATAAAATAAGTTTTCACTAATATGAAATGAAACTCTAGAGGAGATATAAAAAATTTATGCAAAGTTTCACTCTCTTGAATGTTTTTGAATAAGTGCACTCAAAAGATTTATGAAAACATGATCAAAATCGAGTGATAAAATTAATTATGAAAATTATATAATGTTCAAGACACCCTTCTAAAAAGTTATAAAAATTATGAAGAGATGCCATGATTTAAAACTAAAGAAAACAATATTTTTTCCATGAAAATGTGCAATTTTTCGTACTTAAATAGTGGTAACCGATTACTACCACAAGGGTAACCGGTTAATTGTTGAAACATAAACATTTTTTTCAAAACTAGGCTGAAGTAACCGGTTACTACCTACTTGGTAACCGATTACTTGAAGAAAATCATGAAAAATTCTTTCAAAAACCAGTATTTAAAAATAGAACAAATGCAACCTTTTTGTTTACATGTTATGGCATGAGTGCATCCTATATTTGAACACTTATAAATATTTTTGATTTATGAAAAATAAAACTTATACCTTATGATCAATTTAATCAAGCCTTTTAAGAAATCCATTCTTGTTCATACTTTTGAAAGCTTCAGTAGTAGGCAGGTACCTCATAAACCATTTATGAAATAAATGAGCGCAACACCATACTAGAACACCCCGTTTCTTCTCATTCTTTTAATGTACCGTCTCCCAAAAGCATGTGTATCAGATTCTTCAGCATAAAAAGATGGATGGCATTCATGTTCACAAATTTGTCCACATATGCAAATAGAATGATCCCATAGATTGATAAAGCCAGGATAACATAGACATAATCCTATTAGGTAGCAGCAACAAGTTCTTCAGTCCTTTTAACCAAAAATTCCAAAGAAAACCCAGATACCCTAACTTTGATAGTACCCAGGTTTGCTGTCACTTCAGATGGGCTCAAATAAAAAACTTTGGCAATGTCAGCATGAGTAGGCCTTGTCATTTCTGGATTGAACGGAACCTGATCTTGAAGCGGCACCCTTAAAGTCAATGCATACTCTTCAAGTAGAGGACCCAGCTGGAAATCTTGAAATGTAAAGCATCGGAGAAGAGGATCATAATACTACAGTAAGGTGTGAATGACACTCCTCTCAGAACTCATTACAAGAAAATTGGAAGATTACAATGGTTCATTTTGGCAGATTACGGCGGTTCCAACCGTCGTAATTTGGAAGTCACGACGGTTTTGGATATAATGGCAAAACGTGTGTCGTAAGGCTTTATTACGACAGTTTCTAAAACCGTCACTCCAATTATTGTCATATGTCACGACGGTTTGGAAACTGACGTAGATTGCATATAACGACGGTTCAAACCATCGTAATTAATTTAACATTGTTATATAAAATTTATGCTTTTTGCAACGGTTTAAACTGTCGTAATTTTATTTATAGGATTTTTTTTATAATATTAATTTTTTAAAATTTAAATTATTATTTTTTGGTAATATATCAAATATATAAAGAATCACGTATATCATATATATAAATTTATATATAAAAAACAGTTGATATTTCATTATATAACTTTTCTAAATAACTTATTACATTTTTCTACTAAATATATACTTATGACTATCTAAATAATTAAATATCATAATCTAAAACTAATATAAATCCATTTCCCACGTCAATAAGCCACCTTAATGCCCTTGGGAGGAGCTTCTTTGGTGTGCCTTCCTGCTCTGAGAGGAACAGAGCAGTAAATGCAGCCGGTATTCCAACACTTCTTCTCAGTAAGTCATCCACAACTTGTCCTTTAGCCACAATTCTTTGCATAAGTTGTTCCATCCATGACTCCGTCAATTTATGTAGCCTGAAAAAGATGATGCATAATTGAAGTGGCAGAAATATGATTTCTAATATGACAATTTGGTCATACTGATATAACATTCATTTAGGTAAAAAATAATCTTAAATACATGAACAAAGGCATTTGCAATGACAAAATTGTAATTGCAAATTTTACATTTCATTTATCGTACACATATCATACTGAATATGTCTTTAATTCTGGTTATTTCTTATTCTGAAAATTCAATATGTTAAATATAAATAATTTATCTTGCATCAACATGTATCTATAATCATCTATCATGTAGAAATAATCCTACTATTCATTATTCTACAGTAGCACTTTTGAGATTAACCGTTTCATGCACTATCAATAAGGCTTAAACTTAAAGCTTTGTGTTTGGTAATTCATCATGTACACATTAAAAATTGATTATAGAAAATTCTATCAAAGCCAACCGGTCGCATAGAGCCGTTGATTTGCCATTTCGTTTATTCGAGCCACTGCATTTTTTACTTTGAATTTATTTTCTGATCGTCCTGGAGCGTCAATTTGTTCATTGATCTTATGCCTTGAATTTCTTTTTGTTTCTCGTCTTTTGTTATTCTTAGTGCCAACAGTTACACTTAAACCTGTTGACTTATCACTTTGAAAACTTTCCGTTTTCTCGTCTCGTTGTCCCCAGCGTATGCCATCCCCAGTAAGTCTTTACCCTTTGGTTCGCCGACTCATCGCATCATATTCATCTTATATTGCATAGAATTGAGGGAGTTAGATAGTCCATAGTCCAGCATAACATTGCATTCAGGGGCAAATTATTTGGTTATTTCTATATTAAAATACCTTTCACTCCGATTTTATGAGGATTAACATCACTCATTCTATGTGGTAAAGTTATTTAAATAGGGGCAACTGTCACACCCCAAATTTTACCCCTAACTTTTCATATCATATATTTCATCTCATCATCAGCATACCAAGTATTCTGATGTTTTGCAAGATTGGCAAGAAGGATCTATTGGTTTTGTAACAAATATTGGAGATCTGATCGTTTGGTTCGAGAAATTAGGGTTTTGTGCTTTGAAGTTTATATTAGTGGAATGATTTCTTAAGCTATGGATTATTGAATTTCAAGTTTGAATCATGGACGTGTTCAAGACCTCAGGTCACCTTTGGTTGGTGCAATGCCTCAGCAAGAATTTGTTGATACTTGGTTTGGATGATTTTATGAGAAACAAGTTTTGGTAGTTACTTGGAAAAGAGAGGAAGGATAAATCCTATGTTTCTTTAAAAATGGACTTTGTTCTTCTAGTATTTGTTAAGGGAATTGATTCTAGCTTCAAATCTCGTTTCAAGTTTTAGTTTCAACTGCTGAGTTATTTCCATATTTTCTAGTCCCATTTCAAATCCAAATTGCAAGTCTATTTCTAAAGTCCAATTCTGAGTTTCGTTTCTTATTCAAATTTCAGTTCACATTCTTATTTCCAAATTCACTTCATATTCCCATTTTCTAATTCCAATTTTTGTTTTTATAGTTCTAATTTATTTCCAAGTTCATACTTCAAATCCATTCAATTTAATTATATATTTCTAATCCATTTCAATTCATTTTTCCATTTTTAATTCTCATTCTATTTCCAAAATTCCAAGTAATTTTCAATCCCAAATTTTTAATTTCAATTCCATTCCAATTGTTAAGTTCAAATGTAATTCTAATATCTATTCTCAAATCTCATGTTCCATTCCTATTTCCCAAATTCCATTTTTCAATGTTTTAACTTTCAAGTCTCAAACTCATCACTACTTTCCAAAGCTCCTATAAAATTCAATTTCAAGTTTCTAAGTAATTTTCAAAAAGTTCAAGTTTAATTCCAAACTCTAGTTCCAAGTTTTCACTTCTATTTGAAATTCTCATATTCAAGCTTAGTTATCCTCACTCATTGGTTTTTTTATCATTCTCATTTTCACACTCAAATAATGGTACATAAAGAGAGCATTGTCATTACAAATTGATTATCTAATGTTACAAGAACTATCATTTTAGTTCTAAAATGATCAATAATTTCACCAAGTTACAAAAATATCCATGAAAAGACCAATTTGAAATGGGACCACTTTCTCCACAACAGAAAAAAACATAACAGGGTCCTATGCAACCAATACCTCTGCTACAGCCGCAGATGCGAACAACCATTATTCCCACACACGCATAAAATTCAGAATTGGTTCCCTCCCTATGGTGTAAACAAACCCTTCACCAGCAAGTTTTGTAGCAATTCAGAATGCACAACGGATAGCCTTAATTTGTTATGTATATAATTAACAATATGTAGGGGAGGGGGTGAAACGATATAAAAATTTCAAACACATGTAAAATCAAACGAAAAAAAACAATAGAAGACCTGCAAAACGCAGACTGCTCTGCCCCACCACTTTTGACTCCTTAAGCAAGTCTAAACATGTAAATTGCAGAAATAGGGCATCATTAGCACTAGTCTGGATACAAGTTAAGAGCCAACATAAAATATAGAAAAGGGAGCATATTTTTTTAAGCTTCACAGAGCAAGTTTCATGGTTTTGGTAAAATACTTTTAAACATCATAAAGCAAAAGATGTAATACCATGAACAAGTGTTCAGTAAAATATTTCAAAATCACAAACCCTAGCCACACATTACGAATCCAAATACGCTAGCCACATATCACAAATCTAAAAAACTAGCAAGAGATATACGAAAACATAACAACAACTGGAGGAAGCGTTAGAACAAGAAGAAGAACAAGTAGAAGGGGAATGGTGAGCCGAAGAAGCGGATAAGCTGAAAACCTACCACAAATTGTTGGAGCTTCTGAATCGGTAGATTGTTATTATTCATTCTTTATATCTAAACTATTATTGTTGTCTGTTTCGTTTGTCCACCGTTGATTTCTATAACTCTTGCCTTTTTAGAAAATAATTGTCGTGTTGATATAGGTCCTAGGGTTCAGGTTTTTGAGAAGGGGATAGTTTGTTTAGGTGGAAATATCTGTGTTTTTTAGGGTTCCTTGCTTGAAGTTGATGATACATTGAAGTATAGGTTTCGTTTGAAACCATAGATGTTTTGAAACAGGGAGAGGAAGAGAGCAAGTATTTGTTTTCTCTTGTGTGTTTCTTTTCATATGATTTTGATTAATTTTTTGTTTTAATAAGATATGAAATAAATGAACATAAATGGATGCCATTATTCGGTGCCTTTTTTTTCATTTTCCAATAAATTGATTTGACTGAGTGTTGATTCCCCATATGAGCTTTTTTTGATAATTGATAAAGTTTGGAACAGATAGGATTGGTGTTTTTCCTTCTCCAAGTTTTCTTTTTGTGGGATAAATGGGTCACCCGGGTCCTTCATGACCCGAGTCCATTCAGAAGAGGATTTGGCTGGTGGGTTGCGTTTTTATTTTAAGAGATTGGTCCAACTGTGTTTTTTTCACGTCTTTTTTTATGTATAAAGTTTTTTTATCATGAGCATTTTAATTAATTTCTTACAAACTTCTTTTATAATTTCCATAATAGATTTAGGAATAGAATATATTAAGATTACGATTTTATCTCTAAATTAAAAAATAGGCTTGACTTTTCGATTTGATTATCCTTTCATGGTCGATACGTTTGAATTTTTATGCTTCTGTGTTCATTAGTCTTTGCTCGTTATTTAGTGTTATGTATGTGCTCATGATATGCTTACACTTGTATGTTATTTTCGCATTTCGATCATAAATTGTTAAGTTACAAAAATTGAATGCAATCACTTTAAAAAAAAATCTTTTCAAAATAAATAATTTAGTCATGGTCCAACTCCAAGTAAATTCATACGCCTACATCTCGCACACACGTAAGTCGGTCATTCTTATGACCTCCATCTGCACGGCTATACGTGTCATGATTAATTAACGAAGGAACCAAACTCAGGAATCTAGCATTCCTCGGGTTTTTGAATGAATCACTCTTGAGGCTAGCCTTCGGGTTGTGCTTCATTCGCTCCTTCGTCTCTAAAACTTGTAAAACCTAAGTCACCTAAAACAAAATGCAATCTTATTAAATTCTTTTATATCATCATAATTAATTAACAAAGGAACTAACTCATGAATCTAGCATTCCTCGGGTTTTTTAATGAATCACTCTTGAGGCTAGCCCTCAGGTTGTGTCTCATTTTCTCCCTCGTTTATAAGCTTTCGAGAAATCGAACTCTTAATTCCCATATCAAATAGTGGAAGAACTGGACTAAGGAATCTAGCATTCCTTGGGTCCTTGAATGAATTACTCTTGAGGCTAGCCCTTGGGTTGTGATTCATTTGACCTTTCGCCTCTCAAAACACTTAAAACATATCCAACAAAAATGCAAATCACTCTCATAATTAATCAACGAAGGAACTGAATTCTGGAGTCTAGCATTCCACATAGTTCTTGAATGAAATCACTCTTGGGCTAGCCCAATGCATTGTGGTCCATTCGCCCTTTCATTTTAAAACATTTTAATAAAGATCAAACATCTTTTCTAAACGAACATTATTTAAGCTCTTTCTATCTCGCAAACAAGCTAGCACTTCAGCCTCTACCGCAAGTAAATAAGCCAACGCTTAGCAGTTAGAAATCGTTTCAAACAATTGTTCATTAAAAAACACAAACCGTAGTTGCACGAACTACGAAGCTCTGACTTTCCCATTGCACAAAGGAATACGTAGGCACGGGGATTTTAATCCTTCGCGAGCACAATAATAAAAAATTTAATCTTTTCTATGTCATAATAACAACAATAATAATATATATTAGAACAGACATCTTAACAAACCATTCAGAAGATAAAGACATAAATCGACATTTTAATTGCATAGTTAGACTAAGAGGTTCCCGTTGAGTAAAACGGACGTGAGGGGTGCTAATACATTCCCCTTGCGTAACCGACTCCTGAAATTAGAATTTGGTTTCGTTGACCATTTTTTATCCTATTTAGGTTGTATCTATATCTCCCTTTTCTTTAGTTAGAATAAATAGAATTAGGTGGCAACTCTGTTGTTCTTTTTGCGTCCATCGTGAGGATCATATTTTTCGAGGTACGACAACTTGGCGACTCTACTGGGGATCAGCAATAGAGAGGGTCGATCCTAACTTAGCTAACCATGCGTTTATTAGTTGATTTTTTCCTTATTTGTCTTCTCTATGTTTATTATTTATGTTTATTTATTTGTTCTTTTATTGCTTTCTCTTATTTCTTATTATTATACTTATCTGTGGGATCTTGGGGATTTATCACGAATAAAAGATGAGTTATGGAAAAAAAAGAGGGAAAACCTAGGTTAAAATTGGTAGTTATTAGTGTTAGTCTCCAAGAACTCACTTCTTGAGGGCCTAGCATGAAAGCTCCCCCAGACAGTTAGACTTCTCGTAGATCTTGTCGTAATGCAGCTAGCCTGTCGCGTGACCTGATTCATGAAAGGAATGTGACTCTGGGACCCCCTAGAACCATTTTCAATATTGGTAGTTGTGTAATGTTAGTCTCCAAGGACCTGCCCCTTGGGAGTCTAACACGAGAACTTCACTTAAGGTAAACCTTATCATCATTATCGTCATAATGCAGCTAGCCTGCGGCGGGACGTTAGTACGATAATCGTCCAAGACCTTGAGTTTCCTATACCACCACCGTAGAAACTATCTTGTGAGTGGGATTTATGGTTAGAGAATTTAGCACCAATCTCTTACAGCCTACCTGTTAAGAAGGTTTCAGATTTACTTGTGGCATCTTTGCATCACAGCATCATACGCATCATTTTAACAAGGTCTTCAAAGAACAAAGAAATGTATATTGCAAACATCCTAGTCTTACCATGAATGGACTTCAGTTTATTATTTTTTCAAAAAAATTTTGTCCATCCTGGTGTTTGCAATTACTTCTTGTTCCTTGAAACGTCCGCATTTGCATTTGTCAAAAACTCATTTCTCGTCACCTCCTTTCCAGCTATCACATTGAGGATCTCACGCAAATACTCCACTCAAGTTCAGGCTTGGAAGAAGATGGCCGACAGAGACCCAGAAATGGACAAAGTTAATGAGGAGCTTACTGATCTTCACAGAAATGTGGGCCAGATTATGGAAATGATTTAAGTCATTCGAGCAAAGATGGATACCCAACAGACTGTGGTTTCTAAGATTGTCACTCTAACGACTGATCTTACGCCATCAGTTACTACTCCTGCAACCTGGCCTCCTTTTGGGCTTCCCCAAGGATTTGTACTTCCTTCTCAAGGTTTCATGCCTCCTCCTCAAGGATATACCACTCAACAAATTGTTCCTTTGACTACTGAGGCGAACTATGTGGTTCCTAGTTTTACACCAGATGTTGTGCATACCCGTGTTCAACCATATTTTAACGATCCTCATCAGGTGTTTGATGTGCCAGACATGTCTGAAGACGTTAATGAGAGACACAAGAGACTGCAAGAGAATTTAGATACTATTGAGAAAAGGTTGAGAGCGGTTGAAGGTGACCAAATCTTTGGTGCAACTGCAAGGGAAATGTGACTTGTGTCTGGACTAGTGATACTTCCCATGTTCAAGACGCCCACCCTTGATATGTATGAAGGTGAAAAGTGTCCTAGAAGCCATCTTTTAATGTACTATCGTAGAATGGCAGCACAAGTTGATAATGACAAATTGATGATCCATTGCTTCCAGGATAGTCTGAAAGGGATTTCCTCCAAGTGTTATCTAAATCTAGATCAGTCAAAAATATGTTGTTTCCAAGACCTGACTGACGCTTTCATTCATCAATACAAGTACAATATGGACCTTTCCCCTGACAAGAGGCAGCTGATGAGCATGTCCCAGAGAGATTCTAAATCTTTTAAAGAATACGCTAAAAGGTGAAGGGGGACCGCATCTCAAGTAGAGCCCCCGTTGACTGAGGAAGAATTAGCTGACTAGTTTGTTGACACTGTAAGAGCATAATTTTTTGAAAGGATGGTGGGAAGCATAACTTCTAGTTTCTCTGATCTTGTGGCTATGAGAATCAAGGTTGAACTTGGTCTAAAGAATGGCAAGATGGGTGGTGCATCCAACAACTCCAGCAACAATAGTGGGAGCAATGCTAAGAAATTTACCAGCAATTTCCACAAAAAGAAAGAAGGCGAAACAAATGCGGTGATGATGAGTCGAAGGAGAAATATGCTTTGGCAGAGGCCTCCACCTGTGGCTCAACAACAATATTCCTTTCCACCACAGTATGTTCAACATCCATATGTAGTCGCAGTTCAACCATCGTATAATCAACAGGTTCCAATGTATCGGCCAACTTAAGCAGTACCGATGTATCAACAAGAAGCTCTAGTGGTTCCAGCCTATCAACCAATGCTCAATACTCTGGGTTATCAACAAGCACCCAATGCTTCAGCCTTTCAACAAAGGACTCCAGCTCCTCATCAGCATCCCAACTTTCAGAACAGAAGACCAGGAGGAAGGACTCCTAATCCTCGGATCCCTATGACCTATACTGAGTTATATCCTTCACTGCTGAAGAAAGGTTTGGTTACTCCAAGGCCTTTGGGTCCTCCACTAGATCCACTTCCACCAAATTACAATCCAAAAGCCCACTGTTTATTCCATGAAGGTGCTCCAGGACACAATTTGGAAAGTTGTATTGCTTTGAAGTATGTTGTGAAGGATTTGATGGAGAAGAACATTTTGTCATTCGGAAATGTTGGTTCGAATGTTAAGGATAATCCTTTTCCCAAACACGGGTCCATAAATGCTATTATCGATGAATTTGACAAAGATTTGATCTTCAATGCTATTGAGATCAAGACCCCACTTCGAGAATTCCATGCAAAATTAGTGGGGGCGGGTATACTGAAAAGCTGTCATAAGAGTTGTGGGATTTGTGCTGACAGTCCAAAAGGATGTAAGCTAGTCTTAAAAGATGTCCAAGATTTGATTAATCATGGTGTCTTACAAGTGAACGGTCGTATGAAGAAGAATGAAGTGGCAATGATTGAACCTATCTACAATCTGCCTAAACCTGATTCTACCATAGCACCAGTGTTGAACATACTCGAATCTTCAAGAGTTCAACCCATGTTCAATATTCCAGAATCTGTGGTGCCAATTTTCAATTTACCAGAGTCAAGGATTGAGCAAAGGAGTAACCTTTTCCCGTGTGAGAATACCAGAACAGTTCCATGGAAGTATGATATAGGGGGAGTTCGTCAGAAGGAAAGTTTGAAAGTGGCGAGTACTGAGCAGGTGCATGTCGATTAACTGCAGTGGTCGTGTTTATACTCAGCAAATCAATACAGTTCCACCGGTTCCACCTAAAGAAGTCATTCCCGTTGTTTCCAACAAAGATAAAGGAGCGTTTTGGAAGAGGAGGATGCAGAATTTCTCAGAATCATTAAGAAGAGTGACTACAAGGTTATTGATCAACTACATCAGACGCCTTCTAAAATATCTATCTTATCGCTTCTTATGTATTCTGTCACACCCCAAAATTTACCCCTAACTGCTTGCCTCATACATTCATTATAAATTTTCGAGATCTATTTTTCACTCATTTTTCAAGTTGTGTATAAATTTAATTTTATTTCCTTATTTTTCACCCATTTTCAAGTTGTGTATAAATTTAATTTTATTTCCTTATTTTTCACTCATTTTCAAGTTGTGTATAAATATAATTTTCTTTCTTTTCACTTCCAAGCTTACATTTTAAATTTAATTTCTATTTCTCATTCTAACTTTTTAATTCATTTTCGTATTTTATTTTCAATTTCTAGTTCTATTTCTATTTCTTTATTCTATTTTAAACTTCCTATTTTTAAAATTTTATTTCAATTTCTATTACTAGTTTTTTAGTCATTCTCTAATTCTTTCTTTATATATATATATATATATATATATATATATATATATATATATATATATATATATATATATATATATATATATATATATATATATATATATATCCATTTTAAATTTAATTTCTATTTATGTTCAAGTTCTCACTTCTAAATTAATCTTTAATTTCTTAAATTTTTATCTCAATTTCTACTTCCAATTTTTATTTCATTTAAAAAAAAAACATTGTTTCTATTTTTTATTATAACTTCCAATTTCAATTTAAGTTCAAGTTCTAAGCTCTAAATCAAATTCCCATATTCCAAATTTCCATTTCAAATTCTCACATCATTTGTATCATAAGTTCCACTTCCAAGTCATTCATCCAATTCCCAAATTCAAGCCTAAATTCAAACATAATCACTTTTCATTTCAAATTCATCATGAACTCAATGTCAAATTTCATTCCAAAGATCGTTCCAAAAAAAGAGAGTTTGTTTCAAACCATAAAAATTCCAAACTTCTATTTCCAGTTGTCAATCTCAAGTTCATTCCTAATTTTCAAACTCATATCAAAGTTACAATTTAATTTTCAAGCTCATGACCAAATTCCATTACAAGCTTTTGTCAAAAATTACATACAAGTTACTAGCTACAAAATTAGTATAATTACAAAATTCAAAACTATAAAGTGTTGCTTGATTACAATTGATTCAAAGTTTCTCATCCAAAGCAAATGCACCCAACTCCATTTTGTTTTCATGAATTCTTCATCTCCAAACTTCATGCCTTTTCCATCCTCATGGCAAGACCATCCAATGCACATGAAATTAAAAGAAACAAAGATTAGTATCATGTTAATTCAAAATTATATCAATTTCCAATTCAACCAATTACTATCATCACATAAGCATTCAAGAGCATACATATCATTCATTATACACAGTCCATAAACTCTTCATGCAAACATTTCAAACATAATCACTTTTCAATTCAAATTCATTCACAAATTTCAATTCAATCATATTTATACATGTTCATATTCATAACCATATTCATCACAATATATTGAGTTTAGACATACATATTGATATCAACATAGTCACACATAATCATATCACTTTATCATGTTACAATCACTGAGTTTCTTAACATATGCATCAGCTTATCCAACATGTTTATTATATTTTCTATGTCACCCGGTTAATTCTGATGCAGTTAAAAAATATTATGCCTAAATAAAGCTCGCTAGGTCGAAAACCAGAAATGGCGACCTGGGCAAAAATGGGTATCCCGGTGGATCATAACCTATGAAGGAGATCCAGGAAAAAATTAGGGATAAAAATAAAAATGAGAGCTCGCTAAGTTGAAAACCCAAAAGGGCGGCTTAGGCAAAAAAAGAGCGTCCCGGTGGATTGAAAACCCGAAAGGGCGGTCCAGGAAAAAATTAGGGACAAAGGCATTTGACTGTATCAGATGGTGTTTACCATTATTGCAGATCATCACTTGAAGACTAATCCAATTTCTCTCGTCAGAAGCAAGGTGTTGGGCAGTTTTAGTCATTAGGGATTACAGTGGTCGTTGGATTCAATGTAGACCTTTCCCTATTGCCATTTTCAAATTGTAATTGTCCATGGAGTTTCTGCCATTGGCAAGCTACCATTCTTGAATGAAATACAACCTTTTCCTATAAACTTTGTCTTTCAGATTCTTATTTTCTTTTGTTATGCAAAATGTCTTTACTGAATTACAATTTAACTCTGAAAATGACAAAAATTTTACATAGTTTTTGAAAACATAACTTTCAAGTTTCTTTGACTTTAGAAAGATTTTTTTAAAAAAATCTTCTATCTTCTAAAAAATCCTCTGGCTTGCAGCAACACTCTCATGCCATTATTACAGAAATCCCCATAGAGGATTAAAAGCTGGTATCACTCTTGGATGGATCCTTGGACCAAAAATTAATTTCCAAGTATGAAGACATCTCCCCCAACATCTTTCTTATTGCTCTTCTAAGTATTGGTGTTGAGATCCTACTCCCCCTTGCTTTGTAAAAACTCTTTGTCTCCCTAGGGTCAGCATTTGCATATCATGATCATTCGCATCATGCTCAATCATACGCATTTTACATAATCATTTGTCTTTCCCCCAGTTGTCGTCTGTCTGACCCCAGTTCCAGATTACTGTCAGTTTTCTTTTTGAAATCCATTGTTGTGGCTACCCCGAAGTATGGTTAACCAAGATCTTCTTCCCAGTAACACCGGTATCCCCTGCAGAGGCCCTCCTTGATATGTACCTTAGTACCACCAATATTTCTTTTAAGCCTAATTATCATTGGCATAAATCCTTTAAGCCGTGTGCTTAAGATTTAAGGCTATTTAATTCAACACGAATCCGTGTTTTCCTGACGGTTCCTAAAGTTCTTCTTTGAACTCTTCATTTAAGGAACTTCCAGAGGTTGGTCGTTTATCTCTCTGAAAACTCCAACATTTGTTCTTATTTGCCATCTGGTCACTTAGAGCCGTTTGATTTACCTTTAAATGCTTTGCATTCTACTCCCAGTATCAGTTGGTTGCACAGAGCCACTGCCCAAACACTATTTTTCGTTTTCTTTATCCTCGGTATCAACAATTACACTTGAACCTATTGATTCACCACTTTGGATTATTTATCTATTTTTATTTCCTCAACCGCCGCGTTAAACTGCTTTCTCGACCGCCGTGTCGATGACTGTATTTCATTTTCCCGATTGCCGTGTCGATGTCTGCTATTTTATTTCCCGACCACCGTGTCAATTTCTGTTGTTTATTTACTCAACCGCCATGTTGAATTGTCTTCCTGACCGCCGTGTCGATGACTGTTATTTCATTTTCCCGACCGTCGTGTCGATGTCTGCAATTTTATTTCCCGACTGCCGTGTCGATGACTGCTATTTTATTTCCCGACCGCAGTGTCGATGACTGTTATTTCATTTTCCCGTCCGCCGTGTCGATGTCTGCTATTTTATTTCCCGACCGCCGTGTCGATGACTGTTATTTCTTTTCCTGACCTCCTTGTCGATGACTGTTATTTCATTTTCCCGACCGCCGTGTCGATTTCTTTTATTTTTGTTTTCCCGACCGCCGTGTCGATGACTGTTATTTCATTTTCCCGACAGCCGTGTCGATGACTTTTATTTTTGTTTTCCCGACCGCCGTGTCGATGACTGTTATTTCGTTTTCCCGACCGTCGTGTCAATTTCTGTTGTTTATTTACTCAACCGCCGTGTTGAATTGTTTTCCCGACCGCCGTGTCGATGTCTGTTATTTTTGTTTTCCCGACCGCCGTGTCGATGTCTGTTATTTTTATTTCCATACTGTCGTGTCGATGTCTGCTATTTTATTTCCCGACCGCCGTGACGATGACTGTTATTTCATTTTCCCGACCTCCATGTCGATGTCAGTTATTTATTTCTTCAACCTCCGTGTTGAATTTTGCTTTCCCGACCGTCGTGTCGATGTCTGTTATTTTTATTTCCCGGCCACCGTGTCGATGTCTGTCATTTATTTTTCCTCAACCGCCGTGTTGAATTTCTTTCCCGACCGCCGTGTCAATTGTGTGTTGTTTATTTCCTCAACCTCCGTTTTGAGTTTGCCTTCCCAACCGCCGTGTCAATTTCTGTTGTTTATTTACCCAATCGCCGTTTTGAGTTTGTTTTTCTGACTATTGAGTCGATGTCATTCCAACAATATTTCTCAATCACCGAGTTTTTGTATTGGGATCCCCAGGAGTCACCCTTGAACTTGCTATCTCGTCACTTCAGACAATTTGTTCTTGTTCGTAGTGTTAGTTGTGCGCATCAAGCCATTACGTTTTCATGTTGAACTATTTTCTTGCTATCCTAGGGTGTCAATCTGTCTTTAATCCTATGCTCTGGATTTCTGTTTTGTTTCCCGTCTTTTGTTATTCTTAATACCAGCAGTTGCACTTGAAATTGTTGACCTATCACATTGAATACTTCCCCTTTTTGTTTCTGTGTCCCTAGCATATTGTTATCCCCAGTAAGTCACCACACTCAGTTTCATTTTTTTGAATCACCATTATAATTTATTTTCATCATTTCCCGCATATCATTTTCAGCATATTCATCATAAAAAAATCAGCATGCCAGGTTTCCTTGCATCTCGCATGTCATATCTGTCGCTCCCACCTGATGACACAGGGCCAAGAGGGGTACAGATGCGAACGGTCGGTGAAAGGGGTGAGAACACACAAGGGTGAACTCAGAAGACAAGAGTCGCCAGCTAGGCATTTTTATCCCGGGGGAATGGTAATGCTGCATAGACCTAAGGGAAGATATGGATAAGATGGTTGCGAACCAGAGAGATTGAGAAAGGGGGTTGGTTACAACCTGGGAAGGTATTAGCACCCAGATTGTCCTTCGTACTCGACAGGATCCACGCTTAAAAGATTTGTGTTTTAAAGGGGTAGTGTCAGTGCAATTTGTGTATCAAAGCTGGAAAAGAATGCAAGTGTCAGTGTAAAAGAAGTGTGAAGTGAAGTATGAGGGTGTCAGTGTAAGAACAGAAATGAAATGCTCAAGAATATGAGGCTCAAAGAATAGTGCTGGAAAGAGGGGGAATATACAGAGACTTTTGTTCGATAACGGTTAAGTTATGCCTACGTATCCTCTCGTGCAATGAGGAAGTCAGAACACCGTAGTTCGACCCAAAGAGACTGAAAGATAAATTGACTTGTGAACTGCTTACTTGTCTATGCTCAAGTGTATGACCTGTCTGGCTCAGGTGCAAACTGTCTTGCATTAGACGGAAGAAGCAAGTTCTCGTTTGTGAGTGAATGAGATGAGAAAAGAATCCCGGAGGAGACGATTATTGTTTGTTTTTGTGTTTTCAGTCTTTTATTGATTTTTATGTTTGTCATAAGAAAATGAGCTTAAGCCTAAATCAAGGATTAGTAAACTCATCACATCTTCCCTCTGATTAAGGGGTAATGAGAATACCTTAAGTGTGAAGTAAGCACCTCACACTTAATCACCATAAAGTAGGATTAGGATCATCAACCTACTTGCATTTAGATGTTTTTGTTGTTTTTTTTTAGTGTTAAGTAATGAGTTTAAGCCATAATCAAGGATTTAATGGACCCATTACACCATCCTAATAGAAGGATAATAGATGAGAACATTTAAGCTGAGAAAGACTCCTCAACTTAATCCATGATTAGGGATTAACCTCATGACAAAACAAAACCTTTATTAAATGGATTTTAGTTAATGGTAAGGTTAAGAAGTGGATTTTATGGTTTGTAAGACAACTTGAGGGGGACTTGTCCATTAACACTAGGGTTAGTCCTTCTTAACCAATTAAGGAAGAATTAGAACCCTAATGCAAGGCCCAAGTTACAAGCTTGATGTCTTGATAATTATTAGGTGGATTGATTAAAGGATTTAAACACATTAAGGGTTTAACACTTAGGATTAAAGTTATACACTCCATCCTAATAGAATGATGCAAGCATAAGCTTAATCACAAAGCCTTAAAGCTTTTAGGGTTTAGTCCCTGATTATGAGATGAGATGAGAAGACTCAAAGATGACACAAAGGTACAACTAAATGGGGGAATAATCAAACCCTAATTATTACCATGCTTGGTCATTCCTAGGTTTAATGAGGTTTGCAAGAAGATCTTCAGAGAAACCACCAGGAAGGAAGCAGATGAAAGGAGCAAGAAGCAAAGAGAAGCAAAACAACTTATTTCACTTAAGAAGACAAGTTGCATGAAGGAAGAAAGTAAGAGATGAACATGAATGAGAAAGATCAATCCAATACACAAGATAAAATGCAGTAAAGATGCAAGAGAGATGAGAAGAGATTGTGAGAAGTGAAGGCAAATTCACTTCTCAAAACAACTTACCACCTGAAAAGTTAGCTCAAGAAATGAAATGCAATGCAAATGAGAAGAAATGTCATGATGCAAACCAAAGTCAGAAGCATAAACATTATGTTAATGATGCTAAGAGATGATGCAAACACATGATAAGAGATGAGAGTGATCATACAAGGATATGGATGCAGATGAAGCATGCTTTGAACCATAGAAGTTCTAGAATGTTTATGAAATGAAATGAACATATAAAATGGCAAATGAAAGATGCAATGATCAAACATGATTCTAATATTCCCTAAGATGTATTATGAATCATGTGGATGCACAAAATGTCATGGCAAGTCATTGGATGCAAGCAAATGAGAAATGGATGCAAGGGAAGGCGCAAATTAGGGTTTATATACAACATGCATCACAAAAATCCAAAACCAGAAGCAAATGACATGACAAAAAAATTGAAAATTCAATCAAAGATACCCTAAACCTATACAAGTTCACTGCCCAAAGGAGGGGACCCAACTCTTAAGCTAGTGAAAGTTATGATCTTTCTAAGTTGGTTAGGTTTTTAAGGTTCCTCACAAAGAAAAATGCAAAACAAATTGAAAATTCAAGATCAATTCAAACCAATTTTATCCTATAAACTACATGCCATGAAGAATGCAATGCAAGAAGAATCATCATCAAACTCTCAATGGTTAGGCAGAATAGATTTTTCAAAATTTGCACAAAAATATTGCCTAAAAATGAATTTAATTCCAAAGAAAATGATCAAAATGCATCAAGAACCAAAACTAAATTTGTTTTTAGAGTTGGACAATGTTTCTAAATGTTTTTAAATGCAATATGAATTTTTTGGTGATTTTTAAATACCTAAATGCATTTTTAAATAATTAATCTTCATTAACTAATTTAAAATAAACATTTAAATGATTTAAAAATAATTTTTAATGCAAAAAATAAAAATAAAAATATTTTTCGGTTCTGAAAATTAATAAAAGATTTAATAAAAATTTTTAGAATTTTTTAATGTATTTTGCTATTTTTAATAATTCGTGCAAATTAAATGAAAAGAAAATGAAATAAAAATTAAAAAATGAGAAGTATGCACATCCACTGGCTGAGATTCAAAGGAAAAGATAGGGAATTGACCCGTGCTCATCTGGACGGCCCACATTTGAACTGGATGGATTAAATTAAATCTGATTAATTAATTTAATAAATTATGATTAGGGTTTAATGAAATGATCCAGGCCATTCATATGCGCGGGAGTCAACAAAAGTCAGCCAGATCCATGGTCCAGATTCAAACTTTCCCCTAATCACAGATTAAGCCCTAATGACATTCAGGTGGCCGGAAATGACCTCCGGTCATCTTCTCCGGCCACACCTCCCCTGAGAATTTCCCAAATCACTCCCCAGGCCATTTCTGGAACTCTAAAGCTCCAAATCACTTCCTCTCACCTCCCTAAACTCATCCCTGACCTCAAAAACAATTTATTTCTAAGCATGAACCAGATTCGAAGCAAGATACAAAAATGGAAGAAATTTCAGACAGGCCATACACACTCATTTCTCAACCATTTTCGAAAATTTAAAGTTCAGTGTGACCAGGAAAGCAAGCTTAATCATTTAGAAACTTAAAACAAGAGTTCTGGAAAAATGTTTTCACATGGCTACCTGAGATGGAGCTTTCAATCCAGGAGCTTTTTGACTGCTTCCTTGCTTCAAGATGAACCCAATGAACCTCTTGAGGAGTTTGCAAAGCTTGTATGGAGTTTATTTTGGCTGGTTTGTGAGTTTGATGAAGTTTTGTTCAGAGAGGGGGGGGGGGGGGGGGAAATCGTGTTTGAGTTTCAGGGACTTTTAAGGCAAGGTGAAGGGTGGTTTATGCTCTATGAAGCTTTTCTGAATGAATGGTGAAGTTGGTTTTGAGGTTTGATGATTGTGTGATGAGATTCGAAGGAAAGTGCATAAGAGGAGAGTTTTGTGAACTATGGCTTATGAGAGAGATCAGGCTGTGTTGTGCTATGTGTTGAGTCTCATTTTGTCCATGTATCAAGCTTGGATAGGTCAGAGAGTTGTTGCTGGCCTAGCTTTATTGGTATGGGCCATTTTGCATAAAGTCAACTTTTTGTGTAAGAGAGGTATGAGTCAATGGCAGGCCAAGGACAAAGGGGTGTCCTGCGCAGCAAGGATTGAGGAGAGCCATAGAATCAGTCTTGAGGCCAATTAGCAAGTGGATTAGGGTTTGTGAGAGGTTTTGCAACTTTGTGATTTTTTGGCCCTTTTGTGATTACTTGAAGCATAAGTCATGAAAATGGGAGGTTCTTTTGTGCAATCTGATTTTTATGCCATGACTCATGTTTGTGCAAAGGTTAGAAGTCCATTTGAAGTCACATTTTGCCTTGGCAAGAGGTTTTGCAACTTTGCCTCTTTGGTGCAAAACTTGAAATTATGTGATTTTTCCCAACTTTGACAAGCCATAACTTTTGATCCAAAATGAATTAGAATGAGTTCTTGTACTTTTTGAAAAGGGAATGATCCATTCTACAACTTTCATGACCAAATTTTTCTCATTTGATGCATTTTTGAATCAATTTGAGGAGGTTGAAAAACTTTCCCAAAATGGCAAGTTTACATTACAAGTTACTTTCCCAAAAAGGCAATTTTGCAAATGGCTTGAAACTCTTCGATTTTGTGAACTTCTAACATCTTCTATGATCAAATAAAGATCATACACATTCAAAATGATGAAGGACACCCTTTGGTTGGGTCATTGGGGGCCTCAGATGCCCTGATTTTGCACTGACTTGCTCAAGAAGTCAACTCTTGATTAGATGCCTTCCCCATGGAATTTCTTCATGAAAATTGATATGCATGATCCTCATATCATATAGAGACCAATAGAAACAAGAATGACCAAAAAATTGGAGTTATGTCCTCTGAAACCAAAACCCTAATTCTAGGTCATCTGTGCAGTTAAACCTGGCTCTGCTTCCATGCCTTTCTCAGTTCTTGTGATTCTTTGACTTCCTTGATCTTGAGAGGATATAATATGATGTTTTAACATTCATGGACCCCTTTGAAGTGATTGATGACCTTTGGAGTGGCCCAAATGGCTCAGGGATGGCTCAGATCACAAACCCTAGATGCAGGTGACTTAGAAACAATGCAGTGAAGCAAATATGCAATATGAGATGCTATGATTGACTTTATGCATATGAAAAGATCATAAGCCATGGTGGAATGGGTGAGGGAAAATTTGGGGTGTTTACAGCTGCCCCTATTCAAACATGAGTTAGCTGTACAGGATGTAAGCGACGGCTTAACAGGCAAACAAGATAACTTGTGGTTGAATACCAAAGACAGTCCAAAATTTGCACTCACAGAATGAAGAAGAAAAGGGATATAGATTGTAAAAGGAAAATAAAGTATATTTATAAAGTGCGAGTGACGGTGGACGACCGCCGAGCAGAGGACGACTGCTGGGGACGAAGCAATGACGGGGACGACCGATACGCTGGGGATGATGCGGGAAGTAAAGCAATGACGGGGACGGCCGACAAGCTGGGGATATAAGAGATCATGATGGGAACGGCCATCAGGCAAAGCTATAAGACTCTTTGGGGATTATAGGTAAATGATGGGGACGACCATCAAGCTCGAGGCATAAATGAAATAAATGATGAGGTACGGTCATCAAAAGGTGAAGGACGATCACCTAGCAGGGGACGGTTGCTCTGTTGGGGATAAGATGAGGGACGGTCATCTAAGGTGAAGGACGGTCACCTGGCAGGGTACGGTTGCCGAAAGTATCACGACATAGGACAAATGTCGGATGAAAAGGTCGACGATGAGGACGGCCATCGGATAAGCATGATGAAGGACGATCATCAAGAGGTGAAGGACGATCACCTAGCAGGGGACGGCTACAGAAAATATCACGGCATAGGATGAATGTCGGATAGGAAGGGGTTCTAATGAATTAGAGACTCCATTGGGGGTGATGAAGGACGATCATCAAAAAGGTGAAGGACGATCACCTGGCAGGGTACGGCTGCCAAAAAAGTATCCTGACATAGGACGAATGTCAGATAGAAAGGAAATAATTTCATTGGGATTTGCTGGGACTCTTCTGGGGAATGGTAGACACAGATGAGTGTCTAAATCCAAAAGATGAAGGTATAAGTGTTTGACATAGTGTGTAGATTAAAGATGCGGACGAGCATCCTTAAGACTATGAAACGGACGGGTATCAGGTAGAAACAAATGCTTGACGCATGTTCAGAGATGATGATACGGACGAGTACCAACTGGTTATCAAAGAACACGGACGAGTGTCGGATCTGAGGGGATTTAAGTGGTATATACAAGATACGGACGAGTATCTACATGAGTAAAGAGGTATGAATGAGACCCAGACGAGTGTTTTAACTCGCCAGGGGGAGTACGACACGGAAGAGTGCCGGAAGGAGTGTATTATAAACAAGTATATGATTTACAAAGTGTTTAGGTAACTATGCTGGGGGGTGACACGGACGGGTGTCGAGGAATTGTGTATATATGTATCTATGAGTGCAAAGGGGACGCCTTGGCTTTCTACTGGGGATATGACACGGACGGGCGTCAAGAAGTATCTGTAATATACGAGTCGTCTGCTTGCGAAAAATGCTCGGGCGACTTTACTGGGGAATGATGACACGGACGAGTGCCAAAAGGAGTGTGTATCTGTAAGGGAAATGTTTTGGCCCTCTGGTGGGGAATTTGGGAAATATTATGTATATTGTTGACGGATGGTCATTTTACAAGTGTTCAGTTCGACACACGGCTTATGATTATGCAATATGTTTGATTTTTGCCGTAATGCTCCGTATTAGACGGAATGCTACGCTTTGTGGGGAAAATATGATGCGAATGCTATGGTTATGCAAAGATACCGATCCGGGATTCGGATCCCGCTACTGCGGAGATCACTGGCTGATCTGCTTGAAGTGGATTTCCCATCCGGGGATAAAATCATTGCTAGATCTGGCATATGACTCTGTATGGGGAAGTAGGTCACTGATAGACCTATCTCGGTAATGAGGGACCCAGCTGGGGTTTGTAGAAGCTTTCGTCACTCTGTTGTGAGATCTTCAAGCGTTGCTCTTCTGGATAGAGGTTGAAACTCTGTGGGGAGATGGTTCCCTGGCTTTTGCACTTGGCTGAGGAGGAATGATGAATGGCAACTCAGCTGGGGAGAAAGCACTTCCGGTGTTAATCGAAAGGTAGATTGAGTAGATAATGATTTGCCCGCTTGTCGTGAGAAGCTTTCATGCCCCATGTTATGCTCTGAACACCTGCAATCCTGTAAAGACAAAGAAACACACAAGTACCCCGAGGTATCCCTTACTGGATTCCATTGTAGGAGTTTAGACACTCCTAGGAGAAAACATATTTCCTGTAAGCATGTATTCTTTAGAAAGGAAGCATCTGTATTTATGCGAATCAGTACCTTAAAGACATCATACATTTTTGCAAACGAAAATAAAATGTACGAGACGAAACATGACTAAAAATCTAATTTTATTAATTCATGTGCCTTGAATTGGCAAGATACAGTCAGAGAAACAGATCCCCTGAAATGAGGAGATCGTTACAAATTGAAAGATAAAAAGGTGTTGGCAATGTTGATGATGCTTCAAGGAGCCTCCCTTTTGCTATGACTCGTATGACATTGACGTTATTCTCATCTTGCTTTCTGAAGAAGGCTGGTTATGACCGACGCTCGAACCTTTCGGAGCTTGCCAGGTTGTAAGTGATACAGATGAATTCAGAATGCAGTTGTTCGCTTATTCCCTTATTTTGCGCGGATCGCCCTTTCGGGTTTTCAATCCACCGGGATACCCATTTTTGCCTGAGTTGTCCGATGCGGCTTTTCAACTCAGCGGGTGTACATTTTTTTTTTTTTATTTTCCCTTATTTTTGCCCGAGTCTTTTATTCTGTTTTTGACTCGCCGGGATGCCCTATTTTTTCCTGGACTTACATTCTGTTTTTATGTCCAGCGGGTCATTTTTACGCGAAGTATTTTTTAACTGCATCTGAATTCATAGGGGACAGGAAGTCTTCTCCATCCATAGTACTGAGCATCAGTGCTCCACCGGAGAAAACTTTCTTTACTATGAACGGACCATCATAATTTGGAGTCCACTTGCCTCTATGGTCTGTATGAGGAGGGAGGAGTCTTTTCAGCACAAGATCTCCTACTTGGTACTCTCGGAGTCTGACTTTCTGTTCGAAGGCTTTCTTCATTCTTTTCTGATACAGCTGCCCATGACAGATTGCAGCCAATCTCTTCTCTTCAATCAGACTCAGTTGTTCGTATCGGGATCGGACCCATTCTGCTTCATTCAGTTTAACATCCATCAATACCCGCAGAGAGGGTAGTTCAACTTCAACAGGTAGGACTGCTTCCATACCATACACAAGCTGATACGGTGTTGCCCCGGTGGATGTTCTGATTGACGTTCGGTACCCATGTAAGGCAAATGGTAGCATTTCATGCCAGTCTTTATAGGTAACCACCATCTTCTGCACAATCTTCTTGATATTCTTGTTAGCTGCCTCTACAGCGCCATTCATCTTCGGCCTGTAGGGAGAAGAATTGTGGTGTTGGATCTTGAAGTCCCGACACAGTTCTGCCATCATTTTGTTGTTCAAGTTGGAACCATTATCATTAATGATTCGCTCGGGCACTCCATACCGACAGATGATATCTTTCTTCAGAAATCGGGCTACCACTTGCCTCGTAACATTTGCATAAGAAGTCGCTTCAACCCACTTGGTAAAATAGTCAATAGCAACCAGGATGAACCTGTGGCCGTTTGAAGCAGTTGGTTCAATCTTGCCAATCATATCAATGCCCCACATGGAAAAGGGCCAGGGTGAAGACATCACATTCAAAGGATTAGGAGGCACATTCACCTTATCCGCATAGATCTGGCATTTATGGCATTTTCTGGCATAGGCACAACAGTTTGAATCCATTATGATCCAGTAATAGCCTGATCTTAACAACTTTTTAGCTATTGCATGCCCTCCTGCATGGGTACCAAATGATCCTTCGTGCACCTCGTGCATCAACAAGTCTGCCTCCGTCTTATCAACACATCTGAGAAGTACCATATCAAAGTTTCTCTTGTACAGGGAACCGTCAGTATTCAGAAAGAAACTACCAGCTAGCCTTCTTAATGTCTTCTTATCATTGGAAGATGCCCCAGGTGGGTAAGTTTGATCCTCCAAGAAGCATTTGATATCATGGAACCAAGGCTTATCATCTTTGACAATGTCTGCTGAGAACACATATGCTGGTCTGTCAAGTCTGGATACTGAGATCCGAGGTACAAAGTTGACAGCTTGAACTTTGATCATGGATGAAATGGTAGCCAGAGCATCTGCAAACTGATTTTCATCTCGAGGGATATACTCAAGCTTGACTGTTGTGAAGAAAGTCAATAACCTCCTCGTATAATCCCGATAAGGTATCAGATGATCTTGGTGGGTGTACCATTTGCCGTTGGTTTGATTAATTACCAGAGCTGAATCTCCGAACATAGTCAAAGTCTTGATCCTGAGGTCAATGGCTTCCTCAAGACCCATAATGCAAGCTTCATATTCAGCTTCGTTGTTAGTGCAGTTAAAGGCGATTTTTGCCGAAAAAGGCATGTGAACTCCTTTAGGTGTAATGAGTACTGCACCAAGACCACGACCATTCATATTAACAGCCCCATCAAACATCATAGTCCATTCTTCTTCTGGGTCAGGCCCTTCAGTGTGAATAGGCTCTTTGTGATCTTTTGCTTTTATGAACATGATGTCTTCATCGGGGAAGTCAAATCTCATAGGCTGGTAATCATCAATGGGTTGCTCAGCAAGATAATCAGACAATACACTGCCTTTGATGGCCTTCTGAGAGGTGTACTGAATATCATACTCTGTGAGGATCATATGCCATCTTGCAACCCGTCCGGTAAGTGCTGGCTTCTCAAAAATGTACTTGACTGGATCCATTTTTGAGATTAATAAAGTAGTGTGGGTCAACATATACTGCCTTAGTCGGCGAGCAGTCCACGCTAAAGAACAACAAGTTTTCTCGAGCAGTGAATAGCTTTGTTCACAGTCGGTAAACTTTTTGCTTAGGTAGTATATTGCATACTCTTTTCGACCAGACTCGTCATGCTAGCCCAGCACACACCCCATTGACTCTTCTAATACTGTCAGGTACATGATTAGAGGTCTTCCTTCAACTGGAGGGATGAGGATTGGAGGCTCTTGCAAGTATTCTTTGATTTTGTAAAAGCTCTCTGGCAGTCTTCATTCCACCTGACCGTTTGTTCTTTTCTTAGCAGCTTGAACAAAGGTTCACAGGATGCTGTAAGGTGAGATATGAACCGTGAAATGTAGTTCAATCTACCTAGAAACCCCCGAACTTCTTTTTCAGAATTTGGCGCATGCATTTCTTGAATGGCTTTGACTTTATCAGGGTCAACTTCAATCCCTTTCTCACTTACAAGAAATCCCAGTAGCTTACCAGATCGCACCCCGAATGTGCATTTGTTGGGGTTCAACTTCAGTTGGTACTTCCTCAGACGCTTGAATAGCTTCAGTAGATTCACCAGGTGGTCTTGTTCTGTGAGGGACTTGGCAATCATGTCATCCACATAACATTCAATTTCTTTGTGGATCATGTCATGGAATAATGTTACCATAGCCCGTTGATAGGTTGCACCAGCATTCTTCAGTACGAATGGCATCACCTTGTAACAGAATGTGCCCTAGTGTGTGATGAAAGTTGTCTTCTCCATGTCTTCAGGTGACATTTTGATTTGATTGTATCCTGAAAATCCATCCATGAAGGAGAACACCGAGAACTGAGCCGTATTATCCACCAATACATCAATGTGAGGTAAAGGGAAGTCATCTTTCGGGCTGGCTCTGTTCAGATCCCGGTAATCCACACACATCCTCACCTTGCTGTCTTTCTTAGGCACAGGTATAATATTAGCAACCCATGGTGGATAGCTAGTTACAACGAGGAAACCGGCGTCCCACTGCTTTTGTACCTCTTCCTTTATCTTCATTGCCATATCTGGGCGAGTACAGCGCAACTTCTATTTTACTGGTGGGCAGTCTTCTTTCAAAGGCAGCTTGTGCATGACAATATTGGTGTCCAACCCTGGCATATCCTGATAAGACCAAGCAAAGACATCCACATACTCCCGAAGCATGTCAATCAGTTGCCCTTTTACTGAATCTTGTAAGCAGGCCCCGATCTTAACTTCTTTTACGTCTTCTTCCGTACCAAGATTAACCGTTTCGACCTCCTCCTGATGAGGAGTGATAACCTTCTCCTCTTGTCTCAACAACCTAGCTAGCTCTTCAGGTAGCTCATAGTCTTCTTCAACCCCTTCATAAGCTTGATTGATTGGATTGTCAAAGTCATACGAAGTCATAGCAGTGTTGTTGTCGGTGCAGTCTGGAAGGCACTTTCTGCAAGGGTTTAGATTGTTTATTTTAGTGATCGATTTTAATTTTGTTTTGAAAAAGTGAAATGAAGTTATCATTTGGAAAACATTGCCATTTTATTTTTGTACAAAAAGAAAAATGGAAAATAGTGAGCGGAAAAGAAAAAAAAGACTCATTTGCAAAAGATGTTCGATATTCATTGATTGATCTGTTTGCACGAAATTACAAGATGGCCCGATTACAAAATGAGTCTTGACATCTTTTGGAAAGATGCAAGACTTGATGCATGCTTAAAAATACATGAAATAATAATTACTCTGCAGGAGTAACCCTTATAATTTCCTGGGAAGACCAGTTAAGGACTTGGCTCCCCGGGATCCTTGGACGTATCGAGCTCTCCAGGTTGCGGTCGCTTTCTTCCTCGTCTTCCAAGTTGTTTACAGCATCCGGGGTGAGCATCCCCCCGCTGACAAAGCTGGGCTCTTTGGCAGCCTCTGATTGATCTTGTTGAGTTGGTTTGTAACCCAACCCAAATCTGTCTTCTTTCTTTTCCACGGGCAGCAGCTTGCCCCAGCCTTGGGCAGTACCTTCTTCAACAACCTTCCTGGCTTGCTGATAAGATGTCATGGAAGTTCCCAGTACAGCAGATGCTTCATTAATGTTCAGGGCCTCAAACCCCTGGCTCATGGTTTCGTGGATTTCTCCGTCCATCTCTATGTACTTGTACGTAGCCAGATGGCTAACAAAGATATCTTCTTCCCTACAGATGGTGATGATCTGGCCCTCCCACTCGAATTTCAGCTTCTGGTGAAGGGTAGACGTAACAGCGCCAGCGGCATGGATCCAGGGTCTACCCAACAAACAGCTGTAGGCCGGCTGAATGTCCATCACATAGAAGGTAATTTTGAAGGTTTGCGGGCCAATCATCACAGGCAGATCAATCTCCCCAAGCACTGATCTTTTAGATCCATCAAATGCTCTCACCACCAAATTACTTGGACGCAATGCCAAGCCATCATACTCCAGCTTCACCAAGGCTTTCTTTGGTAGGACATTGAGTGACGACCCAGTGTCCACCAGTACATGAGATAAAACAGCACCCTTGCATTCCAGGGTGATATGTAAAGCCTTGTTGTGGTTACGTCCCTCAGTTGTTAAGTCAGCATTGGTAAAACCCAGTCCATGACTGGTGTTGACATTTGCTACCACAGTTTCTAGCTGATTAACGGTAATCTCCTCTAGCACGTATGTTGCGTGCAGGACTTTCAGTAATGTATTCCTGTGAGCTTCAGAACACATCAACAGGGATAATATGGAGATTTTTGAGGGAGTTTGGTGAAGCTGATCCACCACCTTATAATCACTTCTCTTTATGATTCTCATAAACTCGTCTACATCTTGTTCAAAAGATGTCTTCTGAGTTTCTTTGGCAGCCGGCTCTTCAAATACCACACTCTTTCCCTTTGCTTTGGCAGCAGCTTCTGCTTCGGCATTAGGTCTTTGCACTTGTGAGGCAAAAAGGCGTCCGCTTCTGGTGAAGCCTCCGCCTCCCCCGACATTATCAATTTGTGGAGAAGAGGTTGAAGAATCCAAAGTGATTTTCTCCCCATTGTAGTAAAGATCAGAACCATAATGCCAAGGTATGGCATTACTGCTTTCATATGGAACTGGTCCAGGCACCGTAATGGTAACTGGACTGACTGCTGCAGAGGATGGTATTGAAATGGTGTGCGGATCGTAGTAAATGGTGACTGGTGACCTGGCAGGAGGTGCCACTGTTTGTTGCTGAAAGTTGTTATTTGGAGGAACAATTGACGGGTCATAGTAGATGGTGACTGCTGAGACGTCTTCATTAATTTCTGCTGGTGTTGCAGAAGATTCTACTGATATAATGGATGCTGGTGTTGTAGAAGAAAGGGTTGTTGACATTTGATTTGTTGAAGTGATGGATGGAGCCATTGCTGATGATATTGATGAATCAGTAGGAATGATTGTTGCTGCAGTTGTAGAAGAATCTGGAACTGTTGTTAAAGGAATTGCTGGATTTGTAGGAGCCATTATTGAGATCTGAAGTATGACATCTTTGATAAGACCATCTATGCTGCTTCTCAAAATATCACACCCATTGACTGCAATGTTGCAATACCCACAACCGAGCTCACACCCGGGAAACACCTGGCACTCTAGAAGCTGAGCTTTAATTTCAACCAGAGGTGTTCGAATCTGTGCAACACTGGTGATTAAGGTAGATGGTCTATCTTCCTCAATAGCGTTAATCCTCGGCCCTCCATGATGGGGCATAGGATTCTTGTTGACATTTGGAGGAGGTGCAAAGTTGAGGGCTTTAGAATCCACCAGATCTTGGACTTTCATTTGCAAGGCCCTGCATTTTTCCGTATTATGGCCAGGTGCATTGGAGTGGAAAGCACATCTGGCATTGACATCATAATTCCTTGGGAGATTGGAAGGATCTGGTGGTGCCAATGTCCTTAATTCAACCAAGTTGAGTTTCAGGAGTTGTGGCAATAAGGTAGCATAAGGCATAGGGATAGGGTCAATCACCCTATTTGCCTGTGACGGTCTTTGCTGAAAAGGTCTTTGCTGTTGATTGCTGTTGTTGTTGTTGGTTCTTTGTGGCGGGTACTGAACTTGCTGTTGATAATGTGGTTGTTGTTGTGGTTGATATGCCGGTTGCTGAGGAATCGGAGCTGGAATAGTGACAGCTGCCACTGATCTGTGAACATACTGAGGTCTGCCCCTGGTGGTATGAATGGCGTTTGTCTCACCGGTCCTTCGAGGTCCCACAAAAGGTTTCCTGGGGTTACTGGATGAACTTGCACCATTATCAGAAATCTTACCCATTTTCAAAAGGATTTCAATCCTTTCCCCAGCTATAACTACGTCAGCAAAACTGGTGGAAGAAAAGGCAGCTAGCCTATCAATATATGTTCCTTGCAGAGTATTCATGAACATGTCGGCCATTTCTCTTTCCGACATGGGTGGTTGGACAGCAGCAGCAAGCTGTCTCCACCTTTGGGCATATTCCCTGAAGCTTTCTCTGGAGGATTGAGACATTCCCATCAAGAGGGTCCTGTTAGGAGCCATGTCCAGATTGTATTGGTATTGTCTGATGAAAGCCTCAGCTAGGTCCTTCCAGCATCTGATAGTAGCCCTGGTCAAGTGTGAATACCACTCTCTTGAAGCTCCAGTCAAGCTATCTTCAAAGTAAAACATCCACAGTTTTTCATCCATGGTATATGCCTTAAGTCTTCCCAAGAAGGACTGTAAGTGAGTTCGTGGACAGGAAGTTCCATTGTACTTCTCGAAGCACGGGGGTTTAAACTTGTGGGGAATCCTTACCCCATCCACTAACCCCATATCCATTACATCAAAGCCTAAGGAATTTTGAGACTCCAGAGATCTCAACTTCTCAACAATTTCATCAAACCTCTTATCATAGACTTCATCCCTAGCTCCCATTACAGTAAACTGCTCCTCTTGAGGATCTTCTTGCAAGATCCTGCCTGCAGCAGTGTTGCCCTATACATTTCTTGGGATGTTGACTTCCGGATCTAGATGAGGTCCAAATACTGGTGGGTTAACATGAGGCTGACCTCCCTCATTATTACTAGTCCCTCCAGTCCTAGGATGAGGTTCCTCGGGGTTTTGTCTTTCTACCAATGCCCTCAGCCTTTCCTGACTCTGGGCCAAGCCAGTCATTACAGTCATGAATTAGGCCATTTGGTTTCTCATCTCCACTCTTTCATTAGCCATCTGAGTTCTGACCTCTGTCAGGTCCTGCTGTACTTGATCCATTTGGATACCAGGAAGGTTGTTGCGAGTAGGATACTGGTGCGTACGGTTGAGAGGGAACACCTGGCGGCGAGCAATATTTCCTGAAGCACAACAGAGTTAGAAACACACATAATAAAGGCAAAACCTACAAAACAAAACAAAAGTTAGTATGCAATGCAGTATGCTTATTTGTTTTCCAAGGTATCCGGCTTGGTTCTTGGTTTTGACCTTTCCAGACCCCGAGGAAGATGCTTTGATGCTGTTGAGAAAAAGAAACCCCATAATGGAAACAAACTAAAATATATTACAAATGGTGAATCATACATAGTTTGTTTTACAACATATGACCCTGAAGGGTCAAAATACAATAAAAGAAATGTACATCAAATGAAAACAACAACAATCAAAAGGTCAGACATCTAGTCCAAACTCATCCTCCTTAACCTCCTTCAGAAGTGCCTCGGTCACTGGACCAGCTGGATGCTCTGTGATATTTCTGATGAGGAGGTTTCTGGTGGCAATGGCAGTGGTTAGTTTCTTGTGCCTGTCCTGGTCCTTTGACCTCTTCAAACCAACCCTGAGCTTCAACTCTGAAATCTCCTTCTGGGCTGCCAGCAAAGCTTCCTGTTGCTTCTTTTCATTGGCCTCTAACTGCTCAATCCTGGCATGAGTTCTCTGATCTTCTTGAGTACGGGCTTCAGTGATCCTGACCTACCTAGCCTGACTTTCTTGCAGTAGAGATCAGTCCTAGCCTTCTGAAACTTGGCCTCTTTGTAGGCATTCTTCAATATTTGCTCCCCAGCTCTTGCTTTCTTGATGTAGTTCTCTATTTTATCAATTTTATCCAGATGCTCTACCTTAAGCTTCTCCAACCTCTCAATGTCCAGACGACCATCACTCCTTTCCCAAAGGGTCTTCTTCAGAGCTTGAGACAGATTCTCATTCCTTTCCTTCAGTTTCTCAAACTCTTCCAGGCTGACAGTGGCTGCTGGCTGTGCTGTGGATGGTCCAGGTATATCTTCAATGGTGAAGGGCATTCCAGTAATCTGAGCAATAGCATGAGACCATTCATAGTACTGAGCTGAAGCAACATTATTGCACCTTCCAAGAATAGCCATCCCTTTTGTCTGGATGTTGTCCCAAGCCCAGGATGCTTGTCTGACAGCAGCTAGATTAGGCTTTATCTCACAATACAGGGTCTCAGCTAAATCTTGCACTCTAGGAGGGTGAATCAAAGCATAGCCCAGTTGCCTTTTAAACAGCAAAGGATTGTAGTTGATGCAACCCTTTACTCCTATCAGAGGTACATTTGGGTATTGCCCACAGCTAGTGATGATGTCTTTGCCTTTGGTGCTCTGGGTGCACCATCTGATATCATCTGAAGACAAAGCAATAAGTCTCTTAGCCCAATTCTTCTGTTGGTGAGGATTCGGGAAGGCATCTGTCTTAGGCAAGTGTTTGAGCAGCCAGGTGTGAAACAAAGGAGCACAGCATCTCACTAACTTCCCCCTTTGTTTCTCATTCCTCTGATGGATGGAGTAATAGAAGTCTCCCAGCAATGTGGGTACTGGGTTCCTCAGAAGGAAAAGATGAATGGCATTCTTGTTGATAAATTTGGGCTCATCTGCAAACAGTACAACCCCATATATGCTGAGAGCTAGCACTGCACAAACTTCCCTCCATTCTCCCAAAGAGGCCTTCAGGATGGCCCGAGAAATCAAGAAGTCTAAGTGTAAACCAGGGATCCCAGCCTTTGTTGTCATATTCTACTCAATCAAAGTAGGCTCCAGGTACAGTGCTTTTGCCACTTCTCCATTGCTGGGAGAAGTCATCTCTGGGTTGAAGGGGACTCCATCCCTGACAGGTACCCCAATCAATGATGAAAACTCCTCCAAAATAGGTCCTAGCTGAAAGTCCGGGAATGTGAAGCATCTCAAAGGAGGGTCATAAAACTGTAGGCAAGTGTGGATCATGCTCCTCTGAGAAGGATCCAGGTCCATAACCATGTCAAGGATGCCTCCATAATGCTCTCTGAATAATGGGATATGGTATGGAGTGATAAGTGACTGGACCTGCCTGATGCCAGTCAACACAGGCTCAAAGAAATGGTATGAAATGTTGCTTTTCCTGGGGGGAGCCATGACTGCTGATGAAGAGCTGAAGACAAGTGTTGATGGAGATGAGCCACTGATAAGCTGATAATGATGAAGGTAACTGAAGCAAACAACTGATGAAGATAGCTGAAGTAGATAACTGATGAAACAGGGGTCTATGCAGATGAAGGGGTCAAAACCAAGCCAGATACAATGTGGATACCCTGAAAAACAAATAACAAATGTTAAATGATGCAATGATGATGTATGCAAATGATATGCAAACGTTTGTGATCAAGCCGGATCTGATTACTGTCTTGATATATAAGGTCCATGTATGTTCAGGAAATCCAGATGGAGGTTCAGAAACTCAGTAACCAAGGTGGGGGACTCAAATAAAGAGTCACATGTCCAGGGTTAATCACAAGAACTGTCGAAAATGAGGTACTCTTAAACCCAATAGTAACAGGGTATGATGTGTCCAAGGGTACCTGCAAACCTATAAACAGCCCAACCCCCTCACAGGTGGTGTTCTAAAACAAGGATCCTCAGACTTGGATCAGTTATGAGAAGTGTAAACACTTCTAACCCGGAGGTACAGTGTTTACAATAACCATAAAAGATCATCCTCTAATTCACCTCAGTTTCTGAAGGTCATAATAAAGGTCATCCAGACTTAGCAGGCTTCCCAGATAGCCCTAGCACTACAGGAAATTTTTAGCACAGAGTTCTCAAAAAGAAACCCACATCTGAACCGTGTTTCATATTCCTGCACCAGACCGAAATGGAATGGGAAAGAACATGAACCACTCTAGCCTAGGTGTCACTCAGGTCCCAGGTATTGGACCTTAAACTCTCAATGAAACCCCACCCATCAAAACAGAAACCAGATCCAACAATGATAATGACAGTATGATGTATAAAAAATGTAAAGAAAACAATAAATAACTGTACATAAAGTAGTAAATAAAGCATCTATATAAACACAATTAGCACATAACACCCCAGTAAACACAAATCAAACAAGCGCTAGGAGGAACCCACAAAAAGAACAAGAAGCCCTGGTTACAGTATAAGGGTCCCCAGCAGAGTCGCCAAGCTGTCGCTCCCACCTGATGACACAGGGCCAAGAGGGGTACAGACGCGAACGGTCGGCGAAAGGGGTGAGAACACACAAGGGTGAACTCAGGAGACAAGAGTCGCCAGCCAGGCATTTTTATCCCGGGGGAAAGGTAATGCTGCATAGACCTAAGGGAAGATATGGATAAGACGGTTGCGAACTAGAGAGACTGAGAAAGGGGGTTGGTTACAACCTGGGAAGGTATTAGCACCCAGATTGTCTGTCGTACTTGACGGGATCCACGCTTAAAAGATTTGTGTTTTAAAGGGGTAGTGTTAGTGCAATTTGTGTATCAAAGCTGGAAAAGAATGCAAGTGTCAGTGTAAAAGAAGTGTGAATTGAAGTATGAGGGTGTCAGTGTAAGAACAGAAATGAAATGCTCAAGAATATGAGGCTCAAAGAATAGTGCTGGAAAGTGGAGGAATATACAGAGACTTTTGTTCGATAACGGTTAAGTTATGCCTACGTATCCTCTCGTGCAATGAGGAAGTCAGAACACCGTAGTTCGACCCAAAGAGACTGAAAGATAAATTGACTTGTGAACTGCTTACTTGTTTATGCTCAAGTGTATGGCCTGTCTGGCTCAGGTGCAAACTGTCTTGCATTAGACGGAAGAAGCAAGTTCTCGTTTGTGAGTGAATGAGATGAGAAAAGAATCCCGGAGGAGACGATTATTGTTTGTTTTTGTGTTTTCAGTCTTTTATTGATTTTTGTGTTTGTCATAAGAAAATGAGCTTAAGCCTAAATCAAGGATTAGTAAACTCATCATATCTTCCCTCTGATTAAGGGGTAATGAGAATACCTTAAGTGTGAAGTAAGCACCTCACACTTAATCACCATGAAGTAGGATTAGGATCATCAACCTACTTGCATTTAGATGTCTTGCGTTAGACGGAAGAAGCATGTTCTCGTTTGTGAGTAAAGATGATGAGAAGAGAATCCCGGAGGAGACGATTATTGTTTTTTTTTTAGTTTTCCAGTCTTTTATTGCTTTTTAAAGTTTGTCATAGAAAAATGAGCTTAAGTCTAAACCAAGGGTTAGTAAACTCATCACATCCTCCCTCTGATTAGGGGTAATGAGAATACCTTAAGTATGAAGTAAGCACCTCACACTTAATCACCATGATGTAGGATTAAGATCATTAACCTACTTGCATTTATTTAGATGTTTTTGTGGTTTTTGTTTAGTGTTAAGTAATGAGTTTAAGCCATAATCAAGGATTTAATGGACCCATTACACCATCCTAATAGAAGGATAATAGATGAGAACATTTAAGCTGAGAAAGACTCCTCAACTTAATCCATGACTAGGGATTAACCTCATGACAAAACAAAACCTTTATTAAATGGATTTTAGTTAATGGTAAGGTTAAGAAGTGGATTTTATGGTTTGTAAGACAACTTGAGGGGGACTTGTCCATTAACACTAGGGTTAGTCCTTCTTAACCAATTAAGGAAGAATTAGAACCCTAATGTAAGGCCCAAGTTACAAGCTTGATGTCTTGATTATTATTAGGTGGATTGATTAAAGGATTTAAACACATTAAGGGTTTAACACTTAGGATTAAAGTTATACACTCCATCCTAATAGAAGGATGCCGACATAAGCTTAATCACAAAGCCTTAAAGCCTTTAGGGTTTAGTCCTTGATTATGAGATGAGAAGAGAAGACTCAAAGATGACACAAAGGTACAACTAAATGGGAGACTAATCAAACCCTAATTATTATCACGCTTGGTCATTCCTAGGGTTAATGAGGTTTGCAAGAAGATCTTCAGAGAAACCACCAGGAAGGAAGCAGATGAAAGGAGCAAGAAGCAAAGAGAAGCAAAACAACTTGCTTCACTTAAGAAGACAAGTTGCTTGAAGGAAGAAAGTAAGAGATGAACATGAATGAGCAAGATCAATCCATTACACAAGATAAAATGCAGCAAAGATGCAAGAGAGATGAGAAGAGATTGTGAGAAGTGAAGGCAAATTCACTTCTCAAAACAACTTACCACCTGAAAACTTAGCTCAAGAAATGAAATGCAATGCAAATGAGATGAAATGTCATGATGCAAACCAAAGTCAGAAGCATAAACATGATGTTAATGATGCTAAGAGATGATGCAAACACATGACAAGAGATGAGAGTGATCATACAAGGATATGGATGCAGATGAAACATGCTTTGAACCATAGAAGTTCATGAATGTTTATGAAATGAAATGAACATATAACATGGCAAATGAAAGATGAAATGATCAAACATGATTCTAATATGCCCTGAGATGTATTATGAATCATGTGGATGCACAAAATGTCATGGCAAGTCATTGGATGCAAGCAAATGAGAAATGGATGCAAGGGAAGGCACAAATTAGGGTTTATATACAACATGCATCACAAAAATCCAAAACCAGAAGCAAATGACATGACAAAAAAATTGAAAATGCAATCAAAGATACCCTAAACATATACAAGTTCAATGCCCAAAGGAGGGGACCCAACTCTTAAGCTAGTGAAAGTTATGATTTTTCTAAGTTGGTTAGGTTTTTAAGGTTCCTCACAAAGAAAAATGCAAAACAAATTGAAAATGCAAGATCAATTCAAACCAATTTTATCCTATAAAATACATGCCATGAAGAATGCAATGCAAGAAGAATCATCATCAAACTCTCAATGGTTAGGCAGGATGGATTTTTCAAAGTTTGCACATAAATATTGCCTAAAAATGAATTTAATTCCAAAGAAAATGATCAAAATGCATCAAGAACCAAAAATAAATTTGTTTTGAGAGTTGGAAAATGTTTCTAAATGTTTTTAAATGCAATATGAATTTTTTGGTGATTTTTAAATACCTAAATGCATTTTTAAATAATTAATCTTCATTAACTAATTAAAAATAAACATTTAAATGATTTAAAAATAATTTTTAATGCAAAAAATAAAAATAAAAATATTTTTTGGTTCTGAAAATTAATAAAAGATTTAATAAAAATTTTCAGAATTTTTTAATGTATTTTGCTATTTTTAATAATTCGTGCAAATTAAATGAAAAGAAAATGAAATAAAAATTAAAATATGAGAAGTATGCACATCCACTGGCTGAGATTCAAAGGAAAAGAGAGGGAATTGACCCGCGCGCATCTGGACGGACCACGTTTTTACTGGCTGGATTAAATTAAATCTGATTAATTAATTTAATAAATTATGATTAGGGTTTAATGAAATGATCCAGGCCATTCATATGCGCGGGAGTCAACAAAAGTCAGCCAGATCCATGGTCCAGATTCAAACTTTGCCCTAATCACAGATTAAGCCCTAATGACATTCAGGTGGCCGGAAATGACCTCCGGTCATCTTCTCCGGCCACACCTCCCCTGAGAATTTCCCAAATCACTCCCCAGGCCATTTCTGGAGCTCTAAAGCTCCAGATCACTTCCTCTCACCTCCCTAAACTCATCCCTGACCTCAAAAACAATTTATTTCTAAGCATGAACCAGATTCGAAGCAAGATACAAAAATGGCAGAAAGTTCAGACAGGCCATACACACTCATTTCTCAACCATTTTCGAAAATTTAAAGTTCAGTGTGACCAGGAAAGCAAGCTTAATCATTTAGAAACTTAAAACAAGAGTTCTGGAAAAATGTTTTCACATGGCTACCTGAGATGGAGCTTTCAATCCAGGAGCTTTTTGACTGCTTCCTTGCTTCAAGATGAACCCAATGAACCTCCTGAGGAGTTTGCAAAGCTTGTATGGAGTTTATTTTGGCTGGTTTGTGAGATTGATGAAGTTCTGTTCAGAGAGGGAGGGAAATCGTGTTTGAGTTTCAGGGACTTTTAAGGCAAGGTGAAGGGTGGTTTATGCTCTATGAAGCTTTTCTGAATGAATGGTGAAGTTGGTTTTGAGGTTTGATGATTGTGTGATGAGATTTGAAGGAAAGTGCATAAGAGGAGAGTTTTGTGAAATATGGCTTATGAGAGAGATCAGGCTGTGTTGTGCTATGTGTTGAGTCTCATTTTGTCCATGTATCAAGCTTGGATAGGTCAGAGAGTTGTTGCTGGCCTAGCTTGATTGGTATGGGCCATTTTGCATAAAGTCAACTTTTTGTGTAAGAGAGTTATGGGTCAATGGCAGGCCAAGGACAAAGGGGTGTCCTGCGCAGCAAGGATTGAGGAGAGCCATAGAATCAGTCTTGAGGCCAATTAGCAAGTGGATTAGGGTTTGTGAGAGGTTTTGCAACTTTGTGATATTTTGGCCCTTTTGTGATTACTTGAAGCATAAGTCATGAAAATGGGAGGTTCTTTTGTGCAATCTGATTTTTAGGCCATGACTCATGTTTGTGCAAAGGTTAGAAGTCCATTTGAAGTCACATTTTGCCTTGGCAAGAGGTTTTGCAACTTTGCCTCTTTGGTGCAAAACTTGAAATTATGTGATTTTTCCCAACTTTGACAAGCCATAACTTTTGATCCAAAATGAATTAGAATGAGTTCTTGTACTTTTTGAAAAGGGAATGATCCATTCTACAACTTTCATGACCAAAGTTTTCTCATTTGAAGCATTTTTGAATCAATTTGAGGAGGTTGAAAAACTTTCCCAAAATGGCAAGTTTACATTACAAGTTACTTTCCCAAAAAGGCAATTTTGCAAATGGCTTGAAATTCTTCAATTTTGTGAACTTCTAACATCTTCTTTGATCAAATAAAGATCATACACATTCAAAATGATGAAGGACACCCTTTGGTTGGGTCATTGGGGGCCTCAGATGCCCTGATTTTGCATTGACTTGCTCAAGAAGTCAACTCTTGATTAGATGCCTTCCCCATGGAATTTCTTCATGAAAATTGATATGCATGATCCTCATATCATATAGAGACCAATAGAAACAAGAATGACCAAAAAAATTGGAGTTATGGCCTCTGAAACCAAAACCCTAATTCTAGGTCATCTGTGCAGTTAAACTTGGCTCTGCTTCCATGCCTTTCTCAGTTCTTGTGATTCTTTGACTTCCTTGATCTTGAGAGGATATAATATGATGTTTGAACATTCATGGACCCCTTTGAAGTGATTTATGACCTTTGGAGTGGCCCAAATGGCTCAGGGATGGCTCAAATCACAAACCCTAGATGCAGGTGACTTAGAAACAATGCAGTGAAGCAAATATGCAATATGAGATGCTATGATTGACTTTATGCATATGAAAAGATCATAAGCCATGGTGGAATGGGTGAGGGAAAATTTGGGGTGTTTACAGCTGCCCCTATTCAAAGATGAGTTAGCTGTGCAGGATGTAAGCGACGGCTTAACAGGCAAACAAGATAACTTGTGGTTGAATACCAAAGACAGTCCAAAATTTGAACTCACAAAATGAAGAAGAAAAGGGATATAGATTGTAAAAGGAAAATAAAGTATATTTATAAAGTGCGAGTGACGGTGGACGACCGCCGAGCAGAGGACGACTGCTGGGGACGAAGCAATGACTGGGACGACCGACACGCTGGGGATGATGCGGGAAGTAAAGCAATGACGGGGACGACCGACAAGCTGGGGATATAAGAGATCATGATGGGAACGGCCATCAGGAAAAGCTATAAGACTCTTTGGGGATTATAGGTAAATGATGGGGACGACCATCAAGCTCGAGGCATAAATGAAATAAATGATGAGGTACGGTCATCAAAAGGTGAAGGACGATCACCTAGCAGGGGACGGCTGCTCTGTTGGGGATAAGATGAGGGACGGTTATGAGGATTATCATCACTCATTCTATCTGGTAAAGTTATTTAAATAGGGGAAACTGTCACACCCCAAATTTTACCCTTAACTGCTTGCCTCATACATTCATTAGAAATTTCCGAGATGTATTTTTCACTCATTTTTCAAGTTGTGTAAAAATTTAATTTAATTTCCTTATTTTTCACTCATTTTCAAGTTGTGTATAAATTTAATTTTATTTCTTTTCACTTCCAAACATCCATTTTAAATTTAATTTCTATTTCTCATTTCTAACATTTTAATTCATTTTCGTATTTTATTTTCAATTTCTAGTTCTATTTCTATTTATTTATTCTATTTTCAACTTCCAATTTTTAAAATTTTATTTCAATTTCTATTACTAGTTTTTTAGTCATTCTCTAATTCTTTCTTTATATATATCCATTTTAAATTTAATTTCTATTCAT
This sequence comes from Lathyrus aphaca, assembly GCA_963966055.1. NCBI lineage: Eukaryota > Viridiplantae > Streptophyta > Magnoliopsida > Fabales > Fabaceae > Lathyrus > Lathyrus aphaca. Next base: position 303,199,012 of record OZ014523.1, on the reverse strand, counting down.
GTTCAAGTTCTCACTTCTAAATTAATCTTTAATTTCTTAAATTTTTATCTCAATTTCTACTTCCAATTTTTATTTCATTTAAAAAAAACTGTTTCTATTTTTTATTATAACTTCCAATTTCAATTTAAGTTCAAGTTCTAAGCTCTAAATCAAATTCCCATATTCCAAATTTCCATTTCAAATTCTCACATCATTTGTATCATAAGTTCCACATCCAAGTCATTCATCCAATTTCCAAATTCAAGTCTAAATTCAAACATAATAACTTTTAATTTCAAATTCATCATGAACTCAATATCAAATTCCATTCCAAAGATCGTTCCAAAAAAAGAGAGTTTGTTTCAAACCACAAAAATTCCAAACTTCTATTTCAAGTTGTCAATCTCAAGTTCATTCCTAATTTTCAAACTCAAGTTAAAGTTACAATTTAATTTTCAAGCTCATGACCAAATTCAATTACAAGCTTTTATAAAAAATTACATACAAGTTACAAGCTACAAAATTAGTATAATTACAAAATTCAAAACTATAAAGTGTTGCTTGATTACAATTGGTTCAAAGTTTCTCATCCAAAGCAAATGCACCCAACTCCATTTTGTTTTCTTGAATTCTTCATCACCAAACTTCTTGCATTTTCCATCCTCATGGCAAGCCCATCCAATGCACATGAAATTAAAAGAAACAAAGATTAGTATCATGTTAATTCAAAATTCTATCAATTTCCAATTTAACCAATTTGTATCATCACATAAGCATTCAAGATCATACATATCATTCTTTATACACAGTCCATAAACTATTCATGAAAACATTTCAAACATAATTACTTTTCAATTCAAATTCATTCACAAATTTCAATCCAATCATATTCATACATTATCATATTCATAACCATATTCATCACAATCTATTGAGTTTAGACATACATATTCATATCAACATAGTCACACATAATCATATCACTTTATCATGTTACAATCACTCAGTTTCTTAACATATGCATCATCTTATCCAACATGTTTATTATATTTTCTATGTCACAAAAGTTCAAAAAAATAGCATAACATACAGCAGCAGGGGCCACTTTTTATCTTCACAAACAAACAAAATTCTTAGTCAAAAATGCAGCAGACCTGCTGCAAATTCCAGCCCTGCTCTGCCCTCACCCATCACTTTCACTTGCAAAAATTTTCCCCCCAAACTCAGTCAAACTTAGCTAGCAAGTTTACTAACAATTTCAAAATCCCAAAGCCCTAATCCCATTCTATAAATTCACTATTTTATTAAAACAGAGGAGGGGGAGGATATAAAAAAAAACAACCACATAAAAACACATCCAGCAAAGAAAACCAAGAGGGAGCCCCTTTGAAAAATTTCAGCCATCTAGGTAGAACTTCATACCACACGTCCCAAAAGCTCTGTTATCATAAAAAACCTAACAGCACACTAGTTAACCCTTAGAGAAAACTAGGAATATGATAAGAAAAGGAATCCAAACTTCGTCACAATTTGACTTACGAACCTGACTACCACTTTCAGTCGCGAAATCAAGCCATCACGACCGAATCTAAGACAACCTTCAAAGTCGCCGTGTCGAACCCAAAACTCAGAAAATAATCTAATTGCCAGCAGAAAACACTTCAATGAACCCTTCCTTTAATAAGCTCCATAAACCTTTTGTCCATTCTCAGACCTCAAAAACCCCGTTTGCCAGTCTCCCTGAACCAACAATCCATCCCCAACATCAAACACGCAACAGGTCAGTAATACGTATAAGAAGAAGGAGAATCACAAATTCAAAACAGAAGAAAGACGAGAAGAGCCAAACAAAGTGAAAGAAGCAAATACATGTCGTTACGTACACGTCTTCGTCGTCGGTAGCTTCTCTTTCCCCTTTATGTATTTATTTTTGATTCACTTTATTCCATTAGATCTTTTCCATTCGATTTCATGCCGATATCATCAATTTTTGGTCCGAACCTTTAAGTATTTGGGTTTAGTTTTTTTTTTCTTCGTATTTTTGGGAACAGGGTTTCGTTTTGGGTAATTTGTGGTTGATATATGACCAACTCGTTTAACCAAAGCCGAGTTTTTATTCTTCTTTTTTAAGAGGGTGACGAACAGAGATTGGGAGGGCGAGTATTTGAGGGAGAGATGCGGGAGAAGATTAGCATTTGAGAGAATGTTGTTCGTGAGAGGATGTGAGAAACCATGAGAGAGCGTTGAGTGAATTCAGGAGAGACAACACAGCGAGTTGTGTTTGATTCAACGTCTTTTGTGTTTTTCTTTGCCTTTTTCCCCTCTGAAGCTTGTTTGATAGCGGCAGGACAAAACCCTATTCCCCTTTTCCTTTTTCTGCATTACCCGAACCGGGTCCGGGTCAGATTCAACCCCGGTCGGTTTCCCCCCTAAACAGTACCTTGGGCCTTGTCCGGTCCCATCTTTATTTACTGATAAACACACCCCTGTTTTTGCTAAGCCCATTTTAGTTTTTATTCACTTATTTCCTTTTAGGTTCTATCTCTTTATTTATGTTGTTGTTTTTATTTTTATTTTGTTTTTTGCTTTTGTTAAACATTCTAAAGAAAAAATATATATTCTTATGTTAGGTTTATTATTTATTTATTTTATTTAATATGTTCATTTTTGTTCTATTAATTCGATTAACTAATTTATTAGCTATTTTTATATCTCTACTCTATTTAGTATAGTAGTTGATATCTTTGGTCAATCTTATTAACATGATGCATGCTTACTTCTTTGTCCATTATTTATTTGTATGATAATACACGACTTGTACAAACTTGAGCGTTATGTTTTGAAAAATAAATTTAAGTTCTTGGTCCAACGCCAAGTAAACTTGTTCGTATATATATATATATATATATATATATATATATATATATATATATATATATATATATATATACATACATATATATATATATATATATATATATATATATATATATATATATAATTTTCACAAACGTATGTCGGTCTTATGATCGCCGTCTGCACAATCTAATGCGTCTAAATTAATTAACGAGGAACTGAGCTTCGGAATCTAGCATTTCGCGGGTTCTTTAATGAACCACTCTTGAGGCTAGCCTCGAGTTGTGTTTCATTTACTCCTTCATTATAAAAATATTAAACCCTAATTTATCCTAAACAATTGAAAATCGTCTCCATCTCTAATTAATTAACGTAAGAACTAAACTCAGGAATCTAGCATTCCTCGGGTTTTTGAATCGAATTACTCTTGAGGCTAGCCTTCGAGTTGTAACTCATTCACTCTTTCGTTTTCAAAACATCTAAATCACAAATTAAAATCACGAAAGAACTAAACTCGGGAATCTAGCATCCTTTGGGTTTTTAAATTGAATTACTCTTATGGCTAGCCTTCGAGCTGTAATTCAATTCACCCTTTCGTATTCAAAACAACTCAATCTCAAGTTAAAATTTTGATAGAACTAAACTCAGGAATCTATCATTCCTCGGGTTTTTGAATTGAATCACTCTTGAGACTATGCCTCGAGTTGTGCTTCTTTCGCCCTTTCACAATAGAATAATACAACTTAAAATTAACCAACAAATGCAAATCATTTTATAGTTAATCAACGAATAACTGAACTCTGGAGTCCAGCACTCCACGGGTCCTTGAATGCAATCACTCTTGAGGCTAGCCCTCGAGTTGTGGTCCATCCACCTTTCGTTTTAAAACACTTAACAAAGGTCAAACCCTTTTCTTTAAACGAACATTGTTTAAATCATTCTATCTCGCAAACAAGCTAGCGCTTCAGCCTCCACCGCAAGTATAAGTCAATGCTTAGCAGTAGAATGCGTTTTAAGCAATCATTCAATTAAAAAACACAAATCGTAATTGCACGAACTACGAAGCTCTGACTTTCCCATTGCACAAGGGAATACGTAGGCACAGGGATTTTAATCCTTCACGAGCACCCTAATAAAAAACTTTAATCTTTCCCCCGTAATATTAATAATAATAATAAACTTTAATTTCTTTAAAACAAACATATTAACAAACATTTAGAAGACAAAGACTTAGATCAACATTTAATCGCATAGTTAGACTAAGACGTTCCCGTTGAGTACAACGGACGTGAGGGGTGCTAATACCTTCCCCTTGCGTAAATGACTCCCGAACTTAGAATTTGGTTTCGTAAACCATTTCTTATCCTTCCTTTAGGTTGTATCTATATCTCCCTTTTCTCTCGTAGAATAAATAGAATTAGATAGAGACTCTGTTGTTTTCTTTTCGCGTTCCATCGCGAGGATCGTATTTTTTCGAGGTACGTGTAAACACCCAAAATTTGCCCTCACTAAGTTCACACCATGGCTTGTGATATTTTATCTTTGCATTAGTTTAAACATACCATCTCATATTGCATTTTTGTTTCACTGCATTAGTTCAGGTTCATCTGCATTTAGGGTTTGTGATCTGAGCAATCCAAAGATTCATCTGAGCCACTCCAAAGGCTTCCAATCACTCCAAGAGGGTCCATGTATGTTCTATCATCATTTTATATCCCTCAAAGATCAAGTAAGTCAAGAAATCACAAGAACTGGGAAAGCATGGAAGCAGAGCTAGGGTTTCACTGCACAAATGACCTGAAATTAGGGTTTTGGTTTCAGAGGCCATAAATCCAATTTTTTGGCCATTCTTGTTTCTAATAGTCTCAATTTTGTTATAAGGGTCATGTATACCAAGTTTTATGAAGAAATTCATTGTGGAAGTCATTTGTTCACTGGGTAACTACTTGAGCAAGTCAGTGCAAAATCAGGGCATCTGAGGCCACCAAAAATGGAACCAAAGTGGATTTTTCATCAAATTGAAGTTATATGATCTTTATTTGATCATTGAAGTGCTTGGAAGTTCACAAAATTGAAGAAAATTGAGCTAAACCAAAAGTTGCCAAAAATGGAAATGACTTGTAATGTAAACTTTCCATTTTGGGAAAGTTTTTCAACCTCCTCTTTCTCAACCAAAAATGCTTCAAATGAAAAATTGTTGGTCATGAAAGTTGTAGATTGGATCATTCCCTTTTCAAAAAGTACAAGAACAAGATCTAATTCATTATGGAACTCAAGTTATGGCCTTTCAAAATTGGCAAAAATCCTATAATTTTCAAGAATACACCAAAGAGGGTTTTGCAAAACCACTTGCCAAGCCATTTTGTGACCTCTAATACACTTCTATGCATCATACAACATAGTGCATTGCCTAAAAATCATAATTGGCACAAGAATCATCTCATTTCATGCCTTGAACTTCAAGAAATCACAAAGGGGCCAAACTTCATGAAATTTGCAAAATGACACAAAACCTTTCACAAACTTGTTGAATCACCACAAAATGCATTTTATGGCTCTCCTTGATATTTTCTGAACCAGGACAAGCCAAAAAGCCACTGCAAGAGAGCCCATACCTCAAGTACAAGATTTGTTGACTTTGTGCAAAAGAGCCCATACCAATCACCATAGGCCACAACCAGTTCTCTGACCTATCAAAGCTTGTTATGTGGATCAAACATAGCTCATAACACATATCAAGCAAGCCTAACACCTCAGAATCCTCAAGCTCTCAAAAATCACCCCATTTGCAAAAGCATTTGAAACTCTCTGCTCACACACTAAAACTCCAAACTTTTTTCACGAATCAACTCAGCTTCATCAAAGGATCATTTCCCACCCTTCATTGCAACCTCAAAGCACCCATAGCCAAAACACGATTTCTTGCCAGCAAGAGTTCAAGCTCTCATTTCAGCCATTACAAACTCCTTCCAAGCATCAAAGCTTCATCAGAGGGATCATTGGAGTGATTTTGCACAAGAGAGGAGGTTCAGAAGCTTCAAACTGAGGAAGCTCAAGCTCAGGTAACCTCTTCAAACTTTTTTCCAGAAATGTTATTTTAAGTTCTTAGATTGTTCTTTATGCTTTGCTGATCACCATGATATGTTTATTTTTGAAAATGGTTGCGAAATGAGCATGTACTGATTGTCTAAAAGTTTCACCATTTTTATGTTCTTCTTCGAATCTTGAGTTTCAGCCATGGGAAATTAATTTTGAGGGTGGATTCTTGTTTTGGGAGAGGAGAGGAGTTGATCTGGAGCTTTAGAGCTCCAGAAATGGCCTAGGGAAGAAGTTGGGTTGAAGGTCTCGCCGGAGAAGACGACCGGAAGTCTTCTCCGGCCACCTGAAAAAGATTAGGGTTAATGACGTGTTTAGGGCAGAATTTGAATTTGGGTCGTTGGATGGTGATTAGGGTTAGGCAGTGGATGGTCAGGATTAGCCCATTAAGTTTAAATCCTGTTTAATTAATTATTTAATTGAGTTTAGCTCAGTTTGAATTGTGGTCGTTGAGATGCGCGTCAGGTCTTTCCCTCCACCCTCAGTTTAAATATGAACCACTGGATCAGTTGACTTTTGTTTAAATTCATTTTTATTTCATATTGTATCATTTGTTTTACATAATTTATTTAAAATACTTAAAAATTTCCAAAAATATTTTCCTTCTGAATTTTTAATTCAAATATTTTTCTTCACCCAAAAAAAATTTTATTTTTATTTTTTGCATTTTAAAACCATTTTAAAAATATTTAAATGTTTATTTTAATTAATTAATGGAAATTAATTAATTAAAATATCATTTAGGTTTCTAAAAATTCCAAAAAATTCACATTGCATCTTAGGACATTTAGGAACATTGTCAAACCATTCATACAATTTTTTTTTGGTTTTGATTCAACTTTGACATTTTTCTTTGAATTTAGGGTTCGTAAAATCCCATTTTTGAACCCTAACTTCAAGAATTCTTTTCTGCCTAACCATGAAGGGTTTGACATTGGTTCTTTTTGCATTGATCTTCATATGGTATGTAGCCTCTAGAATATTTTTGTCACAAATTTATCTTGCATTTTTGATTTGATTTGCATTTTTCCTTTTGAGGTACCTTAAAACCCTGGATAACTTAGAAAAATCACAACTTTCTTTAGGTTAAGAGTTAGACCTCCTCCTTTGGGGTGTGATATAATATGGGGTTAGGGTTCCTTTGAGTTCATTTGCAATTTTTTATCTTATGGTTTGCTTCTGTTTTTTGTCTTTTGCATCTCATGTTGTCATAAAACCCTAATTTATCATGTTCATTTGCATTCATCTTGCATATGCATCCATACATGAGCTTGCCAGGACATTTCATGCATTCACATGTCATATTAGACATCATAGGATACATTAGAATCATACTTGATCATTTCTTCATTCATTTGTCATGATGTGTATTCATTTCATTCCATGAACTTTCATGTGTTTTCATACTTCAAAACATGTTTCCTTTGCATTCCATCTCTTGTATGACCATCCATAACACTTGACATGCCCTTGCATCATCTCATAGAATCATTTGCATAATGAATATGCTTCTGGTTTTGGTTTGCATCATTGCATACATTTCATTTTCATTCCATTCCTTTCTTTATGATAACCATTTCTGGTGGTAAGTAATTTGAGAAGTGAATTTGCCTTCACTTCTCATTTCTCTTCTCATTCTTCTTATGCATCCTTGCTGAATTTTCATTTTCTTTAGAGTGAGCTTGCTCATTCATGTTCATCATTCACTTTCTTTCTCCAAGTTACTTATCTTCTTCAGTGAAGTAAGTAACTTGTTTATTCTACTTCTCCTCCTTTCATCTGCTTCTTCCAATGGTGGCTTCTCTGAAGATCTCTTGCAAGCCTTACAAACCAAAGGAACATCCAAGCATGATAATAATTAGGGTTTTGATTAGTACCCCTTTAGTTTTTACCTTTGTGTCTTCTTTGTGTCTCTCTTCTCATCTCATAATCAGAGACTAAACCTTTAAGGTTTTAAGACTTTGTGATTAGGGTTATGCCTGCATCCTCCTCTTAGGATGGAGTGTATAACTTTAATCCTAAATGTTTAACCCTTAATTTGTTTAAACCTCTTAATAAATCCATCTTAATAATCACTAAGACAATAGCTTGCAACTTGGGCCTTGCATTAGGGTTCTAATTCTTCCATTATTGGTTAAGAAGGACTAACCCTGATGTTAATGGACAAGTCCCCCTCAAGTGTCTTACAAACCATAAAATTCACTTCTTAATCTCACCCTTAATTAAAATTCACTTTAATAAAGGTTTGTTTTGTCATGAGGTTAATCCCTAATCATGGATTAAGTTGAGGTATCTTCCTCAGCTTAAGTGTGCTCATCTATTATCCTTCTATTAGGATGGTGTAATGAGTCCACTAAATCCTTGATTATGGATTAAACTCATTACTTAACACTAAACAAGAAACTCAAAAACATCTAAATAATCACAAGTAGGTTAATGATCTTAATCCTACATCATGGTAATTAAGTTTGATATGTTTATCTCCTACTTAAGGTATTCTCATCAGCCCTAATCAAAGGGAGGATATGATGAGTTTACTAACCCTTGGTTTAGGCTTAAGCTCATTAACATATGACAAACACCAAAAAACAATAAAAGATTGAAAACATAACAAACAAGCAATAATCGTCTCCTTCGGGATTCTTTTCTCATCATCTTCATTCACAAACGAGAACTTGCTTCTTCCGTCTAATGCAAGACAGTTAGCACTCGAGCCAGACGAGTCATACACTTGACCATAGACAAGTAAGCAGTTCATAGTCAATTCATTTTCAGTCTCTTTGAGTCGAACTACGGTGTTCTGACTTCCTCATTGCACAAGAGGATACGTAGGCATAACTTAACTGTTATCGAACAAAAGTCTTTATGTCTTCCCCCTCTTTCAGCATTCTTTTTAAGCCTCATTCCTGAGCACCTCACTTCACTTTCCTGCACTGACACTTGTACATTCTTTTCCAGCTTTTGCACACAGATAGCACATACACTACCCCTTTAAACACAAACTTTCAAGCGTGGATCCCGTCGAGTACGACGGACAATCTGGGTGCTAATACCTTCCCAGGTTGTAACCAACCCCCTTTCTCAGTTTCTCTGGTTCACGACCGTCTTATCCATCTTTTGTTAGGTTTATACAGCATTACCTTTCCTTCGGGATAAAAATGCCTAGCTGGCGACTCTTTTCATCTTTCTCTTTCGCCGACCATTCGCGCTTGTACCGGGATGCAAATCTTTGGGAGAGACAATACGACAATTTGGCGACTCTGCTGGGGACTAGCTCCATGCTAGAGAGAGTCGAGCCTAACTTAGCTTTGTGTGTTGATTTTTTTGAACTTATCTTTTTGTCTTCTCTATGTTTATTATTTATGTTTGTTTATCTATTCTTTTACCGCTTTCTTTTATTTGCTCATTATATTACTTGTCTGCGGGATTTTGGGGTTACATTGCAAGTAAGATTTGAGTTATGGAAAAAGAAGAGGGAACACCTAGGTTAGAATTGGTAGTCATTAGTGTTAGTCTCCAAGAACTCTCTTCTTGTGGGCCTAGCATGAAAGCTCCCCCATATAGTTAGACTTTTCGTAGATCTTATCACAATGCAGCTAGCCTATCGCGTGACCTGATTCATGAAAGGGTTGTGATTCTAGGATCCATTGTTAAGAACCGGTTTTTGTATTGGTAGTTATGTAGTGTTAGTCTCCATGGGCTCTCCTCTTGAGGGCCTAGAATGAGAACTCCACTCAGGGTAGACCTTATCGTTATTATCGTCAAAATGCAGCTGGCCTGCGGCGGGGCATTAATACGATAAACGTTTATGACCTTGAGTTTCCTTAAACCATCACTGTAGAAACCATCCCGTGAGTGGGACTTATAGGTAGCAAAACATAAAACCAATCTCTTACGGCGTACCTATTAAGAAGGTTCCGGATTTACTTGTGACACCTCACATCCTTGCATCCCCGCATCTTTGCATCTCAGCATCATATGCATCATTTTAGTAAGAGCTTCAAGGAACAAAGAGATGCTTGTTGCAAACATCATATATTTTACCAAGAATAGAATTCAGTTTATTAGTTCTTGAAAAATAATAAGAAAGCTTTACCCATTTTGATGTTTTGCAATAACTTCTTAAGTCCCTTGAAGCATTTGCATTTTTCTACTCATGAGTACATCTCCGCATTTGCATTTTGTGAAAAACTCATTCCCGTCACCTCCTATCCAGACTGTCACACTAAGGATCTCACGCAAATACTCCACTAGAGCTCAGGCTAGGAAGAAGATGGCTGACAAAGATCCAGAGATGGACAAGGTTAATGAGGAGCTTACTGATCTTCGTGGAAATGTGGGCTAGATTATGGAAATGTTGCAAGTCATTCGAGTAAAGATGCATACCCAACAGGCCGTGGTTTTTGAGATTGTCACCGCAACAACTGAGCCTACACCATCAGTCACTACCATGTAACTTGGCCTCCTTTTGGACTTCCTCACGGGTTTGTACCTCCTTCCCAAGGATTTGCTTCTCACGGGTTTATACCTCCATCCTAGTGATTTGTTTCTCAAGGTTTTATCCCTCCTTCCCAAGGATTTGTTTCTCAAGGTTTCACACCTCCTTCTCAAGGGTTTGTATATTCATCCCAAGGTTTTGTGCCTCCCCCTCAAGGATTTACCACTCAACAAACTATTCCTTTGACTACTGAAGAGAATCACGTGGTTACTAATTTTACACCAGATATTGTGCACGCCTGTGTCCAACCGCACTTTAACGATTCTCAAGTGTACGATGTGTCAGACATGTCTGAAAACGGTAATGAGAAACATGAGAAGATGCAAGAGAATTTTGACACCCTTGAAAAGAGGTTGAGGGAAATTGAAGGTGACCAGATATTTGGTGCTGCTGCCAGAGAGATGTGCCTTGTGTCTTGACTAGTGATACCTCCCAAGTTCAAGACACCCACCTTTGATATGTATGAAGGCACAACATGTCCTAAGAGCCATCTTTTGATGTATTATCGGAGAATGGCAGCGCAAGTTGACAATGACAAACTGATGATCCATTTCTTCCAGGATAGTCTAAAAGGAATTTCCTCCAAGTGGTATCTGACTCTAGATCAGTCAAAAATCCGCTATTTCCAAGATCTGACGGAGGCTTTCATTCAGCAATACAAGTACAATATGGACCTTGCACACGATAGGAGTCAACTGTTGAGTATGTCCCAGAAAGATTCCAAGTCTTTTAAAGAATACACTTAAAGGTGGAGAGGGACCACTTCTCAAGTAGATCCCTCGTTGACTGAGAAAGAATTAGTTGACTGATTTGTTGACACTGTACGACCAAAATTCTTTGAGAGAATGGTGGGAAGCATAACTGCTAGCTTCTCTAATCTTGTGGATGTGGGAATTAAGGTTGAACTCGGTATGAAGAATGGTAATATGAGTGGTGCATCCAGCAGTTCCAACAATAGTAGTGGGAACAATGCTAAGAAGTTTACCAGCAATTTTCACAAAAAGAAAGAAGGCGAGACAAATGCAGTGATGACGAGTCAAAGGGGAAATCAACTTTGGTAGAGGCCTCCACCTGTGGCTCCACAACAATATGCCTTACCACCACAATACATTCAACATTCTTATGTAGTGGCAGTTCAACCGTCCTATAATCAGCAGGTTCCAATGTATCGACCAATTCAAGCAGTACCGATATATCAACAAGCGACTCCAGTGGTTCCAGCCTATCAACCAATGTTCAATAATACAAGCTATCAACAAGCACCCAATTCTTCATCCTACCAGCAGAAGACTCCAGCTCCTCATCCAAATTCCAACTTTCAGAATAGAAGGCCAGGAGGAAGGCCTCTCAATCCTCGGATCCCTATGACCTATACTGAATTATACCCCTTGTAAACACCCAAAATTTGCCCTCACCCATTCACACCATGGCTTATGATCATTTCATATGCATAAGCTCAATCATGGCATCTCATATTACATTTTTGATTCACTGCATTGGTTCTAAGTCATCTGCATCTAGGGTTTGTGATCTGAGCAACCCAAGAGCTTCTTGAGCCACTCCAAAGGTCATCAATCACTTCAAAGGGGTCCATGTATGTTCAAACATCATATTATATCCTCTCAAAGTCAAGAATGCCAAAAATCACAAGAACTAAGAATGGTATGGAAGCAGAGCCAGGCTTGACTACACAGATGACCTAGAATTAGGGTTTTGGTTTCAGAGGCCATAACTCCAAATTTTTTGGTAATTATTGTTTCCATTGGTCTCTATATGGTATAGGGAGTGTGAATATCAATTTTCATGAAGAAATTCCATGGGTAAGTCATCTGATCAAGAGTTGACTTTTCAAGCAAGTCAGTGTAAAATCAGGGCATCTGAGGCCCCCAATGACCCAACCAAAGGGTGTTCTTCATCATTTTGATTGTATATGATCTTTATTTGATCATAAAAGGAGTTGGAAGTTCACTAAATTCAAGAATTTCAAGTCTTTTGCAAAGTTGACTTTTTGGGCAAGTTTGACTTTTAATGAAATTGTCATTTTAGGCAGCTTTTTCAACCCTTACTTTTTGATTCAAAAAAGCTTCAAATGGAAAAACTTTGGTCATGAAAGTTGTAGAATGGATCTTTCCCTTTTCAAAAAGTACAAGAACATGACCTAATTCATTTTGGATCAAAAGTTATGGCTTGTCAAAGTTGGCAAAAATCACTAAATTTCAAGTTATACACCAAAGAGGCAAAGTTGCAAATTCACTTCTCAAGGCCAATTAAGTCATCAAATGGATTTCTAAACTTCATCACATGATCATACAAGTCCTAAAAGTCAGATTGAATCCAAAGGATCACATGTTTTATGACTTATGGATCAAGATATTTCACAAAGAACCAAAGGCAAGGCAAGTTGCAAAACTCATCATAGCTTCTCATCCACTTGCTGGCTAGCTTGCTGATCAATCCTAGGCCTTTCCTCACATCATGCTGCGCAGCACACCCTCCTTGTACTTGGCTAGAAAGTAGCCCATACCTCTCTTACACAACTTTGACATTTTGGCAAAAGCACCCATACCAATCAATAAAGCACACATCATGTCATCTGACCAATGGTAATTGTTTATACTAATCAAATGCAAGCCAAACATAACAAGAAGCAAGCCTGAAACACTCCATAGCACAGCATTCACATTTTCACCTCATCTTGCAAGAGCTTTCGAAAATCATCACACAGGCCACAAACACACAAACAAACTTCACAAACAATCTTAACACACTTCCCTGATCACAAAGCACCCATCACCATGGCCTGAAACCCACTGAATCAAAAACACGATCACCACACCACCTTGAACAGAACTTCTGTAAACTCTCAAACCAGCCAAAATAAACTTGCTTCAAGCCTTTCAGAAGCACAAGGGAAGTCATAGGGTTGGTTTTGCACAAGAGAGGAGGTTAGAAAGCTCCAAACTGAAAAGCTTCAAACTCAGGTAGCTTCATGAAATTTTTTTCCAGAACGTGTATTTTAAGTTTCTAAATGAATCTACATGCTTCCCTGATCATGAATATGTGCTTAATTTTGAAAATGGTTGAGAAACCAGGATGTATGCAATGTCTGAAACTTTTGCCCTAAAAAATGTTTGATTCGATTCTCTCTGATTTTGAATGATAAATGTTGTTTGATTGAGGCATTTGATTCGTTTTTGAGTGGGGATGAGTTCTGGGCAGTTGGATTTTGTTTTCATTGCGTGTAGAGAGAGTTAGAAGTTTGAGCTTGCCGGAGAAGACGACCGGAACAGTGTTCCGGTCGCCTGAAAGTCATTAGGGCATAATTAATTAGGGCTAATCATAATTAGCCAGGTTTGGATTTCCACCCTTGGATGTGGCGCCAAGTATCTTCCCGCGCGTGTATGTTTGAATCTAGGCCTTTAGATGTGTTGACTTTTCTTTTTTCAGTTTTAATTCAATTTATTTTTCATATTAATTCATTTATTTTCTCCATTTTATTAAAAATATCAAAATCATTTTAAAAATTCTGAAAATTTTTATACACACTTTTATTAATTTTCAGAAACCAAAAACATTTTTATTTTTATTTTTTACATTAAAAAATATTTTTAAATCATTTAAAAGTTTATTTTTAATTAATTAATGAGAATTAATTAATTAAAAATACTTTTAGGTATTTAAAAATCACCAAAAAATTCATGAAACCTTCATAATCATTTAGAAACATTGTCCAACCCTCAAACAAAATTTCTTTTTTGATCTTGATGTCTTTTGAGAATTTTTCATGGAATTAAAATCATTTCAAGGCATTATTTTGATCCAAACTTCAAAAAAATCATTTCTGCCTAACCATTGAGAGTTGGACTTTGATTCTTTTTGCATTGCATTTTGTTTAGCATGTAGTTTGTGAGATTAAATTGGCATGATTTGATCTTTCATTTTCAATTTGTTTGGCATTTTTCTTGTTAAGGTACCCTAAAACCCTAGAAAACTTAGGAAATTCACAACTCTAATTAGGTTAAGAGTTAGAACCCCTCCTTTGGGCAGTGAGTTAGTATAGGTTTAGGGTTCCTTTGAGAGCATTTTCAATTTTTTATCTTGATGTTTGCTTCTGATTTTGGTTTTTGTTTGATGCATGGATCATAAACCCTAATTTGGGCTTCCTTTTGCATCCATCTTGCATCTGCTTGCATACCATGACTTGCCATTGCATTTTATACATCCATTTGATTCATTGGACATCTTAAGACATATTAAAAGCATGTTTGATCATTGCATCATGTATTTTCCATGTTGTATTCTATTTGCATTCCATAACTTTTCATGTATGTTCATGGTTCTAAACTTGTTTCATTTGCATCCACATGTTTGTATGATCATTCTCATGTCTTGATTCATGTTTGAATCATCTCATAGCATCATTATCATCTCATATTTGCTTCTGGTTTTGGTTTGCATCATGCCATTTCATTCCATTTTGCATTGCATTGCATTCCTTTCACTAACTTTTCAGGTGGTAAGCAACTTTGAGAAGTGAATTTGCCTTCACTTCTCACAATTTCTTTTCATCTCTTTCATGCATCCTTGCTGCATTTTGTTATGTGTTTGAGATTGAGCTTGCTCATTCTTCTTCTTCTCACCTTCTTTCTTCAAGTGACTTGTCTTCTTAAATGAAGCAAGTTACTTTGTTTCTCCTGATCCTTTCATCTGCTTCCTGGTGGTTCCATTGAAGATTTCTCTTGTTAACCTCACAAACCTTGGGAACAACCAAGCATGACAATGATTAGGATTTTGATTAGTCTCCCCACTTAGTTTTACCTTTGTGTCTCTTTGAGTCTTCTCTTCTCATCTCATAATCAGGGACTAAACCCTAAAGGCTTTACGGCTTTGTGATTAAGCTTATGCCTGCATCCTTCTATTAGGATGGAGTGTATAACTTTAATCCTAAGTGTTAAACCCTTAATGTGTTTAAATCCTTTAATCAAATTCACTTAATAATCATCAAGACATCAAACTTGTAACTTGGGCCTTGCATTAGGGTTCTAATTCTTCCTTAATTGGTTAAGAAGGACCAACCCTAGTGTTAATGGACAAGTCCCCCTCAAGTTGTCTTACAAACCCTAAAATTCACTTCATCATCTTACCATTAACTAAAATCCACTTAATAAATGCTTTGTTTTGTCATGAGTTTAATCCCTAATCATGGATTAAGTTGAGGAGCTTTCCTCAGCTTAAACATTCTCATCTATTATCCTTCTATTAGGATGGTGTAATGAGTCTGTTTAATCCCTGATTATGGCTTAATCTCATTACTCACCACTAAACAAAAACAACAAAAACAACAAAAACATCTAAATAATCACAAGTAGGTTAATGATCTTAATCCTTCACCAAATGTGTTTAAGTGTGAGAATCTGACTTCACACTTAAGGTATTCTCATTACCCCTAATCAGAGGGAAGATGTGATGAGTTTACTAACCCATTGGTTTAGGCTTAAGCTCATTAACTTATGACAAATTTTCAAAAGCAATAAAAGACTGAAAACTCAAAACAAACAATAATCGTCTCCTCCGGGATTCTTTTCTCATCTCACTCACTCATAAACGAGAACTTGCTTCTTCCGTCTAATGCAAGACAGTTTGCATCTGTGCCAGACAGATCATACACTTGAGCATAGGCAAGTAAGCAGTTCACAAGTCAATTCATTTTTCAGTCTCTTTGGGTCGAACTACGGTGTTCTGACTTCCTCATTGTACGAGAGGATACGTAGGCATAACTTAACGGTTATCGAACAAAAGTCTCTGTATATTCCCCCTCTTTCAGCATCATTCTCTTAGCCTCATGATCATGAGCATACTCTCTCATCCTTACACTGACACTGTATATATTACACTTCACTTCTCCTACACTGACACCTGTACATCCTTTTCCAGCTCTTCTATACACAAATTGCACTGACACCACCCCTTTAAAACACAAATCTCTTAAGCGTGGATCCCGTCGAGTACGGCGGACAATCTGGGTGCTAATACCTTCCCAGGTTGTAACCAACCCCCTTTCTCAGTCTCTCTGGTTCGCAACCGTCTTATCCATATCTTTCCAGGTTTATGCAGCATTACCTTTCCTTCGGGATAAAAATGCCTAGCTGGCGACTCTTTTCATTCCCTGTGAGTTCACTCCTGTGTGTTCTCACACCCTCTTTCGCCGACCGTTCGCGTCTGTACCCCATTTGACCCGGCTTCATCTGGCGGGAGCGACAGCTTGGCGACTCTGCTGGGGACCCTTATATTGTAACCAGGGCTTCTGGTTCTTTTTGTAGGTTCCTCCTAGCGCTTGTTTGATTTATGTTTACTGGGGTGTTATGTGCTATTTGTGTTTGTATATTTCATTTATTGCTTTACGTACAGTTTGTTTTACTGCTTTCTTTATAGCTTTACATATATCATACTGTCATACTGTGCTGGCTGGATCTGTTTTATTGCTTTGGTGGGTGGGGGTTCTATTGAGAGTTGAGGTCCTATACCTGGGACCTGAGTGACACCTAGGCTAGAGTGGTTCATGTTCTTTCCCATTCCATTTCGGTCTGGTGCGGGAATATGAAACACGGTTCAAATATGGGTTTCTTCTTGAGAACTCTGTGCTGCAGATTTCCTGTAGTGCTAGGGCTATCTGGGAAGCCTGCTAAGTCTGGATGACCTTCAGTATTGACCTTCAGAAACTGAGGTGAATTAGAGGAGGATCTTTTATGGTTATTGTAAACACTGTACCTCCGGGTTAGAAGTGTTTACACTTCTCATAACTGATCCAAGTCTGAGGATCCTTGTTTTAGAACACTACCTGTGAGAGGGTTGGGCTGTTTACAGGTTTGCAGGTACCCTTGACCTCAGCATACCCTGTTACTTTGTTTTGATTAAGAGTACTCCATGTTGGAACAGTTCTTGTGATTTTAATCCTGGACATGTGACTCTTTATTTGAGTCCCCCACCTTGGTTACCGGACTTATGAACCTCCATCTGGATTTCTTGAACATACATGGACCTATATCAGAGCACTTGATCAGATCCAGCTCAGTCACAAACCCTTGCATATCATTTGCATACATCATCATTGCATCATTTTAACATTTGCTTATTTGTTTTTCAGGGTATCCATACTTTATTTTGGCTTGGTTTTGACCCCATCATCAGCATAGACCTATCCTCATTAGCATCTACTTCAGCTATCAGCTACCTGCTTCAGTCACCTGCACCAGCCTGTCAGTGGTCCACTTTCAGTGTTATTCTCAGCATCTGTCTCAGCTCTTCTTCAGCAACATGGTACCCAAGAAGAGTAATATCTCCTACCATTTCTTTGAACCTGAGTTGGCTAACATCAGGAAGATGCAGACCCTGATTGCTCCAGACCATATACCACTATTCAGAGAACACTATGGAGGCATACTTGATGTGGTTATGGATTTGGACCCTTCACAGAGGAGCTTGATTCATACTTGCCTGCAGTTCTATGACCCCCCTCTGAGGTGCTTTACCTTTCAGGATTTTCAGTTGGGGCCTTTATTAGAGGAGTATTCATCATTGGTTGGTGTACCTATCAGGGGTGGAGTCCCCTTCAACCCTGAGATGGCTTTTCCCAGTAATGAAGAGATAGCAAAGGCATTACATCTGGAACCAGTTCTGATTGGGAAGAATATGACTACCAAGGCTGGAATCTCTGGTCTACATTTGGATTTATTGACTTCTCAGGCCATCCTGAAGGCCTCCTTGGGAGAGTGGAAGGCAGTCTGTGCTTTATTGGCCCTTAGCATATATGGGGTCATTTTATTTGCAGATGAGCCTAAGTTTGTTAGCAAGAATGCAATCCATCTTTTTATCCTGAAGAACCCAGTACCCACCTTACTGGGAGATTTCTACTACTCTGTCCACCAAAGGAATGAAAAGCAAAGAGGAAGATTGGTGAGGTGTTGTGCTCCCCTGTTCCATACCTGGTTGCTCAGACACTTGCCCAAGACTGATGCATTTTTGAACCCTCACCAGCAGAGGAACTGGGCTAGAAGACTCACTGCTTTGACTTCAGCTGATATCAGGTGGTGCACT
Organism: Lathyrus aphaca; assembly: GCA_963966055.1. Classification (NCBI taxonomy): domain Eukaryota; kingdom Viridiplantae; phylum Streptophyta; class Magnoliopsida; order Fabales; family Fabaceae; genus Lathyrus; species Lathyrus aphaca. The sequence goes on along the minus strand of OZ014523.1, from coordinate 303,180,489 downwards.
CAAAGCACAAAAGGCAGGGACATCATTACCAGTTGTGGATAGTTTCCCAATGTACCCCTGATAGGAGTAAAGGGTTGCATCAACTACAACCCTCTGCTATTCAAAAGACAATTGGGCTATGCATTGGTCCACACTCCTAAGGCACAAGACTTGGCTGAGACTCTTTACTGTGAGAATAAAGGAGTAACCATTCTTGGGAAATGCAATAATGTGGCCTCAGCACAGTACTATGAGTGGTCCCATGCCAGGGCTCAAATTTCTGGAATGCCTTTCACCGTTGAGGATGCACCGGGACCCTCCACAACACCACCTCCTGCCACTGTCAGCTTAGAGGAGTTTGAGAATTTGAAAGAAAGAAATGAGAAGTTGACTCAGGCTCTGCAGAAGACCCTCTGGGAGAGGAGTGATGGTCGGCTGGACATTGAAAGGTTAGAAAAGCTTAAGGTGGAGCATCTGGCCAGGATTGAAAAGTCATAGGATTACATCAAGAAGTCGAGGGCTGGAGAGCATATCTTGAAGAATGCCTGCAAGGAGGCTCAGTTCCAGAAGGCCAGGACTGATTTGTATCTGAAAGAGAGTCAAGCCAGGTGGGTCAGGATCACCGAAGCTCGTACTCTGGAAGATAAGAGGACTCAGGACAAGATTGAGCAGTTGGAGGCTAGTGCAAAGGATCAACAGGAAGCCCTGCTAACAGCCCAGAGAGAGATCTCAGAGTTAAATATTAGACCTGGTGTGAAGAGGTCAAAGGACCAGAGTCAACACAAGAAGCTAACTGCAGCTGTTACTACCAGGAATCTCCTTATCAGGAACCTTACAGAGCGTCCAGCTGATCCTATGACTGAAGCGCTTCTCAAGGAAGTTCAGGAGGATGAGTTTGGTCTTGGTGTCTGACTTTTGCTTGTTGTTGTTTTCATTTCATTGTACTTTTCCTTTTTGTGTTGTATTTTGACCCCTCAGAGGGCATGTATTGTAAAAAAACAAACTATGTATCATTTACTTTTTGTAATATATGTGTTGGTTTGTTTTATCTGAGTTCTTCGAGCAACATCACAAGCATCTCCTTCAAAGGTCTGGAAAGGTCAAAACCAAGTGCCAAGCCGGATACCTTGGAAACAAATAAGCATACTGCATTGCATGCTAACCTTTGTTTGTTTTGTAGGTTTGTTTTGTTTTTTGTTACTAACTCTGTTGTGATTCAGGAACTATTGCTCGACGTCGGGTGTTCCCACTCAACCGTCCACACAGATATCCAACCCGCAACAACCTTCCGGGTATACAGATGGACCAGGTACAACAGGACCTTACAGAGGTCAGGAACCAAATGGCCAACGAGAGGTTGGAAATGAGGAATCAGATGACACAATTTATGGAGGTGATGAATGGTTTAGCACAGAGCCAAGAGAGATTGAGGGCTTTAGTAGAGAGGCAGACTCAGGAAGATCCCCATCTAGGGACTGGTGGGACAAGCAACAATGAGAGGGTTCAGCCTCATATTAACCCACCTGTATTTGGACCCCACCTTCATCCGGAAATCAACATCCCTGCTAATGTATAAGGGAATGCTACCACAGGCAGAATGCTGCAAGAAGACCCCCAGGAAGATCAGTTCACAGTGATGGGAGCCGGGGATGAGGCCTATGACAGAAGGCTGGATGAAATTGCAGAAAAATTAAGGTCCTTGGAGTCTCAAAATTCCTTGGGTTTTGATGTTATGGACATGGGCTTAGTGGATGGGGTCAGGATTCCCCACAAATTTAAACCACCGTGCTTTGAGAAGTACAACGGGACTTCCTGCCCACGGACCCACTTGCAATCCTTTCTGGGGAGGCTGAAGGCATACACCATGGACGAAAAGCTGTGGATGTTTTATTTCGAAGACAGTTTAACTGGAGCATCAAGGGAATGGTACTCCCATTTGACTTGAGCAACCATCAGATGCTGGAAGGACTTGGCTGAGGCCTTCATTAGACAATACCAGTATAATTTGGATATGGCACCCAACAGGACCCTCCTGATGGGGATGTCACAGTCATCCAGGGAAAGCTTCCGGGAGTACGCCCAAAGGTGGAGACAGCTAGCTGCTGTTGTCCAGCCACCCATGTCAGAGAAGGAGATGGATGATATGTTTATGAACACCCTCCAAGGGACATACATTGATAGGCTAGCTGCCTTTTCTTCTACCAGCTTTGCGGATGTCGTTATAGCTGGAGAAAGAATTGAGAGCCTATTAAAGATGGGCAAAATTTCTGACAACGGTACCAGCTCATCTAGCAACACAAGGAAACCTTTTGTGGGCCCAAGAAGAACTGGTGGGACCAATGCTATCCATACCAGCAGGGGCAAACCCCAATATGTTCATAGGTCTGTGGCAGCAGTCACCATTCCTGCTCTAGTTCATCCACAACTAGCTTATCAACCACAACAACAAAATTATCAGCAACACACTCAGTATCCTCCTCAGAGAAACTACAACAACACCAACAACAACAATCAGCAAAGACCATATCAACAGAGACCATCTCAGGCCAATAGGGTGATTGATCCGATCCCTATGCCCTATGCCACATTATTGCCACAACTCCTAAAACTCAACCTGGTTGAGCTAAGGACGTTGGCACCTCCAGATCCTGCCATTCTACCCAGAAATTATGACGCCAGCGCCAGATGTGCTTTTCACTCAAATGCACCTGGCCATAGTACAGAGAAGTGCAGAGCTTTGCACATGAAGGTACAGGACTTGGTAGATTCTAAGGCTCTAAACTTCGCACCACCACCAAATGTTAACAAGAACCCTATGCCAAACCATGGTGGCCCCAGAATCAATGCTATTGAAGAAGACAATCCGTCTTACTTGATAACCAGTGTGGGTCAGATTCGGACGCCCTTGGTAGAGATTAAAGCTCAACTCCTTGAATGTCAAATATTCCCGGGATGTGAGCTAGGGTGTGCTTACTGTAACATTTCAGTGTATGGTTGTGATAACTTGAGAGATGGCATAGATGGTCTCATCCAGAGTGGCCTTCTTCAAATCACAACATCAATACCTACCAATCCAGCAATCTCCTTAACAACAGTTCCCGAGTCTTCTACAACTGCAACAACCATTGTTCCAAATAACTCTTCAATCTCATCAACGAATGTTTCATCTGTTGCTTCAACGGACCAAATATCAGCAAACATCCCTTCTACAACTTCAGCACCCCTTCATTCAGAATCTCCTACAACAGCAACACCCATCCAGTCAACAGTGTCTCCTACAACATCAACAGCAAACAATGAAAATGTCTCAACGGTTACAATTTATTATGATCCTGAAAATGATTCTGCCTACAACTCACAAAGCGCCACTCCTGTCAGAGCACCAGTCACAATATACTATGATCCACATACTATCATGGTCCCTTCTGCAGCTGCTATTAGTCCAGTCACTATCACAGTGCCTGGGCCAGTACCTTATGAAAGCAGTAATGCCATCCCTTGGCATTACGACTCTGATCTATACTGCGAAGGACAGAAAATCACTCTCGAATCATCAACTTCTTCACCACAAATAGACAATGTGGGAGGAGGCGGAGGCTTCACTCGAAGCGGACGTCTCTTTGCCCCGCAAATTCAAAGACCCCCTGCTGAAGCAGAAGCTGCCGCCAAGGCAAAAGGGAAGAGTATGGCGCAAGAAGAGCAAATTGTTAAGGAAGCTTTGAAAACACCTTTTGATCAAGAAGTTGATGAATTCATGAGAATCATCAAGAAAAGTGATTACAAGATAGTGGACCAGCTTCACCAGACGCCTTCTAAGATCTCCATTCTACCATTGTTAATGTGCTCCGAGGCTCACCGGAACGCACTACTAAAAGTCTTGCACGCAGCTTATGTGCCGGAAGAGATCACAGTCAATCAGTTGGAAGCTGTGGTTGGAAATGTTAATGCTAGTAATGGATTAGGATTTACCAACACTGATTTGACTACGGAAGGCCGCAATCACAACAAGGCTCTGCACATTACCATGGAGTGTAAGGGTGCAGTTCTTTCCCATGTACTGGTAGACACAGGGTCATCCCTCAATGTCTTACCTAAAAAAGCCCTTGTGAAGCTGGAGTATGAAGGATTGGCATTGCGACCCAGCAACTTGGTAGTAAGAGCCTTTAACGGTTCTAAGAGATCAGTTCTGGGGGAAATTGAGTTGCCGATAACGATTGGCCCACAAACTTTCAAAACGACCTTCTACGTGATGGACATTCAGCCTGCCTATAGCTGTTTGTTGGGTAGACCATGGATTCATGCCGCTGGCGCAGTTACGTCTACCCTTCACCAGAAGTTAAAATTCGAGTGGGAGGGCCAAGTCGTTACTATTTGTGGAGAGGAAGATATCTTTGTCAGCCATCTGGCTACATACAAATACATTGAGATGGATGGGGAGATCCACGAAACGATGAGTCAAGGGTTTGAGGCCTTGAACATAAATGAAACATCTGCTGTACCTGGAACCTCAATGACATCTTATCAACAAGCCCAGAAGGTTGTTGAAGAAGGGACTGCCCAAGGCTGGGGCAAGCTGTTACCTGTGGAGAAGAGAGAGGATAGATTTGGGTTGGGTTACAAACCAACTCAACAAGATCAAGCAGAGGCTGCTAAGAAGCCCAACTTTGTTAGTGGGGGATGCTCACCCCTGATGCTGTCAACAATTTGGAAGACAAGGACGAAAGCGACCGCAACCTGGAGAGTTGGATACGTCCAAAGATCCCGGGGAGCAGTATCTCAAACTGGTCTTCCCAGGAAATTATAAGAGTTACTCCTGCAGAGTAATTATTATTTCCTGTATATTTTAAGCATGCATCAAGTCTTGCATCTTGCCCAAGATGACAAGACTCATTTTGTAATCGGGCCATCTGTAATTTTTTGTGCAACAAGATTAATCAATGAAACATCATACATCTTTTGCAAATGAGTCTCTTTTTTCTTTTCCGCTCACTGTTTTTCCCATTTTTCTTTTTGTACAAAAAATAAATGGCAGTGTTTTCAAAATGACAACTTTATTTCACTTTTCTAAACAAGATTAAAATCAATCACTAAAATGAACAAACTGAACCCTTGCAGAGAGTGCCTTCCAGACTGCACCGACAACAGCACGGCTATGACTTCGTATGACTTTGACAATCCAATCAATCAAGCTGATGAAGGGGTTGAAGAAGAGTATGAGCTTCCTGAAGAGCTAGCCAGGTTGTTGAGACAAGAGGAAAGGGTTATCACTCCTCATCAGGAGGAGGTCGAAACAATTAATCTTGGTACGGATAAAGATGTGAAAGAAGTTAAAATCGGGGCCTGTTTACAAGACTCAGTGAAGAGACAACTGATTGACCTGCTTCAGGAATATGTGGATGTGTTTGCGTGGTCTTATCAAGATATGCCAGGGTTGGACACCGACATTGTTGTGCACAAGTTGCCTTTGAAAGAAGATTTCCCGCCGGTCAAACAGAAATTGCGCCGCACTCGCCCAGACATGGCAATGAAAATCAAAGAAGAGGTGCAAAAGCAGTGGGACGCCAGGTTCCTTGCTGTAACTAGCTATCCACCGTGGGTTGCTAATATTGTGCCTGTGCCTAAGAAAGACGGCAAAGTAAGGATGTGTGTTGACTACCGAGATCTGAACAGAGCCAGTCCGAAAGATGATTTCCCATTACCTCACATTGATGTATTGGTGGATAATACAGCTCAGTTCTCGGTGTTCTCCTTCATGGACGGATTTTCAGGATACAATCAGATCAAGATGTCACCTGAAGACATGGAGAAGACAACCTTCATCATACCTTGGGGCACGTTCTGTTACAAGGTGATGCCATTCGGACTGAAGAATGCTGGTGCAACATATCAACGGGCTATGGTGACATTATTCCACGATATGATCCATAAAGAAATCGAATGTTATGTGGATGATATGATTGCCAAGTCCCTCACTGAAGAAGACCACCTGGTAAATCTGCTAAAGCTATTCAAGCGTCTGAGAAAGTACCAACTGAAGTTGAACCCCAACAAGTGCACATTCGGGGTGCGATCTGGTAAGCTGCTGGGTTTTATTGTGAGCGAGAAAGGGATTGAAGTTGACCCTGATAAAGTCAAAGCCATCCAAGAAATGCCTGCACCGAATTCTGAAAAAGAAGTTCGAGGGTTCTTAGGACGATTGAACTACATTTCACGGTTCATATCTCACCTTACCGCAACTTGCGAACCCTTGTTCAAATTACTAAGAAAAGAACAGACGGTCAGGTGGAACGAAGACTGCCAGAAGGCTTTTGACAAGATCAAAGAATACTTGCAAGAACCACCAATCCTTATGCCTCCAGTTGAAGGAAGACCTCTGATCATGTACTTGACAGTATTGGAAGAGTCGATGGGGTGTGTGTTGGGCCAGCATGACGAGTCTGGTCGAAAAGAGTATGCAATATACTACGTAAGCAAAAAGTTTACCGACTGTGAACAACGTTATTCACTGCTCGAGAAAACTTGCTGTGCTTTAGCGTGGGCTGCTCGCCGACTGAGACAGTATATGTTAACCCACACTACTTTATTGATCTCAAAGATGGACCCAGTCAAGTATATTTTTGAGAAGCCAGCACTCACCGGGCGGGTTGCGAGATGGAAAATGATCCTCACAGAATATGACATCCAATACACATCTCAGAAAGCCATCAAGGGCAGTGTATTGTCTGAATATCTTGCTGAGCAACCTATTGATGATTACCAGCCTATGAAATTTGACTTCCCTGATGAAGGCATCATGTTCATAAAAGCAAAAGATCATGAAGAGCCTGTTCATACTGAAGGGCCTAACCCGGAAGAAGAATGGACTATGATGTTTGATGGGGCTGTTAACATGAATGGTCGTGGTGTTGGTGCAGTACTCATTACACCTAAAGGAGTTCACATGCCTTTCTCGGCAAAACTCACTTTTAACTGCACTAACAACGAAGCTGAATACGAAGCTTGCATTATGGGTCTTGAGGAAGCCATTGACCTCGGGATCGAGACATTGACTGTGTTCGGAGATTCAGCTCTGGTAATCAATCAAACCAACGACAAATGGTACACCCACCAGGATCATTTGATACCTTACAGGGATTATACAAGGAGGTTATTGACTTTCTTTACAACATTCAAGCTTGAGTATATCCCTCGAGACGAGAATCAGTTTGCAGATGCTCTGGCTACCATTTCATCTATGATCAAAGTGCAAGCTGCCAACTTTTTACCTCAAATCTCAGTGTCCAGACTCGACAGACCAGCATATGTGTTCGCAGCAGATGTTGTCAAAGATGATAAGCCTTGGTTCCATGACATTAAGTGCTTCTTGGAGGATCAAACGTACCCACCTGGGGCATCTTCCAATGATAAGAAAACTTTGAGAAGGCTTGCTGGTAGTTTCTTCCTGAACACTGATGGTTCCCTGTACAAGAGAAACTTTGATTTGATACTCCTCAGATGCGTCGACAGGACAGAAGCAGATTTGCTAATGCATGAAGTGCACGAAGGATCCTTTGGTACCCATGTGGGAGGACATGCAATGGCTAAGAAGTTGCTAAGATCAGGTTATTACTGGATCACAATAGATGCAGACTGTTGTGCCTATGCCAGAAAATGCCATAAATGCCAGATTTATGCGGATAAGGTGCATGTGCCTCCCAATCCTCTGAATTTGATGTCTTCACCCTGGCCCTTTGCTATGTGGGGCATTGACATGATTGGCAAAATTGAACCGACTGCTTCGAATGGCCACAGATTCATCCTGGTCGCCATTGACTATTTCACCAAGTGGGTCGAAGCAGCTTCCTATGCAAATGTTACCAGGCAAGTGGTAGCCAGATTTCTGAAGAAGGATATCATCTGTCGATATGGAGTTCCCGAGCGAATCATTACTGATAATGGTTCAAACTTGAATAACAAAATGATGGCGGAGCTATGCCGGGACTTCAAGATCCAACTTCACAATTCATCTCCTTACAGGCCAAAGATGAATGGCGCTGTTGAAGCGGCTAATAAGAACATCAAGAAGATTATGCAGAAGATGGTAGTCACATACAAAGACTGGCATGAAATGCTACCATTTGCCTTGCATGGGTACCGCACGTCAATCAGAACATCCACTGGGGCAACACCATATCAGCTTGTGTATGGTATGGAGGCAGTCCTACCTGTTGAAGTTGAATTACCCTCCCTACGGGTATTGATGGATGTTAAGCTGAACGAGGCAGAATGGGTCCGATCCCGATACGAACAACTGAGTCTGATTGAAGAGAAGAGATTGGCTGCAATCTGTCATGGGCAGCTGTATCAAAAAAGAATGAAGAAAGCCTTCGATCAGAAAGTTAGGCACCGAGAGTACCAAGTAGGGGATCTTGTGCTGAAAAGAATCCTCCCTCCTCATACAGACCACAGGGGCAAGTGGACTCCGAACTATGAAGGACCATTTTTAGTAAAGAAAGTTTTCTCCGGTGGAGCGCTGATGCTCAGTACCATGGATGGTGAAGATTTCCCGTCCCCTGTGAATTCAGATGCAGTTAAAAAATACTTCGCATAAAAATGACCCGCTGGACACAAAAACAGAATGTAAGTCCAGGCAAAAATAGGGCATCCCGGCGAGTCAAAAACAGAATAAAAGACTCGGGCAAAAGTAAGGGAAAATAAACAAAAAAATGTACACCCGCTGAGTTGAAAAGCCGCATTGGACAACTCAGGCAAAAATGGGTATCCCGATGGATTGAAAACCCGAAAGGGCGATTCATGCAAAATAAGGGAATAAGCGAACAACTGCATGCTGAATTCGTCTGCATCACTCACAACTTGGTAAACTTCGGAAGGATCAAGCTTCTGTCAGAATCATCCTTCTTCAGAAAGCAAGACGAGAAGAACGTCAAATGTCATACGAGTCATAGCAAAAGGGAAGCTCCTTGAAGCGTCGCCAACATTGCCAGCATTTTATTTCTCAATTTGTAACAATCTCCTCATTTCAGGGGATATGTTTGTTTGATGTATCTTTCCAATTCAGGGCACACGAATTAATAAAAAAAATAGATTTTCAGTCATGTTTCGTCTTGTACATTTTCATTTGCAAAGAATGTCTGATGTCTTAAGAAAAAACTGATTGCACGAATACAGATGCTTTTCTTCTAAAAAAAACCACGTGCTTGCAGGAAATATACTTACTCTCAGAAGTGTCTAAACTCCTATGACGGAATCCAGTAAAAGGATACCTCGGGATTACTTGTGCGTCTCTTTATCTTTGTAGGATTGCAGGTATTCAAAGCGCAACATGGGGCATGTAAGCTTCATCTCAGCAAGCTGGCAAATCAACATTCAGTCTTAGCACTCAAAGTGTTTTCTCCCCAGCTGAGTTGCCTCTTGCTACTTCTCCCAGCTGAGGTGCCAATCATTCTTCCTCCTCAGCTAAGTACAAAAGTCAGGGAACCATCTCCCCACAGAGCTTCAGCCTCTATCCAGAAGAGCAGCGCATGAAGGGATCACAACAGAGTGACGAGCTTCTACAAACCCCAGCTGGGTCTCTCATTTATAGGAATAGGTCTATCATTGACCCATTTCCCAAGCAGATGCACCTCATCAGATCTACCAATGATCTCATCCCCAGCTGGGATGTCCATTTCAAGCAGATCGGCCAGAGATCTTCGCAGCAACGGGATCCGAATCCTGGATTGGTATCTTTGCATAATCATGGCATTCGCATCATATTCACCCACAAAGCGTAGCATTCCGTCTAATACGGAGCATTACGGCGAAAGCCAAACATGTAGCATAATCATAAGCCATGTTCTGAATCAAACACTTGTGAATAATAGCGATCCATCAATATACAGAACACCCCCAGATTCCCCAGCAAACACAGTTGCCTTACATGCCCAAACACCAGTATATACTCCTTGTGGCACTCGTCCGTGTCATATCCCCAGCAGAAAGCCAAAGACATCCTCTTTGCATTCACATATACTCATATAATTTCCTTGACATTCGTCCGTGTCATTTTCCCCAGTGCAGTAGCATAAACACTTTGTATATCAGATACTTGTTTATACCATACTCTTCATCTTTTGACACTCGTCCGTGTCACTCTCCCCAGCAAATAAACACTCATCTATTTCACTCATACAGATACTCGTCCGTATCTTGTATATACCACTTATATCCCCGCAGATTCAGCACTAGTCCATGTTCTTTGTTAACCAATTGGTACTCGTCCGTACCACCATCTCAGAACATGTGTCAGGCGTTTGTTTCTACATGATACTCGTCCGTATCATAGTCTTAAGGATGCTCGTCCGCATTTTTAATCCATACACTGTGTCAAACACTTTTGTCTTCTTAAATTTAGACACTCATCTGTTTCTATCATTCCCCAGAAGAGTCCCCTCAGATTCAACACTCGTCCGTGTTCCTTGTTGACCAGTTGATACTCGTCCGTATCATCATCTCTGAACATGCATCAAGTATTTGTTTCTACCCGATACTCGTCCGTATCGTAGTTTTAGGGATGCTCGTCCGCATCTTTAATCTATACACAACGTCAAAACACCTATACCTTTTGTTTCTTGGATGTAAACACTCGTCCGTGTTTACTATTCCCCAGTAAATCGCCAGCAAAGCAATTTCTTTTTATCTGACATTCGTCCTATGTCATGATAAACCCTGAGAGTAGCCGTCCCCTGCTGGGTGGTCGTCCTCCACCTCTTGATGATCGTCCTTCATCATGCTCGTCCGATGGCCGTCCCCATCGTTTATTTTCTATCCGACATTCGTCCTATGTCGTGATTTTTAGCAGCCGTCCCCTGCTAGGTGGTCTTCCTCCACCTTTTGATGATCGTCCTTCATCATTTTATCCAATGGCCGTCCCCATTGTTGATTTTGGTTATCTGGCATTCGTCCTATGTCATGACAAACCTTGAGAGAAGCCGTCCCCTGCTAGGTGGTCGTCCTCCACCTCTTGATGATCGTCCTTCATCATGCTCATCCGATGGCCGTCCCCATCGTTGACCTTTTATCCGGCATTCGTCCTATGTCGCGATATTTTCGGCAGCCGTACCCTGCCAGGTGGTCGTCCTCCACCTTAGATGACCGTCCCTCATCTTATCCCCAACAGAGCAGCCATCCCCTGCTAGGTGATCGTCCTTCACCTTTGATGATCGTACCTCATCATCTGTTTATTTCATTTATTCTTTAACCCGATGGCCGTCCCCGTCGTGGTCCCTTTTCCTTTTTTCCTGATGATCGTCCTTCATCAGTTTAGCCCGATGGCCGTCCCCATCGTTGGTTACTTTACCTTATGAACTTGATGGCCGTCCCCATCATGTTTCATTAATCCCCAAAGAATTTTACAGCTTTACTTGATGGCCGCCCCCATCATAACTCTTTCTATCCCCAGCATGTCGGCCGTCCCCGTCATTGCTTTATTTTCCGCTTTTCCAGCATGTCGGTCGTCCCCGTCATCACTCTTTACCCAGCAGTCGTCCTCTGCTCGACGGTCGTCCTCCGTCGCCCACACTTTACAATATACTTTATTTTCTTTTACAATCTATATCCCTTTTCTTCTTCATTCTGTGAGTGCAAATTTTGGACTGTCTTTGGTATTCAACCACAAGTTATCTTGTTTGCCTGATAAGCCGTCGCTTACATCCTGCACAGCTAACTCATGCTTGAATAGGGGCAGCTATAAACACCCCAAATTTTCCCTCACCCATTCACACCATGGCTTGTGATCATTTCATATGCATAAGCTCAATCATGGCATCTCATATTACATTTTTGATTCACTGCATTGGTTCTAAGTCATCTGCATCTAGGGTTTGTGATCTGAGCAACCCAAGAGATTCTTGAGCCACTCCAAAGGTCATCAATCACTTCAAAGGGGTCCATGTATGTTCAAACATCATATTATATCCTCTCAAAGTCAAGAATTCCAAAAATCACAAGAACTAAGAATGGTATGGAAGCAGAGCCAGGCTTGAATGCACAGATGACCTAGAATTAGGGTTTTGGTTTCAGAGGCCATAACTCCAAATTTTTTGGTCATTCTTGTTTCCATTGGTCTCTATATGGTATAGGGAGTTTGCATATCAATTTTCATGAAGAAATTCCATGGGGAAGTCATCTGATCAAGAGTTGACTTTTCAAGCAAGTCAGTGTAAAATCAGGGCATCTGAGGCCCCCAATGACCCAACCAAAGGGTGTTCTTCATCATTTTGATTGTATATGATCTTTATTTGATCATAAAAGGAGTTGGAAGTTCACTAAATTCAAGAATTTCAAGTCTTTTGCAAAGTTGACTTTTTGGGCAAGTTTGACTTTTAATGAAATTGTCATTTTAGGCAGCTTTTTCAACCCTTACTTTTTGATTCAAAAAAGCTTCAAATGGAAAAACTTTGGTCATGAAAGTTGTAGAATGGATCTTTCCCTTTTCAAAAAGTACAAGAACATGACCTAATTCATTTTGGATCAAAAGTTATGGCTTGTCATAGTTGGCAAAAATCACTAAATTTCAAGTTATACACCAAAGAGGCAAAGTTGCAAATTCACTTCTCAAGGCCAATTAAGTCATCAAATGGATTTCTAAACTTCATCACATGATCATACAAGTCCTAAAAGTCAGATTTCATCCAAAGGATCACATGTTTTATGACTTATGGATCAAGATATTTCACAAAGAACCAAAGGCAAGGCAAGTTGCAAAACTCATCATAGCTTCTCATCCACTTGCTGGCTAGCTTGCTGATCAATCCTAGGCCTTTCCTCACATCATGCTGCGCAGCACACCCTCCTTGTACTTGTCTAGAAAGTAGCCCATACCTCTCTTACACAACTTTGACATTTTGGCAAAAGCACCCATACCAATCAATAAAGCACACATCATGTCATCTGACCAATGGTAATTGTTTATACTAATCAAATGCAAGCCAAACATAACAAGAAGCAAGCCTGAAACACTCCATATCACAGCATTCACATTTTCACCTCATCTTGCAAGAGCTTTCGGAAATCATCACACAGGCCACAAACACACAAACAAACTTCACAAACAATCTTAACACACTTCTCTGATCACAAAGCACCCATCACCATGGCCTGAAACCCACTGAATCAAAAACACGATCACCACACCACCTTGAACAGAACTTCTGCAAACTCTCAAACCAGCCAAGATAAACTTGCTTCAAGCCTTTCAGAAGCACAAGGGAAGTCATAGGGTTGGTTTTGCACAAGAGAGGAGGTCAGAAAGCTCCAAACTGAAAAGCTTCAAACTCAGGTAGCTTCATGAACTTTTTTTCCAGAACGTGTATTTTAAGTTTCTAAATGAATCTACATGCTTCCCTGATCATGAATATGTGCTTACTTTTGAAAATGGTTGAGAAACCAGGATGTATGCAATGTCTGAAACTTTTGCCCTAAAAAATGTTTGATTCGATTCTCTCTGATTTTGAATGATAAATGTTGTTTGATTGAGGGGTTTGATTCGTTTTTGAGTGGGGATGAGTTCTGGGCAGTTGGATTTTGTTTTCATTGCGTGTAGAGAGAGTTAGAAGTTTGAGCTTGCCGGAGAAGACGACCAGAATAGTGTTCCGGTCGCCTGAAAGTCATTAGGGCATAATTAATTAGGGCTAATCATAATTAGCCAGGTTTGAATTTCCACCCTTGGATGTTGCGCCAAGTATCTTCCCGCGCGTGTATGTTTGAATCTAGGCCTTTAGATGTGTTGACTTTTCTTTTTTCAGTTTTAATTCAATTTATTTTTCATATTAATTCATTTCTTTTCTCCATTTTATTAAAAATAGCAAAATCATTTTAAAAATTCTGAAAATTTTTATACACACTTTTATTAATTTTCGGAAACCAAAAACATTTTTATTTTTATTTTTTGCATTAAAAAATATTTTTAAATCATTTAAAAGTTTATTTTTAATTAATTAATGAGAATTAATTAATTAAAAATACTTTTAGGTATTTAAAAATCACCAAAAAATTCATGAAACCTTCATAATCATTTAGAAACATTGTCCAACCCTCAAACCAAATTTATTTTTTGATCTTGATGTCTTTTGAGAATTTTTCATGGAATTAAAATCATTTCAAGGCATTATTTTGATCCAAACTTCAAAAAAATCATTTCTGCCTAACCATTGAGAGTTGGACTTTGATTCTTTTTGCATTGCATTTTGTTTAGCATGTAGTTTGTGAGATTAAATTGGCATGATTTGATCTTTCATTTTCAATTTGTTTGGCATTTTTCTTGTTAAGGTACCCTAAAACCCTAGAAAACTTAGGAAATTCACAACCCTAATTAGGTTAAGAGTTAGAACCCCTCCTTTGGGCAGTGAGTTAGTATAGGTTTAGGGTTCCTTTGAGAGCATTTTCAATTTTTTATCTTGATGTTTGCTTCTGATTTTGGTTTTTGTTTGATGCATGGATCATAAACCCTAATTTGGGCTTCCTTTTGCATCCATCTTGCATTTGCTTGCATACCATGACTTGCCATTGCATTTTATGCATCCATTTGATTCATTGGACATCTTAAGACATATTAAAAGCATGTTTGATCATTGCATCATGTATTTGCCATGTTGTATGCTATTTGCATTCCATAACTTTTCATGTATGTTCATGGTTCTAAACTTGTTTCATTTGCATCCACATGTTTGTATGATCATTCTCATGTCTTGATTCATGTTTGCATCATCTCATAGCATCATTATCATCTCATATTTGCTTCTGGTTTTGGTTTGCATCATGCCATTTCATTCCATTTTGCATTGCATTGCATTCCTTTCACTAACTTTTCAGGTGGTAAGCAACTTTGAGAAGGGAATTTGCCTTCACTTCTCACAATTTCTTTTCATCTCTTTCATGCATCCTTGCTGCATTTTGTTATGTGTTTGAGATTGAGCTTGCTCATTCTTCTTCTTCTCACCTTCTTTCTTCAAGTAACTTGTCTTCTTAAATGAAGCAAGTTACTTTGTTTCTCCTGATCCTTTCATCTGCTTCCTGGTGGTTCCATTGAAGATTTCTCTTGTTAACCTCACAAACCTTGGGAACAACCAAGCATGACAATGATTAGGATTTTGATTAGTCTCCCCACTTAGTTTTACCTTTGTGTCTCTTTGAGTCTTCTCTTCTCATATCATAATCAGGGACTAAACCATAAAGGCTTTAAGGCTTTGTGATTAAGCTTATGCCTGCATCCTTCTATTAGGATGGAGTGTATAACTTTAATCCTAAGTGTTAAAACCTTAATGTGTTTAAATCCTTTAATCAAATTCACTTAATAATCATCAAGACATCAAACTTGTAACTTTGGCCTTGCATTAGGGTTCTAATTCTTCCTTAATTGGTTAAGAAGGACCAACCCTAGTGTTAATGGACAAGTCCCCCTCAAGTTGTCTTACAAACCCTAAAATTCACTTCATCATCTTACCATTAACTAAAATCCACTTAATAAAGGCTTTTTTTTGTCATGAGTTTAATCCCTAATCATGGATTAAGTTGAGGAGCTTTCCTCAGCTTAAACATTCTCATCTATTATCCTTCTATTAGGATGGTGTAATGAGTCTGTTTAATCCCTGATTATGGCTTAATCTCATTACTCAACACTAAACAAAAACAACAAAAACAACAAAAACATCTAAATAATCACAAGTAGGTTAATGATCTTAATCCTACACCAAATGTGTTTAAGTGTGAGAATCTGACTTCACACTTAAGGTATTCTCATTACCCCTAATCAGAGGGAAGATGTGATGAGTTTACTAACCCATTGGTTTAGGCTTAAGCTCATTAACTTATGACAAATTTTCAAAAGCAATAAAAGACTGAAAACTCAAAACAAACAATAATCTTCTCCTCCGGGATTCTTTTCTCATCTCACTCACTCATAAACGAGAACTTGCTTCTTCCGTCTAATGCAAGACAGTTTGCATCTGTGCCAGACAGATCATACACTTGAGCATAGGCAAGTAAGCAGTTCACAAGTCAATTCATTTTTCAGTCTCTTTGGGTCGAACTACGGTGTTCTGACTTCCTTATTGCACGAGAGGATACATAGGCATAACTTAACGGTTATCGAACAAAAGTCTCTGTATATTCCCCCTCTTTCAGCATCATTCTCTTAGCCTCATGATCATGAGCATACTCTCATCCTTACACTGACACTGTATATATTACACTTCACTTCTCCTACACTGACACCTGTACATCCTTTTCCAGCTCTTCTATACACAAATTGCACTGACACCACCCCTTTAAAACACAAATCTTTTAAGCGTGGATCCCGTCGAGTACGGCGGACAATCTGGGTGCTAATACCTTCCCAGGTTGTAACCAACCCCCTTTCTCAGTCTCTCTGGTTCGCAACCGTCTTATCCATATCTTTCCAGGTTTATGCAGCATTACCTTTCCTTCGGGATAAAAATGCCTAGCTGGCGACTCTTTTCATTCCCTGTGAGTTCACTCCTGTGTGTTCTCGCACCCTCTTTCGCCGACCGTTCGCGTTTGTACCCCATTTGACCCGGCTTCATCTGGCGGGAGCGACACCCCTCACTGCTAAAGATAGGTTTGGTTAATCCAAGGCCTTTAGGTCCTCCACTAGATCCACTCCCACCAAGTTACAATCCAAGCGCCCACTGTTTATTCCATGAAGGTGCTCCAGGGAATGATTTGGAAAGTTGTATTACTTTGAAGTATGATGTGAAGGATTTGATGGATAAAAACATTATGTGGTTCAGAAATGCTGGTCTGAATGTCAAAGATAATCCTCTACCCAAGCATGGGTCCATAAATGCCATTGTTGATGAGTCTGACGAAGATTTGATTTTCGATGCCACATAAATTAAATCCCCGCTTAGAGATCTCCATGCGATGTTAGTAAAGGCGGGTATGCTGAAGGACGATCATAAGAATTGTGAAGTTTGTGCTAATGACCCAAAGGGATGTGAATTGGTCTTGAGAGATGTTCAAAGTTTGATTAATCTTGGTGTTTTGCAAGTAAGCGGTCGTGTGAAAATGAATGAAGTAGCAATGATTGAACCCATCTTCAACTTTCCTAAATCTGATTCTACCATAGCACCAGTGTGAACATGCTTGAATCCCCGGGAGTTCAACCCATCTTCAATATGCCGGAACCTGTGGTGCCCATTTTCAATTTTCCAGAACTGAGGATTGAGTAAAGGGGTAACCCTTTCTTTTATGAAGATACCAAAGAAGTCCCATGGAAGTATGATACAGGGGGAGTTCATCAGAAGACTGAACAGGTTGGTCAGAAGGAAAGTTTAAAAGTGGCGAGTGCTGACATAGCGGGTGCAAGTCGATTAACTCGCAGTGGTCGTGTTTACACTCAGCAGGTCAATACAGTTCCACCAGTTCCACCTAAAGAAGTCATTCCCGCTGTTTCCAACAAGGATAAAGGGTTGGTCTTGGAAGAGGAGGACTCATAATTCCTCAGAATCATCAAGAAAAGTGATTATAAGGTTATTGATTAGCTACATCAAACGCCTTCAAAAATATCTATCTTATCACTTCTTATGCATTCGCCGACCCATCAAGGTGCTATCCAGAAATTGCTAGCACAAGCTCATGTTATGCATGACATAAATGTGAATCAGTTTGATGGTGTCATTGCCAATATAACCGCATGAAATAATCTCAGCTTCAGTATAGAGGATCTTCCAAAGGATGACTTGGACCATAACCATGCTCTTCATTTATCTGTGAAATGCCAGGAGGATACTTTAGCAAGAGTTCTTGTGGATACGGGATCTTTATTGAATGTTTTGCCGAAAAGAACACTTGCTAAGTTATCTTATCAAGGGGCAGAGATGAGGCCCAGCGCACTGATTGTGAAAGCTTTTTATGGGTCAAGGAGGACTATTATCGGAGAAGTAGACTTGCCAATCTTGATTGGACCGCAGGTGTTCAAAGTCACTTTCCAGGTTATGGACATTAACCCTAATTACAGTTGTTTGCTGGGAAGACCTTGGATTCATGCCACTGGGGCAGTCACCTATACCTTACATCAAAAGATGAAGTTTGTAGTCGGAAATAAGCTTGTAATTGTGTCTAGGGAAGAAGATCTCATGGTTAGAAACCTTTCCTCCTTTAGCTACATTGAGGCTGGCGAAGATGCTTTGGAAACTGCTTTCCAAGCTCTTGAGATAGCCAACGTTGTCCTTATGTAAGTAGAGGAACCAAAGGGGAACGGTATTCCGTCTTTTGCGTCGCTGAAGAGTACCATTTCCACTATCAAAGAAGGAAGCCATGAAGGTTGGGGTGATGTCATTGAAGTCAAGAAGAAGCTAGATCGCTACGGGTTGGGTTACAAACCAACTCATGTGAAGGAAAGAGCGTCAACCTCCGTTAAAGGAGGTCCAAAGACCATTCAAGAGATGTTTTCCAGTGCCGGCTATCTGATCAATGCAATTAATGGGGATGTTGAAGATGAAGATGTGGATCGTTTGGTTTATCAGTGTGAAGCAACTTTGGGCAATTGGGAGGCAGTTGAGATCCCAGAGATTTTACCACTGTCAAAGTAATTTATTGTTTTCTTTAAATGTTTTCAAAAGTTCCCTAGCCCTGCCCAAGGTTATGAGATCATTTTGTAGGGCCCCTTCTCATTTTCAAGTTATTCAATCAATGAAGGCTTTTTGTTAAATTCATGTTTTGTTTTTATTTACTGCTTTTCTCTTTTCACCTTTAAAAGAAAATGGCAATATTTCAAAACCAATAAAAAGTTTTTCTTGCATCTCTCTATTTCACTTTTAATAAAAGCAAATCATTCCCATATGCAGAACAAATGAAAACCCTGTTGAATCCAATGACTCTATATTCTCTCATAACTTTGATTCGTCCATCTACCAAGCGAAAGATGAAAGTGAGGAAGATTGTGACATTCCTGAAAAACTGGAAAAATTATTTGAGTATGAGTGCACAGATCTCCAGCCACATAAGGAGCAGGTAGAGACCATTAACCTTGGCACTGATGAAGACAAGAAGGAAGTCAATATTAGTACAACACTTGGGGCAGACGTCATATAAATATTGGTCAAGCTTCTCAAACAGTATGTGGATGTGTTTGCATTGTCGAATTAGGATATGCCCGGTTTAGTAAAAAACATAGTGGTCCACAAGTTGCCTCTTTGACCAGATTGTCCTCCAGTAAAGCAAAAGCTCCAAAGAACAAGACCGGACATGGCTCTGAAGATTCGAGAAGAGGTCAAAAGACAATTTGATGTTGGATTCCTCGTATTTGCAAAGTTCCCTGAGTGGGTAGCTAATATCTTGCCAGTCCCCAAAAATGATGGCAAGGTTAGAATGTGCGTGGACTATAGGGATTTGAACAAAGTAAGTCCAAAGGACGATCTCCCTCTTCCGCATATTGATACTTTGGTTGATAACACTGCTAAGTTTGTTGTTTTCTCCTTCATGGATGGGTTTTCAGGATACAACCAGATCAAGATGGATCCTGATGATATGGAAAAGACCACCTTCATCACACCATGGGGAACTTATTGTTACAAGGTTATGCCATTTGGTCTCAAAAATGCAGGAGCCACCTATCAGAGGGAAATGGTCACCCTTTTCCATGATATGATGCATAAAGAGAAAGAATTTTACGTGGATGACATGATTGCAAAATCACAGAGTGAGGAGGATCATTTGAATCATCTCCTGAAGTTATTTGAGCGCCTCAGAAAGTTCCAACTGCGTCTAAATCCAGCAAAGTGTACCTTTGGTGTCCGATCAGGAAAATTACTTGGTTTTATTGTTAGTCAGCAAGGAATTGAAGTAGATCCAGACAAGGTCAGAGCAATTCAAGAAATGCCAGCACCAAAAACAGAAAAGCAACTCAGCGGTTTCCTCGAAAGATTGAAATACATCTCCAAATTTATCCCCAACATGACAGCTACATGTGAGCCCTTATTCAAGTTACTCTGAAAGGATCAAGCAATATAATGGAATTCTGATTGTCAACAGGCTTTTGAGAAGATTAAGGTTTACCTACAGAAACCTCCTATCTTGATCCCACCTACTCTAGGGAAGCCTCTCTTCATGAATCTAACTGTACTTGAGGGATCTATTGGTTGCGTATTAGGCCAACAGGACGAAACTGGTCGTAAGGAACATGCCATTTATTACTTAAGCAAGAAGTTTACAGATTGTGAAAGAAGATATTCACTTTTAGAGAAGACTTGCTGTGCTTTGGCATGGGCTTCCAGACGCCTCAGGCAGTATATGATTTGTCACACTACTCTATTGATCTCGAAAATGGATCCAATAAAGTACATTTTTGAAAACCCCGCCCTGACCAGAAGACTCGCCCGTTGGCACATGTTGTTATCTGCATACGACATCCAATATGTAACCCAAAAGTCTATCAAAGGCAGCATTTTATCTGATTACCTTGCTGATCAACCTGTTGTAGATTATGAACCTTTGAAATTTGATTTCCCAGACGAGGACATTATGTTGATAAAGGACTGTGAAGTTCCAGGTCCAGATGAAGGTCCCGATCCAGGTTCTCGATGGAAGATGATGTTTGATGGTTCCTCTAATGACATGGGGCATGGTGTGTAAGCTATTTTGATGAATCCTGATGGTGGTTATATCATGAAACATGTGTTTTGGGTATCGAAGCTGCAATTGATACCAGAATCAAGATCCTTGAAGTATATGGAGACTCAGCTTTGGTGATCTACCAAGTCAAAGGTGAATGTAAAACACGTGATGAGAAGTTGATCCCATACCGTGCCCACATTGTAGAATTTATTAAATACTTTGATGAAGTCACTTTCCATCATGTTCCAAGGGCAGAGAATCAAATAGCAGATGCCTTGGCTATGTTGGCCTCTATGTTTCAAGTCAGATTTCTAAATAAGGCTCCGCTCATTACAATCGAGCGAAGAACTACACCAACCTACTTTCTACTGGTCGAAGAAGAAACTGATGAGAAACCATGGTTCTATGACATTAAAAACTAATTGCAAAATCAGGAGTACCCAGCAAATGCAACAACATTAGACAAGAAAACTCTGTGAAGATTGGCGTCCAAGTTTTTCCTCAGCAACAATGTGCTCTACAAGAGAAATCATGATATGGTTATAATCAGATGTGTGGACAAGCGCGAAGCATATTTATTGATCAGGGAAATCCAAGAAGGATCATTTAGAACACACGCCAATGGACATGCATGTCCAGGAAGATTTTGAGAGTTGGTAACTTCTGGTTAACCATGGAATCAGATTGTTTCAAATATGCCAGGAAGTGTCATAAATTCCAGATTTATGCTGACAAGGTGCATGTACCTCCGACCCTTTTGAATGTTCTATCATCACCCTGGCCTTTCTCAATGTGGGGAATTGATATGATAGGGGCAATTGAGCCTAAAGCTTCTAATGGTCACCGATTTATCTTGGTTGAAATCGATTACTTTACCATGTGGGTAGAAGCAGCTTCCTATGCCAATGTGACAAAGCTAGTGGTTTCCCGTTTCATCAAGAACCAAATTATCTATCGCTATGGGATGCCAAGCCGAATCATCATAGATAATGGGACCAATTTGAACAACAAGACGATGAAGGAGTTATGTGATACATTCAAGATTGAACATCATAACTCTTCTCCTTACCGTCCGAAGATGATTTGAGTTGTTGAAGCTGCAAACAAGAACGTCAAGAAGATTCTGCATAAGATGGTGAAAACCTACAAAGATTGGCACGAGATGTTACCATATGCCTTACATGGATATAGAACATCAGTTTTCACTTCAACAGGGGCAACCCCTTTCTCTCGGGTGTATGGGATGGATGCAGTTCTCCCTATTGAAGTAGAGATACCATCTTTGAGGATATTGATGGAAACCAAAGTAGAGGAAGCTGAGTGGGTCCATAATAGATATGACCAACTGAACCTCATTGATGAAAAGAAAATGACCGCCATGTTCCATGGCCAGTTGTACCAAAAGAATATCAAGAGAGCATTTGACAAGAAAGTCTGTCTCCGAGAATTCAAAGAAGGAGATCTTGTACTCAAGAAAATCTTGCCATTCCACAAAGAAATGGTGGAAAGTGGAGTCCTAACTATGAAGGCCCATATGTGGTGAAGTCCTAATCCTCACAACTATGGATGGTGAACAACTGAAACACCCGGTGAATTCGGATGCAGTCGACAAATATTATGCTTAAATAAAGCCCGCTAGGTCAAAAACCAGAAATGGCGACCTGGGCAAAAAATGGGTATCCCGATGGATCATAACCTATGAAGGAGATCCAGGAAAAATTTAGGGATAAAAATAAAAATGAGAGCTCGCTAAGTTGAAAACTCGAAAGGGCGGCTTAGGCAAAAAAGAGCGTCCCGATGGATTGAAAACCCGAAAGGGCGGTCCAGGAAAAAATTAGGGACAAAGGCATTTGACTATATCAGATGGTGTTTATCATTATTGCAGATCATCAATTGAAGACTAATCCAGTTGCTCTCGTCAGAAGTAAGGTGTTGGGTAGTTTTAGTCATTAGGGATTATAGTGGTCGTTTGATTCAATGTAGACCTTTCCCCATTGCCATTTTCAAATTGTAATTTTCCATGGAGTTTCTACCATTGGCAAGCTACCATTCTTGAATGAAATACAACCTTTGCCATTAAACTTTATCTTTCAGATTCTTATTTTCTCTTGTTATGCAAAATGTCTTTACTGAATTACAATTTAACTCTGAAAAAGACAAATTTTTTACATAGTTTTTGAAAACATACTGGGAAAACTTTAAAGTTTCTTTGACTTTAGAAAGATTTTTTTAAAAAATAATCTTCTGTCTTCTAAAACACCCTCTGGCTTGCAGCAACACTCTCATGCCACTATTACATAAATCCCCTTAGAGGATTAAAAGCTGGTAACACTCTTGGATGGATCCTTGGACCAAACATTGATTTCCAAGTATGAAGACATCTCCCCAACATCTTTCTTATTGCTCGTCTAAGTATTGGTGTTGATATCCTACTCCCCCTTGCTTTGTCAAAACTCTCTGTCTCCCTAGGGTCAGTATTTGCATATCATGATCATTCGCATCATGCTCAATTATATGCATTTTACATAATCATTAGTCTTTCCCCCAGTTGTCATCTGTCTGACCCCAAGTCCAGATTACTGTCCGTTTTCTTTTTGAAATCCATTGTTGTGGCTACCCCGAAGTATGGTTAACCAAGATCTTCTTCCCAGTAACACTGGTATCCCCTGCAGAGGCCCTCCTTGATATGTACCTTAGTACCACCAATATTTCTTTTAAGCCCAATTATCATTGGCATAAATCCTTTAAGCATTTTGCTTAAGATTTAAGGCTGTTTAATTCAACACGCATCCGTGTTTTCCTAACGGTTTCTAAAGTTCTTCTTTGAACTCTTCATTTAAGGAACTTCTAGAGGTTGGTCGTTTATCTCGTTGAAAACTCCAACATTTGTTCTTATTTGCCATCTGGTCGCTTAGAGCCGTTTAATTTACCTTTAAATGCTTCGGATTCTACTCCTGGTATCAGTTGGTTGCACAGAGCCACTTCCCAAACACTGTTTTTGTTTTCTTTATCCTCGGTATCGAAAATTACACTTGAACTTGTTGATTCACCACTTTGGATTATTTATCTATTTTTATTTCCTCAACCGCCGTGTTGAACTGCTTTCCCGACCGCCGTGTCGATGACTGTTATTTCATTTTCCCAACAGCCGTGTCGATGTCTGCTATTTTATTTCCCGACCTCCGTGTCAATTTCTGTTGTTTATTTACTCAACTGCAATGTTGAATTGTCTTGTGGACCGCCATGTCGATGACTGTTATTTCATTTTCCCGACCGCCGTGTCGATGTCTGCTATTTTATTTCCCGACCGCCGTGTCGATGACTGCTATTTTATTTCCCGACCGCAGTGTCGACGACTGTTATTTCGTTTTCCCGACCGCCGTGTCAATTTCTGTTGTTTATTTACTCAATCGAAGTGTTGAATTATCTTCACGACCGCCGTGTCGATGTCTTATATTTTTGTTTACCCGAGCGCCGTGTCGATGACTGTTATTTCATTTTCCCGACCGCCGTGTCGATGTCTGCTATTTTATTTCCCGAGCGCCGTGTCGATGACTGTTATTTCGTTTTCCCGACCGCCGTGTCAATTTCTGTTGTTTATTTACTCAACCTCCGTGTTGAATTGTTTTCCCGACCGCCATGTCGATGTCTATTATTTTTGTTTTCCCGACCGCTGTGTCGATGTCTGTTATTTTTATTTCCCGACCGCCGTGTCGATGTCTGCTATTTTATTTCCCGACCGCCGTGTCGATGACTGTTATTTTATTTTCCCGACCGTCGTGTCGATGTCAGTTATTTATTTCTTCAACCGCCGTGTTGAATTTTGCTTTACCGACCGCCGTGTCGATGTGTTTTATTTTTATTTCCCGACCACCGTGTCGATGTCTGTTATTTATTTTTCCTCAACTGCCGTGTTAAATTTCTTTCCTGACCGCCGTGTCAATTGTGTGTTGTATATTTCCCCAGCCGCTATGTCGAGTTTGCCTCCCCGACAGCCGTGTCAATTTATGTTGTTTATTTATGCAATCGTCGTTTTGAGTTCTTTATCCCGATTGTTGATTCGATGTCATTCCAACAATCTTTCTCAATCACCAAGTTGTTGTATTGGGATCCCCAGTAGTCACCCTTGAACTTGCTATCTTGTCACTTCAGACAGTTTGTTCTTGTTCGTAGTGTTAGTTGGGCGCATCAAGCCATTACGTTTTCATGTTGTATTTTTGTTTTCTATCCTAGGGTGTCAGTTTGTCTTTAATCCTATGCTCTGGATTTTTGTGTTGTTTCCCATCTTTTGTTATTCTTAATACCAGCAGTTACATTTGAACCTGTTGACCTATCACTTTGAATACTTCCCGTTTTCGTTTCTGTGTCCCTAGCATATTGTTATCCCCAGTAAGTCGCCACACTCAGTTTCGTTTTTGTGAATCACCATTACAATTTATTTTCATCATTTCCCGCATATCATTTTCAGCATATTCAACATAAAAAAATCAGCATGCCAGGTTTCCTTGCATCTCGCATGTCATATCGCCAACAAAAGGAGTCCCTCATAGGTTCATATCATGTCATTGCATTTAGGGGCAAAATTTTCGGTTATTTCTATGAGGATTAGCATCACTCATTCTATCTGGTAAAGTTATTTAAATAGGGGT
This sequence comes from Lathyrus aphaca, assembly GCA_963966055.1. Taxonomy (NCBI): domain Eukaryota; kingdom Viridiplantae; phylum Streptophyta; class Magnoliopsida; order Fabales; family Fabaceae; genus Lathyrus; species Lathyrus aphaca. Next base: position 303,155,248 of record OZ014523.1, on the reverse strand, counting down.
AACTGTCACACCCCAAATTTTACCCTTAACTGCTCGCCTCATACATTCATTAGAAATTTCCGAGATCTATTTTTCCCTCATTTTTCAAGTTGTGTATAAATTTAATTTAATTTCCTTATTTTTCACTCATTTTCAAGTTGTGTATAAATTTAATTTAATTTCTTTTCACTTCCAAGCTTCCATTTTAAATTTAATTTTTATTTCTCATTTCTTACTTTTTAATTCATTTTCGTGTTTTATTTTCAATTTTTAGTTCTATTTCTATTTCTTTATTCTATTTTCAACTTCATATTTTTAAAATTTTATTTCAATTTCTATTACTAGTTTTTTAGTCATTCTCTAATTCTTTATATATATATATATCCATTTTAAATTTAATTTCTATTCATGTTCAAGTTCTCACTTCTAAATTAATCTTTAATTTCTTAAATTTTTATCTCAATTTCTACTTCCAATATTTATTTCATTTTCAAAAAAAATTGTTTCTATTTTTTATTATAACTTCCAATTTCAATTTCAATTTAAGTTCAAGTTCTAAGCTCTAAATCAAATTCCCATATTCCAAATTTCCATTTCAAATTCTCACATCATTTGTATCATAAGTTCCACTTCCAAGTCATTCATCCAATTTCCAAATTCAAGTCTAAATTCAAACATAATCACTTTTCATTTCAAATTCATGATGAACTCAATGTCAAATTTCATTCCAAAGATCGTTCCAAAAAAAGAGAGTTTGTTTCAAACCACAAAAATTCCAAACTTCTATTTCAAGTTGTCAATCTCAAGTTCATTCCTAATTTTCAAACTCATGTCAAAGTTACAATTTAATTTTCAAGCTCATGACCAAATTCAATTACTAGATTTTGTCAAAAATTACATACAAGTTACAAGCTACAAAATTAGTATAATTACAAAATTCAAAACTATAAAGTGTTGCTTGATTACAATTGGTTCAATGTTTCTCATCCAAAGCAAATGCACCCAACTCCATTTTGTTTTCTTGAATTCTTCATCTCCAAACTTCATGCCTTTTCCATCCTCATGGAAAAACCATCCAATGCACATGAAATTAAAAGAAACAAAGATTAGTATCATGTTAATTCAAAATTCTATCAATTTCCAATTCAACCAATTTGTATTATCACATAAGCATTCAAGAGCATACATATCATACATTATACACACTCCATAAACTCTTCATGCAAACATTTCAAACATAATCACTTTTCAATTCAAATTCATTCACAAATTTCAAATCAATAATATTCATACATGTTCATATTCATAACCATATTTATCACAATCTATTGAGTTTAGACATACATATTCATATCAACATAGTCATACATAATCATATCACTTTATCATGTTACAATCACTCAGTTTCTTAACATATGCATCATCTTATCCAACATGTTTATTATATTTTCTTTGTCACAAAAGTTCAAAAAAACAACATAACATACAACAACTGGGACCACTTTTTATCTTCACAAACAAACAAAATTCTTAGTCAAAAATGCAGCAGACCTGCTGCAAATTCTAGCCCTACTCTGCCCTCACCCATCACTTTCAAATGCAGAATTTTTTCCCTTAAACTCAGTCAAACTTAGCTAGCAAGTTTCCTAACAATTTCAAAATCCCAAAGCCCTAATCCCATTCTATAAATTCACTGTTTTATTCAAAACATAGGAGGGGGGAGGATATAAAAAAACAACCACATAAAAACACATCCACCAAAGAAAACCAGGAGGGAGCCCCTTTGAAAAATTTCAGCCATCTAGGTAGAACTTCATACCACACGTCACAAAAGCTCTGTTATCATAAAAAAAAAACCTAACAGCATACTAGTCAACCCTCAGAGAAAACAAGGAAAATGATAAGAAAAGGAATCCAAACCCCGACGCAATCTGACTTACGAACAAGACTACCACTTTCAGTAGCGAAATCAAGCCATCACAACCGATTCTAAGACAACCTTCAAAGTCGTCGTGTCAAACCCAAAACTCAGAAAATAATCTAATTGCCAGCAAAAAACACTTCAATGAACATTCCTTTAATAAACTCCATAAACCTTTTGTCCATTCTCGGACCTCAACAAACCTGTTTACCAGTCTTCCTGAACCAACAATCCATCCCCAACATAAAAAACGCAACAGGTCAGTAATACATATAAGAAGGAGGAAAATCGCAAAGTCAAAACAGAAGAAAGACGAGAAGAGCCAAACAAAGTGAAAGAAGCACATACCTGCTATTACGTACACGTCTTCATCGTCGGTAGCTTCTCTTTCCCCTTTATGTATTTATTTTCGATTCACTTTATTCCATTAGATCTTTTCCATTAGATTTCACGCCGATATCATCAATTTTTGGTCTGAACATTTAAGTATTTGGGTTTAGTTTTTTTTCTTCGTATTTTTGGGAATAAGGTTTCGTTTTGGGTAAATTGCGGTTGATCTATGACCAACTCGTTTAAGAAAAGCCGAGTTTTTTTTTCTTTTTCGAGAGGGAAACAAACAGAGATTGGGAGGGCGAGTATCTGAGGGAGAGATGCGGGAGAAGATTAAAGTTTGATAGAATATTGTTCGTGAGAGGATGTGAGAAACCATGAGAGAGCGTTGAGTGGATTCGGGAGAGACGACACCGCGAGTTGTGTTTGATTCAGCGTCTTCTGCATTGGTCTTTGCCTTTTTTTCCCTCTGAAGCTTGTTTGAGAGCGGCAGGAGAAAACCCTATTGTCGCTCCCAAAGATTTGCATCCCGGTACAAGCACGAACGGTCGGCTGAAGGAATGAGAACACACAGGAGTGAACTCAGGAAGACAAGAGTCCCCAGCTAGGCATTTTTATCCCGAAGGAAAGGTAATGCTGCATAAACCTAAGGAAAGATGGATAAGACGGTTGCGAACCAGAGAGACTGAGAAAGGGGGTTGGTTACAACCTGGGAAGGTATTAGCACCCAGATTGTCCGTCGTACTCGACGGGATCCACGCTTGAAAGATTTGTGCTTAAAGGGGTAGTGTCAGTGCGATTTGTGTGTCAAAGCTGGAAAAGAATGCAAGTGTCAGTGCTGGAAGAAAGTGAAGTGAAATATGTGAAGTGTCAGTGTAAGAATAAGAATGAAATGCTCAAGATCATGAGGCTAAGAGAATAGCTGGAAAGAGAGGGAATATACAGAGACTTTTGTTCGATAACTGTTAAGTTATGCCTACGTATCCTCTCGTGTAATGAGGAAGTCAGAACATCGTAGTTCGACCCAAAGAGACTGAAAGATGAATTGACTTGTGAACTGCTTACTTGCCTATGCTCAAGTGTATGACCTGTCTGGCTCAGGTGCAAACTGTCTTGCATTAGACGGAAGAAGCAAGTTCTCGTTTGTGAGTGAATGAGATGAAAAAATAATCCCGGAGGAAACGATTATTGTTTGTTTTTGAGTTTTCAGTCTTTTATTGCTTTTGAGAATTTGTCATAAGTTAATGAGCTTAAGCCTAAACCAATGGGTTAGTAAACTCATCACATTCACCCTTAATCACCTTTGATGTAGGATTAAGATCATTATCCTACTTGCATTTATTTAGATGTTTTTGGTTGTTTTTGTTTAGTGTTAAGTGATGAGCTTAAGCCATAATCAGGGATTAAACAGACTCATTACACCATCCTAATAGAAGGATAATAGATGAGAATGTTTAAGCTGAGGAAGACTCCTCAACTTAATCCATGATTAGGGATTAACCTCATGACAAAACAAGGCCTTTATTAGATGGATTTTAGCTAATGATAAGATGAATAAGTGAGTTTTATGGTTTGTAAGACAACTTGAGGGGGACTTGTCCATTAACACTAGGGTTAATCCTTCTTAACCAATTAAGGAAGAATTAGAACCCTAATGCAAGGCCCAAGTTACAAGCTTGATGTCTTGATGATTATTAAGTGAATTGATTAAAGGATTTAAATACATTAAGGGTTTAACACTTAGGATTAAAGTTATACACTCCATCCTAATAGAAGGATGCAGGCATAAGCTTAATCACAAAGCCTTAAAGCCTTTAGGGTTTAGTCCCTGATTATGAGATGAGAAGAGAAGACTCAAAGAGACACAAAGGTAAAACCTAAGTGGGGGACTAATCAAACCATAATTATTATCATGCTTGGTTATTCCTAGGGTTTGTGAGGCTTAATAGAGAGAGAGAGAGAGATCTTCAAAGAGACACCAAGGAGAGAAGCAGATGAAAGGAGCAAAGAGAAGCAAAACAACTTGCTTCACTTAAGAAGTCAAGTTTCTTGAAGAAAGAAAGTAAGATGAACAAGAATGAGCAAGCTCAATCCAATACACATACAAAAATGCAGCAATGATGCATAAGAGACATGAAAAGATATTGTGAGAAGTGAAGGCAAATCCACTTCTCAAACAACTTACCACCTGAAAAGTTAGCAAAAGAAATGAAATGCAATGCAAAATGAGATGAAATGTGATGATGCAACCCAAAACCAGAAGCATGAGTATGATGTTAATGATGCTAAGAGATTATGCAAACATGAGGCAAGGCATTAGAATGATCATACAAACATATGGATGCAAAAGGAGCATGCTTAGGACCATGAACATACATGAAAAGTTATGGAATGCAAATGACATACAACATGGCAAATGAAAGATGCAATGATCAAACATGATTCTAACATGTCTTAAGATGTATTATGAATCAAATGGATGCACAAAATGTCATGGCAAGTCATGGTATGCAAGCAAATGGAAGATGGATACAAAGGAAGGCATAAATTAGGGTTTATATGCAACATACAAAGCAAAAATCCAAAACCAGAAGCAAATGACATGATGAAAATTTGAAAATGCAATCAAAGGAACCTTAGACCTATACAAACTCACTGCCCAAAGGAGGGGATCCAACTCTTAACCTAGTGAGAGTTATGAATTTTCTAAGATTGCTAGGGTTTTAAGGTACCTTGTCAAGAAAAATGCAAAACAATTTGAAAATGCAAGATCAATTCAAACCAATTTTATCCTATAAACTACATGCTATGCAAGATGCAATGCAAAAAGAATCATTTTTCAACTCTCAATGGCTAGACAGAAATGAATTTTTGAAGTTTGAAACAAAATATTGCCTTGAAATGAAATTAATTCCATTGAAAATGATCAAAAGGCATCAAGAACAAAAAAGAAATTTGGTTTGAGAGTTGGACAATGTTTCTAAATGTTTTTAAATGTTACATGAATTTTTTTGTGATTTTTAAATACCTAAAAGTATTTTTAATTAATTAATTTTCATTAATTAATTAAAAATAAACTTTTAAATGATTTAAAAATAATTGTTAATGCAAAAAATAAAAACAAAAATATTTTTGATTTCTGAAAATTAATGAAATGCTTGACAAAAATTTTCAGAATTTTTCAATGTATTTTGCTATTTTTTAAAAATTCGTGCAAATTAAATAGAAACAAATGAATTAAAAATTAAATAAATTAGATAAAGGGGAAAGTCAACTAATCCCAAGGCTGAGATTCAAAGCTAGGTTGGAGGGAACTGACCCCGCGCGCATCTGGACGGCTGAAATTCAAACTACACTAATTATGATTAAAGCCCTAATCTGAACCCTAATGACTTTCAGATGACCGGAACAGTGTTCCGGTCATCTTCTCCGGTGGCTCTCTCACTCAATCTCTCTCAAAACGCCATAAAAACTCACCAAACTCTCCAGAATCAATCCTTAACTCATTCTAAACAAGATTCAGCCAGCAAAAATCATTTATTTCACATGAACAACAAGATTTGAAGCAAAACGGAAAATTATTCAGAAATTTCAGGAGCTCATGAAATGCTTATTTCTCAACTATTTTCAAAACTAAACACATCATGGCAATCAGTGAAGCATGTAGAATCATTCTATAACATAAAATGAGAGTTCTGGAAAAATAAATGCCATGGCTACCTGAGCTTGAGCTTTCGAATCAGGGACTTTCTGGCCAGTTCCTTGCTTCAAATCCACTCCAATGAACCTCCTAAGAAGCTTGCAATGCTTGGTTGGAGTTTAAATGGCCTCTGGAGAGAGTTTGCAGAATCTCAGTTCATGAAATGTGAAAATCGTGTTTTTGATTGTGGAGGTTTTAAGGCAATGTGATGGTTGCGAAATGATCAGTGAATCATGGTGAGTTGTTCTGTGGAATTTGTTTGAAGGTTTGTGGCTTATGTGATGAGTTTCGAATGAAAATGCAAAGAGGGAGGTTTTTGTGAATCCTGTCTTGTGGTAGGTTTCAGCCTGGCTTCTTCTGTGAAATGGCTTGCTTGAGGTCCACATAACATGTTCTGATTGGGCAGAGAGTTGTTGTGGAGCAGTGTGACTGGTATGGCTCAAGTTCCAAAAAGTCAAGCAAGTTGTACTTGGAGGTATGGGCAAGTGGCAGGCTAGTTTAGGGGCATGGCTTGGCTCAGATGAGTTTAGGGAGAACCATAGAATCTGATTAGAAGCAATGCAGCAAGTGGATTAGGGTTTGAGTGAGGTTTTGCAACTTGGTTCATCTTTGGCCCTTTTGAAGTTTCTTGATCCACAAGTCATAAAAATGAGTGAACTTTTGATGCAATCTTATCTTTAGGCCTTGGTTTATGTTTGTATGAAGATTAGAAGTCCATTTGATAGCACAATTTGCCTTGGCAAGTGATTTTGCAACTTTGCCTCTTTGGTAGAAAACTTGAAATTATGTGATTTTTCCCAACTTTGAAGAGCCATAAATTTTGATCCAAAATGAATTAGAATGAGTTATTGTACTTTTTGAAAAGGTAATTATCCATTCTACAACTTTCATGACCAAAGTTTTCCCATTTGAAGCATTTTTGAATCAAAAAGCAAGGGTTGAAAAAGTTTCCCAAAATGGCAAGTTTCCATTACAAGTCAATTTCCCAAAAAGTCAACTTTGCAAATGGCTTGAAATTCTTCAATTTTGTGAACTTCTAACATCTTCTATGATCAAATAAAGATCACACACAATCAAAATGATGAAGAACACCCCTTGGTTGGGTCATTGGGGGCCTCAGATGCCCTGATTTTACACTGACTTGCTCAAGAAGTCAACTCTTGGTTAGATGCCTTCCCCATGGAATTTCTTCATGAAAATTGATATGCATGATCCCTATACCATATAGAGACCAATAGAAACAATAATAACCAAAAAAATTGGAGTTATGGCCTTTGAAACCAAAACCCTAATTCTAGGTCATCTGTGCAGTCAAACCTGGCTCTGCTTCCATGCCAATCTCATTTCTTGTGATTTTTTGACATTCTTGACTTTGAGAGGATATAATATGATGCTTGAACATACATGGACCCCCTTGAAGTGATTGATGACCTTTGGAATGCCTCAAATGTGTCTTGGATTGTTCAGATCACAAACCCTAGATGCAGATGACTTTGAAACAATGCAGTGAAGTAAAAATGCAATATGAGATGATATGATTGAACTTATGCAAATGAAAGATCACAAGCCATGATGTGAATGGGTGAGGGAAAATTTGGGGTGTTTACACCTATTCCCCTTTTCCTTATTTTGCATTACCCGAACCGGGTCCGGGTCAGATTCGACCCGGTCGGTTTCCCCCCCCCCCCCCCCTAACGAGTACCTTGGGCCTTGTCCGGCCCAGTCTTTATTTTCTGATAAACACACCCCTATTTTTGCTAAGCCCATTTTAGTTTTTATTCACTTATTTCCTTTTAGGTTCTATCTCTTTATTTATGTTGTTGTTTTTATTTTGTTTTTATTTTTTTTGCTTTTGTTAAACATTCTAAAGAAAAAAATATATATTCTTATGTTAGGTTTTATTATTTATTTATTTTATTTAATATGTTCATTTTTTTCTATTAATTTGATTAACTAATTTATTAGCTAATTTTATAGCTCTACTCTATTTAGTATAGTAGTTAGATATCTTTGGTCAATCTTATTAACACGATGCATGCTTACTTCTTTGTCCATTATTTATTTGTATGATAATACACGACTTGTACAAACTTGAGCGTTATGTTTTGAAAAATAAATTGAAGTTCTTGGTCCAACGCCAAGTAAACTTGTACGTATATATATATATATAATTTTCACACACGTAAGTCGGTCTTATGATCGCGTCTGCACAATCTACCGCGTCTAAATTAATTAACGAGGAACTGAACTTCGGAATCTAGCATTCCGCGGGTTCTTTAATGAATCACCCTTGAGGCTAATCCTTCGAGTTGTGTTTCATTTACTCCTTCGTTATAAAAATATTAAACCCTAATTTATCCGAAACAATCGCAAAACATCTAAATCTCTAATTAATTAATGTAAGAACTAAACTCAGGAATCTAGCATTCCTCGGGTTTTAGAATCGAATTACTCTTGAGGCTAGCCTTCGAGTTGTAACTCATTCGCTCTTTCGTTTTCAAAACATCTAAATCACAAATTAAAATCACGAAATAACTAAACTCAGGAATCTAGCATCCCTCGGGTTTTTGAATTGAATTACTCTTGAGGCTAGCCTTCGAGCTGTAATTCATTCGCCCTTTCGTATTCAAAACATCTCAATCTCAAGTTAAAATTGTGAAAGAACTAAACTCAGGAATCTAGCATTCCTCGGGTTTTTGAATTGAATCACTCTTGAGGCTAGCCCTCAAGTTGTGCTTCTTTCTCCCTTTCATAATATAAGAATACAACTTAAAATTCACCAAGAAATGCAAATAAAACTTTAATTTCTTTAAATCAAACATATTAACAAACATTTAGAATACAAAGACTTAGATCAACATTTAATCTCATAGTTAGAATAAAAGGTTCTCGTTGAGTACAACGGATGTGAGGGGTGTTAATAGCTTCCCCTTGCATAAACAACTCCCGAACATAGAATTTGGTTTCGTTAACCATTTATTATCCTTCCTTTAGGTTGTATCTATATCTCCCTTTTCTCTCGTAGAATAAATAGAATTAGGTGGCGACTCTGTTGTTTTTTTTCCGCATCCCATCGCGAGGATTGTATTTTTTTCGAGTTACGACACGTTCGCCGGCTCATCAAAGTTCTCTCCAGAAGTTGCTAGCTCAAGCACATGTCACGCATGATATAACCGTGAATCAATTTGATGGTGTCATTGTCAATACTATTGCATGCAATAATCTCAGTTTCAGTATGAAGATCTTCCCAAAGATGGCCTAGACCATAATCATGCTCTTTATATATCAGTAAAATGCCAAGAAGTCACTTTAGCAAGAGTTCTTGTGGATACTGGATCTTCATTGAATGTTTTTCCGAAAAGGACACTTGCTAATTTATCATACCAAGGGGCAGAAATGAGGCCCAATGCACTAATTTTGAAAGCTTTTAATGGGTCAAGAAGGACTGTTATCGGAGAAGTGGACCTACCACTCTTGATTGGACCACAGGTGTTCAAAGTCACTTTTCAGGTTATGGACATTAACCCTAATTACAGTTGTTTGCTGGGATGACCATGGATTCATGCCACTGGGGAAGTCACTTCTACCCTACACCAAAAGATGAAGTTTTTGGTCGATAATAAGTTGGTAACTATGTCCGAGAAAGAAGATCTCATGGTTAGCAACCTTTCCTCCTTTAGGTATAATGAGGCTGATGAAGATGCTTTGGAAACTGCTTTCCAAGCTCTTGAGATAGCCAATGTTGTCCTTATGGAAATAGAGGAACCAAAGGGGAAGGACTTTCCATCTTTTATATTCGATGAAGAGTACCATTTCTACCATTGAAGAAGGAGGCCATGAAGGTTGGGGTAATGTTATTGAAGTTAAGCAGAAGCTGGATCGCCACGGGCTGGGTTACTAATCAACTCATGTGAAGGAAAGAGAATCAACCTCCGATAAACGTCCAAAGACCATTCAAGAGATGTTTTCCATTGATGGATATAAGGTCAATGCAATTAATGGAGATTCTGAGGATGAAGATGTGGATCATTTGATGTATCACTGTGAAACAGCTTTGGGCAATTGCGTGGTAGTTGAGATCCCAGAGATTTTTCCATTGTCAAAGTAATTTGTTGTTTTTCTTTAAGTGTTTTCAAAGTTCCCTAGCTCTTCCCAAGGCTATGGTATCATTTTGTAGGGCCCCTTCACATTTTCAAGTTATTTAATCAATGAAGGCATTTTGTTAAATTCTTGTTTTGTTTTATTTACTGTTTTTTCTCTTTTCACCTTTAAAAGAAAATCGCAATCTTTCAAAACCAATAAAAAGTTTTTTTTCTTGCATCTCTCTGTTTTCACCTTTAATAAAAGAAAATTATTCCCATATGCAAAACAAATGAAAACCCTGTTGAATCCAATGACTCTACATTATCTCCTAACTTTGATTTACCCATCTACCGAGCGGAAGATGAAAGTGAGGAAGATTGTGATGTTCCCGAGGATTTGGCAAGATTGGTTGAGTATGAGTACACAGATCTTCAGCCACATAAATAGTAGGTAGAGACCATCGACCTTGGCACCGATGAAGATAAGAAGGAAGTCAAGATTGGTACAACACTTGGGGCATATGTCAAAGAAAGATTGGTCAAGCTTCTCAAAGAGTATGCATATGTATTTGCATGGTCGTATTAGGATATGCCCGGTTTAGAGACATACATAGTGGTCCACAAGTTGCCTCTTCGACCAGATTGTCCTCCAGTAAAGCAAAAGCTCAGAAGAACAAGATCGGACATGGCTTTAAAGATTTGAGAAGAGGTCAAAAGACAGTTTGATGATGGATTCCTCACAGTTGCGAAGTACCCTGAGTGGGTAGCAAATATTGTGCCAGTCCCTAAAATGGATGGCAAGGTTAGAATGTGCGTGAGATATAGGGATTTGAATAAAGCCAGTCCAAAGGATGATTTCCCTCTTCCGAATATTGATACTTTGAGCGCCTCATAAAGTTTCAATTGCGCTTGAATCCAAGTAAGTGTACCTTTGGTGTCCGATCAGGGAAGTTACTTGGTTTTATTGTTAGTCGGCAAGGAATTGAAGTAGATCCGGACAAGGTTAGAGAAATTCAAGAAATGCGAACTCCAAAAACAGAAAAGTAAGTCAGAGGTTTCCTTGGAAGATTGAACTACATCTCCAGATTTATCTCCAACATGATAGCTACATGTGAGCCCTTATTCAAGTTGCTCTGAAAGGATCAAGCAATTGAATGGAATTCCGATTGTCAACAAGCTTTTGAGAAGATTAAGGGTTATCTACAAGAACCTCCTATCTTGATCCCACCTACTCAAGGGAAGCCTCTCTTCATGTATCTGATTGTACTTGAGGGATCTATGGGTTGTGTATTAGGCCAACAGGACGAAGCTGGCCGTAAGGAACATGCCATTTACTACTTAAGCAAGATGTTTACAGATTGTGAAAGCAGATATTCACTTTTAGAGAAGACTTGTTGTGCTTTAGCATGGGCTGCCAGACGCCTCAGGCAATATATGATTTATCACACTACATTGTTGACCTCGAAAATGGATCCAATAAAGTACATTTTTTAGAAGCCTGACTTGACTGAAAGAATCGCCCGTTGGCACATGTTGTTATCATAATACGACATCCAATATGTAACCCAGAAATCTATCAAAGGAAGTGTTTTGTCCGACTACCTTTTTGATTAACCCGTTGATGACTATGAACCTTTGAAGTTTGATTTCCCAGATGAGGATATTTTGTTGGTAAAAGATTGTGTAGTTCTAGGTCTAGATGAAGGTCCTAAGCCAGGCTCACGTTGGAAGATGAAGTTTGATGGTTCCTCCAATTACATGGGTCATGATGTGGGATCTGTTTTGATGAATCCTGATGGTGGATACACTCCTTTCACAACCAGATTATGCTTTGAATGTACGAACAACATCGCAGAGTATGAAACATGTGTCTTTGGTATCGAAGCTGCAATTGATACCAGAATCAAGATCCTTGAAGTATATGGAGACTCAACTTTGGTGATCTACCAAGTCAAAGGTGAATGGGATACTCGTGATGCGAAGTTGATCTCGTACCGTGGCCACATTGTGGAATTGATAATATAATTTGATGAAGTCACTTTCTATCACGTCCCAAGGGCAGAGAATCAAATAGCAGATGCCTTGGCTATGTTGGCTTTCATGTTTCAAGTCAGGTTTCTTAATGAAGCTCCACTCATTACAATCGAGCGAAGAACTACACCAGCATACTATCTACTGGTCGAAGAAGAAACTGATGAGAAACCTTGGTTCTATGACATCAAGAACTACTTGCAAAATCAAGAATACCTAGTGGATGCAACAACTTTAGACAAGAAGACTCTGAGGAGATTGGCGTAAAATTTTTTCCTCGGCAACAATGTGCTTTACAAGAGAAATCATGATATGGTTCTTCTCATATGTGTGGACAAGCGCGAAGCAAAATTATTGATCAGAGAAATCCATGAAGGATCATTTGGAACACATGTGAATGGACATGCCATGTCCAGGAAGATCTTGAGAGCTGGTTACTTCTGGTTGACCATGGAATCAGATTGTTTCAAATATGTCAGAAGGTGTCCTAAATGCCATATTTATGCCGACAAGGTGCATGTACCTCCGACCCTATTGAATGTTCTATCATCACCTTGGACTTTCTCAATGTAGGGCATTGACATGATAGAGGCAATTGAGCCTAAAGCTTCCAATGGTCACCGGTTTATCTTGGTTGCAATCGATTACTTTACCAAGTGGGTAGAAGAAGCTTCCTACGCCAATGTGACCAAGCAAGTGGTTGCCCGTTTCATCAAGAACCAAATTATCTGCCGTTATAGGATCCCTACCTGAATCATCATAGATAATGGGACTAATTTGAACAAAAAAACGATGAAGGAGTTGTGTAAGACTTTCAAGATTGAACATCATAATTATTCTTTGTATCGTCCGAAGATGAATGGAGAAAAAGATGGTGAAGACTTACAAAGATTGGCACGAGATGCTACCGTATTCTTTACACGGATACCGAACATCAGTTCACACTTCAACAGGGGCAACCCCTTTCTCTCGGATGTATGGGATGGATGCAGTTCTCCCTATTGAAGTAGAGATACCATCTTTGAGAATCTTGATGGAAACCAAACTAGAGGAAGCTGAGTGGGTCCAGAACATATATGACCAACTGAAACTCATTGATGAAAAGAGAATGACCACCATGTTCCATGGCCAATTGTACCAAAAGCGCATCAAGAGAGCCTTTGACAAGAAAGTTTATCTTCGTGAATTCAATGAAGGAGACATTGTACATAAGAAAATCTTGCCAATCCACAAAGAAATGCGTGGAAAGTTGAGTTCTAACTATAAAAGCCCATATGTTGTGAAGGTGGCATTCTCCGGAGGTTCTTTAATCCTCACAACAATGGATGGTGAATAGCTTAAACACCCGGTGAATTCTGATGCAGCCAAAAAATATTATGCCTAGATAAAACCCGATAGGTCGAAAACCAAAAATGGAAACCTAAGCAAAAATGGGTATCTCGGTGGATCAAAACCTTGAAGGAGATCCAGGAAAAGTTTAGGGATAAAAAAAAATGAGAGCTCGCTAAGTTGAAAACCCGAAAGCGAGGCTTAGGCAAAAAAGAGCGTCCCGGTGGATAGAAAACCCGAAAGGGCAGTCCAGGAAACAATTAGGGACAAAGGCATTTGACTGTATCGGATGGTGTTTACCATTGCTGAAGGATCATAACTGAAGACCAGTCCAGTTACTCTTGTCAGAAGCAAGGTGTTGAACAATCTTGGTTATTAGGGATTGTAGTGGTCGTTGGATTCAATGTAGACCTTTCCCCATTGCCATTTTCAAATTGTAATTTTCCATGGAGCTTCTGCTATTGGCAAGCTACCATTCTTGAATGAAATAAAACCTTTGCCAAAATTTCGTTATTCGGTTTCTTATTTTCTTTTGTTATGCAAAATGTCATTACTTTATTACAATTTAACTCTGAAAATGACAAATATTTTTAGAAATTGGTTTTTAAAAACGTATTGAAAAAAACATTCAAATTTCTTTGACTTTAGAAAGATTAAAAATTTGTTGTCTTCTTGAAAAAAACTTCCTGCTTGTAGAAACACTCTTATGCCATTATTACAGAAATCCCCATAGAGGATTGAAACTGGTAGCACTCTTGGATGGATCCTTGGACCAAGAATTAAGTTCCAAGTTCGAAGACATCTCCCCAACATTTTTCCATATTGTTCGTCTAAGTATTTGCATTGAGATCCTACTCTCCTTTGAGCCCTGTCAAACTCTTTGTCTCCCTCAGAGTCAACATTTGCGTATCATGATCATTCGCATCATGCTCAATAATATGCATTTAAAATTAGCATTTATCCTCTCTGGTTGTCGTCCATCTGACTCCAGGTCCAAGTACTTTTAGCTTTCATTCTGAAACTCTTTTGTTGTTGGTCCCCCGAAGGGTGGTTAACCAAAGTCTTCTTCCCAGTAACACCGGTATCCCATGCAGAAGTCCTTTTTGGTGTTGGTAGTATCCTTATTACCACCAAGCATTCTTCAGTACCAACTCCCCTGCCCTTGCCTTCCTGATGTAGTCATCTGTCTTCTCAATCTTGGCCAAATGCTCAATCCTGAGCCTTTCCAATCTCTCATTATCTAGACGACTGCCATTTCTCTCTCAGAGAGTCTTCTTCAAGGCTTCATATAGCTGATCATTCCTCTCTTTCAGCTTTTCAAATTCTTCCAGGATGACAGTAGCTGCAGGTTGTACTGTAGAAGGTCCAGGTACATCTTCTAAAGTGAATGGCATCCGGGTGACCTGAGCTCTGGTACGGGACCAATCAGAATACTATGCTGAAGCAATGTTGTTGCACCTTCCAAGGATGGCTGTCCCTTTGGTCTGGATGTTATCCCAAGCCTAGGCAGCTTGTCTAACAACAATAGATTTAGGTTGAATTTCATAGTAAAGAGTCTCAGCCAAATCTTGTCTTCTGGAAGGATGAACCAAAGCATATCCCAATTGTCTCTTAAACAGTAAAGGGTTGTAGTTGATGCAACCTTTCACTCCTATCAAAGGCACATTAGGATATTTCCCACAGCTAGTGATAATATCATTGCCTTTGGAGCTCTGGGTGCACCATCTGATGTCATCTGATGTCAAGGAAATGAACCTCTTAGCCCAATTCTTCTGCTGATGGGGGTTCAAGAAGGCATCTGATTTTGGCAAGTGTATGAGCAGCCAAGAGTAATAAAGAGGAGAATAACATCTGACCAACTTCCCTCTTTGCTTTTCATTCCTCTGATGCACTGAGTAGTAGAAGTCTCCCAGCAAGGTAGGAACAGGGTTCCTTAACAAGAACAGATGAATGGCATTTTTTGCTCACAAATTTTGGCTCATCTGCAAACAAGATAACCCCATATATACTGAGGGCTAAAAGTGCACAGACATTCTTCCATTCCCCTATTGCAGCATTCAGGGTAGCCTGGGAGATCAAGAAGTATAGGTGAAGACCTAGAACTCCAGCCTTGGTTGTCATGTTATGATCAATGATGGCAGATTCCAAATGTAATGCCCTGGCTATGTCTTCATTTCTGGGAGCAACTATCTCTGGGTTGAAAGGGATTCCCCTCCTGATAGGAACTCCTAACAACATGGAGAATTCTTCTAACAAAGGTCCCAACTGGAAATCAGGGAAGGTGAAGCATCTGAGTGGAGGATCATAGAACTGCAAGCAAGTATGGATCATGCTCCTCTGAGATGCATCTAAATCCATGACCATGTCTAATATGTCCCCATAGTTCTCTCTGGATAGTGGGATATGGTCAGGCGTAATGAAGGACTGGACCTGCCTGATGCAAGTCAGGGTGGGCTCAAAGAAGTGGTAAGAGATGTTGCTCTTTCTTGAAGTGTCCATACTGATAATGGGTGCTGATGAAGAGCAACTGCTGATGAAGGTCACTGAATGAGAAGTTGGAGACGGGCCTCTGATGAAGATAGCTGAAGAAGAATCACTAACAAACTGATGAAGATTGTTGGAGAAGAAAACTGAAGCAATCTGAGTAGCAGAAGGGGTCAAAACCAAACCAAATATGATAGGATGGATACCATGTAAAACAAATAAGCAAATGTTAAATGATGCATAAATGATGTATGCAAATGATATGCGAAGGGTTTGTGACCAAGAGCTGGATCTGTTTATCTGCCTTGGTAAAAGATCCATGTATGTTCAAAAGTCCGGATGGAGGCTAAGAAATCCAGTAACCAGGTGGGGGACTCAAATAAAGAGTCACAAGTCCAGGGTAATCACAAGAACTTTCCAAAATGGTGCATTATTAAAACAAAACAGTAACAGGGTATGATGTGGCAAAGGGTTCCTGCAAACCTGCAAATATCCCAACCCTCTCAGATGTAATGTTCTAGAACAAGGATCCTCAGACTTGGATCAGTTATGAGAAGTGTAAACTCTTCTAACCCGGAAGTACAGTGTTTACAATAACCATAAAAGATCCTCCTCTAATTCACCTCAGATGCTGAAGGTCATAAAAAGGTCATCCAGACTTAGCAGGCTTCCCAGATAGCCCTAACACTACAGGAAATCTATAGCACAGAGTTCTCAAGAAGAAACCCATGTCTGAACCGTGTTTCATATTACCGCACCAGACCGAAATGGAATGGGAAAGAATATGAAGCCACTCTAGCCTATGTGTCACTCAGGTCCCAAGTATAGGACCTTAATAACTCAATGAAAACCCCACCCACCAAAACAGGCAAATATCCAGCACAGTGATAATGACAGCATGAAAATGCATAAGACTGTAAATAAAAAGCAATAAATAAAGTACATGAAGCAATAAATAAAGCAAATAAATAAAGCACAAGTAGCACATAACACCCCTGTAAACACAAATCAAACAAGCACTAGGAGGAACCCAAAAAAATAACCAGAAGCCCTGGTTGCAATATTAGGTTCCCCAGCAGAGTCGACAAGTTGTCGCTCCCGAAGATTTGCATCCCAGTACAAGCGCGAACTGTCGGCGAAAGAGAAGAATAAAAAGAGTCGCCAGCTAGGAATTTTATCCCGAAGGAAAGGTAATGCTGCATAAACCTAAGAAAAGATGGATAAGACGGTTGCGAACCAGAGAAACTGAGAAAGGGGGTTGGTTACAACCTGGGAAGGTATTAGCACCCAGATTGTCCGTCGTACTCGACGAGATCCACGCTTGAAAGTTTGTGTTTAAAGGGGTAGGGTCTGTGCTATCTGTTTGCAAAAGCTGGAAAAAGAATGTACAAGTGTCAGTGCAAGAAAGTGAAGTGAAATGCTCAAGAATGAGGCTTAAAAAGAATGCTGAGAGAGGGGGAAGACACATAGACTTTTGTTCGATAACAGTTAAGTTATGCCTACGTATCCTCACATGCAATGAGGAAGTCCAAACACCATAGTTCGACTCAAAGAGACGGAAAGATAAATTGACTGATGAACAACTTGCTTGTCTATGATCAAGTGTATGACCTGTCTGGCTCAGGTGCTAACTGTCTTGCATTACACAGAAGAAGCGAGTTCTCGTATGTGAGTGAAGATAATGAGAAAAGAATCTCGGAGGAAACTATTAGTGTTTGTTTTTTTGTTTTTAATCTTTTATTTCTTTTTTGTTTGTCATAAGTTAATGAGCTTAAGCCTAAACCCAGGGTTAGTAAACTCATCACATCCTCCCTTTGATTAGGGGTAATGAGGATACCTTAAGTATGAAGTAAGCACCTCACACTTAATTACCATGATGTAGGATTAATATCATCAACCTATTTGTGATTATTTAGATGTTTTTGGAATTTTTGTTTAGTGTTAAGTAATGAGTTTAAGCCATAATCAAAGATTTAATGGACTCATTACACCATCCTAATAGAAGGATAATAGATGTGAACATTTAACCTGAGGAAGATACCTCAACTTAATCCATGATTAGGGATTAAACTCATGACAAAACAAACCTTTATTAAAGTGGATTTTAGTTAATAGTAAGATTAAGAGGTGAGTTTTATGGTTTGTAAGACAACTTGAGGGGGACTTGTCCATTAACACTAGGGTTAGTCCTTCTTAACCAATTAAGGAAGAATTAGAACCCTAATGCAAGGCCCAAGTTACAAGCTATTCTCTTAGTGATTATTAAGATGGATTGATTAAGAGATTTAAACACATTAAGGGTTTAACACTTAGGATTTAAGTTATACACTCCATCCTAAGAGAAGGATGCAGGCATAATCTTAATCACAAAGCCTTAAAACCTTAAAGGCTTAGTCTCTGATTATGAGATGAGAAGAGAGACACAAAGAAGACACAAAGGTAAAAACTAAGGGGGGACTAATCAGAACACTAATTATTGTCATGCTTGGATGTTCCTATGGTTTGTAAGGCTTGGAAGAGATCTTCAGAGTGTAAACACCCCAAATTTGCCCTCACCCATTCACACCATGGCTTGTGATCTCTTCATATGTATAAGTTCAATCATAGCATCTCATATTGCATTTTTGCTTCACTGCATTGTTTCTAAGTCATCTGCATCTAGGGTTTGTGATCTGAGCCATCCCTGAGCCATTTAAGCCACTCCAAAGGTCTTCAATTACTTCAAAGGGGTCCATGTATTTTCAAGCATAATATTATATCCTCACAAGGTCAAGGGAGTCAAAGAATCACAAGAACTGAGAAAGGCATGGAAGCAGAGCCAAGTTTAACTGCACAGATGACCTAGAATTAGGGTTTTGGTTTCAGAGGCCATAACTCCAAAATTTTTGGTCATTCTTGTTTCTATGGGTCTCTATATGTTATAAGGATCATGCATATAAATTTTCATGAAGAAATTCCATGGGGAAGACATCTGATCAAGAGTTGACTTCTTGAGCAAGTCAGTGTAAAATCAGGGCATCTGAGGCCCCCAATGACTCAACCAAGGGGTGTTCTTCATCATTTTGAATGTGTATGATCTTTATTTGATCATGGAAGATGTTGGAAGTTTACAAAATTGAAGAATTTCAAGCCATTTGCAAAGTTGCCTTTTTGGGAAAATGACTTGTAATGGAAACTTGCCATTTTGGGAAAGTTTTTCAACCCTTGCTTTTTGATTCAAAAATGCTTCAAATGAGAAAACTTTGGTCATGAAAGTTGTAGAATGGATCATTCCCTTTTCAAAAAGTACAAGAACTCATTCTAATTCATTTTGGATCAAAAGTTATGGCCTTGCAAAGTTGGATAAAATCATTGAAATTTCACTTTTGCACAAAATGGAAAACTTGCATTTTCTCATGACAAGCCTTTATGTGACTTCAATGTGACCTATAATTATCATACCATTGCAATACATGATTTAGAAATCAGTTTGGCCCAAAGAATTTCCCATTTCTATGCCTTGTTTTTCAAGTAACCATAAGCCATTCTTCATGAAAGTGCAAAGAGGTATTTCTTGCAAATTGATTCTCAAAGGGTTTGTTTGACCTCTAGCTGGTTTCAAAACTTTTCCATGACCTAATGAAGCATGCCACACCAAAAGTTCAGCAAGATTTCTCACATATGCATAGCCAAAAACCATAAAATGTGACAAGTTGTCAAGTTGCAAGAACACTTCCAACTCATGATCCAAATGATGTAGTCATTCATGAATCATCCAAGGGCCATCCTTGACTCAAGCTGATGTAGTATAGGCGAAGAAACCATCTCTGCCACAACCCATGCTGCAAGTACACCATTTTTGACTTTTTGGCCAATCATCCCATACCAATCCCACAGTGCACACCTGCTCTCCAGATTTGTTGGGATAGCTTATGGATCACCTAAGGATCATAAAACACAAGGAGGAGAGGCTCAGAACACACACAATCCAGCATACACAAAAAACTGTCAAAACCTTTCCCTCTTCGAAACACCCAACACAGCCATCAAACTTCAAAAATTCCTTCACCAATCAACCAAAAATCATCCATAGAACAGATCCCACCCCTCACAATGATCTGAAACACAACACACAAGAACTGCATTTCCTGTTACACCAGAACTGAACCACAAAAACTAGGCACTTTCAGCCTCATTCAAGTGTTCCATTAGCCTCAGGGGAATCAAGGGAGATCATTTGCACAAAAGGTAGGCTCTGAAAGCTCACTTTCGAAGGTCTCCAGCTCAGGTACAACCTAAGAACTTTTTTTTCCAGAAATTCATTTTCTTGTTACAAAATGAATCTACATGTTTCACTGATCATCTAGATGTATTTAGAATTGAAAATAAGCAAGAGATGACCATTTCATGTTGTTCTGAAAGTTTGCTCGTGTTTCGTATCTTCCTTCGATTCAGGCTTGTGAATGAAAATAAATGAATTTTGGGTGAGGGGTTAGGTTTAGATTGAGGAGAGGATCATTTTGGTGGAAGAAATTTCATGTTTAGTGACCTGTAGAAGAATCTAGGGTTTGTGCTCGCCGGAGAAGATGACCGGAACCACTGTTCCGGTCACCTGAAATTCATTAACCCTAATTGTGTTATTAATGCAACTTTGAATTCTGGCCTTTGGATGCGTTTACCCGCGCGTGTATGGATGGCCAGGATCTCATCATTAAGCCCTAATTCTCAATTAATTAAATAAATTCAGTTTAATTAATTATAAAACCAGATTTAGCCAGGTTTGAACTTGGGTCATTGGATGTGGCGCCAAGTAAACCTTTCCCAGCCCAGAATCAATCTGGTCCCTTCATTGTGCATACTTCTCATTATTTTAATTTTATTTTCATTTTTATTGCATTTATTTGTAAGAATTTTTAAAAATAGCAAAAATCATTTAAAAATTATGAAATTTTTGTCAAAGATTTCATTAATTTTTAGAACACAAAAATATTTTTATTTTTATTTTTTGCATTAAAATGTATTTTTAAATCATTTAAATGTTTATTTTTAATTAATTAATGAGAATTAATTAATTAAAAATACATTTAGGTATTTAAAAATCACCAAAAAATTCACATAGCATTTAAAAACATTTAGAAACATTGTCCAACTCTCAAACCAAATTTATTTTTGTTCTTGATGCCTTTTGATCATTTTCATTGGATTTAATTTCCTTTCAAGGCAATATTTTGTTTCAAACTTCAAAAATTCATTTCTGCCTAACCATTGAGAGTTGGGTGATGATTCTTTTGGAATTGCATCTTGTATAGCATGTAGTTTGTAGGATAAAATTGGCTTGAATTGATCTTGCATTTTCAATTTGTTTAGGATTTTTCTTGACAAAGTACCCCAAAACCCTAGCAATCTTAGGAAATTCATAACTTCCACTAGATTAAGAGTTGGATCCCCTCCTTTGGGCAGTGAGTTTGTATAGGTTTAGGGTATCTTTGATTGCATCTTCAAATTTTTATCATGTCATTTGCTTCTAGTTTTGGATTTTTGCTTTGTGTGATGCATGTAACCCTAATTTATGTCTTCCTTTGCATCCATCTTCCATTTGCTTGCATACCATGAATTTCCATGACATTTTGTGCATCAACATGATTAATAATACATCTTAGAACATATTAGAATCATGTCTGATCATTTCATCTTTCATTTGTCATGTTGTATGCCATTTGCATTTCATAACTTTTCATGAACATTCATGGCTCAATGCATGTTTCATTTGCATCCTTAAGCTTGTTTGATCATTTCCATGCCTTGTTTCATGTTTGTATCATCTCTTAGCATCATTCACTTCATGATCTTGCTTCTGGTTTTGGTTTGCATCATCACATTTCATCTCATTTGCATTGCATTCCCTCTCTCATGCTAACATTTCAGGTGGTAAGTTGTTTGAGAAGTGAATTTGCCTTAGCTTCTCATGGTTTCTTTTCACCTCTTTCATACTTCCCTTGCTGCATTTTGTATGTGTGTTGTATTGAGCTTGCTCATTCTTGTTCATCTTACTTTCTTTCTTCAAGCAACTTGTCTTCTTAAGTGAAGCAAGTTGTTTGCTTCTCTCTGCTCCTTCCTCCTTTCATCTGCTTCTCTCCTTGGTGGTTCCTTGAATATCTTTCTCCCTTGAGCATCATAAACCCTAGGACATCCAAGCATGATAATAATTAGGTTTTTGATTAGTCCCCCATTTATCTATTACCTTTGTGTCATCTTTGAGTCTTCTCCTCTCATCTCATAATCAAGGACTAAACCCTAAAGGCTTTAAGGCTTTGTGACTAAGCTTATGCCTACATCCTTCTATTAGGATGGAGTGTATAACTTTAATCCTAAGTGTTAAACCCTTAATGTGTTTAAATCCTTTAATCAATCCATCTAATAATCACTAAGACATCAAACTTGTAACTTGGGCCTTGCATTAGGGTTCTAATTCTTCCTTAATTGGTTAAGAAGGACTAACCCTAGTGTTAATGGACAAGTCCCCCTCAAGTTGTCTTACAAACCATAAAAATCATTTCTTCATCTTACCATTAACTAAAATCCACTTAATAAAGGCTTTGTTTTGTCATGAGGTTAATCCCTAATCATGGATTAAGTTGAGGAGTCTTTCTCAGCTTAAATGTTCTCATCTATTATCCTTCTATTAGGATGGTGTAATGAGTCCATTAAATCCTTGATTATGGCTTACACTCATTACTTAACACTAAACAAAAACAACAAAAAAACATCTAAATAATCACAAGTAGGTTAATGATCTTAATCCTATATCATGGTGACTAAGTGTGAGATGTTGACTTCACACTTAAGGTATTCTCATCACCCCTAATCAGAGGGAGGATGTGATGAGTTTACTAACCCATTGGTTTAGGCTTAAGATCATTAATTTATGACAAACTTATAAAAGCAATAAAAAACTGAAAACACAAAAACAAACAATAATCGCCTCCTCCGGGATTCTTTTCTCATCATCTTCACTCACAAACGAGAACTTGCTTCTTCCGTCTAATGCAAGACAGTTTGCACCTGAGCCAGACAGGTCATACATTTGAGCATAGGCAAGTAAGCAGTTCATCAGTCATTTATCTTTCAGTCTCTTTGGGTCGAACTACGTTGTTCGGACTTCCTCATTGCACGAGAGGATACGTAGGCATAACTTAACAGTTATCGAACAAAAGTCTTTGTATATTCCCCCTCCTTCCTGTACCATTCTTCAAGCCTCATAGTCTTGAGCATTTCACTTCTGTTCTTACACTGACATTTCACTTATATACACTACACTTCTTTTACACTGACACTTGCATTCTTTTCCAGCTTTGATACACAAATTGCACTGACACTACCCCTTTAAAACACAATTCTTTTAAGCGTGGATCCCGTCGAGTACGGCGGACAATCTGGGTGCTAATACCTTCCCAGGTTGTAACCAACCCCCTTTCTCAGTCTCTCTGGTTCGCAACCGTCTTATCCATATCTTTCTTAGGTTTATGCAGCATTACCTTTCCTTCGGGATAAAAATGCCTAGTTGGCGACTCTTCTCTTTTCTCTTGAGTTCACCCCTTTTTGTTCTCATCCCTCTTTCGCCGACTGTTCGCGTCTGTACCCCTTCTGACCTTGGGTGTCATTTGGCGGGAGCGACAGCTTGGCGACTCTGCTGGGGACCCTTATACTGTAACCAAGGCTTCTGGTTCTTTTTGTGGGTTCCTCCTAGCGCTTGTTTGATTTGTGTTTACTGGGGTGTTATGTGCTAATTGTGTTTATATAGTTGCTTTATTTATTGCTTTATGTACAGTTATTTATTGCTTTCTTTACAGCTTTATATACATCATACTGTCATACTGTTATCTGGCTAGATCTGGTTTTTGTTTTGGTGGGTGGAGTTCTACTGAGAGTTTAAGGTCCTATACCTGGGACCTGAGTGACACCTAGGCTAGAGTGGTTCATGTTCTTTCCCATTCCATTTCGGTCTGGTGCGGGAATATGAAACACGGTTCAGATGTGGGTTTCTTCTTGAGAACTCTGTGCTACAGATTTCCTGTAGTGCTAGGGCTATCTGGGAAGCCTGCTAAGTCTGGATGACCTTTACTATGACCTTCAGAATTTGAGGTGAATTAGAGGAAGATCTTTCATGGTTATTGTAAACACTACACCTCCGGGTTAGAAGTGTTTATACTTCTCATAACTGATCCAAGTCTGAGGATCCTTGTTCTAGAACACCACCTGTGAGGGGGTTGGGCTGTTTACAGGTTTGCAGGTACCCTTGGCCACATCATACCCTGTTACTTTGTTTTGGTTTAAGAGTACCTCATTTTGGGACAGTTCTTGTGATTTGAACCCTGGACATGTGACTCTTTATTTGAGTCCCCCACCTTGGCTACTGGACTTCTGAACCTCCATCTGGACTTCTTAAACATACATGTACTTATATCAAAGCAGTAATCAGATCCAGCTTGATCACAGACCCTTGCATATCATTTGCATACTCATCATTTGCATCATTTTAACATTTGTTTATTTGTTTTTCAGGGTATCCACATTATATTTTGGCTTGGTTTTGACCCCTTCATCTGCATAGACCCCTGTTCACCAGTTATCTGCTTCAGCTATCTTCATCAGTTGCCCGCTTCAGTAACTTTTATCACCAGCTTCAGCCTACCAGTGGCTCATCTCCAGTATCAGTCTTCATCATCGGCATCTGTTTTCAACTCTTCATCAGCAGTCATGGCACCCAAGAAGAGCAACATTTCATACCATTTCTTTGAGCCTGTGCTGGCTGGCATCAGGCAGGTCCAGGCACTTATCACTCCAGACCACATCCCATTATTCAGAGAGCATTATTGAGGCATCCTTGATATGGTTATGGACCTAGACCCTTCTCAGAGGAGTTTGATCCACACTTGTCTACAGTTTTATGACCCTCCTTTGAGATGCTTCACTTTCCAGAACTTTCAGCTGGGACCTTTGCTGGAGGAGTTCTCATCATTGATTGGAGTACCTGTCAGGGGTGATATCCCCTTCAACCCAGAGATGACTTCTCCCAGCAATGGAGAAGTGGCAAAAGCACTGTACCTGGAGCCTATTTTGATTGAGCAGAACATGACAACAAAGGCTGGAATCCTTGGTTTGCACCTAGACTTTCTGACTTCTCAGGCTATCCTGAAGGCCTCCTTGGGAGAATGGAAGGCAGTTTGTGCATTGTTAGCCCTCAGTATATATGGGGTTATACTTTTTGCAGATGAGCCCAAGTTTATCAGCAAGAATGCCATTCATCTCTTCCTTTTGAGGAACCCAGTACCCACATTACTGGGGGATTTCTATTATTCTGTTCACCAAAGAAATGAGAAACAGAGAGGGAAGTTGGTGAGATGATGTGCTCCTCTATTTCACACTTGGCTGCTTAAACACTTACCTAGGACTGATGCCTTCCTGAATCCTCACCAACAGAAGAATTGGGCTAAGAGACTTATTGCTTTGACTTCAGATGACATCAGATGGTGCACCCAGAGCACCAAAGGCAGAGACATAATTACTAGCTGTGGACAGTTCCCCAATATACCTCTAATAGGAGTGAAGGGTTGCATCAACTACAATCCTTTGTTGTTTAAGAGAAAATTGGGCTATGCTTTGGTTCACCCTCCTAGAGTGCAAGACTTGGCTGAAACCCTGTATTGTGAGATAAAGCCTAATCTAGCTGTTGTCAGACAAGCATCCTGGGCTTGGGACAACATCCAGACCAAAGGGGTGGCCATTCTTGGAAGATGCAATAATGTGGCTTCAGCTCAGTATTATGAGTGGTCTCATGCTAGGGCTCAAATTTCTGGGATGCCCTTCACCATTGAGGATGCACCTGGACCATCCACAGTACCACCTCCAGCCACTGTCAGCCTGGAAGAATTTGAGAAGCTGAAGGAAAGGAATGAGAATCTCTCTCAAGCTTTGAAGAAGACCCTCTGGGAGAGGAGTGATGGTCGTCTAGACATTGAGAGGTTGGAAAAGCTTAAGGTGGAGCATCTGGCCAAGACTGAGAAAGCAGAGGACTACATCAAGAAATCAAGAGCTGGAGAGCAAATATTGAAGAATGCCTGTAAAGAGGCCCAGTTTTAGAAGGCTAGGACTGATCTCTATCTAGAAGAAAGTCAAGCTAGGTGGGTTAAGATCACTGAAGCTCGCACTCAAGAAGATAAGAGAACTCAGGCCAGGATTGAGCAGTTGGAGGCCAATGAAAAGAAGCAACATGAAGCTTTGATGGCAGCCCAGAAGGAGATTTCAGAATTGAAGCTTAGGGATGGTGTGAAGAGGTCAAAGGACCAAGACAGGCACAAGAAGCTGACCACTGCTATTGCCACCTGAAACCTTCTTATCAGGAACATCACAGAGCATCCGGCTGGTCCCGTAACTGAAGCACTTTTGAAGGAGGTTAAGGAGGATGAGTTTGGCTTAGATGTTTGACTACTTTGCCTGTTGTTATTTCCATTTTATGTACTTTTATTTTTTATGTTGTATTTTGACCCCTCAGGGGCGTATGTTGTAAAAAGAAACTATGTATGATCCACCATTTGTAATATATTTGTTAGTTTGTTTCATTGAGTTCCTTTTCTCAAGCAACATCAAAGCATATTCCTCAGGGTCTGGAAAGGTCAAAACCAAGAGCCAAGCCGGATACCTTGGAAAGCAAATAAGCATACTACATTGCATGCTAACTCTTGTTTTGTTTTGTAGGTTTTGTTTTGTTTGTTACTAACTCTGTTGTGGTTCAGGAATTATTGCTCGCCGCCGGGTGTTCCCTCTCAACCGTCCGCACCGGTATCCTACTCGCAACAATCTTCCTGGTATCCAAATGGATCAAGTACAGCAAGATCTGACAGAGGTCAGGACTCAGATGGCTAATGAAAGGCTGGAGATGAGAAACCAAATGACCCAATTCATGGAAGTAATGAATGGCTTGGCCCAAAGTCAAGAAAGGCTGAGGGCATTGGTAGAAAGACAAACCCCGGAAGAACCTCCTCTGGGAACTGGAGGAACAAGTAACAATGAAAGGGGTCAGCCTCATGTTAATCCACCAGTATACGGGCCTCATCTACATCTGGAAGTCAACATCCCGGGTAATGTGCAAGGAAATACTACTGGAGGAAGGATCTTACAGGAAGACCCCCAAGAAGAGCAGTTTACTGTGATGGGAGCTAGGGATGAAGTTTATGATAGGAGGTTTGATGAAATTGCTGAGAAGTTGAGATCTATGGAGTCTCAAAATTCCCTAGGTTTTGATGTCATGGATATGGGGTTAGTGGATGGGGTAAGGATTCCCCACAAGTTTAAACCCCCGTGCTTCGAGAAATACAATGGAACTTCCTGTCCACGAACTCACTTGCAGTCCTTTCTGGGGAGACTTAAGGCATACACCATGGATGAGAAGCTGTGGATGTTTTACTTTGAAGACAGTTTGACTGGGGCTTCCAGGGAGTGGTATTCACACTTAACCAGAGCTACTATCAGATGCTGGAAGGACCTAGCTGAAGCCTTCATCAGGCAGTACCAATACAATCTGGACATGGCTCCTAACAGGACCCTCTTGATGGGAATGTCTCAATCCTCCAGAGAAAGCTTCAGGGAATATGCCCAAAGGTGGAGACAGCTGGCTGCTGCTGTCCAGCCACCCATGTCGGAAAGAGAAATGGCCGACATGTTTATGAATACGCTGCAAGGAACATATATTGATAGGCTAGCTGCCTTTTCTTCCACCAGTTTCGCCGACGTAGTTATAGCTGGAGAAAGAATTGAGAGCCTTCTGAAGATGGGTAAGATTTCTGATAATGGTGCAAGTTCGTCAAGTAACCCCAAAAAGCCTTTTGTGGGACCTAGAAGAACCGGTGAGACAAATGCCATTCATGCCAGCAGGGGCAGACCTCAGTATGTCCACAGATCAGTAGCAGCTGTCACTATTCCAGCTCTGATTCCTCAGCAACCAGCATATCAACCACAACAACAACCACACTATCAGCAGCAAGTTCAGTATCCGCCACAGAGAGCCTACAACAACAACAACAACAATCAACAGCAAAGACCCTTTCAGCAAAGACCATCACAGGCAAATAGGGCAATTGATCCAATCCCTATGCCTTATGCCGCTTTATTGCCGCAACTCCTGAAACTCAACTTGGTTGAATTAAGGACATTGGCACCACCAGATCCCTCTAATCTGCCAAGAAATTATGACGTCAACGCCAGATGTGCTTTCCACTCCAATGCACCTTGCCACAATACGGAGAAATGCAGGGCTCTACAAATGAAGGTGCAAGATCTGGTGGATTCTAAAGCCCTCAACTTTGCACCCCCTCCAAGTGTCACCAAGAATCCCATGCCCAATCATGGAGGGCCAAAAATTAATGCCATTGAGGAAGACAAGCCATCTTTCTTAATCACCAGTGTTGGACAAATTCAAACACCTCTGGTCGAAATTAAAGCTCAGGTTCTAGAGTGCCAGATGTTCCCCGGGAGTGAGCTCGGTTGTGGTTATTGCAACATTTCGGTCAACGGGTGTGATAATTTGAGAAGCGGCATAGATGGTCTTATCAAAAGCGGTATACTTCAGATGAAACAATGGTGCCTACAAATCCAGCAAATCCTTTGACAACAATTCCTGATTCTCCTACAACTGCAACAACAATCATTCCGACCAATTCATCAATATAATCAACAATGGCTTCATCCATCACTTCAACAAATCAAATGTCAACAACCATTTCTTCTACAACATCAGCAACCCTTTATTCAGCAGAATCTTCTACAACGCCAATAGAAATTAATGAAGATATTTTAGCAGTCACCATCTACTATGATCCATCAAATGTTCCTCCAAACAACAACTTTCAACAACAAGCAGTGGCACCTCCTGCAAGGTCACCAGTCACCATTTACTATGATCCGCGCACCGTTACAATACCCTCCTCTGCAACAGTCAGTCCAGTTACCATCACGGTGCCTGGACCCGTTCCATATGAAAGCAGTAATGCCATACCTTGGCATTATGGCTCTGATCTCTACTGCAACGGGGAGAAAATCACTTTGAATTCTTCAACCTCTTCTCCACAGATTGATAATGTTGGGGGAGGCGGAGGCTTCACCAGAAGCGGACGCCTTTTTGCCTCACAATTGCAAAGACCTAATGCCGAAGCAGAAGCTGCTGCAAAAGCAAAGGGGAAGAGTGTGGTACCTGAAGAACCAATTATCAAAGAAACTCAGAAGACATCTTTTGAGCAAGATGTAGACGAGTTTATGAGAATTATAAAGAGAAGTGATTACAAGGTGGTGGATCAGCTTCACCAAACTCCCTCAAAAATCTCCATATTATCCCTGTTAATGTGTTCTGAGGCTCACAGGAATGCATTACTAAAAGTCTTGCACGCAACATACGTGCCAGAGGAGATTACTGTTAATCAGCTAGAAACTGTGGTGGCAAATGTCAACACCAGTCACAGACTGGGCTTTACCAATGCTGACTTAACAACTGAAGGGCGTAACCACAACAAGGCTTTACACATCACTCTAGAATGCAAGGGTGCTGTTCTATCTCATGTACTGGTGGATATTGGGTCATCGCTCAATGTCCTACCAAAGAAAGCCTTAGTGAAGCTGGAGTATGATGTCTTAGCATTGCGTCCGAGTAATTTGGTGGTAAGAGCATTTGATGGCTCTAAAAGATCAGTGCTTGGGGAGATTGATCTGCCTGTGATGATTGGCCCGCAGACTTTTAAGATTACCTTCTATGTGATGGACATTCAGCCGGCCTACAGCTGTTTGTTGGGTAGACCTTGGATCCATGCCGCTGGCGCTGTTACGTCTACCCTTCACCAGAAGCTGAAATTCGAGTGGGAAGGCCAAATCATCACCATCTGTGGTGAAGAGGACATCTTTGTTAGCCATCTGGCTACGTACAAGTACATTGAGATGGATGGAGAGATCCATGAAACTATGAGCCAGGGGTTTGAGGCCCTGAACATAAATGAAGCATCTGCTGTATTGGGAACCTCCATGACGTCTTATCAACAAGCCAGGAAGGTTGTTGAAGAGGGGACTGCCCAAGGCTGGGGCAAGCTGCTGCCCGTGGAGAAGAAGGAGGACAAATTTGGGTTGGGTTACAAACCAACTCAACAAGATCAATCAGAGGCTGCTAAGAAGCCCAGTTTTGTCAGTGGGGGAATGCTCACCCCGGATGCAGTGAACAACTTGGAAGACGAGTCGGAAGATGAGCGCAACCTGGAGAGCTGGATACGTCCAAGGACCCCGGGGAGCCATATCTCAAACTGGTCTTCCCAGGAAATTATAAGCGTTACTCCTGCAGAGTAAATATTATTTCCTGTATTTTTAAGCATGCATCAAGTCTTGCATCTTGCCCAAGATGACAAGACTCATTTTGTAATCGGGCCATCTTGTAATTTTGTGCAAACAGATCAATCAATGAATATCGGACATCTTTTGCAAATGAGTCTCTTTCTTTTCCGCTCACTGTTTTTCATTTTTCTTTTTGTACAAAAATAAAATGGCAATGTTTTCAAAATGATAACTTTGTTTCACCTTTTTCTAAACAAAGATTAAAATCGATCACTAAAATGAACAATCTAAACCCTTGCAGAGAGTGCCTTTCAGATCGCACCGACAACAGCACAGCTATGACTTCGTATGACTTTGACAATCTAATCAATCAAGCTGATGATGGGGTTGAAGAAGATTATGAGTTTCCTGAAGAGCTAGCCAGGTTGTTAAGGAAAGAGGAGAAGGTTATCACTCCTCATCAGGAGGAGGTCGAAACGGTTAATCTTGGTACGGAAGAAGATGTGAAAGAGGTTAAGATCGGAGCCTGCTTACAAGATTCAGAAAAAGAGCAACTGATTGATATGCTTCAGGAATATGTCGATGTCTTTGCTTGGTCTTATCAGGATATGCCAGGGTTGGACACCAACATTGTCGTGCACAAGCTGTCGTTAAAAGAAGACTGCCCACCGGTTAAACAGAAGATGCGCCGTACTCGCCCAGATATGGCAATGAAGATTAAAGAAGAGGTACAAAAGCAGTGGGACACCGGTTTCCTTGCTGTAACTAGCTATCCGCCGTGGGTTGCTAATATTGTACCTATGCCTAAGAAAGACGGCAAAGTAAGAATGTGTGTGGACTACCGGGATCTGAACAGAGCCAGCCCGAAAGATGATTTCCCATTACCTCACATTGATGTATTGGTTGATAATACGGCTCAGTTCTCGGTATTCTCCTTCATGGATGGATTTTCAGGATACAATCAGATCAAGATGTCACCTGAAGACATGGAGAAGACAACTTTCATCACACCCTGGGGCACGTTCTGTTACAAGGTGATGCCGTTCGGACTAAAGAATGCTGGTGCTACGTATCAACGGGCTATGATAACATTATTCCATGACATGATCCATAAAGAAATTAAATGTTATGTGGATGACATGATTGCCAAGTCCCTCACAGAAGAAGACCACCTGGTGAATCTATTGAAGTTATTCAAGCGTCTGAGGAAGTACCAACTGAAGTTAAACCCCAACAAATGCACATTCGGGGTGCGGTCTGGTAAGTTGCTAGGATTTATCGTAAGTGAGAAAGGGATTGAAGTTGATCCTGATAAAGTCAAAGCCATTCAAGAAATGCCTGCACCTAAGACTGAAAAAGAAGTTCGGGGATTCCTAGGTAGATTGAACTACATTTCAAGGTTCATATCTCACCTAACTGCGACCTGTGAACCTTTATTTAAGCTACTAAAAAAAGAACAAACGGTCAGGTGGAACGAAGACTGCCAGAATGCTTTCGACAAGATCAAGGAATACTTACAAGAGCCTATAATCCTTATGCCTCCAGTTGAAGGAAGACCTCTAATAATGTACTTAACAGTATTAGAAGAGTCAATGGGGTGTGTGCTAGGCCAACATGACGAGTCTGGTCGAAAAGAGTATGCAATATACTACCTAAGCAAAAAGTTTACCGACTGTGAACAACGTTATTCACTGCTCGAGAAAACTTGTTGTGCTTTAGCGTGGCTGCTCGCCGACTAAGGCAGTATATGTTGACCCACACTACTTTATTGATATCAAAGATGGACCCAGTTAAGTACATTTTTGAGAAGCCAGCACTTACCGGACGGGTTGCAAGATGGCAAATGATCCTCACAGAGTATGATATTCAGTACACATCTCAGAAAGCCATCAAGGGAAGTGTATTGTCTGATTATCTTGCTGAGCAACCCATTGATGATTACCAGCCTATGAGATTTGACTCCCCTGATGAAGACATCATGTTCATTAAAGCAAAAGATCATGAAGAGCCTGTTCACACTGAAGGGCCTGACCCAGAAGAAGAATGGACTATGATGTTTGACAGGGCTGTTAATATGAATGGTCGTGGTGTTGGTGCAGTACTCATTACACCTAAGGGAGTTCACATGCCTTTCTCGGCAAAACTCACCTTCAACTGCACTAACAACGAAGCTGAATACGAAGCCTGTATTATGGGTCTTCAGGAAGCCATTGACCTCAGGATCAAGACTTTGACTGTATTCGGAGATTCAGCTCTGGTAATTAATCAAACCAACGGCAAATGGTACACCCACCAAGATCATCTGATACCTTACCGGGATTATACAAGAAGGTTATTAACTTTCTTCACAACGGTCAAGCTTGAGTATATCCCTCGAGACGAAAATCAGTTTGCAGATGCTCTAGCTACCATTTCATCCATGATCAAAATTCAAGCTGCCAACTTTGTGCCTCGAATCTCAGTATCCAGACTTGATAGACCAACATATGTGTTCTCAGCAGATGTTGTTAAAGATGATAAGCCTTGGTTCCATGACATTAAGTGCTTCTTAGAGGATCAAACATACCCACCTGGGGCATCTTCCAATGATAAGAAGACATTAAGAAGGCTAGCTGGTAGTTTCTTCCTGAATACTGATGGTTCCCTGTACAAGAGAAACGTTGATATGGTACTTCTCCGGTGCATTGATAGGACAGAAGCAGGCTTGTTAATGCACGAAGTGCACGAAGGATCCTTTGGTACCCATGTAGGAGGACATGCCATGGCCAAGAAGTTGCTAAGATCAGGTTATTACTGGATCACAATGGATGCCGACTGTTGTGCCTATGCCAGAAAATGCCATAAATGCCAGATTTATGCGGATAAGGTGCATGTGCCTCCAAATCCTCTGAATGTGATGTCTTCACCCTGGCCCTTTGCTATGTGGGGCATTGACATGATTGACAAGATTGAACCGACTGCTTCAAACGACCACAGATTCATCCTGGTTGCTATCGACTATTTTACCAAGTGGGTTGAAGCAGCTTCCTATGCAAATGTTACAAGGCAAGTGGTAGCCCGATTTCTGAAGAGAGACATCATCTGCCGATATGGAGTGCCCGAGCGAATCATTACGGACAATGGTTCCAACTTGAACAACAAAATGATGGCAGAGCTATGCCGGGACTTCAAGATCCAACACCACAATTCTTCTCCTTACAGGCCAAAGATGAATGGCGCTGTTGAGGCAGCTAATAAGAATATCAAGAAGATTGTGCAAAAGATGGTAGTCACTTATAGGGACTGGCATGAAATGCTACCATTTGCCTTGCATGGGTACCGTACGTCAATCAGAACATCCACTGGGGCAACACCGTATCAGCTTGTTTACGGTATGGAGGCAGTCCTACCTGTTGAAGTTGAATTACCCTCCCTGCGGGTATTAATGGATGTTAAACTGAATGAAGCAGAGTGGGTCCGATCCCGATACGAACAACTGAGTGTGATCGAAGAGAAGAGATTGGCTGCAATCTGTCATGTGCAGTTGTATCAGAAAAGAATGAAGAAAGCCTTCGATCAGAAAGTCAGGCTCCGAGAGTACCAGGTAGGAGATCTTGTGCTGAAAAGACTCCTCCCTCCTCATACAGACCACAGGGGCAAGTGGACCCCAAATTATGAAGGGCCATTCGTAGTAAATAAAGTTTTCTCTGGTGGAGCACTGATGCTCAGCACTATGGATGGTGAAGACTTCCCGTCCCCTATGAATTCAGATGCAGTTAAAAAATACTTCGCATAAAAAGACCCGCTGGACATAAAAACAGAATGTAAGTCCAGGCAAAAATAGGGCATCCCGGCGAGTCAAAAACAGAATAAAAGACTCGGGCAAAAATAAGGGAAATAAATAAAAAGGTGTACACCCGCTGAGTTGAAAAGCCGCATTGGACAACTCAGGCAAAAATGGGTATCCCGATGGATTGAAAACCCGAAAGGGCGATTCATGCAAAATAAGGGAATAAGCGAACAACTGCATTCTGAATTCGTCTGTATCACTTACAGCATGGTAAGCTCCGAAAGGTTCAAGCTTCATTCAGAATCAACCTTCTTCAGGAAGCAGGACGAGAAGAATGTCAAATGTCATACAAGTCATAGCAAAGGGAAGCTCCTTGAAACGTCGTCAACATTGCCAACATCTTTTGTTTCTCAATTTGTAACAATCTCCTCATTTTAGGGGATTTGTTTGTATCTTGCCAATTCAGGGCACGCAAATTAATAAAATCAGATTTTCAGTCATGTTTTGTCTCGTACATTTTCATTTTCATTTGCGAAAAATGTCCGATGTCTTTAAGATACTGATTGCATAAATACAAATGCTTCTCTTCTAAAGAATACGTGCTTGCAGGAAATATACTTTCTCCCGGGAGTGACTAAACTCCTATGATGGAATCCGGTAAGGGATACCTCGGGATTACTTGTACGTTTCTTTGTCTTTTCAGGATTGCAGGTATTCAAAGCACAACATGGGGCATGAAAGCTTCACCCCAGCAAGCTAGAAAATCATTATCTACTCAGTCTTAGCACCGGAGGTGCTTTCTCCCCAACTGAGTTGCCATTTATTATTCCTCCTCAGCCAAGTACAAAAGCCAGGGAACCATCTCCCCACGGAATGTCAACCTCTATCCAGAAGAGCAACGCCTGAAGATCTCACAATAGAGTGGAGAAAGCTTCTACAAACCCCAGCTGGGTCCTTCATTACCAAGATAGGTCTATCAGTGGCTTGCTTCCCCAAGCAGAGTCATATATGCTGGATCTACCAATGATCTCACCCCCCCAGCTGGGATGTCCACTTCAAACAGATCGGCCAGAGATCTTCGCAGCAACGAGATCCAAATCCCGGATCGGTATCTTTTGTATAATCATAGCATTCGCATCATTATTTTCCCCGCAGAGCGTAGCATTCCGTCTAATACGGAGCATTACGGCAAAAAATCAAACATATTGCATAGTCATAAGCCATGTGTCGAATCAAACACTTGTAAATATTGACAATCCATCAACAATATACAGAAGCTCCCCGGATTCCCCGGCAGAGAGCTAGGGCACCTTCCGTAAAGATACAGATACACCTTGACACCCGTCCGTGTCATATCCCCAGAAGAAAGCCAAAGCGTCCCCTTTGCACTCACAGATACATATATATATACAACTTCCCTGACACCTGTCCGTGTTGCATTCCCCAGCATTAGTTACCTAAACACCTTGTGAATCATATATTTTGTTTATAATACACTTTCTCTGACACTCGTCCGTGTCACACTCTCCCCAGCAAGTTAAACACTCGTCTGTGTCTCACTCATACTTGTTACTCATATTTTTCACTCATACAGATACTCGTCCGTATCTTGTATACACCACTTGTATCCCCTCAAATTCGACACTCGTCTGTGTTCTTTGTTAACCAGTTGATGCTCGTCCGTATCATCATCTCTGAACATGTGTCAGTGTTTGTTTCTACCTGATACCCGTCCGTATCATAGTCTTAAGGATGCTCGTCCGCATATTTAATCTATACACCGTGTCAAACACTTAGGTCTTCTTGAAGTTAGACACTCGTCTGTGTCTATTGTTCCCCAGAAGAGTCCCCTCAGATTCGACACTCGTCTGTGTTCTTTGTTAACCAGTTGATACTCGTCCGTATCATCATCTCTGAACATGTGTCAGTGTTTGTTTCTACCTGATACTCGTCCATGTCATAGTCTTAAGGATGCTCGTTTGCATCTTTAATCTATACACAGTGCCCGAACAATTATACCTCTCATTTCTTGGATATAGACACTCGTCCGTGTTTACTTTTCCCCAGCAAAATCCCCAACGAAACTTGTTAAATTATTACCTTTCTATCTGACATTCGTCCTATGTCACGATACCTTTTTGGCAGCCGTACCCTGCCAGGTGATCGTCCTTCACCTCTTTGAAGATCGTCCTTCATCAACCCCCAGTGGAGTCTCTATATATTAGAACCCCTTCTTATCCGACATTCGTCCTATGTCGTGATATTTTCAGCAGCCGTCCCCTGCTAGGTGATCGTCCTTCACCTCTTGATGATCGTCCTTCATCATGCTTATCCGATGGCCGTCCCCATCGTTGATCTTGTTATCTGGCATTCGTCTTATGTCATGATAAACCCTGAGAGCAGCCATACCCTGCTAGGTGATCGTCCTTCACCTCTTGATGATCCTCCTTCATCATTTTATCTGATGGTCGTCCCCATCGTCGACCTTTTCATCCGACATTCGTCCTATGTCGTGATACTTTTGGCAACCGTACCCTGCCCGGTGATCGTACTTCACCTTAGATGACCGTCCCTCATCTTATTCCCAACAGAGCAGCCGTCCCCTGCTAAGTGATCGTCCTTCACCTTTGATGACTGCGCCCCATCGTTTTATTTCATTTACCTCTAATCCCCAGAGAGTCTTATAGCTTTATTTTGATGGCCGTCCCCATCATAATCTCTCATATCCCCAGCTTATCGGCCGCCCCCGTCACTGCTTTATTTCCCGCATCTTCCCCAGCATGTCGGTCGTCCCCATCTTTGCTCCATCCCCA
This sequence comes from Lathyrus aphaca, assembly GCA_963966055.1. Taxonomy (NCBI): domain Eukaryota; kingdom Viridiplantae; phylum Streptophyta; class Magnoliopsida; order Fabales; family Fabaceae; genus Lathyrus; species Lathyrus aphaca. The sequence continues at coordinate 303,118,467 of OZ014523.1, read as the reverse complement.
GCAGTCGTCCTCTGCTCGGCGGTCGTCCTCCGTCGCCCGCACTTTATAATCATACCTAATTTTCCTTTTACAATCTATATCCCTTTTCTTCTTCATTCTGTGAGAGCAAAATTTGGACTGTCTTTGGTATTCAACCACAAGTTATCTTGTTTTCCTGTTAAGCCAGGCGCTCACATCCTACACAGCCAACTCATGTTTGAATAGGGGCAGCTGTAAACACCCCAAATTTGCCCTCACTCATTCACACCATGGCTTGTGATCTCTTCATATGTATAAGTTCAATCATAGCATCTCATATTGTATTTTTGCTTCACTGCATTGTTTCTAAGTCATCTGCATCTAGGGTTTGTGATCTGAGCCATCCCTGAGCCATTTAAGCCACTCCTAAGGTCTTAAATCACTTCAAAGGGGTCCATGTATGTTCAATCATCATATTATATCCTCACAAGGTCAAGGGAGTCAAAGAATCACAAGAACTGAGAAAGGCATGGAAGTAGAGTCAGGTTTAACTGCACAGATGACCTAGAATTAGGGTTTTGGTTTCAGAGGCCATAACTCCAAATTTTTTGGTCATTATTGTTTCTATGGGTCTCTATATGTTATAAGGATCATGCATATCAATTTTCATGAAGAAATTCCATGGGGAAGGCATCTGATCAAGAGTTGACTTCTTGGGCAAGTCAGTGTAAAATCAGGGCATCTGAGGCCCCCAATGACCCAACCAAGGGGTGTTCTTCATCATTTTGAATGTGTATGATCTTTATTTGATCATGGAAGATTTTGGAAGTTTACAAAATTGAATAATTTCAAGCCATTTGCAAAGTTGCCTTTTTGGGAAAATGACTTGTAATGGAAACTTGCCATTTTGGGAAAGTTTTTCAACCCTTGCTTTTTGATTCAAAAATGCTTCAAATGAGAAAACTTTGGTCATGAAAGTTGTAGAATGCATCATTCCCTTTTCAAAAAGTACAAGAACTCATTCTAATTCATTTTGGATCAAAAGTTATGGCCTTGCAAAGTTGGATAAAATCATTGAAATTTCACTTTTGCACAAAATGGAAAACTTGCATTTTCTCATGACAAGCCTTTATGTGACCTCAATGTGACCTCTAATTATCATACCATTGCAATACATGATTTAGAAATCAGTCTGGCCCAAAGAATTTCCCATTTCTATGCCTTGTTTTTCAAGTAACCATAAGCCATTCTTCATGAAAGTGCAAAGAGGGATTTCTTGCAAATTGATTCTCAAAGGGTTTGTTTGACCTCTAGCTGGTTTCAAAACTTTGCCATGACCTAATAAAGCATGCCACACCAAAAGTTCAGCAAGATTTCTCACATATGCATAGCCAAAAACCATAAAATGTGACAAGTTGTCAAGTTGCAAGAACACTTCCAACTCATGATCCAAATGCTGCAGTCATTCATGAATCATCCAAGGGCCATCCTTGACTCAAGCTGATGCAGTATAGGCCAAGAAACCATCTCTGCCACAGACCATGCTGCAAGTACACCATTTTTGACTTTTTGGCCAATCATCCCATACCAATCCCACAGTGCACACCTGCTCTCCAGATTTGTTGGGATAGCTTATGGATCACCTAAGGATCATAAAACACAAGGAGGAGAGGCTCAGAACACACACAATCCAACATACACAAAAAACTGTCAAAACCTTTCCCTCTTCGAAACACCCAACACAGCCATCAAACTTCAAAAATTCCTTCAACAATCAACCAAAAATCATCCATAGAACAGATCCCACCCCTCACAATGATCTGAAACACAACACACAAGAACTACATTTCCTGTTACACCAGAACTGAACCACAAAAACTAGCCACTTTCAGCCTCATTCAAGTGTTCCATTAGCCTCAGGGGGTTCAAGGGAGATCATTTGCACAAAAGGGAGGCTCTGAAAGCTCACTTTCGAAGGTCTCCAGCTCAGGTACAACCTAAGAACTTTTTTCCAGAACTTCATTTTCTTGTTACAAAATGAATCTACATGTTGCATTGATCATCTAGATGTATTTAGAATTGAAAATAAGCAAGAGATGACCATTTCATGTTGTTCTGAAAGTTTGCTCGTGTTTCGTATCTTCCTTCGATTCAGGCTTGTGAATGAAAATAAATGAATTTTGTGTGAGGGGTTAGGTTTAGATTGAGGAGAGGATCATTTTGGTGGACGAAATTTCATGTTTAGTGACCTGTAGAAGAATCTAAGGTCTGTGCTCGCCGGAGAAGATGATCGGAACCACTGTTCCGGTCACCTGAAACTCATTAACCCTAATTGTGTCATTAATGCAACTTTGAATTCTGGCCTTTGGATGCGTTTACCCGCGCGTGTATGGATGGCCAGGATCTCATCATTAAGCCCTAATTCTCAATTAATTAAATAAATCCAGTTTAATTAATTATAAAACCAGATTTAGCCAGGTTTGAACTTGGGCCATTGGATGTGGCGCCAAGTCAACCTTTCCCAGCCCAGAATCAATCTGGTCCCTTCATTGTGCATACTTCTCTTTATTTTAATTTTATTTTCATTTTTATTTCATTTATTTGTACGAATTTTTAAAAATAGCAAAAATCATTTAAAAATTATGAAATTGTTTATCAAAGATTTCATTAATTTTTAGAACACAAAAATATTTTTATTTTTATTTTTTGCATTAAAATTTATTTTTAAATCATTTAAATGTTTATTTTTAATTAATTAATGAGAATTAATTAATTAAAAATACATTTAGGTATTTAAAAATCACCAAAAAATTCACATAGCATTTAAAAACATTTAGAAACATTGTCCAACTCTCAAACCAAATTTCTTTTTGTTCTTGATGCCTTTTGATCATTTTCATTGGATTTAATTTCCTTTCAAGGCAATATTTTGTTTCAAACTTCAAAAATTCATTTCTGCCTAACAATTGAGAGTTGGGTGATGATTCTTTTGGCATTGCATCTTGTATAGCATGTAGTTTGTAGGATAAAATTGGCTTGAATTGATCTTGCATTTTCAATTTGTTTAGGAATTTTCTTGACAAAGTACCCCAAAACCCTAGCAATCTTAGGAAATTCATAACTTCCACTAGATTAAGAGTTGGATCCCCTCCTTTGGGCAGTGAGTTTGTATAGGTTTAGGGTATCTTTGATTGCATCTTCAAATTTTTATCATGTCATTTGCTTCTGGTTTTGGATTTTTGCTTTGTGTGATGCATGTAACCCTAATTTATGTCTTCCTTTGCATCCATCTTCCATGACATTTTGTGCATCAACATGATTCATAATACATCTTAGAACATATTAGAATCATGTTTGATCATTGCATCTTTCATTTGTCATGTTGTATGCCATTTGCATTTCATAACTTTTCATGAACATTCATGGCTCAATGCATGTTTCATTTGCATCCTTATGCTTGTTTGATCATTCCCATGCCTTGTTTCATGTTTGTATCATCTCTTAGCATCATTCACTTCATGATCTTGCTCCTGGTTTTGGTTTGCATCATCACATTTCATCTCATTTGCATTGCATTCCCTCTCTCATGCTAACATTTCAGGTGGTAAGTTGTTTGAGAAGTGAATTTGCCTTCACTTCTCATGGTTTCTTTTCACCTCTTTCATACTTCCCTTGCTGCATTTTGTATGTGTGTTGGATTGAGCTTGCTCATTCTTGTTCATCTTACTTTCTTTCTTCAAGCAACTTGTCTTCTTAAGTGAAGCAAGTTGTTTGCTTCTCTCTGCTCCTTCCTCCTTTCATCTGCTTTTCTCCTTGGTGGTTCCTTGAAGATCTTTCTCCCTTGAGCATCATAAACCCTAGGACCTCCAAGCATGATAATAATTAGGTTTTTGATTAGTCCCCCATTTAGCTTTTACCTTTGTGTCATCTTTGAGTCTTCTCCTCTCATCTCATAATCAAGGACTAAACCCTAAAGGCTTTAAGGCTTTGTGACTAAGCTTATGTCTGCATCCTTCTATTAGGATGGAGTGTATAACTTTAATCCTAAGTGTTAAACCCTTAATGTGTTTAAATCCTTTAATCAATCCATCTAATAATCACTAAGACATCAAACTTGTAACTTGTGCCTTGCATTAGGGTTCTAATTCTTCCTTAATTGGTTAAGAAGGACTAACCCTAGTGTTAATGGACAAGTCCCCCTCAAGTTGTCTTACAAACCATAAAAATCATTTCTTCATATTACCATTAACTAAAATCCACTTAATAAAGGCTTTGTTTTGTCATGAGGTTAATCCCTAATCATGGATTAAGTTGAGGAGTCTTTCTCAGCTTAAATGTTCTCATCTATTATCCTTCTATTAGGATGGTGTAATGAGTCCATTAAATCCTTGATTATGGCTTTCACTCATTACTTAACACTAAACAAAAACAACAAAAAAACATCTAAATAATCACAAGTAGGTTAATGATCTTAATCCTATATCATGGTGACTAAGTGTGAGATGCTGACTTCACACTTAAGGTATTCTCATCACCCCTAATCAGAGGGGGGATGTGATGAGTTTACTAACCCATTGGTTTAGGCTTAAGCTCATTAATTTATGACAAACTTCAAAAAGCAATAAAAAACTGAAAACACAAAAACAAACAATAATCGTCTCCTCCGAGATTCTTTTCTCATCAACTTCACTCACAAACGAGAACTTGCTTCTTCCGTCTAGTGCAAGACAGTTTGCACCTGAGCCAGACAGGTCATACATTTGAGCATAGGCAAGTAAGCAGTTCATCAGTCATTTATCTTTCAGTCTCTTTGGGTCGAACTACGGTGTTCGGACTTCCTCATTGCACGAGAGGATACGTAGGCATAACTTAACAGTTATCGAACAAAAGTCTCTGTATATTCCCCCTCCTTCCTGTACCATTCTTCAAGCCTCATAGTCTTGAGCATTTCACTTCTGTTCTTACACTGACATTTCACTTATATACACTACACTTCTTTTACACTGACACTTGCATTCTTTTCCAGCTTTGATACACAAATTTCACTAACACTACCCCTTTAAAACACAAATCTTTTAAGCGTGGATCCCGTCGAGTACGGCGGACAATCTGGGTGCTAATACCTTCCCAGGTTGTAACCAACCCCCTTTCTCAGTCTCTCTGGTTCGCAACCGTCTTATCCACATCTTTCTTAGGTTTATGCAGCATTACCTTTCCTTCGGGATAAAAATGCCTAGCTGGCGACTCTTCTCTTTTCTGTTGAGTTCACCCTTGTGTGTTCTCATCCCTCTTTCGCCGACCGTTCGCGTCTGTACCCCTTCTGACCTTGGGTGTCATTTGGCGGGAGCGACACAGAGAAGCCACCAATGGAAGAAGCAGATGAAAGGAGGAGAAGCAGAAGAAACAAGTTAACCTACTTCATTGAATAAGATAAGTTACTTGAAGAAAGAAAGTGAAGGATGAACATGAATGAGCAAGCTCACTCTAAAGCAAAGATAAAATGCAGCAAGGATGCATAAAAGAGATGAGAAAAGAAATGAGAAGTGAAGGCAAATTCACCTCTCAAAGTACTTACCACCTGCAATGGTTAGCATAAAGAAAGGAATGAAATGAAAATGACATGTATGCAAAGGATGCAAACCAAAACCAGAAGCCTAAACATGATGTAAATGATGCTATGACATGATACAAAGATATGTCAAGTGCAATCGATGATCATACAAGGGATGGGAATGCAAATGAAGCATGTAGGAAGCATGAAAGCACATGAAAGTTTATGAAATGAAATGAATGCAAATCATGGCAAATGGATGAAGAAATGATCAAGCATGATTATAATGTGTCCTATGATGTATTAAAATTCATATGAATGCAAGAAATGTCATGGAAAGTTCTTGAATGAATGCATATGCAAGATGTATGTGAATGAACATCAGAAATTAGTGTTTTAATGCAACATGAGATGCAAAAGTCAAAAACAGAAGCAAAGCACAAGATAAAAAATTGCAAATGAACTAAAATGAACCCTAAACCCATATGATATCACACCCCAAAGGGGGAGGTCTAACTCTTAACCTAAAGCACGTTGTGATTTTTCTAAGTTATCTAGGGTTTTAAGGTACCTAAAGGGGAAAAATGAAAATCAAATAAAAAATGCAAGATAAATTGGTGACAAAAATATGCTAGACACTACATGCTATATGAAGATCAATGCAAAAAGAATCAATGTCATACCATTCATGGTTAGGAAGAAAAGAATTCTTGAAGTTAGGGTTCAAAAATAGGATTTTATGAACCCTAAATTCAAAGAAAAATGTCAAAGAGTGTTCAAAACCAAAAATAAATTTGTATGAATGGTTTGACAATGTTTCTAAATGTCCTAAGATGCAATGTGAAGTTTTTTGGAATTTTTAGAAACCTAAATGATATTTTAATTAATTAATTTCCATTAATTAATTAAAATAAACATTTAAATATTTTTAAAATGATTTTTTAATGCAAAAAATAAAAATGTTTTCTGGTTGAGAAAAAAAATTTGAAATGAAAATGCAAAAGGAAAATATTTTTAGGATTTTCTAACTATTTTAAATAAATGATGTAAATTAAATGAGAAAAAAGAAAATAAAAATAAAATAAAACAGAATTAGGATGATCTAATGGTCTGGATTCAAAGCTGGGGGATCTGTGTTGACTACGCGCCACATCTAAAGGCTGAGATTCAAATTCAGTTAATCTTAATTAATTAATAAATTAATCCTAAATTAAGCTAAATGAACTAATCTGGACCCTCCATCACACGCGGGAAACAAACATCCAACGGCCTACGTTTAAACTTTTCCCTAACCCTAATTAAACACTTAATAACTTTCAGGTGGCCGGAAAAGACCTCCGGTCATCTTCTCCGGCCAGCTCCTCCCTGAGCAATCCCAAAACTTCACCCCTAGGTCATTTCTGGAGCTCTAAAGCTCCAGATCAACTCCTCTCACCTTCCTAAACATGAATCCAAAATCAAAACAAATTTATCATGGCTCATAAACAAGATTCGAAGGAAAACTCAAAAACTGGAAAAGTTTCAGAAGCTCAGTAAATGCTCAATACACAACCATTTTCAAAACTAAAAGTATCAACATGATCAGCACATCATAATGAACATTCTAAGAACTTAAAATAACATTTCTGGAAAAAAGTTTGAAGAGGTTACCTGAGCTTGGGCTTCCTCAGTTTGGAGCTTTCTGGTCACCTCTCTTGTGCAAACTCACTCTAATGATCCTTCTGAAGAAGCTTTGAGGCTTGGAAGAAGTTTGTTTTGGCTTGTTTATGTGATTGCACTTCAACTGGCCAAGAATCGTGTTTCAGGTTAAGGGTGCTTTGAGGCTGGTTTGATGGTTGCTTTGTGTTCTATAAATGATTTTGAGATGAATGGTGAAATTTGTTTTGAGTTTTAGTGGCTGAGTAATGAGTTTCGAAAGTTTTTGCAAGAGGGATGATTTTTGTGTATGCTGAGTTCTTGGAGCTCTTGGCTTGTGTGTATTATAAAAAATGAATCCTTGAAGCATGCTTGTAGAGTCTGGATAGGCCATAAAGTGGGTGGTGGACTGTGGTGATTGGTATGGATGTTTTTGCACAAAGTCAATAAAGTTTGTACTTGAGGTATGGGTTCTTGTGCAACTGGATTTTTGGCTTGTCTTTGTGCAGCTGAGATCAAGGAGGTCCATAGAATTGGAATTGAGGCAATTCAGTAAGTGGATGAAAGGTTATGTGCCCTTTTGCAATTTTGATAAAGTTTGGCCCTTTTGAGATTTCTTCATGTGCAAGGCATGAAAACTTGAAATTCTTGGGCCAATTCTGAGTTTTAGGCAATGTGCTATGATGTTATGATGCTTAGAAGTGTGTTTGAAGTCACAAAATGGCTTGGCAAGAGGTTTTGCATAAATCCCTCTTTGGTGCATTCTTGAAAATTATGTGATTTTTGCCAACTTTGACAAGCCATAACTTGAGTTCCATAATGAATTAGAACTTGTTGTTGTACTTTTTGGAAAGGGAATGATCCAATCTACAACTTTCATGACCAACAATTTTTCATTTGAAGCATTTTTGGTTGAGAAAGAGGAGGTTGAAAAACTTTCCCAAAATGGAAAGTTTACATTACAAGTCATTTCCATTTTTGGCAACTTTTGGTTTAGCTCACTTTTCTTAAATTTTGTGAACATCCAAGCACTTAAATGATCAAATAAAGATCATATAACTTCAATTTGATGAAAAATCCATTTTGGTTCCATTGTTGGGGGCCTCAGATGCCCTGATTTTGCTCTGACTTGCTCAAGAAGTTACCCAGTGAACAGATGACTTCCACAATGAATTTCTTCATCAAATTTGATACACATGATACTTATAACATATTGAGACCATTAGAAACAAGAATGACCAAAAAATTGGAGTTATGGCCTCTGAAACCAAAACCCTAATTTCAGGTCATCTGTGTAGTGAAACCCTAGCTCTGCTTCCATGCTTTGCCAGTTCTTGTGATTTCTTGACTTCCTTGATCTTGGAGGGGTATAAAATGATGACTGAACATACATGGATCCTCTTGAAATGGTTAGAGACCTTTGGAGTGGCTCAAATGGATCCTTGGATTGCTCAAATCACAAACCCTAGATGCAGATGAACTTGAACTAATGCAGATGAAACAAAAATGCAATATGAGATGGTATGCAAACATGAAAGATCACAAGACATGGTGTGAACTTAGTGAGGGAAAATTTGGGGTGTTTACTGCTGCCCCTATTCAAGCATGAGTTAGCTGTGCAGGGTGTAAGCGCCTGGCTTAACAGACAAACAAGATAACTTGTGGTTGAATACCAAAGACAGTCCAAAATTTGCACTCACTAGGGAGAGGAAGAAAAGGGATATAAATTGTAAAAGAAAGTATAATATGATTATCAAAGTGCGGGTGATGGAGGACGACCATCGAGCAGAGGACGACTGCGGGGGATAAAGCAATGACGGGGACGGCCGACACGCTGGGGAAATAAAACGGTAAATAAAGCAATGACGGGGACGGCCGACAAGCTGGGGAAATAAAGAAATTATGATGGGGACGACCATCAAGTAAAGTAATAAGGTTCTCTGGGGATTAAAGTAAACAATGATGGGGACGACCATCAGGTTTGCAAAGTAAAGATAAACAACGATGGGGACGGCCATCGGTTCAAAGAATAAATGAAATATTGATGAGGGACGGTCATCAAAAGGTGAAGGACGATCACCTAGCAGGGGACGGCTGCTCTTTATCACGACATAGGACGAATGTCGGATAGAAACGGTCTATGATGGGGACGGCCATCGGATAAGCATGATGAAGGACGATCATCAAGAGGTGAAGGACGATTACCTAGCAGGGTATGGCTGCTCTGTTGGGGATAAGGATGGGGGACGGTCATCCAAGGTGAAGGACGATCACCTGGCAGGGGACGGATGCTGAACGATATCACGACATAGGACGAATGTCGGATAGAAAAGGGTTCCAGTTATGGAGACTCCGCTGGGGAAAGGATGAGGGACGGTCATCCATAGGTGAAGGACGATCACCTGGCAGGGGACGACTGCCGAAAGATATCACGACATAGGACGAATGTCGGATAGAAGAAAAGTTACTGGGGAATGGTAAACACGGACGAGTGCTTACGCTCAAGAAATAAAAGGTATCAGTGTTTGACGTTGTATATAGATTAAAGATGCGGACGAGCATCCTTAAGACCATGATACGGACGCGTATCGGTAGAAACAAACGCTGACGCTTGTTCAGAGATGATGGTACGGATGAGTACAACCTGGTTAACAAAGAACATGGATGAGTATCGAATCTGTGGGGAACAAGTGTGTATACCAGATACAGATGAATATCCGTATAAGTATGGATGAGTATGGTGAAGTATAAGCAAGACACAGATAAGTGTTCAACTTGCTGGGGAAGAGTATGACACGGACGGGTGTCAGAAGAGAAGGTGTATAAGTTATGAACTTATGAGTGTAAAAGGTAATCTGGTGACCTGTGGGGATAGGATGACACGGACAAATGTCGATGAGGGTGTATTATAAACAAGTGTTTGACAACCATGCTGGGGAGTTGTGACACGGACGAGTGTCAAGAGAGTGTATATAGGTATTTGTAATTACAGAGGCTTTTTATGGCTTATCTGCGGGGGAATGATATGACACGGACGAGTGCCAAAAAGGGTATATAAACATGTATTTGTGTTAGAGAGTGCAAAGGGGACGCTTTGGCTTTCTGTTGGGTAAATATGAGATGACACAGACGGGTGTCGAGAAGAACGCGCTATGGGCAAGTATCTGCTGGTAGAAAGTATTCTGGAGACTTTACTAGGGAATGATGACACAGACGAGTGTCGAAAGGAGCATGTATCTGTATTTGGGAGTGCAAAGGGGACGCTTTGGCTTTTATGTGCAAGGGATGTATTTTGTATATTGCTGATGAGGTGATGTTGGTATTTACAGGTGACTGGTTCGAACCTGACTTGTGATCATGCAATATGTTTGATTTTTTCCGTAATGCTCCGTATTAGACGGAATGCTACGCTATGAGGGGAAATATGATGTAAATGCTATGATTATGCAAAAGGAACCGATCCGGGATTCGGATCCCACTGAAAACAAGATCTCTGGCTGATCTAGTTGAAGTGACATCCTAGCTGGGGATAAGATCATTGGTAGATCTGCTAAAATATATGGTTCTGCTTGGGGGACTAGATGATTGATGGATCTATGCAATAGGGAGATAACCCAGCTGGGGATGAAGAAGCTTCTGGTACTTTGTTGTGTGAGAATTCAGGCATTGCTCTTCTGGGAGAAGCTGGAACTCTGTGGGGAGGTAGTTCCATTGTCTTTGGGAGACCTGGCACTCTGGGGGAGAAGATTCCTCTATCTTTTCCGAGGATGAGAGATTTGGTACTCTGTTGGGGGGAGGAGAGATCACTGAACGATCTTCCTAGAGGACTCTGTGGGGATCCTGGCTAGGGATGAGAAGGCTTTGGCAATTCCGCTGGGAAAAGTATTCTAGATACTGCTTGGAGAAGATGTGTCGGGGAAGTGATGCATGGCATGCCCCATGTTGTGTACTGAATACCTGCAATCCTGTTAAGACAAAGAAATGTACGAGTATCCCGAGGTATCCCCTACCGGATTCCGTCATAGGAGTTAGATATTCCTGAGAGAAAATACATTCCCTGTAAGCATTTATTAAAGAGGCACATCTGTTTTATGCAAATATTATATCATGGATACTGGACATTTTGCAAACGAAACAAAAATGTAGAATCTCGAAGTGTGACTGAAAATCTGATTTTATTAATCTGGGTTCCCTGAATTGGCAAATACATCAAAGAAATAGATCTCCTGAAATGAGGAGATTGTTACAAATTGAGAAAAGTAAAGGTGCTGGCAATGTTGACGACGCTCCGGTGAGCTTCCTTTGCTATGACCCATATGACCTTGACGTTCTTCTTATCTTGCTTTCTGAAGAAGGCTGATTCTGACCGATGCTCTATCCTTTCGAAGCTTGCCATGTTGTAAGTGATACAGACAAATTCAGAATGCAGTTGTTCGCTTATTCCCTTGTTTTGCGTGGATCTCCCTTTCGGGTTTTCAATCCACCAGGATACCCATTTTTGCCTGAGCTGTCCAATGCGGCTTTTCAACTCAGCGGGTGTACGTGTTTTTCAATTTTCCCTTATTATTGCCCGAGTCTTTTATTCTGTTTTTGACTCGCCGGGATGCCCTATTTTTTCCTGGACTTACATTCTTTTTTTTATGTCCAGCGGGTCATTTTATGCGAAGTATTTTTTAACTGCATCTGAATTCACAGGAGATAAGAAATCTTCATCATCCATAGTTGTGAGCATCAGTGTTCCACCAGAGAAAACCTTCTTTACTATGAATGGACCATCGTACTTTGGAGTCCAACTGCCCCTGTGGTCTGTATGAGGAGGAAGGAGTATTTTCAGCACAAGATCTCCTACTTGGTATTCCCGAAGCCTGACTTTCTAATCGAAGGTTTTCTTCATTCTTTTCTGATATAACTGCCCATGACAGATAGCCGATAGCCTCTTCTCTTTGATCAGATTTAGTTGATTGTACCGAGAACGGACCCATTCTGCTTCATTCAGCTTGACATCCATCAGTACCCGTAAGGAGGGTAATTCAACTTCAACAGGTAGGACTGCCTCCATACCATATACAAGCTGATACGGTGTTGCCCCAGTAGATGTTATGATTGAGGTTCGGTACCCATGCAAGGAAAATGGTAGCATCTCATGCCAATCTTTGTAAGTGACCACCATATTCTGCATAATCTTCTTGATGTTCTTGTTAGCTAACTCAACAACGCCATTCATTTTTGGCCTGTAAGGAGAAGAATTGTTATGTTGAATTTTGAAGTCCCGACATAGTTCTGCCATCATCTTGTTGTTCAAATTGGAACCATTGTCAGTAATGATTTGCTCGGGTACTCCATATCGACAGATGATGTCTCTCTTTAGGAATCTGGCTACCACCTGTCTGGTGACGTTTGCATACAAAGCTGCTTCATCCCATTTGGTGAAGTAATCAATGGCTACCAGGATGAATCTGTGGCCATTTGAAGCAGTTGGTTCGATCTTTCCAATCATGTCAATGCCCCACATGGCAAAGGGCCAAGGTGAAGACATCACGTTCAAAGGATTCGGAGGTACATGCACTTTGTCTGCATAAATCTGGCATTTGTGGCACTTTCTGGCATAAGCACAACAGTCTGCATCCATTGTGATCCAGTAGTAACCTGATCTTAACAATTTCTTAGCCATTGCATGTCCTCCAGCATGGGTACCGAAAGATCCTTCATGCACCTCGTGCATCAGCAAGTCTGCTTCTTTCTTATCAACACATCTGAGAAGAACCATATCAAAGTTTCTCTTGTATAACGAACCCTCAGCATTCAGGAAGAAACTACTAGCCAGCCTTCTCAATCTCTTCTTATCATTGGATGATGCCCCAGGTGGGTATGTTTGATCCTCTAAGAAGCTTTTGATATCATGGAACCAAGGTCTGTCATCTTTTGCAACGTCCACAGAGAATACGTATGTTGGTCGGTCAAGTCTGGATACCGAAATCCGAGGCACATAATTGGCAGTCCGAACCTTGATCATGGAGGAAATGGTTGCTAAAGCATCTGCGAACCGATTTTCGTCTCGAGGGATATACTCAAGTTTGACTGTTGTGAAGAAAGTCAATAATCTCCTCGTATAGTCACGGTATGGAATCAGATGCTCTTGGTGAGTGTACCATTTGCCGTTAGTCTGATTGATTACCAGAGCTGAATCTCCGAATACAGTTAAAGTCTTGATCCTGAGGTCAATGGCTTCCTTAAGACCCATGATACAAGCTTCGTATTCAGCTTCATTGTTAGTGCATGCAAAGGTGAGTTTTGCCGAGAAAGGCATATGAACTCCTTTAGGTGTGATGAGCACTGCACCAACTCCATGTCCATTCATATTGACGGCCCCATCAAATATCATTGTCCATTCTTCTTCCGGGTCAGGCCCTTTAGTGTGATCAGGCTCTTCATGATCTTTTGCTTTCAAGAACATGATGTCTTCATCAGGGAAATCAAATCTCATTGGTTGGTAATCATCAATGGGTTGCTCAGCCAGATAGTCAGACAGTACACTACCTTTGATGGCCTTTTGGGATGTGTACTGAATGTCATACTCTGTCAGAATCATTTGCCATCTTGCAACCCTTCCGGTAAGTGTTGGCTTCTCAAATATGTACTTGACGGGGTCCATCTTTGAGATCAACAAGGTAGTGTGGGTCAACATATACTGCCTTAGTCGGCGAGCAGCCCAAGCTAAAGCACAACAAGTTTTCTCGAGCAGTGAATAACGTTGTTCACAGTCGGTAAACTTTTTGCTTAGGTAGTAAATTGCATACTCTTTTCGACCAGACTCGTCATGCTGGCCTAGCACACACCCCATTGATCCTTCTAATACTGTCAGGTACATTATTAGAGGTCTTCCTTCAACTGGTGGCATAAGAATTGGAGGTTCTTGTAAGTACTCCTTGATTTTGTCAAAATCCTTCTGGAAGTCTTCATTCCACCTGACTGTTTGTTCCTTTCTTAACAGCTTGAACAGGGGTTCACAGGTTGCAGTAAGATGAGATATGAACCTTGATATGTAGTTCAATCTGCCTAAGAACCCCCGAACTTCCTTTTCAGTCCTAGGTGCAGGCATCTCCTGAATGGCTTTGACTTTGTCAGGATCAACTTCAATTCCATTCTCACTTACAATGAACCCCAGCAGTTTACCGGATCACACCCCGAATGTGCATTTGTTGGGGTTTAGCTTCAACTGATATTTTCTCAGACGCTTGAACAACTTCAGCAGATTCACCAGATGGTCTTCTTCAGTGAGGGACTTGGCAATCATCTCATCCACATAGCATTCAATTTCTTTGTGGATCATGTCGTGGAATAACGTTACCATAGCCCGTTGGTAAGTGGCACTGACATTCTTCAGTCCAAAAGGCATTACCTTATAACAAAATGTGCCCCAAGGTGTGATGAAGGTAGTCTTCTCCATGTCTTCGGGAGACATTTTGATCTGATTATACCCTGAAAATCCATCCATGAAAGAGAATACCGAGAACTGAGTTGTGTTGTCGACCAATACATCAATGTGAGGTAAAAGGAAGTCATCCTTTGGGCTAGCTCTGTTCAGATCCCGGTAATCTACACACATCCTTACTTTTCCATCCTTCTTAGGCACTGGTACAATGTTAGAAACCCACGGCGGGTAGCTAGTCATGGCAAGGAAACCGGCGTCCCACTGTTTTTGTACCTCTTCTTTAGTTTTCATGGCCATATCCGGACGAGTACGGCGTAACTTCTGCTTTATTGGAGGACAATCTTCTTTTAAAGGCAGCTTGTTCATAACAATGTCGGTGTCCAACCCTGGCATATCTTGATAGGACCAAGCAAAGACGTCAACGTATTCCCGAAGCATATCAATAAGTTGTTCCTTCACTGAATCTTGCAGACTGGCCCCAATCTTTACTTCTTTCAAGTCTTCTTCGGTACCAAGATTAACTGTTTCAACCTCCTCCTGATGAGGAGTGATCACCTTCTCTTCTTGCCTCAACAACCTGGCTAACTCTTCAGGTAACTCATAGTCTTCTTCAACCCCTTCATCAGCTTGATTAATCGGATTGTTAAAGTCATACAAGGTCGTAGCAGTGTTGTTGTCGGTGCAATCTGAAGGATAATCTCTGCAAGGGTTGAGATTGGTTCATTTTAGTGATCAGTTTTAATCTTGCTTAGCAAAAATGAAGTTATTTATTTTGAAAAAATTTCCATTTTATTGTTTTGTACAAAAGTGAAAAATGAAAAGACAGTGAGCGAAAAAGAGACTCGTTTGCAAAAGATGTCCGAAATTCATTGATTAATCATTTGTACAAAATTACAATATGGCCCTATTACAAAATGAGTCCTGACGTCTCTGGGCAAGATGCAGGACTTGATGCATGCTAAAAAGACAGGAAATAATAATTACTCTGCAGGAGTAACCCTTATAATTTCTTGGGAAGACCAGTTAAGGACTTGGCTCCCCGGGATCCTTGGACGTATCCAGCTCTCCAGGTTACGGTCGCTTTCCGCCTCGTCTTCTAGATTGTTCACAGCATCTGGGGTGAGCATCCCCCCACTGACAAATTTGGGCCCCTTGGCAGCCTCTGATTGATCTTGTAGGATTGGTCTGTAACCCAACCCGAATCTATCTTCCTTCTTTTCCACTGGCAGCAGCTTGGCCCAGCCTTGAGCAGTACCTTCTTCAACAACCTTCCGGGCTTGTTGATAAGAGATGATTGAAGTATCCATCTTGTCTTCCTGAGATGCAACCAATACTCCAGTAGCCTCATTAACATTTAGGGCCTCAAACCCTTGGCTCATTGTCTCATGGATTTCACCATCCATCTTTATATACTTGTATGTAGCCAACTAGCTAACAAATATGTCTTCCTCACCACAGATGGTGATAATCTATCCTTCCCATTCATACTTCAGTTTCTGGTGAAGGGTCGACGTTACAGCGCCCGCGGCGTGAATCCAGGGTCGACCTAACAAACAGCTATAAGCAGGCTGTATGTCCATCACATAGAAAACAATCTTAAAGACTTGTGGACCAATTATCACCGGAAGCTCCACCTCCCCCAAAACAGATCTTTTAGAGCCATCAAAAGCCCGAACCAAAAGATTACTTGTCCGGAGAGCTATCCCATCATACTCTAGCTTGACAAGGGCTTTCTTGGGTAAGACATTGAGTGAGGACCCAGTGTCTACAAGCACATGAGACAAGACAACTCCTTTGCACTCCAGGGTTATATGCAAAGCTTTGTTGTGGAGACGTCCCTCTGAAGTTAAATCAGCATAAGTGAACCCTAGCCCATGGCTAGTATTGACATTTGAAACCACTGTTTCCAACTGATTCACAGTGATCTCTTATGGCACATAGGCAGCGTGCAAAACTTTGAGAAGTGCATCCTGATGGGCTTCGCAACACAACAGCAGTGATAGGATTGAGATCTTTGAAGGAGTCTGGTGGAGCTGGTCCACAACCTTGTAGTCACTTCTCTTAATAATTCTCATAAACTCATCCACATCTTGATCGAAGAATGACTTATGAGTTTCTTTGGGTGCAGATTCTTCTGGTATCACACTCTTCCCCTTGGCTCTGGTAGCAGCCTCTACCTCAGTGTTGGTTCTAGGGACTTGTGATGCAAAGAGACGTCCGCTTCGGGTGAAGCCTCTGCCTCCCCCAACATTGTCCACTTGGGGAGTGAGAACTGGAGAGTCAGGAAGGACTTTCTCTCTATTGCAGTATAGATCAGCACCATAATGCCATGGTATAGCACTATCTTTGTCATATGGGATCGGCCCGGGCACCGTGATAGTGACTAGGCTTACTGCAGCTGTTGTTGGGACTACAATGGTCTGTGGCTCGTAAAAGATTGTTACAGGACCTCTGGTGGATGTTGGTGAAGGTGAATTGAAGCTTTGTTGAGGTTGTTGTTGATTTTGTTGAAAGTTGTTGGAATTCGGGACCGTTGTCGGATTGTAATAAATTGTGACAGTGGAAACATCATTGTTGGTTGTTGAAGTTGTAGTAGCCGGTGCAAATGAATTGTTGTGTGTTGAAGTGACAGATGGAATGATTGCTGAAGTTGTAGCTGAATCAGTTGGAACAATGGTTGTTGCATTTGTAGAAGATTCACTTGTTGTTGACAAAAGGGTTGCTGGTGTTGTAGAAGCTGTGGTTGTAATTTGCAGGATGCCTTCTCTGATCAAATCATTGATGCCTTTCCTCAAACTGGCACACCCATTCTCAGAAAGTTTGCATGATTCGCAACAGGCCTCCCAACCTGGAAACACTTGGCACTTTAAAAGCTGGGCTTTAACCTTAGCCAGAGGAGTTTGAATACATGACATGTCTTCTATTAAACTCATGGGTGATCCATCCTCTACAGCATTAATCCTTGGGCCACTGTGGCTTGGCATAGGATTCTTCATTACATTGGGAGGAGGTGCAAAGTTCAGGGCTTTTGAATCTACCAGATCCTGAACCTTCATATGCAGGGCTCTACATTTTTCCGTAGAGTGACTAGGTGCGTTGGAATGAAAAGCACACCTAGCATTGGCAACATAGTTTCTAGGAAGGTTTTGAGGATCAGGTGGAGCCAATGTCCTTAACTCAACCAGATTGAGCTTTAGGAGTTCTGGGATCAGTGTAGCATATGGCATAGGAATGGGGTCAATCACCCGGTTGACCTGAGATGGCCGCTGTTGGAATGGGCGTTGTTGTTGATTGTTGTTGTTATTGTTGTATGATCTCTGTTGCGGAAATTGTTGTTGTTGCGGAAAGTGTTGTGGTTGTTGAACATACTGAGGAGGTGGAGTAGGGATAGTAACAACAACAACTGTTCTGGGCAAGTATTTGGGTCTCCCTCTTCCCATGTGCACAAAATTTGTCTCACCAGATCTACGGGGCCCAGCAAATGGTTTTCTTGTACTGCTGGAACTGGCACCATCATCGGAGATCTTTCCCATCTTCAACAGGCTCTCTATTATTTCCCCAGCTATCACCACATCTGCAAAGCTGGTGGAAGAGAATGCAGCTAGCCTGTCAATGTAGGTTCCTTGAAGAGTATTCATGAACATGTCAGCCATTTCTCTTTCAGACATGGGAGGTTGAACTGCAGCAGTAAGTTGCCTCCACCTTTGGGCATATTCCATGAAGCTCTCACGGGAAGATTGAGACATCCCCATTAGAAGGGTCCTGTTTGGGGCCATGTCCAAGTTGTATTGATATTGACGGATAAAAGCTTCAGCCAAGTCTTTCCAGCTCCTTATTGTGGCTCTAGTCAAATGGGAATACCATTCTCAGGTGCCCCAGTTAGACTGTCCTCGAAGTAAAACATCCACAACTTTTCGTCCATGGTGTATGCTTTTATCCTTCCCAAGAATGATTGAAGGTGGGTACATGGACAGGATGTGCCATTATACTTTTCAAAGCACGGGGGTTTGAACTTGTGAGGAATTCTCACCCCTTCCACCAGTCCCATGTCCATTACATCAAAGCCTAGGGAATTCTGGGATTCAAGAGACCTCAGCTTCTCAGCAATCTCATCCAGCCTTCGGTCGTAAACTTCATCCCCAACCCCAACAACTGTAAATTGCTCTTCTTGAGGATCCTCTTGCAAGATCCTACCTCCAGCAGTGTTACCCTGAGTGTTCCTTATGACATTAACTTCTAGGTTAAGATGAGGCCCAAACTCTGGTTGATCAATGCGAGGCTGCCCGCGATCATTGTTACTGGTACCTCATGTGCCTGGATGGTGCTCTTCAGGAGTTTGTCTTTCAACCAGTTCCCTTAGTCTTTCTTGGATCTGAGCTAAGCCAGTCATTACAGTCATTAATTGGGTCATCTGATTCCTCATGTCAACCCTTTCATTAGCCATTTGGGTCCTTACTTCATTCAAGTCTTGCTGTACTTGATCCATCTGAATGCCCGAAAGGTTGTTTCGCGTCGGGTACCAGTGTATTCTGTTGACAGGGAACACTCTTCTGCGAGCAATGTTTCCTGAAACCACAACAAAGTGAGAAACAACAAATAAAACAAAAACCTACAAAACAAAGAAATGTTAGTATGGAATGCAGTATGCTTATTTGTCTTCCAAGGGTATCCGGTTTGGTTCTTTGGTTTTGACCTTTCCAGACCTCGAGGAAATGCTGATGATGTTGATAGATTAAGCCCACCACAAATAATACAAATTGATATATTACAAAATGATGAAAATACATAGTTTGATTACAATACATCCCCATGGTGGGTCAAAATACAACAACAAAGGAAAAGTACAACAAAAAGAAAAAGTACAAGCAAAAGGATCAGACATCCAATCCAAAGTCATCCTCCCTGACTTCCTTCAGGAGGTCCTCAGTCACTGGCCCTACTGGGTGCTCTGTAACAGTCATGATGAGGAGATTCCTGGTAGCAATGGCATTGGTTAACTTCTTATGCTTGTCCTGATCCTTTGACCTCTTCAACCCCGCTCGGAGTTTCAATTCAGATATCTCCTTCTAAGCTGCCAACAAAGCCTCCTGATGCTTCTTCTCATTAGCCTCCAACTGTTATATCTTAGCCTGAGTCCTTTTGTCTTCTTGTGCACGGGCTTCATTGAACCAAATTATCTACCGTTATGGGATCCCTAGCTGAATCATCACAGATAATGGGACTAATTTGAACAAAAAAATGATGAAAGAGTTGTGTAAGACTTTCAAGATTGAACATCATAATTATTGTTTGTATCGTCCGAAGATTAATAGAGAAGAAGATGGTTAATACTTACAAAGATTGGCACGAGATGCTACCGTATGCTTTACACGGATACCGAACATCAGTTCGCACTTCAACAGGGGCAACCCCTTTCTCTCGGGTGTATGGGATGGATGCAGTTCTCCCTATTGAAGTAGAGATACCATCTTTGAGAATCTTGATGGAAACCAAACTAGAGGAAGCTGAGTGGGTCCAGAACATATATGACCAACTGAAACTCATTGATGAAAAGAGAATGACCGCCATGTTCCATGGCCAATTGTACCAAAAAGTGCATCAAGAGAGCCTTTGACAAGAAAGTTCGTCTTCGTGAATTCAATGAAGGAGACATTGTACAAAAGAAAATCTTACCAATCCACAAAGAAATGCGTGGAAAGTTGAGTTCTAACTATAAAGGCCCATATGTTGTGAAGGTGGCATTCTATGGAGGTTCCTTAATCCTCACAACAATGGATGGTGAACAGCTTAAACACCCGGTGAATTCTGATGCAGCCAAAAAATATTATGCCTAGATAAAACCCAATAGGTCGAAAACCAGAAATGGAAACCTAAGCAAAAATGGGTATCTCGGTGGATCAAAACCTATGAAGGAGATCCAGGCAAAGTTTAGGGATAAAAACAAAAAAAATGAGAGCTCTCTAAGTTGAAAACCCGAAAGCGAGGCCTAGGCAAAAAAGAGCGTCCCGGTGGATAGAAAACCCGAAAGGGAAGTCTAGGAAAAAATTAGGTACAAAGGCATTTGATTGTATCGGATGGTGTTTACCATTGCTGAAGGATCATAACTGAAGACCAGCCCAGTTACTCTTGTCAGAAACAAGGTGTTGAACAGTCTTGTTATTAGGGATTATAGTGGTCGTTGGATTCAATGTAGACCTTTCCCCATTGCCATTTTCAAATTGTAATTTTCAATGGAGCTTCTGCTATTGGCAAGCTACCATTCTTGAATGAAATAAAACCTTTGCCAAAATTTCATTATTCGGTTTCTTATTTTCTTTTGTTATGCAAAATGTCATTACTTTATTACAATTTAACTCTGAAAATGACAAATATTTTTAGAAATTGTTTTTTAAAAACGTATTGAAAAAAACATTCAAATTTCTTTGACTTTAGAAAGATTAAAAATTTGTTGTCTTCTAGAAAAAAACTTCCTGCTTGAAGCAACACTCTTATGCCATTATTACAAAAATCCCCATAGAGGATTGAAACTGGTAGCACTCTTGGATGGATCCTTGGACCAAGTACTTTTAGCTTTCATTCTGAAACTCTTTTGTTGTTGGTCCCCCGAAGGGTGGTTAACCAAAGTCTTCTTCCCAGTAACACCGGTATCCCATGCAGAAGTCCTTTTTGTTGTTGGTAGTTGCCTTATTACCACCATGCATTCTTCAGTACCAACTCCCCTGCCCTTGCCTTCCTGATGTAGTCATCTGTCTTCTCAATCTTGGCCAAATGCTCAATCCTGAGCCTTTCCAATCTCTCATTATCTAGACGACTGTCATTTCTCTCCCAGAGAGTCTTCTTCAAGGCTTCAGATAGCTGATCATTCCGCTCTTTCAGCTTTTCAAATTCTTCCAGGCTGACAGTAGTTGCAGGTTGTACTGTAGAAGGTCCAGGTACATCTTCTAAAGTGAATGGCATCCGGGTTATCTGAGCTCTGGTATGGGACCAATCAGAATACTGTGCTGAAGCAATGGTGTTGCACCTTCAAAGGATGGCTGTCCCTTTGGTTTGGATGTTATCCCAAGCCCAGGCAGCTTGTCTGACAACAACAGAGTTAGGTTGAATTTCATAGTAAAGAGTCTCAGCCAAATCTTGTCCTCTGGGAGGTGGAACCAAAGCATATCCCAATTGTCTCTTAAAAAGTAAAGGGTTGTAGTTGATGCAACCTTTCACTCCTATCAAAGGCACATTAGGATATTTCCCACAGCTAGTGATAATATCCTTGCCTTTGGTGCTCTGGGTGCACCATCTGATGTCATCTGATATCAAGGCAATGAACCTCTTAGCCCAATTGTTCTGCTGATGGGGGTTCAAGAAGGCATTTGATTTTGGCAAGTGTCTGAGAAACCAAGAGTAATAAAGAGGAGAACAACATCTGACCAACTTCCCTCATTACTTTTCATTCCTCTGATGCATTGAGTAGTAGAAGTCTCCCAGCAAGGTAGGAACAGGGTTCCTTAACAAGAACAGATGAATGGCATTTTTTGCTCACAAATTTTGGCTCATCTGCAAACAAGATAACCCCATATATACTGAGGGCTAAAAGTGCACAGACAGCCTTCCATTCCCCTATTGCAGCATTCAGGGTAGCCTGGGAGATCAAGAAGTCTAGGTGGAGACCTAGAACTCCCGCCTTGGTTGTCATGTTCTGATCAATGATGACAAATTCCAAATGCAATGCCATGGCTATGTCTTCATTTCTGGGAGCAACCATCTCTGGGTTGAAAGGGATTCCCCTCCTGACAGGAACTCCTAACAACATGGAGAATTCTTCTAGCAAAGGTCCCAACTGGAAATCGGGGAAGGTGAAGCATCTGAGTGGAGGATCATAGAACTGCAAGCAAGTATGGATCATGCTCCTCTGAGATGCATCTAAATCCATGACCATGTCTAATATGCCCCCATAGTGCTCTCTAAATAGTGGGATATGGTCAGGCGTAATGAGGGACTAGACCTGCCTGATGCCAGTCATGGTAAGAGATGTTGCTCTTTCTTGAAGTGTCCATACTAATAGTGGGTGCTGATGAAGAGCAACTGTTGATGAAGGTCACTGAATGAGAAGCTGGAGATGGGCCTCTGATGAAGATAGCTGAAGAAGAATCACTGACAAACTGATGAAGATTGCCGGGGAAGAAAACTAAAGCAGTCTGAGTAGCAGAAGGGGTCAAAACCAAACCAAATATGATAGGATGGATACCCTGTAAAACAAATAAGCATATGTTAAATGATGCAAAAATGATGTATGCAAATGATATGCGAAGGGTTTGTGACCAAGAGCTGGATCTGTTTATCTGCCTTGGTAAAAGATCCATGTATGTTCAAAAGTCTGAATGGAGGCTCAGAAATCCAGTAACCAGGTGGGGGACTCAAATAAAGAGTCACAAGTCCAGGGTAATCACAAGAACTGTCCAAAATGGTGCATTCTTAAAACAAAACAGTAACTGGGTATGATATGGCCAAGGGTTCCTGCAAACCTGCAAATATCCCAACCCTCTCACATGTAATGTTCTAGAACAAGGATCCTCAGACTTGGATCAGTTATGAGGAGTGTAAACACTTCTAACCCGGAAGTACAGTGTTTACAATAACCATAAAATATCCTCCTCTAATTCACCTCAGATGCTGAAGGTCATAAAAAGGTCATCCAGACTTAGCAGGCTTCCAAGATAGCCCTAGCACTACAGGAAATCTGTAGCACAGAGTTCTCAAGAAGAAACCCATGTCTGAACCGTGTTTCATATTCCCTCACCAGACCGAAATGGAATGGGAAAGAATATGAAGCCAATCTAGCCTAGGTGTCACTCAGGTCCCAGGTATAGGACCTTAATCACTCAATGAAAACCCAACCCACCAAAACAGGCAAAGATCCATCACAGTGATAATGACATTATGAAAATGCATAAGACTGTAAATAAAAAGCAATAAATAAAGTTGTACATGAAGCAATAAATAAAGCAAATAAACAAAGCACAAGTAGCACACAACACCCCTGTAAACACAAATCAAACAAGCGCTAGGATGAACCCACAAAAAGAACCAGAAGCCTTGGTTGCAATATTAGGTTCCCCAGCAGAGTCGCCAAGTTGTCGCTCCCGAAGATTTGCATCCCGGTACAAGAGAGAACTGTCGGCGAAGGAGAAGAATGAAAAGAGTCGCCAGCTAGACATTTTTATCCCGAAGGAAAGGTAATGCTGCATAAACCTGAGAAAAGATGGAGAAGACGGTTGCGAACCAGAGAAACTGAGAAAGGGGGTTGGTTACAACCTGGGAAGGTATTAGCACCCAGATTGTCCGTCGTACTCGACGAGATCCACGCTTGAAAGTTTGTGTTTAAAGGGGTAGGGTCTGTGCTATCTGTGTGCATAATCTGGAAAATAATGTACAAGTGTCAGTGCAAAAAGATGAAGTGAAATGCTCAAGAATGAGGCTTAAAAAGAATGCTGAGAGAGGGGGAAGACACATAGACTTTTGTTCGATAACAGTTAAGTTATGCCTACGTATCCTCGTGTGCAATGAGGAAGTATGAACACCGTAGTTCGACTCAAAGAGACTGAAAGATAAATTGAATGATGAACAGCTTGCTTGTCATGCTCAAGTGTATGACCTGTCTGGCTCAGGTGCTAACTGTCTTGCATTACACGGAAGAAGCGAGTTCTCGTTTGTGAGTGAAGACGATGAGAAAAGAATCCCGGAGGAAACGATTATTGTTTGTTTTTTTGTTTTCAATCTTTTATTGCTTTTTTGTTTGTCATAAGTTAATAAGCTTAAGCCTAAACCCATGGTTAGTAAACTCATCACATCCTCCCTTTGATTAGGGGTAATGAGGATACCTTATGTATAAAGTAAGCACCTCACACTTAATTACCATGATGTAGGATTAAGATCATCAACCTATTTTTGATTATTTAGATGTTTTTGGAATTTTTGTTTAGTGTTAAGTAATGAGTTTAAGCCATAATCAAAGATTTAATGGACTCATTACACCATCCTAATAGAAGGATAATAGATGAGAACATTTAAGTTGAGGAAGATACCTCAACTTAATCCATGATTAAGGATTAAACTCATGACATAACAAACCTTTATTAAAGTGGATTTTAGTTAATGGTAAGATTGAGAGGTGAGTTTTATGGTTTGTAAGACAACATGAGGGGGACTTGTCCATTAACACTAGGGTTAGTCCTTCTTAACCAATTAAGGAAGAATTAGAACCCTAATGCAAGGCCCAAGTTACAAGCTATTGTCTTAGTGATTATTAAGATGGATTGATTAAGAGATTTAAACACATTAAGGGTTTAAAACTTAGGATTTAATTTATACACTCCATCCTAAGAGAAGGATGCAGGCATAATCTTAATCACAAAACCTTAAAACCTTAAAGGTTTAGTTTCTGATTATGGGATGAGAAGAGAGACACAAAGAAGATACAAAGGTAAAAACTAAGGGGAGACTAATCAAAACCCTAATTATTGTCATGCTTGTATTTTCCTATGGTTTGTAAGGCTTGGAAGAGATCTTCATAGAAGCCACCAATGGAAGAAGCAGATGAAAGGAGGAGAAGCAGAAGAAACAAGTTAACTTACTTCATTGAAGAAGATAAGTTAATTGAAGAAAGAAAGTGAAGGATGAACATGAATGAGCAAGCTCACTCTAAAGCAAAGATAAAATGCAGCAAGGATGCATAAAGGAGATGAGAAAAGAAATGAGAAGTGAAGGCAAATTCACCTCTCAAAGTACTTACCACCTGTAATGGTTAGCATAAAGAAAGGAATGAAATGAAAATGACATGTATGCAAAGGATGCAAACCAAAACTAGAAGCCTAAACATGATGTAAATGATGCTATGACATGATACAAAGATATATCAAGTGCAATGGATGATCATACAAGGGATGGGAATGCAAATGAAGCATGTAGGAAGCATGAAAGTACATGAAAGTTTATGAAATGAAATGAATGCAAATCATGGAAAATGGATGAAGAAATGATCAAGCATGATTCTAATGTGTCCTATGATGTCTTAGAAGTCATTTGAATGCAAGAAATGTCATGAAAAGTTATTGAATGAATGCATATGAAAGATGTATGTGAATGAACATGAGAAATTAGGGTTTTAATGCAACATGAGATGCAAAAGTCAAAAACAGAAGCAAAGCACAAGATAAAAATTGCAAATGAACTCAAATGAACCCTAACCCCATATGATATCACACCCCAAAGGGAGAGGTCTAACTCTTAACCTAAAACAAGTTGTGAATTTTCTAAGTTATCTAGGGTTTTAAGGTACCTAAAGGGGAAAAATGCAAATCAAATAAAAAATGCAAGATAAATTGGTGACAAAAATATGCTAGACACTACATGCTATATGAAGATCAATGCAAAAAGAATCAATGTCATACCATTCATGGTTAGGCAGAAATGAATTCTTGAAGTTAGGGTTCAAAAATAGGATTTTATGAACCCTAAATTCAAAGAAAAATGTCAAAGAGTGTTCAAAACCAAAAAGAAATTTGTATGAATGGTTTGACAATGTTTCTAAATGTCCTAAGATGCAATGTGAATTTTTTTGGAATTTTTAGAAACCTAAATGATATTTTAATTAATTAATTTCCATTAATTAATTAAAATAAACATTTAAATATTTTTAAAATGATTTTTTAATGCAAAAAATAAAAATAAAAAAGTTTTCTGGTTGAGAAAAAAAATTTGAAATGAAAATGCAAAAGGAAAATATTTTTAGGATTTTCTAACTATTTTAAATAAATGATGTAAATTAAATGAGAAAAAATGAAATAAAAATAAAATAAAACAGAAGTAGGATGATCTAATGGTCTGGATTCAAAGCAGGGGGATTTGTGTTGACTACGCGCCACATCTAAAGGTTGAGATTCAAATTCAGTTAATCTTAATTAATTAATAAATTAATCCTAAATTAAGCTAAATGAACTAATATGGACCCTCCATCACACGCGGGAAACAAACATCCAACGACCTACGTTTAAACTTTGACCTAACCCTAATTAGACACTTAATCACTTTCAGGTGGCCGGAAAAGACCTCCGGTCATCTTCTCCGGCCAGCTCCTCCCTGAGCAATCCCAAAACTTCACCCCTAGGTCATTTCTGGAGCTCTAAAGCTCCAGATCAACTCCTCTCACCTTCTTAAACACGAATCCAAACTCAAAACAAATTTATCATGGCTCATAAACAAGATTCGAAGGAAAACTCAAAAACTGGAAAAGTTTTAGAAGCTCAGTAAATGCTCAATACACAACCATTTTCAAAACTAAAAGTATCAACATGATCAACACATCATAATGAACATTCTAAGAACTTAAAATAATATTTTTGGAAAAAAGTTTGAAGAGGTTACCTAAGCTTGAGCTTCCTCAGTTTGGAGCTTTCTGGTCACCTCTCCTGTGCAAACTCACTCTAATGATCCTTCTGAAGAAGCTTTGAGGCTTGGAAGAAATTTGTTGTGGCTGGTTTGTATGATTGCACTTCAACTGGCCAAGAATCGTGTTTCAGGTTAAGGGTGCTTTGAGGCTGGTTTGATGGTTGCTTTGTGTTCTATAAATGATTTTGAGATGAATGGTGAAATTTGTTTTGAGTTTTAGTGGCTGAGTAATGAGTTTCAAAAGATTTTGCATGAGGGATGATTTTTGTGTATGCTGAGTTCTTGGAGCTCTTGGCTTGTGTGTCTTATGAAAAATGAATCCTTGAAGCATGCTTGTAGAGTCTGGATAGGCCAGAGAGTGGGTGGTGGACTGTGGTGATTGGTATGGGTGTTTTTGCACAAAGTCAATAAAGTTTGTACTTGAGGTATGGGCTCTTGTGCAGCTGGCTTTTTAGCTTGTCTTTGTGCAGCTGAGATCTAGGAGGTCCATAGAATTGGAATTGAGTCAATTCAGCAAGTGGATGAATGGTTATGTGCCCTTTTCTAATTTTATAAAGTTTGGCCCTTTTGAGATTTCTTCATGTGCAAGGCATGAAAACATGAAATTCTTGAGCCAATTCTGAGTTTTAGGCAATGTGATATGATGTTATGATGCTTAGAAGTGTGTTTGAAGTCACAAAATGGCTTGGCAAGAGGTTTTGCATAAATCCCTCTTTGGTGCATTCTTGAAAATTATGTGATTTTTGCCAACTTTGACAAGCCATAACTTGAGTTCCATAATGAATTAGAACTTGTTCTTGTACTTTTTGGAAAGGGAATGATCCAATCTACAACTTTCATGACCAACAATTTTTCATTTGACGCATTTTTGGTTGAGAAAGAGGAGGTTGAAAAACTTTCCCAAAATGGAAAGTTTACATTACAAGTCATTTCCATTTTTGGCAACTTTTGGTTTAGCTCACTTTTCTTCAATTTTGTGAACTTCCAAGCACTTAAATGATCAAATAAAGATCATATAACTTCAATTTGATGAAAAATCCATTTTGGTTCCATTGTTGGGGGCCTCAGATGCCCTGATTTTTCTCTGACTTGCTCAAGAAGTTACCCAGTGAACAGATGACTTCCACAATGAATTTCTTCATCAAATTTGGTACACATGATCCTTATAACATATTGAGACCATTAGAAAAAAGAATGACGAAAAAATTAGAGTTATGGCCTCTGAAACCAAAACCCTAATTTCAGGTCATCCGTGCAGTGAAACCCTAGCTCTACTTTCATGCTTTGCCAGTTCTTGTGATTTCTTGACTTCCTTGATCTTGGAGGGGTATAAAATGATGACTGAACATACATGGATCCTCTTGAAATGGTTGGAGACCTTTGGAGTGGCTCAAATGGATCCTTGGATTGCTCACATCACAAACCCTAGATGCAGATGAACTTGAACTAATGCAAATGAAACAAAAATACAATATGAGATGGTATGCAAACATGAAAGATCACAAGCCATGGTGTGAACTTAGTGAGGGAAAATTTGGGGTGTTTACACCGAGTTAACTTGTTTTCCTAACCGCTGAGTCGATGTCGTTTTATTTACTTCCTCAACTGCCGAGTTGACTTGTTTTCTCGACCGCCAAGTCGATGTCATGTTATTATCATTTCCTCAACCTTCGAAATGACTGGTTTTCTCGACAGCCGAGTCGATGTCATTTTATTTTTTTCCTCAACCGTCGAGTTGACTTGTTTTCTCGACCGCCGAGTCGATGTCGTGTTATTATGATTTCCTCAACCGCCGAGTTGACTTGTTTTCCCGACCGCCGAGTCGATGTCATTTTTTTTATTTCCACAACCGCCGAGTTGACTTGTTTTCTCGACTTCCGAGTCGATGTGGTGTTATTATCATTTCCCTAACCGCCGAGTTTACTGGTTTTCTCGATTGCCGAGTCGATGTCATTTTATTTATTTCCTCAACCGCCGAGTTGACTTGTTTTCTCGACCGCAGAGTCGATATCGTGTTATTATCATTTCATCAAACGCCGAGTTGACTTGCTTTCTTGACCACCGAGTCGATGTCGTTTTAGTTATTTCTTCAACCTCCAAGTTGACTTATTTTCTCGACCGCCGAGTCAATGTCGTGTTATTATCATTTCCTCAACCGCCGAGTTGACTTGTTTTCTCGACCACCGAGTCGATGTCATTTTATTTATTTCCTCAACTACCGAGTTGACTTGTTTTATCTACCGTCGAGTCGATGTCGTTTATTATCATTTCCTCAACCGTCGAGTTAACTTGTTTTCTTGACCGCCGAGTCGATGTCATTTTAGTTATTTCTTCAACTGCCGAGTTGACTTGTTTTCTCGACCGCCGAGTCGATGTCGTGTTATTATCATTTCCTCAA
This sequence comes from Lathyrus aphaca, assembly GCA_963966055.1. Classification (NCBI taxonomy): domain Eukaryota; kingdom Viridiplantae; phylum Streptophyta; class Magnoliopsida; order Fabales; family Fabaceae; genus Lathyrus; species Lathyrus aphaca. Next base: position 303,089,058 of record OZ014523.1, on the reverse strand, counting down.
CCGTCGAGTTGACTAGTTTTCTCGATCTCCGAGTCGATGTCATTTTATTTATTTCCTCAACCGAAGAGTTGACTTGTTACCTCAACCGCCAAGTTGACTTGTTTTCTCGACCTCCGAGTCAATGTCATTTTAACTACCTTTCTCAACCGCCGAGTTTTTATATTGGAATCCCCAACAGTCACACTTGAACTTGCTAACTCATCACTTAGGATAATTTGTTCTCATTCGTAGTGTCAATTGGTCGCACAGAGCCGTTGCGCATTCACTTTGAATATGTTGTTTGTTTTTCTTCTCAAAGCCAACTGGTCGCATAGAGCCATTGATTTGCCATTTCGTTTATTCCCAGGTCTTTCTATTCCTGACGACAGTTGGTCGCATCGGGCCACTGCATTTTTTACTTTGAATTTATTTTCTGGCCGTCCTGGAGCGTCAATTTGTTCATTGATCTTATGCCTTTAATTTCTTTTTGTTTCTCGTCTTTTGTTATTCTTAGTGCCAGCAGTTTCACTTGAACTTGTTGACGTATCACTTTGAATACTTTCTGTTTTCTCGTCTCATTATCCCCAACATATGTCATCCCCAGTAAGTCTTTACCCTTTGGTCTGTCGACACATCGCATCATATTCATCTTTTATTGCATATATTTGAGGGAGTTAGATATTCCATAGTCCAGCATAACATTGCATTTAGGGGCAAATCTTTTGGTTATTTCTATATTTAAATACCTTTCACTCCAATTTTATGAGGATTAACATCACTCATTCTATCTGGTAAAGTTATTTAAATAGGGGCAACTGTCACACCCCAAATTTTACCCCTAAATTTTCATATCATATATTTCATCTCATCATCAGCATACCAAGTGCATACCAAGTATTCTGAAGTTTTGCAGGATTAGCAAGAAGGATCTATTGGTTTTGTAACAAATATTAGAGATCTGATCGTTTGGTTCGAGAAATTAGGGTTTTGTGCTTTGAAGTTTATATTGGTGGATTGATTTCTTATGCTATAGATTATGGATTTTCAAGTTTGAATCATGGATATGTTCAAGAACTCAAGTCACCTTTTCAAGAACTCAAGTCACCTTTGGTTTTTGTCTGGTGCAATGCCTCGACAAGAATTTGTTGATACTTGGTTTGGATGATTTTATGATAAACAAGTTTTGGTTTTTACTTGGAAAAGAGAGGAAGGATAAATCCTATGTTTCGTTAAAAATGGACTTCATTCTTCTGGTATTTATTTAGGGAATTGATTCTAGCTTCAAATCTCGTTTCAAGTTTTAGTTTCAACTGCCGAGTTATTTCCATATTTTCTAGTCCCATTTCAAATCCAAATTGCAAGTCTATTTCTAAAGTCCAATTCCGAGTTTCGTTTCTTATTCAAATTTCAATTCACATTCTTATTTCCAAATTCACTTCATATTCCCATTTTCTAATTCCAATTTTTGTTTTTTTAGTTCTAATTTATTTCCAAGTCCATATTTCAAATCCATTCAATTTAATTCTATATTTCTAATCCATTTCAATTCATTTTTCCATTTTTAATTCTCATTCTATTTCCAAAATTCCAAGTCATTTTCAATCCCAAATTTTTAATTTCAATTCCATTCCAATTGTTAAGTTCAAATGTAATTCTAATATCTATTCTCAAATCTCATGTTCCAATCCTATTTCCCAATTTCCATTTGTCAATGTTTTAACTTCCAAGTCTCAAACTCATCACTACTTTCCAAAACTCCTACCAAATTCAATTTCAAGTTTCAATGTTACAAGAACTATAAGTTTAATTCTAAAATGATTAATAATTTCACCAAGTTACAAAAATATCCATGAAAAGACCAATTTGAAATGGGACCACTTTCTCCACAATAGAATAAAACATAATAGGCTCCTCTGCAACCAATACCTCTGCTACAGCCGCAGATCCTAACAACCATTATTCCCATTCACGCATAAACTTCAAAAAGTTTCCCAAAATGGCAAATTTTCATTACAAGTCATTTTCCCCAAAAGGCAACTTTGCAAATGGCTTGAAATTCTTCAATTTTGTGAACTTCTAACATCTTCTATGATCAAATAAAGATAATGCACATTCAAAATGATGAAGAACACCCTTTGGTTGGGTCATTGGAGGCCTCAGAGGCCCTGATTTTACACTGACTTGCTCAAGAAGTCAACTCTTGATCAGATGCCTTCCCCATTGAATTTCTTCATGAAAATTGATATGCATGATCCCTATACCATATAGAGACCAATAGAAACAATAATGACCAAAAACTTTGGAGTTATGGCCTTTGAAACCAAAACCCTAATTCTAGGTCATCTGTGCAGTTAAACCTGGCTCTGCTTCCATGCCATTCTTAGTTCTTGTGATTCTTTGACTTTCTTGACTTTGTGAGGATATAATATGATGCTTGAACATACATGGACCCCTTTGAAGTGATTGAAGACCTTTGAAGTGGCTCAAATAGCTCTTGGATTGCTCAGATCACAAACCCTAGATGCAGATGACTTAGGATCAATGCAGTGAATCAAAAATGTGGTATGAGATGCTATGGTTGAACTTATGCATATGAAGAGATCACAAGCAATGGTGTGAATGGGTGAGGGCAAATTTGGGGTGTTTACAGCTGCCCCTATTCAAACATGAGTTAGCTGTGCAGGATGTAAGCAACGGCTTAACAGGCAAACAAGAAAACTTGTGGTTGAATACCAAAGACAGTCCAAAATTTGCACTCAGAGAATGAAGAAGAAAAGGGATATAGATTGTAAAAGGAAAATAAAGTATATTATACTGTGAGGGCGACGGGGGACGACCGTCGGGCAGAGGACGACTGCTGGGGAAAGAGCAATGACGGGGACGGCCGACATGCCGGGATATAAGAGATTATGATGGGGACGGCCATCAAGTAAAGCTATAAGATTCTCTGGGGATTATGAATGAAATAAATGATGAGGTACGGTCATTAAAGGTGAAGGATGATCACCTGGCAGGGGACGGCTGCTCTGTTGGGGGATAAGATGAGGGACGGTCATCTAAGGTGAAGGACGATCACCTAGCAGGGGACGGCTGCTAAAACATATCACGACATAGGACGAATGCCGGATAGAAAAAGGTCAACGATGGGGACGGCCATCAGATAATCATGATGAAGGACGATCATCAAGAGGTGAAGGACGATCACCTAGCAGGGTACGGCTGCTTTGACGGGTTTATCATGACATAGGACGAATGCCAGATAACAAGATCAACGATGGGGACGACCATCGGATAAAATGATGAAGGACGATCATCGGGAGGTGAAGGACGATCACCTAGCAGAGGACGGCTGCTAAATATCACGACATAGGACGAATGCCGGATAGAAAAGGGTTCCAATAATGGAGACTCCGTTGGGGAAAGGATGAGGGACGGTCATCCAAAGGTGAAGGACGATCACCTGGCAGGGTACGGCTGCCGAAAGTATCATGACATAGGACGAATGTCAGATAGAAAAGAAATAGTTCACTGGGATTTGCTGTGACAAGTAAAAAAGTGTCTATATCCAAGGAATGAGAGGTATAAGTGTTTGGGTACTGCGTATAGGCTAAAGATGCGGACGGGCATCCTTAAGACTATGATACGGATGGGTACCAGGTGGAAACAAATGCTGGCACATGTTCGGAGATGATGATACGGTCGAGTATCAACTAGTTAACAAAGAACACGGACGAGCATTGATTCTGCGGGGACTCTTCTGGGGAATAATAGACACAGACGAGTGTCTAAATTCAGGAAGACATAAGTGTTTGACGCGGTGTATAGATTAAAGATGCGGACGAGCAACCTTAAGACTACGATACGGACGAGTATCGGGTAGAAACAAACGCTTGACGCATGTTCTGAGATGATGATACGGACGAGTATCAACTGGTTAACAAAGAACACGGATGAGTGTCGAACCTGAGGGGATTTAAGTGGTGTATAAAAGATACAGACGAGTATCTGTATGAGTAAAACAGGAGTAACAAGTATGAGTGTTGTACAGACGAGTGTTTAACTTGCTGGGGAGAGTGACACGGACGAGTGTCAAAAAGAGAAAAGCGTAATATAAACAAGTTTATGTGGCTTTCCAAGGAAGTTGTGTATAAGTATCTGTGAGTGCAAAGGAGACATTTTGGCTTTCTACTGGGGATATGACGCGGACGGGTGTCAGGAAGTATCTGTATCTTCAGGGAAAGTGCTTTGGCTCTCTGCCGGGGAATCCGGGGAGTTCTCTGTATATCACTAACGGATTGTCAGTATTCACAAGTGTTTGATTCAGAACATGGCTTATGATTATGCAATATGTCTGATTTTGCCATAATGCTCCATATTAGACGGAATGTTACGCTCTGCAGGGGAAAATATGATGTGAATGCTATGATTATGCAAAGATACGATTCGGGATTCGGATCCCGTTGTTGTGGAGATCTCTGGCCGATCTACTTGAAGTGGACATCCCAGCCGGGAATGAGATCATTGGTAGGTCTGACATATATGACTCTGTTTGGGGAAGTAGGTCATTGATAGACCTATCCTGGTAATGAGGGACCTAGCTGGGGTTTGTAAAAGCTTTCGTCACTCTGTTGTGGGATCTTTCAGGTATTACTTTGCTGGATAGAGGTTGAGACTCTGTGGGGAGATGGTTCACGGTCCTTGCACTTGGCTGAGGAGGAATGATGGTTGGCAGCTCAGCTGGGGAGAAAACACCTCCGGTGCTAAGGCTGAGCAGATAATGATTTGCCGGCTTGCTGGGATAAAGCTTTCATGCCCCATGTTGTGCTTTGAATACCTGCAATCCTGAAAAGACAGAGAAACGCACAAGTAGTCCCGAGGTATCCCTTACCGGATTCTATCCTAAGAATTTAGACACTCCCGGGAGTAAGTATATTTCCTGCAAGCACGTTATTTACAAGAAGCATATGTATTTATGCAATCAGTATCTTAAAGACATCCGACATTCTTGCAAATGAAAATAAGGTGTACGAGACGAAACATGACTGAAAATCTGATTTTATTAATTCGTGTGCCCTGAATTGGAAAGATACAGTCAAAGAAAAAAATCCCCTAAAATGAGGAGATTGTTTACAAATTGAGAAATAAAAGGTATTGGCAATGTTGATGACGCTTCAAGGAGCTTCCCTTTGCTATGACTCGTATGACATTTGACGTTCCTCTCGTCTTGCTTTCTGAAGAAGGCTGATTTTGATCGGTGCTTGAACCTTTTGAAGCTTACCAAGTTGTAAGTGATACAGATGAATTCAGAATGCAATTGTTCGCTTATTCCCTTATTTTGCGTGGATCGCCCTCTCGGGTTTTCAATCCACCGAGATACCCATTTTTGCCTGAGTTGTCCAATGCGGCTTTTCAACTCAGCGGGTGTACATTTTTTTGTCTATTTTCCCTTATTTTTGCCCGAGTCTTTCATTTTGTTTTTGACTCGCCGGGATGCCCTATTTTTTCTTGGACTTACATTCTGTTTTTATGTCCAGCGGGTCATTTTTATGCGAAGTATTTTTTAACTGCATCTGAATTCACAGGGGACGGGAAGTCTTCACCATCCATAGTGCTGAGCATCAGTGCTCCACCAGAGAAAACTTTCTTTACTACGAATGGCCCTTCATAGTTCGGAGTCCACTTGCCCCTATGGTCTGTATGAGGAGGGAGGAGTCTTTTCAGCACAATATATCCTACTTGGTACTCTTGGAGCCTGACTTTCTGATCGAAGGCTTTCTTCATTCTTTTCTGATATAGTTGCCCATGACAGATTGCAGCTAATCTCTTCTCTTCAATCAGATTCAGTTGTTCGTATCGGGATCGGACCCATTCTACTTCGTTCAGCTTAACATCCTTTAGTACCCGCAGGGAGGGTAACTCAACTTCAACAGGTAGTACCGCTTCCATACCATACACAAGCTGATACGGTGTTGCCCCAGTAGATGTTCTGATTGACGTACGGTACCCATGCAAGGCAAACGGTAGCATTTCATGCCAGTCTTTATAGGTGACTACCATCTTCTTCACAATCTTCTTGATATTCTTATTAGCTGCCTCAACAACGCCATTCATCTTCGGCCTGTAAGGAGAAGAATTGTAATGTTGGATCATGAAGTCCCGGCATAATTCTGCCATCATTTTGTTGTTTAAGTTGGAACCATTGTCAGTAATGATTCACTCGGGAACTCCATACCGACAGATGATGTCTCTCTTCAGAAATCGGGCCACCACTTGCCTTGTAACATTTGCATATGAAGTTGTTCAACCCACTTGGTGAAATAGTCAATGGCAACCAGGATGAATCTGTGGCCATTTGAAGCAGTCGGTTCAATCTTGCCAATCATATCAATGCCCCACATGGCAAAGGGCCAAGGTGAAGACATCACATTCAGAGGATTTGGAGGCACATGCACCTTATTCGCATAGATCTGGCATTTATGGCATTTTCTGGCATAGGCACAACAGTCCGCATCCATTGTGATCCAGTAATAGCCTGATCTTAACAGCTTTTTAGCCATTGCATGCCCTCCAGCATGGGTACCAAAGGATCCTTCGTGCACTTCGTGCATTAACAAGTCTGCTTCTGCCCTATCAACGCATCTGAGGAGTACCATATCAAAGTTTCTCTTGTACAGGGAACCGTCAGTATTCAAGAAGAAACTACCAGCTAGCCTTCTTAATGTCTTCTTATCATTGGAAGATGCCCCAGGTGGGTATGTTTGATCCTCCAAGAAGAATTTGATATCATGGAACCAAGGCTTATCATCTTTGACAACATCTGCTTAGAACACATATGCTGGTCGGTCAAGTCTGGATACTGAAATCCGAGGTACAAAGTTGGTAGCTTGAACTTTGATCATGGATGAAATGGTAGCCAGAGCATCTGCAAATTGATTCTCGTCTCGAGGGATATACTCAAGCTTGACCATTGTAAAGAAAGTCAATAACCTTCTTGTATAATCCCTGTAAGGTATCAGATGATCCTGGTGTGTGTACCATTTGCCGTTGGTTTGATTGATTACCAAAGCTGAATCTCCGAACACAGTCAAAGTTTTGATCCTGAGGTCAATGGCTTCCTTAAGACCCATAATACAAGCTTCATATTCAGCTTCGTTGTTTGTGCAGTTAAAGGTGAGCTTTGCCGAGAAAGGCATGTGAACTCCTTTAGGCGTAATGAGTACTGCACCAAAACCACGACCATTCATATTAACAACCCCATCAAACATCATAGTCCATTCTTCTTCCGGGTCAGGCCCTTCGGTGTGAACAGGCTCTTCATGATCTTTTGCTTTTATGAGCATGATGTCTTCATCAGGGAATTCAAATCTCATAGGCTGGTAATCATCAATGGGTTGCTCAGCAAGATAATCAAACAATACACTTCCCTTGATGGCTTTTTGAGATGGGTACTGAATGTCATACTCTGTGAGAATCATTTGCCATGTTGCAACCCGTCCGGTAAGTGCTGGCTTCTCGAAAATGTACTTAACTGGATCCATCTTTGAGATCAATAAAGTGGTGTGGGTTAACATATACTGCCTTAGTCGGCGAGCAGCCCACGATAAAGCACAGCAAGTTTTCTCGAGCAGTGAATAACGTTGTTCACAGTCGGTAAACTTTTTGTTTAGGTAGTATATTGCATACTCTTTTCGACCAGACTCGTCATGCTGGCCCAACACACACCCCATTGACTCTTCTAATACTGTCAAGTACATTATTAGAGGTCTTCCTTCAACTGGAGGCATAAGGATTGGAGGCTCTTGCAAGTATTCCTTGATTTTGTCAAAAGCCCTCTGGAAATCTTCGTTCCACCTGACCGTTTGTTCTTTTCTTAACAACTTGAATAAAGGTTCACAGGTTGCTATAAGGTGAGATATGAACCGTGAAATGTAGTTCAATCTACCTAAGAACCCTCGAACTTCTTTTTCCGTCTTCGGTGCAGGCATTTCTTGAATGGCTTTAACTTTATCAGGATCAACTTCAATCCCCTTCTCACTTACAATAAATCCCAGCAGCTTACCAGGTCGCACCCCGAATGTGCACTTGTTGGGGTTTAACTTCAGTTGGTACTTCCTCAGACGCTTGAATAACTTCAACAGATTTACCAGGTGGTCTTCTTCTGTGAGGGACTTGGCAATCATGTCATCCACATAACATTCAATTTCTTTATGGATCATGTCATGGAATAATGTTACCATAGCCCGTTGATAAGTGGCCCCAGCATTCTTCAGTCCGAATGGCATCACCTTATAATAGAACGTGCCCCAGGGTGTGATGAAAGTTGTTTTCTCCATGTCTTCAGGTGACATTTTGATCTGATTGTATCCTGAAAATCCATCCATGAAGGAGAACACCGAGAACTGAGCCGTATTATCAACCAATACATCAATGTGAGGTAAAGGGAAATCATCTTTCGGGCTGGCTCTGTTCAGATCCCGGTAATCTACACACATTCTCACCTTGCCATCCTTCTTAGGCACATGTACAATATTATCAACCCACGGCGGATAGCTAGTTACAGCAAGGATGCCGGCGTCCCACTGCTTTTGTACCTCTTCTTTGATTTTCATTGCCATATCTGGGCGAGTACGACGTAGTTTCTGTTTAACCGGTGGGAAGTCTTCTTTCAAAGGCAGCTTGTGCATGACAATATCGGTGTCCAACCCTGGCATATCCTGATAAGACCAAGCAAACATATCCACATACTCTCGAAGCATATCAACCAGTTTCTCTTTCACTGAGTCTTGTAAGCAGGCCCCGATCTTAACATCTTTCACGTCTTCTTCCGTACCAAGATTAACCGTTTCAATCTCTTCCTGATGAGAAGTGATAATCCTCTCCTCTTGCTTTAACAACCTGGCTAGCTCTTCAGGAAGCTCATAATCTTCTTCAACCCCTTCATCAGCTTGATTGATTGGATTGTCAAAGTCATACAAAGTCATAGCCGTGTTGTTGTCGGTGCAGTCTGAAAGGCATTCTCTGCAAGGGTTTAGATTGTTCATTTTAGTGATCAATTTTAATCTTGTTTTAGAAAAAAGTGAAATGAAGTTGTCATTTTGGAAAACATTGCCATTTTATTTTTGTACAAAAAGAAAAATGAAAAAAATAGTGAGCGGAAAAGGAAAAGACTCATTTGCAAAAGATGTCCGATATTCATTGATTGATCTGTTTGCACAAAATTACAAGATGGCCCGATTACAAAGTGAGTCTTGTCATCTTGGGCAAGATGCAAGACTTGATGCATGCTTAAAAATACAGGAAATAATAATTACTCTGCAGGAGTAACCCTTATAATTTCCTGGGAAGACCAGTTAAGGACTTGGCTCCCTGGGATCCTTGGACGTATCCAGCTCTCCAGGTTACGGTCGCTTTCTTCCTCGTCTTCCAAGTTGTTCACTGCATCCGGGGTGAGCATTCCCCCGCTGACAAAGTTGGGCTTCTTGGCAGCCTCTGATTGATCTTGTTGAGTTGGTTTGTAACCCAACCCAAATCTGTCTTCCTTCTTTTCCATGGGCAACAGCTTTCCCCAGCCTTGGGCAGTACCCTCTTCAACAACCTTCCTGGCTTGCTGATAAGACGTCATGGAGGTTCCCAGTACAACAGATGCCTCATTAATGTTCAGGGCCTCAAACCCCTGGCTCATGGTTTCATGGATATCTCCATCCATCTGAATATACTTATACGTGGCCAGATGGCTAACAAAGATGTCCTCTTCACCACAGATGGTGATGATCTGGCCTTCCCACTCGAATTTCAGCTTCTGGTGAAGGGTAGACGTAACAACACCAGCGGCATGGATCCAAGGTCTACCCAACAAACAGTTGTAGGCCGGCTGAATGTCCATCACATAGAAGGTAATTTTAAAAGTCTGCGGGCCAATCATCAAGGGAAAAGATCAATCTCCCCAAGCACTGATCTTTTAGAGCCATCAAATGCTCTCACCACCAAATTACTTGGACGCAGTGCCAAGCCATCATACTCTAGCTTCACCAAGGCTTTCTTTGGCAGAACATTGAGTGAGGACCCAGTGTCCACCAGCACATGAGATAGAACATCACCTTTGCATTCCAAGGTGATATGTAAAGCCTTGTTGTGGTTACGTCCCTCAGTCGTTAAGTCAGCATTGGTAAAGCCCAGTCCATGACTGGTGTTGACATTCGCCACCACAGTTTCTAGCTGATTAACAGTGATCTCCTCTGGCACGTATGCTGCGTGCAAGACCTTCAGTAATGCATTCCTGTGAGCTTCAGAACACATTAACAGGGATAATATGGAGATCTTTGAGGGAGTTTGGTGAAGCTGATCCACCACTTTGTAATCACTTCTCTTTATAATCCTCATAAACTCGTCTACATCTTGCTCAAAAGATGTCTTCTGAGTTTCTTTGATGATTGGTTCTTCAGGCATCACACTCTTCCCCTTTGCTTTTGCAGCAGCTTCTGCTTCGGCATTAGGTCTTTGCAATTGTGAGGCAAAAAGGCGTCCGCTTCTGGTGAAGCCCCCGCCTCCCCTAACATTATCAATCTGTGGAGAAGAGGTTGAAGAATCCAAAGTTATTTTCTCCCCGTTGCAGTAGAGATCAGAGCCATAATGCCAAGGTATGGCATTACTGCTTTCATATGGAACTGGTCCAGGCACCGTGATGGTAACTGGACTGGCTGCTGCAGAGGAAGGTACTGAAATGGTGTGCGGATCGTCGTAAATGGTGACTGGTGATCTGGCAGGAAGTGCCACTGTTTGTTGCTGAAAGTTGTTGTTTGGAGGAACATCTGATGGATCATACTAAATGGTGACTGCTGAGACATCTTCATTGATTTTTGTTGGCGTTGTAGAAGATACTACTGAATAAATGGATACTGATGTTGTAGAAGAAATGATTGTTGACATCTGGTTTGCTGAAGTGATGGACGGAGCCATTGTTGATGATATTGATGAATTGGTCGGAATGATTGTTGTTGCAGTTGTAGAAGAATCAGGAATTGTTGTCAAAGGAATTGCTGGATTTGTAGGCGCCGTTGTTGTGATCTGAAGTATACCACTTTTGATAAGACCATTTATGCCGCTTCTCAAATTATCACACCCGTTGACCGAAATGTTGCAATAACCACAACCGAGCTCACACCCGGGGACCATCTGGCATTCTAGAAGCTGAGCTTTAATTTCGACCAGAGGTGTTCGAATCTGTCCAACACTAGTGATTAAGAAAGATGGCTTGTCTTCCTCAATGGCATTAATTCTTGGTCCTCCGTGATTGGGCATGGGATTCTTGGTGACACTTGGAGGGGGTGCAAAGTTGAGGGCTTTAGAATCCACCAGATCATGTACCTTCATTTGTAAAGCCCTGCATTTCTCAGTATTGTGGCCAGGTGCATTAGAGTGGAAAGCACATCTGGCATTGACATCGTAATTTCTTGGAAGATTGGAGGGATCTGGCGGTGCCAATGTCCTTAATTCAACCAAGTTGAGTTTCAGGAGTTGTGGCAATAAGGCAGCATAAGGCATAGGGATAGGGTCAATCACCCTATTTGCCTGTGATGGTCTTTGCTGGAAGGGTCTTTGCTGTTGATTGCTGTTGTTGTTGTTGTTGTAGGCTCTCTGTGGTGGATACTGAACTTGATGCTGATAGTGTGTCTGTTGTGGTTGTTGATATGCTGGTTGCTGAGGAATCGGAGCTGGAATAGTGACAGCTGCCACTGACCTGTGTACATACTGAGGTCTGCCCCTGCTGGCATGAATGGCATTTGTCTCACCAGTTCTTCGAGGTCCCACAAAAGGCTTCCTGGGATTACTTGTCGAACTTGCACCATTATCAGAAATCTTACCCATCTTCAGAAGGCTTTCAATTCTTTCTCCAGCTATGACTACGTCAGCGAAGCTGGTGGAGGAAAAGGCAGCTAGCTTATCAATATATGTTCCTTGCAGAGTGTTCATAAACATGTCGGCCATTTCTCTTTCCGACATGGGTGGCTGGACAGCAGCAGCAAGCTGTCTCCACCTCTGGGCATACTCCCTGAAGCTTTCTCTGGAGGATTGAGACATTCCCATCAGAAGGGTCCTGTTAGGTGCCATGTCTAGATTGTATTGGTACTGTCTGATGAAAGCTTCAGCTAAGTCCTTCCAGCATCTGATAGTGGCTCTGGTCAAGTGTGAGTACCACTCCCTGGAAGCCCCGGTCAAACTGTCTTCAAAGTAAAACATCCACAGTTTTTCATCCATGGTGTATGCCTTAAGCCTTCCCAGAAAAGACTGCAAGTGAGTTCATGGACAGGAAGTTCCGTTGTACTTCTCGAAGCACGGGGGTTTAAACTTGTGAGGAATCCTTACCCCGTCCACTAACCCCATATCCATAACATCAAAACCTAGGGAGTTTTGAGACTCCAAAGATCTCAACTTCTCGGCAATTTCATCAAACCTCCTATCATAAACTTCATCCCTAGCTCCCATCACAGTAAACTGCTCTTCTTGGGGGTCTTCCTGTAAGATCCTTCCTCCAGTAGTATTTCCTTGCACATTACTCGGGATGTTGACTTCCGGATGTAGATGAGGCCCATATACTGGTGGATTAACATGAGGCTGACCCCTTTCATTGTTACTTGTTCCCCCAGTTCCCAGAGGAGGTTCTTCCGGGGTTTGTCTTTCTACCAATGCCCTCAACCTTTCTTGACTTTGGGCCAAGCCATTCATTACTTCCATGAATTGGGTCATTTGGTTTCTCATTTCCAGCCTTTCATTAGCCATTTGAGTCCTGACCTCTGTCAGATCTTGCTGTACTTGATCCATTTGGATACCAGGAAGATTGTTGCGAGTAGGGTACCGGTGCGGACGGTTGAGAGGGAACACCCGACGACGAGCAATAATTCCTGATGCACAACAGAGTTAGTAACAAACAAAACAAAAAACTACAAAACAAAACAAAAGTTAGCATGCAATGCAGTATGCTTATTTATTTCCCAAGGTATCCGGATTGGCTCTTGGTTTTGACCTTTCCAGACCCTGAGGAATATACTTTGATGTTGCTTGAGAGAAAGAGACATCAATGAAACAAACTAACAAATACATTACAAATGGTGAACCATACATAGTTTGTTTTTACAACATATGCCCCTGAGGGGTCAAAATACAACATAAAAGAAAAGTACATCAAATGGAAATAACAACAAGCAGAGTAGTCAAACATCTAAGCCAAACTCATCCTCCTTAACCTCCTTCAAAAGTGCTTCAGTTACAGGACCAGCCGGATGCTCTGTGATGTTTCTGATAAGAAGGTTTCTGGTGGCAATAGCAGTGGTCAGCTTCTTGTGTCTGTCTTGGTCCTTTGACCTCTTCAAACCAGCCCTAAGCTTCAATTCTGAAATCTCCTTCTGGGCTGCCAGCAAAGCTTCCTGTTGCTTCTTTTCATTGGCCTCCAACTGCTCAATCCTGGCTTGAGTTCTCTTATCCTCTTGAGTGCGAGCTTCAGTGATCCTGACCCACCTAGCTTGACTTTCTTCTAGATAGAGATCAGTCCTAGCCTTCTGAAACTGGGCCTCTTTACAGGCATTCTTCAATATTTGCTCTCCAGCTCTTGATTTCTTGATATAGTCCTCTGCAATCTTGGCCAGATGCTCCACTTTAAGCTTCTCCAACCTCTCAATGTCTAGACGACCATCACTCCTCTCCTAGAGGGTCTTTTTCAGAGCTTGAGACAGATTCTCATTCCTTTCCTTCAGCTTCTCAAATTCTTCCAGGCTGACAGTGGCTGGAGGTGGTACTGTGGATGGTCCAGGTGCATCCTCAATGGTGAAGGGCATCCCAGAAATCTGAGCCCTAGCATGAGACCATTCATAATATTGAGTTGAAGCTACATTATTGCATCTCCCAAGAATGGCCATCTCTTTGGTCTGGATGTTGTCCCAAGCCCAGGATGCTTGTCTGACAACAGCTAGATTAGGCTTTATCTCACAATACAGGGTTTCAGCCAAGTCTTGCACTCTAGGAGGGTGAACCAAAGCATAGCCCAGTTATCTCTTAAACAGAAAAAGATTGTAGTTGATGCAACCCTTCACTCCCACTAGAGGTACATTGGGGTACTGCCCACAGCTAGTGATTATGTCTCTGCCTTTGGTGCTCTGGGTGCACCATCTGATGTCATCTGAAGTCAAAGCAATAAGTCTCTTAGCCCAATTCTTCTGTTGGTGAGGATTCAGGAAGGCACCGGTCCTGGGTAAGTGTTTGAGCAACCAAGTGTGAAATAGAGGAGCACAGCATCTCACCAACTTCCCTCTCTGCTTCTCATTTCTTTGGTGAACAGAATAATAGAAATCCCCCAGCAATGTGGGTACTGGGTTCCTCAAAAGGAAGAGATGAATGGCATTCTTGCTGATAAACTTGGGATCATCTGCAAATAGTATAACCCCATATATACTGAGGGCTAACAATGCAAAAACTGCCCTCCATTCTCCCAAAGAGGCCTTCAGGATAGCCTGAGAAGTCAGAAAGTCTAGGTGCAAACCAAGGATTCCAGCCTTTGTTGTCATGTTCTGCTCAATCAAAATAGGCTCTAAGTGCAGTGCTTTTGCCACTTCTCCATTGCTGGGAGAAGTCATCTCTGGGTTGAAGGGAATTCCACCCCTAACAGGCACTCCAATCAGTGATGAAAACTCCTCTAGCAGAGGTCCCAACGGAAAGTTCTGGAAAGTGAAGCATCTCAAAGGTGGGTCATAAAATTGTAGGCAGGTGTGGATCAAACTCCTCTGAGAAGGGTCTAGGTCCATAACCATATCAAGGATGCCTCCATAATGCTCTCTGAATAATGGGATGTGGTCTGGAGTGATAAGTGTCTGGACCTGTCTGATGCCAGTCAGCACAGGCTCAAAGAAATGGTATGAAATGTTGCTCTTCTTGGGTGCCATGACTGCTAATGAAGAGCAGAAGACAAGTGTTGATGATGAAGACTGATACTGGAGATGAGCCACTGACAAGCTGAGGCTGATGATGGGAGTAGCTGAAGTAGGCAACTGATGAAGATAGCTGAAGCAGATGACTGATGAGCAGGGGTTTATGCAGATGAAGGGGTCAAAACCAAGCCAAATACAATATGGATACCCTGAAAAACAAATAAACAAATGTTAAATGATGCAATGATGAGTATGCAAATGATATGCAAGGGTTTGTGATCAAGCTGGATCTGATTAACTGTCTTGATATAAGGCCCATGTATGTTTAAGAAGTCCAGATGGAGGTTCAAAAATCCAATAACCAAGGTGTGGGACTCAAATAAAGAGTCACATGTCCAGGGTTAAATCACAAGAACTGTCCCAAAATGGAGTACTCTTAATCAAAACAAAGTATCAGGGTATGATGTGGCCAAGGGTACCTGCAAACCTGTAAACAGCCCAACCCCCTCACAGGTGGTGCTCTAAAACAAGGATCCTCAGACTTGGATCAGTTATGAGAAGTGTAAACACTTCTAACCTGGAGGTACAGTGTTTACAATAACCATAAAAGATCCTCCTCTAATTCACCTCAGTTTCTGAAGGTCATAATAAAGGTCATCCAGACTTAGCAGGCTTCCCAGATAGCCCTAGCACTACAGGAAATCTGTAGCACAGAGTTCTCAAGAAGAAACCCACATCTGAACCGTGTTTCGTATTCCCGCACCAGACCGAAATGGAATGGGAAAGAACATGAACCACTCTAGCCTAGGTGTCACTCAGGTCCCAGGTATAGGACCTTAAACTCTCAGTAGAACCCCACCCACCAAAACATAAAAAAAAAACCCAGATCCAGCCAGATAACAGTATGACAGTATGATGTATAAAGCTGTAAAGAAAGCAATAAATAACTGTACATAAAGCAGTAAATAAAGCAAATATATAAACACAATTAGCACATAACACCCCAGTAAACACAAATCAAACAAGCTCTAGGAGGAACCCACAAAAAGAACCAGAAGCCCTGGTTACAGTATAAGGGTCCCCAGCAGAGTTGCCAAGCTTTCGCTCCCACCAAAAGACACGGGGCCAAGAGGGGTACAGACGCGAACGGTCGGCGAAAGGGAAGGAATGAATAGAGTTTCCAGCTAGGCATTTTTATCCCGAAGGAAAGGTAATGCTGCATAAACCTAAGAAAAAGATGGATAAGACGGTTGCGAACCAGAGAGACTGAGAAAGGGGGTTGGTTACAACCTGGGAAGGTATTAGCACCCAGATTGTTCGTCGTACTCGACGGGATCCACGCTTAAAAGATTTGTGTTTTAAAGGGGTAGTGTCAGTGCTATTTGTGTACCAAAGCTGGAAAAGAATGCAAGTGTCAGTGTAGAATAACTGTGAAGTGTATAAGTGAAGTGTCAGTGTAAGAACAAGAATGAATTGCTCAAGACCATGAGGCTTAAAGAATAAGGCTGGAAAGAGAGGGAATATACAGAGACTTTTGTTCGATAACTGTTAAGTTATGCCTACGTATCCTCTCGTGCAATGAGGAAGTCAGAACACCGTAGTTCGACTCAAAGAGACTGAAAGATGAATTGACTTGTGAACTGACTATTTGTCTGTGCTCAAGTGTATGACCTGTCTGGCTCAGGTGCAAACTGTCTTGCATTAGACGGAAGAAGCGAGTTCTCGGTTGTGAGTGAATGAGATGAGAAAAGAATCCCGGAGGAGACGATTATTGTTTGTTTTTTGTGTTTTTAGTCTTTTATTGCTTTTGGAAATTTGTCATAAGAAAATGAGCTTAAGCCTAAACCAATGGATTAGTAAACTCATCACATCCTCCCTCTGATTAGGGGTAATGAGAATACCTTAAGTGTGAAGTCAGTATCTCACACTTAATTACCATGATGTAGGATTAAGATCATTAACCTACTTGCATTTATTTAGATGTTTTTGGAGTTTTGTTTAGTGTTAAGTAATGAGTTTAAGCCATAATCAGAGATTTAATGGACTCATTACACCATCCTAATAGAAGGATAATAGATGAGAACATTTAAGCTGAGAAAGACTCCTCAACTTAATCCATGATTAGGGATTAACCTCATGACAAAACAAGGCCTTTATTAAAGTGGATTTTAGTTAATGGTAAGATGAAGAAGTGATTTTTATGGTTGGTAAGACAACTTGAGGGGGACTTGTCCATTAACACTAGGGTTAGTCCTTCTTAACCAATTAAGGAAGAATTAGAACCCTAATGCAAGGCCCAAGTTACAAGCTTGATGTCTTGATGGTTATTAAGTGAATTGATTAAGGGATTTAAACACATTAAGGGTTTACCACTTAGGATTAAAGTTATACACTCCATCCTAATAGAAGGATGCAGGCATAAACTTAATCACAAAGCCTTAAAGCCTTTAGGGTTTAGTCCCTGATTATGAGATGAGAAGAGAAGACTCAAAGATGACACAAAGGTAAGATCTAAATGGGGGACTAATCAAAACCCTAATTGTTATCATACTTGGAGATCCTAGGGTTTATGAGGCTTAAGAGAGAGAAACTTCAAGGGAACCACCAAGGAGAAGCAGATGAAAGGAGGAAGAAGCAAAGAGAAGCAAAACAACTTGTCTCACTTAAGAAGACAAGTTGCTTAAAGAAAGAAGGTAAGAGATAAACATGAATGAGCAAGCCCACTCCAATACACATACAAAATGCAGCAAAGGAAGTATGAAAGAGATGAAAAGAGAATGTGAGAAGTGAAGGCAAATTCACTTCTCAAACAACTTACCACCTGAAATGTTAGCATAAGAAATGAAATGCAATGCAAATGAGATGGAATGCAATGAAGGAAACCAAAACCAGAAGCATAAACATGATGTTAATGATGCCAAAAGATGATACAAACATGAGGCAAGACATGAGAATGATCACACAAGGCAATGGATGCCGATGGAGCATGCTTGGAACCATGAATGTACATGAAAAGTTTATGAAATGCAATGGACATGTAACATGGAAAATGAAAGATGCAATGGTTAAACATGATTCTAATATGTCCTAAGATGTATTATGACTCAAGTGAATGCACAAAATGTCATGGAAAGTCATTGAATGCTAGCAAATAAGATATGGATGCAAAGGGAAGCACAAATTAGGGTTACATGCATCATGCAAAGCAAAAATCCAAAACCAGAGGCAAATGACATGATAAAAATTTCAAAATGCAATCAAAGATACCCTAAACCTATACAAACTCACTGCCCAAAGGAGAGGATCCAACTCTTAACCTATTGAAAGTTATGAATTTCCTAAGATTGCTAGGGTTTTAAGGTACCTTGTCAAGAAAAATGCTAAACAAATTGAAAATGCAAGATCAATTCAAATCAAATTTATCCTACAAACTACATGCTATGAAAGATGCAATGCCAAAAGAATCATCATCCAACTCTCAATGGTTAGGCAGAAAGGAATTTTTGAAGATGAAAACAAAATATTGCCTTGAAATGAAATTAAATCCAATGAAAATGATCAAAAGGTATCAAGAACAAAAAAGAAATTTGGTTTGAGAGTTGGACAATGTTTCTAAATATTCCTAAATGCAATGTGAATTTTTTGGTGATTTTTAAATACCTAAATGTATTTTTAATTAATTAATTTCCATTAATTAATTAAAAATAAACATTTAAATGATTTAAAAATAATTTTCAGTGCAAAAAATAAAAATAAAAATATTTTTGGGTCTTAAAAATTAATGATAACTTTGACAAAAATTTTCATAATTTTCAAATGATTTTTGCTATTTTTAATAATTCGTATAAATAAAATGAAAAGAAAATGAATAAAAAATGAAAATAATGGAAAGTATGCAAATTCATCATCGCGAAAATTAGGTTTAGTAAAAACAGGAAATTTTGATGCGAAATTCATCATCGCGAAAATTAGGTTTTATGCTACCAATGAGTTTTAATAGTTAAAAGTTAAAATAAGAGTCTCGCGAATTAAATCGAAGTTTTTGATGGGTTTTTGGGCACAAAAATGTGATCAAACCCGTAGCTAGGTTAATGCTTATTTTTGGAAACTTCGAAAATTCATAACTTGAGTTCCGGGAGTCCGATTCGTAAGCCGTTCAAAGCGTTGGAAATCTAATACTGTGTACTTTCTTTTAAAAATGGTTTCAAGTCCTGGAATTAAAAGTAACTAGGATCTAATGAGCTTTTATGGTGTCGATGTAAGATGTCAGAGTCAGTGTTTTGTTAAAAATTATCGAGGTAGTTCTTAATAATTAGTAGGTGATTTCATTCGGTTTATTTTGTTGAATTCATGTTGAATGTGTGTATTTTATAGTACTGTTGAGTATGTTGTTTTGTCCCGATTTGTGGGTATAATTAAGTTGTAGGTCGAATGACCAATGTTGATATTAAAGTGGTAGGTCGAATGACCAATGTTGATATTAAAGTTGTAGGTCAAATGACCAACATTGCTATATATAAGTTGTAGGGATATGACCAAAGTTGAATCTGTGTTAAATTAAAAGTTGCTATGTTGTTCTGAGTTATTTTTTGTTTGTTGTTATGAGTTGGATGTTGTTATGTGTTGGGTCGTTTGTATCATGGCATACATTGCATTTCTATGTAGGAAAGGACGCTCACCATATTGGCCTGGATTGGAAAAATTATTAAGTTGAAGGTTTATGCCTTTTCGATGCCTCGATAACCTGGCATATTTTAAGTTGGGAGTTTTACTCCATTGGTATCACATGCATATGCATAGATGAGTCTCATATTGTGTTTCATTATTTATGATGATGGAGTTGTTTATGTTGATTATGTTGCTTATGTTGATGAAGTGGATTATGTTGATTAAGTTGTTGTTGTTAAAGTTGATTACTTTGATGAAGTTGATTATGTTGCTTATGTTGATGAAGTTGATTATGTTGCTTATGTTGATGAAGTTGATTATGTTGATGAAGTTGATTATGTTGATAATGTTGATGAAGTTGATTATGTTGATTATGTTGAAGAAGTTAACGTTGATTATGTTGATTGTGTCTTAAATGTTGATGTATATAATAAGTTGATAAAGTTGGTGTTAAATTGTGGGTGATTATTAAGTTGTCGTGGTTGTTGGATAGTAGTGAAATTGTATGATTCTATCTAATATATTAATTATCATACTCTTGTTTATATTGTTCGATACCTCACCCCTTCTGTTTGAATGTTACCCCTATGATGGTAACGTGCAGGTTAGCAAGAATGAAGATTGTTTATCTTCATTAGTTCGAGTCGGTGTCGATGCTCTGATACGTAACACTCGGGGGGATGAACGCTTGTTTCCTTATTGTTTAATTTGATTATGTTGCTGAATTTTATGTTGGATTTAAGTAAAGACATGTTGTTTATAAGTTGTTTAAGTTGAACCAAGGTGTTATGTTAATTTAAGTTGGAATTATGAATCCGCTGCTTATTTATGAAAGTTGTTTTGTTTCAAAGAATAAATGATGTTATTATGGTTTCATCCGAATAATTGTGTTACGTATCAATGTTATATGAAATTAAATGAGCATGTTTGAAAAAGTTGAAATGTGGCATCCTATTTGATTAAAGTAGAATTTCAAAACTGATTTTGTATCGATAATTGTCAGGTAGAAATGAGGTGTTACAAAGACTCTTTAAAAAATGCTACTATGATTATGCAAAATGTGAAAGCAAATATAAATATGTATAAATGAATGAATTTTATGCTGACAAAACAGTCATGACACATAGGAAGATAAGACAGACAAAGAATACTGGGTCGATCCGGAGATGGAGTATTATTGTAGCTTCTTGATGAGTTACTTATTGTGAAGGGGGAGCTCATGTCCTTGCTTGAAATTATTGGGATATGACTCTGCTAGGAGACACAAGTTCGTCCTCTCGAGACATTCAAGAAGTTTGGTTGTTTTGGGTAATTGAAAGATTTCATTATACATTCACATACCAAAGGAAATTGTCGTTTTTCATTTTGAAAGTAAAAGCAAAGTAAATTCATTTTTATTTCAAGAAAAGGCAAATTAATTTAAAATATCATTTTGTGAAGCGAAATAAAATAAGAGTTGCAAATAAATGGGCAAAGGCTCAAATTTTCTTATAAAGGGTGGTAATCAGTCGAAGGCATGATTCCACAGAGTATTACAAAGTAGAAAATGGTAATTTATAGGGAAAAAGGGATACATTGAAACATAATGATCTGTGTTCTTTTACCAATTCTGAGTTCAGAGTCTTTAGAGCTTCCGTTAATGATGCCTTTGATGAATGAATTTCTTCTGATGATCCAATATGGTTGGATGCAGTTACTTGCCATGAATCCCTAATATATATATATATATATATATATATATATATATATATATATATAATTATCTCTTATTTTTTCTTGGACCGCCTTTTCAAGTTATCAATCCACCGAAACTGTTTTTGTTTTCTTTAGTTTTTAGGCGAGGTATTTCTTGATTGCATAAACATTTGTAGGATAAGTGAATTCTTCACTTTCCATTGTTGAGAGTATTAGGGCACCGCCTAAGAAGGCTTTCTTGACCATATAGGGGCCTTCATAATTTGGAGTCCATTTTCCCCGAGAGTCGGTGAGAAAAGATTGGATTATTTTAGCACAATATCTCGTTCTTTGAAGACACAAGGTCAAACCTTTTTGTCGAATTCTTTCTTCATCCGTTGCTGGTATAACTGACCATGACATAGGGAACTCATTCTCTTTTCTTCTATCAGATTGAGCTCCTCGAATCTACTTTGGCACCACTCAACTTCACTGAGTTTGTCCTCCATCAATATCCTTAATGATGGGATTTCAACTTCTATGGGGAGCACTGCTTCCATGCCATATACTAGTGAGAAAGGGGTTGCCCCTGCTGAAGTGCAAACAAAAGTTTGATATCCATGAAGCGTGTGAGAGAGCATCTCGTGCCTATCCTTGTATGTCACGAACATATTTTGGACAATTTTCTTGATATTTTTGTTGGCGGCTTTCACAACGCCATTCATCTTTTGCCGACAAAAGGGAAGAGTTATGATTTTCGATCTTCAACTCTGTGCATAATTCCTTCATCATTTTTTTGTTCAAGTTGGACCAATTATCAGTGATGAGTTGACTAGGGATACCATAATGGCATATAATATTGTTTTTGATAAATCGGACAACCAGTTGTCGGGTTACATTGGCGTATGATGTTGCTTCGACCCGTTTGGTGAAGTAATCAATGGCTACCAGAATGAACCGATGTTTATTTAAAGCTTTTAGTTTGACCATTCCAATCCTTTCGATTCCCCATATTGAAAATGGCCATGGCGAAGAGAGAGCCTTGTGAAGTGTTGAAGGCGTTTGAATCTTATCAGCAGAAATTTAACATTTATGGAATTTCTTCGCATGCTTGCGGCAATCTTCCTCCATTGTGAGCTAGTAGTATCCTGCTCGGAGTATTTTCCTTGCCATCATATGTTCGTTGGTATGATTACCAAAGGATCCTTCATGAATTTCTTTCATGATCATTTATGCTTCGTGTTTGTTTATGCATTTGAGTAGAAGCATGTCAAAGTTTCTCTTGTAAAGTACATCTTAGTTAAGGAAAAAGTTGTCTTCCAGTCTTCGAAGGGTCTTCCTGTCTTTTATCGACAATCTATATGGGTATTCCCTTTTTTGTAGGAATTGTTGAATGTCGTAACCCCAAGGTCTACCATCACTAGTAGTTTCGATTGCAAATATGTAAGCTGGTATGTCCAGGTGCATAACTTCAATTCTTGGGATGTCATTCCATGGATTAACTGTAATCATGGAAAAGAGAGTGGCAAGTGCATTAGCAATTTGATTTTCCTCACGGGGGATGTGATGGAATTCGATTTTGTTGAAGAATGGTAGCAATCTCCTTGTGTAATCTTTCTAATGGATCAGTCCATGTTGGCGTGTTTCCCATTCTCCTTTGATCAGATTAATAACCAAGGAAGAATCTCCGCACACGTGTAAATTCTTGATCATTAGATCAATTGCTTCTTTGATACCCATGATGCAAGCTTCATACTCGACCTCATTGTTTGTACATTTGAATGCCAACCTAGAAGTGATTGGAATGCGGGTTATGTTTGGAGTAACAATGATTGCCCCGATTCCGTTTCCATAAGTGTTGAAACCTCTGTCTAAGATGAGTCCCCAATGGGATCCTGGCTCTGGTCCTTCGTATGGTAGTGGTTCGTCGTGATTTTTCATCTTAAGATACATGACGGCTTCGTTTGGGAAGTCAAATGTGACTGGTTCTTGATTACTGATGGGTTGATGAGCTAAATGATCAGCTAGGATACTTCTTTTGACGACTTTCTGAGTGTGGTACTCGATGTCGTATTCTGTGAGTAGCATTTCCCAATGAGCAATTCTTTATGTCAATGCAGGTTTTTCGAACACATAATTGATCGAGTCCATTTCTGAAATGAGCCAAGAAGTATGACATATCATGTATTGGAGAAGATGCTTAGTTTCTCGAGAATTGTACATCGAGTTTCACAATCAATGAATTTCTTGCTCAAATAATAAATGACATATTTTTTCTTATTGTTTCATCTTGCTGGCCAAGTACATATCCCATGGAGTCTTCCAAAATAGTGAGGTACATGATTAAAGGTCCGCCTTCGGCTGGAGGAGAAAAAATTGGTGGCTTCAGCAAGTATTCCTTGATTTTCTCAAAAGCTTCTTGGAAATCTTCTGTCCAGTCCTGACTTTGATTTTTTCATAGAAGTTTGAATGTTGGCGCGCATGTTATGGTCATGAGGAATATGAACTTTGAGATATAATTTAGACGTCCCAAGAATCCTTGTACTTGTTTCTCTATTTTTGAAGCAAACATTTCTTGAATAACATTAACTTTGTTAGGATCAAATTTTGGTTCCTTTTTGACTGACGATGAATCCAAGGAGCTTTCCTGATCGGACACCAAATGTGCACTTGTTAGGATTCAATCGTATTTTATATTTTCTCAGACGTTGGAATAATTTCTACAGATGTTCAACATGTTCTTCTTTGTTCTTCGACTTGGAGATCATGTCATCGACATATACTTCGATCTCTTTATGCATCATGTCTTGAAAGAGAGTCGTCATTGCCCTTTGATAGGTATCACCCACGTTCTTTAATCTGAATGGCATTACTTTGTAATAGAAGATGCCCCATGGCGTGATGAAGGAAGTTTTCTCCATGTCTTCGGGTTCCATTTTGGTCTGGTTGTAGCTCGAAAATCCATCCATGAAAGAAAATACCTTGTATTTTGCAGTGTTGTCCACCAACATGTCGATGTGCGGTAACGAGAAGTCGTCATTTGGAATTTCTTTGTTGAGATCCCTATAGCTTACATACACTCTAACTTTTTCATTCTTTTTTAGCACTGGAAGAATGTTTGCCAACCACTAAGGATATTCTAAAGTTGCGAGGAAGCCAACATCGATCTGCTTTTGGACTTCTTCCTTAATTTTGATAGCCATATTCGGTTGAGTTCTTCTCAATCTCTGCTTGACTGGTGAGCATTATGGCTTTAACGGTAAGTGATGCTCCATGATGTCGGTATCCAGCCATGGCATTTCCTGGTAGGACCAAGCGAATACATCTGGAAATTCTTTGAGGAAAGAGATCATACTTTTCCTTTCGGCCGAACAGAGCAGTGCACCGATCTTGACTTATTTTCTTTCCTCTTCTGAACCCAAATTAATCGTTTCCAACGGAATTCTCCTTGTGTCTGAGTAGTCTGGAGATCTCTCTAGGAATTTCTCTGTCATCTTCCTCTTCATCTCCGAGTACTGGCAACTCAAAGTTGGGAGAAGGCATTGGATCATGTTTTTCAACGAGGTTTAAAGCAGTTAATCTGCGCGATGATGATATTTGGAAAACACATTTAGAACATGCAAAGAATTTTATGCAGATTAATTTTGAAAAACGTTTTTTTGTTGTTTTTAGGGATTACCATTTTCTAAAAAATCAAAAAGGGAAAATAGGAATAAAAGCAGAAGTACAAAATGACATTTTATTTATGATTTGCCGATTCTTGAAACACACAACCCTATAAAACAAAACTCTATCATTTTGGACTAAGTGAAGAGGAAATTTATAACATGTAAGCTCTATAAAACATTCCTTATCATCTGGGCTAGATGAAAGGTCAAAACAAAATGTAGGCAATTACTTTGGAACGTGAACGATGTTCGGGACAGCAACAAATACCCAATCGTAATGAACTCCATTGGAGATGTAAAAGTCTGGAACTTATCTTCCCGGAGTATCCTTTGTGATAACATTGATTTGAGGAGGAGGACCCGTAGAGTCTTCCTTCCATACAGCTTGACCATATGATAAATTATCCGTCATTTCTTCATTAGTATCTTCAGGAGAGTTTTCCCATTCAGTTGACTGAATGTCCTTGATGTTGATTTTAGAACTTTCAGGAGTAGTCTACTTCACTAGAAAGTCATACTTTCCACTTGGTTATCCTAAGGTGTCCCAATTCTTTGTGGGAATTGATGAGTCATCTTCAGTAATGACGTTTACTTCTGGAAATGAAAAGTTGAGGAAGTATTTTCCAGCAATTCTTGAGAATTCATTGAGATGACATTGCTTGTCTCCCAGATTTTCTTGATAAGGTTCACATAACTCGGGGAGAAATGGTGAATCCTTCTTAGGGTCATTCAACAAATAATAATTTTCAAGACGACTCTTATACCCTGAATTTCCTTCGTTAAATTCCTATATTGGAAACTCATCTGTGGGATCGTAGGAAGTATAGTCAAAGTTATCAATCATCGAAGTATATTCCAATGAGTTGTGGGGAGTGTGATGTCCTTCGGAAATTTCACAAACTTCTGATTTTGGAATATATCTTGGACTGGAAATTAGAAAGTCAAACGGATTGCGCATTTCGTCCCGAGATACATATCCTTCTTTGTTGAAGCAAGTCTTCCATTTGTTATCTGGATCGTCAGAGTCATCCGAGTTCTTTTCTTCGATGGTATGAACCTGTTGCAAGATCGGGTGGAGGAAGCTTCCACTGTGGAAGATATTTTTTATAGCACCAAAGCTTTTGTCCTTTTCTATATGTTTGGTTACTACTGAGGAACAACCAAGACCTTTTCTGGTTTCATTGTAAATAGGAATTACAAATTGCCCCCAACCTTTGATATCTTTGCTTTCTAGGGCTTGGAGAGCATATTTATAGGAAGTGATTGACGTTCCTATTTCAGGCTGATTCTCATTGCTTATAGAGAGAGCTTGAAACTAAGTTGCAATGGCTTCTTCTAGTTCCAATTACAAGAATGATGATAAATTGCTGATGGTTAGAGCTCTTTCTCCGTATACAGTCACCAATTTTTTATTCTTCATAATTCTCAATTTCTGATGATGTTTGGAAGTTACCGCTCTTGCTTCATGGATCCAAGGTCGACCAAGCAAACAACTGTATGCTGTGTGAATATCCATGACTTGGAAGGTGATTTAAAATGTATGTGGTCCAATGGTTATAGGAAGATCCACTTCACCGATAACTGCTTTTCTAGATCTATCAAAAGATTTGACTATGATCTCACTGTTCCTCATGGGAGGACCTTGAAAAGTCAATCGTGTGAGAGTTGACTTTGGCATTACATTCATTAATGAACCAGTATCTATGAGTACGCTGGCTAAAGTACCATCCCTGCAATTGATTGTAATGTTTAATGCCATGTTATGATTCCTCCCTTATTCAGGAAGATCTTCATCGTTGAATCCCAAGTTGTTGAAATTCATGATACTGGAGACAATACCATCAAATTGATTTACGGTTACGTCTAGTTCTACGAAAGCTTGTTCCAAAATGTTCAGCAATGCTTCTCAGTGAGCTTATGAACTGAGTGGGAGAGATAATACCAACATTCTAGAAAGAGTCTGTAGTAATTGATCTACAATGTTGTACTCGCTTCTTTAAATGAGCCTAAGGATTTCATAATTATCCTTTGTTGTGGGCTTTGGTTTATTTGATTGACCAATTGGTGGGTTGATAACTTCATCTTAAGGTTGCCTTTCTCGTTCTGGTTCTCCAACTCCTCGTTTGAATATTCGTCCACTTCGAGTGACTCGACTGATATCAATGACGCTGGCGATATAGGGAACTTCCAAGAATTTATTTTTTTGATCAAAGGGATTATATCAAAAACCTCTTTGTCGGTTCCATAGTCTATAGGTTCGACTACATGAATATCTTGTATCATGTTGATGAACTAAGACTCTTTGAGACAAGTGACTCTTTGCTCAATTTTATATTGGAGATCCATGCATACTATAACACCCCACACATAATTGACTAGTATATTATGCATGATGATAAGGTATTATGGAATTTTCTAGTGTTTCAAATGTCGTTGACAAGTGACTCTAGTGTTTCAAATGTCGTTGACTATCGACAAATCCATTTCCCATAAAGTTAAGGTATTATGGAAATTTCTGCCCCTTCTAATATGACTAAGTCCTATAAGGTGGTTTCGAGAAATTATCCGCCGCCTTCTCTCGGGACTAGTATAGCAAAGAGGTATCTAGATTTCTTCTACCTTCCATCTAATTGGACTTACTCTCCCATATTTCAAACTATGCATTAACATTAGTCGGGCAATCCCAACATTCACACCCTTGATTCATTTACCTCAAAATTATGGTGTACCGTATAGTACCAAAGTTCCTTCTTTTCCATTCTAAATAATTCCATATTTTGGATAACACTGATCCTAGGGTTCCACTCTCCAGGTAATTTCTATTAGGCAAGCATTTTATGCATTCTAAGGTTCACCTCACTAAGCATTGTCTTTATCCATAAAACACGTGAACATACACATGATGTTATCATTATTACTAGGTATAGTAGGGTTATGGAAGCTTAGGTATCTCATAGCCTTCAACATTAGCTTTCAATTTCCTCCAACCGCATCGCAATCCAACTTGTTGAAGATCAAGTTATGGTCGAAACAACAAAGGTCACTTTCTGCCAGATGGAGATCGATTTACACCTTGGGTAAATCGAGTTACTACTGAAGCATAATAAAAAAAATGACATATGTCATGCAAAATTAGTCCCAAATTGTATCCTAATCGTGTCCTAAGTTTCCAAACAGAACCTACACATTTATCTTAGCAAGAACATGTAATTGACAGTCCATCTAATCTCATACAAATCAATGGTTCCATTGTTCATGAAATTCTCAAATGCATTTAGATTCTCCTCTTAAATCATACCATTTCTAACACAACAAACATGATGACATAAACCAACAAGAACTCATGACTAACATGTATCAACAATCCTGAAACTCACTAAGGCATCATTAGAACACTTATTTCACCAATCAAATCAACATGCAAAGCATTGATCACACTCTAACCATCAACATGCATTATTCCTAATTTCTACCCTATGTTTCTATCTAGTGGAACTCACCTTAAATTTATGAAGGTTAGGAAGGTGAATTTTATGCACTTGAACTCTTATCATGACCAAAACTTCACCTCCATCATCATCAATCACGTAGCCACACTTGTCCCATTTCAGCAACAATCCTTAAACTTTCGTTGCGTGTTTCTCCACCATAACACACCTTCATGACATGAAATTATATATCAACCTGAAGGGAATTTTGTGCTTGTTTCCAAAAAGTCCATAATCAACTCAAACAAAGTTATGAATAAAAAGTGATTAACTATTTTGTGGAGGTTGTACCAAGAGCGTGAAAATGCAAGGATGTTGATGAAGATGAACTTTCTTCATTCTATTTTCTTGATCTTCTTTCTTCCAAATTCTGAACTTAATTATTAGACATGAGAAGAATGACTTATTCCCTTAGCCAAACAAGTCTTTATGATATAATTATAACTTTGACCATATTTCCCTTTAACTAAATAATATTTACTTCCTTGCCACTTAGTCTAATTCCAACCAAATACTTCGATTTCAACTAATCTATAATTTCTCTTAATACATATCCATACTTAATTATATCTTGACACTTAGTGGTCATTAGGTCTTACTAACTTATTCTCATGCTTAGAGAAATAAGGAAGTTACATTCTCCCCCCCTTAAATAGAATTCTCCCTCGAATTCCTTCCGACCACCATGAAAACAAACTCTTCATCTCTTCCACTGAGGGGATGAAATGTTCCTTACATTTCTTCTTTTGATGAAACTTGTGATTCCGTCTGAAGACTGTTCCATTCATGGAAACACAATCCACCCATATACTTGTGTCCTAAAGTCTTTGATTGGAAACCTTAGTTCTTACACAACATATCTCTTCTGATACTTTGACTCGACATTCAAGGTCCCCGACCTATACTTATTTACACGAAATCTTTGTAGCTTCAGAATTCATGGAAATCCATTATGGTTAGATATTTCCCATCCTCGATATTTTCCAAGTTCGTCCTTGCGCAATATATGCCACTGTTTTTTCACTTGTTTTTCCCTGATTCCTTTCATTACCCCAAATCCATACATTTTTGCTGTAACGTCTCTCTTTAATAACATCATTTCAGATTTGCTTCTACTCGAGTCCATATAATGTCATACAACGACTTTTCGAATTCCCTGGTCATGACTTCTAATTCCCAGATGCTCAATTTGATCCGCTCAAAGTATACATTCTTAGTACAACAAAACTTCTCCCTTGATCATTCCTTCAGTCTTGTTTGTAACATTGACACCGAGAACCACAAGAGTGTACAATTTTACAACTCACGTCCCTTACGCCTAACAACTTCATATGACTTCTCGCTAGTGAGGATTAAATTCTCATGGTTATCCCGTAACTAGTGTCTTGATATCTAACAACTTCACACAAGGTTCCATTGACGAAGGGTGAACTCTAATAGTTAACCTGCAACCATCATCCTAGTCTTCATACACGCTCACAAGTGCACATGACATAGCCAAAATGAGTCTACATCAAGTAAAATCCTTTAGTTATCTTTAGCATCCCGATGATCATGATACTTTGTCTAATCCTCGACTCACAAACTCAACCGTTGACCCATGAACATTTGATCATACGTCCACCATAGATTCTCCTATAAGCTAGTCCATTAATAGTACCTCTCTAGATTATGCTAGATCCTTGAGAGACTGATACGAATGAAACATTGCTTCGAAGAGTTTCTCTTAGTAAAATATTTCCAATCAAAACAACTCTTACAAGTATTCTATTTATACCTACTATAGGCTTATCTGATTCATACACACTTCTTGAAATCTCCTGATAGTCCCATTACTCTATAACACTTATTCTCCTAATAGTAACAGTCCCTTCTCGACATTGTCCAACAACACTAAATGCTTAGAATATTAAACACACTCATCAACAACTACTTCTCTGGGCTAAGTAATCTCCAAAATCAGGTTACTAACTATTCCATCATTCCGGGTTAGGTCCATTTTAACACAACTTTGGTCATACGCTTCGGTTCCAGAACGCCCAAAGTAGAATACTCCCTAAATAGGGATTTATCTTATCCTATATATTTCTATATCATACATAGGCTACGATGGTTCTACTATCCTTTCCATACTTCTTCCCAATCATACAACCTCATACTATTAGGATTTCAAAACCTCTCATGAACTTGTCTCAACTTAACTGATCTGAAAACCTCTCACAGTGACACCCTAGCTACACGGTCATCCAATACCTTTCTATTCTAAAGTTGTCACTGTATTAATCTCTTCGAGGGTAATTCTTAGGATCATGCTTCCAACATATCCAAAACAACCACAATACCATAAATTCTACTTAATATCTTAAACATCCTTCTTTGGAAGTTCACGATACTCCAAAACCAGGTGTATCTTGGATTTATTGAGGATAACATTTCTTCACTTTTGAGGATCTACCGTTACTCCTATAGATATCTCACAATGAGCTAACCCAAGACATACTTCATATATTCTAACATTGATGATCAATGTTAAAGAATAACCACACAATGTGCTGACCAGAATATGATGATCACACATTAGTTCCACCTCAGGCATTCACACGCAAATATCCACTTATCACTCTATGAAACAAGAAACATCAACAAGGTGTAATATGAGATCACCCACAAAACCATGAACACCCAGGGTACTCATAAGTGTAGTATCGGGACTTGATCCATCCCACTATTGTTTGCTTAGATAGTTCTCCACTATCGAGCACAACATATGTATCCTTATCACAACTACATCATGAGAATCTGGTTTTGCGTCTCACTATTACCAAATCAAAAATCCTTACCTTGAATTCCAGATCAACAATGTCCCACATATGTCGAAAAGGATGACTCACGCATCTCGTGCATGATAACGATAATGCGGTGTTATACCTGTTTGGTAGGACTAACATGGTGATCTAACTCTGAGACCATGTACTCAAGTAGCTACCCCATAGATATAATGATCCCCAATTGTATCATATAGCCATGACGACCATATAGTTGAGAAGAATCTACATTAAGGTAAACACTTATCGAACCCTTCCAGTCTCACTCCTAAGAGTGTTACATCACAAAGTTTAACCTTATTTAGAACTAGCTAGGTTTGACCTGCTATGAGTTTAATTCACATTGAAAATTATACTTACGGTCATCCATTATATACAAATATAAAAGAATTGAAGGATTATCCCACTACTATGTATGCCATGGCTCAAAACTAACCCAATAACTCACAATCACTTGACATGTTTCATATATGCATTGGCACACACACACACATGCATACCGTAGCAACGTACGAGAGAATACCAAATTAGTATACACCCCCTCTAGGTTTCTCAAGCACACCATATTGATATTCTTGGTGAGTATCCTAAATGAGTATATGCCTAGACAGGCCCCACAAGCACACCGTATTGATATCTCAGGTGTATTAATGAAAAGTGAATTACCACCTAGCAATATGGCTTACATGGTATTCATTAGGTCAAATTAATTCACTGTTGCCAAAATTTCACGGAGTAGTTGGGTTCACTATACATTACCCTTAAGAACTGGTCTCACAATATACATATTTACCTACTTTTGGGACAAATCCCTCAAGGCATTAGTCTTACGGTTTTTCCTGCCATTCTAATTTTGGGATGTGACCCACTATGATTATCGTGAAATTGTCCAACTACGGCCGACGTCAATGTCAACCAATCCTCTTGAAAATTACCCAATGCCTATTAAGGTTCATGCATGTGAAACTCGATCACCATAGCCCATATTTGGTTATACATAGTGTAGGAGCCACAACGTTCCATATTCGCTACCATACTTTCTCTAGGTCATCCTTACTAATCGAGATACGCTTGGATAAATACTGGATTCATGCCTCATTCATTCGAGTCTTGGATACTTACCCGATTAATTTGGAAGATTCATTCTTTGGGGTTCAACTTTTGATAGCTCTATCTCCATCCAGTCGGTTCTTAACTTAGTCATCCATGACTAGCAACAATATTAGTCGGTGATTATCCCTCATATACTTTAAACTGTCACCAGATTATGCTCATCTAACACCCGACACCTAGCATAATTCTTTGGCTTTACTCATGGTTGGGTAAATCATGTTTTCAAGAAACACGATCTAACGTAATTCACGTCCCATCTAATCCAATCTTCCCCTAGCGTAATTCTAGGGCTTATACAGATCAAGAAGTGATGAGTTACATTAGATTGTCTCACCAATTTAATAGACATGATCTTTACAAAATGGGAAAATAATAACTTTCACAGATTCTTCCATCTATGGTTCTTAACACCAACCTTCACTGGTAGCAATGATTGGGTAATGCACCCTGTTCACTTAAGACTCAATGCCATTATAGGAAACCCCCTGCAAGTTCTACTTGTGTTTCTCGAACTTACTATGCTATATTCACCATCTAAGGAGTGAATTATGTCACACCGAATGCCTACGAATTCCACTTTCCTCATCTCCTTCCACAATACTATTGTGGTCAACTATTTTGCGTCAGACACTTTGCTTAGATCTGGTAATTAAACCATCACCTAACCAACTCTTACTACTCGGGTTCCCAACACTTACAGGTTCATGTGTCCTCGTGTTGGCTCTACCATGATTCTACTGTCAGGCACTAAGTCGGTGAGTTGATCAAGTTCAACAACTGAATTAGATATTAGTAAAATCAGGCTATCAACACACACATTTGAGGGGGAAAAAAGGAATTGCTAGTGATGTCTCGCGGATCGGCCGAGATTCGACCAGCTCTGATACCAACTGTAACACCCCACACATAATTGACTAGTATATTATACATGAAACGTTAAAATTAGTTATGATTATATACAAATGCTTTAAATAAAAAATACAATCCGTATACAATAGAAACCTGAACTAATGTATACAATAAGATTCTTCGAGGAAACTGCATAGTGGAAAATAAGATCTGGCACGATCTCCAAGCCAACTGCTCTCCAAAGCATCCGAGACAAACCTTCTAGTGAATCTTCCAACTAATCCTGAACCTGAAAAGAAATCAACAACATCGGGTGAGATTACTAAATCTCAATGAGTTCCCCTATCTTATGGGTCCACTCGGCTCTATAAGGTAGACTATTTGTATCTCATCCCATTAGTAATCATGTATATACTATTTCATAGGATTTAAAAAATGAAGTATAGTACGCTTCACAACAACGTATAAGCCAATAACTTAATTGTATGAGTCAATGATCTATCAAGTTGAAGCCTTTCACGAACCTCTAGCCCAACTAGTGTTTCGAACATCGTTGACTATCGATAAATCCGCCGCCCATCATGACAAAGTGTTATGAAAGATTTTGAGCCACATAGAACAATAGGATCTAATCATCTATCATGTCAAAGCCTCTGACGAACCTCTGGCCCAACTAGTGTTTCAAATGTTGTTGACTATCGACAAACCCGCTGCCTATCATGATAAGGTATTATGGAATATTCTGCCCCCTTCTAATATGACTAAGTCCTATAAGGTGGTTTCGGGAAATTATCTGCCTCCTTCTCTCAGGACTAGTCTAGCAAGGTGGTATCCAGAGTTCTCCTACCTTCCATCTAATGGGACTTACTCTCCCACGTTTCTAACTGCGTATTAACATTAGTCGGGCAATCCCAACTTTCACACCTTTGATTCCTTTACCTCAAAATTATGGTGTACCGTAAAATACCAAATTTCCTTCTTTTCCATTCTAAATAATTCCCTATTTTGGATAATATTGATCCTAGGGCCCCACTCGCCAGGTAATTTCTATTAGGCAAGCATTTTATGCATTCTAAGGTTCACCTCACTAAGTATTGTCTTTATCCATAAAACACGTGAACATACACATGATGTTATCATTAATACTAGGTACAATAGGGTTATGGAAGCTTAGCTATCTAATAGCCTTCAACATTAGCTTTCAATTGCCTCCGACCGCGTCACTATCAAACTTGTTAAAGCTTAAGTTATGGTCGAAACATCAAAGGTCACTTTCTGCCAGATGGAGGTCGATTTGCACCTCGGGTAGAGTTACTACTGAAGTATAGTAAAAAAATGACATATGTCCTGCAAAATCAGTCCCAAATTGTATCCTAACCATGTACTTAGTTTCCAAATAGAGCCTACACATTTAACTTAGCAAGAACATGTAAATGACAATCCATCTAATCTCATACACATCAATGGTTCCATTGTTCATGAAATTCTCAAATGCATTTAGATTCTCATCATTAATCATACCATTGCTAACACAACAAACATGATGAAATAAACCAACAAGAACTCATGACTAACATGTATCAACAATCCTGAAACTTACTAAGGCATCATTAGAACACTTATTTCACCAATCAATTCAACATGCAAAGCATTGATCACACTCAAACCATTAACATGAATTATTCACAATTTCTACCCAAAGTTTCAATATAATGGAACTCACCTTAAATTTATGAAGGTTAAGAAGGTGAACTTTCTGCACTTGAACTCTTATCATGACCAAACCTTCACCTCCATCATCATCAATCCCGTAGCCACACTTGTCCCATTTCAGACAGAATCCTCAATCTTCCGTTGCGTTTCTCTCCACTATAACACACCTTCATGACATGAAATTATATATCAAACTGAAGGGAATTTCATGCTCTTTTTAAAAAGTCTAGAATCGGATTAAACAGAGTTATGAATAAAAAGTTATCATCTGTTTTATGATGGTTGTACCAAGAGTGCGAAAATGCAAGGATGGTGATGAAGATGAACTTGCTTCATTCTCTTTTCTTGATCTTCTTTCTTCCAAATTCCGAACTTAATTATTATACTTGAGAAGAATGACTTATTTTCTTAGCCAAACAAGTCTTTATGATATAATTATGACTTTGACCATATTGCCATTTAACTCAATAGTATTTACATCCTTGCAACTTAGTCCAATTCCAACCAAATACTTGGATTTCAACTAATCTATAATTTCTTTTAACAACTCTTAATACAAATCCATACTTAATGAAATAGGGAAGTTACACGTACCATGATACAACCTTGGTTATCTATTGAGAAAACCTCACAACGTTCATAATTGTGAGGTGGCCAAAGACTGTAGCCACTTTGTATACAATCCATGTTGACTCTGTCTGAATCTTGTATTCTGACTTCGAAAGTTTGTTATCTAACCGGAGATCCATTGTTATGATCGATTTGACCAGTTTCTTCGTCCATGTAGATTGGAAGCCACCAATGGTCCAATAAAGCTTGAAGATAATTGTGCATTGATAAGAATCCAAGTCTAACGTGCTTGGACTGCAATTTTACTAAACTGGTATTCATTAGGCGAATGTTGAATATTTGAATCATGTTGATCTAAGGATCATTCGTCTCATGGTAGTCTTGAATCCATCCTAAATCCATTTGTCGTTGAAGGGCTTCCTATAAAAAGATCACCCTTGATCATTTATTGAACATATGGAGCAATCTTTGTAGTCGTGCCGTGGTAAGTCTTGATGTTGACTTTTTCTGGAATACATTACAATCAGATTGACATTCATTGCTCGGATGTCAAAATTTGAACAATCCTCGGAGGAGTGGAAACTAAATTAATTCCTCAGGTTTTCTGATCTTGGATCCAGTTGACCGACGCTTTCTCATGCTGATGTAATGCATTTTTTTGAACATTCGGGTTAATATCTTTGAAAGATAAAAAATATGTTTCTGACGAGTCTATGGACATAGTACTTGAAATATAAACAATTTTCAATGTTATAACCCTTCCCTCCTTGATGATAAGGACATGATTGATCCGCTTTGTGCCATGGATGGGGACCAGCACGAATCATGACAGGGTTCCTGGTCTGAACGTGCCCCTTGTTTTATAAGAGTGGAAACAAATCAACATACATTGTAGGTATAGGGTCAATTGTTGGAGCCCTAGGATTCCCATTATTGTTGAATTGCGAACGCGCCTACTGAAGAGGTTGTTGCCTTTATTGATACTATAGTTTATTATAAGAACTTCAAGCGATCTGAGGTTGATACGTCGAAGCTACTAATGAGGTAATAACAGGAGATACCGTCGTCACTTGACGAGGTGTAAATATTTGTCGCTGTTTACCCCGAGATATGTTGCTGATGTCTTATTCCTTACGTTTCGGAAAGGAACTCCCATATCTTTTGCTTGAACTTAAAGGTTCAACGTCCTTTGTTAAACATCCTTCTCTTACTGCCTCTTCCAAACGTACTATCATGTTTACCATTTCAATAAAATCACTGGGTTCACTTGCAACCATCCGTTCATAGTAGAATGAAATTAACGTCTTCAGGATGATTTTAGTCATTTCATTCTCTCTAGGAGGATGAGAAATTTGAGCGGCAATTTTACGCCATCTTTGCGTGTATTCTTTAAAAGACTCTTTATCCTTCTGAGATATTGATCTGAGTTGATCTCGGTCAGGATCCATATCCAAGATAAATTTGTATTGCTCAATGAAAGCTTTTTTGAGTTCTTGGAAATTGTTGGTATATGTACGATTCAGCTTCATGTACTAGTGAAGCGCTTCCCCAATTAAATTGTCCTGAAAGTAGTGAATCAGTAATTGTTGATTAACCGTTTGAATGGACATATTTCGGGCATACATGGTCAGATGACTTTGAGGGAAAGAATCCCCTTTGTGCGGTATCTGAACATTAGGAACTAAGTTAAGATCTGATGTGTTGCTTCCAAACAACTTTTGTCCTCTGATGGACTGCAATTCCATTTGCATTGTTGTGAACTGCTCTTGGAATTCGTCCATTCTTTCGTTGATTCCTCCCCTTTCACTTGGAGTAGGAGTTTATTTGCGAACTTCTAGGCTAATGTGTACCAGCTGAGGTGGTACAATCATTACTGTTGTCATAATTTCAGTGACCGGGAGTTTGTAACCTCCAGGTACGGAATTCCTCGTTCTTTCTAGAGCATCTTTAAGATTTCGAAGTTTGTAACCTTCAAACTAAGACGGTCCTACAGCGTTTTTCAATTCTTCTGAGAGTCTGGATCATATCCTTTTGGGATAAAACCAGGTGGCATTCCCCAAGGTCGGTCCTTCGGCATGGTGAACCTCAGATATTTGTAGGGTATCTCTTTAATCGGTGTAGAAACCACTTCAGAGATCACAGTCCTTTGATGAAGATTATGAGCTATAATCAGAGCCTCGATCATTTATTTGAGTCCATCCATTCGTGACTTCATGTCAGAGAGCTCCTCTTTGAGTTCTCTGTTCTCTTCCTCGAGACCCTTCCCCTTTTTCTGACGACCGACCCGAGTATTGTATGAATGAGACAGTTTGAATCTAGAAGGACATGCGAGAAAAAGACTCGATAAAAAGAAAATTCAAATGATGCAAATGATGAATGATAATGCAAATGTTTTTAATAAAAAAATAATTTTCCTCTTTGTTTTAAAAAAGAAATTGATTTGAACAAACTTTTGCAAAATATCATACTGATTTTATTAACTGAAATCGTTTACATTCATAGTACATTGTTCAAATGCGGAAAAGAAAACTTAAAACTCTAAAGCTTTCTTTGATGTGACTTTAATTTCCTTGTTGATCCTTCTTCTGCCTCTTCAGCAGGGCTTTTTCCAATTCTGGCAGATCTTCAACTCTTTTCCAGGTGATGAAGGTTCCATAGTTTCCATTTGCAGACAGTAACTCCTCCTTTTCTGTGACATGGTACTCAAGTACCTCAATGAATGTATCCTTTTCCTTTAGGAGAATATGAATTTTTCCATTCTCTAAGCTGAGAATCTGATATTTGTTCTTCCAGGAGTTTCTCTCTCTCTGCATTTTTTTGAAAGTTATCTGGAGCTTTTTCGTGTCAATCATGAAGTAGAGAAAAAGTTCCTTCAGTGGAAACACTCTTTGTCGAGGATAAGGCATCCTCAGTTTAATTTCTCTGGCTTACACCCATTAAAGATAAGGATCCAAAGAGATACATTTAGGTTTTCTCAAGGATTCTTTTCCTTTCTTGTGCACAATTTTCCAAGCATGTGCAATATCCTTCCTGATGATGATGTCATCTTCTCCATCTTTGAAGAAGAGACTTTCCAAAAGAGCGTTAACTGGTATATCCCTTATCGGATATCCCATCTACCAACGAGCTAACTTTAGATGATAATTAATCCCTCCTTTACTACTAATGAGAGGTACTTTAGGGAAATTACCATAACTGTTAATGATCATAACATCGTCGTAGACCTGGTTAGACCAACTGATGTATGTGTTGGTTAGATACATGATTCTCTGAGACCAATGCATTCCACTTTTAATGTCCCAAAATGTGGATGACTTAGGTAAGTGGGAAGTGAATCATTTGTAGAGAAGTGGTGGACAACAAGTGATTATTCCTTTTCTACATAGATTCCTTAGGTGAACTAAATGATAAGCATTTGCGAGCAATGTAGGAATTGGGTTTCTGATTAGAAATATTTTATCGCAGTGATATCGACAAAGTTTTCCCATAGATGAACATTAGGGAATATGAATATCCCATAGATGAGCAATACATAGATGACTTCAAATGCTACAATGTTTCTGATACTGACAAAGTATAGTGCTCGTTCGATTAGAAACATGGAGCATATTCCTTTAACTCCTCCCTTGGTAGTCCAATGAGCTTTGACGTCCGACTCTTCCAAAGAGAGGTTCATTGCAATAGTTGACTATCTCGAGTCCCTTCCAATCTAGAAAATGGAACTTTCTCATTAATAGGGATATTTATTAACTGAGAGTACTCTTCCATTGTTGGACTAAGCCAATAGTCGAGAAATATGAAGCAATGGTATATCGGGTCATAAAATTGAACCAGTGTAGCAAGAGTTCATTCTACCATGTTGAACTTTAATAAGGACAAAATTCCTCCAAACTTTTCCCTAAATGCTTCTGGATCTGTTACTAGCTTTCCTAGCTTTCTTAGATCATCCATTTTCGAACTCTTGAATGTAAACTTATGGGTTTTCCATAGCACAAAGGCCATTTTGAAAATTGATAAATGCAACAGATGTTCTTTCAGTTCTTTTAAAGAAGAAAATTAAATGATGATTCTTTTTAAATGATGTTTTTGGGATGAATGCAGCACACAAAAACATGGTAAAAACATGGGTTCAAGGGTTCAGTGACATGAGGTCAGAGCTCTACCCATTCCCATGGTTTTTATACTACGGTAAATATTTTTTTACCTATAGCTCATGTAAGTCAAGGTAAAGGGGTATATGTTTACTAAATCCTCAGCGTGATGAGTATTCAATTAGAAATCACAAAGTTTTCACGGAGTATGCTATAAACATTGATTTCCACTGGATTCCTAGACCGATTCAGGGAATTTTAAGAGTGAACTTGGTTAAGAATCAGCTCCCTACAAGCCATCTTAATTATGCCCTACTTATCTTAGAGAGCACTCGAACTCACACACTTGTAGATTAATCGCATTCCCATTTTGAAGAGACCACCCCAAGGATATCAATTGAACAAATATTTTGCAGAAACATAAACATAAAGCAGTATAAAAGCAATTTGTAAAAGCGGTATAAAAGAAATATATATATATATATATATATATATATATATATATATATATATATATATATATATATATATATACACATGTTCCTAAACATAGGTATTTCTAACTAAAAAGGGTTTAAAAAAAGTAAGAAAGAATAAAGTATTCCCTAGTGGAGGCGCCATTTATTTGCTGCGCCGGTTTTTGTGGTTGAGAATCATGACCTTTTTCTCTTATGAAGCTGATTAATGAAGGGTAATAGATCTCTCTAACTAAACCTGCTTGCAAACTGAGTTTCAACAAATGACTGTTAGTTTACAAATGTTACCAAGAGATCGGGGTCACCTTTTAGCATATTAACACTAAGATTTGAAAATATATGTTTTTCTTGATATCTGGTGGTGAGGTCTTGAATTTGGGATTAGAAGTGTGTTGAGATGAGGTAAGATAAGTGAGATTTGTTTTTTTGGTATTTTGGAGGATTTTCTGATGTTTTGATAGGTTTGAGGACCTCATTGTTGTTTTTTGTTTGGTGTGCTAGCAAAAATCTTTTGACCTTTTACCTACGTACCCTCAAAAAGAGAATTGAGGGATCAGAGCATTGTAGATCCTCCCAAGGCTAAGGCTAGGAGGAGGGCTGATTTGTATCTTGGTTAAAGTGCAAGATAATGATGCTCAAATGGTTTTTATTTGTGTCTTAATCAAAGCCCAAGATTGAAGTTGAAAAGTTTGTTGTAACTGATAGGGTGCTTGAATTGCATAGCTCAAGGCATAAGCTGAATCTGGTATCTTGATTTGCATACCTCAAGAAAGGTTGAATGGGTACCCTGAATTGCATATATTAAGGAGGACTGAATGGTTATCTTGAATTTCATAGCTCAAGAAAGGATGAATGTTGACCTGAATTACATAGCTCATGAAAATTTAATTTGGGTGGAGATATGACTGGTGGAAAGTGATCTTAGTTATTTTCCAAGTGTATCACTGAAAGATTAGCTTTTTGTAGATGTTTAGAATTGGCAGAATTTTTGACCAACAAGAAGTGTTGAATTTAGTTCAGGATGTCACATCAGATGTTGGGACATTATCATACAGAGTATAAGTAAATGAACTTAATTCAGGATGTCACACCAGATGTTGGGACATTGTATCAGTTAATGAAATAAGTTCAATTTACAGGATGTCACACCAGATGTTGTGACATTGTATCAGTAAATGAAGTAAGTTAAGTTTTCAAGATGTCACACCAGATGTTGTGACATCTCAAACCTGCTACCAGAATTAATTAATGACTAACAGAACTGAGTAAATTAAGGGAAGTTATCTGGAATTAATTATGGATGGATGAAACAGAAGAAGGCGCATCTGTAGGGAGTTTTGTTATGTGACTTCAGCATAATCAGAAGAACTGAATCACCTAGAATCTAGGAAGTAACAAACCCTAATTCAAGGTGATGACAGCATGCGTATCAGGATTGGATAAACCTACAGAAAGCCCAAAATCCAAACACCTATTTAAGCAACAGAAACTCTCAGAATAGAGTACGAATTTAAGAAGACCAAATAGGGTGTTTTGTGTTTTAATAGCAGGTTATTTAATTGTACCACTTTATGAGCTTTTAAGCAAAAGTGTATTTGTGTCTTGATTGAAACTGTGAAGTAAGATCAAGCTGTTTTGTTTGAAGTATGACTTCAATTTTATTAAACTTGTAAACAGATCACTGTGTGATTGAGGGGGAGTGAGTTGGTACTCATATCTAAGTTGTGTCTTAGGTAGAAATTGCATTGGGTAGATATTAAGTGAAAGATTAAACTGGGTGGTTTAAGTCTAGAATTAATATTACTTATATTGGATTTCCTCCTGGCTTGGTAGCCTCCAGATGTAAGTGTGGTTATACACTGAACTGGGTTAACAAATTCCTGTGTTGTTTAATTTTCCTGCACTTTAAGTTTTAGTTAAGTATTCAAGTGTTTAAACATCTCATTCGACATCTCGTACCTGATAACAGAATTTCAATTGGCATCAGAGCAAGCACCCTTCCTGTTTATACTGGGTGAGATCTAGGGACTGCAAATTCTGGAAACATGGACAGAGATGTAGGATCAGTAAATAGACCACCTATATTGGATGGATCTAATTATGACTACTGGAAGCCAAGAATGGTTGCATTCTTAAGATCACTTGACAATAGGGCCTGGAAAGCAGTCAACAATGGATGGGAGCACCCTATCCAAGACACCAAAGATGGAGCAAAAGTGTTGAAACCTGAAGAAGAATGGAGTAAGGAGGAAGAAGATTCAGCACTTGGCAACTCCAAGGCCTTAAATGCTTTATTCAATGGCATTGATAGGAACATATTTAGACTTGTGCATCACTGTGAGCTGGTCAAAGATGTTTGGGACACTCTCAAAACAACTCATGAAGGAACATCAAAGGTGAAGATGTCAAGACTTCAACTTCTCACCACCAAATTTTAAAACTTGAGAATGAAGGAAGATGAGACAATTCATGAATTCTACATGAACATCTTAGAAATAGCCAATACTTCTGGAGCTTTGGGAGAAAAGATGACTGATGAAAAGCCTGTAAGAAAGATTCTCAGATCTTTGCCAAAAAGATTTGACATGAAGGTCACAACAATAGAAGAAGCTCAAGATATATGCACAATGAAAGTTGAAGAGCTCATTGGTTCCCTTCAAACATTTGAGATGGGAATGAATGACACAATTGTAAAGAAGAACAAAAGCATAGCCTTGGTGTCAAATACTGATAAAGAAGAAGAAAATGATGAATTAGAAACTGAAGAAAACTTATCAGAAAACATTGCTATGCTTGGAAGACAATTCAAAAAGATTCTCAGAAAGATGGAAGACAAGTCCAGACCAAGTGGAAGATACACAAACTCTTCTGAGAACAAATGACCTTATGATGCTAATAGAAGGTCAAATTATGATGAAAAGACCAGTCAAGAAAAAGGGATTAAATGCCATGAATGTGAAGGATATGGACACATCAGAAATGAATGTCCTACCTATTTAAAAAGGCAAAAGAAAGGTCTCTCTGTAACCTGGTCTGATGAAGACTCAGGAGGTGATTCAGAAGAAGAATCAGCTAAGCATATCACTTCTCTAGCTGGATTATGTGAATCTGAAAGTGAATCCAGTGATGGGGAGCTTACTTTTGAAGAGCTTGAGCAATCATACAGAGAACTAGTTAAAAGGAGCACTGAAATATGCATGGAGAGTATAAAGCAAAAGAAGCAGATTGAGGCTCTAAAGGATGAAAAAACAAGTGATCTAGAGATCATTGACACCTTGAAAAGTGAAGTAAGTCTTCTCAACTCCAAGTTGGAGCATATGTCCAAATCTGTTAGAATGCTGAACAGTAGCTCAAGCACATTGGATGTTATTCTCAACAACAATAAGCATTCAGGGGATAGAAGTGGACTGGGATTCAACAAAATTCATAAGGTTGAAGCTAGCACCAGCAAAACTACTTCAAATTCCATACAGTCAAACAAGATGTCCCAACAGATGCTTCAACATCATGAAAAGAACACAAAGTCAAACATAATGTTCCAACAGATGTCTCAACATCATGAAAAGAACATAATGAAGAAGAAGTATCAAAGATGGAGATGTCATCATTGTGGAAGGTTTGGACATATCAAACCTCATTGCTACAAGTTGCATGGATATCCAAATCAGATGTATCAGCAACCTCCTAAGCAGAAGATAGAGGTTACCAAGAAAGTGCTGCATAGACATCAACCTCAAAGATATCAGCAACCCCCTAAGCAGAAGACAAAGGTCATCAAGAAAGTATGGGTACCTAAAGCTAGTCCTCATGCTGATCAAAGCTACATGCCCAAGAACAAGTTCAACAAACAACCTTGGAGCTCTACTAATGGACACTGCACAGGGCAGAGGTATCAAAAGAAACCTCAATACAAATGGTCAAAGAAAGGTGTTGCATATATAGCTCATACATCCCTAAGAGTATCAGCTAAAGAAGACTGGTACTTTGACAGTGGATGTTCAAGACACATGACTGGATTGAAGAATCTGCTAGTAGACTTAAAGTCATATTCATCCAGATATGTAACATTTGGAGATGGAGCTAAAGGTGAAATCAAGGGAGTTGGAACCTTGGACTGTCCAGATGTACCAAGACTAGATGATGTGCTGCTGGTAAAAGGCTTGACTGCTAACTTGATCAGCATAAGTCAATTGTGTGATCAAGGTTACAGTGTAAACTTTACCAAAACTGAATGCATAGTGTCTAATAAAGAACAGAAGGTTGTCATGAGAGGAGCCAGATCTAAAGACAACTGTTACATGTGGGAACCTCAAGACTTCAGTCTCACTTCAACTTGCTCTTTAGCCAAAGAAGAAGAAGTGAAACTATGGCACCAAAGACTGGGTCATCTTCATTTCAGAGGCATAAAGAAAATCATATCTATGGAAGCTGTGAGAGGTATTCTGAAACTGAAGATTGATGATGGCAAAATATGTGGTGAATGTCAAATAGGCAAGCAAACCAAGATGTCCCATCCAAAGC
Source organism: Lathyrus aphaca (assembly GCA_963966055.1). Classification (NCBI taxonomy): domain Eukaryota; kingdom Viridiplantae; phylum Streptophyta; class Magnoliopsida; order Fabales; family Fabaceae; genus Lathyrus; species Lathyrus aphaca. The sequence goes on along the minus strand of OZ014523.1, from coordinate 303,044,508 downwards.
TCCAACATCTGACAACTTCCAAAGTTTTGGAATTATTGCATATGGATCTTATGGGACCTATGCAAGTTGAGAGCCTTGGTGGTAAGAGGTATGCATATGTGGTGGTTGATGACTTTTCATGGTATACATGGATAAATTTTATCAAAGAAAAGTCTGATGTATTTGATGTATTCAAAGATTTATGTCAAAGAATACAAAGGGAAAAAGCCAGCTGTGTGATCAGAATAAGAAGTGACCATGGAAAAGAATTTGAGAATAAAAAATTCTTAGATTTCTGTTCTTCAGAAGGAATAAATCATGAATACTCTTCACCAATCACTCCTCAACAGAATGGGATTGTTGAGAGGAAGAATAGAACTATCCAAGAATCAGCAAGAGCTATGATCCATGCTAAAAAGTTACCTTTGTACTTCTGGGCTGAAGCTATGAACACAGCTTGTTACATCCATAATAGAGTCACTCTAAGGAAATGAACTTTGTCCACAATCTATGAAGTCTGGAAGGGCAGAAAACCCACAGTTAAGTACTTCCATGTGTTTGGAAGTAACTGTTATATTCTGGCTGATAGGGAGCAAAGAAGAAAAATGGATCCTAAAAGTGATGAAGGGATTTTCCTTGGATACTCTATAAACAGCAGAGCATGTAGAGTATTTAACTCTAGAACCAAGATTATCATGGAGTCCATAAATGTGATAATTGATGATGCTCCTGCAGATGTTACAGAAGATGTTGGAACATCTGTTGACATACAAACTGAAACTGAAGAAAAGAGTGATCATCCTGACTTCACTCAAACTGATGCAAGGACAAAACAATCCAGCAAACCTCCCTCCATCAGAATCCAGAAGGATCATCCCAAAGATTTGATAATTGGGGATCCCAACAGAGGTGTAAGCACTAGGTCAAGAGAGGTGATTTCAGGTTCCTGCTTTGTCTCAAAAATAGAACCTAAAAACATCAAGGAAGCTCTTACTGATGAATACTGGATTTGTGTTATGCAAGAGGAATTAGGTCAATTTACAAGGAATGAAGTGTGGAATCTTGTTCCTAGACCTGATGACATAAATGTAATTGGCACTAAATGGGTGTATAAGAACAAGTCAAATGAGCAGGGAGTTGTTACAAAGAACAAAGCTAAACTTGTAGCTCAAGGATACACACAAATTGAGGGAGTAGACTTTGATGAAACCTTTGCACCAGTAGCAAGGCTTGAATCAATCAGACTACTTTTAGGAATTGCTTGTATCTTGAAGTTCAAGCTATTTCAAATGGATGTGAAAAGTGCCTTTCTAAATGGATATCTTAATGAAGAAGTATATGTAGAACAGCCTAAAGGATTTGTTGATCCAAGTTGTCCAAATCATGTGTACAAACTAAGGAAGGATCTTTATGGACTGAAGCAAGCTCCAAGAGCATGGTATGAAAGGCTGACTACTTTTCTCATCAAGCAAGGGTACATGAAAGGTGGAATAGACAAAACCTTGTTTGTTAAAGATGAAGAAGGAAATGTCATGATTGCTCAAATATATGTAGATGACATTGTTTTTGGTGGGATGTCAGACAGGATGGTTAAACATTTTGTCACTCAAATGGAATCTGAATTTGAAATGAGTCTATTAGGAGAATTAACCTACTTTCTTGGACTGCAAATAAAGCAAATGGAGGACTCCATGTTCATTTCCCAAAGCAAGTATGCTAAGAACATTGTCAAGAAATTTGGGATGGACAATGCTACTCATAAGAGAACTCCTGCCCCCACACACTTAAAGCTGACTAAAGATGACAAGGGTGAGAATGTAGACCAAAGCCTATACAGAAGTATAATTGGAAGCTTATTATATCTAACTTCTAGCAGACCAGACATAGCCTTTGCAGTAGGTGTTTGTGCAAGATATCAAGCTGATCCAAAAGTTAGGCATCTAAACCAAGTCAAGAGAATTCTGAAATATGTTAATGGTACTTGTGACTATGTGTCGCTCCCACCAAATGACACCTGGCCAGAAGGGGTACAGACGCGAACGGTCGGTGAAAGGGAAGGAAATGAATAGAGTCGCCAGCTAGGCATTTTTATCCCGAAGGAAAGGTAATGCTGCATAAACCTAGAAAGATATGGATAAGACGGTTGCGAACCAGAGAGACTGAGAAAGGGGGTTGGTTACAACCTGGGAAGGTATAAGCACCCAGATTGTCCGTCGTACTCGACGAGATCCACGCTTAAAAGATTTGTGTTTTAAAGGGGTAATGTCAGTGTTATTTGATGGGCTAAAGACGTGTCTACTTATGCGTCTAGCGGTATCTTACTGCAAGTGCACAGCCTATCGAAGTAATATTTAAGATTATCGATCCACAGGGATTCTATGGTTACTTAGTGCTAGATGAACTTTCTAGTTTAGCTAAGGCGAATGGTTGTCACGATTTTTTGTTGGTTTTTAAGACTATTAAAGGCGGAGTAAAATTTAAGTTTTAATTAAGTAATTCTAAGGCGGTCGGTATGTAATTATATTAACTTAGGTGGGTCAATCTAACCTAGGCTTATTTAAGATGTTCACTTAATCTATTCGGTAGGGATTACCAGTTTAAATACCCTCAACTCACACTCTCGTGGTCTTATATCAGATCTTATCCCTAAAGCCCTATGCCTGCTCTCGCTAGCCCATAAGTGTTTAGAGGTAATTTTTGGAAACTAAGTAATTCTAATTTATCTTAAAGCGCTCTCGCTGTGTTTAATTTAAATGCCTAACTTTAGCTATCTGGTTAAAATCTCACACTCTCGTGGTCTTGACCTAACCTAATACTCTTTTCTTACTCTCGTAACAAAAAGGTCTATTTAATTAAAAAGTCTCAGCCAGAAATGTTAAGTGATTAATTATTTTTAGCCTATGGTTATATTTTACCGGTTAAGTTTGTTCTAACTACATACCGCCCTAAGGTGTTTAGCTACTCATTTTTGTTGAACCTGACAGAGGCAGAGAAACAGTAAACAACATATTCATGGCAGAAAAATAAATAAATAACATAATATTAAATTGCAAATAATAAAAACTTGGTTAACAATAAAATGGCAGACTCCTTCTTCCACAGACCGGAAAGCTCGGAGTAATTGGCGGAAATCGAAAATAAAGCAAAAATCTGAAGGTTTAGAAACAAGTAATTTTTATAACAATTTCCTGATGTTGGAAATTGTTATAGGTTGGGTTTGGATACAATAGAAATAGAATACTGAAAATAATGCTGAAATAAAAGGGTTGTAAAATAATTCGGCAGAGCTTCCGCAGGAAATTGATAGAAAAATGCTTTGTACATTCTTCATGAACTTGATGCTATTTATAGAACTTCAATTGGGCTGGATTTTTGGACTTCAATTGGAATGGGCCTTGCTATTTTTGTGGAGAATATGTAGGTAGTGGCAAAAATTTCGGAAACCACTTCTTCACGTACTGCCTTCACGTTGCCTTGGTCAAAAACCTAGATTATACGTTGTCACGGTCGTGACACTTCTCTCACGGTCGTGAGGCCTCATTTTGGGGTGTCACGATCGTGACACCCTTGTGACGGTCGTGACTGCTGCAAAATATGCAGTTTTGCAGGAAGCTTCATTTCTTCATCTTTTTATGACCGATTTTGTTCCTTTTTCTCTTGATTCATGATTTAGCTCCACATAATGGTGTACCTGCAAAACGGTAAGAAAAACTCGAGAAATCGAGTGTTAAAACGGTAATTATTCGATAAAACGCCAATGAAAACTAGCAATATAATCGATACGTTTTCTCGTTATCAAACTTCCCCAAACTTAAACCTTTGCTTGTCCTCAAGCAAATAGTCGGTTGAAAATCGGCGGACAAGATGTTATTCACGCATACTCCTAACAAATCAAACGAGGGATCGTTTTTGTCGGATGATCCGATACTTTGATAGAACATTACCGATACACTAATGACACAAGCAACAAGCTATGTCGTCGACTTCCCGTTAAATGAGCCAATCGGCAATTACTTTACGATTTCACCTAAAGTTTTTCGATCTTATTTCGCCCGGTTTCATTCTAGCGCAATCACATTAAGCCCTTTGCCTTAGAACGTACGTAGTGGAGTAGCCGGTTAGCGACTTTGATCCTTTTTAAGCACGGGGTCTGGTACACGAGTGTGGTAACCCTACATTTTGTATCCGAATTGGAGGTTGTGGGGGATCGAGCCGTAGCACGCCCTGCCGAGTTCAGAACCAGTACCTCTGAACCAACCCGCAATGGACTCCTTCTCATATTTTCTCGTTTCTTATATGCGACCGTGTACTTTGGTGCAATTTCTTTTCATTTTGCATGAAGGATCATTATTGATTAGGCATCAAACGCTTATATTCATCGGCTCCCCACGTGGTTTGTGTTCAGACGGTGCTGACTGCTAGTATAAACTACTCGGGGTTACTTTCGAACTGAAACTAGAAGTGTACTCGTAATGGTAATCGGAGATGGAATCGCTTAAGTAGGAAGTCAAAGTTGTCAAGATTGTATTGGTCTTGTTTAATCGTTCTCGGTTTCCTATTTACGATTTCGTAGGTAAGTCGGGTAATGCGAATAATTAAAATTTTTTCGGTTATGGCTAAGTAAGCGGGAAAATTCGAAACTAAAGAAAATATCATAAAGATTTTTGAACGCTTCATTAACTTACTAAAGGGAAAATACAATGGGAATGAAAATACAACGAAATGGAAAAATACGGAAATGAAAGGTACCTCTCCCACACTATATCAGACATTGTCCTCAATGTTGTGATATAAATGCGGTTAAAGTACAGTACAAACGACAAAAACTAAAAACAAACATAGGAAAAAAATAAAACTATGGCTACTGAGGACTGCGGGGTCGGCTTCTGGTACGGGAGCGGCGTCTGGAAGGAGTCGCTTCAGGATCAGAACCGGTGCTGGTGGTCCCAGTGATGTCGATACGCAAGGCTTCTAACTCGCCAAAAATCGCGTCAAATCTCTCATTAGTAGCTGCCTGGTTCGCTGCAATAGTGCCGAGCAAAGCATCGTACTGCTCCTTATACCTACGCTCCAGTGCGGCATTCATCTGGTTTTGCTGATGAATCGCACGGAGGACGTCCTCAAGTGTAATGTTCTGTGCAGGGGGCTGTCGGGTAGATGCCTCTGGTATATCCTGGACAGGCTCACCTGCATCCATAGCGTCCTGCATCGCATCCGCAGGGAGATCTGCCTGATCATGGATAGGAGCGTGGTCAGCAGCATCAGGTAGAGCAAAGAGCCAGTTGGCTCGGCTGGATGGGTCGATGCGGTCGCGGGACAGCAGAATGATATGGTGAAATATGGTGCCATGGACAACAGGGCTATACCTGCCATCCTCTCGCTGCGCAATCAGGTGAGCGGACCTGCAATAACTCTTGGTAAGGTATTCTGCGGCTAGATGAGGCTGATTAGCAATCGCGTCACCAAGCCCTAACTGAATGGCGAGGGTGGTGACGATGCCGCCTATGAAGAACGGGGTGGAGCCTCTGTGTGCAATGGCCTGGATGTGGTAAAGCATGAAAGGGGCAGCATTGATCGGCTCGTCATTAAGAGCACAATGCAAGAATAGAAGCTCCTTAGAGTTGAGCTTATGGTTGCTTTCTCGAGCGAAGATGGTGTTGCAAATGACTCGGTGGAAGTAGCGGATGGCCGGATTGTGAATGTGCGTAGCGTTTAGGCTTTGGAAGGCTGATGCACGGGTGTTGGTTAAATCGTGCCATAAAGTGAAATCTTGTTCACTAAAGTTATCGGGCACGCGACGATGAGCTTCAGTTCCGTGATGGAAGCCTAACAACTCGGCGATCCTGTCTTGCGAGAGGTTAAACTCTTGGCCATGCAATCTGAATTTTGCAAAACCGGTGAGCTGACTCAAAGAACCGGTGTCGGTGATGTAACTGAATGAACTTAAGAACTCCAGTGTCAGAAGTTCGAAGGTAGGCTGAGGTTGACTGCAAAGGTCCCAGAGCTCGACTTTTTGGAGCAGGTTCGTAACACTGGCTAGCATTCCGAGTTCCCTCAAACACACAGTGTCAATGTAACGCGTAGGTTGCACACCGCGACTTTGGAATCGGAGAAATCGTTCTCTCTGAGTTTCTCCAGCATCACCTTCTCTAAAAGTGATAGAATCCATTGTATGCAAGAGCTTAGAGTGAAGAATGAAGTTTTTTGAAGTTTTTGTGAAAAAATGATAAAATGAGAGAAAAAATTGATTCGGGATAAATGATGGAGAGTGAGAATGTAGTAGGTTGTGATAATGGGTGGTTAATGAGATTAAAACTGGTAAATGGGGGGTTACGGAGGTTAAGAAGAAGATGGGTAGTTTTTTAGGAAGTTATGGAGAAGAAGAAGGAGGGGCACGAAGAGAAACAGTTTTGTTTCTCACGAATTCTGGTATGAGGGTCGTCACGGTCGTGACAGGGGTACGACGGTCGTGACACTCAAAAAGAGCGTGTCACGATCGTGAAGGGCAGTGACGACCGTGAGGCTTGAAAACTTGAAATAATTTCCAGAAAAACGCTTTCTCACTTGCTTCACATAATTTATATCAATGTATTTTCCTCACTAACTCTCATATTAATTTATAAACACCACATAGTATAAATGTTCAACACAGTACTTCAATAACTTGCAAGGCATGAGAGATTTGTATATATAATGAATAAATGCAAGCATAAGAGTGCATAGAATGAAAAATACATAAATTGCTAAAAATGGAGAAATTTTGGAATTAAAGATGCATTGCATAAAGTACTTGAAAATGAAATTACATAAATGGAAAAACGATAAGAAATTGTTGCGAAAAATAAATCTAACTAGAAACGAAAACAATGAGAAAATAAACTAAATCACTTATAACATTATCAAAAGCGTTTCTTTAATTCTTCGATGGCGGAATTCAAGTGATAGAACTGTTCGCAGGTTATGTCAGTCAATCCTATAATATCCAATCGCATGCTTTTAATGTCTTCTTTAAATAAGTTAATGTCAGTTTGGTAGGCATTGAGAGTGTTCATGATGTTTTGCAAGTTGTTAGCATAATCTCCGTGATTCACTTCAGGGGTTTCATAAACTTCTTCAGTGTGGCCAATGTCATGGTAACCAGGAGGCGTCTCAGGGTCAGTTTCGACATCGGTCATTGTATCATCTTTTATTTTGTACGACTGAGGTGTTTCAGGAGTGGGTGGATAATCAGGTGGGTTTAACTCATAAAGCCAGTTATCCTTATTATGAACACTTACTTTAGCATGGTTAGGCAAGGTAAACAGGGTTACTACCTCGTTCCGGATTAGGTACTCAAAAGGTGGATGTCCTAAATTCCTTATGATATGTCTATTGAAGCAGAAGTTAAGATCCATAGGACGGATGTTACCTAAACGGTTGCACCTGTGCAATTGGTACCTAAGTCCTAAAGCATCAGCAATCATGGTTACAAGACCTCCTACTAAGATAGGTAATTCAGGTTCTTCTTGGATACGGGTGAAGGTTTGCATCATGAAAGGCACACCATTAACAGGCTGTCCATTAGTAAAACATGACATAATAAATATTTCATCTTTAGAAACTCCGGTAATGTTTTCTTATTTTCCAAAGAATGTGTGGGCTAGGAATTTATGGAAGTAACGGAGGGCAGGATTATGGATCTCATCATTATTCATGCCATTTGGTTCAGGGTGGTAGTTTCCGGTTAAAGTCCCCCAAAAGAAATCTAGCTCAATATCCATCAATTCTACCTGTGTGGTAGTAAAAGCAAATGGTCCACTAGGGAATCCTAACAAGTCAGCTAGTTCTTTATGGTTAAAATCATATTCTATTCCAAACAGGCGGAAACTAATAAATCCTTTCCTAAATCCAAAACCGCGCTCAGGTAAGTAAATTAAGGAGCTAAGGAACTCAAGAGTGAGCTCGCGGTAGGTCACAAACTTATGTTGGATCAATGAATTCTCCCATCCGAGTCGGTTAAGCAAGTACATAATGCTATCATGTATTCCTAAGGTTTCCATAGTCCGATCATCCGGGTACAGGGTCAAATCCATTTGCCTCTGTGATAACTCTTCAAATTTCATTCTTTGGTTCCTACCTCTAAATTTGGTTTCCATATGGTTAATTGGTTGGTTAGCCATGGTAAGTGCAAATATGGAGGAAACAAATCAGGAGAAGAAGGAAAGTGGAAAAGACTTTTAGAAAATCTGTAAAAAGTGATTTAAAATAAATATAAGAAAATGAAATGCATAATGTAATGGCAATAATAGTAATATAAAATAAAATATAAAATGACAAAACAATTAAACAAATAGTAAAACTATAAATAATAAAAATGATAAAGAGAATAATTTAAATAATTTGATAAGTAAATGGGTTGCCTCCCACTAAGCGCTGTTTTTATCGTCTAAAGCCTGACGTAATGCTTAAGTTTAGATTAATCAGGGGAATTAGTGGACAACTCTAAAAGCTTTAGATTATTCGCATAATCTTTATTTTCAACTTTATGATAATGTTTTAAACGTTGTCCGTTTACTATGAATGGTTCACTATTCCTACCCTTAATTTCTATTGCTCCACTCGGGAATACTTTAATTATTTCAAAGGGTCCTGACCATCTAGATTTTAATTTTCCAGGAAAGAGCCTAAGTCTTGAATTAAAGAGGAGTACAACGTCTCCCACACTAAATTCTTTCTTAGATAGGCGTTTATCATGCCATCGCTTAGTTCTTTCTTTATATATCTTAGCATTCTCATAAGCATCTAACCTTAATTCTTCTAATTCATTAATGTCTAGGATTCGCTTTTCTCCTGCAGCATTATAGTTTATATTGAGAGTTCTAATCGCCCAATAAGCTTTGTGTTCTAGTTCTACTGGTAGGTGACAAGATTTTCCATAAACGAGTTTGAAAGGTGTAGTACCTATGGGTGTCTTGTAAGCGGTCCTATAAGCCCATAAAGCTTCATTAAGTTTAGATGACCAATCTTTCTGAGATATGGCGACAGTCTTTTCTAAGATTTGTTTAATTTCTCTGTTTGAGACTTCGACTTGTCCACTTGTTTGTGGATGATATGGTGTAGCCACACGGTGTCTTACTCCATACTTAGATAGTAATTTGTCAAATATTTTAGAGATGAAGTGCGAGCCACCGTCACTTATGACGAGTCTAGGCACACCAAATCTGGGAAAGATTATATTTTTGAAAAGCTTTATTACAACTCGCGTATCGTTTGTAGGAGAAGCTATAGCTTCAATCCATTTCGAAACATAATTAACTGCTACGAGTATGTAATTATTACCGAAAGATGATGGGAATGGTCCCATGAAATCTATTCCCCAGACGTCAAAGATTTCTACTTCTAATATTCCTTTTTGAGGCATTTCATCTCTTCTTGAAATATTGCCAGTGCGTTGACACCGATCGCAATTTATAACAGCGATGTGGACATCCTTCCATAGATTTGGCCAGAATAAGCCGGCTTGCAAGATTTTTGCACAAGTTTTGGAAGTGCTTGCATGTCCACCATAAGGAGATGAATGGCATTGAGCAATGACATCTTCTATTTCTTCTTCGGGAATACATCGACGAAAGATTCCATCTGGTCCTCTTTTGAACAATAATGGTTCATCCCAATAGTAATGTTTCAGATTATGAAAGAATTTCTTTTTCTGCTGATAGGTCAGGTTGGGTGGAAGAGCTCCTGCAGCTAGGTAGTTGACGATGTCAGCGTACCATGGCAGTCCTACAGTTGTCTGGATTGTTTCCACGGATTCTGGTTCATTTATATCTAACTGAGCTAGGTCGCTTCCTAATTGTGCTATCAGCTGTTCATACGGAAAATCATCGTTAATCGGCACTTGTTCAGGTTTAATACCTTCTATTCTAGATAAATGGTCCGCTACGACGTTCTCAGTACCTTTCTTATCTTTTATTTCTAAGTCAAACTCTTGTAAGAGTAAAATCCATCTCAAGAGTCTCGGTTTAGCATCTTTCTTAGTTAATAGATATCGGATAGCAGCATGGTCTGTGTAAATGATTATTTTCGCTCCAACTAGGTAAGAACGGAATTTGTCAAGCGCAAAGACAACTGCTAACAATTCTTTTTCGGTAGTGGCGTAGTTCATCTGGGCAGAATCCAAGGTTCTACTGGCATAGTAGATCGCATGAAGTTTCTTTTCCTTTCTCTGGCCTAGAACTGCGCCTACAGCATAGTCACTCGCATCGCACATGATTTCAAAAGGTAATCTCCAGTAAGGGGGTTGCATGATTGGTGCGGTGATGAGGGCTGTTTTTAGAGTTTCGAATGCTTTAAGACAATCTTCGTTGAATATGAACTCAGCGTCTTTCATTAATAAACCAGTAAGAGGTTTAGTAATTTTCGAGAAATCTTTGATGAATCGTCGGTAAAAACCGGCGTGTCCTAAAAAGCTTCGTATTTCTCGAACGGTTTTAGGGGGTTGAAGATCTTTTATTACTTCAATCTTAGCTTTATCAACTTCAATTCCCTTGTCTGATATTACATGACCTAATACGATTCCTTCGTTGACCATAAAGTGACATTTCTCCCAGTTAAGCACGAGGTTTACTTTTACACATCTTTCTAATACCATTTCTAAGTTTGATAAACATCCTTTAAAACTTTGCCCACATACAGAGAAGTCGTCCATGAACACTTCCATGATGTTGTCTATAAAATCTGCGAAGATTGACATCATACATCTTTGAAAGGTTGCAGGAGCGTTGCATAATCCAAAGGGCATTCGTCTATAGGCGAACGTTCCATAAGGGCATGTGAATGTAGTTTTCTCTTGATCATCTGGGTGGATAGGGATTTGGAAAAATCCTGAGTATCCGTCAAGATAACAGAAGTAAGAATGCTTGGCTAATCGTTCTAACATTTGATCTATAAAAGGTAGTGGGAAATGATCTTTTCGAGTGGCTTTGTTTAGTTTACGATAATCTATGCACACTCTATATCCCGTCACTACTCTTTGCGATATCGATTCGCCTGAGCGTTTTTCACAACAGTGATACCTCCTTTCTTTGGCACTACATGTATTGGACTAACCCATTCACTATCAGAGATTGGATATATTATTCCGGCATCTAATAATTTCTTAACTTCTTCTTTTACTACAGTGCTAAGGGTTGGGTTAATTCTTCTTTGAGATTCTCTGGAGGTTCTGCAATCTTCTTCTAGCAGAATACGATGCATACAAACTGAAGGACATATTCCTTTGAGATCAGATATGTTATATCCTAATGCAGTCGGATATTTCTTCAAAACATCTAAAAGTTTCTTTGTTTCTATAGTTCCTAAACTGGAATTTACTATAACTGGTCTGTTACATTCAATGTCTAAGAATTCGTACCTTAGGTTATGAGGTAAAGTTTTTAATCCTAATGTAGGTTTATCTTTACTTGGCATGGGATCCGGTGTAAGTGCTAAACTTTCGCTTAGACTATCGTCCTGATATGGTTTACGCCAATTATCATCTTCGAAAATCGGAGGGATTTGAATTTTCATTATTTCAGAATAAGTGGTCTCTTTTAGTTCCATTTCTCTTACACATTCGTCAATTACGTCCAATAGATAGCATGTATCCTCTATAGCTGGTGATTGTAAGAATTGTGTTAAAATAAATTCAACTTTCTCTTCACCCACTTCAAAGGTTAGCTTTCCTCTTTTTACGTCTATTATAGCTCCAGCAGTGGCTAAGAATGGTCTTCCTAGTATGATAGGTGTAGTGGAGTCCTCAGAGATGTCCATGATTATAAAATCAGTAGGGATATAGAATTGTCCTATACGTACTGGGACGTTTTCTAGTATGCCTACAGGATATTTAACAGAGCGATCGGCTAGTTGAACAGACATTTTAGTTGGTCTTAGGTCTCCCATGTCTAGCCTTTTGCATATTGTTAAGGTCATAACACTGATACTGGCTCCTAAATCGCATAGAGCTTTGTCAATGACGAATTTTCCTATTACACAGGGTATAGAGAAACTTCCTGGATCTTTTAGCTTAGGAGGCATTTTATTCTGAATTATAGCGCTACACTCGGCAGTAAGTGTAACTGTTCCGTTATCCTCTATCATTTTCTTATTGGATAAGATTTCTTTTAAAAACTTAGCATACGAGGGTATTTGAGTAATTGCTTCTGTAAACGGAATAGTAATATTCAACTGTTTCAGAAGTTCAACAAATTTCTTAAATTGACCCGTCGTCTTGGAATTTATTAATCTTTGAGGGTACGAAATTGGTGGTTTATAGGGTGGTGGAGGCACATAAGGTTGTTCTTTCTCCACTACCTCTTGATTGTCAGCTTCCTTTTCTTCTGGATCATTCACCACTTCAGTCGGTTTATCCGGTTGTTGGTACATGGCTGGATTGTTAAGTCTTGGATCGGTAGGTCCGTCAAGTTCCTTGCCACTTCTTAATATCACAGCGTTAGCATGTCCTTTCGGATTAGGTTGAGGTTGTCCAGGGAACACTCCAGCTGGTGCAGCAGTAGGTGCTTGTTGTTGAGCTACTTGTGAAATCTGGGTTTCTAGCATTTTGTTATGTGTAGCTAATGCATCTACTTTGCTCACTAATTGTTTAATCTGCTCATTAGTGTGAATGTTTTGGTTTAAAAAGTCCTTGTTTGTTTGAGATTGGTTAGCTATAAAGTTCTCCATCATCAACTCAAGGTTCGATTTTCTAGGGATACTAGGAGCAGTCTTTTGATATCCTGGTGATGTAGCTGGTGCTTGACCTGGCGCGTATAAAGCGTTGTTATTCTTATAGGAGAAGTTCGGATTATTCTTCCAACCTGGGTTATATGTGTTTGAGTAAGGGTTTCCTTGAGCATAATTCACTTGATCCGTGGGAGTTCCTGTCAATAGTTGACAATCAGAAACTTCGTGTCCTGAAACTCCACATAACTCACAGTTAGGTGTTACTGCAGCCACGTTGGCTGTTGGTGTTATGGCCAAGTTGTCGATCTTTTGGCTTAGTTGGTTAAACTTCGCATTGACTTGGTCCATACTACTACTTCGTACATACCTCCCTTTGTTGGTTTCTCAGTTGCGACTCTCTCGCTTCCCCAAAGGTAATGATTTTGAGCCATACTTTCGATAAGTGCATAGGCATCATTATATTCTTTGTCCATCAATGCACCGCCTGCGGCAGCGTCAATTGTCATTCTTGTATTGTACAAGAGTCCATTATAGAAGGTATGGATGACCATCCATTCTATTAATCCATGATGTGGACAAAGTCTCAATAGATCTTTATAGCGTTCCCAAGCTTCAAATAATGATTCACTTTCTCTTTGCTTAAATCCGTTGATCTGAGCTCTCAGCATAGCTGTCTTGCTAGGTGGAAAATATCTGTTCAAGAAAACTCTCTTAAGCTCCTCCCACGTAGTTACTGAGTTCGAAGGCAGAGATTGAAGCCAAGCTCTTGCTCTGTCTCGAAGCGAAAAAGGAAATAAACGTAGTCTAATAGCTTCTTGGGTAACTCCATTGGCTTTTACGGTATCGGCATATTGCACAAAGATCGAAAGATGAAGATTCGGATCCTCGGTAGGATTTCCGGCGAATTGATTTTGTTGCACGGCTGATATCAATGAAGGTTTTAGTTCGAAATCGTTTCGGTTGATAGCCGGCGCTGCAATGCTTGAATGCGGTTCAGCTTGCGAAGGACTTGCGTAATACTTGAGTGGATGAGTTTGTTCTTCAGCCATCTCTGCGTCCTTTGATGTTACGACTGGTTTAGGCGGATCTGATTGAAGATCTGGAATACTGTAACTTTTTTCGTAATCGAATATACGTCTTCTTACGTGTAAGAAGCGTTCCGATTCAGGGATTAGAGGTTGCAAGTCTTCGCTTTTAGAGCGAGTACTTGGCATACACTCGGAAATTAAATTAAATTAAATAGTTGATTCCTTAGTCTAGACAATGCTACCTAAATGCACTAGTAACTAAATTAAGGAATCCCCGGCAACGGCGCCAAAAACATGATGGGCTAAAGACGTGTCTACTTATGCGTCTAGCGGTATCTTACTGCAAGTGCACAGCCTATCGAAGTAATATTTAAGATTATCGATCCACAGGGATTCTATGGTTACTTAGTGCTAGATGAACTTTCTAGTTTAGCTAAGGCGAATGGTTGTCACGATTTTTTGTTGGTTTTTAAGACTATTAAAGGCGGAGTAAAATTTAAGTTTTAATTAAGTAATTCTAAGGCGGTCGGTATGTAATTATATTAACTTAGGTGGGTCAATCTAACCTAGGCTTATTTAAGATGTTCACTTAATCTATTCGGTAGGGATTACCAGTTTAAATACCCTCAACTCACACTCTCGTGGTCTTATATCAGATCTTATCCCTAAAGCCCTATGCCTGCTCTCGCTAGCCCATAAGTGTTTAGAGGTAATTTTTGGAAACTAAGTAATTCTAATTTATCTTAAAGCGCTCTCGCTGTGTTTAATTTAAATGCCTAACTTTAGCTATCTGGTTAAAATCTCACACTCTCGTGGTCTTGACCTAACCTAATACTCTTTTCTTACTCTCGTAACAAAAAGGTCTATTTAATTAAAAAGTCTCAGCCAGAAATGTTAAGTGATTAATTATTTTTAGCCTATGGTTATATTTTACCGGTTAAGTTTGTTCTAACTACATACCGCCCTAAGGTGTTTAGCTACTCATTTTTGTTGAACCAGACAGAGGCAGAGAAACAGTAAACAAAATATTCATGGCAGAAAAATAAATAAATAACATAATATTAAATTGTAAATAATAAAAACCTGGTTAACAATAAAATGGCAGACTCCTTCTTCCACAGACCGGAAAGCTCGGAGTAATTGGCGGAAATCGAAAATAAAGCAAAAATCTGAAGGTTTAGAAACAAGTAATTTTTATAACAATTTCCTGATGTTGGAAATTGTTATAGGTTGGGTTTGGATACAATAGAAATAGAATACTGAAAATAATGCTGAAATAAAAGGGTTGTAAAATAATTCGGCAGAGCTTCCGCAGGAAATTGATAGAAAAATGCTCTGTACATTCTTCATGAACTTGATGCTATTTATAGAACTTCAATTGGGCTGGATTTTTGGACTTCAATTGGAATGGGCCTTGCTATTTTTATGGAGAAAATGTAGGTAGTGGCAAAAATTTAGGAAACCACTTCTTCACGTACTGCCTTCACGTTGCCTTGGTCAAAAACCTAGATTATACGTTGTCACGGTCGTGACACTTCTCTCACGGTCGTGAGGCCTCATTTTGGGGTGTCACGATCGTGACACCCTTGTGACGGTCGTGACTGCTGCAAAATATGCAGTTTTGCAGGAAGCTTCATTTCTTCATCTTTTTATGACCGATTTTGTTCCTTTTTCTCTTGATTCATGATTTAGCTCCACATAATGGTGTACCTGCAAAATGGTAAGAAAAACTCGAGAAATCGAGTGTTAAAACGGTAATTATTCGATAAAACGCCAATGAAAACTAGCAATATAATCGATACGTTTTCTCGTTATCATTATTCTGTGTGCAAAAGCTGGAAAGAATGCAAGTGTCAGTGTAAAAGAAGTGTGAAGTGTATAAATGAAGTGTCAGTGTAAGAATAAGAATGAAATGCTTAAGACCATGAGGCTTAAAGAATAAGGCTGGAAAGAGGGGGAATATACAGAGACTTTTGTTCGATAACTGTTAAGTTATGCCTACGTATCCTCTCGTGCAATGAGGAAGTCAGAACACCGTAGTTCGACCCAAAGAGACTGAAAGATAAATTGACTTGTGAACTGCTTACTTGTATATGCTCAAGTGTAGGACCTGTCTGGCTCAGGTGCAAACTGTCTTGCATTAGACGGAAGAAGCGAGTTCTCGTTTGTGAATGAGTGAGATGAGAAAAGAATCCCGGAGGAGACGATTATTGTTTTTTTTTTGTGTTTTCAGTCTTTTATTGCTTTTGGAATTTTGTCATAAGATAATGAGCTTAAGCCTAAACCAAGGGTTAGTAAACTCATCACATCTTCCCTCTGATTAGGGGTAATGAGAATGCCTTAAGTGTGAAGTCAGCATCTCAGACTTAATTACCATGGTGTAGGATTAAGATCATTAACCTACTTGTGATTATTTAGATGTTTTTGTTGTTTTTGTTTAGTGTTGAGTAATGGTATTAAGCCATAATCAAGGATTTAATGGACTCATGATTAGGGATTAACCTCATGACAAAACAAAGCCTTTATTAAATGGATTTTAGTTAATGTTAAGATTAAGAAGATGATTTTATGGTTTGTAAGAAAACTTGAGGAGGACTTGTCCATTAACACTAGGGTTGGTCCTTCTTAATCAATTAAGGAAGAATTAGAACCCTAATGCAAGGCCCAAGTTACAAGCTTGATGTCTTAGTGATTATTAAGTGAATTGATTAAAGGATTTAAATACATTAAGGGTTTAACACTTAGGATTAAAGTTATACACTCCTTCCTAATAGAAGGATGCAGGCATAAGCTTAATCACAAAGCCTTAAAGCCTTTAGGGTTTAGTCCTGGATTATGAGGTGAGAAGAGAAGACCCAAAGATGACACAAAGGTAAAACTAAATGGGGGACTAATCAAAACCTAATTGTTATCATACTTGGAGATCCTAGGGTTTATGAGGCTTAAGAGAGAAAGAATCTTCAGAGAAACCACCAGGAAGGAAGCAGATGAAAGGAGCAAGAAGCAAAGAGAAACAAAACAACTTGCTTCACTTAAGAAGACAAGTTGCTTAAAGAAAGAAAGTAAGAGGAACATGAATGATCAAGCTCACTCCAATACACAAGGTAAAATGCAGCAAAGATGCAAGAGAGAGATGAAAAGAGATTGTGAGAAGTGAAGGCAAATTCACTTCTCAAACAACTTACCACCTGAAAAGTTAGCATAAGAAAATGAAATGCAATGAGAATGGGATGAAATGCCATGGTGCAAACCAAAAACAGAAGCATAAGTATGATGTTAATGATGCTAAGAGATGATGTAAACACATGTCAAGAGTTGAGGATGATCATACAAGCATAAGGATGCAAATGAGGCATGCTTTGAACCATAAAGATTCATGAAAAGTTATGAAATGTAATGGACATACAACATGGCAAATGAAATATGCAATGATCAAACATGGTTCTAAAATGTCCTAAGATGTATTATGAATCAAAAGAATGCACAAAATGTCATGGCAAGTCAATGGATGCAAGCAAATGAGAAATGGATGCAAAGGAATGCACAAATTAGGGTTACATGCATCATGCAAAGCAAAAATCCAAAACTAGAAGCAAATGAAATGATAAAAATTTGAAAATGCAATCAAAGATACCCTAAACCTATACAAACTCACTGCCCAAAGGAGGGGATCCAACTCTTAACCTAATGAAAGTTATGAATTTCCTAAGATTGCTAGGGTTTTAAGGCACTTCACCAAGGAAAATGCCAAACAAATTGAAAATGCAAGATCAATTCAAATCAAATTTATCCTATAAACTACATGTTATGCAAGATGCAATGCAAAAAGAATCACCATCAAATTCTCAATGGTTAGGCAAAAAGGAATTTTTGAAGATTGAAACAAAATATTGCCTTGAAATGAAATTAAATCCAATGAAAATGATCAAAAGGCATCAAGAACAAAAAAGAAATTTGGTTTGAGAGTTGGACAATGTTTCTAAATGTTTTTAAATGCTATTTGAATTTTTTTGTGATTTTTAAATACCTAAATGTATTTTTAATTAATTAATTTCCATTAACTAATTAAAAATAAACATTTAAATGATTTAAAAATAATTTTCAATGCAAAAAATAAAAATAAAAATATTTTTGTGCTCTGAAAATTCATGAAACCCTTGACAAAAATTTTCATAATTTTTTAATGATTTTAGCTATTTTAAAATAAATGCACAAAATAAATGACAAGAAAAATAAAATAAATATGAACAAAAAGAAAGTCAGCGCATCCTAAGGCTGACATTTAAACTGGGAATGGAGGGAAAGACTGCGCGCCAGATCCTGTGGCTCTCATTCAAACTGGCCAGATTAAATTAAAACTTAATTAAATAGATTAATGACGTGGATTAGGGCTTAAGTGATGAATCTGGACCCATTGTTTGCGCGCGGGTCAATGGAAGTCAGCAAGATCTATGGCCTATATTCAAACTGAACCCTAAACGTGATTAACACATTAATGACATTCAGGTCACCAGAGAAGAGCTCCGGTCGTCTTCTCCGGTGACATCCTTCCCTGAAAATCTCAAACTCACTCCCTAGGTTATTTCTGGAGCTCTAAAGCTCCAGATCACTTCCTCTCACCTCCCTAAACTCATCCCTGACCTCAAACACAATTTATTTCTCACCATTAACAAGATTCGAAAGGAAGAACAAAAATGGCAGAAATTTCAGTCAATCAATACAAGCTCATTTCTACACCATTTTCAAAATTTCAAAGTCCAGTATGATCAGGAGAGCATGATTTATCATTTAGAAACTAAAAACAAAAGTTCTGGAAAAATGTTTCAAGAAGGTACCTGAGCTTGAGCTTTCTCAGTTTGGGACTTTCAAGCCTTCTCTCTTGGCGCAAACCACTCCTCTTGAACTCCTGATGAAGTCTTGATGCTTGGAAGGAATTTCTTTTGGCTGATTTGGGAGTTTGCAAGCCAACTGGTCAGAAATCGTGTTTGGTTTATGGGGTGCTTTTGGCTGTTTTTGTGGTTGGTTTGTGATCAGTGAGTCACTTTGAGATCAATGGTGAAGTTGGTTTGAAGAATGGTTGAGTGAGCTGAGAGATTCGAAAGGTTTTGCAAGTTGGGGGATTTTTGATAACTATGGCAATCTCTGGTTTCAGATTGTGTTGTGTTGTGTGTTATGTTGCATTTTGTCCACTTATCACTCTTGGATAGGTCAGAGGAGTTGGTCTGGCCTAGCTTGATTGGTATGGGTCTTTATGCAAAAAGTCAAGTTTTGTGTAAGAGAGGTATGGGTCAATAGTAGGCCAAGGACAATAGGGGTGTCCTGCGCAGCAAGGAATGAGGAGGGCCATGGAATCAGTTTTGAAGCCAATTAGCAAGTGGATTAAGGTTTGTATGATGTTTTGCAACTTTGTCCAACTTTGGCCCTTTTGAAGTTTCTTGATCCATAAGTCATGAAAATGGGCAAACCTTTGGTGCATTCTGAATTTTAGGCCTTGGTTTATGTTTTTACAAAGATTATAAGTTCATTTGAAAGCGTAATTTGTCTTGGCAAGTGGTTTTGCAACTTTGTCCCTTTGGTACATAACTTGAAATTATGTGATTTTTCTCAACTTTGACAAGCCATAACTTTTGATCCAAAATGAATTAGAATGAGTTCTTGTACTTTTTGAAAAGGGAATGATTCATTCTACAACTTTCATGACCAAAGTTTTCTCATTTGAAGCATTTTTGAATCAAAAAGCAAGGGTTGAAAAACTTTCCCGAAATGGCAAGTTTACATTACAAGTCACTTTCCCAAAAAGGCAACTTTGCAAATGGCTTGAAATTCTTCAATTTTGTGAACTTCTAACATCTTCTATGATCAAATAAAGATCACACACATTCAAAATGATGAAGAATACCCTTTGGTTGGGTCATTGGGGGCCTCAGATGCCCTGATTTTACACTGACTTGCTCAAGAAGTCAACTCTTGATTAGATGCCTTCCCCATGGAATTTATTCATGAAACTTGATATGTATGATCCTTATAACATATAGAGACCAATAGAAACAAGAATGACCCAAAAATTTGGAGTTATGGCCTTTGAAACCAAAACCCTAAATCTAGGTCATCTGTGTAGTTAAACCTGGCTCTACTTCCATGCCAATCTCAGTCTTTGTGATTCTGTGACTTTCTTGACTTTGTGGGGATACAATATGATGCTTGAACATACATGGACCCCTTTGAAGTGATTGGAGACCTTTGGAGTGGCTCAAATGGCTCTTGGATTGCTCAGATCACAAACCCTAGATGCAGATGACTTAGAAACAATGCAGTGAATCAAAAATACAATATGGGATGCTATGATTGAACTTATGCATATGAAGAGATCAAAAGCCATGGTGTGAATGGGTGAGGGCAAATTTGGGGTGTCTACAGCTGCCCCTATTCAAGCATGAGTTAGCTGTGTAGAATGTAAGCAACGACTTAACAGGCGAACAAGATAACTTGTGGTTGAATACCAAAGACAGTCCAAAATTTGCACTCACAGAATGAAGAAGAAAAGGGATATAGATTGTAAAAGGAAAATAAAGTATATTTAAAGTGCGGGCGACGGAAGACGACCATCGATCAGAGGACGACTGCTGGGGATAAAGTGATGACGGGGACGACCGACATGCCGGGGAAGGTGCGGGAAATAAAGTATTGACGGGGATGGCCGACAAGCCGGGGATATGAGAGATTATGATGGGGACGGCCATCTAGTGAAGCTATAAGACTCTCTGGGGATTAAAGGTAAACGAACTAAAAATGATGAGGTACGGTCATCAAAGGTGAAGGACGATCACCTGGCAGGGGACGGCTGCTCTGTTGGGGATAAGATGAGGGACGGTCATCTAAGGTGAAGGACGATCACCTGGCAGGGTACGGCTGCCGAAAAGGTATCATGACATAGGACGAATGTCAGATAGGAAGGGTTGACGATGGGGACGGCCATCGGATAAGCATGATGAAGGACGATCATCAAGAGGTGAAGGACGATCACCTAGCAGGGTACGACTGCTCTCAGGGTTTATCATGACATAGGACGAATGCCAGATAACAAGATCAACGATGGGGACGGCCATCGGATAAAATGATGAAGGACGATCATCAAAAGGTGAAGGACGATCACCTAGCAGGGGACGGCTGCTCTGTATCACGACATAGGACGAATGCAGGATAGAAAAGGGTTCCAATAATGGAGACTCCGCTGGGGAAAGGATGAGGGACGGTCATCCAAAGGTGAAGGACGATCACCTAGCAGGGGACGGCTGCTCTGTATCACGACATAGGACAAATGTCAGATAGAAAGGAAGTTTTGCTGAGGACGTCGCTGGGGAAAAGTAAACACGGACGAGTGTCTACATCCAAGAAATGAGAGGTACAAGTGTTTGGGTACTGTGTATAGACTAAAGATGCGGACGAGCATCCTAAAGACAATGATACGGACGAGTACCAGGTAGAAACAAATACTGACACATGTCTAGAGATGATGATACGGACGAGTACCAATTGGTTAACAAAGAACACGGACGAGTATCGGATCTGCGGGGACTCTTCTGGGGAAAGATAGACTCAGATGAGTGTCTAAATTCAAGAAGACAATAGTGTTCGGCACGGTGCATAGATTAAAGATGCGGGCGAGCATCCTTAAGACTACGATACGGACGAGTATCAGGTAGAAACAAACGCTTGACGCATGTTCTGAGATGATGATACAGATAAGTATCAACTGGTTAACAAAGAACACAGACGAGTGTCGAATCTTGAAGGGATATAAGCGGTGTGTAAAAGATACGGACGAGTATCTGTATGAGTAAAAACAGGAGTAACAAGTATGAGTGGTGTACAGGAATGTTTAACTTGCTGGCGAGATTGATACGGATGAGTGTCAAAAGAGAAAAGTGTAATATAAACAAGTATATGGTTTACCAAGTGTTTCAAGCATCTATGCTGGGGAAGGTGACACGGACGGGTGCCAGGGAATTTGTATAAGTATATATATCTGTGAGTGCAAAGGGGACACTTTGGCTTTCTACTGGGGACATGACACGGACGGGTGTCGGGAAGCATCTGTAATATATAGGTGTCTGTTTGTAAAGAAATTCCCGGGCGACTTTACTGGGGAATCATGACACGGACGGGTGCCAAAAAGGAGTGTACATTTGTATTTATGAGTGTAAGGCAAAAGCCTTGGCTTTCTGCCGGGGAATCCGGGGAGTTTTCTCTGTATATCTTTGACGGATTGTCAGTATTCACAAGTGTTTGATTCAGAACATGGCTTATGATTATGCAATTTGTTTGATTTTTGCCGTAATGCTCCGTTTTAGATGGAATGCTACGCTCTGTGGGGGAAAATATGATGCGAATGCTATGATTATGCAAAGATAACGACTCGGGGTTCGGATCCCATTGCTATGAAGATCTCTGGCTGATCTGCTTGAAGTGGACATCCCAGCTGGGGATGAGATCATTGGTATATCTGACATATGGAACTCTGCTTGGGGATATAGGTCACTGATAGACCTATTTTGGTAATGAGGGACCCAGCTGGGGTTTGTAGTAGCTTCTTTCACCCTGTTGTGAGACCTCCAGGCGTTGCTCTTCTGGATAGAGGCTGGAACTCTGTGGGGAGATGGTTCCCTGGCTTTTGTACTTGGCTGAGGAGGAAAAATAAATGGCAACTCAGCTGGGGAGAAAGCACCTCCGGCGTTAAGACTGAGTGGATAATGATTTGCCAGCTTGCTGGGGTGGAGCTTTCATGCCCCATGCTGTGCTTTGAATACCTGCATTCTTGTAAAGACAAAGAAACACACAAGTACCCCGAGGTATCCCTTATTGGATTCCGTCATAGGAATTCAGACAATCCTAGGAGCAAACATATTTCATGTA
The DNA here is from genome assembly GCA_963966055.1 of Lathyrus aphaca. Classification (NCBI taxonomy): domain Eukaryota; kingdom Viridiplantae; phylum Streptophyta; class Magnoliopsida; order Fabales; family Fabaceae; genus Lathyrus; species Lathyrus aphaca. Next base: position 303,021,889 of record OZ014523.1, on the reverse strand, counting down.
AGTATGTATTCTTTAGAAAGGAAGCATCTGTATTTATGCAATCAATACCTTTAAAGACATCGGACATTTTTGCAAACGAAAATAAAATGTACGAGACAAGACAATGACTGAAAATCTGATTTTATTAATTCATGTGCCTTGAATTGGCAAGATACAGTCAGAGAAACAGATCCCCTAAAATGAGGAGATTGTTACAAATTGAGAAATAAAAGGTATTGGCAATGTTGATGACGCTTCAAGGAGCTTCCCTTTGCTATGACTCGTATGACATTTGACGTTCTTCTCGTCTTGCTTCTGAAGAAGGCTGATTCTGACCGGCGCTTGAACCTTTCGAAGCTTACCAAGTTGTGAGTGATACAGACGAATTCAGAATGCAATTGTCCGCTTATTCTCTTATTTTGCGTGGATCGCCCTTTCAGGTTTTCGATCCACCGGGATACCCATTTTTGCCTGAGTTGTCCAATGCGGCTTTTCAACTCAGCGGGTGTACATTTTTTATTTATTTCCCTTACTTTTGCCCGAGTCTTTTATTCTGTTTTTTACTCGCCGGGATGCCCTATTTTTGCCTGGACTTACATTCTGTTTTTATGTCCAGCGGGTCATTTTTATGCAAAGTATTTTTTAACTGCATCTAAATTCACAGGGGACGGGAAGTCTTCACCATCCATAGTGCTGAGCATGAGTGCTCCACCGGAGAAAACTTTCTTTACTACGAATGGCCCTTCATAGTTCGGAGTCCACTTGCCCCTGTGGTCCGTATGAGGAGGGAGGAGTCTTTTTAGCACAAGATCTCCTACTCAGTACTCCCGGAGCCTGACTTTCTGATCGAAGGCTTTCTTCATTCTTTTCTGATATAGCTGTCCATGACAGATTGCAGCCAATCTCTTTTCTTCAATCAGACTTAGTTGTTCGTATCGGGATCGGACCCATTCTGCTTCATTCAACTTAACATCCATCAGTACCCGTAGGGAGGGTAATTCAACTTCAACAGGTAGGACTGCCTCCATACCATAAACAAGCTGATACGGTGTTGCCCCAGTGGATGTTCTGATTGACGTATGGTACCCATGCAAGGCAAACGGTAGCATTTCATGCCAGTCTTTGTAGGTAACTACCATCTTTTGCACAATCTTCTTGATATTCTTATTAGCTGCCTCAACAGCGCCATTCATCTTTGGCCTGTAAGGAGAAGAATTGTGGTGTTGGATCTTGAAGTCCCGGCATAGTTCTGCCATCATTTTGTCGTTTAAATTGGAACCATTATCTGTAATGATTCGCTCGGGAACTCCGTATCGACAGATAATATCTCTCTTCAGAAATCGGGCTACCACTTGCCTTGTAACATTTGCATAGGAAGCTGCTTCAATCCACTTGGTAAAATAGTCAATGGCAACCAGGATGAATCTGTGGCCATTTGAAGCAGTCAGTTAAATCTTTCCAATCATATCAATGCCCCACATGGCAAAGGGCCAGGGTGAAGACATCACATTCAGAGGATTCGGAGGCACATGCACTTTATCCGCGTAAATCTGGCATTTATGGCATTTTCTGGCATAGGCACAACAGTCTGCATCCATTGTGATCCAGTAATAACCTGATCTTAGCAACTTTTTAGCCATAGCATGCCCTCCTGCATGGGTAGCAAAGGATCCTTCGTGCACCTCGTGCATCAACAAGTCTGCTTATGTCCTATCAACGCATCTGAGGAGTACCATATCAAAGTTTCTCTTGTACAGGGAACCGTCAGTATTCAGGAAGAAACTACCAGCTAGCCTTCTTAATGTCTTATTGTCATTGGAAGATGCCCCAGGTGGGTATGTTTGATTCTCCAAGAAGCATTTGATATCATGGAACCAAGGCTTATCATCTTTGACAACATCTGCTGAGAACACATATGCTGGTCTGTCAAGTCTGGACACTGAAATTCGAGGCACAAAGTTGGCAGCTTGAACTTTGATCATGGATGAAATGGTAGCCAGCGCATCTGCAAACTGATTTTCGTCTCGTGGGATATACTCAAGCTTGACCGTTGTGAAGAAAGTCAATAACCTTCTTGTATAATCCCGGTAAGGTATCAGATGATCTTGGTGGGTGTACCATTTGCCGTTGGTTTGATTAATTACCAGAGCTGAATCTCCGAACACAGTCAAAGTCTTGATCCTGAGGTCAATGGCTTCCTCAAGACCCATAATACAAGCTTCATATTCAGCTTCATTGTTGGTGCAGTTGAAGGTGAGTTTTGCCGAGAAAGGCATGTGAACCCCCTTAGGTGTAATGAGTACTGCACCAACACCACGACCATTCATGTTAATAACCCCATCAAACATCATAGTCCATTCTTCTTCCGGGTCAGGCCCTTCAGTGTGAACAGGCTCTTCATGATCTTTTGCTTTAATGAACATGATGTCTTCATCAGGGAAGTCAAATCTCATAGGCTGGTAATCATCAATGGGTTGCTCAGCAAGATAATCAGACAATACACTACCCTTGATGGCTTTCTGAGATGTGTACTGAATTTCATATTCTGTGAGGATCATTTGCCATCTTGCAACCCGTCCGGTAAGTGCTGGCTTCTCAAATATGTACTTGACTGGGTCCATCTTTGAGATCAATAAGGTAGTGTGAGTCAACATATACTGTCTCAGTCGGCGAGCAGCCCACGCTAAAGCACAACAAGTTTTCTCGAGCAGTGAATAACGTTGTTCACAGTCGGTAAACTTTTTGCTTAGGTAGTATATTGCATACTCTTTTCGACCAGACTCGTCATGCTGGCCCAGCACACACCCCATTGACTCTTCTAATACTGTCAAGTACATTATTAGAGGTCTTCCTTCGACTGGAGGAATAAGGATTGGAGGCTCTTGTAAGTATTCCTTGATTTTGTCAAAAGCCCTCTGGCAGTCTTCGTTCCACCTGACCGTTTGTTCTTTTCTTAACAGCTTGAACAAAGGTTCACAGGTTGCAGTAAGGTGAGATATGAACCGTGAAATGTAGTTCAATCTACCTAGAAACCCCCGAACTTCTTTTTCTGTCTTCGGTGCAGGCATTTCTTGAATGGCTTTAACTTTATCAGGGTCAACTTCAATCCCTTTCTCACTTACAATAAATCCCAGCAACTTACCAGATCGCACCCCGAATGTGCATTTGTTGGGGTTTAACTTCAGTTGATATTTCCTCAGACGCTTGAATAACTTCAACAAATTCATCAGGTGGTCTTCTTCTGTGAAGGACTTGGAAATCATGTCATCCACATAACATTCAATTTCTTTATGGATCATGTCGTGGAATAATGTTACCATAGCCCGTTGATACGTTGCACCAGCATTCTTCAATCCGAATGGCATCACCTTATAACAGGGTGTGATGAAAGTTGTCTTCTCCATGTCTTCAGGTGACATTTTGATCTGATTGTATCCTGAAAATCCGTCCATGAAGGAGAACACCGAGAACTGAGCCGTATTGTCGACCAATACATCAATATGAGGTAAAGGGAAATCATCTTTCGGGATGGCTCTATTCAGATCCCGGTAATCTACACACATTCTCACCTTGCCATCCTTCTTAGGCACAGGTACAATATTAGCAACCCACGGTGGATAGCTAGTTACAGCAAGGAAACCGGCGTCCCACTGCTTTTGTACCTCTTCTTTAATCTTCATTGCCATATCTGGGCGAGTACGGCGCAACTTCTGTTTTACTGGCGGGCAATCTTCCTTCAAAGGCAGCTTGTGCATGACAATGTCGGTGTCCAACCCTGGCATATCCTGATAAGACCAAGCAAAGACATCTACATATTCCCTAAGCATATCAATCAGTTGTTCCTTTACTGAATCTTGTAGGCAGGCCCCGATCTTAACCTCTTTCACATCTTCTTTCGTACCAAGATTAACCGTTTCGACCTCCTCCTGATGAGGAGTGATAACCTTCTCCTCTTGCCTTAACAACCTGTCTAGCTCTTCAGGCAGCTCATAATCGTCTTCAACCCCTTCATCAGCTTGATTGATTGGATTGTCAAAGTCATACAGAGTCATAGCTGTGTTGTTGTTGGTGCAGTCTGAAAAGCACTCTCTGCAAGGGTTTAGATTGTTCATTTTAGTGATTAATTTTAATCTTGTTTAGAAAAAAGTGAAATGAAGTTGTCATTTTGGAAAACATTGCCATTTTATTTTTGTACAAAAAGAAAAAATGAAAAACAGTGAGCGGAAAAGAAAAAGACTCATTTGCAAAAGATGTCCGATATTCATTGATTGATCTGTTTGCACAAAATTACAAGATAGCCCGATTACAAAATGAGTCTCGTCATCTTGGGCAAGATGCAAGACTTGATGCATGCTTTAAAAATACAGGAAATAATAATTAATCTGCAGGAGTAACCCTTATAATTTCCTGGGAAGACCAGTTAAGGACATGGCTCCCCGGGATCCTTGGACGTATCCAGCTCTCCAGGTTGCGGTCACTTTCCTCCTCGTCTTCCAAGTTGTTCACTGCATCCGGGGTGAGCATTCCCCCGCTGACAAAACTGGGCTTCTTGGCAGCCTCTGATTGATCTTGTTGAGTTGGTTTGTAACCCAACCCAAATCTGTCCTCCTTCTTCTCCACGGGCAGCAGCTTGCCCCAGCCTTGGGCAGTACCCTCTTCAACAACCTTCCTGGCTTGCTGATAAGACGTCATGGAGGTTCCCAGTACAACAGACGCTTCATTAATGTTTAGGGCCTCAAACCCCTGGCTCATGGTTTCATGGATTTATCCATCCATCTCAATGTACTTGTACGTAGCCAAATGGCTAACAAAGATGTCTTCTTCACCACAGATGGTGATGATCTGGCCTTCCCACTCGAATTTCAGCTTCTGGTGAAGGGTAGACGTAACAGCGCCAGCGGCATGGATCCAGGGTCTACCCAACAAACAGCTGTAGGCCGGCTGAATGTCCATCACATAAAAGGTAATTTTAAAATTCCGCGGGCCAATCATCACAGGCAGATCAATCTCCCTTAGCACTGATCTTTTAGAGCCATCAAATGCTCTCACCACCAAATTACTTGGACGCAGTGCCAAGCCATCATACTCCAGCTTCACCAAGGCTTTCTTTGGAAGAACATTGAGTGATGACCCAGTGTCCACCAGCACATGAGATATAACAGCACCCTTACATTCTAGAGTGATGTGTAAAGCCTTGTTGTGGTTACGTCCCTCAGTTGTTAAATCAGCATTGGTAAAGCCCAGTCCATGACTGGTGTTGACATTTGCCACCACAGTTTCTAGCTGATTAACAGTGATCTCTTTTGGTACGTATGCTGCGTGCAGGACTTTCAATAATGCATTCATGTGAGCTTCAGAACACATTAACAGGGATAATATGGAGATTTTTGAAGGAGTTTGGTGAAGCTGATCCACCACCTTGTAATCACTTCTCTTTATAATTCTCATAAACTCGTCTACATCTTGCTCAAAAGATGTCTTCTGAGTTTCTTTGATAATTGGTTCTTCAGATATCACACTCTTCCCCTTTGCTTTGGCAGCAGCTTCTGCTTCGGCATTAGGTCTCTACAATTGTGAGGTAAAAAGGCGTCCGTTTATGGTGAAGCCTCCGCCTCCCCCAACATTATCAATCTGTGGAGAAGAAGTTGAAGAGTCCAAGGTGATTTTCTCCCCGTTGCAGTAGAGGTCAGAGCCATAATGCCAAGGTATGGCATTACTGCTTTCATATGGAACTGGTCCAGGCACCGTGATTATAACTGGACTGACTGCTGCAGAGGAAGGTACTGAAATGGTGTGCGGATTGTAGTAAATGGTGACTGGTGATCTGGCAGGAGGTGCCACTGTTTGTTGCTGAAAGTTGTTGTTTGGAGGAACATCTGATGGATCATAGTAAATGGTGACTGCTGAGATATCTTCATTAATTTCTGTTGGCGTTGTAGGAGATTCTGCTGAATAAATGGATGCTGATGTTGTAGAAGAAATGGTTGTTGACATCTGATTTGTTGAAGTGATAGATGAAGCCATCGTTGATGATATTGATGAATTGGTTGGAATGATTGTTGTTGTAGTTGTAGAAGAGTCAGGAATTGTTGTCAAAGGAATTGCTGCATTTGTAGGCGTCGTTGTTGTGATCTGGAGTATACCACTTTTGATAAGACCATCTATGCCGCTTCTCAAATTATCACACCCGTTGACCGAAATGTTGCAATAACCACAACCGAGCTCACACCCGGGGAACATCTGGCACTCTAGAAGCTGAGCTTTAATTTCGACCAGAGGTGTCCGAATCTGTCCAACACTGGTAATTAAGAAAGATGACTTGTCTTCCTCAATGGCATTGATTCTTGGCCCTCCATGATTGGGCATGGGATTCTTGGTGACACTTGGAGGGGGTGCAAAGTTGAGGGCTTTAGAATCCACCAGATCTTGTACCTTCATTTGTAAAGCCCTGCATTTCTCCGTATTGTGGCCAGGTGCATTGGAGTGGTAAGCACATCTGGCGTTGACATCATAATTTCTTGGCAGATTATAGGGGTCTGGCGGTGCCAATGTCCTTAACTCAACCAGGTTGAGCTTCAGGAGTTGTGGCAACAAGGCAGCATAAGGCATCGGGATAGGATCAATCACCCTATTTGCCTGTGACTGTCTTTGCTGAAAAGGTCTTTCTTGTTGATTGTTGTTGCTATTGTTGTAGGTTCTCTGTGGCGGATACTGGACTTGCTGTTGATAATGTGTTTGTCGTGGTTGTTGATATGCAGGTTGCTGAGGAATCGGAGCTGGAATAGTGACAGCTGCTACTGATCTGTGGACATGCTGAGGTCTGCCCCTGTTAGCATAAATGGCATTTGTCTCACCAGTTCTTCTAGGTCCCACAAAAGGCTTCCTGGGATTACTTGACGAACTTGCACCATTGTCAGAAATTTAACCCATCTTCAGAAGGCTTTCAATTCTTTCTCCAGCTATGACTACGTCATCGAAGCTGGTGGAAGAAAAGGCAGCTAGCCTATCAATATATGTTCCTTGCAAAGTGTTCATAAACATGTCGGCCATTTCTCTTTCCGACATGGGTGGCTGGACAGCAGCAGTAAGTTGTCTCCACCTCTGGGCATATTCCATGAAGCTTTCTCTGGAGGATTGAGACATTCCCATCAGAAGGGTCCTGTTAGGAGCCATGTCCAGATTGTATTGGTAATGCCTGATGAAGGCTTCAGCTAAGTCCTTCCAGCATCTGATAGTAGCTCTGGTTAAGTGTTAATACCATTCCCTGGAAGCCCCAGTCAAACTATCTTCGAAATAAAACATCCACAGCTTCTCATCCACGGTGTATGCTTTAAGTATTCCCAGGAAGGACTGCAAGTGAGTTCGTGGACAGGAAGTTCCATTGTACTTCTCGAAGCACGGGGGTTTAAACTTGTGGGGAATTCTTACCCCATCCACTAACCCCATATCCATGACATCAAAACCTAGGGAATTTTGAGACTCCAGAGATCTCAACTTCTCAGAAATTTCATCAAACCTCTTATCATAGACTTCATCCCCAGCTCCCATCACAGTAAACTGCTATTCCTGGGGGTCTTCTTGTAAGATCCTGCCTGCAGTAGTATTTCCTTGCACATTACCCGGGATGTTGACCTCCGGATGTAGATGAGGCCCATATACTGGTGGATTAACATGAGGCTGACCCCTTTCATTGTTACTTGTTCCACCAGTTCCCAGATGGGGTTCTTCCGGGGTTTGTCTTTCTACCAATGCCCTCAACCTTTCTTGACTTTGGGCCAAGCCATTCATTACTTCCATGAATTGGGTCATTTGGTTTCTCATCTCCAGCCTTTCATTAGCCATTTGAGTCCTGACCTCTGTCAGATCTTGCTGCACTTGGTCCATTTGGATACCAGGAAGATTGTTGCGAGTAGGATACCGGTGCGGACGGTTGAGAGGGAACACCCGACGGCGAGCAATAATTCCTGAGCCACAACAGAGTTAGTAACAAACAAAACAAAAACCTACAAAACAAAACAAAAGTTAGCATGCAATGCAGTATGCTTATTTATTTTCCAAGGTATCCGGCTTGGCTCTTGGTTTTGACCTTTCCAGACCCGGAGGAAGATGTTTTGATGTTGCTTGAGAGAAAGAAAACTCAGTGAAACAAACTGACAAATACATTACACATGGTGGATCATACATAGTTTGTTTTTACAACATACGCCCCTGAAGGGTCAAAATACAACATAAAAAGAAAAGTACATGAAATGGAAATAACAACAAGCAAAGAAGTCAAACATCTAATCCAAACTCATCCTCCTTAACCTCCTTCAATAGTGCTTCAGTTACAGGACCAGCCGGATGCTCTGTGATGTTTCTGATAAGAAGGTTTCTGGTGGCAATAGCAGTGGTCAACTTCTTGTGCCTGTCTTGGTCCTTTGACCTCTTCACACCAGCCTTAAGCTTCAATTCTGAAATCTACTTCTGGGCTGCCAGCAAAGCTTCCTGTTGCTTCCTTTCATTGGCCTCCAACTGCTCAATCCTGGCTTGAGTTCTCTTATCTTCTTGAGTGCGAGCTTCAGTGATCCTGACCCACCTAGCTTGACTTTCTTCAAGATAGAGATCAGTCCTAGCCTTCTGAAACTGGGCCTCTTTACAGGCATTCTTCAATATTTGCTCTCCAGCTCTTGATTTCTTGATGTAGTCCTCTGCTTTCCCAATCTTGGCCAGATGCTCCACTTTAAGCTTCTCTAACCTCTCAATGTCTAGACGACCATCACTCCTCTCCCAGAGGGTCTTCTTCAGAGCTTGAGACAGATTCTCATTCCTTTCCTTCAGTTTCTCAAATTCTTCCAGGCTGACAATGGCTGGAGGTGGTACTGTGGATGGTCCAGGTGCATCCTCAATGGTGAAAGGCATCCCAGAACTCTGAGCCCTAGTATAAGACCATTCATAATACTGAGCTGAAGCCACATTATTGCATCTCCCAAGAATGGTCATCCCTTTGGTTTGGATGTTGTCCCAAGCCCAGGATGCTTGTCTAACAACAGCCAGACTAGGCTTTATCTCACAATACAGGGTTTCAGCCAAGTCTTGCACTCTAGGAGGGTGAACCAAAGCATAGCCCAATTGTCTCTTAAACAACAAAGGGTTGTAGTTGATGCAGCCCTTCACTCCTATTAGAGGTACATTGGGGAACTGTCCACAGCTAGTAATTATGTCCCTGCCTTAGGTGCTATGGGTGCACCATCTGATGTCATCTGAAGTCAAAGCAATAAGTCTCTTAGCCCAATTCTTCTGTTGGTGAGGATTCAGGAAGGCATCAGTCTTGGGTAAGTGTTTAAGCAGCCAAGTGTGAAATAGAGGAGCACAGCATCTCACCAACTTTCCTCTCTGCTTCTCATTTCTATGGTGAACAGAATAATAGAAATCCCCCAGCAAGGTGGGTACTGGGTTCCTCAGAAGGAAAAGATGAATGGCATTCTTGCTGATAAACTTGGGCTCATCTGCAAATAGTATAACCCCATATATACTGAGGGCTAACAATGCACAAACTGCCCTCCATTCTCCCAAAGAGGCCTTCAGGATGGCCTGAGAAGTCAAAAAGTCTAAGTGCAAACCAGGGATCCCAACCTTTGTTGTCATGTTCTGCTCGATCAAAATAGGCTCCAGGTACAGTGCTTTTGCCACTTCTCCATTGCTGGGAGAAGTCATCTCTGGGTTGAAGGGGATATCACCCCTGACAGGTACTCCAATCAATGATGAGAACTCCTCCAGCAAAGGTCCTAGCTGAAAGTTCTGGAAAGTGAAGCATCTCAAAGGAGGGTCATAAAACTGTAGGCAAGTGTGGATCAAACTCCTCTTAGAAGGGTCCAGGTCCATAATCATATCAAGGATGCCTCCATAATGCTCTCTGAATAATGGGATGTGGTCTGGAGTGATAAGTGCCTGGACCTGCCTGATGCCAGTAAGCACAGGCTCAAAGAAATGGTATGAAATGTTGTTCTTCTTGGGTGCCATGACTGCTGATGAAGAGCTGAAAAAAAATGCTGATGATGGAGACTGATACTGGAGATGAGCCACTGGAAAGCTGATGATGAAGGTAACTGAAGCAAACGACTGATAAAGATATCTGAAGTAGACAACTGATGAAGATAACTGAAGTAGATAACTGATGAGCAGGGGTCTATGCAGATGAAGGGGTCAAAACCAAGACAAATACAATATGGATACCCTGAAAAACAAATAAACAAATGTTAAATGATGCAATGATGAGTATGAAAATGATATGCAAGGGTTTGTGATCAAGCTGGATCTGATTAACTGTCTTGATATAAGGCCCATGTATGTTTAAGAAGTCCAGATGGAGGTTCAGAAGTCCAGTAACCAAGGTGGGGGACTCAAATAAAGAGTCACATGTCCCGGGTTAAATCACAAGAACTGTCCTAAGTGAAGCATTCTTAAACAAAACAAGTATCAAGGTATGATGTGGCCAAAGGTACCTATAAACCTATAAACAGCCCAACCCCCTCACAGGTAATGTTCTAGAACAAGGATCCTCAGACTTGGATCAGTTATGAGAAGTGTAAACACTTCTAACCCGGAGGTACAGAGTTTACAATAACCATAAAAGATCCTCCTCTAATTCACCTCAGTTTCTGAAGATCATAATAAAGGTCATCCAGACTTAGCAGGCTTCCCAGATAGCCCTAGCACTACAGGAAATCTGTAGCACAGAGTTCTCAAGAAGAAACCCACATCTGAACCGTGTTTCATATTCCCGCACCAGACCGAAATGGAATGGGAAAGAACATGAACCACTCTAGCCTAGGTGTCACTCAGGTCCCAGGTATAGGACCTTAAACTCTCAGTAGAACCCCACCCATCAAAACAAAAACCAGATCCAGCCAGATGACAATATGACAGTATGATATATAAAGCTGTAAAGAAAGCCATAAATAACTGTACATAAAGCAAAAAAATAAATACAAATATACAAACACAATTAGCACATAACACCCCAGTAAACACAAATCAAACAAGCGCTAGGAGGAACCCACAAAAAGAACCAGAAGCCCTGGTTACAGTATAAGGGTCCCCAGCAGAGTCGCCAAGCCGTCGGCGAAAGGGAAGGAAATGAATAGAGTTGCCAGCTAGGGATTTTTATCCCGAAGGAAAGGTAATGCTGTATAAACCTAGAAAGATATGGATAAGACGGTTGCGAACCAGAGAGACTGAGAAAGGGGGTTGGTTACAACCTGGGAAGGTATTAGCACCTAGATTGTCCGTCGTACTCGACGGGATCCACGCTTAAAAGATTTGTGTTTTAAAGGGGTAATGTCAATGCTATTCTGTGTGCAAAAGTTGGAAAGAATGCAAGTGTCAGTGTAAAAGAAGTGTGAAGTGTATAAATGAAGTGTCAGTGTAAGAATAAGAATGAAATGCTCAAGACCATGAGGCTTAAAGAATAAGGCTAGAAAGAGGGGGAATATATAGAGACTTTTGTTCGATAACTGTTAAGTTATGCTTACGTATCCTCTCGTGCAATGAGGAAGTCAGAACACCGTAGTTCGACCCAAAGAGACTGAAAGATAAATTGACTTGTGAACTGCTTACTTGTCTATGCTCAAGTGTAGGACCTGTCTGGCTCAGGTGCAAACTGTCTTGCATTAGACGGAAGAAGCGAGTTCTCGTTTGTGAATGAGTGAGATGAGAAAAGAATCCCGGAGGAGACGATTATTGTTTTTTTTTTGTGTTTTCAGTCTTTTATTGCTTTTGGAATTTTGTCATAAGATAATGAGCTTAAGCCTAAACCAAGGGTTAGTAAACTCATCACATCTTCCCTCTGATTAGGGGTAATGAGAATGCCTTAAGTGTGAATCAGCATCTCACACTTAATTACCATGGTGTAGGATTAAGATCATTAACCTACTTGTGATTATTTAGATGTTTTTGTTGTTTTTGTTTAGTGTTGAGTAATGAGATTAAGCCATAATCAAGGATTTAATGGACTCATTACACCATCCTAATAGAAGGATAATAGATGAGAACATTTAAGCTGAGAAAGACTCCTCAACTTAATCCATGATTAGGGATTAAACTCATGACAAAACAAAGCCTTTATTAAATAGATTTTAGTTAATGATAAGATTAATAAGTGGATTTTATGGTTTGTAAGACAACTTGAGGAGGACTTGTCCATTAACACTAGGGTTAGTCCTTCTTAACCAATTAAGGAAGAATTAGAACCCTAATGCAAGGCCCAAGTTACAAGCTTGATGTCTTAGTGATTATTAAGTGAATTGATTAAAGGATTTAAACACATTAAGGTTTTAACACTTAGGATTAAAGTTATACACTCCATCCTAATAGAAGGATGCAGGCATAAGCTTAATCACAAAGCCTTAAAGCCTTTAGGGTTTAGTCCTGGATTATGAGGTGAGAAGAGAAGACCCAAAGATGACACAAAGATAAAAGTAAATGGGGGACTAATAAAAACCTAATTGTTATCATACTTGGAGATCTTAGGGTTTATGAGGCTTAAGAGAGAAAGAATCTTCAGAGAAACCACCAGGAAGGAAGCAGATGAAAGGAGCAAGAAGCAAAGAGAAACAAAACAACTTGCTTCACTTAAGAAGACAAGTTGCTTAAAGAAATAAAGTAAGAGGAACATGAATGAGCAAGCTCACTCCAATACACAAGGTAAAATGCAGCAAAGATGCAAGAGAGAGATGAAAAGAGATTGTGAGAAGTGAAGGCAAATTCACTTCTCAAACAACTTACCACCTGAAAAGTTAGCATAAGAAAATGAAATGCAATGAGAATGGGATGAAATGCCATGGTGCAAACCAAAACCAGAAGCATAAGTATGATGTTAATGATGCTAAGAGATGATGTAAACACATGTCAAGAGTTGAGGATGATCAAACAAGCATAAGGATGCAAATGAGGCATGCTTTGAACCATAAAGATTCATGAAAAGTTATGAAATGTAATGGACATACAACATGTAAAATGAAAGATGAAATGATCAAACATGGTTCTAAAATGTCCTAAGATGTATTATGAATCAAAAGAATGCACAAAATGTCATGGCAAGTCAATGGATGCAACCAAATGAGAAATGGATGCAAAGGAATGCACAAATTAGGGTTACATGCATCATGCAAAGCAAAAATCCAAAACTAGAAGCAAATGACATGATAAAAATTTGAAAATGCAATTAAAGATACCCTAAACCTATACAAACTCACTGCCCAAAGGAGGGGATCCAACTCTTAACCTAATGAAAGTTATGAATTTCCTAAGATTGCTAGGGTTTTAAGGTACTTCACCAAGGAAAATGCCAAACAAATTGAAAATGCAAGATCAATTCAAATCAAATTTATCCTATAAACTACATGTTATGCAAGATGCAATGCAAAAAGAATCACCATCCAATTCTCAATGGTTAGGCAGAAAGGAATTTTTGAAGATTGAAACAAAATATTGCCTTGAAATGAAATTAAATCCAATGAAAATGATCAAAAGGCATCAAGAACAAAAAAGATATTTGGTTTGAGAGTTGGACAATGTTTATAAATGTTTTTAAATGCTATGTGAATTTTTTTGTGATTTTTAAATACCTAAATGTATTTTTAATTAATTAATTTCCATTAACTAATTAAAAATAAACATTTAAATGATTTAAAAATAATTTTCAATGCAAAAAATAAAAATAAAAATATTTTTGTGCTCTGAAAATTCATGAAACCCTTGACAAAAATTTTCATAGTTTTTTATTGATTTTAGCTATTTTAAAATAAATGCACAAAATAAATGACAAGAAAAATAAAATAAATATGAACAAAAAGAAAGTCAGCGCATCCTAAGGCTGACATTTAAACTGGGAATGGAGGGAAAGACTGCGCGCCAGATCCTGTGGCTCTCATTCAAACTGGCCAGATTAAATTAAAACTTAATTAATTAGATTAATGACGTGGATTAGGGCTTAAGTGATGAATCTGGACCCTTTGTTTGCGCGCGGGTCAATGGAAGTCAGCAAGATCTATGGCCTATATTCAAACTGAACCCTAAACGTGATTAACACATTAATGACATTTAGGTCACCGGAGAAGAGCTCCGGTCGTCTTCTCCGGTGACATCCTTTCCTGAAAATCTCAAACTCACTCCCTAGGTTATTTTTGGAGCTCTAAAGCTCCAAATCACTTCCTCTCACCTCCCTAAACTCATCCCTGACCTCAAACACAATTTATTTCTCACCATTAACAAGATTCGAAAGGAAGAACAAAAATGGCAGAAATTTCAGTCAATCAATACAAGCTCATTTCTACACCATTTTCAAAATTTCAAATTCCAGTATGATCAGGAGAGCATGCTTTATCATTTAGAAACTAAAAACAAGAGTTCTAGAAAAATGTTTCAAGAAGGTACCTGAGCTTGAGCTTTCTCAGTTTGGGACTTTCAGGCCTTCTCTCTTGGTTTATGGGGTGCTTTTGGCTGTTTTTGTGGTTGGTTTGTGATCAGTGAGTCACTTTGAGATCAATGGTGAAGTTGGTTTGAAGAATGGTTGAATGAGCTGAGAGATTCGAAAGGTTTTGCAAGTTGGGGGATTTTTGATAACTATGGCAATCTCTGGTTTCAGCTTGTGTTGTGTTGTGTGTTATGTTGCATTTTGTCCACTTATCACTCTTGGATAGGTCAGAGGAGTTGGTCTGGCCTAGCTTGATTGGTATGGGTCTTTATGAAAAAAGTCAAGATTTGTGTAAGAGAGGTATGGGTCAATAGTAGGCCAAGGACAATAGGGGTGTCCTGCGCAGCAAGGAATGAGGAGGGCCATGGAATCAGTTTTGAAGCCAATTAGCAAGTGGATTAGGGTTTGTATGATGTTTTGCAACTTTGTCCAACTTTGGCCCTTTTGAAGTTTCTTGATCCATAAGTCATGAAAATGGGCAAACCTTTGGTACATTCTGAATTTTAGGCCTTGGTTTATGTTTGTACAAAGATTATAAGTTCATTTGAAAGCACAATTTTTCTTGGCAAGTGGTTTTGCAACTTTGTCCCTTTGGTACATAACTTGAAATTATGTGATTTTTCTCAACTTTGACAAGCCATAACTTTTGATCCAAAATGAATTAGAATGAGTTCTTGTACTTTTTGAAAAGGGAATGATTCATTCTACAACTTTCATGACCAAAGTTTTCTCATTTGAAGCATTTTTGAATCAAAAAGCAAGGGTTGAAAAACTTTCCCAAAATGGCAAGTTTACATTACAAGTCACTTTCCCAAAAAGGCACCTTTGCAAATGGCTTGAAATTCTTCAATTTTGTGAACTTCTAACATCTTCTATGATCAAATAAAGATCACACACATTCAAAATGATGAAGAATACCCTTTGGTTGGGTCATTGGGGGCCTCAGATGCCCTGATTTTACACTGACTTGCCCAAGAAGTCAACTCTTGATTAGATGCCTTCCCCATGGAATTTCTTCATGAAACTTTATATGTATGATCCTTATAACATATAGAGACCAATAGAAACAAGAATGACCCAAAAATTTGGAGTTATGGCCTTTGAAACCAAAACCCTAATTCTAGGTCATCTGTGCAGTTAAACCTGGCTCTACTTCCATGCCAATCTCAGTCCTTGTGATTCTTTGACTTTCTTGACTTTGTGTGGATACAATATGATGCTTGAACATACATGGACCCCTTTTAAGTGATTGGAGACCTTTGGAGTGTCTCAAATGGCTCTTGGATTGCTCAGATCACAAACCCTAGATGCAGATGACTTAGTAATAATGCAGTGAATCAAAAATACAATATGGGATGCTATGATTGAACTTATGAATATGAAGAGATCACAAGCCATGGTGTGAATGGGTGAGGGCAAATTTGGGGTGTCTACACTATGGCATAATGTACTTTCATGGATGCAAACCAATTCTCACTGGCTTC
This sequence comes from Lathyrus aphaca, assembly GCA_963966055.1. Taxonomy (NCBI): domain Eukaryota; kingdom Viridiplantae; phylum Streptophyta; class Magnoliopsida; order Fabales; family Fabaceae; genus Lathyrus; species Lathyrus aphaca. Next base: position 303,005,971 of record OZ014523.1, on the reverse strand, counting down.
TGTGATGCTGATTGGGCTGGAAGTGCTGATGACAGAAAAAGCACTTCAGGAGGATGCTTCTTCCTAGGAAACAATTTGATTTCTTGGTTCAGTAAGAAACAAAATTGTGTATCCTTATCTACTGCTGAAGCTGAATATATTGCAGCTGGAAGCAGTTGTTCACAGTTGGTTTGGATGAAGCAAATGCTCACTGAGTACAATGTCCCATAAGATGTCATGACATTGTACTGTGACAACTTAAGTGCTATTAACATATCAAAGAATCCTATCCAACATAGCAGGACCAAGCATATTGATATCAGGCATCATTTCATCCGAGATCTTGTGGAAGAGAAAGTAATCTCATTGGAACATGTAGCTACAAATCTGCAATTGGCTGATATATTTACTAAAGCTTTAGATGCTACCCAATTTGAAAACCTAAGGGGTAAATTGGGAATCTGCTTATGTGAAGTTTAGCAGTTATGGAGATGTGCCAACATGTCATATGACATCGTGTGGCATGATCACCATATGGCAACACCAGTCTGGTCAAGCACTTTGTGTATTCCACTCCTAGAAATTCTCCAAGTAACGGCTCTTATAAGAATATCAGCTCACTTTCAGCTATTCATCTTCTCATCATTCTCTCACAACAACTTGCTTGCTATAGCTAACTTTCAGAGATCATCAAACTCAACCAATCTTAATCTCTTTCTTCACCACATTCTAAAATGGCTCAACACCAAAACCCTAACATCTCTGAAGAAATCCTCAACAAGGAAGTTGTGGTGCATGCAACCCCCATCTCTGTGGTACCCATGGATTCAACTCCAATGGACGAAATCAGAGGAAGTGTTCCTCTTGCTCAAAAGCCAAGAACTCCTACTGTGAGAAGGGCAAAGGAACCTGTATTAAGCAAAGCCAAAGGCATGCCTTCATCATCAAACACCACTCCAAAAGCTTCAGAATATTTTGATGATTCTATAAAGGAACTGGTGAATAGGATCTTGTCTGAGCAAAGAGTTGTGAGTGGAATCTCTATTCCTCTGAACACCATGCCAGCTCCACAGGAATAACAACAAAATCAGGTTGAAGAGGACACTCCTGCTAAACATGATGTCCCAATAGATGTTGAAACATCTGAGGAGCAACAAAAGACCTCCACTGATGATGCTGAAGAAACATCTGAGAACCAGCAAAAGGCATCCACTAATAGTGATGATGAAACATCTGAGGACCAGCACCAGGCCTCCACTGAAGATCAAGCCTCTGTTGATCCACCTGCTGAAGAGGATACTGCTCAACCTCCTCCTGTGGTAAACATAGAGCATGATTTTGATACAGAAATCATTGCTTCTGTAAACCCTAGCATAGCCAAAAGGCTTAGAACTAGGAAGGAAAATAAAAATGCAGGACATGCAACTCCTGAGAAGAAGCAAGCTACACCAAATAAGGACAAAGCTAAAGTTGTTTTTGGTCCTACAAAACAATGGAGCAAGGTGCAAACACAGAAGAGGAAAGTTGTCACCCCTCCAGATTCAGATGTTGAAGAGGATGTCCCAACATCCCCACCAAAGAAGAAACCAGCACCCTCAAGGTCCTCAGCTGTTTTTCCAGAAGCTCCTCTGGACAACATCTCTTTCCATCATGTATCAAGTGTGAACAGATGGAAGTTTGTATATCAAAGAAGGGTAGCACTTGAAAGAGAGCTGAGCAGCAATGCACTTGAGTGCACAAAGGTAATTGATCTCATCTCTTCTGCTGGTCTATTCAAAACTGTATCCAACTTCTCTCCTTGCTATGAGCTGTTAGTCAAGGAATTCATTGTAAATCTTCAAGAAGACTGTGCTGATGGTAAGTCAGCTGACTTCAGAAAAGTATATGTAAGAGGGAGATGTGTAGAATTCTCTCCTAGGGTTATCAACCACTACCTTGGAAGAGAATCTGATGGACCTAATGAGCTGGGAAAGACAGATAACCAAGTGTGCAAGGTTATCACTGCTAATCAGGTCAAGACTTGGCCAGTCAAGGGGAAGCTTTCTGTTAGCTTGCTAACAAGAAAGTATGCAATGCTGCATAGGATTGGGACTGCAAAATGGGTTCCTACCAACCACACCTCCTCAATACCAACTGGGTTGGGCAGGTTCATATATGATGTAGGCACCCAAACAAAGCTGGATTTTGGGGCTTATATTTTTTATCAGACATTGAAGCATGCTGGGTCATCTGCTACAAAACTGCCTATTGCCTTTCCTTCTTTGCTGTGTGGAATAATGCTGAGTCAATATCCAGGTATCCTCACTGAGAAGGACTCCATTTGCAAAAGAGATAGCCCTATGGCCTTCCACTACAAGCTGTTCTTGAGTCATCATGCAGCTGATGTTGAAGCTCACTCTGGGACATCTGCTGGTCCTTCAAAGGCAAAGTCTCCAATCTCCAAAGTTGCCTTGATTGTTGGACTGAAGAATACATGCAAAGAGCTGGATGATAGGAAGCAGAAGCTTGAGGAGATTATCCAAAGGTTGGAGGTTGAAGAGAATGCTCAGAAAGCTGCTGCTTCTGATGAAGAGATTGAGGAAGAGGAAGACACTGAATATGAGGAGTCTGAGTGAAACTTGTATGTGAGGAATCTGTTATGTCTGCTTCTGCATTGTAATTTTGAATTAGTAACTTTGGCCCCAAATTTATGTCTAACAAGGGGGAGAACTGAACAACAACAACAATGTATGATGCTGATTACTGATTAATGAAAAACTTCTGTTTGCTTCTGAACTAAAACTGTGATTTTAATGAAAAAGTTCTATTGCAACAAGTCTGAACACATATAGGATTGAGGGGGAGTAAACTCTCACATGACTCAACAGAAAAGAACTGCTGTACTCTGATAAAAGAAACTCTGCTGCACTCTAATAACCAGAAAAGTATGTTAGCCAAAAATTAGCCAAAGGGGGAGTTTGTAGATGTTTAGAATTGGCATAATTTTTGACCAACAAGAAGTGTTGAATTTAGTTCAGGATGTCACATCAGACGTTGGGACATTATCAAATAGAGTATAAGTAAATGAACTTAATTCAGGATGTCACACCAGATGTTGGGACATTGTATCAGTTAATGAAATAAGTTCAGTTTACAGGATGTCACACCAGATGTTGTGACATTGTATCAGTAAATGAAGTAAGTTCAGTGTTCAGGATGTCACACCAGATGTTGTGACATCTCAAACCTGCTACCAGAATTAATTAATGACTAACAGAACTGAGTAAATTAAGGGAAGTTATCTGGAATTAATTATGGATGGATGAAACAGAAGAAGGCGCATCTGTAGGGAGTTTTGTTATGTGACTTCAGCATAATCAGAAGAACTGAATCACCTAGAATCTAGGAAGTAACAAACCCTAATTCAAGGTGATGACAACATGCGTATCAGGATTGGATAAACCTACAGAAAGCCCAAAATCCAAACACCTATTTAAGCAACAGAAACTCTCAGAATAGAGTACGAATTTAAGAAGACCAAATAGGGTGTTTTGTGTTTTAATAGCAGGTTATTTAATTGTACCACTTTATGAGCTTTTAAGCAAAAGTGTATTTGTGTCTTGATTGAAACTGTGAAGTAAGATCAAGCTGTTTTGTTTGAAGTATGACTTCAATTTTATTAAACTTGTAAACAGATCACTGTGTGATTGAGGGGGAGTGAGTTGGTACTCATATCTAAGTTGTGTCTTAGGTAGAAATTGCATTGGGTAGATATTAAGTGAAAGATTAAACTGGGTGGTTTAAGTCTAGAATTAATATTACTTATATTGGATTTCCTCCTGGCTTGGTAGCCTCCAGATGTAAGTGTGGTTATACACTGAACTGGGTTAACAAATTCCTGTGCTGTTTAATTTTCCTGCACTTTAAGTTTTAGTTAAGTATTCAAGTGTTTAAACATCTCATTCGACATCTCGTACCTGATCACAGAATTTCACTTAGTTAGAGTCCAAGACTATGACTAAATTAGTTTAGCTTAGTTAGAGTCCAAGAATATAACTGTAATGATTTAGCTTAGTTAGAGTCCAATACTATGACTTTAATTGTTTGATTGACTGGTAAGTGTTTGACTTTTTGTGCCTTCATTGAAGCCCAAGGTTAAAGCTAAAATACTCAATAGAGAGAATTTGTCATCTCTAAAGAGGGAAAAGTTGATTTACATGCCTTGATTGAAGCCCAAGGTTGAAGCTAAACAAAGAGAACTGACTTTATGGGGGAAAGTTTTTATTTGTATCCTGATTTGGAAACCCAAGTATGAAACTTATTTGTGAGAGACTGACTCTTGATTATATGTATCCTAAATGAAGCCCAGGATGGGAGGCTGGCAATTTGTGGGAGACTGGTCGTTGATGAAGAGTGTTTTGTCTGTTTGTTGGTAAAAGTTGAGGTCATCAGACTTTCCTTTGTCTGGAGAGGGTCAATTGCTTAGAGCCCAAGACGGGACTATCTTGGTCATCCACCGGGGAGAGGTAGACTATTGTATGTTTTTTATTCTAAGGATTTGTTCCTATGCTTTTAGGAAGCCTTTAATGGTCCTTGAATTTAAGCCCAAAAGGAGGCTAGGTTACCTTTAAGAGGCCCAAGAGTCCTTGAACAAAGCCTAAGAGAAGGCTGGGGGATGATGAGTAATTTCTAAGCCCGAGAGAAGGTACCTTTAAGAGCCATGATGGTCCCTAAACTAAGCCCATGAGGAAGCTATGTTTTTCCCTTATAGGGTTCTAAGTTATTCAAAGGTTTGGCCTGGTGACAATAACCTGGTTACTTAGAGATTCTAGCAGAGATGTAAATATATATGGGTGAAGATGCATGCAGACAAATAAATGTGTTAGTGAATGTGTTGAACATTTTTAGTATGTATTTTCTATGGTTTGAGTATTCTTCAGTGTTTTTAAGAATTATGTTGGGAGTTACATTGGGAAACAGAGGCCCAAAATCTCGGGGGGAGAGAGATTACATATATGTTTTATATTGTATCCTCTTTGATGATTAAGAAGTGTATTATTATCTTTGCTTTAGTATGAGATAAAGAAAGATAGTTTTAATCAGAAACCCTAATCTAACAAGCAAACAATAGTTTAAGAAAAGAGCGAGAAGTTAGAAGGAGAAGAGAAGGCTCAAAAGCCAATAATAGGGCTTATACATAAGGATGCCTATGGAAGTTTTTTTATTTTATTATCTTATGATTTCATACACAAGGTAGGACTTAGGTGCTGAAAAGCTGCCTACCGCCTAGAAAGTAGTTCCACTTGGTTGTGGGCTCGGTCTATTGCATGTGTATTAGATATTTAGTTTGAAAAGATGAAAAAATAAAAAGTAATAGGACTTGTAAATAAGTGGCCCGTGAATATCTATTTAGGAGATTGAGAAACTGTTTAAGAAAACAGTTTGGAGGATCAGGACTTATACGGAAGCTTGGCAGAGTTTTAAAACAGACCGGAGAAAAATGGGTCCTAAAAACAAAGGATTCCCCATGACATATTTTGACAATTGTCATTATAAAATAAAGAGTTATGTTTTAAAAAAAAATTCAAATAAAGAAATTCACAGATTAAAATACAATTCAGTGAAAAAGGCGATCGCGTCGAATTTTTGAAAATAGCTCAGATAAACCCTTATGGTTTATTTTATTCCCAAAGGGATGAGTGTTTCACTTTAATAGAGACACATGACTATTTTTTATTTCAAAATTAGGGGGTGATAAGATCAAAACTCTAATTATGCATTTTCAACATTTATTTTGAATAAAAACTTAAAAATATTGAAAATATCAAACATGTATGAAAAACAAGTTAAATCTTGGATCAATGTTTGAAAAGTTTTTGTTTATCCATGAGATAACTTGAATATCATTTTTGTTTGAAAAATCAAGTGAAAAAAATAAATTTTAAAATGTTTAAAAACAAATAAAAATTAATTCTTTATGAAAATATTAAATATATTGAATAGATAATATTTTTGGATTTTTTCATGGAATAAAAAATTTAAGCATTTTTTAAAATTATTGAAAAAAGAATCACTAAAAAATGATTAAAAATCATAGAGAAATTAATTTTTGAATTTATTAAATAAAACTTGAAAATTCAAATATTCAAATTTTGTAAAAAGGACGCCAAGAATATATGAAGAACACGCGCGTATTCTTCATTTTTCCCAGAATTTGAGATTTTTAAAAAATGGATCGTATCTCATTTTAACCTACAAACACGATGATGAAATTCTGGTATCAGATACGTGATGTTGAAGGTGATGTCACGACATTACTATTTGAGTAATAACAAGGTAATAACAACATAAAGAAAAGTAGTAAAACACAATGGATTATTAATCCAGTTCGGTGCAAACACACCTACTCTGGGGCTACCAAGCCAGGAAGGAAATCCACTATTAGTAGAACAATTCAAAGCCTAAATAGTCCCAGTTTACAACTTCTCACTTGAACCTACCCAATGCAACTTCTACCTAGAAATCAACATCTAGATATGAAAAATCACCATCTCACTCCCCCCAATCACACATTGTGATAATCAACTAATTCTCTCAAAGAAGACAAAAGACCACTCTTCCAAAATACAACACCTTGATCTTGCTTAAAAGCCTTGACCAAGAACAAACACGCATGCTTAAAATCTTAGAATGGACATAATTACAACTCAAAAGTCAGTCCAATTTAAACATCTAGGTGATGTATGAATGGCTCACAAATAAAGCACACGCACAAAAAAACCTAACACTCAAAAGCACTTTGCTTTACACAATACACAATATTCCATCTAGAGAAATTAGGTTAAACATCCAATAATATAGAATTCTGAATGGGCTTGGATCTGATCAGGAACTTCCTCAAAAAGATCACATGAATCAAGCAAGAAAACATCTTCAATAATCTCCAAAATCTAACTCATAGCAGCTTCTGTTTTTAAAAACAACACTCCCTTGATATTCGCACATCCTGGAGCAAAACAAAAGACCAAATACCTGCTAAAAAATATACAGAAATTAAATCAAAACATTCTGTATTTAGAAAGTTCCAGAACTGTCAATATAGTTGTTACAACATTTGAATTGACACCACAAAAGCACTGCACACTAGAAGATCTTCAAGCATGTCAAGGAAATCTTACAGAACATCAAGAAAAATGATAATTTTATCTACATATACAGCCAAACTAAGAACCTTCAATCTCCCTCTTTGGCAAATTGTGGCTAAAAACTTTATCAGCACCAGACAACCAAAAGGAACCAACCATCAGAGATCAAAGTAGCAGAAGAAGTAAGAAACAACATTCTAGTTGCATAGATTAGAACAACAATCGTCCTTATCCATTCAACCAGACTCATCAGCAGAAGAAATAATGCATATTTGGCTAACTCCCCCCTTTTTACCCATAATATGACAACCACACCAATAGCTTCTCCCCCATAACATAGGATTAGTACTCAACAGAGAGAGAGAGAGAGAGAGAGACAAATAGAGAGATAGATAGAGAGAGAGAGAGAGAGAAATAGAGAGAGAGAGAGAGAGAGAGAGAGAGAAACCACACTGTCTTCCCATATCAGCATTGGAAGCAACATCACTAGTCTTCTTTTCAGCAACTTTCTCTCCAAGGATAATGTTCTCAACATCATCTTCAATATTATAGCCTGAGGCATTATTAGATCCAGCAACATTCTTCAAATTATTCTTAGCAAGAGAAATATCAGCAACAAATTTGTCTTTCCTTGTCTTGATCTTTATATCACCATCAATATTCACACTTTTGATCCATCCATCATTAATAGTTACAAAATGACACAATTGTAGTAGGAGAACTGAAAAGTTTTAACTAATTTTCCCACACAACGTTAATTGATATAAATCCTCATTGATGCAAATCTCTAGCTTTCCTCTCAGGATTTCAAACAGATTAATATCCAAAGCTTTAGTAAAAATGTCAGACAGTTGTAAAGCAGTGGCTACATGTTCTAAAGCAACAATCTTTTCTTCAACCAATTCTCGGATGAAATGATGACGAATTTCAATATGCTTGGTTCTACCATGTTGAATAGGATTCTTGTAAATGTTGATAGCACTAAACTTTTCATAGTACAATGTCATGACATCTTGTTAGACATTGTATTTTGTCAGGATTTTCTTCATCCAAACCAATTGAGAACAACTACTTCAAGCTATTATGTATTCAGCCTCAGCTGTGGAAAGAGTAACACAATTTTGGTTCTTACTAAACCAAGATATCAGATTGTTTCCAAGAAAGAAACATCCTCTAGATGTAATTTTTCTATCATTAGCACATCCTTCCCAGTCAGCATCATAATAACCACTTAGCTCAGAATTGGAACCATGAGAGTATAACATACCATAATCAAATGTACCATTGACATACTTCAAGATTCTTTTCACTTGGTTGATCTGACTAACTTTGGGATCAACTTGATACCTAGCACAAATACCTATAAAAAACGCAATGTCAGGCCTACTTGTTGTGAGATATAATAAGCTTTCAATCATACTTCTGTAGAGACTTTGATCCACATCCATACTCTTTTAATCTTTAGACAACTTCAGATGAGTAGGAGAATGTGTCCTATTGTGACTAACATTCTCCATTCCAAACTTCTTAACTTAATTCTTGGCATATTTACTTTGAGATATGAATATATAGTCTTCCATCTGCTTAACTTGAAGACCAAGAAAATAAGTTAGTTCACCAATTAGGCTCATCTCAAATTCAGACTGCATATTCTTAACAAAATGTTGAACCATCTTCTCAGGCATCCTACCAAACACAATATAATCAACATAAATTTGAGCAATCATAAGCTTCTTTCCTTCTTCTTTCACAGAGAGAGTCTTGTCTATGTTACCTTTTTTGTAGCCATGTTCAACAAGAAATTTAGTAAGTCTCTCATACCAAGCTCTTGGAGCATGTTTTAATCCATATAGAGCTTTCCTTATCTTATTGACATGATTAGGAAAATTAGGATCAATGAATCCTTTGGGTTGTTCCACATAGACTTACCCATTCAAGTAACCATTCAAGAAGGCACTCTTGACATTCATTTGATATAGTTAGAATTTCAAGATGCAAGCAACTCCAAGAAGTAATCTAATAGATTCAAATATGGCAACAGGAGAAAAGGTATCATCAAAGTCAATTCCCTCAAATTGAGTGTATCCTTGAGCAACCGGTGTTGCCTTATTCCTTGTGACAACAACCTGATCATCTAATTTGTTCTTGTACACCCACTTAGTATCTATCACATTTGATCTTTCATGCCTTGGGACAAGATCCCAAACTTTATTCTTCTTGAATTTAGCTAATTCTGCTTGCATAGAATTGATCCATAATTCATCAATTAATGTTCTTTAACATTATTTGGCTCTATATTTGACACAAAACAAGAGTTAGAGATTATCTCCCTTGATCTTGTAGTAACTCCTTTATCCAGTTCCCCTATGATGAGGTCGTTAGGATGATCTTTCTGAATTCTTATAGAGGTACCTTTGTTGATCTGACTATCTTTAGGCTCAGAACTAGAGGGTTGTTCATCAATACCTCTGTCTTCAGTTGTTGCTGGAGTTGCATTCTGGAATGTTTCAACATCATCCAGGACATCAGCTTCTTTGTTCAAGTATTGATCTATATCAACAACATTTATAGATTCCATCATTACTTTAGTTTTGGAGTTGTAGACTCTATAAGATCTTTTGTTGGTAGAGTATCTTATAAATATTCTTTCATCACTCTTTGGATCTAAACTTTCTTCTCTGTTCATGATCTGCAAAGATGTAGCATTTTCTTCCAAAGACATAGAGTATTTCACAGTAGGTTTTCTTCCTTTCCATTATTCATACAGAGTAGCTGAAGTACCTTTTGTAACACCCTTCTACCCCAAAATGAAATAATTAAATAATATCATAGTAATCAACAAGAAGGGTATCACATTTCATCAATAATCAACATACAATGTCCTGTCCCGTAACAGGGGTTAAACAACATCCTGAACAATATATAAACTTTCTCGCAGCGGAATTCAACTTTATAATTTAATCATAAATCTTTCTTCAAATCAAAATAATTCATCCGAAGTTAACATCATGAAGTAAGAAATATTCTCAAATGAAAACATAACTAAAAATCAAATAATGTTCAAAACCCATCCCGATATTACATGACACAGAGCAGGACACATTCACTCCAAACCACTTCTAAAGGAAACTAAGGTACGCTCCGATACTATGAAAAACTCCTCTTGCATTGTAATTCTAATCTTTATCATCTACAAGTTACCCAAGAGGGAGGCAACATTTCCAAGCAGGCATGATGAGTAATCATAATATATCATAAATGTGCAAAAATATAGAATATAAATAAACTTAGAACAACATGTTATAACATCATCAACAATTAAATTCAACAAGAATCACAACACAATCATAATTTCATCCAGACAATGCATTTTTTAACCATCCTGATATGAAATAAGCATGTGGTACCAATTTCATCGTGAGATGGATACATGACCATCAACCCTCCACAAGGGAGCACATCGTAAATCATCGAGACACTCCAATCCTAACAATGGGATTGAAGCAAAATAAACAGGCCGAAACCCCATCGTGAATATTAGGAAATGCAATGACGCGCTACATCGTAAAATTCATCAAAATAACTCGCATCATTCATTTCACACCAACAAAACAACATCAATTATTCGCATATTTCCTCATGACAATACACCAAAAATGCTAGTTCTATTACCACTCCGATACATCAAAACTTAACCCGCACCCGGTAAAATTAGGAGGCAATTTACAAGATTACTTCAAAAATTCAGTCCAAAAAATTATTGCATTTATCTCATTTATCTCATTTTTATTCATCAAAATAAATTTTAATTCATGCTCTTTCAGACGCTTCAAACGGAATGCGAATCAGACTCACAGTTTAAAAGCTATGGATTTTAAAAGAATTTAAACTGCCACCCAAACAGTGCTAACCGGTTAACCCATAGCGTTAACCGGTTAACGCTTGCGAAACTCCAGAAAATCACAAAAATTGCAATGGTTAACCGGTTAACAAATAACTTTAACCGGTTAACGCACGTTTTATAGCAGAAATCTGCTTCGTCGTACAAACTGTCATAAAATCCCAATTTATCCAATATGGGTTCATCTTATTTCACCTCAAAAGCATTCGAATACATCAAACCAAACACTATAACATCAGAACAATCATTTATACCATCATTTATAGGATTCAACACATTTTTCTAACTCTATTTCATCAAGATTTCACTCATAAACTCAACCTAACTCAAAACCCCAAAATCTCATAAAACTCAAACAATCTAACCTATTCATAATCCAAATCCTACACCTTTACAATAGATTATAAAAACTCCTCATACCTTAGAGAATTTTGCCGATTTACACTCTTCTCTGGGGTTCTCCACAGCCTCCTGACTCTGAGCTTCCTCTTTCTTCAGAGCACTTCACCAAACACGATAAAAAACAAAATGAGAAAACTTATCGTGTATTCCTTTTTACCAAAACACATTCCAGTTGAGTCTTTTCCCTCTTTACCATCATATATTTCACAAAAGGACCACCTTACCCTTTTCCTTTAATATATTTTTAATAATAATAATAATAATAAAATAGTATAATAAAACACTATTTATCCTTATTATATAAAAATACTCTTTTTCTCCAAAATTCTCTAATTAATCCAAACTATCCAATTTTTTCTAAATTAATTAAATAAATGACTAAATAATTAAATTTAGATTTTCGGGGCGTTACATCTTTCCATAAGGTGACTCTGTTCTGAATGTAGCATGCAGTATTCGTTGCTTTAGCCCATAAATGATAAGGTAATTGTTTTGCCTGTATCATGGCTCTAGAAGATTCATGTATAGTCTTGTTCTTGTGTTCTACAGTCCCATTTTGCTAAAGAGTAATGGGAGATGACAATTCGTTACTAATTCCTTTAGAGGAGCAAACTTCAGCAAACTTTCCATTCTCAAATTCCTTCTCATGATCACTTCTGATTATAATAACATGTATTTCCTTCTCTCTTTGAAGTTTTTGACAAAGATCTCTGAAATTTATCCAAGTGTATCTTGAATACTCACCCACTAGAACATAAGCATATTTCTTTCCATCAAGACTTTCTACCTGCATAGGTCCCATCAAATCCATGTGAAAATGTTATAAGATTCTTGAGGTGGTAAGATGTTGAATCTTCTGATGTGACATCTTAGTCTGCTTTCCTACTTGGCATTCTCCACAAACTTTTCCTCCTTCAATCTTGAGCTTAGGAATTCCTCTGACAGCTTCCATGGATATGATTCTCTTAATGCCTTTCAGATGCAAGTGTCCAAGATTCTGATACCAGAGTTTAACTTCATCTTCTTTGGAAAGCAAGCAAGAGAAGACATAACTTGATTCTTGAGATGCCCATAGATAACAGTTGTCCTTAGATCTGACTCCCTTCATGATTAATTCTCCTTTCCCATTTGTAACAAGACATTCAGATTTTGAGAAATTGACTTTCAGTCCTTGGTCACATAGTTGATTAATGCTAATTAGATTGGCAATCAACCCTTTTACAAGTAGCACATTGTCAAGTCTAGGCACTCATGAGCAGTCTAGTTGTCCATTTCCCTTGATTTCACCTTTGGCACCATCATAAAAAGTAACAAAACTAGTAGCATGGGGTCTCTTATTCACCAACAGATTAGTGACTCCTGTCATACGTCTTGAACATCCATTGCAAAAATACCAGTCATTTTTTGCTGAAACTCTGAGAGAGGTATGAGCTATCAAGTTGTTGGTACTAATCTTAGGAATCCATTTCTTTCTGACCTTAGGTATGTTCTAAAATTAAACACATTGTGGGTCAGACTTAGGATATCCATAGAGTTTGAAATAGTATTGATTCAAGTGACCAACCTTCTACAATAATGACACCTCCATTTATGGGAATTTCCTCTTATGTAGGCAACATGTCTTCTTTTATGATGTTGAGACACCTGATGCAACATCTTTGGTTTGAACTCAGAGGAAGCAAGATTTGAGACAAGTTCTTTTCTTTTGTCAAACTCTAGACCAGTCATATCTCCAGATAACTTCCCATTTCACAGAATCTCATCTAAAGTATCTGAACTATTGTTCAGCATTTTGACAGACTTGGTCATTTGATCAAGTTAGGAGTTTAGTAATGTTACCTCATTTTCCAGATTGAAGATGGTTTCCAAGTGTTCTTCCTTTTCATTCTCCAGTTGTGATATGATTTTATTTTATTTGTCTCCTTTGAAATTCTGGTATGACAGACACAGATGTCGAATATGATGTTAAGTCATCTTATATGTTACAGAAAAGGTGTAAAAAAACACAACAAAATTGTTAACCCGGTTCAATCAAACTCATCTACTCTGGGGGCTACCAAGCCAGGAAGGAAATCCACCATGTAGTATCAATTCAAATACTTATCAGCAAACACCTACAGTTTACAGTCTTCTCACTTAATCACTACCAATGCAACTTCTACTTAGGAACTCCTAAATATGAGAAATCATCCTCAATTCTAACCACCTCAGTGATGTCTCATAGTCCTCAATAATCATTTGTCAATATTGACGACTCTTTACCTACACAACAATCCAAATCAGAAGCCACACTTCCATGACAATACTTTAACCTTGCTTAGCAGCTTCAGTTATGTATACAACTTCTCTTTCTTACAAACTTCGAGAATCACAAATAAATAGCCAAAACATGGTTCCTTGTTGCGTACGGCTGCACAAGAAGACAACCTTAATGATCTAACTTTTACATCTTTTGTTGGTTGGTTCTAAACTAGGTTACAATGTTTCTTTTATAAGTTATTCCCAACTGGATTTGGGCCTAAAAATCACAGCATAAACACTGCTACAAAAATGCAGAAAAATCTGCTACAAAATATACAAAAAGATCTTCAAATATAAAAACTCCTAGAATATCTCTAAATATAGAAACTATATATTTTTCAATATTTGTCTTCAATGTAAATCTGAGTCTTCAAGATCTTTTACATCAGCGCCATTGGATTGATTCAAATCTTAAATAATATTCTGTTTCTGTAGAAAACTAACAGAATATACAATCCACCTACATCAGTTCATGATGTCGAATGAATTGTCTTAACATCTTCTTCGACATGTTGTTCCAGATGTTGAAACATTTCAACACAACATGTTTGGACGCACACAAGAGGATTCTTTGCTTAATATATTCTTTCTTTTGCAAAGATCTTGTACATACACACTGCTGCTATATTTGTTTTACAAAATTAATGTCAATCCTAAAAATATAGAACTTACAATCTACCCCTTTGGTAAATTTTGGCTAAAACAGATATTACAAAGATACAACAGCAGCAGGAAATAGGCAATTAGCAAACTCTCCATTATGTCAGGACATGTTGTTTGACATCTTCAGAAGCATGTGAAGTCAAGCTTCTCCATGGTCAACACTTGTTTTGATGAAGACACATCTCTTAGCTACAATATGTTAAGAAGGCAAAGATGATTTTCAAGATTAATGCATCATGTTCAAGACTTATATTTCAAGAAGATGTTTCATGAAGGTATAATAACAATTATACACAAATATTAAAGTCTTAGATGCTCAATTAAAAACTAATATCATTACATAATCATTTCTTAACCTTAGCATAATTTAAATTTGCATTTTTCAATTTTAAGATTGTGTAAATCGATTTGCATATATATGCAATCGATTTACATCTGTTTGTTTTAAGCATTTTTGGCTTTTTAACTAGGTGCAATCGATTTGCATCATAGTGCAATCGATTGCATGCTGCAAAATTTTGAAAAATTGGTTAACGTTGGCATGTGTAATCGATTTGCATTATAGTACAATCGATTGCAACCTGTAAAAATTTGAAAAATCAGTATTTTTCATAACACCTCTTCATGTATCTTTTCATGGAACCTTTTCATGATGCATTGACATTTGTTCATGAATTTTTACTGTTATTACATTGTTTCATAAGGGTGTTATGTGTATATAAATTCTAAACTTTTTCAAATCATTTGTTACCTCTTTCAAAAATATTTTCATAGTAAAAATTCACATTAACTCTTAAACTTTTGACAAGAATTTTTTTGCATTACTTCATATCATATAATTAGAAAATTCTTGAGCTATCTAATACTTTTATGATTATGAATTATTGTTAGTGAAAGAGAAGATCAATTGTTATATTGATAAAGAATCAAAGCTTCAAATTTCTATCTTATAAAAATTTAGAATTATTGTTTTTCTTGCTATCCGGATTGTGGATACAAGAAGTCTTTTATTGAGAGGATTGTTCTCAATAAGACATAGTGGAAAATTCCAAGAGGATTGATCTTGGTGAGTATAGTTTAGTGACTTGTATAGAAAGACTAGGAAGAGTCTTGTATTTGTCCAAAACTATAGTAAATTCTCTTTCGTGTTGAAAGGGGAGTGAAGTAATCTCGGATTGTGAGGGGAACCACTATATATCTCCGTGTCCACTTTACTTTTCCGCTTTACCGCATTTTAACTTAGAACAATAATCAAGAATTATTCCACCTTCGATAAAATTCCTAAAAAATTTCTAAGAACCTAATTCACCCCCCTCTTAGGCGCACTCGTATACTTACAAAGCATTCACAAAAACAAACAACAATCACCTATTCTTTTAGTGGGCAAGTTGAACTACCTCTTCTTCCAATGGAAACAGCAGTAATAACATAAGGAGTAGAAAGTCCTGAAATCTTGACCGAACAAATCCATTACTACTTCCTTTCTTTTCAGATTCTGAGAAGTTTCCTTCATAGGCTGCTGAACATCTTCCATCAAGAAAACCGATGGTGACATAAGAGAACAATTTTTCCTTCCCTTATGTAACTCAGAACACAAGTCACAATTGTGTTCAACAACTCAGGACACAAGTCACAAAGACTAGCATACGACATCCACCTTGACATCTTGGTAACCACCACACATAACAACAGATGCAGTTGCTGTGACAACAGCTCTGAGCGCAACATATATACACATTCTTTCTCCCCCTTATTAGCCAAAACTTGGCAAACACAACCCTCAAAACACCATACCCACGCATTATTCATCCAAACACAAAAGAACCCCATTAGAAGGAAAGGTGAAATCATGACAAACAATCAAAACTCACATGCCGAAGGAGGAGGAAATACGCTTCTATAAATAGGGAGCTAAGGCATAGAAAGTAATGAACTATCCTGGAAAAATAAGCGTTCTTGGTCCAAGATCTTTATGATAGGAGAAAAAACTTCTGCACCATTCAATGTGAGACAAAAACTGACCTTGACCAGTTGACTTTTCTCCCAAAACAAACGGCCCAATAACAAACATCCATGAAAACCCTGTGTTTCACATTTTTCTGCCAGCGCCGTCCACAAAAACTCCCAAAAAGAGAATAATACACACATGTTTTGAAACAGGTTCTGACATCCAATCATATACTTTCTGCTAGCAGTGCAACAATATGGTTCACAACTCCTTAAGAATCCAACATATGTTGCAGATAGCAGCTTTATTCCATAAGCCCATTGGATACACATGAAACTCCTCATCTGGATCACAAGGACATGCACACTACAACCACTAAGTAATAAAAAATAATCAAGAAAACATACTTAGTAGCACATGTCACAACATGATGTGTAACATTACAGAACCTGGTTAAGGTATTCCTCCCCCTTAACTTCACAACACCAGCTGAACAGAGTTGTAACACACTCCCCCTATCTAGGATACTCCATGCTTCTCTGTACTGTAATGAAAGAAAAACATAAGAGGCATCTTAATGTCTTCAAGAAATCACCCTTTGTTCAATTCCCAATTGAAAACATTCACTTCTTGTACAAAAGCACACCTGATCCCTTCTTGTTTTGTAGTTACCACAAACTACACATGTTTTAACATCTTCTGCACACAGGTTATTGAAACTGGCCCAACATAATATCTTTATAGTCCTTTGGCCATACAAGCCAAATAAAACACATTCATACTAATTCTGACATTAGAAAGAATGTCCACAACAAGACTTCCAAGAAATCAATACCTGATCTATTTCAGTCTCCTCTACACGTTTCATCCAACACAAATCATCTACTTCATCATTCTCCCATATGATTAGGTAGGCTAAGAATATAAACCATGTAGACAAACATCCAAGATAATGTACTAACACCTAGTTAGAATATTTACCACACACTAAGGTCTTATCACCATGATCCTAGATGTGCCCCCACCAACTGGACTTACTATTGCATAGTAATCCAAGAATTGAAAATCTTCAACTACACTGTGCCACCAGCTTGAAACAGAAATCCAAAAAGATATTTAAACTCTCACCCACCTTTAAGAAGAATAAATATCCTTGAGTCTTCAACTCATCACTCTTCTTCCCAAGAGCAATTTTTTCCAAGACAATCCTCAAGAACAACCAGCTGCCATATTCTGATTATCTTGATTATTCGAATCCACTATATAGATCAACCAATTTCCACAGTTTGATCACCTCCTTTATGAAGCCTCATATGAAAAAGCCAATTTCCACAATTGTCTTCTTCATGTTTATCAAAATTCTTCCAAATATATCCTGATCAATAGAGCTGATCTTCACCAAGATATCAAGATAACAAGCGTTATGAAGAATTTCATCCTTGTAGATCATTATATCTTAAATTGATGTGCCACTTCACCAATTAGATTCTGATGTTGAACTAGATGTTTAAACATTGTTAGTCCACATCCAACTGTTAAATTCAACTCCTTCTTCTTCCACTTGAAAGAACCTCCTTCCTTTACAGAACAAGAGTTCCATACTCTCATAGACTTGATTCATAAACCAAGTTTGAGTAAACAACCTCCATTCTATTGGTTTTGCAGAAAATCCTACCAGTATCACATATTGATGAGAAACTTACAATGTTTTCTCCAAAGTCTTCAGACCTTCCACTTTATGAATCTTCAGAAGGAATAGTTCAGTACTACACCTTGCAGCTATACCAAGGATGACATTTCTCCTGGAGTAAAGCAATCTTCACAAAGTCCTGATGATATTTTCGATAATAACTTCATGATTATAAACACCTTCCTTGTCATGGGAAGAGCAACACTCCAGCTACATCCACCAAAACCACTCTGCACTCTTGCACCAAAACACCACAGATGGCACTACTTAACTCCTCCTTTAATGAACAACCAAAGCCCTTAATGAAGATGAGCACTAGTTACTCAATACACTTTCAAAACCATAAGATTCAGACTAAAGATATGCATACTTCTTATATAAATACTAAGTCTCCCATCCAAGTATCCACCTTTATGCATCATAAAACAATAGACAAATACCAAGTCTCCCGTCAAGGTATTTACTAATGGTCATATAAGATTACCTTCTCACACACGATTGAACATGTAATCTGACTTATTTTTCTTCTTCTTCTGCAGACAACTGACCCTTTCTGAGATGATGTTCTAACATTTGTTCATACATCAGTATCAATTACACAAGCCTCCATATCAACCATATCCATGGAAACACAAGGGAATCAACCATTAGCAGTTGATCAAGCTACCAAAACACAAACATATGCAGCAGCTGGGACAATCCAACAGACTTCTCCTTTAGGTCCAATAATCAGACTGAAGTGAGATGTCTTCACAAACAATATAGCTACTGATAAGCTATATCCACATCAGTCAACTCCACCAGTTGACACAACTCGACCTTCACGTACAAGGATTTTCTCTGAAATAATCCTCCTTGAAGCTTAGATACTTGACTCCTGCAGTAAGGACCAGAAATAATTTGTCCTCAGGAGAAAAACATAGGTTTATCACTCCTTGACCAACACACATAATTAAGAGAAGTTCCAGGGCCATAACCTTCTTAAACACACCATACATATACCTCCTCTTCCAGACCAGGAGTAGGTTCCAAACATGTGTGAAATAAACACAGTAGTTTAGCACCCAATCATCTATATAGCCATTCCTTGGACAATATAATCATGCCTAATTCTGATGTGATGTTTTATCAAAGGATAAGACATCATTCCAAGGATTACAAAGAGATCTACAGACAGAAGATAGGTATGTAAACTTTAGATCTCTTAACAACTACTTCTCTTCACATTTCCTTGAGTGGACTTGAAAAAGAGTCTTCAAGTGTCATTAGCAGAGTTGACAGAAGCAGAAAGATGTATATCCCCAACATCATAGGATATATCTCTAGATAAGAGTAACCTTCTTAAACAAAAGGAGTTATCAGATAGATAAGCAGCAACTACACAACTCCTAAGAAGCTTCAAGTGTCACAAATTAGCCCTTCCAATATCTCTAGGTGACACCAACAGCCATAGGTTTGAAAATGAATCAAACCTATCACAATAGCAGCATAAACCCATGCTACAACATCTGAACAATTCAACCTCCACTTCTAGGGACCCTTCACACATCAAAACAACTTTTCATTAGAACCCTTCTACCTTGACCATGAACCAGAAAGTATCCCCCTTGGATCTCATCCATAAACAAACTAGGATGCCTGCTCTGATACCAATTGAAATTTTGGTATGACAGACTCAGATGTCGAATATGATGTTGAGACATCTTATTTGTTACTTATAAACATGGTTAGGCATACACATCAGTACTTAAAAAATTCTGATATATCAGATTCAAACATACTTCAGGATGTTTCAGCATTTGATAGGACATTGAGTTCAGATACTGCATAAAACATAAAACAGAAAAGTTGTAAAAAAACACAACAGAATTGTAAACCCAGTTCGATCAAACTCATCTACTCTAGAGTCTACCATGCCAGGAAGGAAATCCACTATGTAGTATAAATTCAAAGACTTATCAGCAAACACCTACAATTTATAGTCTTCTCACTTAATCACTACCAATGCAACTTCTACTTAGGAACTCCTAAATATGTGAAACTCATCCTCACTTCCAATCACCTCAGTGATGTCTCACAGTCCTCAACAGTAAGTTGTTGATATTAACGGCTTTTTACCTATACAACAATCCAAAATAGAAGCCACACTTCCATGACAATACCTTAACCTTGCTTAGCAGCTTCAGTTAAGTACACAACTTATCTTGCTTACAAGCTTCGAGAATCACAAATAAACAGCCACAACATGGTTCCTTTTTATGTACGGCTGCACAAGAACACAACCCTAATGATCTAACTTTTACATCTTTGGTTGTTTGATTCTAAACTAAGTTACAAGGTTTCTTTTATAACCTATTCCCAACTGGATTTGGGCCTAAATATCACAGCACAAACGCTGCTACAAAAATGCAGAAAAATCTGCTACAAAATATACAAAAAGATCTTAAAATATAAAAACTATATACTTTTCAATATTTGTCTTCAATGTAAATTTGAGTCTTCAAGATCTTTTACATCAGCGTCATTGGCTTTATTCAAATCTTCAATAATATTTTATTTTTGTTGAAACCTAACAGAATATTCAATCCACCTTCAGCATTTCATGATGTCGAATGAACTGTTTGACATCTTCTTCGACATATTGTTCCAGATGTTGATACATTTCAACACAACATGTTTGGGCGCACACAAGAGGATTCTTTTCTTAATATATTCTTTCTTTTGCAAAGATCCTGTACATACACACTGCTGCTATATTTGTTTTACAAAATTAATGCCAATTGTAAAAATATAGAACATACATACTTGTTAGTAGACTTCTTCATTTTTGTGGCATAGTTCTCTATAGAAAGTAGCTAGCTCATCATATGTTACTTCATCATACTGAAATCAGAGCACTAGCACTCTTAGAAGATTCTTAGAAGAATATTCTTCAGCTTCACTTTCAGTATCGATATCTGATCAATCCATAATAAGACCCTTTTTCTGATTCTTGAGATGTGTAGGACATTCAAATCTGATGTGACCATAACCTTCAAATCCATAACACTGAACTCCTTTTTCTTGAGAAGAGTTCTCTTTAGCCCTTGTCTTTCTACCATAATCATTTGACCTATTAATGTCAGATAAGTTATTCTTGACATTTGGTATTGACTTCCTATCCATCCTTTAGATTACTTTGTTGAATTGTCTCCCAAGAAGAACTATAACGTTAGATAGACCTTCCTCGGTATTCAAATTACAATCTTCTACTCCATCTTCAGTGTTGAAAGAGAAGACAATATTTTTGTTTTTCTTGTCAGATTTGTCACTTATGCCAATCTCAAAAGCTTGAAGAGATCCAATAAGTTCATATAATCTCATCATTCTAATGTCATGAGCTTATTCTATGGTTGTGACCTTCATGTCAAATCTCTTAGGTAGAGATCTGAGAGATTTTCTCACCAACTTTTCTTCAGATATTGGTTCTCCAAGAGCACTTAAAGCAATAGGTATTTCAAGGATATACATATGAAAATCAAAAATACTTTCTTCATCTTTAATCCTTAAGTTATCAAATTTTGTGGTGAGCAGCTGAAGTCTTGACATCTTGACTTTAGAGGTACCTTCATGAGTAGTTATGAGAATATCCCAAGTATCTTTGGAAACAATGCAAGTATTGATCAATCTGAAGGTGTTTTTGTCAATTCCATTGAATATAGCATTCAAGCATTTAGAATTTCCCAAAGCAAGGTCATCTTCTTCTTTAGACTAGTCCACTTCTGGCTTCAACTCTGCAGTATCATTCCCATCTTTATCCTTAACAATAAGATGTTTCCATCCTCTCATAACATCTTTCTAAGCCTTGTTATCCAAAGACTTCAAGAAGGAAACCATGTTTGGCTTCCAGTAATCATAATTAGTTCCATCCAGAATGGGTGGTCTATTCATAAACCCCACCGCCTTCTCCATTATAATAGAAAGTAACTTACCTGGATCTCACCCAGATATAGAGTAGGATACCTGCTCTGATACCAATAGAAATTATGGTATATGATAAGTGATGTAAAAGGCGATGTCACGGCATTACTATCTGAGTATTAATAAGGTAAAAACAACATAATGAAAAGCAATAAAAACACAATGGATTATTAACCCAATTCCGTGCAAACGCACCTACCTAGGGGTCTACCAAGTGTAAACACCCCAAATTTTCCCTCACTAAGTTCAAACCATGGCTTGTGATCTTTCACATTTTCATTAGTATAAGCATACTATCTCATATTGCATTTTTGTTTCACTGCATTAGTTCAAGTTCATCTACATCTAGGGTTTGTGACCTGAGCAATCCAGGATTCATCTGAGCCACTTCAAAGGTCTTCAATCATCTCAAGAGGGTCCATGTATGTGCAATCATCATATTATATCCTCCAAAGATCAAAGAAGTCAAAGAATCACAAGAAATTGCAAAGCATGGGAGCAGAGCCAAGGTTTAACTGCACAAATGACCTAAAATTAGGGTTTTGGTTTCAGAGGCCATAACTCCAATTTTTTGGTCATTCTTGTCTCTATTGG
Source organism: Lathyrus aphaca (assembly GCA_963966055.1). NCBI lineage: Eukaryota > Viridiplantae > Streptophyta > Magnoliopsida > Fabales > Fabaceae > Lathyrus > Lathyrus aphaca. The sequence continues at coordinate 302,983,409 of OZ014523.1, read as the reverse complement.
TCACAATATGTTATAAGGACCATACCTACCAAGTTTTATGAAGAAATTCATTGCGAAAGTCATCTGATCACTGAGTAACTTCTTGAGCAAGTCAGATCAAAATCAGGGCATCTGAGGCCCCTCAACATGGAACCAAAGTGGATTTTTCATCAAAATGAAGTTATTTGATCTTTATTTGATCATTTAAGTGCTTAGAAGTTCATAAAATTTAAGAAATTTGAGATAAACCAAAAGATGCCAAAAATGGAAATGACTTGTAATGTAAACTTTCCATTTTGGGAAAGTATTTCAACCTCCTCTTTCTCAACCAAAAATGCTTCAAATGAAAAATTGTTGGTCATGAAAGTTATAGATTGGATCATTCCCTTTTCAAAAAGTACAAGAACAAGTTCTAATTCATTTTGGAACTCAATTTATGGCTTGTCAAAGTTGGCAAAAATCCCATAATTATCAAGAATGCACCAAAGAGGATTCTTTGCAAAACAACTTGCCAAGGCATTTTGTGACTTCAAACACACTTCTATGTATCATAACATCATAGTGCATTGAATTAAGATCAGAATTTCCCAAAGAATTGCAAGATTTCATGCCTTGAACATCAAGAAATGACAAAGGGGCCAAAAATTCACATAATTGAAAAAAACACCACATAACTTTGCTTCCACTTGCTGCATTGCCTCAAGACTGATTTTGTGGACATCCTTGAACTCAGTTGCGTATGGACAAGCCAATGAGCCAGCTACACCATTGCCCATACCTCAAGTACAACACTTTTGACTTTTTGGCAAAAACACCCATACCAATCACAATAGTCCACCACCCATTTTCTGCCCAATCCAGACTTTACAAGCATCCTCCAAGGGTTCATTTTCAGAAGACACACAAGCAAAACACTCCAAGAACTCAGCATATGCAAAATCACCCCAAGTTGCAAAACCCTTCGAATCTCCCAGCTCACTCACTCAATCTTCAAACCAATTTCACCATTGATCTCAAAATCACTCACTGACCACAAACCAACCATTAAAGCAGCCAAGAACACCCCATACACAAAACACGATTCTCAGCCAATTGAAGTGTAATCTCACAAACCAGCCACTCTCAAGGCCTTTCAAGCATCAAAGCTTCATCTGGAGGTTCAAGGGAAGCTTTTTGCACAAAGGAATTGGCCAGAAAGTTCAAGTTTGGAAAGCTCCATCTCAGGTAGTCATCTGAAATCATTTTTCCAGAACTTCTATTTTATGTTCCATTAAGAAAGAGCATGCTTCACTGATCATTATGAACTTTGTATTTTTGAAAATGGTGGAGAGATGAGTATTTGCTAAGCTTCTGAAATTTTTGCCATTTTTGATGTTTCCTTCGAATCTTGTATTTGAGTAATTATGAATCTGGTTTGAGGGTGGATTCGAGTTTAGGGAGATGAGGGGAGTTGATATAGAGCTTTAGAGCTCCAGAAATAACCTAGAAATGAGGATTTGAGTTTGCTCAGGGGAGGTGTGGCCGGAGAAGACGACCGGAGGTCTTTTCCGGCCACCTGAAAGTGATTAATGGCTAATTAGGGTTAGGGCTAAGATTAAATGGGGACCCTTGGATCTTTAGTTCCCGCGTGAGATGAGTGGTCAGGATTGTCTGATTAGTTTTAATCATGGATTAATTAATTAATTAATTAAATGAGATTAGGTCAGTTTGAATAGGGACCATCAGATGTGGCGCACAGTCAACTAGGATTTCCCCAGAATCAATGACATCCCTTGGATCAACATACTTCTGTTCATTTTAATTTTTCTTCCTATTTTTCTCATTTATTTTATACCATTTATTTAAAATAGCTAAAAAACCCTAAAAAATCTTTTCTTCTGCATTTTGCATTTAAATAATTTTCTTAACCCAAAAATATTTTTATTTTTATTTTTCACATTAAAAAATCATTTTTAAAACAATTAAATGTTTATTTTAATTAATTAATGGAAATTAATTAATTAAAATATCATTTAGGTTTCTAAAAATCCCAAAAAACTTCATGTTGCATCTTAAAACATTTAGAGACATTATCATACCATCCACACAAATTCCTTTTTGGTTTTGAACAATCTTTGACATTTTTTCTTGAATTTAGGGTTCATAAAATCCTATTTTTGAACCCTAACTTCAAGAATTTTTTTCTGCCTAACCAAAAATGGTATGACAATGGTTCCTTTTGCATTGATCTTCATTTGACATGTAGTATCTAGCATAGTTTAGTCACAAATTTCTTCTACATTTTTTATTTGATTTGCATTTTTTCCCTTTAGGTGCCTTAAAACCCTAGATAACTTAGAAAAATAATAACTTTCATTAGGTTAAGAATTAGGTCTTCTCCTTTGGGGTGTGATATCATATGGGTTAAGGGGTCCTTTAAGCCCATTTTCAATTTTTTATCTTGTCATTTGCTTTTGTTTTTGACTTTTCCATCTCATGTTGCATTAAAACCCTAATTTCCCATCTTCCTTTGCATACATCTTGCATAAGCATTCATATAAGAACTTTCCATGACATTTCTTGCACCCACATGACTTCTAAGACATAATAGGACACATTAGAATCATGTTTTATCATTTCTTCATCCATTTTCCATGTTATGCATTCATTACATTCCATGAACTTTCATGTGCTTTCATGCTTCTTACATGTTTCATTTGCATTCTCATCACTTGTATGATCATTCATTGCATTTGACATGCCTTTGCATCATATCTTAGCATCATTTACATCATGAACATGCTTCTGGTTTTGGTTTGAATCCTTGCATACATCCCATTTTCACCTCATTCTTTTTTTATGCTAACCATTTCAGGTGGTAAGTACTTTGAGAAGTGAATTTGCCTTCACTTCTCACAATCTCTTCTCATTTATCTTATGCATTCATTGCTGCATTTTACTTTTGTTTAGAGTGAGCTTGCTTATTCATGTTCCTCCCTCACTTTCTTTCTTCAAGTAACTTATCTTCTTAAGTGAAGTAAGTTAGCTTGTTTCTTCTGCTTCTCCTCCTTTCATCTGCTTCTTCCTTGGTGGCTTTTCTTGAAGATATCTTGCAAGCCTAATAAACCCTAGGAACACCAAGCATAATAAAAATTAGGGTTTTGATTAGTCCCCCATTTAGTTTTACCTTTGTGTCTCCTTTTGTGTCTCTTTTCTCATCTCCTAATCAGAGACTAAACCTTTAAGGTTTTATGGCTTTGTGATTAAGGCTATGCATGCATCCTTCTCTTAGGATGGAGTGTATAACTTTAATCCTAAGTTTTAAACCCTTAATGTGTTTAAATCTCATAATAAATCCATCTAATAATCACTAAGATAATAAGCTTGTAACTTGGGCCTTGCATTAGGGTTCTAATTCTTCCTTAATTGGTCAAGAAGGACTAACCCTAGTGTTAATGGACAAGTCCCCCTCAAGTTGTCTTACCAACCATAAAACTCACTTCTTAATCCTACCATTAGCTAAAATCCATTTTTAATAAAGTCTTGTTTTGTCATGAGGTTAATCCCTAATCATGGATTAAGTTGAGGTACCTTCCTCAGCTTAAATGTTCTCATTTATTATCCTTCTATTAGGATGGTGTAATGAGTTCATTAAATCCTTGATTATGGCTTAAACTCATTACTTAACACTAAACAAAAAAAACTCCAAAAACATCTAAATAATTACAAGTAGGTTAATGATCTTAATCCTACATCATGGTGAATAAGTGTGAGGTGTTTACTTCATACTTAAGGTATTCTCATTACCCCTAATCAGAGGGAGGATGTGATGAATTTACTAACCCTTGGTTTAGGCTTAAGCTCATTAACTTATGACAAACACCAAAAAGTAATAAAAGATTGAAAACACAAAAAACAAACAATAATCGTCTCCTTCGGGATTCTTTTCTCACCTCATTCACTCACAAACAAGAACTCGCTTCTTCCATCTAATGCAAGATAGTAAGAACCTGAGCCAGACAGGTCATACACTTGATCATAGATAAGTAAGCAGTTCATCAGTCAATTTCTCTTTCAATCTCTTTGAGTCGAACTACGGTGTTCTGACTTCCTCATTGCACGAGAGGATACGTAGGCATAACTTAACTGTTATCGAACAAAAGTCTTTGTCTCTCCCCCCCTCTTCCAGCATTATTCTTGTAAGCAATTCACTTCACTTTCTTGCACTGACACTTGTATATTCCTTGTCAGCTTTTGCAGACAGATAGCACAGACACTACCCCTCTGAACACAAACTTTCAAGCGTGGATCACGTCGAGTACGACAGACAATCTGGGTGCTAATACCTTCCCAGGTTGTAACCAACCCCCTTTCTCAGTTTCTCTGGTCCGCAACCGTCTTATCCATCTTTTCTTAGGTTTATGCAGCATTACCTTTCCTTCGGGATAAAAATGCCTAGCTGGCGACTCTTTTCAGTTCATCTTCATGTTCTCCTTTCGCCGACCGTTCACATTTGTACCCCGTCTGACCCGGTGTCATTTGGTGGGAGCGACAGCTTGGAGACTCTGCTGGGGACCCTTATACTGCAACCAGGGCTTCTGGTTCTTTTTTTAGGTTCCTCCTAGCGCTTGTTTGATTTTTGTTTACAGGGGTGTTATGTGCTAATTGTGCTTTGTATGTTTGCTTTATTGCTTTATGTACAATTTCATTTACTGCTTTCTTTACAGTTTTTTATACATCATACTGTCATTATCATTGCTGGATCTGGTTTTCCTTGGTGGGTGGGGTTTCATTGAGTGATTAAGGTCCTAAACCTGGGACCTGAGTGACACCTAGGCTAGAGTGGTTCATATTCTTTCCCATTTCATTTCGGTCTGGTACGGGAATATGAAACACGGTTCAGATGTGGGTTTCTTCTTGAGAACTTTGTGCTACAGATTTCCTGTAGTGCTAGGGCTATCTGGGAAGCCTGCTATGTCTGGATGACCTTTATTTTGACCTTCAGAATATGGGGTGAATTAGAGGAGGATCTTTCATGGTTATTGTAAACACTGTACCTCCGGGTTAGAAGTGTTTACACTTCTTATAACTGATCCAAGTCTGAGGATCCTTGTTCTAGAACACTACATGTGAGGGGGTTGGGTTACTTACAAGTTTTGCAGGAACCCTTGACCATATCATACCCTGTTACTATTTTGTTTAAGAATGCACCATTTTGGACAGTTCTCGTGATTACCCCGGATTTGTGACTCGTTATTTGAGTCCCCCACCCTGGTTACTGGATTTCTGAACCTCCATTCAGACTTTTGAACATATATGGACCTTTACCAAGGCAGATAATCAGATCCAGCTCTTGATCACAAACCCTTGCATATCATTTGCATATATCATCATTGCATCATTTAACATTTGCTTATTTGTGTTTCAGGGTATCCATCATTTCATATTTGGTTTGGTTTTGACCCTTTTTGCTGCTTAGACCTCTACTTCAGTTTTCTTCTTCAGCATCTGCTTCAGCTATCTGTCAGTGGTTCTTCACCAGCACCTTCATTAGTCTGCTAGAGACTCACCTCCAGCTTCTCAGCCTATGATCTTCATCAGCTTATCTTCAGCTTCTTTGTCAGCTCTCATGGCTACTTCAAGAAAGAGCAACATATCTTACCATTTCTTTGAGCCCATGTTGACTGGTATCAGGCAAGTCCAGTCCCTTATCACCCCTGGCCACATCCCACTATTCAGAGAGAACTATGGGGGTATTTTGGACATTGTCATGGATCTTGATGCATCTCAAAGGAGCATGATCCACACATGCTTGCAGTTTTATGACCCTCCTCTTAGATGCTTCACCTTTCCTGATTTTCAGATGGGACCACTGCTAGAAGAGTTTTCCTTGTTGATTGGAATTCCTATCAGAAAAGGAATTCCTTTCAACCCAGAGATGACTGCTCCCAGAAGTGAAGAGATAGCTAGGGCATTGCATTTGGAGCCTGCCCTCATTGAGCAAAACATGACAACAAAAGCTGGGATTCCTGGCTTACATCTGGACTTATTGATTTCTCAGGCCACCCTGAAGGCTGCAGTAGGAGAATGGAAGGCAGTTTGTGCACTTTTAGCCCTCAGTATATATGGGGTTATATTGTTTGCAGATGAGCCCGAGTTTGTGAGTAAGGGTGCCATTCACTTGTTCCTGCTGAGGAACCCAGTGCCTACATTGCTAGGAGATTTCTACTACTCCATCCACCAGAGAAATGAGAAGCAAAGAGGGAAGCTGGTCAGATGTTGTGTTCCTCTGTTCTATTCTTGGCTGCTCAGACACTTGCCTAAGTCAGATGCCTTCTTGAACCCCCCGTCAGCAGAAGAATTGGGCTAAGAGGTTCATTGCCTTGACTTCAGATGACATCAGGTGGTGCACCCAGAGCACCAAAGGCAAGGACATTATTACCAGCTGTGGGCAGTACCCTAATGTGCCTCTAATAGGAGTTAAAGGTTGCATTAACTACAACCCTTTACTGTTTAAGAGATAATTGGGATATTCCTTGGTTCATTCTCCTAGAGGACAAGATTTGGCTGAGACTCTCTACTGTGAAGTTTAGCCTAACTCTACTATTGTCAGACAAGCTGCATGGGCTTGGGATAACATTCAGACCAAAGGGACAGCCATCCTTGGAAGGTGCAACAATATCGCCTCAGCCCAGTACTCTGACTGGTCCCGTGCTAGAGCTCAGATCACCAGGATGCCTTTCACCTTGGAAGACACACTTGGGCCCTCTACAGTGCAACCTACAGCAACTGTCAGCCTAGAGGAATTTGAAAAGTTGAAAGAAAGGAATGATCAGCTAGCTGAAGCCCTGAAGGAAACTCTCTAGGAGAGAAATGACGGTCGTCTGGACATTGAGAGATTGGAAAGACTCAAGATTGAGTATCTGGGCAAGATTGAAAGGACATATGACTACATCAGGAAGGCAAGAGCTGGGGAGTTGATATTGAAGAATGCCTACAAGGAGGCCAAGATTCAGAAAGCTAGGGTAGATCATTATCTGGAGGAAAGCCAAGCTAGGTGGATCAGGATCACCGAAGCCCGCACACAAGAGGACCAGAAAACTCAGGCCAAGATAGAACAGCTGGAGGCCAATGAGAAGAAGCAGCAGGAAGCTTTGTTGGAAGCTCAGAAGGAGATATCAGAATTAAAACTCCGGGAAGGGTTAAAGAGATCAAAGGATCAGGACAAGCATAAGAAGCTAACCAGTGCCCTTGCTACCAGGAACCTCCTCATTAGGACTATTACAGAGCACCCAGCTGGTCCAGTGACTGAGGCCCTCCTGAAGATCTCTGGCTGATCCTTTTGCTTGGATGTCTGATCCTTTTGCTTGTATTTCTTTCTTTTGATGTACTTTCCTTTTTGTTGTATTTTGACCCACCATGGGCATTGTTTGTAAACAAACTATGTATTTGTAATATATCAGTTTGTTTTATTTTGATGGGCTTTATCTCTCAACATCATCAGCATTTCCTCGAGGTCTGGAAAGGTCAAAACCAAAGAACCGAACCGGATACCCTTGGAAGACGAATAAGCATATTTGCATTGCATACTAACATTTTATTTGTTTTGTAGGTTTTTGTTTTATTTGCTGTTTCTCACTTTGTTGTGGTTTCAGGAAACATTGCTCGTCGAAGAGTGTTCCCTGTCAACCGAGCACACCAGTACCCAACACGTAACAACATTCCAGGCATTTGGATGGATCAGGTACAGCAAGACCTGAATGAAGTAAGGAATCAAATGGCGAATGAAAGGGTTGAGATGAGAAATCAAATGACCCAATTTATGGATGTGATGACTGGCTTAGCTCAGAGCCAGGAAAGGCTGAGGGAATTGGTGGAAAGGCAGACTCCTGAAGAGGCTCACCCTGGTACAGGAGGAACCAGCAATGATGAACGCGGGCAGCCTCACATTGATCCACCAGAGTTTGGGCCCCATTTGAACCCAGATGTTAATGGTGTGAAGAATGTTCAAGGTAATACTACTGGGGTCAAGGTCTTGCAAGAAGATCCCCAAGAGGAATAGTTCACAGTTATTGGGGCTGGGGATGAGGTGTATGACCGAAGGTTGGATGAGATTGCTGAAAAGCTGAGGTTTTTTGAATCCCAGAATTCCCTAGGCTTTGACGTGATGAATATGGGGCTGGTAGACGGGGTGAGAATCCCTCACAAATTCAAACCCCCATGCTTTGAGAAATATAATGGTACCTCTTGCCCGCGTACTCATCTGCAGTCTTTCCTAGGGAGACTCAAAGCTTATACCATGGATGAGAAGTTATGGATGTTCTATTTTGAGGACAGCCTGACTGGAGCATCAAGAGAATGGTATTCACATCTGACCAGGGCCACTATAAGATGTTGGAAAGACTTGGCTGAGGCCTTCATCCGTTAGTACCAGTACAACCTAGACATGGCTCCCAATAGAACTCTTCTAATGGGCATGTCTCAATCTTCAAGGGAAAGCTTCCGGGATTATGTTCAGAGGTGGAGATAGCTTGCTGCTGCTGTCCAGCCACCCATGTCTGAATGGGAGATGGCGAACATGTTTATGATCACCTTGCAGGGAACATATATTGACCGACCTGCTGCATTCTCCTCTGCCAGTTTTGCCGATGTTGTTATAGCTGGTGAGAGAATTGAGAGTCTTTTGAAGATGGGCAAAATCTCTAACAACGGTGCAAGCTCCTCCAACAATACAAGAAAACCTTTTTCAGGACCCCGAAGGGCGGGTGAAACAAATGTTATTCATGCAAGCAGGGGCAGACCCCAGTATTCTCACAGATCAGTAGCAGCCGTTACTATCCCGGCTCCGGCTCCACAACAACCGCTTTTTCCTCAACAACAACAACAACATCATTATCAGCAACAACCACACTTTCAGCAACAAAGAACGTACACCAATAACAACAACAACCAGCAGCAGCGCCCCATTCAACAGAGGCCATCTCAAGAAAATAGGGTGATGAACCCCATTCCTATGCCGTATGCCACTCTACTGCCACAACTCCCAAAGCTCAACCTAGTTGAGTTAAGGACGTTGGCTCCACCAGATCCTCTCAACCTCCCGAAGAATTATGATGCTAATGCTAGGTGAGCCTTCCACTCCAATGCACCTGGTCACAATACTGAGAAGTGTAGAGCCTTGCAAATGAAGGTTTAGGATTTGGTCGATTCCAAAGCTCTCAACTTCGCACCTCCTCCAAATGTTAACAGAAATCATATGCCTAGTCATGGTGGGCCCAGGATTAATGCCATAGAGGAGGACCAACCATCTGCACTGATTGATAATGTTGCACAGATTTGAACACCGCTGGCAGAAGTCAAAGCTCAACTCTTAAGATGCCAGGTGTTCTCGGGCTGTGAGGCCTGCTGCGAATCGTACAAGACTGCTATTAATTGTTGTGAGAGGCTAAGGCTTGGCATAGATGGCCTTATCAGAGATGGAATTTTACAAATTACCACAACGGTTCCTCTTTCTTCAGCAATGGATCCTCCTACAACATCAACAATTCTTTCTTCAGCAACGACAAATCCCCCTACAACTGCAGCAACCATCATTCCCACTGATTCATCCACAACTCCAGCAATCACTCCATCCATTGTTTCGACAAACCAGAGTTTAGCAATATTTACTTCTACAACATCAACACCCATCTTATCAACAAAATCGCCTACAACACCAACAAACTCTAATGAAGATGTCTCAACTTTCACGATCTATTATAATCCGGCAAATGCCCATCCCAACAACAATTTTCAACAACAAACTGCAACACCTACTGTCAGATCTCCAGTCACAATCTATTACGACCCGCATACCATCACAGTTCCTTCCGCTGCAGCAATCAGTCCAGTCACCATTACGGTACCTGGACCCGTCCCTTATGAAAACAGTAATGCCATACCTTGGCACTATGGCTCTGATCTCTACTGCGACGGAAATAAGATCACTATAGATTCATCAACCTCTTCACCACAAGTTGACAATGTTGGGGGAGGCGGAGGCTTCACCAGAAGCGGACGCCTTTTTGCCTCACAAATACCAAGACCTAATGCTGAAGCAGAAGCTGTTACTAAAGCAAAAGGGAAGAATGTGGTACTTGAAGAGCCAACTGTTAAGGAAGCCTCGAAGACGTCTTTTGACCAAGAGGTAGACGAGTTTATGAGAATAATCAAGAAGAGTGATTACAAAGTGGTGGACCAGCTTCATCAAACTCCCTCCAAAATCTCTATCTTATCATTGTTAATGTGTTCCGAAGCCCATAGGAATGCACTTTTGAGAGTCCTGCACACAACTTACGTGCCGGAAGAGATTACGGTTAATCAGTTGGAAACGGTGGTTGCAAATGTTAACACCAGTCATGGACTGGGCTTCACAGATGCTGATTTAACAACAGAGGGACGCAATCATAACAAGGCTTTACACATCACCTTAGAGTGCAAGGATGATGTTCTTTCTCATGTGCTGGTAGACACTGGGTCCTCGCTCAATGTTTTCCCAAAGAAAGCCTTAGTGAAGTTGGAATATGATGGTTTGGCTTTGCGTCCAAGTAACTTGGTGGTAAGAGCGTTTGATGGCTCTAAGAGATCAGTGCTTGGAGAGATTGAATTACCTGTGATGATTGGCCCACAAATCTTTAAAACTACTTTTTTCGTGATGGACATTCAGCCGACCTACAGCTGTTTGTTGGGTAGACCCTGGATTCACGCCGTTGGCGCTGTTACATCTACCCTTCACCAGAAATTAAAATTTGAGTGGGAAGGCCAGATCATCACAATCTGCGGGGAGGAAGACATTTTCGTTAGCCAGCTGGCTACTTACAAGTATATAGAGATGGATGGGGAGATCCACGAGACTACGAGCCAAGGGTTTGAGGCCCTTAACATCAATAAAGCAACTGCTGTGTCTGGAACTTCTATCACTTCATATCAGCAAGCCCGAAAGGTTGTTGAAGAAGGTACCGCTCAGGGCTGGGGCAAGCTGCTGCCAGTAGAAAAGAAAGAAGACAGATTTGCGTTGGGTTACAGACCAATCTGACTAGATCAACCAGTGGCTGCAACTGAGCCCAAATTTTTCATAAGGGGAATGCTTACCCCGGATGTTGTGAACAGTCTGGAAGACGAGGAAGAAGGCGACCGCAACCTGGAAAACTGGATACGTCCAAGGATCTCGGGGAACCAAGTCTCTAACTGGTCTTCCCAGGAAATTATAAGAGTTACTCCTGCAGAGTAATTATTATTTCCTATCTTTTAAGCATGCATCAAGTCCTGCATCTTGCCCAAGATGTCAGGACTCATTTTGTATTAGGGTCATCTTGTATTTTGTGCAAATGATTAATTAATGAATATCAGGACATCTTTTGCAAACGAGTCTCTTTTTCGCTCACTGTCTTTTTCATTTTTCACTTTTGTACAAAAACAATAAAATGGCAATGTTTTCAAAATAAACAACTTCATTTTCAATTTTTCTAAACAAGATAAAATTGATCACTAAAATGAACCAATCTAAACTCTTGCAGAGAGTGCCCTCCATATCGCACCGACAACAACACTACTATGACTTCGTATGACTTCGTATGACTTCGACAATCCGATTAATCAAGATGATGAAGGGGTTGAAGAAGACTATGAGTTACCAGAAGAATTAGTCAGGTTGTTAAGATAAGAGGAGAAGGCAATCACTCCTCATCAGGAGGAAGTGGAGACGGTTAATCTCGGTACCGAAGAAGACTTGAAAGAAGTGAAGATCGGGGCCCGCCTGCAAGAATCAGTGAAGGAACAACTTATTGACATGCTTCGAGAGTATGTTGATGTATTTGCATGGTCCTATCAAGATATGCCAGTTTTAGATACCGACATTGTTATGCACAAGCTGCCCTTGAAAGAAGACTATCCTCCCGTAAAGCAGAAGCTACGCCGCACTCGTCCAGATATGGCAATGAAGATAAAAGAAGAGGTACAAAAACAGTGGGACACCGGTTTCCTTGCTGTGACTAGTTACCCGCCGTGGGTCGCTATTATTGTACCTGTGCCTAAGAAGGATGGCAAAGTATGGATGTGTGTGGATTACCGGGATCTGAACAGAGCTAGCCCAAAGGATGACTTCCCTTTACCTCACATTGATGTATTGATCGACAACACGGCTCAGTTCTCGGTGTTTTTCTTCATGGATGGTTTTTCAGGTTATAATCAGATCAAGATGTCACCTGAAGACATGGAGAAGACTACTTTCATCACACCTTGGGGCACATTCTGTTATAAGGTGATGCCTTTTGGACTGAAGAATGCTGGTGCCACTTATCAACGGGCTATGGTAACATTATTCCACGACATGATCCATAAAGAAATTGAATGTTATGTGGATGACATGATTTCCAAGTCCCTCACAGAAGAAGACCACTTGGTAAATCTATTGAAGCTATTCAAGCGTCTGAGGAAGTATCAGCTGAAGCTAAACCCCAACAAATGCACATTCGGGGTACGGTCCGGTAAGCTGCTAGGGTTCATTGTAAGTGAAAAGGGAATTGAAGTTGATCCTGACAAAGTCAGAGCCATTCAAGAGATGCCTGCACCAAAGACTGAAAAGGAAGTTCGAGGGTTCCTAGGTAGATTGAACTACATATCAAGGTTCATATCTCATCTTACTGCAACCTGTGAGCCCCTGTTCAAGTTGTTAAGAAAATAGCAAACGGTCAGGTGGAATGAAGACTGCCAGAAGGCTTTTGACAAAATCAAGGAATACTTACAAGAACCTCCAATCCTTATGCCTCCAATTGAAGGAAGACCTCTAATAATGTACCTGACAGTATTAGAAGAGTCAATGGGGTGTGTGCTGGGCCAGCATGATGAGTCTGGTCGAAAAGAGTATGCAATATATTACCTAAGCAAAACGTTTACCAACTATGAACAACGATATTCACTGCTCGAGAAAACTTGTTGTGCATTAGCGTGGGCTGCTCGCCGACTAAGGTAGTATATGTTGACCCACACTACCTTATTGATCTCAAAGATGGACCCAGTCAAGTACATATTTGAGAAGCCAGCACTTACCGGAAGGGTCGCAAGATGGAAAATGATTCTAACAGAATATGACATTCAATACACATCTCAAAAGCCCATCAAAGGCAGTGTACTGTCTGACTTTCTAGCTGAGCAACCCATTGATGATTACCAGCCTATGAGATTTGACTTCCCTGATGAAGACATCATGTTCCTGAAAGCAAAAGATCATGAAGAGCCTGTTCACACTAAAGGGCCTGACCCAGAAGAAGAATGGACAATGATTTTTGATGGGGCTGTCAACATGAATGGTCGTGGAGTTGGTGCAGTGCTCATTACACCTAAAGGAGTTCACATGCCTTTCTCGGAAAAACTCACCTTTGCATGCACTAACAACGAAGCGGAATACGAAGCCTGTATCATGGGTCTTGAGGAAGCCATTGACCTCAGGATCAAGACATTACCTATATTCGGAGATTCAACTTTGGTAATCAATCTGACCAACGACAAATGGTACACTCACCAAGAACATCTGATTCCATACCGCGACTACACGAGGGATTATTGACTTTCTTCACAACAGTCAGGCTCCAGTACATCCCTCGAGACGAAAACCAGTTCGCAGATGCTTTGGCTACCATTTCCTCCATGATCAAGGTTCAGACTGCCAATTATGTGCCTCGGATTTCGGTATCCATACTTGACCAACCAGCATACGTATTCTCCGTAGACATTGCTAAAGATGACAAGCCTTGGTTCCATGATATCAAATGCTTCTTAGAGGATCAAACATACCCACCTGGGGCATCATCCAATGATAAGAAGACATTAAGAAGGCTGGCTGGTAGTTTTTTCCTGAATGCTGATGGTTCGTTATACAAAAGGAACTTTGACATAATGCTTCTCAGATATGTTGATAAGAAAGAGGCAGACTTGCTGATGCACGAGGTGCATGAAGGATCTTTCGGTACCCATGCTGGAAGACATGCAATGGCCAAGAAATTGTTACGATCAGGCTACTACTGGATCACAATGGATGCAGACTGTTGTGCTTATGCCAGAAAATGCCATAAATGCCAGATCTATGCGGATAAGGTGCATGTGCCTCCGAATCCTTTGAATGTGATGTCTTCACCTTGGCCTTTTGCCATGTGGGGCATTGACATGATTGGAAAGATTGAGCCGAATGCTTCGAATGGCCACAGATTCATCCTTGTAGCCATTGACTACTTCACCAAGTGGGTTGAAGCAGCTTCATATGCAAATGTCACCAGGAAAGTGGTAGCCCGATTCCTGAAAAGAGACATCATCTGTCGGTATGGAGTGCCCGAGCAAATCATTACTGATAATAGTTCCAATTTGAATAACAAAATGATGGCAGAACTATGTCGGGACTTCAAAATTCAGCATCACAACTCTTCTCCTTACAGGCCAAAGATGAATGGCGCTGTTGAGAAAGCTAACAAGAATATCACGAAGATTGTACAGAAGATGGTGGTTACTTATAAAGACTGGCATGAGATGCTACCGTTTGTGTTGCAAGGGTATCGTACCTCAATCAGAACATCCACTAGGGCAACGCCATATCAGCTTGTGTATGGTATGGAGGCCGTCCTACCTGTCGAAGTTGAGTTACCTTCCTTACGGGTACTGATGGATGTCAAGTTGAATGAAGCAGAATGGGTCCGTTCTCGGTACAATCAACTAAATATGTTCGAAGAAAAGAGATTGGCTGCAATCTGTCATGGGCAGTTATATCAGAAAAGAATGAAGAAATCCTTCGATCAAAAAGTCAGGCTTCGAGAATACCAAGTAGGAGATCTTGTGCTGAAAAGACTCCTTCCTCCTCATACAGACCACAGGGGCAAGTGGACTCCGAATTACGATGGTCCATTCATAGTAAAGAAGGTTTTCTCTGGTGGAGCGCTGATGCTCACTACTATGGATGGTGAAGATTTTTTATCCCCTGTGAATTCAGATGCAGTTAAAAAATACTTCGCATAAAATGACCCGCTGGACATAATAACAGAATGTACGTCCAGGAAAAAATAGGGCATCCCGGCGAGTCAAAAACAGAATAAAAGACTCGGGCAAAAATAAGGGGAAAAAATGTACACCCGCTGAGTTGAAAAGCTGCATTGGACAGCTCAGGAAAAAATGGGTATCCCGGTGGATTGAAAACTCGAAAGGGCGATCCACGCAAAATAAGGATATAAGCGAACAACTGCATTATGAATTCGTCTGTATCACTTACAACACGGCAAGCCTCGAAAGGTTAAAGCATCGGTCAGAATCATCTTTCTTCAGAAAGCAAGATAAGAAGAACGTCAAGGTCATACGGGTCATAGCAAAGGGAAGCTCATTAAAGCATCGTCAACATTGCCAACACTTTTATTTTTCTCAATTTTGTAACAATCTCCTCATTTCAGGGATTTGTTTCTTTGATTGTATTTGCCAATTCAGGGCACCCAAATTAATAAAATCAGAGTTTTTAGTCACACTTCGTCTTGTACATTTTTGTTTCGTTTGCAAAATGTCCAATATCCATGATATAATACTTGCATAAAAACAGATGTGCCCTTCTAAATCTACATGCTTGCAGGAAATGTATTTACTTTCAGGAACATCTAACTCCTATGACGGAATCTGGTAAGGGATACCTCAGGATACTTATGCATTTCTTTGTCTTGGCAGGATTGCAGTACCTGGATTGTTTTTCCCAGCAAAGTTGCAAAGCATCACTTCCCCAACACATCTTCAAGCAACATCAGAAAATGCTCATTTCCCCCCAACTGTGTTGTCAAGTCTCCTCATACTTAGAAGGATCCTCACATAAACCTCTAGGAAGATCATTCAGTGATCTTTCCTCCCTCCAGAGTGCCAGGTCTCTCACCTTCAGCAAAGACAAGGAATCGTCCCCCCACAGAGCTCCAGCCTCTCCCAAGAAGAGAAATGCCTGAAGTCCTTACACAACAAAGTGACGAAAGCTTCCTCAATCCCCAGCTGGGATATCTCCTTACCGGATAGATCTATCAGTTGATCTAGTCCCCCAACCAAAACTATAGGTTTTATCAGATCTACCGATGATCTCATCCCCAGCTGGGATATCCTTTCAACCAGATCAGCCAGAGATCTTCACAGCAACAGGATCCGAATCCCGGATCAGTTTTTCTCTTGCATAATCATATCATTCGCATAATTTTTCCCACAGAGCGTAGCATTCCGTCTAAAACGGAGCATTACGGCAAAAATCAAACATATTGCATAATCATAAGTCAGGTTCGAACTAGTCACCTGCAAACACCACCAACATTCCATCAGCAATGTATATAAAGACTCACAGTCCCAAGGCTTCCCCTTCGCACTCTCTAGTACAGATACAGCTCCTTTTGACACCTATCTGTGTCTTCATTCCCTAGTTAATGTCTCCAGAACGCTTTTTACCAGCAGATACTTATACATGACATGTTCCTCTTGACACTCATCCGTGTCCCCTCACACTTCCCCACAGAAAGCCAAAGCGTCCCCTTTGCGCTCTCAAATACAAACACATGTTCACATACATTCTTTCGACATTCATCCGTGTCATATCATTCCCCGCAGGTATAAACCAATGCTCATACACTCTCTTGACACCCGTTCATGTTCGCCAATCCCTAGCATGGTTGCCCAAACACTTGTTGCAAACCAAACACTTGTTTATAATACACTCTCATCGACGCCCGTCCGTGTCACCCTATCCCCACAAGCCGCTGAAACATCTTTTACACTCATAAGTATGATACACTTTCTATGATGACACCCGTCCATGTCATACTCATTCCCCAGCAAGTTGAACACTCGTCCGTGTCTTGCTCATACTTCATAATACTTGTTCATACTTATACAGATACTCGTCCGTATCTCATATATACACTCATTCCTTACAGATTTGACACTTGTCCGTGTTCTTTGTTAACCAGTTGGTACTCGTCCATACCATCATCTCTGAGCATGCGTCAGCGTTTGTTTCTACCGATACTCGTATGTATCTTGGTCTTAAAGATGTTTGTCCACATCTTTAATCTATACACAGTGTCAAAACACTTATACCTTTTATTTCTTAGGGTAAGCACTCGTCCGTGTTTACCGTTCCCCAGTAAAAGCAACTTTTTCTTCTATCCGACATTCGTCCTATGTCGTGATATTTTCGGCATCCGTACCCTGCCAGGTGATCATCCTTCACCTATGGATGACCGTCCCTCATCCTATCCCCAGCGGAGTCTCCATTATTGGAATCCTTTTTCTATCAAGCATTCGTCCTATGTTGTGATATTTTCGGCAGCCGTACCCTGCAAGGTGATCGTCCTTCACCTATGGATGACCGTCCCACATCCTTATCCCCAACAGAGCAGTCGTCCCCTGCTAGGTGATCGTCATTCACCTTTTTGATGATCGTCCTTCATCATTTTATCCGATGGTCGTCCCCATCGTTGAACTTGTTATCTGACATTCGTCCTATATCACGATAAACCCCTAGGGCAGCCGTACCCTGCTAGGTGATCGTCCTTCACCTCTTGATGATCGTCCTTCATCATGCTTATCCGATATCCGTCCCCATCGTCGACCTTTTTCTATCCGAAATTCATCCTATGCCGTGGTAAATAGCAGTCGTCCCCTACTAGGTGATCGTCATTCACCTTTGATGATCATCCCTCATCAATATTTCATTCATTCTTTAAACCTGATGGTCGTCCCCATCGTTGTTTACTTTACCTTGCACGCCTGATGACCGTCCCCATCATTGCCTTTACTTTAATCCCCAGAGAGTTTTATTTCTTGATGGTCGTCCCCATCATAATTTCTTTATTTCCCCAGGTTTTCGGCCATCCCCGTCATTGCTTTATTTACCGTGTTATTTCCCTAGCATGTCGGCCGTCCCCGTCATTGCTTTATCCCCCAGCAGTCGTCCTCTACTCGATGGTCGTCCTCCATCGCCCGCACTTTAATAATCATACTATACTTTCTTTTTATCCCTTTTCTTCTTCTCCCCAGTGAGTGCAAATTTTGGACTGTCTTTGGTATTCAACCACAAGTTATCTTGTTTGTCTGTTAAGCCAAGCGCTTACATCCTGCACAGCTAACTCATGCTTAAATAGGGGTAGCTGTAAACACCCCAAATTTTCCCTCAATAAGTTCACACCATGGCTTGTGATCTTTCACATTTGCATTAGTATAGGCATACTATCTCATATTGCTTTTTTGTTTCACTGCATTAGTTCAAGTTCATCTGCATCTAGGGTTTGTGACCTGAGCAATCCAGGATTCATATGAGCCACTTCAAAGGTCTTCAATCATCTCAAGAGGGTCCACGTATGTGAAATCATCATATTATATCCTCCAAAGATCAAAGAAGTCAAAGAATCACAAGAAATTGCAAAGCATGGGAGCAGAGCCAGGGCTTAACTGCACAGATGACCTAAAATTAGGGTTTTGGTTTCAGAGGCCATAACTCCAATTTTTTGGTCATTCTTGTCTCTAATATGTTATAAGGACCATACCTACCAAGTTTGATGAAGAAATTCATTGTGAAAGTCATCTGATCACTGAGTAACTTCTTGAGCAAGTCAGATCAAAATCAGGGCATCTGAGGCCCCTCAACATGGAACCAAAGTGGATTTTTCATCAAAATGAAGTTATTTGATCTTTATTTGATCATTGAAGTGCTTAGAATTTCATAAAATTGAAGAAATTTGAGCTAAACCAAAAGTTCTAATTCATTTTGGAACTCAAGTTATGGCTTGTCAAAGTTGGCAAAAATCCCATAATTTTCAAGAATGCACCAAAGAGGATTCTTTGCAAAACCACTTGCCAAGGCATTTTGTGACTTCAAACACACTTCTATGTATCATAACATCATAGTGCATTGCCTTAAGATCATAATTGCCCAAAGAATTGCAAGATTTCATGCCTTGAACATCAAGAAATGACAAAGGGGCCAAAACTTCACATAATTGCAAAACACCACATAACTTTGCTTCCACTTCCTGCATTGCCTCAAGACTGAATTTGTGGACATCCTTGAATTCAGCTGCGCATGGACAAGCCAATGAGCCAGCTACACCATTGCCCATACCTCAAGTAAAACACTTTTGACTTTTTGGCAAAAACACCCATACCAATCACAACAGTCCACCACCCACTCTCTGCCCAATCCAGACTTTACAAGCATCCTCCAAGGGTTCATTTTCAGAAGACACACAAGCAAAACACTCCAAGAACTCAGCATATGCAAAATCACCCCCAAGAACACAAACCACAAACCAACCATTATAGCAGCCAAGAACACCCCATACACAAAACACGATTCTCAGCCAGTTCAAGTGTAATCTCACAAACCAGCCACTCTCAAGGTCTTTGAAGCATCAAAGCTTCATCAGGAGGTTCAAGGGAAGCTTTTTGCACAAAGGAAGTGGCCAGAAAGTTCAAGTTTGGAAAGCTCTATCTCAAGTAGTCATCTGAAATCATTTTTTCAGAACTTCTATTTTATGTTCCATTAAGAAAGAGCATGCTTCACTGATCATTCTGAACATTGTCTTTTTGAAAATGGTGGAGAGATGAGTATTTGCTAAGCTTCTGAAATTTTTGCGATTTTTGATGTTTCCTTCGAATCCTGTGTTTGAGTACTTATGAATCTGTTTTGAGGGTGGATTCGAGTTCAGGGAGATGAGGGGAGTTGATATGGAGCTTTAGAGCTCCAGAAATAACCTAGAAATGAGGATTTGAGTTTGCTCAGGGGAGGTGTGGCCGGAGAAGACGACCGGAGGTCTTTTCCGGCCACCTGAAAGTGATTAATGGCTAATTAGGGTTAGGGCTAAGTTTAAATGGGGACCATTGGATCTTTAGTTCCCGCGTGAGATGAGTGGTCAGGATTGTGTCATTAGTTTTAATCATGGATTAATTAATTAATTAAATGAGATTAGGTTAGTTTGAATAGGGACCATCAGATATGGCGCGCTGTCAACTAGGATTTCCCCAGAATCAATGACATCCCTTGGATCAACATACTTCTGTTCATTTTAATTTTTATTTCAATTTTTCTCATTTATTTTATACCATTTATTTAAAATATCTAAGAAACCCTAAAAAAATATTTTCTTCTAGATTTTGCATTTAAATAATTTTCTTAACCCAAAAATATTTTTATTATTATTTTTCACATTAAAAAATCATTTTTAAAACAATTAAATGTTTATTTTAATTAATTAATGGAAATTAATTAATTAAAATATCATTTAGGTTTCTAAAAATCCCAAAAAAATTCATGTTGCATCTTAAAACATTTAGAGACATTATCATACCATCCACACAAATTTCTTTTTGATTTTGAACAATCTTTGACATTTTTTCTTGAATTTAGGGTTCATAAAATCCTATTTTTGAACCCTAACTTCAAGATTTCTTTTTTGCCAAACCAAGAATGGTATGACAATGGTTCTTTTTGCATTGATCTTCATTTGATCTGTAGTATCTAGCATAATTTAGTCACAAATTTTTTCTGCATTTTTGATTTGATTTGCATTTTTTCACTTTAGGTGCCTTAAAACCCTAGATAACTTAGAAAAATCATAACTTTCATTAGGTTAAGAATTAGGTCTTCTACTTTGGGGTGTGATATAATATGGGGTTAGGGGTCCTTTAAGCCCATTTTCAATTATTTATCTTGTCATTTGCTTCTGTTTTTGACTTTTGCATCTCATGTTGCATTAAAACCCTAATTTCCCATCTTCCTTTGCATACATCTTGCATAAGCATTCATATAAGAACTTGTCATGAAATTTCTTGCATCCACATGAATTCTAAGAAATCATAGGACACATTAGAATCATGTTTGATCATTTCTTCATCCATTTTCCATGTTATGCATTCATTACATTCCATGAACTTTCATGTGCTTTCATGCTTCTTACATGCTTCATTTGCATTCTCATCAGTTGTATGATCATTCATTACATTTGTCATGCCTTTGCATCATCTCTAAGCATCATTTACATCATGAACATGCTTCTGATTTTGGTTTGAATCCTTGCATACATCCCATTTTCACCTCATTCTTTTTTTTTATTATGCTAACCATTTCAGGTGGTAAGTACTTTGAGAAGTGAATTTGCCTTCACTTCTCACAATCTCTTCTCATTTCTCTTATGCATTCATTGCTGCATTTTTCTTTTGTTTAGAGTGAGCTTGCTCATTCATGCTCCTCCCTCACTTTCTTTCTTCAAGTAACTTATCTTCTTAAGTGAAGTAAGTTAGCTTGTTTCTTCTGCTTCTCCTCCTTTCATCTGCTTCTTCCTTGGTGGCTTTTCTTGAAGATCTCTTGCAAGCCTCATAAACCCGAGGAACACCAAGCATGATAACAATTAGGGTTTTGATTAGTCCCCCATTTAGTTTTACCTTTGTGTCTCCTTTTGTGTCTCTTTTCTCATCTCCTAATCAGAGACTAAACCTTTAAGGTTTTAAGGCTTTGTGATTAAGGGTATGCCTGCATCCTTCTCTTAGGATGGAGTGTATAACTTTAATCCTAAGTGTTAAACCCTTAATGTGTTTAAATCTCTTAATCAATCCATCTAATAATCACTAAGACAATAAGCTTGTAACTTGGGCCTTGCATTAGGGTTCTAATTCTTCCTTAATTGGTCAAGAAGGACTAACCCTAGTGTTAATGGACAAGTCCCCCTCAAGTTGTCTTACCATCCCTAAAACTCACTTCTTAATCCTACCATTAGCTAAAATCCATTTTTAATAAAGGCTTGTTTTGTCATGAGGTTAATCCCTAATCATGGATTAAGTTGAGGTACCTTCCTCGGCTTAAATGTTCTCTTCTATTATCCTTCTATTAGGATGGTGTAATGAGTTCATTAAATCCTTGATTATGGCTTAATTTCATTACTTAACACTAAACAAAAAAAACTCCAAAAACATCTAAATAATTACAAGTAGGTTAATGATCTTAATCCTACATCATGGTGATTAAGTGTGAGGTGTTTACTTCATACTTAAGGTATTCTCATTACCCCTAATCAGAGGGAGGATGTGATGAGTTTACTAACCCTTGGTTTAGGCTTAAGCTCATTAACTTATGACAAACACCAAAAAGCAATAAAAGATTGAAAACACAAAAAATAAACAATAATCGTCTCCTTCGGGATTCTTTTCTCACCTCATTCACTCACAAACGAGAACTCGCTTCTTCCATTTAATGCAAGACAGTAAGCACCTGAGCCAGACATGTCATACACTTGAGCATAGATAAGTAAGCATTTCATTAATCAATTTCTCTTTCATTCTTTTACAGTCGAACTACGGTGTTCTGACTTCCTCATTGCACGAGAGGATACGTAGGCATAACTTAACTGTTATCGAACAAAAGTCTCTGTCTCTCCCCCCCTCTTCCAGCATTATTCTTTTAAGCAATTCACTTCACTTTATTGCAATGACACTTGTATATTCCTTTTCAGCTTTTGCACACAGATAGCACAGACACTACCCCTCTAAACAAAAACTTTCAAGCGTGGATCCTGTCGAGTACGACGGACAATCTGGGTGCTAATACCTTCCCAGGTTGTAACCAACCCCCTTTCTCAGTTCTCTGGTCCACAATCGTCTTATCCATCTTTTCTTAGGTTTATGCAGAATTACCTTTCCTTCGGGATAAAAATGCCTAGCTGGCGACTCTTTTCAGTTCATCTTCATGTTCTCCTTTCGCCGACTGTTCGCGTCTGTACCCTGTCTGACCCGGTGTCATTTGTTAAATCCATTATTAGTAGAATAATTCAAAGCCTAAATAGTCCCAGTTTACAACTTCTCACTTGAACCTACCCAGTGCAACTTTTACCTAGAAATCAACATCTAGATATGAGAAATCGCCATCTCACTCCCCCTTAATCACACACTATGATAATCAGCCAATTCTCTCAAAGAAGACAGAAGATCACTCTTCCAAAATAGAACACCTTGATCTTTCTTAAATGTTTTGATCAAGAACAAACACTCATGATTAAAAGTTTAGAGTGGACAGAGTAATTAGGTTAAACATTAATATAGAATTCTGAATGGGACTAGATCTAATCAGAAACTTCCTCAAAAAGATCACATGAATCAAGCAAGAAAAGATCTTTAATAATCTCCAAAAACTAACGCATAACAGCTTCTATTTTTAACAGCAACACTCCCTTGATTTTCGCACATCATGGACAAAACAAAAGACCAAATACCTGCTAAAAAATATACATAAATTAAAACAAAACTTTCTATATTTAGAAAGTTCTAGAACTGTCAAGACAAATGTTACAACATCTGATCTGACGTCACAAAAGCACTGCACACCAGAAGATCTTCAAGAATGTCAAGGACATCTTACAAGACATCAAGACAAATGATAATGTTTTTCTACATATGCATCCAAACCAAGAACCTTCAGATGGTAACAATTAATTTCATTTATTTTAAGTGTAGAGTGAGAAATTAGTGTATGAGCAGATAAACCCTAATTTTGGCCTAAGCCTCATGAAATTCTACATGATGTTTCTATGGAATTGATTAAGGGAAAACACTTAAAATATGTTAATGTGCACAAGGTAAAAAGATAGTGCGAGAAAATATGCATGAATTCTGAAATGACCAAGTTTTATGCTTACTTGAACTTGTAGCAGTCAGAGAAATTTGATCTTTGAGCTAGAGGTGTTATAGAAGAGTGTTGATGATTTGAACAGCTTCCCTACACCATATGGAGTGTGTTTGAACACTTGTACTTGATTGTAACTGGCTGGAACAAGTTGTGGTGTTTAAGTTGAAGAAAGTAGGCCTATTTGAGGTTTTGAAGAGTGATTTTGGGTTAGAGGTGTTTCAGAGGTGATCTAAGTGTCTGAACACCTTATATACATCATATATGATGTGTTTGAGTGTTTGGTTTGAGTTTATAGTGGCCACAACTCAAAACTCGATGGTGTTTGCTCAAAATGTCAAGTTTTGAGTCTTTTGAATGAATGAAGAGAAAGAAATGAATTCTGAAGCTTTGGAGTGATTTTGATGATCAATGAGAGTCTCTATTTATAAGGGAATGGACTTGTTGAAGTGGTCTTCCTCTTGCTTAAGGCTAAAGCTTGGAAGCTTAGTCATCGTTATGAATCATTACTTGCTATTCAAGACACTCATTTTCTATCTTAAATAGATCAGTCTAGCCTTGGCCAAATTCACATTCTGGAGACATTTAAATATTTGTTTATGAATGCAAATTGGCTGAAGTTCATAAGATTCTGGCATATCCTTTTTTGAAGCTTTTTGGCCCTTGGATCATGTGCTCGGTGTTAAATTTTTTGAAGCTTCTTAGTTATAATCATGAATTTTCAGGTTGGGTCAGATTTGTAATGATGATTAAGATGCTCTTGACCAACTGATGTTATCCTTGACTCATAAAATCTCAATTTCATGTTTTGTCAAAAATCTGATTTTTCAAAACAGTTGTGACATGGTGTATTTGGCAAGGGATTTCTCCATGCTCAAGTGAGATATTTTCAAGTTGAGATATTTTCAGCTTGGAACTATGTGAAAAAATCCTCCAAGTTTTGATGTTTTGACTATTTATTTAACTTAGACAGATTTTGTCTAAGTATTGAGACATTCATTTTTTCTTTGATTTTGATCATCCTTCAACTTGAAATCCATGAAAAATTAGAGTTTGATGTAGTTGAATCTTTTGTAGTTTGTGATAAAATATTTTATTTGAGCTTTGGTTCACACAAATTTGATGC
This sequence comes from Lathyrus aphaca, assembly GCA_963966055.1. Lineage (NCBI taxonomy): Eukaryota > Viridiplantae > Streptophyta > Magnoliopsida > Fabales > Fabaceae > Lathyrus > Lathyrus aphaca. The sequence goes on along the minus strand of OZ014523.1, from coordinate 302,958,627 downwards.
TTGGATCACAAGTTATCTTCAAATTCCTGATTTTTTGTGATCAAATGCATTCATGGACCATAGATTCTTGTAATATAGGTCATGGGGATCATTTTAGGTCAAAAAGTCAAATTGTACCCCTGATTTTTTATTTTCTTTACTGGGCATCCTCTGAGTTATTTCAAACGTGTGAATGGACCTCCATGGTGTATATGAACTATTTTAACCATTCCCTATGGTATTGGCTCATGTTCATATGAAAATTTCATATTTGGGTTCTCCAACCAGTCAAAACCCTAATTTTGGGATTCTTGATCTCTGCATCCTTTGATCTTGTTTCACACTTTTAGATGGTCTATTAGAGTTGTATTGATATCCTTGAATGACACTTGGAGATCTTGACTCATTTTACCATGAAAAGATTCCTCTGGAGGGCACAGTCGATTGAAAACCCTAATTTGTGACATTGAGGCCTCGAGGCTCAAATGACTAAAAATTGTGCAATCTTTTCCAGAATTCTAACTATTTGATATTCCTTGATCCTTTGAGGATGTTTGAAAGGTTGAAAATATTAGGAATTTATGATTTTCCTTTTCCTAAATCCTATGAAGGACTTAGGAAACCTGATTTACTGCATGGATGTGACCCAATAAACTTCAACATTGTCCATTGGGCTAATGGGTGTGTGGGTATATTAGGGTAAAAATTTATGGTATGAAAAATATGAGGCCTTCTCTAACTTTTTATCAGTGGGAATCATAACTTATCCCCATCCTTTAGTAGTACCACTTTCCATTAATCAAAGAACGTCTTTGTAAGAGGAGATAAATGTTCCTTTTTCTTGACCATCCTCGTTACTCACTAAAAGTTCCTGGAATTAAGTTCCAATGATCTCTTCTGGTTCCAAGTAGTAAAATGATGACAAATTGCTTATAATCAAAGCTCGTTTGCTGCATAATGTAATCAATTTATTATTCTTTACAAACTTCAATTTCTGATGAAGTGTTGAGGTGACTACCCCTGCTTCATGAATCCAAGATCGTCCCAGTAAACAATAGTATGTTGATCAGATATCCATTACATGAAAGGTGATTTGAAAAGTGTGAGGCCAATGGTTATGGATAGATCAACTTTGTCGATAACTGTCTTTCTGGATCCATCAAAAGCTTTGACTATGATCTTACTGCCTCTAATGGGGGTATCTTGAAAGGATAATCATACAAGAGTTGATTTTGGCATGACATTCAGAGATGAACCGGTGTCAACTAGTATGCTAGCCAGAGCATCGTCTATACAGTTGACTGTGATATTAAGTGCCATGTTATGATTCTTACCCTCCTCTGGGAGCTCTTCATTGTAGCGATAAAAATATTGCGTGTAAGCTATTGATTAACTTAACTCAAGGAACAAAACTCAGCACCACACTTTCATTTATTTCCAAATGGAAAAAGGGAAAAGAGAGAACAAAACCTAAATGAATCTAAAAGCAAAATATAAAAGAAATTATACAAAGACAAGGGTAAGGGGGTTGGTTACGAAGAGGGAAGGTGTTAACACCTAAAACGTCTGTGGTATTCCACGGGAACCTCTTTGATTTATTGAAAACTTTTGGTTTGAAAAGGATTTGTTAAATGAGATTTAGGAGATGAGAAAAGAATTGTTTTTAAATATTTTTTTTTGAGAGGTTTATCACCTCGTGTCTATGTACCCACAAAGTTAAATGTAAGATCAAAACCCCATAGTTTGTTGTAAAAATAACAAAATTTTGTTAGTTTTGATTGATTTTAAGAAGTAAATACAATTTGTCACTTTAAGTGGAGAATTCCACTAATCAACTATGAGAATGATGGAATGGACTCGTACATCCTTATGGGGAGGGCTCCAACTCAGATAAAATCAACGAGTATGCCATCTAAACCCCCACTAATGACAATAGGCTCAATTACATCAAACTACAACCACGGAGATTAGGGGACTTACACCCGACTATGGAATGACTTGTGTCTAAACGTTTATTTAAAAAAGAGAGACCACGTGAAACAAAGACACAAAACAACTTGAGTGAGGTTAGTTCTTTTTAATTTTTGATTTAAATTCAGTATGCTTAAGTTCATTAGCATTTATTAAAAGAAAATAATAAGTAAAATCCACTTGACAAAAGTCAAGGTTTGAATTTATGAAAGTGGTGAAAGTTTTAAAAAGAATAATCCTTTGAAAAAGGGAGAAGATTTTAAAAATTAAAGAATGGGAGGAGATGAAGAGACTACCCTTAAAACACAAAAAATAAGAGCTAAGACAAGAAAGATATAACCACTTGAAGACACTTCAAAGCATAAGCAATATAGAATTACATCCTCTTGAGCAATTTGGCCAAATAAAGGCAAGAGTAACAACTCCATAATAATAAAGCAAGGGTATAAATCCTAACGATAAGTCCATAAGCCCAAGTGAAGAAATCCTCCAATGCATGGGATAGTAACTATATTCCACAATTAAAATCACGAGTCTTTTAAAGTGTTTAGGCCTTTATTAATGTTTTTGTGTCCAAGTGGACAAAAGAAAAAGCACAAACAAGATAATAAATTCCAAGTGGACATAAACATAAGAAAATGACATTAACATAAACATGATAATGGATGATAAAAATCATAAGAAATAAAGAGAAGGGAGCAAGAAAGAAAGTAAAAGGATAAGGAAAAGGAAAGAAATATAAACAATATATCACAATAATATGGTGAACTTAATCATCCACAAGTATAACAAAGACAAGAGTCTCAAAAGGAAACACCGATTATTTTGTCTCGCGTCTTGAACTATATGGTTGAACGATGTGCTTAAGTCATATTTAACGAAAACTTGTTAGAAGATTGATAGAATCAAATCCTCTACAATAACAAGATTCGAAGATTATGAACTTATCACAAAAGAACAACCATGCTTGGGCTTACGCAACCAATCAAGGTTTAGGCCACGAAAGTTCAAGTTCTAATAACAAAGAGGGACAATTGTAGCACTATGTTAAGCAATCACCAAGTAACTTATATATAATTCAGCACACAACAACGACTATCAAAACCAATTAAGGTAACTAATGTTAGTGCTAATGCATGCTAGATGAATGATATGTAGATCGTCATCCAAAAGCAATGATGCACTAAAAGAAAATAGGTAACGATCTAGTCTTGATCAAGAATTTAACAAAGAAATTCTAGGATCCACAAGACTTTCATTGATCAAATTAAAAATAGAATTAGATAGAGAGCGATGAAAAGAAAATCCAAATTGAATTTAACTTTCAAGATCCTTTCATATTTAAGTTCAATCACCTCTAATTGATAGATTTAAGTGTCAAAACATATCACTAATTCAAAGCACAAAAAATGAATTCAAGAATTCATTTAAAGGTTGATTTGAACTAATAAATGTTAATCCACATTAATCAATATCCAAAGTCCATTGAAATTATAGAGAAATTTGTCTCAAAGATGTGTTCCAAGGCAAGAATAAAGAAGGAGGGGAAAAAGTGGAAGAAAATGGACCAAAATAGTCCCATACAGCAGCAAAATAGGCAAAATTCACAGCAGTAATCGATTACGCCAAATGTGGTGATCGGTTACGGCTACGAAAAATGGAGTTTCTGGTTAAAAAACATTGCATAATCGATTATGCCAAAAACTATAACCGATTATGAATTTGAAACCTGCAAAAACAACAACAACAACAACAAAACAACTTGGTCTCACATAAGATCAAACACCTTATGATCAAACAATGATTCCAACACAAAATTAAGGAGAAACAGTAGCAATATCCAGGAAATGAAGCATAATTAAATGATCCAAAGGATCAAGTAATAAGATCCAACAAAAATATATATGATGAGAGATGAAGATGAAGCTTCTACAATGGTGAAAAGTGAATTACCACTCCAAATCCGAAAATAGCTCCAAATTGCTTCAAGATCCAACTAACCAAGCCTTGATTTACTGAAATTGATGAAGAAAAACAAGTTGGATGAATGTTTAGCTCAAAGTTGAACAAGATTCAATGTTAATTCTTGTTAACTTTTAAAAGAAGAAATGTGAGCTTTAGTGAATTTTGTGGTTTGGGGTAGATCTGGCAAAAGGGGTTGGACCAATCGGGACGATCCGAAAGCCCGCAAAAAAATATGGGCATGAACAAGAAAATTAGAGCCCATTTATGATCTGAGCTTTTAAGCCCGACCCTCTAAAAGGTTGATGTTTAACCGGGCTAGGCTGACCGGGTTGCGGGTAGCCCGCTTAATTTATTTATTTATTTTGACAAATGTCCATGTTATTCTAACACATTATACTACTAATGTCCATGTTATTTTAATTAATATTTATAATTTATTAATCAAGTTATTAAAAACCATAATAAGTAAAAACAAATTATAGATTAAATGCAAAAAACATTTTGTTTCTTAAATCCACACATGTGTTATAACTAACGCAAACATCAATAACAGTACCAACATCAATATTAAATCTAAAAAATAATCCATAAATTTATTATTCGTCTTCAAAATTATATTATTTTTAGTGCTCAATACTCACATATGTATTACTTATTAATTTATGATTTATTAACCTTTTGTACTTATTTAAAAAAATTAATTAAAAATGAATATTAAATATAATTCGGACCGACCCGATTAACCGTGGCTCGTAAAGGGCTGGGCTTGAACAACCAAATTATAGCCCGTTTAAATTCCGGGATTTTAGGCCCGACCCTCTAAGGGCCCGAACCTGTCCCGGGCTGGCCCGAAGCGGGCCGAGTATCCCGTTTTGCCAGCTCTAGTTTGGGGAGATAATTGGAAAGGGTTTTTTTGCTCTCAAAAGCTTGATTAATGAGTGAAATGAGGGTACTATTTATAAGGTTTTGGTATGGGAAATTTGGTGGATTGGAGCTTGGTTTGGAAAATGAAAATTAAGCTTGGAAATTAAATTTGGAGGAAAATTAGCAAAAGAGTGGTGATTAATGAAGGTACATAGTGGTAATTAATTTTGTATGGTGTAGGGAATTAAAATGAGGGGATCTAGAATATTCCAAAATGATGAAAATTGGTGTACTTGCTGCAAAATTATGAAAATTGCTAAATTTGGCTGAATTTCGCAGCCGTAATCGATTACATTAAATGTGGTATTCACTTACCACATTAAAAAACTTCAAAATTGGAACAAGAATAAGGTGGTAATCGATTACGTCAAATGTTGTAATCGATGACGCGTGAAAATAAAATTCCACTGGGAAAAAACAAAGAGACGAGGAGAGAATTCACCAGGAAAATAAATCACTAGAGAACTGACTGAACTTGAGGATGATTGCGTATGAAAACACAATCTAAAGATAAAGATCAACAAGGAAGGCTTAACAGGACAACACTTCATTGGGGAAAACCTCAACCAAACAAAGTATTCAAATCCATAGTGGAGAGAAAGACTAAGTCGGGAAACCAATTATCCATTACCAGTCACTGGGTAGAGATAAACTAGGAAAAAAGGTAATCAATTGAGTACAAAGGAGACAAAACCACCTGCTACCTGTCACTAGGTAGAGGAAAAATCCATGAGATTAGGAAAAAAATTACCGGTTACTAGTCACTGGGTAGGCGAACCAAAATGAGATTATATTATCTACCACCTATCACTGGGTAGAAGATACGTAGATAATTAATTCACTAAAATAAACTCATCTACTAGTCAATAGGTAGGAGAAAAGTAATAAGCTTTAAAGGAAGGATTGTTGACTATCATCTAATGATAGAAAACAAAGGTAACCACCAGAAAGAGGAGAAATATTATCTACTACATGTCACTAGGTAGAAAATATGTAGATAATAAACTCAATAAAACAATCTTGACTACCAGTCACTAGTGTTGCACCCTAATTTTTCCCCATAATATTTTGAATATTTTCATTTGCATCATTGTATATGAACAAGATCATGCATTGGTTCTTCTATCCTTCTCAGTTGCAGGTTTATGCCTCACAGGGTATCACCATGCTTTTATAAGGCTTTTATTTGTTTATGTTTACTAACTGTTCTAGGAAAGCCCAACTCCCAAAGTTGGGCCAGACAAAGTGACAAGCTGACACACTCGTCGTCGAGCATCATGCCGAGGATAACGATCCTTGTCGACCAAGGTTGTACCGACCAGAATGAAATCCCCCAACGGCTAGTTTTGATCGTTACCTATTCGTTCGGATTCCACGATCCGCACCATACGGTTTGTACCAATAACCATCCACTAACGATAATATATAAACCCTATCAGAGGAGAGGGCCAGGTATTCAATTCTCTCACCTTAATTCTTGTACTTGCACACTCTTTGCTCAGTATCTTACTTTAGCATCGGAGTTCCTTGCAGGTACACCCCCCTCTTCTCCTTACCAACCGTCATTCAGCAACGCTCGATGCCAGCCACATCGGATCCTGATCTCCAGGTACAATCAGGTGGTGCCGTATGTGGGAATCACTGATTTCCCCATTCTTCTCCCTCAAAATCTTCAAGAACTAAAGTTTTTACCAAGATCCATGGCTGTTCGAGACAACAATCCAGATAATCGGTCGAACAACGGTATGCTCCTCACGCAACGTGAGAGCAACGCCAATAATCCTCTGCACGAAGAAACCATGCAGGATCCCCCAGATGGGAAGACAACCTCATATTCCCCCGATCACTACCAACCTCTAGAAAGTCGCCCAGAGGTCCCCCTTCCTCCAACACCTTCAGGATCTGACTTCGCAGCGCTGAATGAGATTCTGAACCAGACAAATTTGTTACTCCTCGCCCATGGTGAAAAGATTGTCCGTCTTGAGGACAATAACCGTCGACTGTCCCAGTCTCCCGCGAGACATCAAAGAAGACGTATTCCCTCCCCTCCCAAGAGGAAGAGGAAAGAACGCAACGATTAATCCACTAGTGACAAACGGTCCCGCCCATCTCCTCCTCGATCTTCCCCTCCAAGAAAGTCAAGCAGGAGCAGATCAAGATCCACATCACCCCGGCAAACAAAGAAGCACGTGCCCAGGTCCACTTCATTCAATTCCAGTGACGATGAAGACACCAGGGGCCCCCTCTCATCGGAAATCATGGCGGCTAAACTCCCACGGGGTTTAGAAAAACCTCCACCCTTAGTCTCATATGATGGGACCACCGATCCTGACGAGCATATCGAGAATATTGATGTTTTGCTCGACTACCGGGGGGTGCGAGGGGCAATCAAATGTCGCCTCTTTTCTACAACTCTGAGGAAAGGCGCGATGATGTGGTACAAAAGCCTCGAAGTAGAGTCCATCACGTCCTGGAAACAACTCGAACGCACGTTTTCCAGGCACTTCACCACTTCTAGACGCCACCCGAAGACAGAAGCATCGCTCGAAGTAATCATCCAGGGGAAAGACGAGCCTCTGCAAACCTATATCGAGGGGTTCAACAAAGAAGCAATCCAGGTATCCACAATGGACGACATGAAGAAGTACTTACTGGAGCGTGGTCTGCGCCCGTCGACCGGTTTCCACCGTGCAGTTGGCACCGGGACCCCGGCCACCCTTGACGCTTTCTTGTTAAAATACCTAGCTTACATCCAATACGAGGAAAAACAGGCTGCTAGCTTCGTCCAGGACGCCTGGCGTCGCGAGGACACAAAGCCCCTCTGGGTCCATGAACTTTCGACATCTCGTCGAGGAAGAGACAAAAGAAAGGATGATTTCCCCCGTGAACCGCGGGATCACAAAGGACCCGTCGGTCGGTTTCATGAATATACCCCCTCCTGGTCTCTAGAGAAAAGATCATGTCCGAGTGTGCCAACTCGGAATTCAGACAAGCATGAGTACGCTTTCCGAAGCAGCTGCCTAGCAAACCGGGCACAGACAAGACGAAGTACTGTAGATTCCACAAGAGTCACGACTATAATACCGAAGACTGCATCCATCTCAAAGATGCAATCGAGATACTTATTAAAGACGGGCACCTCAAACAGTTTACCAAATCAAAAGACACCCCTCGCCAAGAATCGCAGGAGGCTCAGAAGATCGAAGAAGCTGTACCCATACCATCAGATGCGAACATGCAGGTTGCCCTGAGCATCTACCTCCCGGAAGACTTCTTCCTGCCCGACCACACGGGGAGCCCAGGATATTTTTCCACCCACAGCCCGTGGGAGACCTTTCCCTCTGCAATGGTCATCTCAGGGGGGGATTTAACAAAATCACGGTCGGATCCGTAAAGAGGAAATTTGACCAATTTATCGCGAAAGGCCCTGCTCAGAGCGCGACCCTGGACCCCCCAAGAGAGGGATCAGTACCCCTTGCTTTTTACTGGGAGGAAATCTTGGGAGGAGCACCAAATGCCACCATCCCATTACTCATCCATTCACGGATTGCAAATTTTGATGTCAGAAGAATCCTGGTGGACCAGGGCAGCTCATGCGACATCATGTACTCCCAATTATTTTCAACACTCCAGTTGAATGAAACACACCTAACCCCTTATGTCGAATCAGACTTACAGGGCTTCAACGTAGCAGTTTCCCGACCATGGGGTTACGTCGATCTCTTCGTCACCTTCGGGACGTCCGAAACCGCCAGAATTGTTCGCGTCCAATTCCTGGTCGTAGACTGTCCTTCGTTGTACCAATGCATATTGGGATGACCAACATTGGCCGAGCTTATTGTTGTTCCATCCCCCTTTCACCTAAAAATGAAGTATTATACTACTTCGGGCAAAGTCGCTTCACTACACGGTGACGTCGAAGCTGCTCGCCGATGCTTTGAAGCAGCATCCAGGGGTCTCAGCTCGATATCTTACAAACCAAACCCATCAGCCCTAACTTCTCCAGATACTCCACAAACATCCAAGGCTTTTCCTCAGGTCGACTCAATTGATCTGGACTGTAGGTTCTCAGATGAAGACGAGGGCATTCGGAGGCTGACCGATTCACTTTCCCGGCCAATTCCTGACGGAAAGTTCGAGTTAATTCCTATGGGGCATGATCCGCCTCGGTGCGTCAAGATCGGAGCCCATCTGCCCGACTTGGCGAAACGACAATTAGAAGCATGCCTTAAGGGAAACACCGATCTGTTTGCTTGGAGCGCCGCAGAAATGCCAGGGCTCGACCCCGAGACGGCCTGTCATCACCTCTCCATTGACCTAACGCACAAAGCGGTCGCCCAGCGTAGGAGGAAGCAATCGACCGAGGAAACCAAAGCGGAAGAATCTGCTGTTAAAGACCTCCTAGAGGCAAATTTTGTAACTGAAGCCAGGTATACAACCTGGCTCTCAAACGTTGTACTTGTTAAAAATTCTAATGAAAAATGGAGAATGTGTGTTGACTAAACCGATCTTAACCGGGAATGCCTGAAAGACGCATATCCTTTGCCCAACATTGACAAATTGGTCGACAATTCGTCCGGTTTCAAACTATTTTCCTTTATGGACGCCTACTCAGGGTACAATCAAATCCCCATGGCCGTGTCCGACAAAAAATACACGGCCTTCATGACCGAATCAGGCAACTATTATTATAACGTTATGCCCTTTAGTTTAAAAAACGCGGGCGCGACATATCAGCGCAGGATGAACAAGGTATTTTGAACAGAAATCAGGGACATGCTTGAAGTATACATGGACGACATGATCTTCAAATCTCAGCAAGAGACGAACCACTTGTCCCACTTACGAAAAGTATTCGATCAAGCCCGGAAATGCAAAATGAGTTTCAATCCCGAGAAGTGCACGTTTGGGGTCCAAGCAGGAAAGTTCCTCGGATTCTATTTAACCGAACGAGGTATTGAAGCCAACCCTGACAAATGTTGGGCATTTACAGAACTTCCTACTCCTGATTCTAAAAAATCCATATAATCGTTAAACGGGGTCCTCGCTTCCCTCGCACGATTTGTGGCAAAATCAGCTCAGCACGCCCTCCCCTTTTACAAACTCCTCCACAAAGAGGCTACCTTTGAATGGAAGGAGGAATGCGAGCAAGCCTTGTCCCACTTGAAAAGGGAATTATCTGAGCCCCAAGTTTTGTCCAGGCCCAACGAAGGGGAGACGCTTTACCTCTATCTCGCCGTAGGGAACGAGGCCATAAGCGCAGCCCTCGCACGCGACCTACCCAAGGGACAGAAACCTATTTACTTTACGAGAAAGGCGTTCCACGGCCCCGAACTTCGGTACCTCCAGGTAGAAAAGGTGGCCCTGGCCCTCCTTTTTGCATCCAGAAGACTACGAAATTATTTCCTAGCCCACACCATTATCGTGAGAACAGACACACCCATAAGACAATTACTCGGACGACCAGATATGGTCGGGCGAATGTTAAAATGGTCGTTGGAACTGTCCGAGTTCGATATCAAATTCAAAGTAAGACAAGCTCTTGAGGATCAAGCACTAGCCGACTTTGTAGCAGAGCTCACTTTCACCGAGCAGGAGCCGAAATCTCCATCCAAATGGACCATCTTCGTAGACAGAGCATCTGGCCCGGCGGGTAGTGGAGCTGGAATTATCCTGGAAAACGAAGAGGGAAACATAATCAAAGTATCTTTAACTTTGTCCTTCCCCACATCCAACAACCATTCGAAGTATGAAGCCTTCCTGGCCAACATACGACTCGTGACCGACCGGGAGGCAGAAGAAATCACAATTTGCACGGGTTCCCAGCTGGTCGCTAACCAAGTCCGAGGAGATTTCCAGGCCAAAAACGACAATATGGCCGAATACCTGGCCCTTGTAAAGGACAAACTAAAACGATTCACAAACATAGAGGTCAAACACGTCCCGCGAGAGAATAATTCCCGAGCTGATATCCTTTCCAAGTTGGAAAGCACTAAAAGAAAGGGAAACAACAAGTACGTCATACATAAAGTGCTCCCCCAACCAAGCATTGGAAGTTCTTCAACCCACCTTGACGTTAATCTCGTAGGCGACGCCAACTGCTGGATGACCCCAGTGTTTAACTACCTGACCAAGGGTGAGTTACCAACAGACTTGAAAACAGCCAGCACCGTGCATCGAAGGTCATGCTCGTACTCTTTAGTCGGTGGGCATATGTATCGCCGAGGTTTCTCCATGCCACTCCTCAGGTGCGTATAGGAAGAGAACATCCCACACGTACTAAGAGAAGTCCATGAAGGAATTAACGCACAGCACCCGGGCGGACGATCGTTAGCCTGAAAGATCCTCCGGGCAGGATACTACTGGTCGGCACTCCAGCACAACGCGAAAGAGCACGTAAAAGATGCGACAGATGCCAACAACATGGGGACGTACACGTAGCACCCCCTACCGAGCTAAAATCACTATATTCCCCATGGCCATTCGCGTGGTGGGGGATGGATATTTTAGGGCCATTCGTCGTCGGATCCGGCCAAAGTAAATACTTCATTGTGGGCTTCGATTATTTCACCAAATGGATAGAAGTTGAGGCCTTGTCCAAGATTACTGCACTCAACATACTATGCTTCTTTAAGAGGAGCATTCTCGCTTGGTTCGGGGTACCGCTCGCTATTGTAACAGATAACGGTACCCAATTCACCGATATAAATTTCAAAGAATTTGTTGCTTCGGTAGGAACAAAACAACATTTCTCTTCGGTTGAGCATACCCAAACCAACGGACAAGCAGAAGCTTCAAATAGGGTAATCCTAAGAGGTCTGAAACGGAGACTGGACGAGCACAAGAAACACTGGGTCGAGGAGTTACACAGCGTACTTTGGGCATATAGAACCACTCCCCACTCAACGACCGGTGAATCCCCATTCCGGTTGGCGTATGGGACCGAAGCAGTAATTCCTGTGGAAATGCACATCCGATCCATACAAACAGAGTCCCCAATGGACCAAGACACCAACTCCGAAGCTTTAAGAGACGAGCTTGACCTGGTCGAAGAAATCTGATCAGAAGCTCCTCTCTGAGAGGCCACTCTTAAATAGAAAATAGCAGCTCGGTATGACTCTAAAGTCATAAGACGAGCATTCGAGGTGGGTAGTCTTGTTCTAAGAAGGAATCACAGAGATTCCCGCGAAGGAAAACTAACACCTAATTGGGAGGGCCCGTATCGCGTCCGGGAAAAGACCGAAAACGGGGCCTATTATTTAGAGAATCTTCACGGGGAAGAACTTGCTCGGGCGTGGAACGCCGAGAAGCTCAAGCAATATTATAGTTAATTACAGAGTCACCTTGCTCGGCTGTCAAGCGAGGAGCAATAGGTCCGACTAAACCTGTGTGCCTAGGTACAACCACAGCAGCCCAAATAACATGATTATCAGGATCTTCTTCTAAAGGAAGTAGGTGACTGTTGCACGGGAGGATACTCAAACGAGTTCGACGTCGCCTATGTACCATGACCAAGCAGAACCCCAGCTTGCGATTGGATGTTCAAACCTCAGAGCCCGAATCATTATCTTGGCCCGGGTACCGACCAGGAGCCAGCCTCCAACATCTGATTGGTCCCCCAAACCAACATATTACAAACACATACCCCGTATTTTCCCAATTACATCTAACCATCATAACAGTCACACAGACATCAAACACTTAATGTTTATAGAAATATAAAAGGAAGGAAGTCCTCCGTCGGACGCACAGTTAAAAATACTTGTAAATAAAAACATTATGAAATAACAAACGACCACCAAGTTCAGACAATTTTACTGAAAGGTTGCGACCCCGAAGGGCCGACTTGTTCATAATTACATTCCAAGGGGACCACGTACCCGGGAAAAACAAAAGCATGGTAAATTACAAAGTTACGGCACGTAGGGCAGACTAGATCCCCCCTTCTAGAGCACCAGGTTGACCTTCGCTCTGGGGAAGCTGCATCTCAGGTTGTTCAGGATGAGCAATCACCCCGGGCTAAGAGTCTTCCACGATCAAGTCTACAGGGACCACTATCTGACCATTCTCAACTTTGTAAAGATAGCTATTGCAGCCGATATCCAGAGCCAATTCAGGATGAAGGGCTTGTATCTGATCTACAACATTTTGGAAACTGAGCTCAGTCGACGAGTTCAGATCTTCCATATCCTGGTCGATCCGAGCAAGAAACTAGGCCCTGGTCACCAAATCCTTGGTATCATCCTCCTCATCCTCCTTCGGGCAAATGGCATCCTTCAGCTTTTTGTTCTGGTCCAAGGCCCTCCTCTTATCGACCTCCAGCTTGGCGATAATGTTCCCCCGATCAGTCAACTCCCTGGCAGAGGCAGCATCTTCCTCAGAGGCTTTAACCAACTTTCCTTCGGCAGCGGCCAAGAGCTCTTTCAGCTTTATCACCTCCCTTTCCTTCCTGGGGTTCCCTTCGGTCGTCATCCAGGCCATGGACAATACCCGCATGACTGTGCTCGCATCCTAGGCCAGAGATAGACGCCGGGCAGGGCGATCTATTGCCTCAATGAACAGAGAGTCCGCCCGGTCGACCTCCATGCTCGTCCCTTCGAAAACGTTCCGCTTCACGAAGCAAGGCGGCAGCACGTGTTTCGGTTTGGGGGGGAGCATTGACCATCAAATTCACGGTCGCTGCAGATTTATGCCTCTTCATGAGCGAGCCAATAGATGCACTCGAAGACCCTTGGACCAGGGGGCCCGACCTTGAACCGCTCGTTTCGGTCAACTTGGTTTGAACAACCCGCGACCTCTTCTTTTGTTGCTAGCTCAGTCGTTCCTGGATTTTGTCTAAGGGGTTCGACGTGGAGCCTGCAAAGAAAAGAATAAAAAATTAGTCACGAACTCCAAGATTATTAAAAACACAATAACAAACAGAAATGAAAACAAATACCAAAGAACTCAGACACTTCTTGCCCGGTGTTACACGCCAGGAGATCTGTGACGTCTATCAAAGGATGCTCCACAACCTCTCCCCCGTCCTGATCCAGCATTATCTTACCCTCCCCTTCCAGCAGAGGGGTCAGAGTAAAAGAGGCTACCAACTTCCGAAACTCCTCGAAGCTAGCCGCATCGTCCTTGTTCAGATAATCCCCTATTTGGACAAACTCATTAACCGGGCGTCCGTAATGAAAGTAATTCCATAAGGAAATAACCAGAGCCTCCTCGGGATCACCTGCCCTCGGTCATCGAGTCTGGGCTCATCATTTTCATCAGTATCTACCCCCAGGAAACTCAGCGCTCTCACGGCTTCCTCGCTCGCCGGCTTTACCAGAAAGTAAGCGGTCTTGAAAGCCCGGATAGATTCTGAGTGAGCTTTGAATATCTTGGTCCGCTATTTGAAGGAAATAAATCCCTTCTGGTCGGTCCCCCATCCTACCTGGCGCTGCAGCGAGAACAATCGAAAGAACAGAGGAAACATGGTCCCAACACCCAGATGGGCGCACGTCACCTCGACGCTCTCAGGAACGCGTAAGAGTTGGGGTGCAGCTGAGACGGGGCTACACCCAAGTGCCTGAGCACGACACAAACCAGATCACTGAAGGGCAATGTTACCTCGGGGATCGATGTCGGGTACTCGTACATTGAAAACTTTCGGCCGCCAAATTCTGAAAATATCCGGTCATCATCCCCGGGAAAGTGACGACCCAATCCTCCGGATCGCCAACAGTAGGCAAAGGCTCTGCACGAGGTCTCGAGAAGGACGACACCTTATCAAGCAGCTCCTCCACTACCAATTCCTCGGGCACAATTATTTTTTCCAAACCCCGAGGGGCATCGGTCGTCTCTCCTGAATCAGGGGCTCCATCTTCCGTCGTGGTCGCGTCTGATTCGTCCAACGAGGTTCCGGAGTCAGAAGGAACTGATGCGGAAGATCCAGAATCTTCCAAGGACACCTCCTCCGAGGAAATCTCGAGAGGGTCAATAAGCGAAGTCTCACCTGAAAAGCAGAGGAAAAGTGTCAGTGAATTCGATTAGAATATCAAATCCACCCTTCCACCGCTCAACAAGTGAAAGGGCGCGTATCGACCCAGGAGTAAGATCCCGAGCCATAGCTCTCGGTTAACCATCGCTCAAGGCGATGGCCAATGCCCGACGACAACGAGGGTACGATCAAATCCTAGATGCTAATCCGGTCCCAGGTCAAGGTCGACCAGGACCATCGCCGACCACGAATTAGGGTTCGTAATCAACGAGAAACGATGACAGAAGGTCTCTAATCTACTTATTCTAGCCTAAACTACTGGAAAATATATCCTACGCCACATGCATTGCTAAAATATCAAGCCTATGACTAAGTAAAACGCAAAAAAGAGCCATACCTTGAGCTTGGGAGGCCATTACATAAGAAGTTAGCCTGAAATGTGGTGGTCGACAGATGAATGCGGTGGTCAACGGCTGAGAACGGTGGCTGATCTACGAGCAGTACGGCAGAGAAGAAGACGAAACGAAAAAGGTTACAGAATGCCTTAGGTTCCTATTTATAGGGAAGAGAACACGTGCATAAACGCGTTACCCCTATCCCTAAGCAATGATTACCTATGCTCTAGCCCCTAGGCTAGCCGTCAGAACATTAAATAGGCGCGAATTCCTAGACACGCCAACATTTCATTTCATATCCCCCATTCGTCGTGCAACCGAACAACTGCCCGCCTGTCGTGGGTCATCGAACGATCATTCCCTGGTCCATGCACGAAAAACAGCAGACGCAATGCGTACGCCTTAGACAGAAAACCATCACTAAGTCATCGCTCCTCCGCAGAAGCAACGACTTGGGGGGCTCCTGTTCCGGGCAAGCCCAACGCCCAGAGTTGGGTCAGACAAAGTGACAAGCTGACACGCTCGTCGTCGAGCATCATGCCGAGGATAAAGGTCCTTGTCGACCAAGGTTGTACCGACCAGAATGAAATCCTCCAACGGCTAGTTTTGACCGTTACCTATTAATGCGGATTCCACGATCCGCGCCAAACGGTTTAAACCAATAACCATCCACTAACGACAGTATATAAACCCTCTCAGAGGAGAGGGCCAGGTATTCAATTCTCTCACCTTAATTCTTGTACTTGCACGCTCTTTACTTAGTATCTTACTTTAGCATCGGAGTGCCTTGCATGTACACCCCCTCTTCTCCTTACCAACCGTCCTTCAGCAATGCTCGACACCTGCCACATCGGATCCTGATCTCCAGGTACGATCACTAACCATTAATCAAAATCTAAAAATATTTTGTTTTCCATCTTTTATTAACTTTTTCAGGAAGAAAGCAAGAACATCAATATAGTTCCTCAGCTCGAACAACATCATCTGAACAAAGTCAAAGTTAATCTACAAGTAATTCAAATTCATCTGATCAAGGATTTCCCAAGTTTTATTGATTAATATTCAAGGAATTCCAAGGTTCATGTGTTTATTTCCATGTATTCTCTTACAATCAAAAGAATCGAGCCGAAACCATAACACTACAAGAAAAGGCAATATTTTTCAAAATTTATATTGTGTAACCGGTTAGCACCAAAAATGTAACCGATTACACACGCAAAATTTTGGAAAATTTGACAGCAAATTCAAATTTTGTGATTTGGCACCAAATTCATTTTTGAGCATCTGTGGAATATTCTAGATCATTTATATTTAATTCCTATACATCATCAAAATTAATTCCTACCATGTACCTTCATTAATCACCACTCTTTTACTAATTTCGCTCCAAATTTGAATTCCAAGTCTAATTTTGATCTCCCAAACCAAGCTTCAATCCACTTAATTTCCATACCAAAACTCTATAAATAGAACCATGAAACCATTCAATTATAAAGCTTTTGAGATCCAAAAAACCTCTTGCAAATTATATCCCCAACCACCAAAATTCACAAAAGCTCAATTTTCTTCTTTTAAAAGTTAACAAGAATTCACATTGAAATCTTATTTAACTTTGAGCTAAACCTTCATCCATTTCATTTTCTTCATCAATTTCAGTATATCAAACTTGTTTGTGGAGATCTTGAAGTAATTTTGAGTTGTTCTCATTCTTGAAGTAGTAATCCATCTCACACCATTGTTGGACCTTAATTTTCATTATCCATAATGTAGATATTTGGTGATTCTTGTCCTTGATCCTTTTGGATCTTATTTTATCCTTTGATTTCTGGTTTTTACCGTGGTTTTACTTTAAAATTTGTGTAAATTCATATCTATGATCACAAGGTTTTTGAAAAATGTTTTGAAAGAGGATCATGCTGAATTTTGCATATTTTTTTAACTCTGCTTACCATGTAACTAGTTAGCACCCAGGCTATAACCGGTTACACAATGTTAATTTTAAATAATTTCCGAGTTTTTGAGTTGTGTAACCAGTTAACACCCAAGATGTAACCGGTTACATCTGAAGCATAATTGAAAACTTTTGTTGTTTTGGGGTTGTTTTTAGTGTTTCTTGCTTCTTCTTCCCTTCTTTTCTTATTTTAGCTTCGGAATACATTATTGAGATTAATTCCTCTTTAATTTCAATGGACTTCGTATATCAATTAGATTATATTAACATTCATTAATTCAAATCTATCTTCAAGTGAATTGTTAAATTCATAATAGGTGCTTTGGATTATTGATATGTTTTTCACACTTGAATCTATCAATAAGAGGTGATTGAACTTAAAGATGGAAGGACCTTAAAAGTGTAGTTCAATTTGGTTCTTCTCCACCCCTCCTTCTAATTCTCCTTTTTTATTTTTTATCGATTAAAGTCTTATGGTTCTTGGAATTTCTTTGTTGAATTCAAGATCAAGACTAGATCGTTACCTATTTTCTTTTCGTGCGGTATTGTTTTCGAATGGCAACCTATATGTTGTTCATCTAACATGAATTATCACTAACAATAGTTACCTTAATTGGTATTGACCGACCTTGTTGTAGGGTGACTTCTATATAAGTTACTTTGCAATTGATTAACATAACACTACATTTGTCCCTCCACATCCTTATTTGAACTTGTACTTTCGTGGTCTGAACCTTGACTGGTTGCGCAAACCCAAGCTTAGTTGATCTTTGTGCTAAGTTCATAATTCTCAAAAAAATTTAATATATAGGCTTTGATTCTATCAATATTCTGATAAGTTTTGTTAATCAATGACTTGAGTACATCGTTCAACCATACAGTTCAAGATGCGAGATGGAATTCGGTTGTCGCTTTGAGCCTTTTGACATTGTAACCTTTGTGGATGATTAAGTTCACCACATTATTATGTATACATATTATATTGCCTTTTATTTCTTTCTTGCTGTAAACACCCCAAATTTTCCCTCACCCATTCACACCATGGCTTGTGATCATTTCATATGCATAAACTCAATCATAGCATCTCATATCACATTTTTGATTCACTGCATAGATTCAAAGTCATCTGCATCTTGGGTTTGTGATCTGAGCAATCCAAGAGCTTCTTGAGCCACTCCAAAGGTCATCAATCACTTCAAAGGGGTCCATGTATGTTCAAGCATCATATTATATCCTCTCAAAGTCAAGAATGTCAAAAAAATCACAAGAACTAAGAATGGCATGGAAGCAGAGCCAGTTTTGACTGCACAGTTGACCTAGAATTAGGGTTTTGGTTTCAGAGGCCATAACTCCAAATTTTTTGGTCATTATTGTTTCTATTGGTCTCTATATCGTATAGGGAGTATGCATATCAATTTTCATGAAGAAATTCCTTGGGGAAGTCATCTGATCAAGAGTTGACTTTTCAAGAAAGTCAGTGCAAAATCAGGGCATCTAAGGCCCCCAATGACCCAGCCAAAGGGTGTTCTTCATCATTTTGATTGTATATGATCTTTATTTGATCATGGAAGATGTTAGAAGTTCACAAAATTGAAGAATTTCAAGTCTTTTGCAAAGTTGACTTTTTGGGAAAGTTGACTTTTTAATGAAATTGCCATTTTGGGAAACTTTTTCAACCCTTGCTTTTTGATTCAAAAATGCTTCAAATGAAAAAACTTTGGTCATGAAAGTTGTAGAATGGATCATTCCCTTTTCAAAAAGTACAAGAACATGACCTAATTCATTTTGGATCAAAAGTTATGGCTTGTTAAAGTTGGCAAAAATCACAAAATTTGAAGTTTTCCACCAAAGAGGCAAAGTTGCAAATTCACTTCTCAAGGCAAATTAAGTTATCAAATGGACTTCTAAACTTCACAACATGATCATACAACACCTAAAATTCAGAATGGGCCAAGAGATCACACATTTTTATGGCCTATGGAGCAAGAAATCTCATAAGAAGCAAAAGTGAACCAACTTGCAAAACTCATCATAAGATACAATCCACTTGCTTGCTGACTTGCTGATCAATCCTAGGGTTCTCCCCACATCATGTTGCGCAGGACATACCTTTTGTCCTTGGCTAGAAATTAGCCCATGCTTCTCTTACACCAACTTTGACATTTTGGCAACTTGAGCCATACCAATCAATAAAGCACACATCACTTCAACTGACCTATCACAATTGTATATACAAATCAAAAGCAAGCCAAAGCATACACAACACAAGCCAGAAGCACTCTCTAACACAGGATTGTCATTTTCACACCATTTTGCAAGGGCATTCGAAACTGATTGCACAAGCCACAAACACACAAACAAACTTCACAAATCAACTCTACACACTTTCCTGGTCACAAAGCACCCATCACCATTGCCTTAAACTCCCAGAATCAAAAACACGATCACCACCTGCCATTGAACAGAACTTCTGCCATCTCTCAAACCATCCATTGTAAACTTCAAACAAACCTTGAAAGCTTCTCAAGAGGTCCAGGGGAGTTGATTGCAAGCAAGACATCAGCCAGAAAGTGCCAGAAACTAAAGCTTCAGTTCAGGTAGCCATCTCAAACTTTTTTCCAGAAACTCCATTTTAAGTTCTTAAAAGCTTCTATGCACTCCCCTGATCATGAATATGTGTTTACTTTTGAAAATGGTTGAGAAACCAGGATGTACGAATGTTCTGAAATTTTTTGCCCTAGAAACGTTTTGCTTCGATTTGGCTGATTGATGAATGAAAAATGAGGTTTGAATGGGGTTTTTGATTCAGTTTTGCATGGGGATGATTTCTGGGTAGTTAGTTTTCGTTTTCATGAAGTTTTGAAGATTTTGGCAACTTTCAGGTGAGGGTCCTGCCGGAGAAGACGACCGGAAGTCTTCTCCGGCCACCTGAAAGTAATTAGGGCTAATCCTTGTAATTAATGAGAGTTTGAATTCTGAGCGTAGGATTGGTTGACTTCGTTTGACTGGCGCGTGTTTGGAGGGTCCAGATCTTCCATTAAACCCTAATCCAGTCATTTGTGTAATTAATCAGGATTAATTAAATTCAAATTTTAGAGTGAATCTCAGCCATCCAAACGCGCGCCAGTCAACTCCCGCGCGTATCATTTGAATGCTGGCCATTGATTCTGATTACTTTCCCATTAATTCATTTTACTTTTCAATTTATTTCATTTGTTTTGTCCATTTAATTTAAAATAGTAAAACAATTTTGAAAATTCTGAAAATTTTTGTACAAACTTTTATTAATTTTCAGAAACTAAAAACATTTTTATTTTATTTTTTGCATTAAAAAATATTTTTAAATCATTTAAAAGTTTATTTTTAATTAATTAATGAGAATTAATTAATTAAAAATACTTTTAGGTATTTAAAAAACACCAAAAAATTCATGAAACCTTCAAAAACATTTAGAAACATTGTCCAACCCTCAAACCAAATTTCTTTTTTGATCTTGATGCATTTTGACAATTTTTCATGGAATTAATTTCATTTCAAAGCATTATTTTGATCCAATGTTCAAAAATTCATTTCTGCCTAGTATTTGAGAGTTGGACTTTGATTCTTTTTGCATTTTGTCTTGCATATCATGTAGTTTGTAGGATTAAATTGGCATTACTTGATTTTGCATTTTCAATTTGTTTGACATTTTTCTTGTTAAGGTACCCTAAAACCCTAGTAATCTTAAGAAATTCATAACTTTCTCTAGGTTAAGAATTGGATCCCCTCCTTTGGGCAGTGAGTTTGTATAGGTTTAGGGTTCCTTTGAATGCATTTTCAATTTTTTTATCATGATGTTTGCTTCTGGTTTTGATTTTTGTTTGTTGCATTGATCATAAACCCTAATTTGGGCTTCCTTTTGCATCCATCTTGCATTTGCTTGCATACCATGACTTGCCATAGCATTTTGTGCATCCATTTGATTCATTGGACATCCTAAGACATATTAGAAGCATGTTTGATCATTACATCTTTCATTTGCCACTTTGTATGCCATTTGCATTCCATAACTTTTCATGTATGTTCATGGTTCTAAACTTGCTTCCCTTACATCCATTTGTTCATGTGATCATCCTCATGCTTTGTTTCATGCTTGCATCATCTCATAGCATCATTATCATCTCATATATGCTTCTGGTTTTGATTTCCATCATGCCATTTCATTTCATTTTGCATTGCATTGCATTTCTTTCACTAACTTTTCAGGTGGTAAGTCACTTTGAGAAGTGAATTTGCCTTCACTTCTCATAACTTCTTTTCATCTCTCTTATGCCTCCTTGCTGCATTTTGTTTTGTGTTTGAGATTGAGTTTGATCTTTCTTCTTTATCTTACTTTCTTTCCTCAAGTGACTTGTCTTCTTAAATGAAGCAAGTTACTTTGCTTTTCTTTGCTCCTTTCATCTGCTTCCTGATGGTTCCTTTGAAGATGTCTTTTGAAAACCTCACAAACCTTAGGAACAACCAAGCATGACAATGATTAGGGTTTTGATTAGTCCCCCATTTAGCTTTTACCCTTGTGTCATCTTTGAGTCTTCTCTTCTCATCTCATAATCAGGGACTAAACCCTGAAGGCTTTAAGGCTTTGTGATTAAGCTTATGCATGCATCCTTCTATTAGGCTGGAGTGTATAACTTTAATCCTAAGTGTTAAACCCTTAATGTTTTTAAATCCTTTAATCAATTCACTTAATAATCATCAAGACATCAAGCTTGTAACTTGGGCCTTGCATTAGGGTTCTAATTCTTCCTTAATTGGTTAAGAAGGACTAACCCTAGTGTTAATGGACAAGTCCTCCTCAAGTTGTCTTACAAACCCTAAAACTCACTTCATCATCTTATCATTAACTAAAATCCACTTAATAAAGGTTTTGTTTTGTCATGAGTTTAATCCCTAATCATGGATTAAGTTGAGGAGCTTTCCTCAGCTTAAACACTCTCATCTATTATCCTTCTATTAGGATGGTGTAATGAGTCTGTTTAATCCCTGATTGTGGCTTAATCTCATCACTTAACACTAAAAAAAAACAACAAAAACATCTAAATAATCACAAGTGGGTTAATGATCTTAATCCTACATCATGGTGATTAAGTGTGAGAAGCTGACTTCACACTTAAGGTATTCTCATTACCCCTAATCAGAGGGAAGATGTGATGAGTTTACTAAATCCATTGGTTTGGGCTTAAGCACATTAGCTTATGACAAACTTTCAAAAGCAATAAAAGACTGAAAACTCAAAAACAAACAATAACCGTCTCCTCCGGGATTCTTTTCTCATCATCTTCACTCACAAACGAGAACTCGCTTCTTCCGTCTAATGCAAGACAGTTAGCACCTGAGCCAGACAGGTAATACACTTGAGCATAGGCAAGCAAGCAGTTCACAAGTCAATTCATCTTTCAGTCTCTTTGGGTCGAACTACGGTGTTCTGACTTCCTCATTGCACGAGAGGATACGTAGGCATAACTTAACAGTTATCGAAAAAAAGTCTCTGTATATTCCCCCTCCTTCCAGTATTATTCTTTTAACCTCCTGATCTTGGGCATCTTATTCTTGTTCCTGCACTGACACTGTATATATTACACTTTGCACTTCTTTTACACAGACACCTGTACATCCTTTTCCAGCTCTTTTACACACAAATTGCACTGACACTACCCCTTTTAAACACAAATCTTTTAAGCGTGGATCCCGTCGAGTACGGCGGACAATCTGGGTGCTAATACCTTCCCAGGTTGTAACCAACCCCTTTTCTCAGTCTCTCTGGTTCGCAACCGTCTTATCCATATCTTTCTAGGTCTATGCAGCATTGCCTTTCCTTCGGGATAAAAATGCCTAGCTGGCGACTCTATTCATTTCTTTTGAGTTCACTCCTGTGTGTTCTCATTCCTTTTTTCGCCGACCGTTCGCGCTTGTACCGGGATGCAAATCTTTGGGAGAGACAGCTTGGTGACTCTGCTGGGGACCCTTATACTGTAACCAGGGCTTCTGGTTCTTTTTGTGGGTTCCTCCTAGCGCTTGTTTGATTTGTGTTTACTGGGGTGTTATGTGCTATTTGTGTTGTATATTTATTTTATTTATTGCCTTATGTACAGTTGTTTATTTGCTTTCTTTATAGCTTTACATATATCATACTGTCATACTGTGCTGGCTGGATCTGGTTTGTTGCTTTGGTGGGTGGGGTTCTATTGAGAGTTAAGGTCCTATACCTGGGACCTGAGTGACACTTAGGCTAGAGTGGTTCATGTTCTTTCCCATTCCATCTCGGTCTGGTGCGGGAATATGAAACACGGTTCAGATATGGGTTTCTTCTTGAGAACTCTGTGCTACAGATTTCCTGTAGTGCTAGGGCTATCTGGGAAGCCTGCTAAGTGTGGATGACCTTTATTTTGACCTTCAGAAACTGAGGTGAATTAGAGGAGGGTCTTTTATGGTTATTGTAAACACTGTACCTCCGGGTTAGAAGTGTTTACACTTCTCATAACTGATCCAAGTCTGAGGATCCTTGTTTTAGAACACCACCTGTGAGGGGGTTGGGCTGTTTACAGGTTTGCAGGTACCCTTGACCCCAGCATACCCTGTTACTTTGTTTTGATTAAAAGTACTCCATTTTGGGACAGTTCTTGTGATTTTAACCCTGGACATGTGACTCTTTATTTGAGTCCCCTACCTTGGTTACTGGACTTATGAACCTCCATCTGGATTTCTTGAACATACATGGACTTATATCAAAGAAATAATCAGATCCAGCTTGATTCCAAACCCTTGCATATCATTTGCATACATCATCATTGCATCATTTAACATGTGTTTATTTGTTTTTCAGGGTATCCATACTATATTTTGGCTTGGTTTTGACCCCTTCATCTGCATAGACCTATCTGCTTCAGCTATCCTCATCAGCTACCTGCTTCAGCTGCTGTTATCACCAGCATCAGCCTATCAGTGGCTCATCTTCAGTGTTATTCTCCATCATCAGCATTTGTCTCAGCTCTTCTTCAGCAACATGGCACCCAAGAAGAGCAATATCTCCTACCATTTCTTTGAACCTGAGTTAGCTGGCATCAGGAAGATCCAGACCCTGGTTACTCCAGACCATATACCACTATTCAGAGAACATTATGGAGGCATCCTTGATGTGGTTATGGATTTGGACCCTTCCCAGAGGAGCTTGATTCATACTTGCTTGCAGTTCTATGATCCCCATCTGAGGTGCTTCACCTTCCAGGATTTTCAGTTGGGGCCTTTATTAGAGGAGTATTCATCATTGGTTGGTGTACCTGTCAGGGGTGGAGTCCCCTTCAACCCTGAGATGGCTTTTCCCAGTAATGAAGAAGTGGCAAAGGCCTTACATCTGGAACCAGTTCTGATTGGACAAAACATGACTACTAAGGCTGGAGTCTCTGGTCTACACTTGGATTTCTTGACTTCTCAGGCCATCCTGAAGGCCTCCTTGGGAAAGTGGAAGGCAGTCTGTGCATTGTTAGCCCTCAGCATATATGGGGTTATACTTTTTGCAGATGAGCCTAAGTTTGTTAGCAAGAGTGCCATTCACCTTTTCATTCTGAGGAACCCAATTCCCATCTTACTGGGAGATTTCTACTATTCTGTTCACCAAAGGAATGAAAAGTAAAGAGGAAGATTGGTAAGATGCTGTGCTCCCCTGTTCCATACCTGGCTGCTCAAACATTTGCCCAAGACTGATGCATTCTTGAATCCTCACCAGCAGAAGAATTGGGCTAGAAGACTCATTGCTTTGACCTCAACTGACATCAGGTGGTGCACCCAAAGCACCAAGGGCAGGGACATCATTACTAGTTGTGGGCAGTTCCCCAATGTACCCCTGATAGGAGTGAAGGGTTGCATCAACTACAACCCTCTGCTATTCAAAAGACAATTGGGCTATGCATTGGTCCACACTCCTAGAGCACAAGACTTGGCTGAAACCCTTTATTGTGAAATTAAGCCTAATCTGGCCATTGTCAGGCAAGCATCCTGGGCTTGAGACAATGTCCAGACCAAGGGAATGTCCATTCTTGGAAGATGCAACAATGTGGCCTCAGCTCAGTACTATGAGTGGTCTCATGCCAGGGCTCAAATTTCTGGGATGCCCTTCACTATTGAGGATGCACCTGGGCCCTCCACAACACCATCTCCTGCCACTATCAGTTTAGAGGAGTTTGAGAAACTGAAAGAGAGGAATGAGAATTTGACTCAGGCTCTACAGAAGACCCTCTGGGAGAGGAGCGATGGTCGTCTGGACATTGAAAGCGATGGTCGTGTTTCTCATTGTACTTTTTCTTCTTTATGTTGTATTTTGACCCCTCAGGGGCGTGTAATGTAAAAAATAAACTATGTATCATTTACGTTTTGTAATATATGTGTTGGTTTGTTTTATCTGGGTTCTTCCAAGCAACATAAAAGCATCTTCCTCAGGGGTCTGGAAAGGTCAAAACCAAGTGTCAAGCCGGATACCTCGGAAACAAATAAGCATACTGCATTGCATACTAACCTTTGTTTTGTTTTGTAGGTTTGTTTTGTTTTTGTTACTAACTCTGTTGTGGTTCAGGAACTTTTGCTCGACGTCGGGTGTTCCCACTCAACCGTCCGCACAGATATCCAACCCGCAACAACCTTCCGGGTATACAGATGGACCAGGTACAACAGGACCTTACAAAGGTCAGGGCTCAAATGGCCAATGAAAGATTGGAAATGAGGAATCAGATGACTCAGTTTATGGAGGTGATGAATGGATTGGCACAGAGCCAAGAAAGATTAAGGGATCTAGTAGAAAGGCAGACACAGGAAGACCCCCATCTAGGGACTGATGGAACAGCAACAATAAGAGGGTTCAGCCTCATATCAACCCACCTGTATTTGGACCCCACCTTCATCCAGAGATCAACATCCCTGCTAATGTACAAGGGAATGCTACCACAGGCAGAGTACTCCAAGAAGACCCCCAGGAAGATCAGTTCACAGTGATGGGAGCTGGGGATGAAGCCTATGACAGAAGGCTAGATGAAATTGCTGAAAAATTAAGGTCCTTGGAATCTCAAAACTCCCTGGGTTTTGATGTTATGGACATGGGCTTAGTGGACGGGGTCAGGATTCCCCATAAGTTTAAACCTCCGTGCTTTGAGAAGTACAACGGAACCTCCTGTCCACGGACCCACTTGCAATCCTTTCTGGGGAGGCTGAAGGCATATACCATGGATGAAAAGCTACGGATGTTTTATTTTGAGGATAGATTAACAGGAGCTTCAAGGGAATGGTACTCTCATTTGACTAGAGCGACCATCAGATGCTGGAAGGACTTGGCTGAGGCCTTCATTAGACAATACCAGTATAATTTGGATATGGCTCCCAACAGGACCCTCCTGATGGGAATGTCACAATCATCTAGAGAAAGCTTCCGGGAGTACGCCCAGAGGTGGAGACAGCTTGCTGCTGCTGTCCAGCCACCCATGTCGGAGAGGGAGATGGCCGACATGTTTATGAACACCCTCCAAGGGACATACATTGATAGGTTAGCTGCCTTTTCTTCTACCAGCTTTGCAGATGTAGTTATAGCTGGAGAAAGAATTGAGAGCCTATTAAAGATGGGAAAAATTTCTGACAACGGTGCAAGCTCGTCCAGCAACCCAAGAAAGCCTTTTGTAGGTCCAAGAAGAACTGGTGAGACTAATGCTATCCATACCAGCAAGGGCAGACCCCAGTATGTTCATAGGTCAGTGGCAGCAGTCACCATTCCCGCTCCAATTCATCCACAACCAGCTTACCAACCGCAGCAACAATCCCACTACCAGCAACAAACTCAGTATCCACCTCAGAGAAATTATAACAACAACAACACCAACAACAATAATCAGCAAAGACCGTATCAACAGAGACCATCTCAGGCCAACAGGTTGATCGATCCGATCCCTATGCCTTATGCCACATTATTGCCACAACTCCTGAAACTCAACCTGGTTGAGCTAAGGACATTGGCACCTCCAGATCCTGCCAGTCTACCCAGAAATTACGATGCCAGCGCCAGATGTGCTTTTCACTCAAATGCACCTGGCCACAGTATAGAGAAGTGCAAAGCCTTGCAGATGAAGGTACAAGACCTGGTAGACTCTAAGGCTCTAAACTTTGCACCACCACCAAATGTTAACAAGAACCCTATGCCAAACCACGGAGGACCGAGAATCAATGCTATTGAGGAAGATAAGCCGTCTTACTTGATAACCAGTGTGGGTCAGATTCGGACACCCTTGGTGGAGATTAAAGCTCAACTCCTTGAATGTCAAATGTTCCCGGGATGTGAGCTAGGATGTGCTTATTGCAACATTTCAGTGAATGGGTGTGATAACCTGAGAAATGGCATAGATGGTCTCATCCAGAGTGGCCTGCTTCAAATCACAACATCAATACCTACAAATCCGGCAATCTCCTTAACAACAATTCCCGAGTCTTCTACAACTGCAACAACAATTGTTCCGAACAACTCTTCAATCTCATCAACAAATGCTTCATCTGTCACTTCAACAGACCAAATATCAACAAACATCCCTTCTACAATTACAGCACCCCTTCATTCAGAATCTCCTACAACAGCAACACCCATCCATTCAACAGTGTCTCCTACAACATCAACAGCAAACAATGAAAATGTCTCAACGGTTACAATCTATTATGATCCTGCAAATGATTCTGCTTACAACTCACAAAGTGCCACTCCTACCAGAGCACCGGTTACAATATACTATGATCCACATACTATCATGGTCCCTGATGCAGCTGCTATCAGTCCAGTCACTATCACAGTGCCTGGGCCAGTACCTTATGAAAGCAGTAATGCCATCCCTTGGCATTACGGCTCCGATCTATACTGCGAAGGACAGAAAATCACTCTTGAATCATCAACTTCTTCACCACAAATAGACAATGTAGGGGGAGGCGGAGGCTTCACTCGAAGCGGACGTCTCTTTGCCCCGCAAATTCCAAGACCCAGTGCCGAAGCAGAAGCTGCTGCCAAGGCAAAAGGGAAGAGCATGGTGCAAGAAGATCAAGTTGCTAAAGAAGCTTTGAAAACACCTTTTGATCAAGAGGTTGATGAATTCATGAGAATCATCAAGAAAAGTGATTACAAGATAGTGGACCAGCTTCACCAGACACCTTCCAAGATCTCCATTTTATCATTGTTAATGTGCTCCGAGGCTCATCGGAACGCACTACTAAAAGTCTTGCACGCGGCTTATGTGCCGGAGGAGATTACCGTCAATCAGTTGGAAGCTGTAGTTGGAAATGTCAACGCTAGTCATGGACTAGTATTTACCAACACTGATTTGACTACAGAAGGTCGCAATCATAACAAGGCTTTGCACATTACCATGGAGTGTAAGGGTGCAGTTCTTTCCCATGTGCTGGTAGACACAGGATCATCCCTCAATGTCTTACCTAAAAAAGCCCTTGTGAAGCTAGAGTATGAAGGATTGGCATTACGCCCCAGTAACTTGGTAGTGAGAGCCTTTGACGGTTCTAAGAGATCAGTTCTGGGAGAAATTGAGTTGCCTATAACGATTGGCCCACAAACTTTCAAAACGACCTTCTACGTGATGGACATTCAGCTGGCCTACAGTTGTTTGTTGGGTAGACCTTGGATTCATGCCACTGGCGCAGTTACGTCTACCCTTCACCAGAATTTAAAATTCGAGTGGGAGGGCCAAGTCGTTACCATTTGTGGAGAGGAAGATATTTTTGTTAGCCATCTGGCTACATACAAATACATTGAGATGGATGGGGAGATCCACGAAACTATGAGTCAAGGGTTCGAGGCCTTGAACATAAATGAAACATCTGCTGTACCTGGAACCTCGATGACATCTTATCAGCAAGCCCGGAAGGTTGTTAAAGAAGGGACTGCCCAAGGCTGGGGCAAGTTGTTGCATGTAGAGAAGAAGGAGGATAGATTTGGGTTGGGTTACAAACCAACTCAACAAGATCAAGCAGAGGCTGCTAATGAGCCCAATTTTGTCAGTGGGGGGATGCTCACCCCCGATGATGTAAACAATTTGGAAGACGGGGATGAAAGCGACCGCAACCTGGAAAGTTGGATACGTCCAAAGATCCCGGGGAGCAGTATCTCAAACTGGTCTTCCCAGGAAATTATAAGAGTTACTCCTGCAGAGTAATTATTATTTCCTGTATTTTTAAGCATGCATCAAGTCTTGCATTTTGTTAGCCATCTTGTCATCTTGGACAAGATGCAAGACTCATTTTGTAACCGGGCCATCTGTAATTTTGTGCAACAAGATTAATCAATGAAATATCAGACATCTTTTTGCAAATGAGTCTTTTTCTTTTCCACTCACTGTTTTCCCATTTTTTCTTTTTGTACAAAAATAAAATGGCAATGTTTTCAAAATGACAACTTTATTTCACTTTTCTAAACAAGATTAAAATCAATCACTAAAATGAACAAACTGAACCCTTGCAGAGAGTGCCTTCCAGACCGCACCGACAACAGCACGGCTATGACTTCGTATGACTTTGACAATCCAATCAATCAAGCTGATGAAGGGGTTGAAGAAGAGTATGAGCTTCCTGAAGAGCTAGCCAGGTTGTTGAGACAAGAGGAGAAGGTTATCACTCCTCATCAGGAGGAGGTCGAAACGATTAATCTTGGTACGGATGAAGATGTGAAAGAAGTTAAAATCGGGGCCTGCTTACAAGACTCAGTGAAGAGACAATTGATTGACCTGCTTCGGGAATATGTGGATGTGTTTGCTTGGTCCTATCAGGATATGCCAGGGTTGGACACCGATATTGTTATGCACAAGCTGCCTTTAAGAGAAGACTGCCCGCCAGTAAAGTAGAAACTGCGCCGTACTCGCCCAGACATGGCAATGAAAATCAAAGAAGAGGTACAAAAGCAGTGGGACGCCGGGTTCCTTGCTGTAACTAGCTATCCACCGTGGGTTGCTAATATTGTGCCTGTGCCTAAGAAGGATGGCAAAGTAAGAATGTGTGTTGACTACCGGGACCTGAACAGAGCCAGCCCGAAAGATGACTTCCCATTACCTCACATCGATGTATTAGTGGATAATACGGCTCAGTTCTCTGTATTCTCCTTCATGGACAGATTTTCAGGATACAATCATATCAAGATGTCACCTGAAGACATGGAGAAGACGACCTTCATCACACCCTGGGGCACGTTCTGTTACAAGGTGATGCCATTCGGACTAAAGAATGCTGGTGCAACATATCAACGGGCTATGGTGACATTATTCCACGATATGATCCATAAAGAAATCGAATGTTATGTGGATGACATGATTGCCAAGTCCCTCACTGAGGAAGATCACCTGGTAAATCTGCTGAAGCTATTCAAACGTCTGAGGAAGTACCA
Organism: Lathyrus aphaca; assembly: GCA_963966055.1. NCBI lineage: Eukaryota > Viridiplantae > Streptophyta > Magnoliopsida > Fabales > Fabaceae > Lathyrus > Lathyrus aphaca. The sequence goes on along the minus strand of OZ014523.1, from coordinate 302,928,034 downwards.
ATTGAAGCTGAACCCCAACAAGTGCACATTCGGGGTGCGATCCGGTAAGCTACTGGGTTTTATTGTAAGTGAGAAAGGGATTGAAGTTGACCCTGATAAAGTCAAAGCTATTCAAGAGATTCCTGCACCGAAGACAGAGAAAGAAGTTTGAGGGTTCTTAGGACGATTGAACTACATTTCACGGTTCATATCTCACCTCACAGCAACCTGTGAACCCTTCTTCAAACTACTAAGAAAAGAGCAAACGGTCAGGTTGAACGAAGACTGCCAGAAGGCTTTTGACAAGATCAAGGAATACTTACAAGAGCCTCCAATCCTTATGCCTCTAGTTGAAGGAAGACCTCTAATCATGTACTTGACAGTATTAGAAGAGTCAATGGGGTGTGTGCTGGGCCAGCATGACGAGTCTGGTCGAAAAGAGTATGCAATATACTACCTAAGCAAAAAGTTTACCGACTGTGAACAACGTTATTCACTGCTCGAGAAGACTTGCTGTGCTTTAGCGTGGGCTGCTCGCCGACTGAGACAGTATATGTTGACCCACACTACCTTGTTGATTTCAAAGATGGACCCAGTTAAGTACATATTTGAGAAGCCAGCACTTACCGGACGGGTTGCAAGATGGCAAATGATCCTCACAGAATATGACATCCAGTACACGTCTCAGAAAGCCATCAAGGGCAGTGTACTGTCTGATTACCTTGCTGAGCAACCCATTGATGATTACCAGCCTATGAGATTTGACTTCCCTGATGAAGACATCATGTTCATAAAAGCAAAAGATCGTGAAGAGCCTATTCACACTGAAGGGCCTGACCCGGAAGAAGAATGGACTATGATGTTTGATGGGGCTGTTAATATGAATGGTCGTGGTGTTGGTGCAGTACTCATTACACCTAAGGGAGTTCACATACCTTTCTCGGCAAAACTCACCTTTAACTGCACTAACAACGAAGCTGAATACGAAGCTTGCATTATGAGTCTTGAGGAAGCCATTGACCTCAGAATCAAGACATTGACTGTATTCGGGGATTCAGCTCTGGTAGTTAATCAGACCAACGGCAAATGGTACACACACCAGGATCATCTGATACCTTACAGGGATTATACAAGGAGGTTATTGACTTTCTTTACAGCAGTCAAGCTTGAGTATATCCCTCGGGACGAGAATCAGTTTGCAGATGCTCTAGCTACCATTTCATCCATGATCAAAGTTCAAGTTGCCAACTTTGTACCTCAAATTTCAGTGTCCAGACTTGACAGACCAGCATATGTATTTGCAACAGATATTGTCAAAGATGATAAGCCTTGGTTCCATGACATTAAATGCTTCTTGGAGGATCAAACATACCCACCTGGGGCATCTTCCAATGATAAGAAGACATTAAGAAGGCTTGCTGGTAGTTTCTTCCTGAACACTGATGGTTCTTTGTACAAGAGGAACTTTGATATGGTACTCCTCAGATGTGTTGACAGAACAGAAGCGGAATCGTTAATGCATGAAGTGCACGAAGGATCCTTTGGTACCCATGCAGGAGGGCATGCCATGGCCAAGAAATTGCTAAGATCAGGTTATTACTGGATCACAATGGATGCCGACTGTTGTGCCTATGCCAGAAAATGCCATAAATGCCAGATTTATGCGGATAAGGTGCATGTGCCTCCCAATCCTTTGAATGTGATGTCTTCACCCTGGCCCTTTGCTATGTGGGGCATTGATATGATTGGCAAGATTGAACCTACTACTTCAAATGGCCACAGATTCATCCTGGTTGCCATTGACTATTTCACCAAGTGGGTCGAAGCAGCTTCCTATGCAAACGTTACAAGGCAAGTGGTAGCCAGATTTCTGAAGAGAGATATCATCTGTCGATACGGAGTTCCCGAGCGAATCATTACTGACAATGGTTCCAACTTAAACAACAAAATGATGGCAGAGCTGTGCCGGGACTTCAAGATCCAACACCACAATTCTTCTCCTTACAGGCCAAAGATGAATGGCGCTGTTGAGGCAGCAAACAAGAATATCAAGAGGATTGTGCAGAAGATGGTAGTCACCTATAAGGACTGGCATGAGATGCTACCGTTCGCCTTGCATGGGTACCGCACGTCAATCAGAACATCCACTGGGGAAACACCGTATCAGCTTATGTATGGTATGGAGGCAGTCCTACCTGTTGAAGTTGAATTACCCTCCCTACGGGTACTGATGGATGTTAAGCTGAACGAAGCAGAGTGGGTCCGGTCCCGATACGAGCAACTGAGTCTGATTGAAGAAAAAAGATTGGCTGCAATCTGTCATGGGCAGTTGTATTCGAAAAGAATGAAGAGAGCCTTCGATCAGAAAGTCAGGCACCGAGAGTACCAAGTAGGAGATCTTGTGCCGAAAAGAATCCTCCCTCCTCATACAGACCACAGGGGCAAGTGGACTCCGAATTATGAAGGACCATTCGTAGTAAAGAAAGTTTTCTCGGGTGGAGCACTCATGCTCAGCACCATGGATGGTGAAGACTTCCCGTCCCCTGTGAATTCAGATGCAGTTAAAAAATACTTCGCATAAAATGACCCGCTGGACACAAAAACAGAATGTAAGTCCAGGCAAAAATAGGGCATCCCGGCGAGTCAAAAACAGAATAAAAGACTCGGGCAAAAATAAGGGAAAATAAACAAAAAAATGTACACCCGCTGAGTTGAAAAGCCGCATTGGACAACTCAGGCAAAAATGGGTATCCCGATGGATTGAAAACCCGAAAGGGGGATCCATGCAAAATAAGGGAATAAGCGAACAACTGCATACTGAATTTGTCTGTATCACTCACAACTTGGTAAGCTTCAGAAGGATCAAGCTTCTTTCAGAATCAGCCTCCTTCAGAAAGCAAGACGAGAAGAACGTCAAATGTCATACGAGTCATAGCAAAAGGGAAGCTCCTTGAAGCGTCGTCAACATTGCCAGCATTTTGTTTCTCAATTTGTAACAATCTCCTCATTTCAGGGGATTTGTTTCTTTGACTGTATCTTGCCAATTCAGGGCGCATGAATTAATAAAAGCAGATTTTCAGTCATGTTTTCGTCTTGTACATTTTATTTGCAAAGAATGTCTGATGTCTTAAAAACTGATTGCATAAGTACAGATGCTTTTCTTCTAAAAATACATGCTTACGGGGAATATACTTACTCTCGGGAGTGTCTAAACCTCTATTATGGGATCCGGTAAGGGATACCTCGGGATTACTTGTGCGTCCATCTGTCTTTGCAGGATTGCAGGTACTCAAAAGCGCAACATGGGGCATGAAAGTTTCATCCCAGCAAGCTGGAAAATCAACACTCAGTCTTAGCACCCAAAGTATTTTCTCCCCAGCTGAGTTGCCACTTGTTATTTCTCCCCAGCCGAGGTGCCGATCATTCTTCCTCCTCGGCTAAGTACAAAAGTCAGGGAATCGTCTCCCCACAGAGCTTCAGCCTCTATCCAGAAGAGCAACGCATGAAGGAATCACAACAGAGTGACGAAAGCTTCTACAAACCCCAGCTGGGTCTCTCATTCATTGGAATAGGCCTATCATTGACCCATTTCCCCAAGCAGATGCATCTCGTCAAATCTACCAATGATCCCATCCCCAGCTGGGATGTCCATTTCCGGCAGATCGACCAGAGATCTTCATAGCGGAGGGATCCGAATCCCGGTTTGATATCTTTGCATAATCATAGAATTCACATCATATTCACCCACAAAGCGTAGCATTCCGTCTAACACGGAGCATTACGGCAAAAATCAAACATATTGCATAATCATAAGCCATGATCTGAATCAAACACTTGTGAATATTGATAATCCATCAAAGATATACAGAATGCTCACCAGAATCCCCAGTGGAAATCTAAAGCTAAAGCAGTTGCCTCACATTCACAAACACCAGTATATACTCCTCGTGGCACCCGTCCGTGTCACATCCCCAGCAGAAAGCCAAAAGCGTCCCCTTTGCACTCATAGATGCGTATATATACAACTTTCTTGACACTCGTCCATGTCACCTTCCCCAGCACAGTAACCCAAAACACTTTGTATGTCAGATACTTGTTTATGCTATACTTTCCTCTTTGTGACACTCGTCCGTGTCACTCTCCCCAGCAGATTGAACACTCATCTATACACCACTCACACTTATGCAGATACTCGTCCGTATCTTGTATATAACATTTATATCCCCACAGATTCGACACTAGTCCTTGTTCTTTGTTAACCAGTTGGTACTCGTCCGTACCATCATCTCAGAACATGCGTCAAGCGTTTGTTTCTACCTGATACCCGTTCGTATCATAGTCTTAGGGATGCTCGTCCGCATCTGTAATCCATACACTGTGTCAAACACCTTTGTCGTCTTGAAAATAGACACTCGTCTGTGTCTACTATTCCCCAGAAGAGTCCCCTCAGATTCAACACTCGTCTGTGTTCCTTGTTAACCAGTTGATACTCGTCCGTATCATCATCTCTGAACATGTGTTAGTATTTGTTTCTACTCGATACTTGTCCGTTTCGTAGTCTTAAGGATGCTCGCCCGCATCTTTAATCTATACATAAACATCTAAACACTTATACCTTTTGTTTACTGGATATAAACACTCGTTCGTGTTTACTATTCCCCAGTAGATAGCCAGCAAAGCAAAATTTCTTTTTCTATCTGACATTCGTCCTATGTCATGATAAACCTTGAGAGCAGCCGTCCCCTGCTAGGTGATCGTCCTTCACCTCTTGATGGTCGTCCTCCATCATGCTCATTCGATGGCCGTCCCCATCGTTGACCCTTTATTCGGCATTCGTCCTATGTCGTGATTTTTAGCAGTTGTACCCTGCTAGGTGATCGTCCTTCACCTTTTGATGATCGTCCTTCATCATTTTATCTGATGGCCGTCCCCATCGTTGATCTTTTTATCTGACGTTCGTCCTACGTCATGATAAACCTTGAGAGCAGCTATCCCCTGCTAGGTGGTCGTCCTCCACCTCTTGATGGTCGTCCTCCATCATGCTCGTCCGATGGCCGTCCCCATCGTTGACCCTTTTATCCGGCATTCGTCCTATGTCGCGATATTTTCGGCAGCCGTACCCTGCCAGGTGATCGTCCTTCACCTTAGATGACCGTCCCTCATCTTATCCCCAACAGAGCAGCCGTCCCCTGCTAGGTGATCGTCCTTCACCTTTGATGACCGTACCTCATCATCTTTTTATTTCATTTATTCTTTATCCCGATGGCCGTCCCCGTCGTGGTCCCTTTTCCTTTTCTTGATGATCGTCCCTCATCAGTTTTAGCCTGATGGCTGTCCCCATCGTTGGTTACCTTACTTTATGAACTTGATGGCCGTCCCCATCATTTTTCATTGATCCCCAGAGAATATTATAGCTTTACTTGATGGCCGTCCCCAACATAATCCCTTTTACCCCCCAGCATGTCGGCCGTCCCCGTCATTGCTTTATTTCCCGCACTTTTCCCAGCATGTCGGCCGTCCCCGTCATTGCTTTTTACCCAGCAGTCGTCCTCTGCTCGACGGTCGTCCTCCGTCGCCCACACTTTACAATATACTTTACTTTCCTTTACAATCCATATCCCTTTTCTTCTTCATTTTGTGAGTGCAAATTTTGGACTGTCTTTGGTATTCAACCACAAGTTATCTTGTTTGCCTGTTAAGCCGTCGCTTACATCCTGCACAGCTAACTCATGTTTGAATAGGGGCAGCTGTAAACACCCCAAATTTTCCCTCACCCATTAACACCATGGCTTGTGATCATTTCATATGCATAAACTCAATCATAGCATCTCATATCACATTTTTGATTCACTGCATAGATTCAAAGTCATCTGCATCTAGGGTTTGTGATCTGAGCAATCCAAGAGCTTCTTGAGCCACTCCAAAGGTCATCAATCACTTCAAAGGGGTCCATGTATGTTAAAGCATCATATTATATCCTCTCAAAGTCAAGAATGTCAAAAAAATCACAAGAACTAAGAATGGCATGGAAGCAGAGCCAGGTTTGACTGCACAGTTGACCTAGAATTAGGGTTTTGGTTTCAGAGGCCATAACTCCAAATTTTTTGGTCATTCTTGTTTCTATTGGTCTCTATATGGTATAGGGAGTATGCATATCAATTTTCATGAAGAAATTCCTTGGGGAAGTCATCTGATCAAGAGTTGACTTTTCAAGCAAGTCATTGCAAAATCAGGGCATCTGAGGCCCCCAATGACCCAACCAAAGGGTGTTCTTCATCATTTTGATTGTATATGATCTTTATTTGATCATGGAAGATGTTAGAAGTTCACAAAATTGAAGAATTTCAAGTCTTTTGCAAAGTTGACTTTTTGGGAAAGTTGACTTTTTAATGAAATTGCCATTTTGGGAAACTTTTTCAACCCTTGCTTTTTGATTCAAAAATGCTTCAAATGAAAAAAATTTGGTCATGAAAGTTGTAGAATGGATCATTCCCTTTTCAAAAAGTACAAGAACATGACCTAATTCATTTTGGATCAAAAGTTAATGCTTGTTAAAGTTGGCAAAAATCACAAAATTTGAAGTTTTCCACCAAAGAGGCAAAGTTGCAAATTCACTTCTCAAGGAAAATTAAGTTATCAAATGGACTTCTAAACTTCACAACATGATCATACAACACCTAAAATTCAGAATGGGCCAAGAGATCACACATTTTTATGGCCTATGGAGCAAGAAATCTCATAAGAAGCAAAAGTGAACCAACTTGCAAAACTCATCATAAGATACAATCCACTTGCTTGCTGACTTGCTGATCAATCCTAGGGTTCTCCCCACATCATGTTGCGCAGGACATACCTTTTTTCCTTGGCTAGAAAGTAGCCCATGCTTCTCTTACACCAACTTTGACATTTTGGCAACTTGAGCCATACCAATCAATAAAGCACACATCACTTCATCTGACCTATCACAATTGTATATACAAATCAAAAGCAATCCAAAGCATACACAACACAAGCCAGAAGCACTCTCTAACACAGCATTCTCATTTTCACACCATTTTGCAAGAGCATTCGAAACTGATTGCACAAGCCACAAACACACAAACAAACTTCACAAATCAACTCTACACACTTTCCTGGTCACAAAGCACCCATCACCATTGCCTTAAACTCCCATAATCAAAAACACGATCACCACCTGCCATTGAACAGAACTTCTTCCATCTCTCAAACCATCCATTGTAAACTTCAAACAAACCTTGAAAGCTTCTCAAGAGGTCCAGGGGAGTTGATTGCAAGCAAGACATCAGCCAGAAAGTGCCAGAAACTAAAGCTTCAGTTCAGGTAGCCATCTCAAACTTTTTTCCAGAAACTCCATTTTAAGTTCTTAAAAGCTTCTATGCACTCCCTTGATCATGAATATGTGTTTACTTTTGAAAATGGTTGAGAAACCAGGATGTACGAATGTTCTGAAATTTTTTGCCCTAGAAACGTTTTGCTTCGATTTGGCTGATTGATGAATGAAAAATGAGGTTTGAATGGGGTTTTTGATTCAGTTTGGCATGGGGATGATTTCTGGGTAGTTAGTTTTCGTTTTCATGAAGTTTTGAAGATTTTGGCAACTTTCAGGTGAGGGTCTTGCCGGAGAAGACGACCGGAAGTCTTCTCCGGCCACCTGAAAGTAATTAGGGCTAATCCCTGTAATTAATGAGAGTTTGAATTCTGAGCGTAGGATTGGTTGACTTCGTTTGACTGGCGCGTGTTTGGAGGGTCCAGATCTTCCATTAAACCCTAATCCAGTCATTTGTGTAATTAATCAGGATTAATTAAATTCAAATTTTAGAGTGAATCTCAGCCATCCAAACGCGCGCCAGTCAACTCCCGCGCGTATCATTTGAATGCTGGTCATTGATTCTGATTACTTTCCCATTAATTCATTTTACTTTTCAATTTATTTCATTTGTTTTGTCCATTTAATTTAAAATAGTAAAACAATTTTAAAAATTCTGAAAATTTTTGTACAAACTTTTATTAATTTTCAGAAACTAAAAACATTTTTATTTTATTTTTTGCATTAAAAAATATTTTTAAATCATTTAAAAGTTTATTTTTAATTAATTAATGAGAATTAATTAATTAAAAATACTTTTAGGTATTTAAAAATCACCAAAAAATTCATGAAACCTTAAAAAACATTTAGAAACATTGTCCAACCCTCAAACCAAATTTCTTTTTTGATCTTGATGCATTTTGACAATTTTTCATGGAATTAATTTCATTTCAAAGCATTATTTTGATCCAATGTTCAAAAATTCATTTCTGCCTAGTATTTGAGAGTTGGACTTTGATTCTTTTTGCATTTTGTCTTGCATATCATGTAGTTTGTAGGATTAAATTGGCATGACTTGATTTTGCATTTTCAATTTGTTTGACATTTTTCTTGTTAAGGTACCCTAAAACCCTAGAAATCTTAAGAAATTCATAACTTTCACTAGGTTAAGAATTGGATCGCCTCCTTTGGGAAGTGAGTTTGTATAGGTTTAGGGTTCCTTTGAATGCATTTTCAATTTTTTTATCATGATGTTTGCTTCTGGTTTTGATTTTTGTTTGTTGCATTGATCATAAACCCTAATTTGGGCTTCCTTTTCCATCCATCTTGCATTTGCTTGCATACCATGACTTGCCATAGCATTTTGTGCATCCATTTGATTCATTGGACATCCTAAGACATATTAGAAGCATGTTTGATCATTACATCTTTCATTTGCCACTTTGTATTCCATTTGCATTCCATAACTTTTCATGTATGTTCATGGTTCTAAACTTGCTTCCCTTACATCCATTTGTTCATGTGATCATCCTCATGCTTTGTTTCATGCTTGCATCATCTCATAGCATCATTATCATCTCATATATGCTTCTGGTTTTGATTTCCATCATGCCATTTCATTTCATTTTGCATTGCATTGCATTTCTTTCACTAACTTTTCAGGTGGTAAGTCACTTTGAGAAGTGAATTTGCCTTCACTTCTCATAACTTCTTTTCATCTCTCTTATGCCTCCTTGCTGCATTTTGTTTTGTGTTTGAGATTGAGCTTGCTCTTTCTTCTTTATCTTACTTTCTTTCCTCAAGTGACTTGTCTTCTTAAATGAAGCAAGTTACTTTGCTTTTCTTTGCTCCTTTCATCTGCTTCCTGATGGTTCCTTTGAAGATGTCTTTTGAAAACCTCACAAACCTTAGGAACAACCAAGCATGACAATGATTAGGGTTTTGATTAGTCCCCCATTTAGTTTTTACCCTTGTGTCATCTTTGAGTCTTCTCTTCTCATCTCATAATCAGGGACTAAACCCTGAAGGCTTTAAGGCTTTATGATTAAGCTTATGCCTGCATCCTTCTATTAGGATGGAGTGTATAACTTTAATCCTAAGTGTTAAACCCTTAATGTGTTTAAATCCTTTAATCAATTCACTTAATAATCATCAAGACATCAAGCTTGTAACTTGGGCCTTGCATTAGGGTTCTAATTCTTCCTTAATTGGTTAAGAAGGACTAACCCTAGTGTTAATGGACAAGTCCTCCTCAAGTTGTCTTACAAACCCTAAAACTCACTTCATCATCTTATCATTAACTAAAATCCACTTAATAAAGGTTTTGTTTTGTCATTAGTTTAATCCCTAATCATGGATTAAGTTGAGGAGCTTTCCTCAGCTTAAACACTCTCATCTATTATCCTTCTATTAGGATGGTGTAATGAGTCTGTTTAATCCCTGATTGTGGCTTAATCTCATCACTTAACACTAAACAAAAACAACAAAAACATCTAAATAATCACAAGTGGGTTAATGATCTTAATCCTACATCATGGTGATTAAGTGTGAGAAGCTGACTTCACACTTAAGGTATTCTCATTACCCCTAATCAGAGGGAAGATGTGATGAGTTTACTAAATCCATTGGTTTAGGCTTAAGCTCATTAGCTTATGACAAACTTTCAAAAGCAATAAAAGACTGAAAACTCAAAAACAAACAATAACCGTCTCCTCCGGGATTCTTTTCTCATCATCTTCACTCACAAACGAGAACTCGCTTCTTCCGTCTAATGCAAGACAGTTAGCACCTGAGCCAGACAGGTCATACACTTGAGCATAGGCAAGCAAGCAGTTCACAAGTCAATTCATCTTTCAGTCTCTTTGGGTCGAACTACGGTGTTCTGACTTCCTCATTGCACGAGAGGATACGTAGGCATAACTTAACAGTTATCGAACAAAAGTCTCTGTATATTCCCCCTCCTTCCAGTATTATTCTTTTAACCTCCTGATCTTGAGCATTTTATTCTTGTTCCTGCACTGACACTGTATATATTACACTTTGCACTTCTTTTACACAGACACCTATACATCCTTTTCCAGCTCTTTTACACACAAATTGCACTGACACTACCCCTTTTAAACACAAATCTTTTAAGCGTGGATCCCGTCGAGTACGGCGGACAATCTGGGTGCTAATACCTTCCCAGGTTGTAACCAACCCCCTTTCTCAGTCTCTCTGGTTTGCAACCGTCTTATCCATATCTTTCTAGGTCTATGCAGCATTGCCTTTCCTCCGGGATAAAAATTCCTAGCTGGCGACTCTATTCATTTCTTTTGAGTTCACTCCTGTGTGTTCTCATTCCTCTTTTCGCCGACAGTTCGCGCTTGTACCGGGATGCAAATCTTTAGGAGCGACACTTTCTCCTTATCCTTTTATTTTCACTTCTTCCTCCTTTCTCTTTATTTTCTTATGCTTTATATCATTCATTATCATGTTTATGTTTATATCATTATCTCTTGTGCTTTTCTTTTCTTTTTGCCCATTTGGGAACCAAAAACATTAATAAATGCCTAAACACTTTAAAAGACTTTTTTTTAATTGTTGACTATGATTACTATCCCATGATTTGGAGGATTGGACTTCTTGGTTTGATTTGGACCTATTGACTTAGTACTAGGATTTATCCCCTTGCATGATTATTATGGAGTGGTTATGCTAGCCTTTATTTGGCTCATCATTTGCTCAAGAGGATGGAATTATAAGTTTGTTATGCTTTGAAGTGTCTCCAAGTGGTTAGATCTTCCCTACCTTAGCTCTTTTATTTTATTTTTAGGGTAGTCTCTTCATCTCCTCCCATTCTTTAATTTTCAAAATCTTCTCCCCTTTTCAAAGGATTCTTATTTTAAAAACTTTCACCACTTTCATAATTCAAACATTGACCTTGGTCAAGTGATTTTAATCTTTTCCTTTGCATTTTTTAATAAATACTAATGAACTTAAGCATATTGACCATTTTTCAAAAGACCTTTAAAAATACAAAAACTCATCCACTCTCTTTTGTGCCTTGTGTACTTTTTCTTTTAACTTTTTTCATATGTTTAGACATGATTCATCCTTTCTAGCAAAATTCTTTGCTAAGGGATGACGACTTGTCTTTACATTGTTAAAATAAATCAATACCAACCAAAAACTTTGTTCTTTTTACCAAGAGCTACAGGGTTTTGATCTTACATTGCACTTTGAGGGTACATAGGCATGAGGTGGTAAAACTCGTTAAACACAAAAATATTTAAATAAATTCTTTTTTTCATCCCCTCACTCTCATTTAATAAACCGTTTTCAAACCAAAAAGCATAAATATTTCAAAAGGAACTCGTGGAGTACAACATACGTCTTGTGTGCTAACACCTTCCCAAATCGTAACAAACCCCCTTACCCATTCTCTATTTGTTTCTTTTAGCCTTTTCTTTTAGATTCATTTTTAGGATTTATTCGCTCTTTTTTCCTTTTCCTTTCTGAATAAATAAAAGAGTGGTGGCGACTCTATTTTCCTTGAGTTAAGTTAATCAATAGCTTACACTCACGATTTTTACCACTACAGAAAAGTGGAAACTCTGCTGAGGAGTAATCTCTATGTGAGTTCGGCCTAATTTGATTTATTTATAGCTTTGTTTTGATCTGTTTGTTATTGCTTGTTTTATTCTAGTTTTGTGATCCTCTGTAAGTGAGATAGATCTTGTACCCGGATTTGAGAGTAATTATGATAAATTGGTGGTGTATTCAAGGAGATATACGTGGAGTATTCCTATGTGATGTCGATTCGAGAACCACCACTCAGTTAGGCTCCCTTGGATTATTGATTTCATGGAAACTAGTCGTATCATGGCATTACTTTTCCAACCTCAGAATTATCATACTGAGGATCGTAGAACCCTTAACCCATCTTGATCATTTTAGGAACATAGTGCAAAAGTCATCCAGCTGTTGATCTAAGGTGATTATCATGTGATACTACACTCGGATGAGATCTTTTTAAGAATGTTATTGGTTGGGGAGTACTCCAATGTACCTATAATATTCTAAGGATAGCTGCTAACTCTGGGAACTTCTGTTAGAACCCTCTGGTTTTCTACAGGTACAATGAAGAAAAAACCTTAGAAAATACCTGTCTGGGTTGGTGTTTATCATCCCTTGACTCCATGTTCATGACTCAGAACCTTGACCTATATGCTTTGCGTGATCTTGTTTGTGTTTGTTGCATACATGCACTCATGCATTCCTATGCACTTTTGTAAATATTTCAAATGTCATTGACTTTAGATATCAGAAGGAAGAATACTCAGAAGTACCATTTCAAGAGTCCTGATTTAGGAAAGTTGAGAAATCTCAGAGCTTTAGTGATTAATACAGATAATTTCCGGAAGCATTATGGTATACTTCTGTTCATTCTGAAGACCGGTGTACCGGATAGATTTCTTAATACTTTGGTTTAGTTCTATGATTTGTTGCATCACTGTTTCACCTTTCCTAATTATCATCTTATGCCGACCTTAGAAGAGTATTCTTATTGGATGGATTTGCCGATTCTAGACAAGGAATTTCTTTTTAGTGGATTAGAAGAGGAGCTTACGCTCAAAGTTATTGACAATGCTATTTGTCTTAAGTAAATTGATCTTAGGGAAAGTTTTGTTCCTAAAGGGGATGTTCGTGGAATCAATGCTAAGTTTTATTAGGGAAAGCTTCTACTTCTGTCGCTATGGGTAATAGAGATGCATTCGAGGCCATTCTCGCTTTTCTTATCTAGGATATTGTGTTGTTTCCCAACCAAGATGGTGTTGCTAATGAGTATGATTTTCATATTTTATTGAAGATAAATCAGGTGCCTTCTTTTCTTGGAGACATGTATCATCCTATTCACCATAGGACTTCCAAGGGTGATGCAGAGATCGTTCGTTGTGCACCTCTTCTGAATAGGTGGTTTATTTCGCACCTACCAAAGTCTGCAGCCTTTAATGAGAATAGAGAGAATTAAATGTGGTAGCAAAGACTTATGTATCTTACTCATGCTTATATGAATTGGTATTGCTCATTCTACAATACTGGTGTGCTTATTGATCGTTGTGGGAATTTCCCAATGTACCTCTTCTTGGTACACGTGGTTGAATTAGTTATAACCATTTTCTTTGTAGACGACAGTTTGGGTATTGCTTGAAGGAAATAACAAGCAATATTTTGTTATCAAATTTCTTCTTTCTTAATGACGTGGATCACTTAGAAATGAAGAAAAGGATTTCACTTTCTTGTCATTCTATTCACAATAAGGAAAAGCAACAGTTGGGAAGAACACATTATGCTCCTTCCAAGTGTTATATTCAGTGGCTTCGATCTACAACTTGCATGCTCAAGATGCCTTATCTACTTGATGAACATTTGTTTCCTATTTTGTCTGTATCTTCTTTTCTCCCTTCTAATGATGAGAAGGTTTTTGCTTTTGTTAAAAGTAATATCTTCTCTTCTATTCTGTATGTATCTTCTTTTTTCAATTAATATTTTAAAAGTAAAATATTTTAAAAGGGATCTATTCAACCCCCCCCCCCTTCTAGATCCACGGAATTGTTTAACAAGTGATATCAAGAGCAATGGTTCATCTAGTGCTTCACATATAACTTCTTAGAAAATGGATAATGATCCAACAGGGGCGTATAATGAAGCGCCTGTTTTAACCAGAGAAAACTATAGTCACTTGAAGGATTGTATGCATATTCATATCAACTCAGTTGATAGAAAGATATGGAATGTTATCCAAGAAGGTCCAATACAAATAACTACGACCAACTTGGATAATGTTGAAGTACCTAAACCAGAAGCACAATGGGATGAAAAAGAGGAAAAGAACTATAGTTATGATTGGAAGGCTAGAAATATGATCATTTCCTCTTTAATAGCTGATGAATATTTTAGAGTCTCACATCATACCACATCTGAAGCTATCTGGAAAGCATTATAGATTGCCCATGAGGGAACTAATGATGTGAAACTAGCTAGAATCAATACATTGCAACAAGAGTTTGTCCGCTTTCACATGAACCAAGGGGAAACCATTGGTGATTTGGGAAAGAGATTTTCTCATTTATTAAATCGCTTAAATGCTCTTGATAAACTCACTCCCAACGATATAGCTACTAACAAAATTCTAAGATGTCTTACCAGGGAATGGTTACCAAAAGTCACAATAATCAAGGAAGCCAGTGCTGTAAGAACCTTGGATTTGACCAAGCTATTAGGAAAGCTACAAGAACATGATAAAGAGCTATTGAATCTAAACGAGCATGAAAAAAGTGAAAAGAAATTAAAGAATGAGAAATCCAAAGACAACGAGAAGAAGATGAAGTTTATCGCATTGAAGGCTTCTTCTTCGAAACAATCCACCAATGATGAGTGTGAGAGTGAGTCTAATGAAGAAGACGATGAATCAAATGAGGATATGGGGATGTGTGTAAGAAGATACAATAGGTACCTTAGAAAGAATGAAATTTCTCATTCGGATAAACGTCTCGTCAATTATAGAAGGCTATCAAATCCCTCCAAGCAAGATAAAAGAAATAGTACTAAGTCAAAAGGGTCATGCTACAATTGCGGAAAACCTAGTCATTATAAACCAGAATGTCCTATGTTGAAGAAAGAAAAAGGAAAAGATAAATATAAAAAGAAGAGTAGCAAGGAAAGGAGAGCTTATATCGCATGGGAAAGCGATAATGAAGTCTCGAGAAACAGCAACTCAAATGATGAAGAAGAGAAAATGAACCTTTGTCTTATGGCTCATAAGAAGGGAAAAAAGCAAGTAAGACATGCCAAATATGATAACTTTGAAAAATTGTCTTATTCCGATTTACTTAGTACTTTTATAGTTCTCCACAGTGAAGTTAAAGAAGATTTTAAACACTTAGCCTCCAATAAGCATATTTTTACACATTTTGAGAAAAAGCTTTTCGACTCTCAAAAAGAGTTGGAAGCTCTTAAGCGCTCCATGGTGGAGCCAATTAAGGAAGACAAGCTAGAATGGTTTAATTTCCATGGTTGTGAAACTTGTTGTATTTGACAAAAAGAGGTCAAAACTCTTCAAACCAAAATAGACAAAGTATCACAACCAAAAAAGACATTTGCTATTGATCGTTCTAATTTTAGAAATTTTGTGAATAATCCATATCAAAAATATACCTATGTGGTGAAATATCAAACTAGAAAATGGGACACTAAACCAACCTTAACTTGGCTCTATTGTTGCAAGAGGGAACATATTATTGCCAAATGCCGGTTTAGGAGAATTTTTGTTCCTAAAGGCATTTTCCAATGGTTTCCCAAATGCAACCAAAGTTTCACTCACACATATGGACCTAATGAAAAATGGGTACCTCTCTCTCTCTCTTGTTTAAATTTGTAGGTGGAGTGTCTTGAGGCTACAGAGAAAAGATGATTTTTCGATTGTGGTTGCTCAAGACATATGATGGGTGACATTTCCTTATTCTATGACTTTCTGTCTAAGAAGAAGAGATTTGTTACTTATGGTGATAATAACAAGGGTGCAATACTCGGAAAAGGTAGTGTGGGTAATCCCTCTTCTACATCTATCTCCAATCTCCTTTTAGTTGAAGGCCTTAAGCACAATCTTATTAGCATTAGTCAATTATGTGACAAGGGATATAAAGTCTCCTTTTCAAAAGAAGGTTGCATAATTGAATATGATGATAAAAAGAATGATGTTTTTAAGGGCTTGAGGTTTAATAATGTATACATGCTTGTTGCTCCCTGAATTACCATCCTGGTACAAATGCGAAAGTGCCGCGGAAGAGTGTAGAGTCGCCAGCCAGGCATTTTTATCCCGAAGGAACGGGAATGATAATGTTGCACAAAT
Organism: Lathyrus aphaca; assembly: GCA_963966055.1. Taxonomy (NCBI): domain Eukaryota; kingdom Viridiplantae; phylum Streptophyta; class Magnoliopsida; order Fabales; family Fabaceae; genus Lathyrus; species Lathyrus aphaca. Next base: position 302,911,835 of record OZ014523.1, on the reverse strand, counting down.
CAGAAGAAAGAAGAGGAAGGACACAGGTCCAACGAACCAAAGAGACTGGGTTCGGGAGTCAGTTACGACCTGGGAAGGTATTAGCACCCCAGATCGTCACCATATCCGATGGGATCCATGCATGCAAAGAAACAGTTTCAAAGGGTGAAGAAATGAAAGCTGCTGCAAAAAAGAAAGACTGAAACTGGAAAAAAGAAACAAAAGGGGGAACATGTAGGGAAAATAAAAGAGTGTGCTCGAACGGGCCCTACCCCGCTACCTACGTACCTCATCTGGACATGAGGATCAGAGACGTCGTAGTTCCTCTAACTAGGGGTGGAAAAGATTGCTTGTGAATTAAGGCTTGAACTACATATGTCAATGCTCAGGTGTTGCAGGCTTGAATGATGAGTGCGTTACCGTCTTGAAAAATGACAAGTAGGAGCAAGTTCATACGTAAAGAGTGAAGGTGATGAGAAAAAAAGTCCCGAAGGAGAGACGCTTATTGTCTGTTCAGTGTTTTTTATTTTTTTTATGAGTGTAGCACAAGGAAGTGAACTCAAGCTCTTTTCCATGGAATGTGTACTTGCTACTACATTCCAAGATGGAATAACAGAACAAGCACACCAAGTAAGGAGAGTTTATCCAAGACTTGTTTCCAAAGATTAGGGCCTAAGCTCACTAACTTGTTGAAATTATTAAGTATCTTAGTGATTAGGTGAAAAAGTATTTTTTATGGTTTTTCTTGATGAAGATGACCTCATGATCAGACTTGTGCATCATGTTAGACAAGTGTACTATTCCAAGATGGAATGAATACACACGTCTCATGGAATAAGGCTATACATAAGAAGTCACTTCTTTCTTTATTAATGTCTTTTTTAGGGTTTTTGTTTTGAGATGAGAAGAGAAAGAAACAAAAGAGGATCCTAAAGTTAAAAGTCTAATGGGAAAAGACAACCAAATATTAACATGCTTGGATGATCCTAGGTTAGTGAGGTTTGAACTATCCTAAGAAAGAAGAAGAAGAAGAAAAAGAAGAGAGGAGGAAAGGCAAGTTAGAGAACAACTTACTCCTCTAAAGGATACAAGTTGCTTCTAAAAGGGGGAAGATGAAGAATTGAATCACAAGATGGCATAAGGCACATCAACAATCACAAAATGGAAGGCAAAGTAAGAAAAGAGAGGAATAGTTGTAATGTGGATAACATCCACACTTTACTTACCACTGCACCTACAAATGTTTGAAAAATTTCCAGCACATATTCAACAAATCAATCAAATGCTAACATATCAACACAATTCATGGAATTAACATGCTCAAAGTTTCAAGAAAACAAATTCCTCAAACATGCCAAACTTTAAAAATACATGAATCCGCTTGTCGAGAGAACGAAAACATACATCAACTAGCAAGAAAACTACTTTAAACAAACATATAAAATGATCACACAATGATCCATGGTGATTATGGCAAGTATGAGAAGCAAACAAACTCAAAACAGCTCAAAAATGCCCTTCTTCTTTAGTGTTAACCGGTTAACCAAAAGCGTTAACCGGTTAACCAACCTAAACCTGCAACAAAGAAGTCAGAAAAAGGACGCGTTAACCAGTTAACCAAAGCGTTAACCGTTTAACACTGTGCGAACAACAAAAAAACCTGCAGAAAAGTCAATCCAAACCAGCTTATTTCTATAATCCACCAATAGTCAAGCGATCATTTATGCACAGGATAACAAGATAAATTCACATTAATCCACCACAAATATGTTCATGAATATTAACACATAAATCCAATCACAAATCAACCAAAAAACACAAGCAAACAAGCAATTAGCATAAACACATGGTGGATCTACAACACAAGCATGCAAACAAGCCAAAAATAGAGATAGATCTAAACTTAACCAACCTACAAAGCTGAGATCTGCTTTGGTAAATGTTGTTCAAGCTGGAAATGATGAATCTCATGGAAAACTTCGAAGATTCGGGGCTATTCTTCACACACAATGCAAAATAAATGCAAGTAAAAGATCTTGATGCAAGACCTTAATTCCAAAACACTTCTAGCCACCAAATCAAATCTGAACTAGTAGTAAAAACCAGCAAATGGATGCAAAGAAAACAAAGGATGAAGGTCTAGTTCCAAGATCAACAAACTTCAATGCAAAATTTGATGAACTTCAAAGAAGAGGAACTTTGTCTGATTGGAAATTGGGAGAGAAAATGAGAGAACAGTGAGAGAGTTATGAAAATTCAGAAATGAAAAGTGTGAATTATGAGAGAGTTTTGAAAATTCAGAAATGAAAAGTGTGAATTATGAGAGATTTTTTTCTTGGTTTGGAGGGATATGGGATAAATAACATCTAGGTTTGGGGCCCAAAAATTTGGTTTGGTGTTAGCTTAGAAAGGTGATTAGGGTTTAGCTCTGGAATTAGGCTTGGTAAACTCTCTAGATCCTTCTCCATAATTCACAAATAATTCAAATGAAATAAAATCTAAAAATGAGAAAATGGAGCCAAAACATACATGCTGAACTTGCTGTAAGAATTAAAAATTCGCAGCGGTTAATCGGTTAACCAAAGCGTTAACCGGTTAACGCAGGAAAAATTTGAATTTTCCCTCCACTTTGTGGGACACTCCAAGAATACATCTGCGCCAACCATTCTAATCTGATCTTGATTCTCAATCCTCCTAGGGCTTTGACTAGGATATGGAGCTTGTATAAAATGCCCTGTGAGCTTCCTACCAGGTCACTTGGCTCTTGACTTTGACTTGCAAAAATCGTGAGTTCTCGGATGATTGATCATATGCCTTATGCTAGAACCTATGAGTGATATGCTTCATTTTTCTATGCAAAAATGCTAAGGATATGTCATGCTTATGATGATTATGATATGCTTATGATTCTAGAAAGGAGAGGGTAAATCTGGGGTGTTACATCTGCCCCTATACAAGCAACCGTTAATCTGAAAATGGCGATAGCACGGGCTATCTACCGTTCAAGATAAACTGTGGTTGAATACCAAGAAAACCTGAAATTTGCACTCTGCTGGAGAATGAAAAAATGGGAAATAAACCCAACCAAATAACACTATGGGTAATTGAAATTAAGGCAAAGCCGACTAGCTCCTTCCAAATCGAATTGTTACGCCGGATAAGAAAAACTTAGACAGACGAGTCTTCTTCAAGCAAACCTGTTACACTAGGAACTAGACATACGAGCTCTCTTCAAGTAAATTTGTTATGCCAGGAATGGACATACGAGCCCTCTTCATACATTTTACAAAAATATATGACTTGAGACAGACAAACCTCCTTCAGATAACCCGTTACGCCAGGATCGGTGATGCACTTAAGTCTGTGGGATAGACATGCATAATCAGGATAGACGAACCCTCCTCATATATCCTTCGTAGATATATGGTCTACGACAAATGAGTCTATTTCGGATAACTTGTTACGCCAGGTGTGACATTAGGATTGGACGAACCCTCTTCACAAATCTTGCATAGATAAGTGGTGTCCGAGACAGACGAACCTCCTTCGGATAACCTGTTATGCCAGGACCGATAACCATTTTGACATTTAATCCCACCATCAGGACTTCAAACCTCTTCAATATAGACGAGTATTGGATGATCATCAAGAACACACAAACGAGTGCCATAAGTCAATGATACAAATGAATATCAGACGATGATCTAAGAAACGCAGACGAGCGCTTCAGGCGATAATACAGACGAATAACAGCCACTGATACAGATGAATACCAGAAATCCAACACAGACAAGCATTTGGAGCAGCAATAGTGCCGAGTACCAGAAATCCAACACAGACGAGCATTTCGAATAGAAATACAGACGAGTACCAGAAATCCAACACAGACGAGCATTTGGAGTAGCAATACAAACGAGTGCTAGAGTGATTATCAAATCAACACATATGGATACAAACCAACACAGACGAGTGTGAGGGATGATACAAACAAGTACCCAAACAATGAAAACGATCTTCAAACAGATAACAAACACAAACGAGTGTTGGGGAATACAGATGTGCACCAAGAAAATATCAAACACAGACGAGTGCTGGGGAATACAGACGAGCACCGAGAAAATATCAAACACAGACGAGTGCTGGCGCGTGCATACAAGCAAAACAAATATTAAACACAGACGAGTGTTGGGGCGTGCATACGAGCAACAAAGCAAATATCAAACACAGACGAGTGTTGGGGCGTGCACACGAGCAACACAAAGTGCCCTGATTGACAGTAAGAATCACAACTCTGTAGGGGAGAACCAGGTCAAGAGACTTAGACACTTAACTCTAGTGAGGGGGATGAACAACTGTTTGTGTCCTCTCATTAGCCAAAAATAAATTGGCGACTTCTTTGGAGAATATTTCAATGATGGGAGTACATCCTAATCATGACCTCTGTGGGGAAATTAGGCGCTCAGTTGCCTGCTAGGAATACTTCACTTGTGGAAAGATCCGCTTAGGGATGAAAGCTCTTCAATTAGCCTTGGAGTTCTACTGGGGATTCCACCTGCTCTAATTTAGCTGGGGAACACTCTCTGCTTGGGGAAGTATGACAACATCTTGCAAAACCTGCAACAACAGTATACACACATATGCCCCGGGGATTTGCATGGTATGATCAGATCATCCCTTGTCACCTGACACCCAAAGATAGTTTTAAATGTTTCCCTGCAATGTTATTTTTTAGAAAAATCACCATGTTTCAAATGCAATGTTCTTTTTGCCAAAAATTCAGGACATTTTTGCAAACAAAATAAACAAAACACAACACAACTTTTGACTGAATATTCATTTATTGAGGGGCCTCTAAATAGGCAAATCTTTACATCAGAAAGCAACTACCTGAAAAGAGGTAGCTCCCATAAAAATTGAGAAAAGAAACTATCCTAATGGCAATGTACACGTCATTCCAATGAGTTTCCTTCCTGCTATGACCAACATGTCTTCAGGACTTTTCGTTCTTGCCTTTGCTTTCTGAAGAGGAAGAAGAGACTGATTCCTACCCTTCTGATATTTCCAGACTGTTTGAAACGGTGATTTGATTCAGATTACCCGGATCACAGTTGTTCGCTTATTCCTTTGTTTTACGTGGATCGCCCTTTCGGGTTTTCAATCCACCGGGATACCCTTTTTCGCATGAGTTGTCCGATGTGATTTTTCAGCTCAGCGGGTGTACATTTTTTTCATTTATTTTCCCTAACTTTTGCCCGAGCCTTTTATTATTTTTTTTAGCTCGCCGGAATGACCTTTTCTTGCCTAGACCTTAATTTTGTTTTTGTGTCCAGCGGGTCTCTTATGCGAAGTATTTTTTAACTGCGTTTGAGTTAACAGGGGATTGGAAATATTCTCCATCCATAGTAGTGAGCATCAGTGCCCCAACCAAGAAAACTTTCTTTACTATGAATGGGACATCGTAATTTGGGGTCCACTTGCCCCTGTGATCTGAACCTGGAGGAATGATCCTTTTGAGTACAAGCTTACCTACTTGATACTCTCGAGTACGTACTCGTTGGTCGAAAGCTCGCTTCATCCTCCTATGATAAAGTTGACCATGACAGATAGACACTAATCTCTTTTCCTCAATTAGGCATAACTGATTATATCGAGCACGTACCTGTCGCTCTCCGGATTTCCATCCTGGTACAAACGCGAAAGTGGCGCGGAAAGAGGTAGAGTCGCCAGCCAGGCATTTTTATCCCAAAGGAATGGGAATGGTAATGCTGCACAAACCAGAAGAAATAAAAGGAAGGACCAAGGTCCTGCGAACCAAAGAAACTGAGTTCGGGAGTCGGTTACGACCTGGGAAGGTGTTAGCACCCCAGATCGTCCGTCGTACCCGACGGGATCCACGCTTGCAAAGAAATCTGATTCAAAGGGTGAAAAACTGAAAGCTCCTACAAAGAAAAGGAACTGAATTGGATAAAAAAGAAAATAAAAGGGAACTAAAAAATAAATGAAAAGGATAAAATGTAGGGAAAATAAAGATTGTGCTCGAACGGGCCCTACCCCGCTGCCTACGTACCTCATCTAGACAATGAGGATCAGAGTCACCATAGTTCCCCTAACTAAGAGTGGAAAAGATTGCTTGTGTCTTAAGGCTTGAACTGCCTATGTCAATGCTCAGGTGTTGCAGGCTCGGACGACGAGTGCGTTACCGTCTTGCAAAATGACAAGTAGGAGCAAGTTCTTACACAAAAAGTGAAGGTGATGAGAAGAGAAGTCCCGAAGGAGACGCTTATTGTCTGTCCAGTGTTTTTTATGAATTTTCTATGAGTGTGGCAAAAGGAAGTGAACTCAGGCTCCTTTCCATGGAATGTGTACTTGCTACTACATTCCAAGATGGAATAATAGAACAAGCACATTCAAGTAAGGAGAAGATCTCCTAAACTTGATTCCAGAGATTAGGGCCTAAGCTTACTAACTCGTTGAATTTATTAAGTGTTTTTGTAATCTTTGTGAAGAAGTGTCTTTTTATGATTTTCTTTATGAAGGTGGTCTCATGATCAGACTTGTGCATCATGATAGACATGCTTGTACTATCCCAAGATGGGAAGACTACAAGTGCCTCATGGAATAAGGCTATTGCACAGGAGACCACTTCAATCCTTATTAAATGCTTTTTATGGTTATTGTTTTGAGATGAGAAGAGAAGAGAACCAAAGAGATCTTAAAGGTAAAATCTAATGGGGAAAAGTCTATTCCTATAGTTATCATGCAAAAAAAGTATCCTAAGGTTAGTGTGGTTTGAAGTCTATCCTAAGGAAGAAAGAGGTAAGGAAAGAAGAAGGAAAAAGAAGAAGAAGAACTAGAAAAAGAAAGGAGAATCAGAGCACCAACTTACTTCTCTTAGAGAAGGTAAGTTGTTCCCTAAAGGGGGAAGGGAAGAAGATAAGCAAGTGATGGCATAAAGCACATACTAAACACAAAAGAGAAAGCATAATGAAAGATGAAGAGAAAAGAGTTGGAGATGTGAAAGCTTCATTCACACCTCTCCCTTACCTAAGCCCCTGAAATGGTTATAAGCATAAACAAGTAACATGACAAAAGCAAGTAAGAACAAATGAGATACCAATGAACTAAAGATCAAGCCAAAACATCACAACTAGAATTGAAACTTCATTCTCAAGGACCAAGATCAAGCACACAACATAGGATGAAAGGTGGATCAAACAACTCAACATAAAGCATTACAAATCACCATGACAAAACAAAACACTTAATAGATAGCACAAAGCATACAAAGTAAACAAACATCATAAACTTCAAGACCAGAACCCTAACATGCCAAGAATGTGCCTAAGCAACACAAGAGATCAAGGAAAGAAGCATACAAACTTAATCATTATCAAGATGATAAACACATAAGCATAAGAAGTGAAGTGAACATGTACATAAGTGAATAAACTTCAAAGGCAAGCAACCACAAAACTTCTCAAAGCACAATCATCAAATCAAAGACCAGGGAGATATCTTCATCCTAAAAGAGCTCTAAACAACCTAAGGAAGTTGGCACAAGTGCCCTCCTAGCCTAAGGACTATGCATATGACCAAAAAGGATGCAAAAAGAGAGAGGCAAACAAGAAAATTCACATTAAATCAAAAGTTCATCCAAAAATTCCACAAATTGACACAAGAGTTCCTCAAACATCTAATATTAACATGCCAAAAGGATAAGATCAAAATCAGAAGCAAAGTGGGTTAAAGGGATGCCTAAACATGGATTAGGGTTATAAGACTTCACACACAAGTTAATGACCAAAAAGGACAAGCAAGCTTCTAAAAATCAGTATAAAAATCACCAACAAACTACATCTCAATATGAATCCAGTGCAAAAAGAATCAACTCAAAATTCCCAAGGATGATCAAGATATGAAATTCACAAGTCAGCATGTATTAAAAATGAATTAAAAACAATTAATAAAAGCAACAATTAATTCCAGTGTGGAAAATGAAAATAAATGGAAAATATAAATATTAAAAATTAAAGAAAACTCAAAATAACATTCATGAATTTTTTTGGAATTTTTATGAACTCCTAACTATTTTAATTAATTAAAAAGCAAACTGAAATAAATATGAAAATAAAATAAATGGGAAATGAAGGAGGGGTGCAGTCAGTAAGCGATTTAGTTCAAATCAATTGGGCTTATAAGAGGGAGGGGTGCGAATAGCAGTTTGAGCCCAATGGTTTGCGCAGGTTTATGAATATTACAATTGAAATTCACAACAAAAAAACAGGAAAATCGAGAACCAATGGATCAATCCAATGCACATAAACAAGTCAATGATTAAGCCAAGTCAATCCAATCAAGAACACTCAGTGCACGCACATGGTAGGTATTGTATGGAGCCATACACCATGATTAAATCAGAGAACATAAAGTCACGTGAAAGATCCAATGGCCACAAGTTTATCTTCTTCATTTGAAATTTCTAGAATCCGGTGACGGAGCCCTAGCTCTGGTCACCGAAAACTTCATACGCAAGAACAAAACCACACACAAATTGTTCCAACTCTCCAGATCTAACAATTAAAACATGATAAATCCAAATATAACAATGAAATCCACCAAAGATCAATGATCAGAGCAAATTGAACCAAAAATAAAATCATACACCAAACTTTAATTCAACATGAAATTCTCAATATGCAACCATTTTCAAAACCAAACACTTCCAGATCATTAGTGAAGTGAGTAGATCACGAAGCACACAATAAAAACAATTTATAGATCCATGGATTTAGAGCTATACCTGAACCTGGAGATCTCACAAAACACCAAGAAAACCTTGCCAATGGTGCAGATCCACCTATTTTAACCTCCTCTTGCAAAATAAATGCAAGATGGAGCTTGAAGAGGCTTGAATTTGAAAACCCGAGTTCTCTTGCTCTGAACATCACTTCAATGAAACTTCAGTTTCAACTTAAATCGATGGATGAAATAATATCCTTGAAGCTTAAGGATGAAGACTATGGAAAGAGATTGGAGAATGAGAGCCTGGAGAGAGGGATTCGAAGGTTTTTGTTTTTGTGCATGAAATTTTGAAACTGAGGAATGAGAGAGAGCTAGGGCTGAAGTTTGTGTGAAATGGCTTTTATATGATCCATGTATTACACTTATTAGTGTTTTGTGGTGAGTAGTGGCAGGATTTGTGTGAGTGGGATCATTTTGCAATTTTGCATGAAAGTGGTGATGAGGTGAATTGCTCATGAAATCCTCTCTCCTTGTGCACATGCTGATCTCATTTCATCTCTAAATTACCCCTGAATCAATCTTGGCCATTGGATGTAAGTGGATCATGCTTTGTGAATGCTTTTGCATTTTTGCACTTAGTGAAATAACTCATATTTCATGCACGATTTTGGTGGGATTTCTTGAGCCAAATGACTTTCATGCCATGTATTGTGATATAGTGATTCAAATTTCTCCATAGGATAGCTTAGAATTGAAGTAGATAGGCTTTTGCAAATGGTGGAAACTTGAAATAATGGTAAAACCCTAAAAACAAGTGAACTTCAAAAGACCATAACTTTTGATTCATGAAGGCTATGAAAATTCACTTGTACTTTATGAAAATGGGAGACCATACCCTATAACTTTCATGTTTAATGGAAACTCGTTTGATGTCATCTTCATCATGAAAGAAAGCTTTGAAAATTAGGGCAAAACTTGCCAAAAATGGAAACTTTCATTACAAGCCATGTGCCAAAAATGGAAAGTTCTTCAAAACCCCTTGATTCTTGATCTTTGACTTTGCCAAACCTATTATAAGGCCTTAAGGACATCCCTTGACTTGAAAAATGGGATTGTACCTCTTGAATTCTCACAGTTGACTTTTTAATTGCACAGTTGACCAATTTCTTCTCATGCAAGCAACTGGTGAAATAACTGCCTTACTCAATGAATTTTCTCACCAAATTTCATCCATAGGAACCTCTTATCATATGAATGACTTTGCCCACATGAAATGGCCAAAGCCACAAAGGATCCCTGCTTGAAAGTGAAACCCTAATCTGGGAACCATTGTGTAGGAGCTTGCCCTAGCTTGGATTCTCCGATGACCTCCCAACCTTCTGGGCTCTTGTAAAGGATCTTGAGCTTGTGAATGTCATGTAGACTCTTCATGGGACTTGGACAAGTCTACTTGGCCTCTTGATTTGGCTTGTAAGGCCTCAAATACACCAACAGTTGATCATATGCCCAATGCTAGAACATGAGAATGTTATGATTTATTTTTCTATGCAAAGATGTCAAGGATATGACATGCTTATGATGATTATGATATGATGATGATGCTAAAAAGAAGAGGGCAAATTTAGGGTGTTACAGCTGGCCCTATTCAAGCAACTGTTAATCTGAAAAGGACGATAGCACGGGCTGTCGACCGTTCAAGATGAACTGTGGTTGAAAACCAAGAAGACCCAAAATTTGCACTCTGCTAGAGAATGCAAGCAATGGGAAATAAACCCAACCAAATTACGCTTTGGTGACTGAAGTGAGGAGAAAGCAGACGAGCTCCTTCCAAGTTGAATTGGTACTTCAGATAGAAAGACTTAGACAAATGAGTCTTTTTCAAGCAGATCTGTTACGCTAGGAATTAGACATACGAGCCCTCTTCAAGTAAACCTGTTACGCCAAGAATAAACAGACGAGCCCGCTTCATACATTTTACCAAAATATATGACTTGAGACAGACGAACCTCCTTCGGATAACCCGTTACGCCAGGACCGGTAATGCACTTAAGTCTGTGGGTAGACATGCATAATCAGGATAGACGAACCCTCTTCATATATTATCCGTAGATATATGGTATAAGACAGACGAGTCTTCTTTGAGCGAACCTGTTACGTCAGGTGCAAGAATAGGATTTGATGAACCCTCTTCACAAATCTTGCATAGATAAGCGGTCTCTAAGACAGACGAACCTCCTTCGGATAAACCTGTCACGCCAGGACCGGTAACCATTTTGATGTTTAATCCCACCGCCAGGACTTCAAACCTCTTCAACACAGACGAGTATTGGATGATCATCAAGAGAACACAGACAAGTGTCTGAAGTCAATGATATAAACAGATATCAGACGATGATCTAAGAAACACAGACGAGCGCTCCAGACGATGATACATACGAATATCAACCACTGATACAGACGAATACCATAAATCCAACACAGACGAGCATTTGGAGTAACAATACAGACGAGTACCAGAGTGATTATCAAATCAACACATATCGATATAAGCTAACACAGACGAGTGTGAAGGACGATATAGACGAGTATCCAAACAATGCAGACGAGCTTCAAACAGATAACAAACACATACAAGTGTTGATGAATGCAGACGAGTAACATGTAAATATCAAACACAGACGAGTGTTGGGGAGTGCAGACGAGCATCAGACAACTATCAAACACAGACGAATGCCGGGGACTCTGGTTTGAGGGATGAACAACTATCTGTGTCATCACATTAGCCAAAAATAAATTGGCGACTTCTCTGGGGAATATCTCAATAATGGGAGTAAATCCCAATCATGACCTCTGTGGGGAAATCAGGCGTTCAGCTGCCTGCTGGGAATACTTCACTTGTGGAAAGATAATCCGCTTGGGGAAAACAGCTCTTCACACAACCTTGAAAATCTGCTGGGAATCAATTCCATCTGATCTGTCTCAGCTGGGGGAAACACTTTCTTCCTGGGAAAGTGTGATACCATACTGCAAAACCTGTAACAACAATATACACATATGTGCCCTGGGGACTTTCATGGTATTATCTGTTCATCCATTGTCACCCGACACTCAAAGATGGTTTTAAATGTTTCCCTGCAATGTCGCTATTTTAGAAAAAACAATCATCTTTAAAATGCAATGTTCTCTTTTGCCAAAAATTCAGGACATTTTTGCAAACAAAATAAACAAAACACAACACGACTTTTGACTGAATATTCATTTATTGAGAGGCCTCTGAATAGGCAAAGTTTTACATCAGGAAGCAACTACCTGGAAAGAGGTAGCTACCGTAAAAATTGAGAAAAGAAACTATCCTAATGGCAATGTGCACGACATTCCAATGAGTTTCCTTCTTGCTATGACCAGCATGTCTTTAAAACTTTATGTTCTTGCCTTTGCTTTTTGAAGAAGATGAGGGGACTGATTCCTATCGTTCTGATATTGTCAGGCTGTACGAAACGGTGACTTGGTTCAAATTAATCGGATCGCAGTTGTTCGCTTATTCCCTTATTTTGCATGGATCGCCCTTTCGGGTTTTCAATCCACCGGGATACCCTTTTTTGCCTGAGCTGTCCGATGTGGCTTTTCAACTCAGCGGGTGTACATTTTTTTATTTGTTTTCCCTAACATTTGCCCGAGCTTTTTATTCTGTTTTTAGCTCGCCGGGGTGCCCTTTTCTTGCTTGGACTTTAATTTTGTTTTTGTGTCCAGCGGGTCTTTTTATGCGAAGTATTTTTTAACTGCGTCTGAATTAACAAGAGAGTGGAAATCTTCTCCATCCATAGTTGTGAGCATCAGTGCCCCACCTGAGAAAACTTTCTTCACTATGAATGGGCCTTCGTAGTTTGGGGTCCACTTACCCCTGTGATCTGAACTTGGAAGAACGATCCTCTTGAGCACAAGCTTGCCTACTTGATACTCCCAAGTACGTACCCGTTGGTCGAATGCTCACTTCATTCTCCTCTGATAAAGCTGACCATGACAGATAGCCGCTAATCTCTTTTCCTCAATTAGACATAACTGATTATATCCGGCACGAACCCACTCGGCCTCATCAAGCTTCACAACCATCATTACACGCAATGAAGGAATTTCTACCTCAACAGGCAAGACTGCCTCCATGCCATATACCAATGAGAAAGGAGTTGCCCCGGTTGACGTCCTGACTGACGTTCGATACACATGCAGCGCAAACGGTAACATCTCATGCCAATCCTTGTAAGTGACAACCATTTTTTGCACAATCTTCTTAATATTCTTATTCACTGCTTCCACCGCAGCATTCATATTTGGTCGGTAAGGAGAAGAATTGTGATGCTGAATCTGGAAGTCCCGGCATAGCTCTGCCATCATCTCGTTGTTTAAGTTGGAACCATTATCAGTAATGATTCGCTTGGGCACTCTGTATCTGCAAATAATGTCTCTTTTCAAAAATCTTGCTACCACTTGCCGAGTGACATTGGCATAAGATGCTGCTTCAACCCATTTTGTGAAATAATCGATCGCAACCAAGATGAAATAATGCCCCACATAGAAAAGGGCCAAGGAAATGACATGACGTTGAGCGGGCTGGGAGGAACATGCACCTTGTCTGCATAAATCTGGCACTTGTGGCACTTACGGGCGTACAAACAACAGTCTGCATCAATTGTCAGCCAATAGTACCCCGATCTCAACAACTTCTTAGCCATAACATGTCCTCCTACATGAGTACCAAAATATCCCTCGTGGACTTCTTGCATTAACAAGTCTGCTTCGTGTCTATCCACGCATCTGAGCAAGACCATGTCAAAGTTCCTCTTATACAGAACTCTGTCTGCGTTCAAGAAGAAACTAGCAGCAAGTCGTCTTAAGGTCTTCTTGTCGTTGGATGATGCCCCAGTTGGGTACTCTTGTTTTTCCAGGAAGAGCTTGATATCAAAATACCAAGGTTTCTCGTCAGACAATGCGTCTACAGAGAAAGCATAAGCTGGTGCGTCAAGCCTGGAAATGTCAATCCTGGCTACATAGTTCCAACACAAGACTTTGATGGACAAAGAAAGAGTAGCCAATGCATCGGAAAATTGATTCTCATCTCGTGGTATATACTGCAGCTTAACTATTGTGAAGAACGTCAACAGTCTTCTGGCATAATCCCTATAAGGAATTAAATGTTCTTGATGTGTATACCACTTGCCGGTAATCTGATTGATAACGAGGGCTGAATCTCCGAATATATCGAGGCTCTTAATCCGAAGATTAATAGCCTCCTCTATACCTATTATGCATGCCTCGTATTCCGCTTCATTGTTGGTGCAACCAAAAGTAATTCTGGCAGCGAAGGGAAAATGAACACCTTCGGGAGTGATAAGAACAACACCAACTCCACGTACGTTGATATTGACCGCCCCATCAAACATCAACTTCTATTTGGATTCAGGGTCTGGCCCCTCCTTCGATAGTGGTTCCTCGCAATCTTTTTCCTTGAGGTACATGATGTCCTCATCAGGGAATTTAAATTTCATTGGCTGATAGTCGTCTTCAAGTGGCTGTTGTGCAAGATAATCTGACAATACACTTCCTTTGATGGCTTTTTGGGAAGTATATTGTATGTCAAACTTTGTTAAAATCATTTTCCACCTTCCAACCCTTCCGGTTAACGCTGGTTTCTCGAAAATGTACTTGACAGGGTCCATTTTTGAGATTAGCAATGTGGTATAGGTCAACATGTACTGTCTCAGTCGGCGAGCAGCCCATGCCAAAGCGCGGCAAGTTTTCTTGAGTAGTGAATAACGAGATTCACAGTCGGTAAACTTTTTGCTAAGGTAGTAAATTGCATGCTCTTTTCGACCAGACTCGTCATGTTGGCCTAGAACACACCCCATCGACCCCTCTAACACAGTCAAGTACATGATAAGTGGCCGTCCTGGAACTGGAGGCATTAGAATCGGAGGTGTCTGCAAATATTCTTTTATCTTTTTAAAGGCTCTTTGATAGTCCTCATTCCACCTGACCGTTTGTTCTTTTCTCAATAGTTTGAAAATTGGCTCACACGTGGCAGTTAGATGAGATATTAACCGTGAAATGTAGTTCAATCTCCCTAAAAACCCGCGCATTTCTTTTTCTGTTTTCGGTGCAGGCATATCTTGTATTGCTTTTACTTTTGCAGGATCCACCTCGATTCCTTTCTAGCTAACAATAAAGCCCAACAAATTTCCGGAACGCACCCCGAAAGTACACTTGTTTGGATTCAACCTCAATTTGTACTTTATCAATCTATCAAACAGCTTTTTGAGATTGACCAGATGCTCTTCTTTGTCCCGGGACTTGGAAATCATGTCGTCCACATAGCATTCAATTTCTTTGTGTATCATGTCGTGGAACAATGTGACCATAACCCGCTAATACGTTGCCCCAGCGTTCTTCAATCCAAAGGGCATAACCTTGTAATAGAATGTACCCCACGGGGTAATGAACGTTGTTTTCTCCATGTCTTCTGGTGCCATTTTGATATGATTATACCCGGAGAAGCCATCCATGAAAGAAAATACCGAGAACTGAGCGGTGTTATCTACCAGCACATCAATGTGAGGTAATGGAAAGTCATCCTTTGGACTTGCTCTGTTTAGATCCCGATAATCAACGCACATCCTAACTTTGTCATCTTTCTTTGGTACATGCCCAATATTAGCTACCCAAGGTGGGTAACTAGTTACGGCAAGGAATCCGGCATCCCACTGCTTTTGGACTTCCTCTTGATCTTCATCGCCATGTCAGGATGAGTTCTTCTCAGCTTTTGTTTCACCAGGGGACAGTCTTCTCTTAGTGGCAGCTTATGCACAACGATGTCAGTATCTAGTCCTGGCATGTCTTGATACGACCAGGAGAAGATATCCACATATGCACATAACATATCAATCAACTCCTTCTTTACCTCGGCCTGCAGACTGGCCCCAATTTTTATCTCTCTCTTTACATCTTCAGACCCGATGTTGATGATCTCTATTTCTTCCTGATGAGGCTGAATGACCCTTTCCTCTGGTTTCAACAATATGACCAACTCTTCCGGGAGTTCACAGTCTTCCTCAACCCCTTCATCAGCTTGGTAGATAGGATTGTCGAAGTCATGCATGGTCATAGAAGGAACGTTATCACTAGAATCTGAATGATCAACACTGCACAGATGATGTGCTTATTTCAGAATCTGAATGATCAACACTGCACAGATGATGTGCTTATTTCAGAATCTGTCCTTTATTTCATGGGAAAAGTAAATGCATTAAAAGCATGGTGGCCCTACAAATGGATCCGTGCACCTTGGGTAGAGTGCAGGATTGACATGCAGCATGATAAAAAAGAAACAAGTAAATTACTTTGATTGCCAAGTAACTTGAACGAAATCTTCAGCAGACCAGTTCCGGAGCTCCTCCCCAGCTGCACATGGGTGAATCCAGCTATCCCAGCCACAGTCATTATCCCCCTCTTCACTTGTTGCACATATGTTGTTGCGATCGAGCATTCCGGCAATTGTGAAAGTTATGGCCTTATTACCCTGAGGCCAGTTGGACCCACCAGCTTGGTAACCAAGACCGAACTTGTCATCCTTCTTTTCCATCTCTAGCAACATGCCCCAACCCTGGGCACTTACGGATTGGACCACTTCTTTGGCTTGCTTGTAGGAGTAGATAGAAGTCTCTTCCTTCTCGTTGTTCTGGACTGCCGGAGACAAAGTACTAACATTGACTGCCTCAAAAGCTTGACACAGCGTTTCATGAATTTCCCTGTCCATTTCCACGTACTTGTAGGGAATTATAACCCCTGGCACCAAGCCCAAGTCAGTGATCTAAAACCCCGGAGAACTCTGAGATTGAATGGCACGAATTTGCTCAGCCATCTCTTTGAACCTTCTGTTCATGTCAATACCTTGGCCTTCTGCCTCATCCAGCAAAGTGAATTGTTCATCCTGCCCATCCATCTGCACTTTATTCACTCCATCATTGACAATAGTAACCCCTGGTTGCACCACAGGGATTTCTATGTGACGGGCGCCAGCCCCATTGCGATTACCTCCATCTACTGCCCCATTATTCCTGACTTGATTATTTTCCACCATTTCATGTAGAAACTCTTGAGGGTCATGAAGTTATCCATTCTTGTCCTTAGGTCAGCCAGATTCGCTTGCATCTGATCCATTACTCTCTCTGTTTACTTTCGTAGGGTATTTATGCACCGTTGGTTGTTCCCGAATCTTCCTGGGAGCTATAATGCCTGAAATTGACATAAACGTTAGAAAACTGATGAACTACCTGCAAAACAACAAACCCGTTATATGCATGCAATGTAACTGTTCATGTTTCCACGTTCAGGCATTAATATGCCCCCAGTTCTGGTTTTTGTTTTGACAAAAATGCTCCAGATAGCCCTTTTGAGCATTAATTTTCAAACTCTCCTTTTGAAGAGTGTTCAGATCCTAGCACCCTCAAACAAACAATCTTTGCGTACTCAGAAATGGTAACTGGAATTTAATATTGCATAACATGGATAACCCACTGGCAGCCAAAGTTATAACACAAACAAAATCCCCAGAGGGTTACAAGTCAATTCATGAACGAAAAGATAAAGCAAGACTCCTACAACAAGCCTATAGGTAGTCTGGATAACTAAAACTCTAGGCTAAGGGAAAGACTCAGGTTCCTCTTCTGCATCTACCACCTCTGTCTGGTTCTTCTTCACGCCTGCTCTCAGTTTAAAATCTGCAATCTCCTTCATTGCCTCCTCCAAGGTTATCTGGCTCTGTACCAATTGTTGAGTCTTTTCCCTTTGTATTTTGATAAACCTGTTCTACTTCTTCTTTATTGAAGGCCATCTGTACTTCGAAGAACTCTTCCTTTTCTTTGTACTTCTTCTGATCCTGTTCCCTTTGGCCCTGTAACCAAGCAATGGACTGGCGAGCTTCTTTAAGAGTCTTCAAAGTCTTCTTACGCTTTGCTTCTCATTTTTACTCCATTAAACCCAATCTCTTAAAATAAGCTTCTCTCCCGGCAAACTCCTTTTCTTTAGATTCTAAGGTGACCTGTATCCTCTGTAGCTTTTCCTCCACTTCATTCATAGCACGATTGGCAAGGTGGTACAGGTTAAACATTTTAGCATTCTCTACCCTAACCTCGTGCAACTGAGCTTCCAACTTCTTATAATCTTCAAGAGAAACAGTGTTCTGACATGGCACTTCTTTGGGATATAAGGGGGCTTCCACTGAAAACGGCATGAGCAAATCTTCTATGCGCTTCTATAACCATGTAGCAAAAGGAGGATATGTCTTGGGATCCACCCTTCCAAAATCCTTCTTACCTTTCTTCACCCTGTGAGCCCAAGCCTGAGATGCCTGTATGACTAACTCTTTATTTCCCTCCACTGGAAAGTACAAAGACTCAGTTATTTCTTCGATACCTGGTGGATTCCTCAGAGGATAGCCAAATTGTTTCCTGGCTAAAGCTGGATTGTAACTGATCACACCCTTTCTCCCTAGCAAGGGAACATTAGCAAAACTCCCACAACTAACAAGTAACTCCTTACCTAACGAATCCTTGTTATAACCCCAAGCTATATCCTCAGAAGTTAGTCCCATTAGCCTCCTAGACCACCTCCATTCTTCTCTCATTTCTTTGAAAGGTCCTGACTTTGGTAATTGCTTAGCAAACCAATCAGCAAATACTGGAGCACAACAACTCACCGGTCCACCTCTTCCTTTCTCATTCCAGTAATGAACATTGTAGTAGAAATCTCCCAACATGGTTGGTACAGGGTTACCTTTAGTAAAAATGGATATCACCTCCAAACTCACAAACTCCTTTTCTCCCGGGAAAAGACTAGATCCATATACCATCAGGGCCACCACAACACCAAAATCTCCCCACTTACTCTCTTTGGCATACCCTTCAGCTTCTGGTATAAGTACATCCCAGGGAGGTCCTCTGCCCTCACTAACCTGCAAAGCTTTCTTGACCTTAGCAGCTGGTATACGACAGACTCTGGATATGTCTTCTTCCTTGAGAACTATCTCTGATCCATAGTAAGGAAAATTATCTCTGACAGGAATACCCAAAATACTAGAAATCTCCTCCAAGGTAGGAGCCAAAATATAATCTGGAAATACAAAACACCGCAGTAGGGAGTCATAGAACTGAAGCAAAGTGTGCAAGCTATCCTTCTGGTATGCAGTAGGTTTATCCACATACTTAAAAATCTGACCATACCTCTTTCTGAAGTTTCCTAAGACCTGATCATTCTTCAGCCCTGCTAGTCTCTGAACACTCTTGACTTCTGGTTGAAGGAAAGTGTAATGGACATTTCTCTTTCTTGTGATTTTCTTAACTTCTGCCATCTGGAAAACTTACAATTGCCAGAACTGGGTGCTAAACTGTAAACAAAACCCTGAAAATGGAAACACAAATAGTTAATGCGAGTATGATGCGTTGCAAATGCAATGCAGACATATGATCAATCAGGAACCATCTGGATACAGGATATTATGGCCCCAAGTGACTGAAAACCAAGATTCTCTGAACCATAACCATCTGATAGGAACCCTCAAAACCAAAGATCAAGAAATCCAGAACCATAGTGACCAAATCACAACAGAGAGCATACTGATAATGAGGGTATGTGGAAGTCAAGGGTTCCTGCAAACCTGTAAACCCCCCTCCAATCTCACGGGTGTGCTCCGGGTCAAACATCATGGACTCTCAAAGCCGAATAACAATAATACGTTCACCATTTCCTAGAAATGGCTCATGACTAAATCAGTGAATCAATTTGGCATTATGTACTACTCAGGGAGGCCTCAACGTGAGTCCGGGAAAACAAGGTCATCCTATGTGAGTTCCAGGTGGACCCTCGGGTGCGAATGGGTTTTCCACACAATATGGTATGCCACTGTCACCACTAAAGAGGGATGTTTCCACAAGGTTATCAATGATCGGTTCCCAGCTGCACATAACTATCAAGGTTATGAAATGAAATAGGAAGATCCCCAAATCAAGACATATCCAAGACGGTCGCAAATCTGGGCGTGGAACTCACTACTACCCCCGTGACAAGATCTCATGAGGCCAAAGTGGAACCACTCTAAGTCCTAAGGTGCACTCGAGCCTTGGTAATGAGCTTATCTCACAGTAACAGTATCACCCAAGTCCCACCAAACAGAAAATTCAGTCCAGACAATCCAGTATAATATAAGATCAATGAAAATAAATAATGAAAACTGTAAATAAAGCTGTAAATAAACTATAAATAAACAAACAGTAAAATATACACACAACAACAAACAATCAACACCCCGCGAAACAGAACCACGCAAGCGCTAGGAGAGACTCTCAAGGGAACCAAAGATACTCTGTTTAGGAAGTCCCCAGCAGAGTCGCCAGCTGTCGCTCCCTGGATTTCCATCCTGGTACAAACGCGAAAGTGGCACGGAAAGAGGTAGAGTCGCCAGCCAGGCATTTTTATCCCGAAGGAACGGGAATGGTAATGCTGCACAAACCAGAAGAAATAAAAGGAAGGACCAAGGTCCTGCGAACCAAAGAAACTGAGTTCGGGAGTCGGTTATGACTTGGGAAGGTGTTAGCACCCCAGATCGTCCGCTGTGCCCGACGGGATCCATGCTTGCAAAGAAATCTGATTCAAAGGGTGAAAAACTAAAAGCTGCTGCAAAGAAAAGGAACTGAACTGGATAAAAAAGAAAATAAAAGGGAATTGAAAAAGAAATGAAAAGGAAAAAATGTAGGGAAAATAAAGATTGTGCTCGAACGGGCCCTACCCCGCTGCCTATGTACCTCATCTGGACAATGGGGATCAGAGTCGCCGTAGTTCCCCTAACTAGGGGTGGAAAAGATTGCTTGTGTCTTAAGGCTTGAACTGCCTATGTCAATGCTCAGGTGTTGCAGGCTCGGACGACGAGTGCGTTACCATCTTGCAAAATGACAAGTAGGAGCAAGTTCTTACACAAAGAGTGAAGGTGATGAGAAGATAAGTCCCGAAGGAGACGCTTATTGTCTGTCCAGTGTTTTTTATGAATTTTCTATGAGTGTGGCACAAGGAAGTGAATTCAAGCTCCTTTCCATGGAATGTGTACTTGCTACTACATTCCAATATGGAATAATAGAACAAGCACAATAAAGTAAGGAGAAGATCTCCAAAACTTGATTCCAGAGATTAGGGCCTAAACTTACTAACTCGTTGAATTTATTAAGTGTTTTTGTAATCTTTGTGAAGAAGTGTCTTTTTATGATTTTCTTGATGAAGGTGGTCTCATGATCAGACTTGTGCATCATGATAGACAAGCTTGTACTATCCCAAGATGGGAAGACTACAAGTGCCTCATGGAATAAGGCTATTGCACAGGAGACCACTTCAATCCTTATTAAATGCTTTTTATGGTTATTGTTTTGAGATGAGAAGAGAAGAGAACTGTAAACACCACAAATTTTCCCTCACTCTTTTTCACACCATGGCTTGTGATCTTTCATATATGCATTAGCATAAGCATACCATCTCATATTGCATTTTGTTCCACTGCATAAGTTCAAGTTCATCTGCATCTAGGGTTTGTGATCTAAGAAATCCAAGGATCCATCTGAGCCACTCCAAAGGTCTCCAATCATTCCAAGAGGGCCCGTGTGTATTCTATCATCATATTATACCCCTCAAAGATCAAGTAAGTCAAGAAATCACAAGAACTGGCAAGGCATGGAAGCAGAGCTAGGGTTTTCACTACGCAGATGACCAAAATTAGGGTTTTGGTTTCAGAGGCCTTAACTCCAAATTTTTGGGCCATTATTGTTTCTAATGTTCTTAAGATGTTATAAGGATCATGTGTACCAAGTTTGATGAATAAATTCATTGTGGAAGTCATCTGTTCATTGGGTAACTTCTTGAGCAAGTCAGAGCAAAATCAGGGCATCTGAGGCCCCCAACAATGGAACCAAAGGGGTATTTTCATAAAATTGAAGTTATATGATCTTTATTTGGTCATTGAAGTGCTTGTAAGTTCACAAAATTGAATAAATTTGAGCTAAACCAAAAGTTGCCAAAAATGGAAATGACTTGTAATGGAAACTTTCCATTTTGGGAAAGTTTTTCAACCTCCTCATTTTGATCCAAAAATGCTTCAAATGAAAAATTGTTGGTCATGAAAGTTGTAGATTGGATCATTCCCTTTTCAAAAAGTACAAGAACATGTTCTAATTCATTATGGAACTCAAATTATAGCCTTGCAAACTTGGCAAAAATCCTATAATTTTCAAGAATACACCAAACAGGATTTTTTGCAAAACCACTTGACAAGTCATTTTGCGACCTCTAATGCATCTCTAAGCATCATACAAACATAGTACAATACATTGTGATCCAAATTGTCCCAAGAATCATTCACTTTCATGCCTTGAACTTCAAGAAATTCCAAAAGGGCCAAAGTTCTTCAAATTTGCAAGATGGCATGAATCTTCTCATACACTTGCTACAGCACCCCAAATCAGTTTCTATGGACCTCCTTGATCAATGCTGAACCAAGACATGCCCTTGAACAACTCCTGCCACAGCCCATGCTTCAAGTACACAAGTTGTTGACTTTTTTGCAACTTGCCCATACCAATCACCCCGGGCCACCACCCACTCTCTGGCCAATAGAGACTTGTTATGTGGACCAAAAGCAAGCCAATTCACATAACCTTGGAGCTCAGAACCATACACAAGCCAAGTTTCACAAAATCACTCAAGACTTTCCTTTCTTCGATTCTCACAACACAAGCATCAAACCTCAAAACAAACTTCACCATTCAACTCACCATCCTCAATAGAACCTTTCCCAACCATTAAACAAGCTTGAAAGCCCCTGAAAGAAAAACACGATTCTGGTGCAGCAAGAGTTCATCCTCTCAATCCAGCCATTCTCAACTCATTCAAAGCTTTGCAACATCACCAGGGGATCAAGTGGAGGCTATTTGCACAAGAGAGAGGTCCATAAGGTGCTAAACTGAAAAGCTTCATCTCAGGTATACCTCAAGAACATATTTTCCAGAACTTGTTTTTTAAGTTATAGAAATGATCTATATGCTTCACTGATCACACTGCACTTGTTGGTTTTGAAAATGATTGAGTATTGAGTCTCTATCGTGTTTCTGAAAGTTTTTCCATTTTTGAGTTTTGATTCGTATCTTGTTCATGATCTATTAGAAATTTGTTTTGAGGGTAGATTCACGCTTGGGAAGGTTTGGGGGTTTAATCTGGAGCTTTAGAGATCTTAAAATGGCCCGGGGAGAGAGTTGAGGAAGGAACCCTGCCGGAGAAGACGACCGGAACACTGTTCCGGCCGTCTGAGGTGGATTAGGGCTAATCTCAGGTAATTAAGTCAGTTTGAATGTGAGCCATAGGATCTGGCGCGCAGTCTTTCCCTCCATTCCCAGTTTAAACCTCAGCCATCAGATGCGTTGACTTTCTCTTTATTCATATTTATTTTATTTTCTTTTCAATTATTTTGTGCATTTTATTTAAAATATCAAAACTCATCCAAAAAATTTCAAACTTTGAATTTCTGATTCAAATATTTTTCTTCATCCAAAAACATTTTTTATTTTATTTTTTGCCTTTTAAAAGCATTTTTAAAATATTTAAATGTTTATTTTAATTAATTAATGGATATTAATTAATTAAAATACCATTTAGGTTTCTAAAAATCACCAAAAAATTCACATTGCATTTTAAGACATTTAGAAACATTGTCAAACCATTCATACAAATTTATTTTTGGTTTTGGTCCTACTTTGACATTTTCTTTGAATTTAGGGTTCATAAAATCCCCTTTTTAGAACCCTAACTTTGAAAAATCTTTTCTGCCTAACCATGAAGTGTTTGATGATGATTCTTTTTGCATTGTTTTCCATATAACATGTAGTTTCTAAGATATGTTTGTCATGTATTTATCTTTCATTTTCAAATTGATTTGCATTTTTCCTTTTGAGGTACCCAAAAACCCTAGTAAACTTAGAAAAATCATAATTTACTTTAGGTTAAGAGTTGGACCTTCTCCTTTGGGTTGTGATATCATATGGGGTTAGGGTTTGTTTGAGCTCATTTGAAATTTTTTATCATGTCATATGTTTCTGTTTTGACCATTTGCATCTCATCCTTTCATGTAACCCTAATTTTGCATCTTCATTTGCATTCATCTTGCATATGCATCCACACATGAACTTGCCTTGACATTTATTGAATTCATATGTCATATTAGACATCTTAAGACATGTTAGAATCATGCTTGATCATTTCCTCATTAATTTTCCATGATTTGCACTCATTTCATTTCATTAAACTTTCATGAACTTTCAAACTTCAAAGCATGCTTCTTTTGCATTCATTCTCTTTGTATGACTATTCATTGCACTTTGTATGTATTTGCATCATGTCATAGCATCATTTGCATCATGTGTATGATTCTGACTTTGGCTTTTGTCTTTGCATATGTTTCATTTCATGTCATTTCTTCCTTTATGCATCTTGTGCTAACATTTTCAGGTGGTAAGTAATTTGAGAAGTGAATTTGCCTTCACTTCTCATTCCTCTTCCTCTTCTTAATATGCATCTTTGCTTCATTTTTATTTGCCTTTGAGTGGGATTGCTAATTCATGTTCATCTCTCACTTTCTTTCTTTAAGTTACTTATCTTCTTCAATGAAGTAAGTAACTTATTTCTTCTGTTTCTTCTTCCTTTCAATCTGCTTCTTCCATTGGTGGTTTCTTTGAAGATCTTTCTCAAAGCCTTAAAAACCATAGGAACATCCAAGCATGATAATAATTAGGGTTGTGATTAGTCTCCCCTTTTTTTTTACCTTTGAGTCTTCTTTGTGTCTCTCTCTCATCTCATCATTAGAGACTAAACCTTTAAGGTTTTAGGACTTTGGAATTAGGGTTATGCCTGCATCCTTCTCTTAGGATGGAGTGTATAACTTTAATCCTAAGTGTTAAACCCTTAACTTGTTTAAACCTCTTAATCAATCCATCTAATAATCACTAAGACATTAACTTGTAACTTGGGCTTTACATTAGGGTTCTAATTCTTCCTTTATGGTTAAGAAGGACTAACCCTAGTGTTTAATGGACAAGTCCTCCTCAAGTTGTCTTACCAACCATGAAATCCACTTCTTAATTTCATCCTTAATTAAAAACAACTTTAATAAAGGCTTGTCATCTAATGATTTTAATCCCTAACTATGGATTAAGTTGAGGTATCTTCCTCAGCTTAAGTGTTCTCATCTATTATCCTTCTATTAGGATGGTGTAATGAGTTCACTAATCTTTGATTATGGCTTAAATTCATTACTTAACACTAAACAAAAACCCAAAAATATCTAAATAATCACAAGTAGGTTAATGATCTTAATCCTACATCATCATGATAATTAAGTTGAGATGTTTATCTCATACTTAAAGTATTCTCATTATCCCTAATCAGGGAGGATATAATAAGTTTACAACCTTTGATATAGGCTTAAGCTCATTAACTTATGACAAACACCAAAAACAATAAAAAGCTGAAAACACAAAAACAAACAATAATCGTCTCCTTCGGGATTCTTTTCTCATC
This sequence comes from Lathyrus aphaca, assembly GCA_963966055.1. Classification (NCBI taxonomy): domain Eukaryota; kingdom Viridiplantae; phylum Streptophyta; class Magnoliopsida; order Fabales; family Fabaceae; genus Lathyrus; species Lathyrus aphaca. Next base: position 302,886,461 of record OZ014523.1, on the reverse strand, counting down.
ATCTTCATTCATAAGCGGGAACTTGCTTCTTCCGTCTAATGCAAGATAGTTAGCACTCGAGCCAGATGAGTCATACACTTGAGCATAGACAAGCAAGCAGTTCACAGTCAACTTATCTTTCAGTCTCTTTGAGTCGAACTACGGTGTTCTGACTTCCTCATTGAACGAGAGGATATGTAGGCATAACTTAACTGTTATCGAACAAAAGTCTCTGTGTCTTCCCCCTCTTTCAACATTCTGTTAAAAGCCTCATTCCTGAGCATTTCACTTCACGTTTTTGCACTGACACCTGTATATTCTTTTCCAGCTTTTGCACACAGATATCACATACACCTACCCCTTTAAACACAATCTTTTAAGCGTGGATCCTGTCGAGTACGATGGACAATCTGGATGCTAATACCTTCCCATGTTGTAACCAACCCCCTTTCTCAGTTTCTCTAGTTCGCAACCGTCTTATCCATCGTTTTCTAGGTTTATGCAGCATTACCTTTCCTTCGGGATAAAAATGCCTAGCTGGCGACTCTATTCACTTCACCTTCATTTTCTCCTTTCGCCGACTGTTCGCGTCTGTACCCTATTTGACCAGGTATCTTTTCGGGGGAGCGACAACTTGGCGACTCTGATGGGGTCCCTTATATTGCCACCAGGGCTTCTGGTTCTTTTTGTGGGTTCCTCCTAGCGCTTGTTTGATTTTGTTTACGGGGGTGTTATGTGCTACTTGTGCTTATTTATTTTCTTTATTTAATGCTTTATGTACAATTTTATTTATTGCTTTCATTTACAGTTTTAGGCATTTCATACTAATGTCATTATCATGTGTTGGATCTGTGTTATCCTTGGTGGGTGGGGATCATTGAGTGATTAAGGTCCTATACCGGGGACCTGAGTAACACATAGGCTAGAGTGGCTTCATATTCTTTCCCATTCCATTTTGATATGGTGCGGGAATATGAAATGCGGTTCAGACATGGGTTTCTTCTTGAGAACTCTGTGCTACGGATTTCCTGTAGTACTAGGGCTATCTGGGAAGCCTGCTAAGTCTGGATGACCTTTTATGACCTTCAGCATCTGAGGTGAATTAGAGGAGGATATTTTATGATTATTGTAAACACTGTACCTTTTGGTTAGAAGTGCTTACACTTCGCATAACTGATCCAAGTCTGAGGATCCTTGTTCTAGAACAATACATGTGAGGGGGTTAGGATGTTTACAGGTTTGCAAGAACCCTTGGCCACATCATACCATGTTACTAGTTTTGTTTTAAGAATGCATCACTTTGGACAGTTCTTGTGAAAACCCTGGACTTGTGACTCTTTATTTGAGTCCCCCACCTGGTTATTGGATTTCTAAGCCTCCACCCAGACTTATGGACACACATGGACCTTATCAAGGCTGATAACAGATCCAGCACTTGATCACAAACCCTTTGCATATCATTCTGCATACATCATTTTTGCATCATTTAACATTTTCCTATTTGTTTTTAAGGGTATCCACCTCCTTATCTTTGGTTTGGTTTTGACCCATTCTGCTGCTCAGACTTCTTCAGTTATCTTCTCCAGCACCTTCATCAGTTTGTCAAAGGCTCTCCTCTAGTTGTCTTCATCAATCTTCAGCAGTTACTTTCATCATCAGTCACTCTCAGCTTCTTCACCAGCATCCACCATCAGCATGGACACTTCCAGGAAGAGCAACATCACATACCACTTCTTTGAGCCCACCCTGACAGGCATCAGGCAGATCCAGTCCCTCATTACTCCTGATCATGTCCCACTATTCAGAGAACATTATGGAGGCATATTGGACATGATCATGGACCTGGATGCATCCCAGAGGAGCATGATCCATACTTGCTTGCAGTTTTATGACCCTCCTCTCAGATGCTTCACATTCCCTGATTTTCAGTTGGGACCTCTGCTAGAAGAATTTTCCATGTTGTTAGGAGTTCCTATCAGGAGAGGGATTCCTTTCAACCCTGAGATGGTTGCTCCCAAGAATGAAGACATAGCCAGGGAATTGCATTTGGAGCCTGCCCTCATTGATCAAGGCATGACCACTAAGGCTGGAGTTCCAGGCCTTCACTTAGATTTCTTGATCTCCCAGGCCACCTTGCATGCTGCAGCAGGGAAGTGGGATGCTGTTTGTGCTCTCTTTGAACTCAGTATATATGGAGTTATCTTGTTTGCAGATGAGCCAAAGTTTGTAAGCAAGAATGCTATTTACCTGTTCTTGCTGAGGAACCCAGTGCCTACCTTGCTTGGAGACTTCTATTATTCAGTACACCAGATGGAATAATAGAACAAGCACACCAAGTAAGGAGAGTTTATCGAAGAATAGTTTCCAAAGATTATGGCCTAAGCTCACTAACTTGTTGAAATTATTAAGTATCTTTGTGATTTGGTGAAGAAGTATTTTTTATGGTTTTTCTTGATGAAGTTGGCCTCATGATCAAACTTGTGCATCATGTTAGACAATTGTACTATTCCAAGATGGAATGAATACACATGTCTCATGGAATAAGGATATACACAAGAAGTCACTTCTTTCTTTATTAATGTGTTTTTTTAGGGTTTTTGTTTTGAGATGAGAAGAGAAAGAAATAAAAGATCCTAGGTTAGTGAGGTTTGAACTATCCTAAGAAAAGAAGAAGAAGAAGAAGAAGAAGAAGAGAGGAGGAATGGCAAGTTAGAGAACAACTTACTCCTCTAAAGGAAACAAGTTTCTTCTAAAAGGGGGAAGATGAAGAATTGAATCACAAGATGGCATAAGGCACATCAACAATCAAAAAATGGAAGGCAAAGTAAGGAAAGAGTGGAAGAGTTGAAATATGGGTAACATCCACACTTTACTTACCATTGCACCTACAAATGTTAGCAAAATTTCCAGCACATATTCAACAAATCAATCAAATGCTAAGATATCAACACAATTCATGCCAAACTTTAAAAATACATGAATCCGCGTGTCGAGAGAATGAAAACATACATCAACCAACAAGCAAACTACTCTAAACAAACATATAAAATGATGACACAATGATCCATGGTGATTATGGAAAGTATGAGAAGCAAACAAACTCAAAACAACTCAAAAATGCCTTTCTACTTCACTAATAATATGGGTAACATCCACACTTCACTTACCATTGCACCTACAAATGTTAGCAAAATTTCCAGCACATATTCAACAAATCAATCAAATGCTAAGATATCAACACAATTCATGCCAAACTTTAAAAATACATGAATCCGCGTGTCGAGAGAATGAAAACATACATCAACCAACAAGCAAACTACTCTAAACAAACATATAAAATGATGACACAATGATCCATGGTGATTATGGAAAGTATGAGAAGCAAACAAACTCAAAACAACTCAAAAATGCCTTTCTACTTCACTAATAATATGGGTAACATCCACACTTCACTTACCATTGCACCTACAAATGTTAGCAAAATTTCCAGCACATATTCAACAAATCAATCAAATGCTAAGATATCAACACAATTCATGCCAAACTTTAAAAATACATGAATCCGCGTGTCGAGAGAATGAAAACATACATCAACCAACAAGCAAACTACTCTAAACAAACATATAAAATGATCTCTTTCATCATCTTATTATTCAAGTTCGAACCATTATCAGTAATTATTCTATTCGGAACACCATATCTGCAGATAATATGATTTTTTATAAACCGAACCACCACTTACTTGGTCACATTAGCGTATGATGCCACTTCTACCCACTTGGTGAAGTAATAAATATACATAAGGATAAAACGATGTCCATTTGAAGCCTTGGGTTCAATCATGCCAATGATATCAATTCCCCACATAGAGAAAGCCATGGGGAAGAAATAACATTAAGATGAGTCGGTGGAACATGAATCTTATCAGAATAGACTTGGCACATATGGCAATTCTTCACATACTTGCAACAATTAGATTCCATTGTCGGCCAATAGTAACATGCTCTCAACATATTCTTAACCATTGCATGCCCATTGGCATGAGTACCAAAGATCCTTCTTAAATTTCTTTCATTAACATGTCTACTTCGTGTCTATCCACGCATCTGAGCAGAACCATGTCAAAATTCCTCTTGTAAGGCACATTCCCATTTAGGAAGAACTTACCTGTTAATCGCCTCAAAGTCCTCTTATCTTTAGTTGATGCCCTAAGTTGGTATTCCTGAATCTGGGGAAAACATTTAATATCATGATACCAAGGCTTGTCATCATGGACCTCTTCAAATACAAACACATGAGTTGGTCTCACAAGCTGCATCACACTAATCATAGGAACTTCATTCCATAGATTCACCTTTATCATAAAAGCTATGGTTGCCAAAGCAGTTGCCATCTGATTCTCATCGTGAGGCACATAATGAAACTATACTTTAGTGAATAAATTTGATATCCTCTTGGCATAATCTCTATAAGGAATCAAGTGAGATTGATGAGTTACCCACTTACCCTTAATCTGATTAATAACCAATGATGAATCTCCATGCACATCAAGAGTCTTGATCCTCAAATCAATGGCTTCTTCAAGATCTATAATACATGCTTCATAATCAGCTTCATTATTAGTATAGGGAAAAGTCAATCTTGCAACAAAAGGAATATGCACACCATGGGGAGTAATGATCATTGCACCAATTCCTTTTCCATGTGAATTAATAGCTCCATTAAAAACCAGACCCAATCGAAATTCAGGCTCGGGCCCTTCCTCAACCGAAGGCTCATCATAATCTTTCACTTTCAAATACATCTCATCCTCGTCAGGAAAATCAAACTTTATGAACTGGTAATCTTCAATTGGCTAGTATGCCAAATGGCCAGCCATGATTCTTTCTTTAACAACTTTTTGAGCTCGGTACTTAATATCATATTCAGACAACAACATTTTCCAATAGGAAATCCTCCAAGTTAAATTAGGCTTTTCAAAGATGTATTTGATCGAATCCATTTTGGATATCAACCAAGTTATATGATTCATCATATACTGGCGAAGACGCTTTGTAACCCAAGTTAAGGCGCAACAAATTTTCTCAAGCATGGAGTACCGAGACTCACAATCAGGGAATTTCTTACTCATATAGTAAATGGCATGTTCTTTTCTTCCAGATTTATGTTGCTGACCAAGCACACAACCCATGGAATCTTCTAATATAGTCAAATACATTATTAATGGTCTACCTTCCACTAGAGGAGAAAAATAGGAGGTTCAAGTAGATACTTTTTGATACTTTCAAAATCTTTCTGACAATCATCGGTCTAGACACAACCTTGGTCTTTTCAAAGCAACTTGAAGATTGGAACACATGTGGCAGTCATGTTAGAGATAAACCTTGAAATATAATTCAAATGGCCCAAGAATCCTCTTACTTGCTTTTCAGTTCTTAGTGCAGGCATTTCCCGAATAGCTTTCACTTTATAAGGATCAACTTCAATGCCTTTTTGGCTCACAATAAAACCTAACAACTTTCCAGAACGAACACCAAAAGTGCACTTGTTCGGATTAAAACGAAGCTTAAACTTTGAAACAACTTCAACAAATGTTCAACATGATCTTCCCCAGTCCTTGAATTGGCGATCATATCATCAACATATACCTCAATTTCTTTGTGCATCATGTCATGGAAAAAAGTAGTCATACCTCTTTTGTGTGTCGCACCAGCATTCTTTAAAATCCAAAGGGCATCAATCTATAGGAGAATGTTCCCCATGGTGTAATAAATATTGTCTTTTCCATGTCCTCAGGTGCCATCTTTATCTGATTGTAACTGGAAAATACATCCATAAAAGAGAACACATCAAGCATAGCCTTATGATCTACCAACACGTCAATGTGTGGTAATGGAAAATCATATTTTAGACTAGCTTTATTCAAATCTTTATAATCAACCCACATTCAGACTTTTCCGTTTTTCTTTGGAATAGGCACAATATTGGCCACCCATTAAGGATAGTCAGATGTAACAAGAAAACCTGTATCAATTAGCTTTTGAACCTTCTTTTTAATCTTTACTGCCATATCAAGATGAGTTCTTCTCAACTTTTTCTTCACAGGTGGACATTCAGGCTTCGGCAGCAATCAGTGCTCCACAATATTAGTATCAAGACTTGACATGTCTTGATAAGACCAAGCAAACACATCAACATAATCTCTAATAAGCTCTACCATCCTCTTCTTAACATATGGACCAATTAGTGCCCCAATCTTGACTTATTTCTTATCATCTTCAGAACCCAAGTTAACCCTCTCTATTAACTCTTCATGAGGTTGAATGACCTTCTCCTCGTACTCAAGCAACTAGGAAATCTCATCAAGAATCTCTTCAATATCCTCTTCCTCAGCTTCAAACACAGGGAATTCAAAGTTGGGAATGGGCATATGATCATTGTTTTCAATGGGTTTAACAATCAATTTGCCTAATGATTTATTTTGATTTTAGAGCATGAATAAAAGTGCAAACATCATGTAAATAAACAATGATTATTCTTTTTCTGGTTTTTTATATTACCATTTTTCAGAATAAATCAAAAAGGAAAAACATATATAGAATAAACAAAATAACATTTTATTGATGATGATAAAATTTGAAACAAAGCCCAACAAATTTCTCTTTCACCTTGGGTAGAGTGAAAGGAGTTTTGAATGAAAATATATAAATTTGTTTGAAACATGAACAACAGAAGGAACATCAATAGAAATATAGTTCTAGAAAATCACTCCATTCATAATAAAGTTAGGCATTTCTTCTTCTTTTTCATTATCTTCAATGATGGCAGTAGTGGAATGATCATTGACGTTGATAAACCCAACACTTCAGAATCTTTCTTGAATACTCTTGGGTTGATTGGAAATCAATCATGGAGAAAAACCGAGACCGACTCCCTCTTTCTTATCAACAACATCAATAACTCGTCCCCAACCGTCATATCGACTATATTCAAGCACACGTAAAGCATCCTTAAGAGAAGACAAAGGCATTACAATTTTCTTAACAACATTATCAGCAACAAAATGTGTTTGGAACGGATTTCTAATGTCTTCATCAGCATCAATATAAGAAAAGGATGAAAATTTTCCCAATGGCATAGCCTTCTCACCACCAATAGTCACTAATTTCCCATATTTTACAAACTTCAGCTTTTGGTGGAGTGTGGAAGTCACAACCCCCGTCTCATGAATACAGGGTCTTCCAAGGAGACAACTAAAAGTCGTATGTATATCAAGTACCTGGAAAGTAATTTGGAATACAAATAGTCCAATCAAAATAAGAAGATCAACCTCACCAATCACAGTTTTTTTGAGCCGTCGCTCCCGAGATTTTCAGCCTAGTTCAAGCGCGAAAGTGGCGCGGAAAAAGAAGAAGAGTCACCAGCCATGCTTTTTTATCCCAAGGAAAGGGAAAGGTAATTTTCGCTCCCGGGATTTTCATTCTAGTAAAAACGCGAAAGTGACGCGGAAAAGGTAAAGTCGCCAGCCATGCATTTTTATCCCGAAGGAACGAGAAAGGTAATGCTGCACAAACCTAAGGAAGAAGGAAAAGACGAGGCTTTGCAAACTAAAGATCTGGGTTCGGTAGTCGGTTATGACCTGGGAAGGTATTAGCACCCCAGACCGTCCGCCGTACCCGACGAGATCCACGCTTGTTTGTTTGTTTCAAAGGGTGAGAAAATAAAGTTGTTGCTAAATAAAACTGCTACCGGAACTGAAATGAAAGAAAGGGAATTGGAAGAAAGATTTTACCTCATTAGGAAAATGAGGATCAGAGTCGACGTAGTTCTCCTAACCAGGCGGGAACTTTGTTTGTGTTTTTTATCCGCTGGAACTGCTTATGTCTATGCTCAGGTGTTGCAGACTCGTCCATTCCGAGTGCGTTTACCGTCTTGCAAATGAGACAAGTCGTCGCAAGTTTGCGTTGAGAGTGAGTGAGATGAGAAAATAATTCCCGTAGGAAAGTCGTTTATTGTTTGTTTTTTGCTTTTTATGAGAGTTTTTATGAATTTGGCACAAGGAAGTGAATTCAAACTCTTTTCCATGGAATGTGTACTTGCTACTACATTCCAAGATGGAATAATAGAACAAGCAAACCAAGTAAGGAGAATTTATCCAAGACTTGTTCCCAAGGATTAGGGTTTAAGTTCACTGGCCTGTTGAACTTATTACATGGTTTTGTAGCTTTGTGAAGAACTGTTTTTTAGGTTTTCTTTGTGAAATAACCTCTTGATCAGATTTGTACATCATGCTAGACAAACCCACACTACTCCAAGATGGAATGAATGTAAGTTCCCCATGGAATAAGGCTATTCACAAGAGGTTTTTCATTCTTTTATTAAATTCCTTTTTAATCTTGTTTGAAGATGAGAGAAGAGACTCAAGAGGCAAAAGGTCAAAGCTAAAGGGAGACTAAGACACAACCCTAAGTTTTCTCATTATGTACAAAAGGTGATCCTATGGTTTGTGAGGTAGTCTAAGCCTAAGGAAAATAAAAGCAAGTTAGTGTTCAACTTACTTCCTAAGGAAGTTAAGTTGAATCTAAAGAACAAAAGGGAAGCCTATGAACAAAGTACCAAGTGCTAAGGCAAACACAATTAAAATGCATAAGAGATAGGAATGAAGTAATGCTTACCTCAATCTTCCCCCCTACAAAACAAATGTTAGCATGATGAAGCAATTTGAATAATTATAACATGGCAAAATTCAATAAAGAACTCACACTAGCTAATAAGAGCACTAATGAACTTCTAAGCCTAAAAACTAAGTTCTAAATCATTCTACATGTTAGATAACTTCTAAGGGCAGGAGTTAATTCATATTAAAATTATCTAAAGGGATGAAGTGAACGCAACTCAAACTATGCCCTATAGTGTTATTAAACCCTAATGAAACCTAAGGATGAAGTTAGAAGGGAAACCTAAGTGTATTAGCATGGTAAAATTATCTAAGCTCAAAGATGAGTGTAAATTCCAGAACCTAACACTAAATGGAAGTGTATGATGAGATTAAATCACATGAGAAAGAAGAGATTCAAGTCATGGAGATTCAAACATAGGATTGAAAGATTAAAGAATGAACATGAAAACATGGTTTTAAAAGTGAAACAAATGACTTAGAAAGAAAGATCAAATATGATCAAATAAGTTTAAACTTATCATACAAAAACCAGGGAATTGATGAAAAGAAGAAATGGAAATTAGATTCACAAAGTATTCACAAAGGAATTGGTAAGAAAGTCATTATGGTTAAAGGTAAAAAATTAGAGTTTTAAGACCTTAGGTTGACAAATGATGTTCAAAGGGATACAAGGGCTCTAAGCTTGAAGTAAACACATGGAGATGATCACAATACATTTATTAGACACAAAGTAATGATACTACAAGGTTATCTTATTTACAAGTTGAATTTTGAGAAGCTAAGATGGAAGGAAAAATGAAATTAGGTCAAGTAAGGACACACACGGATTATGGTTCAAGAAACCCTAAAAATAAAAAGGTAAGGACTTAAAATGGGCCTACAACATTTAAGGACATTCAACATGACCTGTGAGACTCAAAATCAAGACCTTAAATTAATGGCATAAATGCCTTATTCAATTTGGATCAAAGGAAGTAAAGGAAAAGAAAAAAATGTGACTTATAGTTCAAGCAACTTAGAAAAATACCAAATGACCTTGAAAAATTATTAAACTTGATATTTAAGATCACAATCCAGAAGATGGTTCATGTCTAAAAAATCTCACAAAAATTCATATTTTTGACTAGTCAAACAAATGCTAGAATTGGATTAGGGTTTATGGTACTCAATGTGAAAGGATGAGCTCAAAAGGTGACCAAACATGACCTAAAATTCAATATAAAAATATTTTGGGAATTTTGACGGATGCTCTAGACAATGAAAAAAGAATGAATAAATTATCATTTAGGGTTTTAGAGAACGAAATTGGACAAGAAGATTGGTCAAAGAATAAGAACAATATGGAAACAATTAATTGGGAAATTAATTCCTCTTCAAAAATAAAGGAAAAATGAAAACAAAAATTATGGAAAATTAAAGAAATGAGGAAGATCATTTATGAACTTTTGGGGAATTTTCAGAGGCGTTTTGGTATTTTATTAAATTGGAAATGGAAACTGAATAAAGAGTGGAAATAAAATCATAAAAGAATGAATGGTATGGGCCTGAGGGGTACCAATAGCAACCAAATACACTGGATTGGGCTTAACACACACTCGATGGGGGTGTTAATAGTGGTGTGAACCTTTTGTACACAAACAAGGCACGTGAATGGCATGCATTTTTTAATGTGCTGGCTAACTTTGGACCATTGGATCAAAAGAGATGGACTACTGTGTTATAAAGTTGGAAAAAACATAGTGCACTATTCAGGTCACCAGAGAGGGATTCCGGCCACCTTCTCTTGTTACATCTAGTTAGGGCTTGGCCACGATCTTCATGAAAATGGAAAATGGAACCATGGATCAACTCGTCTCCCCACGCAGACCATCTATCTGGCTTTAATTTTCACTTAGGGTTTCTAAATTCACCAAATCGAAAGCAAACATTTCCAGCCTAAAATGTGGATCTACGTACCTATGGTGCATATCAACTAGCAAGCATCAACACTGCTTCTATTAAGCTTAATACATCACAAAACTAGCAAAGATTGGAGAAAACAAGCAAGTAGAATTCATGATGGAACCTGAATTGTAGAGTTGTATTTAGTTGAAGAAATCCAGAGATCTTACTCCTATGGATGCCTTACTTGTTCTTTGGTGTTTCTAGAGTGAAATAAACACTCCATGCTTGAAGGATTTGACTAAAAGTGAATCTGGTGCAAAGAAGTGCAGTGATGGATTTTGTGCAAAATAAGATGCTGATGATGAATTGATGATGAGTGAAACACTGTAACTTGCAATGGGTAAGATCCCTGCCAATTTGCAGAGATCTTCAATGGTGCAAGTTGGAAGATTCACTGAATTTTCTCCATGGATGTGTTGCTTGAATTGATGATGATGATGAACAGTGGAAGCATGAAGTAAGATGGATGAAGAGGAAGCTAGCTCGAGCCAAATTGCTCTCTTTCTTTAAGATAAAGGCTTCAAACTTCTGTCCTAAGTTGAGCCAATTAAAAATCACATATTAAGCTTCAAATCCATATCAAAAACATCTCCATTGGATCAAAATTGAGTGAGATATGATCAATCAAAGTTTGACAAAACTTGGGCAACTTGACCTAGAAATCAAGTCATGGACGCACCAGAGGTGAGACATTTCATCATGCAGGTGGTGTGGCAAATGTCAAGATAATTTTCTCCATCAATAAAGATTCAAATGAAAAAAATTTTGAACATCAAAGTTGTTCATTGGCATGTCCTCTACAATTTTGATGTTTGGAAATTTTTCATCTGATAAATGGTTTGGAAGATAAGAGAGGTCAAACTCAAGGTCCGAGGTTGATTGTTCTTACGGGCATCTTGCCCCAAAATGCGCCTACCATACCAAGCTCATATGCAACTACATGTGATCGCATTCCTTGACATATTTGAGTGACTTAGAGGCTTCAACTTATCTTGGATTAAACATCAAACTTGTGCATTGATGTTTCCTCTATCATTTGATCACAAGAACTCCCAATTTCATCCATGGAAATGGGAGATTTTCTTCTTCAAACATAGACATGTGAAGTTGGTTTATTGCAATACTGTCGCTCCCGAAGATTTGCATTCCGGTACAAGCGCGAACGGTCGGCGAAAGAGGAGAATGAATAGAGTCGCCAGCTAGGCATTTTTATCCCGAAGGAAAGGTAATGCTACATAAACCTAAGAAAAGATGGATAAGATGGTTGCGAACCAGAGAAACTGAGAAAGGGGGTTGGTTACAACCTGGGAAGGTATTAGCACCCAGATTGTCCGCCGTACTCGACGGGATCCACACTTAAAGGGGTAGTGACAGTGTTATTTGTGTATCGAAGCTGGAAAAAAAAGAATGCAAGTGTCAGTGCGAAAGATATGTGAAGTGAAATAAAGGAGTGTCAGTGTAAGGAAAGAGTGCAAAGCTCAAGACTATGAGGCTTAAAAGAATAATGCTGGAAGAGGGGGAATATACAAAGACTTTTGTTCGATAACTGTTAAGTTATGCCTACGTATCCTCTCGTGCAATGAGGAAGTCAGAACACCGTAGTTCGACTTAAAGAGACTGAAAGATAAATTGACTTGTGAACTGCCTACTTGTCTAAGCTCAAGTGTATGACCTGTCTGGCTCAGGTAAAAACTGTCTTGCATTAGACGGAAGAAGCGAGTTCTCGTTTGTGAGTGAAGATGATGAGAAAAGAATCCCGGAGGAGACGATTATTGTTTTTTTTGGTGTTTTCAATCTTTTATTGCTTTTTGTGTTTGTTATAAGGAAATGAGCTTAAGCCTAAACCAAGAGTTAGTAAACTCATCACATCTTCCCTCTGATTAGGGGTAATGAGAATACCTTAAGTATGAAGTAAGCACCTCACACTTAGTCACCATAATGTAGGATTAAGATCATTAACCTACTTGCAATTATTTATATGTTTTTGATGTTCTTATTTAGTGTTAAGTAATGAGTTTAAGCCATAATCAAGGATTTAATGGACCCATTACACCATCCTTATAGAAAGATAATAGATGAGAACATTTAGGCTGAGAAAGGCTCCTCAACTTAATCCATGATTAGGGATTAACCTCATGACAAAACAAGCCTTTATTAAAGTGGATTTTAGTTAATGGTAAGATTAAGAAGTGGTTTTTAGGGTTTGTAATACAACTTGAGGAGGACTTGTCCATTAACACTAGGGTTAGTCCTTCTTAACCAATTAAGGAAGAATTAGAACCCTAATGCAATGCCCAAGTTACAAGCTTGATGTCTTAGTGATTATTAGATGAATTAATTAAAGTATTAAAACACATTAATGGTTTGATACTTAGGATTAAAGTTATACACTACATCCTAATAGAAGGATACAGGCATAACCTTAATCACAAAGCCTTAAAACCTTTAGGGTTTAGTCCTTGATTAAGAGGTGAGAAGAGAAGACACAAAAGATGACACAAAGGAAAAACTAATGGGGGACTAATCAAACCCTAATTATGATCATGCTTGGGTGTTCCTAGGGTTTATGAGGCTTGCAAGAAGTCTTCAAGATGATCCACCAAGGAAGAAGCAAAGATGGAAGGAGAAGAAGCAAAAAGAAGCAAGTCAACTTACTTCACTTAAGAAGATAAGTTGCTTGAAGAGAGAAGGTGAGGAAGGAGCATGAATGATCAAGCTCACTCAAATACAAAAGTAAAATGCAGCAAGGATGCATAAGAGAGATGAGAAGAGATTATGATAAGTGAAGGCAAATTCACTTCTCCAAGTACTTACCACCTGAAAAGTTAGCAAAAGGAAATGAAGTGAATTGAAAATGAAATTAAATGCAAAGATGGAAACCAAAATCAGAAGCATGATCATGATGAGAATGATACTAAGAGATGTCATAAAGGTATGTCATGAGGTGTGGATGATCATACAAGTCATGAAGATGCAAATGAAACAAAAGGAAACATAAAAGTTCAAGAATGCATATGAAATGAAATGAAAGCATAACATGGCAAATGGATGGTGCAATGATCAAACATGATTTCAATATGTCCTAAGATGTCTTATATGTCATGTGAATGCCCAAAATGTCATGGCAAGTTCAAGTATGTAAGCTTATACAAGATGGATGCAAATGAAGATGCAAATTAGGGTTATATGATCATGTGAGATGCACAATTCAAAAATAGAAGCAAGACATGGGATAAAAAATTGAAAATGGACTCAAAGGGACCCTAAACCTATACAAGTTCACTGCCCAAAGGGGAAGGTCAGAAGCTAAACCCTAAGGGACTTATGAATTTCCTAAATTTCTAGGGTTTTAAGGGTGATCCTAAAGGTAAAATGCCAAACAAATTGAAAATGCATTATAAAAATGAAATATATTTTTTTTAGATGCTTGAAAGTATGCATAACACAATGCAAAAAGAACCATTCACAAACTCAACTTGGATCAAAAGTTATGAATTTTTGAAGTTAGGGTTAAAAATATTCAAATTTAAGAACCCTAATTCAAATGAAAATTGTCAAAGTGTGATCAAAACCAAAAAGAAATTTGTGTTGTGAGTTTGTAAATGTTTCTAAATTTTTGAAAATGTTCTCTGAATTTTTTTTGGGATTTTTAAATACATAAATGTATTTTTAATTAATTAATTCTCATTAACTAATTAAAAATAATCATTTAAATGATTTAAAAATATTTTTTTATGCAAAATATAAAAATAAAAATGTTTTTGGTTTCTGAAAATAAATAAAAGCTTGGATAAAAATTTTCAGAATTTTTTGATGTCATTTGCTATTTTTAAAAATTCGTTCAAATAAAATAGAAACAAATGAAATAAATATTAAATAAATGAGAAAAAAGGGGAAAGTCAGCTAATCCTAGGGCTGAGGTTGAAAGTCAAATTGGAGGGAATTGACCCCGTGCGCATCTGGACGGCTGACATTCAAACTACGCTAATTATGATTAAAGCCCTAATTTAAACCCTAAAGACTTTCAGGTGACCGGAACAGTGTTCCGGTCATCTTCTCCGGCAGCACTCTCATTCAATCTCTCTCAAAACGCCACAAAAACTCATCAAACTCTCCAGAATCATTCCTTGAACATCATTAAACACAAACCACACAACAAAACTCATTTATTTTTCGTAAATCATGAGAATCGAATCAAAACACATTTTACGGGCAAAGTTTCAGAGCAACATAAAATCCTTAAAACTCAACCATTTTCAAAAAGAAAAGCATCAGCATGACCAGTGCAACATGAGGAACAAATCTATAACCTAAAATCAAGTTTCTGGAAAATTTGTTCTTGAGGTTACCTGAACTGGAGTTTTCGAAAATGGCACTGTCTGGCTGCTTCTTTGCTTCAAAACCCCTAAAATGATCTCCCTGAAGAAGCTTTGATGCTTGGTTGGAGTTTTTTGTGGCTGGTTTGTGATTTTGATGAAGTTCAGTTCAAAGGGGGAAGGAAATCGTGTTTTTGATATGGTGGCTTTCAGGGCAAAATGAAGGGTGGGAAATGATCAGTGGTTGATGCTGAGATGAATGGTGGTGTTGGTTTGATGAATGAATGGGTGAGTTGAGAGATTCGATAGAAAATGCAAAGTGGGAGGTTTTTGTGGCTGCTGACTTGTGGGAGGATTCAGGCTGTGTTCTTGCTATGTTTGGCTTGCATGTGATTAGTATAAGCAAATTTGATTGGTACAGAAAGTGGTTGTGGCATAGTGTGATTGGTATGGGTGAAAATGCACAAAGTCAAGGTTAGGTGTCCTTTGGGGTATGGGCAAATTCAGGCCAAGGACAAGGGCATGTCCTACGCAACATGATTCATGGGCAACCATGGAAATGAGATTGAGGCAAATCAGCAAGTGGATTGAAGCTTATGGGGGGTTTTGCAATTTTGGCAAAGTTTGGCCCTTTCTTGATTTCTTCATGTACAAGTCATAGAATTGGGAAATTCTTGGGCCAAATCTGACTTTTAGGCATTGCACAAAGTTTGTATGATTATTAGAAGTCAATTTGAAGTCACAAATTTGCTTGGCATTAGGTTTTGCAAAAATCCCTCTTTGGCATGAAACTTGAAATTATGTGATTTTTGCCAACTTTGGAAAGCCATAACTTGAGTTCCAAAATGAATTAGATCTTTTTCTTGTACTTTTTGAAAAGGGAATGATCCATTATACAACTTTCATGACCAAGAATTTTTCATTTGAAGCATTTTTGGTTGAGAAAGAGGAGGTTGAAAAACTTTCCCAAAATGGAAAATTTACATTACAAGTCATTTCCATATTTGGCAACTTTTGGCTTAGCCCCCTTTTATTCAAATTTGTGAACTTATAAGCACTTCAATGATCAAATAAAGATCATATAACTTCAATTTGATGAAAAATCCACTTTGGTTCCATGTTGGGGGGCCTCAGATGCCCTAATTTTGCTCTGACTTGCTCAAGAAGTTACCCAGTGATCAGATGACTTCCACAATGAATTTTTCCATAAAACTTGGTATGCATGATCCTTATATCATATTGAGACCAATAGAAACAAGAATGATCAAAAAAATTTGTGTTATGGCCTCTGAAACCAAAACCCTAATTTTAGGTCATCTGTGCAGTTAAACCCTAACTCTGCTTCCATGCTTTGCCAGTTCTTGTGATTCTTCGGCTTCCTTGATCTTTGGAGGATAAAATATGGTTATTGGACATACATGGACCCTCTTTAGATGATTGAAGACCTTTGGGGTTGCTCAGATGAATCATGGATTGCTCAGATCACAAACCCTAGATGCAGATGAACTTGACCTAATACAGTGGAGCAAAAATGCCACATGACATGCTATGATTGAACTAATGCAAAATGAAAGGATCACAAGCCATGGTGTGAACTTATTGAGGGAAAATTTGGGGTGTTTAAATCTGCCCCTATTCAAACATGAGTTAGCTGTGCAAGATGTAAGCGACGGGCTTATCATACAAACAAGATAACTCGTGGTTGAATATCATAGACAGTCCAAAATTTGCGCTCACTGAATGAAGAAGAAAAGGGATATAGATTTTAAAAGGAAACAAAGTATGATCATAAAGTGCGGGCGATGGAGGACGACCATCGAGCAGAGGACGACTGCTGGGGGTAAAGCACTGACGGGGACGACCGACATGACTAGCCTCTGACTTAGGTAACTTTAGGTATAATTTCACAGTTTTTGAACATTTATTGGTAGGTGTTTGGTTACTTGCAATTGAAGTCACTTTTCATGAACCATTCACATCACTTCTTTAACCCTAATTGCTTGAAGCATTTATTCCATTATTTGAGGTCACTTGTAGTGGTTTGCTATGTTTTTTTAGACTCTTATATGTCTTGATTGATCATTTATAGGTTCATTTGACTTGTGTTTACCTTTTGATTTGTATGATGCATCACTTGTTCATGTTTGACATAATTCTCCCATGGATTTTCTATTATGCTTCATACACTTGTTTGAATGAATCTAGCATGATAATCTTGCCATATCATTTGAATTTCATTACAAGTATGCTTCTAACTTCATGCATAAGCATCCAAATTTGTATGTCATGTTGCATTATTTGTCATTCATCTCAAGTATGAAACATCTTTTCCTTATATGACTTTATTTTGCATGTTTGGTGAATTGTTTGAACTTGTTTGCTATGTGAACTTTACATGTCTGTATATGCATATTTAACATATCATCCTCGTCATATGCTACTGACCTTCATCATCTTATGGTCATCTTTTTATCTTTGACTTTCATCTTGACTTATGTTTCTCCTTACATAATACATGCTTACTTCTTCTTACTTCTTCTTCATCTTAATCCCTCTATCATTTGAATGCTTATTCCCATGCTTTGTATGCTATTTCATAAGCATCATAGGACATTCATTAAGGGTGTATGCTATTGAATTTGTCAATTAATGAATCATTAATACACATTCATCTTGCATAATCATTCATCTTCCAACACATACTTCACTTAGAACTTCCTTAGGATTTAAGGCATAGTTTAAGCTTAGTTGGCTTGTGATTAGTTTTTTAGACTTAGGCAGCTATCAAAGAGATTATCTACTGACTTTAGAAGTCATGAAACCTCTAGGTACCTTCACCTTTAGACTTAGGTTTTATTTTGAACCCTAGTTTCATTTTAGGATGTGGGTGAGGTTTAATTATCTTTATTCCTTTGTTTTGGTTTCCAATGTGAAAATTAT
Source organism: Lathyrus aphaca (assembly GCA_963966055.1). Lineage (NCBI taxonomy): Eukaryota > Viridiplantae > Streptophyta > Magnoliopsida > Fabales > Fabaceae > Lathyrus > Lathyrus aphaca. The sequence goes on along the minus strand of OZ014523.1, from coordinate 302,868,602 downwards.
TGTGACACTAACCTTTTGTGTATGGGCTATGGTAAGTAAAGTATTTTGATGTTTATCCAAACTCATATCTCTTCTCCCTTCCCTTTTAAAAGCATTCTCTTGTGAGATTGTGAAAATCATCCTTATGCTTCTTTGAAATTTCATTTCCTTTCATCCCTTTGAGTTCTTATCACATCTTCAACCTTTGAAGTGAGTTAGAACTTATTTTTCTTCTCTCTTCTTCTAGATTTAGAATACTTCAAACCTCATTAACCTTATGATCTCCGTTGTATAATAATATAGGATTATTCTTAGTTTCCCTTAGAGTTTCCCTTTCTCTCCACTTGAGTTTTCTCTCTCCCATCTCAAAATAACTCAAAAATACTTAATAAAGGTTGAAGTGACTTCTTGTGTCATAGACTTATTCCATGGGGCATTCACATCTATCCCATCTTGGGGTAATGTAACCTTGTTTAGCATGATGTACAAGCCTTATCACGAAATCATTTTCACAAAGCAACCCTACAAAAGTACTTCTTCATCAAGAACAACAAAACACTTAATAAGCAAAAGTAGGCTAGTGTGCTTGTGCCTCAATCCTTGGAACTAAGTTTTAGGGATCTTCTCCTTACTTAGGTGTGCTTCTTCTTCATTCCATCTTGGAGTGATGTAAGAAGTACATACTACATTGAATGAGACTTGAATACCCTCTCTTATGCAAACTCAAATAAAAAGCTTCTAAAAAGCTCCAAACCAACAACAGGCGTCTTTCCTGTGGGAATTCTCTTCCCACCTCCTTCACTCCAAACGAAAGAACTCGCTTAGACTTGCCTTTTGCAAGATGGTAAACACACTCATTCCAGACGAGTCTGCAATACCTTAGCATAGGCATAAGCAGTTCAATCATAATAAACACAAACAAACAAATTTCCTCCCTAGTTAGGGGAACTACAAATTTCCCGATGAGATATGCAGGCAGTGGGGTAAGGCCCATTCGAGCATCATTCTTTCTTTTCCCTACATTTTTCCCGTTCTTTTTCCCAGTTCAGTAGAAGACAAAGCAAATGTTTATAACCTTTGAAATAATACAAGCAAGCGTGGATCCCATCGGGTACGAAGGACGATCTGTGGTACTAATACCTTTCCAGTTCGTAACTGACTCCCGAACCCAGTCTCTTTGGTTCGCAAGACCTCATTTTTTCCTATTTCTTCGGTTTGTGCAGCATTACCTTTCCTTTTCCATTGGATAAAAATGCATGGCTGGCAACTCTTCTTCATTTTTTGTGCCACTTTCGCATTTGAACTAGGATGAAAATCCCGGGAGCGACAACTGACGACTCTGTTGGGAAATCTCCCAACCAGAATCTCTGGTTCCATACGCGAGTCAATCCTAGCGCTTCTTTATTTCTATTTATTCGGGTGTTTATTTGTTTGTTGTTGTGTGTTTAGTTTAGGTTTACTGTGTTATTTACAGTTTTACTTTATAGCTTTATTTATCGCTTTCCGAATTTACTTTTCATGCATCATTATGTTGAACTGTCTGGTTTTTTTGGCGGGATGGGGTTACTGTGAGATGAGCCCAATACATAGGCTTAAGTGCACCCTAGACTTTAGCGTGTAAAGTCACTTTTCTTTCATGATATCTTATCATACGAGTAGTAGTGAGTTCCACACCCATATTGCGACCGTCTTGGAAATGTTCTAATATAGGGGTCTTCCCTACTCCAGGATATGACCTTGATAATTATTTGCATTTGGGGACCGATCATTGAGGACCTTTGTGGGAACATCTCTATCCAGTGGTGACAGTGACAGACCACATTTGTTGGAAAACCTAGTTGCACCCGAGGGCCCACTGGGAACTCGCATAGGATGGCCTTGTTCTCTCGTAAGAACTCATTCAAAGCACTTTTCGTATGGCGATAGTATTGTACCCTTCGAGATGAATGTACTATTGATTCTCAATCCTAGTGTTTGAAGCTAAAACTTATGAGGAATGATTATTTTTCAGGACTCAGCTGAGATCTCCTCATTTAGTGTATAATTCCAAACCAGAAATGGTGACCGTATTATCGCTACTCGGCTTGAGAGTTCGTGATGTTGACCCCTAGTAGCACACCTGTAAGATGGGGGGATTGTTTACAGGTTTTCAGAAACCTTGACCTTCTACATACCCACTTCATCAAATGTTGTTCTATGATTTGATCCGGTTTTATGTGGTTCTTTGGTTCTCAGTTATGGGGTTCTATATAGAGATAATACTGTTATTATGACTCTCCACAAACACTTGGATCACTGCTCAACACCAACATAGACACATATCATTAATCACATGCCTTGAATTTCATTACACCATATCATCATTAACATATTGTGTTTTCCATTTCTCAGGTTGTTTTCTGTATTCCTGATTCTGGTGGTTTTCTATATTCTCATTCCAGATGGCTCAAGATATCCCCCGGAAGAACAATGTACATTACACCTTCTCAAAGCCAGAGACTAAAGAAATTCAAGAGTTAGTCAGTTTCATGAATGAAAAGGTGTTAGATAGCTTCAGAACAAAGTATGAGCTTATTTTGAGTTATATGGACAAAGCTACCCAAGAGCAACATGATGGCCTTCACATTATTCTCCAGTTTTATGATTCCCAGTTGTGGTGTTTCATTTTCCTTGATTATGTTCTGGTTCCTACCTTAGATAGGGTTCCTCCAAACGAAGATATTGCTAAAGCTATCCACTTGAAATTGGCTCTAGTTAATGACAACATCAAAGAGAAGAAATAGAGCAAATGATTTCATTTGTCATTCCTGATTTCTGAGGCCAGAAGATATGCAGAAGATATCTTAGCTTTGATCATTTATGGGATTAGTCTCTTCCCATTTTCATCAAAAGAAACCATGTTCCAACATTGTTAGGAGATTTATGCTATTCGTTTCATTACAAGAATGAAAGAAAGAGGGGAGGACTGGCACTCTGCTGTGCACCTTTGTTCTACACCTGGTTTGCTCGCCATCTTACCAAAGGAGATGTTAAGTGGTCTAAGAGGCCGATGGGACTGACTTCTGATAATGTCACTTGGTGTTACAATAAGGACTTAGTTGGAAAGTAGTTGATTACGAGTTGTGGCAATTTACCAATGTGTCTTTGCTTGGAAGAAAATGGGGAATTAATCATAACCCAGTGTTGGCTATCAGACAATTTGGGTATCCTCTGAAGACTCCTCCCAAAGAAGAAGATGTTGCAAAATCCTTATATTTTCCGGCTGCAAGAAATGAAGACTTGTCAATCCAGGTTTCAAATGCTTGAACTGTCAAGTTCAAGAAAGGAAAGAAGGACTTTAGGAAAGTAGATCCCAGGGCTTATGCACCATATACTGATTGTCTGAGACATCACGTTGAAGCTAGGCTTCTCCCATTTTAAGTTGAACCTCATTTGTATCCCAAAGTGGTTGAGCCTCGGACCACAGTGCCTATTGCAAAGTATCAGAAACTAGAAGTTGAGCTTCAGAAAGTCAAAGTTGAACACTTTGAGATCAATAATCTTTATCAGCATTTGGTGCATGCTAACAAGGCATTGCAGGAGAAAGTTCATATCATCCAGAATACCATGGAGGATAAGCAAAAAGAGTTTTCAAAAAGAGAACTCTACTTTAGGTAAAAGGGTTTGGCTTAGATCAGCAAAGCTAATGAGGGTCGAAGGACCAAGAAGTATTTAGCTGAGGCCAATGAAACTATATCCCTCTAGCAAGAATAATGGGAGGCAAATCAGAAAAAGCAGAAGGAGATTAAAAAAGAATATAAGCAGAAGATTGAAGATCTTCAGGTACAATTGGATAGCCAGAATGAAGAACTTTAGATAGCCCATGAGAATCTTAGGAGTTATCTCCAAAAGCTAGAGCAAGGTCAAAGATCAATAGAGAATGCTCAGAAATAAATAGAAGAACTCAAAATCCGTGCTAAAACTAAGAAGAACAGATCAGAGCCAGATTCCAATGGGGATAATGAAGAGGTATTGTTGCAACAAATCAGTGAGCTGTATGCTTCTTTTGACCAAAGGGGTATGCTCATTCAAAAGCTAATTAAAGACCCAAGACATCTGGATGTTGCCCAACTGTTCGAGTTTGTCAAGCAGTTTAGCTTGAGGCTGAATGTAATGCCTTGTTTATTTAATTAATTATTTAATTAAATATCTTTGTATTATTTGTGTTGATTATCAAAATTGTGTTGTGTTGAGTTGCTATGTTGGTTTTAGTCGAATTAATTTAATTAAGTTGATTTAAGTTTTGTTATGATTAGTTGAATTAATTAAGTTGATTAAGTTGTGGAAAAGTCGATTTAAGTTGTGTTGTTGTTAGTTGAGTGAATTAATTGATTAAGTCGAAGAAATAATGTTGGAATGATACTAGTATTTTTATTGGGCTTGTTGGTGAATAAAAGTAGTAAAGAGTGAGGGTGCAGAAATTTGGCCCAAATGAGAATTATTAAACAAATAAAATTATAAGTTGGATTATAAGAATAAAAGGTTATCAGTACAAGAAAAATAAGAATTGGGGGAAGATACGTGAAATTGGAGAGAAGAGGAAAAAGATGAAAAAGATTCAATCGAAGAGTTAAAGTAACCTTCATTCCAAGGTAAGGGTGGGAGTCTGACTCTATAATTGGTTTAATGATGAAAAAATGTGGGATTGGGTTTTACAAAATTATTGTTGTTATCATGTTGAATTGTTAGGGTTAAATAACGAAATTGATAAATGGTGTCGAATTTGTCGTATAAGAATCAATATAAGTTGTTTGTGTATGGTTTTGTTAATTTTTGTTGGAATGTAATGAGAAGATTAGAATAATTGATCTGAGATGGAAAAGAGAAGAAAAATTTGGTTGTAGATGAACTAAAACGAACAGAATTGGGAGGTCTGTATGCAGTAGTTCGCTACGCGAAGTTTTGGTCGCTACACGAACTGACTTCGTTGCGACTTCACTTTTGGTCGCTACACGAACTCACTTTTCTACCTGTTTGCTATGCGAACTAGTCTGAGACAAATTTTATGAGAAATGATCCAGGAGGACAATTAGGAGAATAATAGCATATTTTACACAATGGTAGTACTAGAATAGTCTTAATAATATTAATGTGGAGTAGGTTTTAGTAGAACAATAGTTATGCGGTGTAGTTGAGGTATAATTGGTTTGTTCTTTATGTTGTATTTCTTGTGTTAAGTTGAGAAATCGTGGTTGTGAATTTTGTTGCAGTGCCTTATTAGTGACAATAAATAAGTTGTAGGCCTTTGGCCAAATGTTGATTTGTTGTTGAGATGTAGGCCCTTGGCCAATGTGGATATGTTGTTGTTGTGAAGTCGTAGGCCTACAGCAAACGTTAAATTTTTGTTGTTAATTTGTGAAATTATGTTGTTCTTGTTAAGTTGTTGTAGTATGAAGTTGTTGTTAAGTTGTTGTGGTATGTTGTTGTTACTAAGTTGTGATAGTATGGTGTAGTTATATGACTATTATTGTTGTTATTTTAATATTTATGTCGTGGCATAAATTGCATTTATAAGTTGGAGCTGATGCTCACCACGTTGGCCTGGATTGACAAAGTTATTAAGTTGAAGGCTTATGCCTTGCAGATGACTCGATAACCTGCCATATTTTAAGTTGGGAGTTTTACTCCGAATGGTACCACATGCATGTACATTGTCAAAGTTGTATGCTAAGTTGTATAATTATGTTGTCGGGTTGTACCTAGTGTTGGTTGATGTTGTTTGTAAGTTATGAAGTGGTAATTTATGTAATCTAATATAATATGTTATTTATCATGCATCTGATTATATTGTTAGATATCTCCCCCCTTCTATTTTAATGTTACCCCTATGTTGGTAACGTGTAGGTTAGCTTATTATATCATTGTAGTTTTCTTTGTTGTTGTTGTTGTATTTAAAAGTCGAGGTTGAATAAAAGAATAAGTTATTATAATTTGTTTTATAATTGAATAAAGTTGTTATGTCAAAAAAATTGAAACTAGGAAGTTGTTGTAAAGATGTTTTGGTTTAAATAATAAATAAAGTTGTTATTGTATCCCGATGTTTAAGTGTTATGTATTCATATTGATATGCGATAATTGTTATTGTTTTTAAATTTGATAATGTGGCATCCTATATTATGTTGAATTTTGAGTACTCTGATTTATGAACTTTCGTTGGGTAGAAGTGGGGTGCTACACTGAAGGATATGGAGTTTCATAGGGCCTAGTTTCCTTTGATCGTACCGGATTACACACATGTTTGTTGTGGGAATCTTTTATACTCCTTCTGGTTATCCTTATTGTAAGAACTTGTAACCCTTCAGGGAGATATTTTTCCGCTCTTGAGCTTGTTCTTATGTTATGAAACTTGTTTAGCTCTCTAATTGGTGTCTATGCACCGACACATGTTCCAGACTCTACTTCGTCACAACCATCTTATCTGAGCTTTGTGTGAATATTTCTTCCCAAAGTTAGATTCCCAATGGCCATCGGGATTTCCATATTATTGAATACTGGAATTGGGACCCAAATGACCTTGAGAATGAGAAACACAACATTTGCATATCATACATGCCTTTTTTTTGCATTTTTATAGGTTTTCTGGATTTCCTAACTTATTTGATTATTCAGGAAGGATTGTAGACCATCATTTCTACAAGTAGGCCACTCGACAAAATCAACAAAACATCATGGATGTTGTTCAGACTGAATTGGCAGAGCTTTGTCTACACATGAACAAGTTCATGAACATGATGCAAGGGGTTGCCTTTGGGCAATAAGAGCTACAGGTTATGGTTCAAAGGCTTGATGCACTGAAAGTGGAGATCCTGGGTGTCGGAGCCAATCTAGACGCACAAGGGAATCCAGTCAATGCAACTAGCATGCCTACAAGAGTTGAAAGACCCCTACCCCGATTGGTATTGATGTTCAAATTCCCCATGTAGAAGATAACCAAGATGACCAGTTCTCAATGCTGAATGAGGACATGGGTTTTGGTGCTGGGGGTAGTCATCGTTGTTTCCAATTGCTGGCAGAAAAAGTCCGGCTCTTGAATGTAAGGACACCTTAGGGATTGACTTCTTTGACATGGGATTTGTGCATGGGCTGGTGATCCCACCAAAGTTCAAGGCTCTGGGTTTGATAAGTATAATGGAATATCTTGTCCCAGGACCCACCTTCAAGCTTACTATCGCAAAATTGTCGCTTACACTAAGGACGAAAATAATATCAGTACAACATTGATATCGCCCCTAGAAGGATCCAATTGCATAGCTTGTCACAGAAGAATTCTAAAAGCATTAATGAATATGCGCAAAGGTGGCATGAGCTAGTTACTAGAGTCCAACCACCACTACTTGAAATAGAGATGGTGGACTTGTTCACAGATACCCTCCTAGGGGATTTCATGGAGTGCCTTGTTAGGTGTTCATCGAGCGGGTTTTCTGATATCATAATGACAGGAGAAAGGATCGAGAACTGGATGAAGTAAGGAAAGATCCAGAACAATGGTGCTTCCATGTTCAGAACCAAGAAGTTGTTCCCGAATGGTCAGAAGAGAAAGGATGGGGAAGCAGGGGTAGTATATGCCCAACTAGAAGAGAGGATATCAGGATCCTTATTACCAGGCTGCAGCCGTCACCATTCCATCTGCGACCAATCAACCTGCACAACAACACAACAGCAGTGACATCAACAAAATTTCCAGCAACAGAGAACTCCTAGACCATACTATCCACCAATACCAAACGACAGACACATTGAAATACCTCCAATGTCATACTCACAACTTTTGCAAAATATATTACAGCCTCAGATGATTCAACTTTGAACTCTAGAACCACCAAAGGCTGGGCAAATTCCAGAAGGTTACGATGCCAATTCCCACTGTGAGTTTCACTCTAGAGATCCTGGTTATACCAATAAGAACTGCAATGTTCTTAAGCATGTAATTCAAGACATGTTGGACTCTAAAGCCATCGAATTTGCTCCCAATCCTATCATTCTTTAGAATCCCATGCCTCAACATGGGAGATCCGTGGGGGCTGTAAAATACAGTGACAAATTGAATTTGGTATGTGATGTCGACTCCCTGAAAACCCTATCGTTAGAAGTGAAGACTTGTTTGGCGAAGAAGGGACTCTTCCCGGGCTGCGAGGAGGTGTGTCAAGATTGTGTAGGTTTTACCAATGGATGTGATAGATTGAAGATAGGTATTCACAAAATGATTGATGAAGAGGACGAGATCTCTACAATGACTATATACTTTACACCTGTTGAAATTTCAGCGCCGGTAAGAACCGCACCTGTCATGTTTATTGTTCCCGGACCAGTACCATACCAAAGTGAGAGAGCCATTCCGTGCATTATGGTGCTGAAGTTTATTGTAACTGTCAGAGGAAAGATTTAGTTACTTCACAGGTTGTGCAACCTCAAGTTGAAAATGTAGGGGTTGTAGGATTTACTAGAAGCGGAAGGCTATTTCCACCACAAACACTGAGGAGTAGTGGGGCACCCCGAAGTAACAGTACAGAAGCCCTAGCTAAGGCCAATGGTAAACAGGTTATGTCTGATAACGTCCCTACTTCTGACCCATACATCACTTTTGATAAGGAAGCAAAAGAATTCCTGTGAATCATCAAGAAGAGTGATTACAAGATAGTTGACCATCTTTATCAGACTCCTTCCAAAATCTATATCATGTCCTTGCTTCTGCGCTCAGAATCCCACAGGAATGCTCTGTTGAAATTCTTGAATAATGCCTATGTTCCTCAAGAGATATCCATGAAGCAGCTCAAGACCATTGTCACCGGTGTAAATGCAAGTCACGGGTTGGGTTTCACAGATTTTGATCTAACTACAGAAGGGAGAACTCACATTAGAGCTTTGCATATTTCAATGGAGTGTAAAGGATCAATGATTTCACATGTACTTGTTGATACGAGGTCATCTTTAAACAAGCTCCCGCAAAAGGCCTTGATTAAGTTAGACTATGCTGGCGTAGTGCTCCAGCCTAGCGATCTGGTGGTTAGAGCATTCAATGGTTCGAAGAGATTCGTATTCGGAGAGGTAGAACTACTGATCAAGGTGGGCCCACAAGTTTTCAACACAACCTTCTACATATTGGATAATCAGCCTGCCTAGAGTTGACTGTTGGAAAGCCCATGGATTCATGCGGTTGAGGTAGTATCCTCTACCTTACATCAGAAGTTGAAGTTCATCATGGACAGACAGATCATTACTGTATGTTGGGAAGAGGATATCTTCATAAGCCATTTATCTTCCTTCAAGTACGTGGAAATGGATGGTGAGATATACAAGACCCCGTGCCAAGCTTTCGAGCCAGTCAAAATTGAAACAACATTATCATTAACATCAGTCTCTGAGGAGAAAAATAAGAGAGTGTCCATTGCGTCCTACAAATAAGCTCTCAAGGTGATTGAATCGGGAAATAATGAAGGTTGGGGCAAGATGATCGAAGTCCCTAAAAAGGAAGATATGTTTGGAATCAATTATCACCCTACTCAAGCAACAACAACACAAACTTCCAGAGGTCGTAAAGGCCTAATCACTTTCTCCAGTGTTGGATTGGTGGATCATAGTCGTATTTTCCCATTCAAGATGATGTAATTGACAATGACTGCGAGATAGATGATTTGATAAAACCGAGTGTCCCAAGAGTGGGGCTCAACAACTGGTTGTCTAAAGAGATCATCAATGTTAGAAACAAGAGTAATTGTCTTATGTTTTTCTTACTTTTGTGTGAAATCTCTATGCCTCGCCCAAGGCGTATGAACTCATTATAAGGGCATATTTGTTTTAATATACAATGTATAATCATCAATAAAATGGACGATTTTTGCATTCATGATATGGTGTTCCCTGTCTTTAATTTTTTATTTTTCTTTAAATAAAAAATGGCAATGTACATATTTAATTTTCATTTTCCTCACACTCATTCTAAAACAAATCATGAATCACCGTTCATGCAGATGCACCCCATTGGGTCCCATCAATGACAATATTGTTATGACTCGCTATGACTTCAAAATCCAATTTACCAAGCCGACGAGGAATGTGAAGAAGATTGTGAATTTCCTGAAGAGTTAGCCAATTGTTAAAGCAAGAGGAGAGGGTGATTCAGTCGCATGAAGATGTTGTTGAGATTGTGAGTCTAGGTTCCGAAGAGAAAAGAAAAAGGTTAAGATCGAGGCCGCATTAGAAGAATACATGAAGAATCGATTGATTGCCATGCTCTAAGAGTATGTTGACATAGTTTCCTGGTCTTACCAAGATATGCCAAGACTTGACACCGATATTGTAGTACACAGACTACCGCTCAAAGAAGATTGCCCACCAGTGAAACAAAAACTGCGTAGAACTCGACCTGATATGGCAATAAAGATCAAGGAAGAGGCTCATAAACAATTTGATGTTGGATTTTTGGTTGTTACAATTTATCCACCATGGGTTGCCAACATTGTGCTAGTACCAAAGAAAGATGGTAATGTTCGGATGTGTGTTGGCTACCGAGATTTGAATAGAGCTAGTCCCAAGGACGATTTCTCGTTTCCTCACATTGATGTGTTGGTCGACAACACAACTCAATACTCATTGTTTTCCTTCATGGATGGCTTTTCGGTCTATAACCAAATCAAAATGGCGCTAGATGACATGGAGAAAACCAAATTCATCACCCCTTAGGGGACTTTCTCCTATAAAGTGATTTCGTTCGGTCTTAAGAATGTTGGGGAAACTTACCAACGGGAAATGGTGACTCTCTTTCATGATATAATTCATCATGAGATTGAAGTCTATGTTGATGACATGATTGTGAAATCACAGACAAAGGAGGAGAACCTGGTCAACTTGGCCAAGTTGTTTGACAGGTTGCGAAAGTTTAGATTGAAGCTAAATCCAAACAAATGCACCTTCGGAGTGTATTTTGGTAAACTGTTGGGTTTCATTCTAAGCGAAAGGGGGATTGAGGTTGATCCTGCAAAGGTGAAAGGTATTCAAGAAATTCCTGAGCCTAAAACTGAAAAAGATGTGTGTGGCTTCTTAGGAAGATTGAACTACATTGAATGGTTCATATCTCACCTAAAAGCTACGTGTGAACCAATATTCAAGATCTTGAGAAAGAATCAGCCAGTTAGGTGGAACGATGATTGCCATATGGCCTTCGAAAGAATAAAAGAGTATTTACAAGAACCTTCAATCCTCATGCCTCCGGTCTTGGGGAAGACTTTGATTATGTATCTTATAGTACTTAAAGGGTCAATGGGTTGCGTTATCGGTCAACATGACAAGATAGGTAGGAAGGAGCACGCCATCTACTAATTGAGCAAGAAGTTCACAGAATGTGAGTCCTGATCCTCAATGCTTGAGAAGACATGTTACGCACTAGCATGGGCTGCTAAAAGATTGAGGCAATACATGCTTACTCACATGACCTTATTGATTTCCAAGATTGATCTTTTCAAGTACATCTTCGAGAAACCATCACTAACTGGAAGATTCGCGTATTGGTAGATGGTCTTGACTGAATACGACATCCAATATACTTCCCAGAAAGCCATCAAGGGAAGCGTATTGTCAGACTACCTGGCCCAACAACCAATGGATGACTATCAGCCACTGAAGTTTGAGTTCCCTGATGAAGACATCATGTTCCTTAAATCGAAAGATTGCGAAGAACCACTCCCAGAGGAGGGGCCAGACCCTGAGTCCAAATGGAGTCTGATCTTCAATGGGGCCATTAACATGAATGGCAGTTGACTTGGTGTCATCATTATCACACCAGAAGGAGTTCACATGCCCTTCACTGCCTGGTTGACGTTTGAATGTACCAACAATGAGGTAGAATACGAAGCTTGCATAATGGGGATTGAAGAGGCGATTAATTTAAGAATTAAGACCCTTGATATCTTCAGTGATTCAGCTTGGATCATTAATCATGTTAGCGGAAAGTGGCTTGTCCATCAGCCACATTTGATTCCATACAGGGATTACACAAGGAGGTTGTAGACATTCTTCACAATGATAAAGATTCATTATGTGCCTTGTGACGAGAATCAGTTCGCTGATACCTTAGCAACCTTGTCCTCCATGATTAAAATCCAACTATGGAATTATGCACCCAGAATTGTGATATCTCATCTTGAAAGGCCCGATTATGTGTTTGCAGCCGATGTTACCAACAATGATAAGCCTTGGTACTACGATATCAAACATTTCCTGAAATGTCAAGAATACCTGATAGGGGTATCCAACAAAGATAAGAAGACCTTGAGGAGGTTGGCTAGAGGGTTCTTCTTAAATCAGGATGATGTGTTATACAAGAGGAACTTCAACATGGTTCTACTTATATGCATGGATAGACACGAAGCAGAAACGTTAATGCACGAAGTTCACAAGGGATCCTTCGGTACCCATGCTGGAGGACATGCCATGGAAAAAAAACTTTTGAGATCGGGATATTATTGGATGACCATGGAATCCGATTGCTACAAATACTCCCACAAATGCCATAAATGTAAAATTTATGCTGATAAGGCGCATGTACCTCCCAATTCGTTGAGTGTCATGTCATCTCCTTGGCCCTTTTCCATGTTGGGCATCGACATGATAGGAAAGATCGAGCCTACCACTTCAAACGGTCATCACTTCATTCTAGTTTCCATTGACTACTTCACTATGTGAGTGGAAGTAGCATCTTATGCTAATGTCACCAAGCAGGCGGTAGCCTGATTCCTAAAGAAGGACATCATTTGTCGATATGGAATACCCAAGAGAATCATTATTGATAATGGTTCAAATCTCAATAACAAAATGATGGCAACGTTATGTCAGAATTTCAAAATCAAACATCACAAATCTTCTCTGTACCACCTGAAGATAAATGGCGCTGTTGAGGCGGCCAACAATAACATCAAGAAGATAGTATATAAGATGGTTGTGACATATAAAGATTGGAATGAGATGTTATCATTCACATTACATAGGTATCAGACATCCGTACACACCTCAATCGGGGCAACCCCATTCTCACTAGTGTAAGGTATGAAGGAAGTCCTACCAGTTGAAGTTGAGATTCCATTCTCGAGGATATTGATAGATGTTAAGCTTAATGAAGCTGAATGACTTTAGTCCAAATTAAACCAGTTGAGCCTCATCGAGGAGAAACATTTAGCAGATGTATGTCATGGACAATTGTATCAATGGAGAACAAAACATGCATTCGATCAGAAGGTACAGCCTCAATGTTACATACCTGGTGACTTAGTTCTGAAAAGGATCCTTCCTCCTCTAATAGACCAGAGGGGCAAGTGGACTCCCAATTATGAAGGTCCATTCGTGGTTAAAAATTTCTTCTCGGGCGGAGCCATGATGCTGACAACCATGGATGGAGAAGGCTTTTTATCCCATGTCAACACAGACACAATTTAAAAAATACTTCATATCAGAGATACCCGTTGGAAAAAAACAGAATAAAGAGTCTAGGCAAGAAAGGGCATCCTAGTGAGCCAAAAACAGAATAAAAGGCTCGGGCAAAAATTAGGGATATAAACATAAAAAATGTACACCCGGTGAGTTAAAAAGCCACATTGGACAACTCAGGAAAAAAAGGTATCCTGGTGGATTGAAAACCCGAAAGGGCGGTCTATGAAAAAGAGAGATTGAAAAGAACAACTATGAACAACATGATCTATGATTCATCATCTAAAGCAATGGATAGTTTGAGGGTTAAGAATCAGTCCAATTCTCTTCCTCAAAAAGCGAAGTATGCGGAGAGTCTCGAGGACATACGGGCCATAGCCGGGTCAAAACCTGATGGGGTCCAATTTCACATTTCCATTAGGATAGTTTATTTTTCTTTTTATGCAATTTCCTCTTTCTAGGAATTGCTTCATGGTGTAATGCCTATTCACGGACACTTTTCAATCAATAAAATGCATTTCATCCAAATAGATTTTGTTTGTTTTTGTTGATTGCAGAAACTTCCAAACGTTGTGATAAATATTGCATTGCAAAGACATTGATGCCTTATAATACATGCTTAAGAGTAAAACACTTGACATATACTTTAATTGTTAAGTAACAGGGATGTTAAACTCATAACATAGACCTGGGGCATTTGGGTTTGTCTAATTTTATGTTTTCCACGAACTATCAGTTGCATTCACTAATTTGCAGGTACGGAGTAAAGCAAAGCCATTTCAAGGACAAGGCGTCAATGAGCTTTTTTCTCAATGGGTTTCATTGATCATGATTCCTCAACAAGTTTAGTGGATTTCCTTTCTCCAACAAAGCAACAAATGGGTTTGGTGCTCCCTGGGTAGGGGATATCATTTTTAAGAGATGTTTTATATCTCTTATCCCCAACATGAGACACTTTATGTCTCTTATCCCCAGCATGAGACGCTTTAAAGCCCATATCCCTAACAGAAAGAATTCTCATTGAGGTCTTTCAATAAGGGTGGTTCATATCCCATCATCCCCATTGAAGTTGGAGATTGAAATCTCTCCACAGCAAGGCAACATAAGGTTGATATCTCCAAGCAAAGAGTTTTCCTTCAATGGAGAAGTATCCTTCACGAGAGTTTTCTTATCCATAGCAGCATATGATGATTCCTTATTCCCTAGCAATGGCGAAGGTAGTGAGAAGTCATATGTTTTTCCTTCTTGCACGGTGTTGTTTGTAGTTTTCCCCAACCAAAGTCCAAACTCCATTGGCATCTCTCCCCAACAGAGGACTTTGTGCCTGAGTGATTCCTCAACAGAAATTTTCCTCAGCTGAATATCAGCAAACCCTTTCCTCATCAAGGTTAGAAGGATGTCACTTCCCCAACAGATTTCTACGGGTGGCGTACCTCCCAATCAAAGTCTTTCCAGATGGAACCATTCCTAACAAGGTCAACACACTTCAACCTCTCAAAGTTCAATTAATTTTTGGCAATTGTGGCAATTCAAAGCCAGTATATCATTAGCATCCTTACCAGCAAAGATGTTATTCCCCGCAAGGAGTCCTAAAATCGATTATGTAACCATTTCTTCCTCAGTAAAGTCGCCCAGGTTACCTGTTACCTACTCATTAGGAGATCTCGTTGCATTTGCATTTAGTAATCATCATTACATTGCATCCTCAAAACACGTAGCATTTACATCATTATGGAGCATTACGCCATGGAAAAATTCAAACATATGCATACGAAACATAAGCTAGTTTTGGTACCTTGCGCAACAGCCCGAAACATTAGTTCCTCACATAGACTAGAGTAGCCCCACAAAAAATGTCAAGTTCATTCCTTAACATGTGGTCGAGACAAACCTGAGGGTCGTAACATTATTACTCTTACCACTCAATACTTGTTATCCACAATAGAGTTATAATCAAAGCATGATATTCTCTTTTCAAGCTCACTCACAGTGTGTCTTGTTTGCTTTAATACCCAAGTATGATAAATGCTCTTCGATTCCGTCTAAGTCCGATTTCGTTTTCATTGAGTTATCATCCAAGTATGGTAGTCTCTTTTCAAGATCACTCACGGTGTGTCTTGTTCACTTTATCACCCAAGTGTGATAAATGCTTTTTGATTCCGTCCAAGTCCGGTTTCGTTGCATCGAGTTATCATCCAAGTATGATAGTCTCTTTTCAAGCTCACTCACGGTATGTTTTGTTCACTTTATCACCCAAGTGGGTAAATTCTTTTTTATTCCGTCCAATTCTGGTTTTGTTTCTTTGAGTTATCTTCCAAGTATGATAGTCTCTTTTCAAACTCACCCATGACGTGTGTTATTCACTTTATCACCCAAGTGTGGTAAATGCTTTTCGATTCCGTCCATGTCCGGTTTCGTTTCTTTGAGTTATCATCCAAGTATGATAGTCTCTTTTCAAGCTCACTCACGGTGTGTCTTGTTTGCTTTATCACCCAAGTGTGATAAATGCTTTTCGATTCTGTCCAATTCCTATTTCGTTTCTTTGATTTGTCATCCAAGAATGACATTCTTCCCAACATGCTAATTTATTACCCACATAGTATAAATTTTTCGGTTTAGTCAGGTATTCAATCCGTCCATACCATGAACATCTAAAAGCCATTGCTATCATCCATTCAGGTCTACAGTTGATTGAATAGGGGAAGCTTGAATACCCAAAAAAATTTCCTCTCATTTTCATAACATTTGGTATACCATTCTCATGCATTGCATTGCATTTAAATCAAGAGAAGAGGAAACATACATTCACTAGTTGAAGCCTAAGGTGTGTGATCAGTTGATTTGAAAATATATGGTCATTAAAATTCAAAGAATAAGAGCCAGGTGCCTCCCTACAAGCCTTAAGGGTCTCTTATAGTCCACACAATCTCAATTAAATCCCCAAGTCATTGGAAGATTTGGATTGATCAAGAAGTTCATGTAGTGCAACATCTACTAACAAAAAGGGCCAAAATTAGGGTTTCTGATTCAAAGGGCCTCTTGATGAAATATTGGTTAAATCTTTGGTTCATTGATTTCCACATGATAACAAGTGTATAAGGATGGAATATTTTCCATTGAATCATTTCAGAAAGTCTCCAATTGGTCAGTTACTTGAAAATCAAGAAATTGGAGAAAAGTTAATTGTGTATAGGAAAAAGGAAACTCCTGACTTTTTGAGGTCAAAATCATGTTCTACAAGTTAAATATGTTAAATTATTGAAATTTGATCAATAAAATACAAGAAAATCATGGAAAAATCAAGAAAACACAAACTTGGCTCAAATAGAAACTTAGGGTTTCCATTTTTGGCAAGTTTTAAGTCACTTTGCACCTCACTTATAGGTCTTTTTCTTCAAGATAAAGGCTTCAAACTTAAGGCCTAAGTTGAGCCAATTAAAGAGCACATCTTAAGCTTCAAATCCATATCAAAAACATCTTCATTTGATCAAAATTTAGTGAGATATAATCAATCGAATTTTGACAAAACTAGGGCAACTTGGCCTAGAAATCAAGTCATTGGTGTGCTCGAGGCCATACATTTCATCAAGCAGGTGGTGTGCCAAATGTCAAGCTATTTTTCTCTACCAAGAAAGCTTCAAATGAAATTTTTTTCAACATCAAATTTTTTCATTGGCATGTCCTCTACAATATTGATGTTTGATAAATTTTCATCTGATCAATGGTTTGGAAGATAAGAGAGGTCAAACTCAAGGTCCAAGGCTGATTGTTCTTGCGGGCCTCTTGCCCCAAAATGCTCCTACCACATTAGGCTCATATGCAGATACATGTGATCACATTCCATGAAATATTTGAGTGACTTATAGGCTTCATCTATATTGGATTAAACATCAAACTTGTGCTTTGATGTTTCCCATATCATTTGATCAGAAGAACTCCCAATTTCATCCATGGAAATGGGAGATTTTGAACTTCAAACATAGACACATAAATTTGGTTTTCGTGCAATGCAAGTATCAAGTTATGACATCTTTGATACATAGAATCATTTTCACATACACATACCTTAAACACTTATCATTTTCACTTACACATACCTTAAACACTTGTCAAGTAGAGTTCAATTACCCATGCACTTCCATGACATACCATGCACCATAAGAAAATTTTGAAAATGAGAAGCTTCAATCATAAGTCATATGCAGCTGGTACATCATCACCATCATCCATCCATGAACCTCAACATGCTTACCATGATTCCTTCCACAATTGAACATAGTACACACGATCCATTCTTTCTTTCATTTTAAAAATTCTCCATTCACCCTCATATTTCTCATTTCACCCAGTTTAATCATGGTTCTAACTATTAAACAGGGTGGTTAACAGTTAACCATTGATATAAATTCATTTCTAACAGATTTTGGATCATTCTTCAACATTCTATCAAATTCACCTCAAATTTCTTCCAAGTTCTCTCTATTTTTTTCTCTGAATTTCATGTAAGAACTTCACATTATTCATCATCGTCTTCGTCAAGTCATCATCATGAAGCTTCCTTGATCAAGAATAGAGAATAATTAGGTCAGCTTCCTTAAGTGCAATTCAACTACAGATTGAATTTCTTCCTTTCTTCTTAAAAATCCAAGACTATAACGCATTTATTTTGCTCCTTAGAAGCTCAAGAACAAGCCTACACCTTTGGTATTCTTGTTGATTCAAACATTTCTTCAGTTCAGGTTCAAACTTCTTCAAACTCTATTGCATCGAATTTCACTAATTTAGCCTTGATTTTTTTATATGAAGCTTGCTAGAAGCACTAATGAACCTAGCTAGTTGATAGGCTCACTAAGAGCATAGTTGAAAAGTTAGGGCAAAATTGATTGTCTTTGATTCTCTTTGTCTATGCTTGGTTTACATGAATTGATGTTAGATTTGAGATGTGTGTGAGCTAAGGATTCGAATAGTATAATTTTTGTCCATTTCTGGAGAATTGGATGGGTTGTAGTCACCAGAGGTGGCTGGAGAAGATGATCAGAGGTCATTCACCGACCGGTGAGATTACTTAGGGTTTATAAGGCCAGTTTTAATCTGAACTGTGCATTCTTTTGATCTAATGGCTTAAGAAGCGTCAACGCACTAAACTTCATGAGGTTTGCACGTGCTTTTTGTTTCTATAACTAATCATTTTGTTTGTTTCCCCATGCGTTTTATGGTATGCATGCGATCCTGGCCTTTGGTTTGTCTTACTTTTGATATTGATTGACTGATGGTGATGCGTTGGATTCATATGAGGGTTTGTTGGAAGTCAATAGGGTTGATTGAATTCTTCCATAATTTTGGATGACTTGTGTTGGGTTTGGGTTGGGCTTTAGACTGTTTTCAACACCCATATACTTGAGCCCATGGCTTTTATTAACGTGCAAATTGCTAGTGTAACACCCCTTGATCAAATTTCTTCCATTTTCATTTTATTTTCATACATAGCTTCAAAAATTTCTTTTGCATGATCCATTAAACATTTTTCGATGCTTCTTGTGAATTTTTGTATGCACTTTTAACACATGTATAGCCTCTGACTTAGGTCACTTTAGGTATAATTTCACAAATTTTGAACATTTATTGGTAGGTGTTTGGTTACTTGCAATTGAAGTCACTTTTCATGAACCATTCACATCACTTCTTTAATCCTAATTGCTTGAAGGCATTTATGCCATTATTTGAGGTCACTTATAGGGGTTTGATATGTCTTTTTAGACTCTTATAAGTCTTTCTTGATCATTTATAGGTCCATTTGACTTATGTTTATCTTTTGGTTTGTATGATGCATCACTTGTTCATGTTTGACCTAATTCTCCCATGGCTTTTCTATTATGCTTCTTACACTTGTTTGAATGCATATCGCATGATCATCTTGCCATATCGTTTGCATTTCATTACAATTGTGCTACTGACTTCATGCATAACCATCTAAATTTGTATATCATGTTCCAGAATTTGTCATCCTTCTCATGTATGAAACATCTTTGCCTTATGTCACTTTATTTTTCATGTTTAATGAATTGTTTGAATTGTTTTCTATGTGAACATGACAAGCTTGTATGTGCATCTTTAACATGTCATCCTTATCATATGCTACTGACCTTCATCATCTTATGGTCGTCTTTTTATCTTTGACTTTCATCTTGACTTATGTTTCTCCTTACAAGATACATGCTTACTTCTTCTTCATCTTGATCACTATATCACTAGAATGCTTCTTCCCATGCTTTGTATGTGTCTCTCCCTTGATTTCCATCCTGGTACAAACGAGAAAGTGGCGCAAAAAAAGGTAGAGTCTCCAGCCAGACATTTTTATCCCGAAGCAATGGTAATGCTGCACAAACCAGAAAAGAAAGGAAAGAACAAGGTCTTGTAAACTAAAGAGATTGGGTTCGGGATTCGGTTACGAACTGGGAAGGTATTAGCACCCTAGATCGTCCATCATACCTGAAGGGATCCACGTTTGCTATAATTGTTTCAAAGGGTGAAGATAAAATGCTGCTAAAAAAGAACTGCTACTAGAACTGGATAGAAGAAAAGAAAGAGGGGAATATGTAGGGAAAATAAAAGAGTGCTCGAATGGGCCCTACCCCACTTCCTACGTATCTCATAGGAAATGAGAATCAGAGTCAACGTAGTTCCCCTAACTAGGGAGGAAAACTTCTTGTGTTTTTTAAAGCTTGAACTGCTTATGTCTATGCTCAGGTGTTGCAGGCTCATCTGGAATGAGTGTCTTACTCTCTTGCAAAGAGACAAGTAGAACTTCTCATGTTGAGAGTGAATGAGATGAGAAAAGAATTCCCGAAGGAAAGACGTTTATTGTTTTTTCAGTATTTATTAGAAGCTTTTTCTTTGATGTTTGCACAAGAGAGTGTACCTAAGTCTTAATCAATAGGATGTGTACTTCTTACATCATCCCAAACTGGAATGGGTAAGAGGAACACCTAAGTATGGCGAATATCTCCAAACCTAGTCCCAAAGATTAAGGTTCAAGCACACTAGCCTATTGTACTTATTAAGTGTTTTTTTTTTGTTTTTAATGAAAAAGTGTTTTTTACCTTTTGTTTGTGAAGCATCCTCATGCTAAGACTTATTCATCATGATAGATACCCTACACCTCATCCCCATATGGTATATGTGCAAGTATCCCATGGAAAAGTCCCTTGGAAGATGAGAAAACTTATCCTTTATTAGGTGTCTTGAAGTGTTGTTTTAAGATGATAAGAGAGAGGCACCAAAGAGAACCAAAGGTAAAATATAATGGGGGACTAATAATCATAAGGGTTATCATGCATGGTTAAACCTAGGTTATTAAGGTCTTAAACTCTATCCTAATGAAAAGAAAGGAGAGAAAAGAAGAAGAAGAAGAAGAAGAAGAAGAAGAGAAGAAGAAGCAAGAAGACAACTTACTTCTCAAGAGAAGTTAAGTTCCTTCTAAGACGGGAAGTGATAAAGTTATGCAAATCAAAGCACTAGGTGCTAAGGCAATCACAAATTGAAAGCATAAAAAGAAAAGGAGAAGTTAGAATGTGGAGACTTTTCCACACTCCAATTACTTACCATTAGTACAGGTAAGAAAACAAACAAACAAACAACACCTATTACAGTGCTCCAGCACTAATACAAGAATGAAAGCAAGCAAATAAACACAAACAGCTTATAACAACCCACATTCAGAATAAACACATTTATTAAGAGTCAAAATAGACCAAAAACAACACACTTTTTTCAGCACACATGCAACAAGATAGAAATGAAAAGTGAGACAGAGTTTCATGCAAAATGAACACCATATAGCCAATTCAAAACTCCAAGCATCTTGAACCAATAGCACATTAATAATTCATCAAAATCATACCAAAATGAGCATGGATGAACATCAATCAAACAACGTGAGTATGCATCAAGCAACTTCAAATGCATCACATTACATGCTAGCTTCCAACTTAGGTGTGCGAGTATGAAAACATGCAGGCACCATGCATACACATTACATACCAGATAGATTGAACAATTATAAGCATGTTAACAAGTCTATACAAAACAGATAATCATCATGTTCAATGCTTCACGAATGCAAAAATCAATTATGTCAAGTATCAGAAATGCATGAACTCGCGCGTCGAAAGAATGTAAACATGCATTAACACACATGCAAACAACACTAAATGATCATCTAAAATAATAAAACAATGGTCCATAATGATTAAAGAAGGTGTGGTACACAAAAAACCCTGCAAAAGCACAAAAAAATCCAAATTGTTTCAGTGTTAACTAGTTAACCAAAGTGTTAATCGGTTAACCAGCCCAGAACCTGCATAATTGGTCAAAATTAACACGTGTTAACCGGTTAACTAAAGAGATGACCGATTAACACTGAACAATCAGCAACAAAACCTATAGAAAATCACTTCCAGCAGCAACGTATTTCCATAATCTCCAGAGGTTCAAGCAATCAAATGTACACAAAAATTACACCAAATTCAACACAAATAAAGAATACATTGTATCACACAAACATCAACACATAATCCAATTCACAAATTGATCAATCAACACAATCACATTATAGATCTACATCCTGAACATGCAAATAAGCTAAAAGCAAAAGTAGATCTGAAATTAACCAACCTACAAAGCTGAGATTTTCTTTGGTGAGTGTTAATCAAGCTGAAACCGATGAATCAAGAGGAGAACTTCAAGGATACAATGTTCTTCCTCACACAAAATGCAAAATAAATCCAAGTTGATGAACTTAATGAAAAACTCAGTCCCCAAAGCACTTCTAAGCACAAATTCATATCTGAATCAGTAGCAAAAACCAATAATGGATGTGTAAAAAACCAATGGACGAAGGCTTAGTTCCAAGATCAACCAACTTCAATGTGAAATTTGATGATCTTTTATGGAAATGGAACTTTGAGTGTGACGGTTTTGAAGAAAGTTTAGAGAAAGTTGAGAGAAAAATATGAGAGAACTCAAAGAATTGAGAGGGAAAATCAGAATTATGAGAGTTTGTGTGTGAGGTTGGGAGAGAAGTGGCATAAATACCACTTAGGTTTAGGGCCCCAAAAATGTGTTTTGGAGTTTGCTTAGAAAGGTTTTTAGGAATTAGCTTGGGGATTAGTCTCGGTAATCATTCTAGATCATTCTCCATAATTTTAATTTAATTTAAATGAAATAAATCATAAAAATGGATAAAATGAAACAAGACCAAGCATGTTGAACACCTGCTAAAATTCAAAATTTCGCAAGAGTTAATCGGTTAACGGATGTGTTAACCGGTTAACACATGCCAATTTCAAATTTTCCCCTCTTTTTGGTGGGAAACCTCAAGAATGTATCTGTTGTAAACACCCCAAATTTTCCCTCACTAATTTCACCATGGCTTGTGATTCTTTTCATTTTCATAAGTTCAATTATATCATCTCATATTGCATTTTTGCTTCACTGCATTGGTTCAAAGCCATTTGCATCTAGGGTTTGTGATCTGAGCAATCCATGAGCTATCTGAGCCACTCCAAAGGTCTTAAATCATCTCAAGAGGGTCCATGTATGTTCAAGCATCACATTATATCCTCCAAAGATAAGGGAATTCAGAAAATCACAAGAACTAAGAAAGGCATGGAAGCAGAGCCAAGCTTAACTGCACAGATGACCTAAAATTAGGGTTTTGGTTTCAGAGGCCATAACTCCATTTTTTTTGGTCATTCTTGTTTCTATTGGTCTCTATATGTTATGAGGATCATACATACCAATTTTCATGAAGAAATTCAAGGGGGAAGGCATCTGATCAATATATGACTTCTTGAACAAGTCAGTGCAAAATCAGGGCATCTGAGGCCCCCAATCATCCAACCAAAGGGTCTTCTCCATCATTTTGGGTGTATATGATCTTTATTTGATCTTAGAAGAAGTTATAAGTTCACAAAATTGAAGAATTTCAAGCCATTTGCAAAGTTGCCATTTTGGGAAAGTGACTTGTAATGCAAACTTGCCACTTTAGGAAAGTTTTTCAACCTCCTCTTTTTGATTAAAAAATGCTTCAAATGAAAAATTCTTGGTCATGAAAGTTGTAGATTGGATCATTCCCTTTTCAAAAAGTACAAGAACTTGATCTAATTCATCATAGAACTCAAGTTATGGCCTTGCAAAGTTGGGAAAATCACAAAATTTCACTTATGTACCAAAGAGGGAAGTTTGCAAATTCTCATGTCAAACCAATTTGTGACCTCAAAGTAACTTCTAACCATTACACAAACATCATACATGACCTATAATTCAGAATTGCCCAAAGAATTCTCAAGTTTCATGCCTTGATCATCAAGATTTCTCAAAGGGGCCAAAACCTTCACAATTTGCAAAATCACCCACAAACTTCTTTCAACTTCATGTTTTGCCACAATCTGAATTCCATGGACCTCCCTAAAGCTAGCTGTGCAGGACAACCCATTGTCCTTTTCCTTCCATGAGCCCATACCTCCAAAGACAACTTTGTGGACTTTTTGCAAAATGAACCATACCAATCACACTGCTCCACAACAACTCTCTGACCTATCAAGGATTGATATGTGGACCTCAAGCAACTTAACACACACCACAACACAAGCTGAATCCTCCCACAACTCAGCATACACAAAAACCTCCCCTTTTCATTTCTCTTCGAATTTCATAACTCAACCAACAAATCTCCAAACTTTTTCAACCATTCAACTCCACACTCATCACTGATCATTTCCCACCCTTCATCTTGCCTTAAACACAACCACATCAAAAATACGATTTTCTCTTCCTTTGAACTGAGCTTCAGCTAACTTCACATAGAGGCCATATAAACTCCAACCAAACATTGTAAACTCTTGAGGAAGATCATTGGAGGTGATTGGAAGCAAGGAACTGGCCAGAAAGCTCCAAAGGTGAAAGCTCCAGTTCAGGTATCACCAAGAACAATTTTTCCAGAACTTGTATTTCTTGTTATAGAGTTGTTCTCCATGCTTCACTGATCATGCTGCTCTTTTTATTTTTGAAAATAGTTGAGAAATGAACATGTTATGACTCTCTGAAACTCTGTCCAGTTTTTTTGTTCTTCTTCGATTCTCTATGTATGCTTGTTATAAATTATGTTTGGATGGTGGTTTGAGTTCGTTTTGAGTGGGGGATCATTTCTGGGCAGTTAATTTGAGGTGGGGTGGCTTGTAGAGAGAGTTAGGGATTTGGCCTCGCCGGAGAAGACGACCGGAACCACTGTTCTGGTCATCTGAAAGTAATTAGGGTTAATTAGGGTTTTAGGTCAGTTTGAATATAGGCCCTTGGATACAGCTTCGCGCGCGTTTTGGACGTTCCAGATTTCACATTAAAACCCTAATCAGTCATTAATTAGCTTAATTAGGTTTTATTAAATTCAAATTCTCAGAATGAATCCTAGCCCACTATTCACGCACGGGTCAACTCCCTCCAAAAATCATTGAATATTGGCCTTTGATTCCATTGACTTCTCACTTAAATTAATTTTATTTTCATTTTCTTGCATTTTTCTTGACTTTAAATATTTTTTCCATTGCATTCAAAAAAATTTATTTTTTGCATCTTGACTTTAAATATTTTTTTTTCATTCTGAAAATAATTTTTATTTTATTTTTTGTATAAAATTTGTATTTTTAAAATATTTAAATGTGTATTTTAATTAATTAATAGAAATTAATTAATTAAAATACCATTTAAGTTTCTAAAAATCACCACAAAAATCACATTGCATCTTGACACATTTAGAGACATTATCAAACCATTCATACAAATTTCTTTTTGGTTCTTGATCCATTTTGACATTTTCTTTGGATTTAGGGTTCTTAAAAATCAATATTTTGACCCTAACTTAGAAAAATCTTTTCTGCCTAACCATGAAGGGTTTGATAGTGATTCTTTTTGCATTGCATCCCACATATCATGTAGTTTTTAGGATAAAATTGGCATGAATTTATATTTCATTTTTGATTTGTTTTGCATTTTTCTTTGTGAGGTACCTTAAAACCCTAGCAAACTTAGAAAAATCATAACTTCCTTAGGGTTAAGAATTAGGTCTCCTCCTCTGGGGTGTGGTATCATATGGGTTTAGGGTACCTTTGGTCCCATTTTCAATTTTTTATCTTGTCATTTGCTTCTGATTTTGAATTTTACATTGCATCTTGTACATAAACCCTAATTTTTGCCTTCATTTGCATTCATTCTTCATATGCTTGCATACATGAACTTGCCATGACATTTTGTGCATCCACATGACATATAAGACATCTTAGGACACATTATAATCATGTTTGATCATTGCATCATCCATTTGCCATGGTATTCATCCATTACATTTCATAAGTTTTCATGAACTTTCATGCTTCTTACATGTCTCATTTGCATTCCCATCCTTTGTATGATCATCCACATCTCTTGGCATGCTTTCATACTATCTCATAGCATCATTGGCATCTTGGTTATGCTTCTGACTTTGGCTTTCATCTTTGTATTTCATCTCATTTCATTTCTTGTTGCTAACTTTTCAGGTGGTAAGTGTTTGAGAAGTGAATTTGCCTTAACTTCTCATGATCTCTTCTCATCTCTTTTATGCATCATTGCTGCATTTTTACTTGTGAATTAGAGTGAGATTTCTCCTTCATGCTCCTTCCTCACTTTCTTTCTTCAAGCAACTTACCTTCTTAAGTGAAGTAAGTTGTCTTGCTTCTTGCTGCTTCTTTTCCTTCCATCCTGCTTCTTCCTTGATGGCTCTCTTGAAGATCTTCTTGCAAGCCTCATAAACCCTAGGAACACCCAAGCATGAACACAATTAGGGTTGGATTAGTCTCCCCATTAGTTTTACCTTTGGGTCATCTTTGAGTCTTCTCTTCTCATCTCCTAATCCAGGACTAAACCTTAAAGGTTTTAAGGTTTTGTGATCAAGGTTATGCCTGTATCCTTCTATTAGGATGGAGTGTATAACTTTAATCCTAAGTGTTAAACCCTTAATGTGTTTAAATCTTTTAATCAATTCACCTAATAATCACTAAGACATCAAACTTGTAACTTGGGCCTTGCATTAGGGTTCTAATTCTTCCTTAATTGGTTAAGAAGGACTAACCCTAGTGTTAATGGACAAGTCTCCCTCAAGTTGTCTTACAAACCCTAAAATCCACTTCTTAATCTCATCATTAACTAAAATCCACTTTAATAAAGGCTTTGTTTTGTCATGAGGTTAATCCCTAATCATGGATTAAGTTGAGGAGCCTTCCTCAACTTAAATAATCTCATCTATTATCCTTCTATTAGGATGGTGTAATGAGTCCATTAAATCCTGGATTATGGCTTAAACTCATTACTTAACACTAAACAAAAACTCCAAAAACATCTAAATAATCACAAGTAGGTTAATGATCTTAATCCTACATCATGGTAATTAAGTGTGAGGTATTTACTTCATGCTTAAGGTATCCTCATTACCCCTAATCAGAGGGAAGATGTGATGAGTTTACTAACCCTTGGTTTAGGCTTAAGCTCATTAACTTATGACAAATTTCAAAGGCAATAAAATATTGAAAACACAAAAACAAACAATAATCGTCTCCTCCGGGATTCTTTTCTCACCTCATTCACTCACAAACGAGAACTTGTTTCTTCCGTCTAATGAAAGACAGTTTGCACCTGAGCCAGACAGGTCATACACTTGAGCATAGGCAAGTAAGCAGTTCACAAGTCAATTTATCTTTCAGTCTCTTTGAGTCGAACTACGGTATTCTGACTTCCTCATTGCACGAGAGGATGCGTAGGCATAACTTAACAGTTATCGAACAAAAGTCTCTGTATATTCCCCCTCTTCCAGCATTATTCTTTAAGCCTCATATTCTTGAGCATTTCATACTCTTGTTCTTACACTGACACTTCTTTTATTTCACCTCACATTTCTCCAGCACTGACACTTGCATTCTTCCAACTTCTTGCACACAAAAATCACTGACACCACCCCTTTAAGCATAAATCTTTCAAACGTGGATCCCGTCGAGTACGACGGACAATCTGGGTGCTAATACCTTCCCAGGTTGTAACCAACCCCCTTTCTCAGTTTCTCTGGTTCGCGACCGTCGTATCCATCTCTTTTCTTAGGTTTATGCAGCATTACCTTTCCTTCGGGATAAAAATGCCTAGCTGGCAACTCTATTCATCCTTCTCTTTCGCCGACCGTTCGCGCTTGTACCGGGATGCAAATCTTTGGGAGCGACAGTTTGGCGACTCTGCTGGGGACCCTTATATTGCAACCAGGGCTTCTGGTTCTTTTTGTGGGTTCCTCCTAACGCTTATTTGATTTGTGTTTACTGGGGTGTTATGTGCTATGTGTGTTTATTTATTTTAGCTTTATTTATTGCTTTATGTACAGCTTTATTTACTGCTTTTTATAGTTTTGCATATTTCATATTGTCATTTGCTGGATCTGGTTTGTTGTCTTGGTGGGTGGGGTTCCATTGAGAGTTTAAGGTCCTATACCTGGGACCTGAGTGACACCTAGGCTAGAGTGGTTCATGTTCTATCCCATTCCATTTCGGTCTGGTGCGGGAATATGCAACATGGTTCAGATGTGGGTTTCTTCTTGAGAACTCTGTGCTACAGATTTCCTGTAGAGCTAGGGCTATCTGGGAAGCCTGCTAAGTCTGGATGACCTTTTGTTATGAACTTCAGAAGCTGAGGTGAATTAGAGGAGGATCTTTTATGGTTATTGTAAACACTGTACCTCCGGGTTAGAAGTGTTTACACTTCTCATAACTGATCCAAGTCTGAGGATCCTTGTTCTAGAACATTACATGTGAGGGGGTTGGGTTGTTTACAAGTTTGCAGGAGCCCTTAACAACAGCATACCCTGTTACTGTTTTGTTTAAGAATACTCCACTTTGGACAGTTCTTGTGATTAACCCTGGACATGTGACTCTTTATTTGAGTCCCCCACCCTGGTTACTGGACTTCTGAGCCTTCATCTTTGAATATATATGGACCTTATATCAAGACAGATAATCAGATCCAGCTTGATCCCAAACCCTTGCATATCATTTGCATATCTCATCATTGCATCATTTAACATTTGTTTATTTGTTTTTCAGGGTATCCACTTCATTGTATCCTGGTTTTGGTTTTGACCCCTTCTTCTACATAGACCTCTGCTTCAGCTATCTTCATCCGTTATCTGCTTCAGTTATCTCCATCCTCACCAGCATCAGTCTGTCAGTGGTTCACTTCCAGCATCAGTCTGTGATCTCCACCAGCACTTGTCTTCAGCTTCTTCAGCAGCACTAATGACTACTCCAAGGAAGAGAAACATATCCTACCACTTCTTTGAGCCTGTATTGACTGGTATCAGGCAGGTCCAGTCACTCATCACACCTGACCACATTCCACTATTCAGAGAGCACCATGGGGGTATTTTGGATATGGTTATGGACCTTGATCCTTCTCAGAGGAGCATGATCCACACATGCTTGCAGTTCTATGACCCTCCACTGAGATGCTTCACCTTTCCAAACTTTCAGATGGGACCTCTGTTGGAAGAATTCTCTTTGTTGATTGGAGTACCTATCAGAGGTGGAATCCCCTTCAACCCAGAGATGACTGCTCCTAAGAATGAAGAGGTAGCAAGGGCATTGTACTTGGATCCTTCCCTGATTGAGCAAAGTATGACAACAAAGGTTGGGATTCCTGGTTTACATCTGGACTTCTTGATTTATCAGGCCATCCTGAAGGCTTCATTGGGAGAGTGGAAGGCAGTCTATGCATTAATAGCCCTCAGCATATATGGGGCTATACTGTTTGCAGATGAGCCTAAATTTATCAGCAAGAATGCCATCCATTTGTTTCTTCTGAAGAACCCAATGCCTACACTGCTAGGGGATTTCTACTATTCCATTCATCAGAGGAATGAGAAACAAAGGGGGAAGTTGGTAAGATGTTGTGCTCCTTTGTTTTACACCTGGCTGCTCAGACACCTGCCTAAGTCAGATGCCTTCTTGAACCCACATCAGTAGAAGAATTGGGCCAAGAGATTCATTGCTTTGACTTCAGATGATATCAGATGGTGCACCCAGAGCACTAAAGGCAAAGAAATTATCACCAGTTGTGGACAGTACCCAAATGTGCCTCTCATAGGAGTAAAGGGTTGCATCAATTAAAATCCTTTACTATTTAAGAGACAATTGGGTTATGCCTTAGTTCACCCTCCCAGAGGACAGGATTTAGCTGAGACCCTATATTGTGAAGTGCAACCTAATTCAGCTGTTGTCAGACAAGCATCCTGGGCTTGGGACAACATCCAGACAAAGAGGATAGCTATTCTTGGAAGATGTAACAATGTTGCTTCAGCTCAGTACTCAGACTGGTCCCGTACTAGAGCTCAGATTACCAGAATGCCTTTCACCTTGGACATACCTGGACCGTCTACAGTACAGCCTGCAGCAACAGTTAGCCTGGAGGAATTTGAAAATCTAAAGGAAAGGAATGAGTAGTTATCTCAGGCCTTGAAGAAGACTCTTTGGGAAAGGAGTGATGGTCTCCTGGACATTGAGAGGTTGGAAAAGCTCAGGGTTGAACACCTTGCCAAAATTGAGAAGACAGAGGACTACATAAGAAAAGCAAGGGCCGGGGAACATATATTGAAGAATGCCTACAAGGAGGCCAAGATTCAGAAAGCTAGGGCTGAGCACTATCTGCAAGAGAGTCAGGCTAGGTGGGTCAGGATCACCGAAGCCCGTACACAAGAAGACCAGAAGACTCAAGCCAAGATTGAACAACTAGAGGCCAATGAGAAGAAGCAGCAGGAAGCTTTGTTGGCTGCACAAAGAGAGATATCAGAATTAAAGCTCAGAGCAGGATTGAAGAGATCCAAAGACCAAGATAGGCATAAGAAGCTGACTACTTCCAATTCTACCAGGAACCTCCTCATTAGGACCATTACAAAGCACCCAGCTGGTCCAGTGACTGAGGCACTCCTGAAGGAGGTCAGAGAAGATGAGTTTGGACTGGATGTCTGATTCTTTGCTTGTTGTTTATTTCCATTTGATGTACTTTTCTTTTTGTTGTATTTTGACCCTTCAGGAGCATGTATTGTAAAACAGACTATGTATTGCTCCATCATTTGTAATATATTTTGGTTTGTTTTCATTTGGGATTTCTCTTAACAACATCAATCATCTTCCTCGAGGTCTGGAAAGGTCAAAACCAAGAACCAAACCGGATACCTTGGAAAACAAATAAGCATACTGCATAGCATACTAAATTTGTTTTTGTTTTGTAGGTTTTGTTATTATTCTTGTTTCTAACTTTGTTGTGATCTCAGGAAACATTGCTCATCGTCGAGTGTTCACTGTCAACCGCACGCACCGGTACCCTACCCGTAACAACCTTCCAGGCATTCAAATGGACCAGGTACAGCAGGACCTGACTGAGGTCAGAAATCAGATGGCCAATGAGAGAGTGGAAATGAGGAATCAGATGTTTCAGTTTATGGCAGTGATGACTGGCTTAGCCCAGAGTCAAGAAAGGTTAAGAGAGCTGGTGGAGAGACAAACTCCTGAGGAACCTCATCTTGGAACAGGAGGAACTAGCAACAATGAACAGGGGCAGCCTCGTATTGATCCACCAGAATATGGACCTCACTTGAATCCAGAAGTTAACATCCCGAGGAATGTGCAAGGTAATACTGCTGGGGGTAGAATCCTGCAAGAGGATCCCCAGGAAGAACAGTTTACAGTTATAGGGGCTGGAGATGAGGTATACGACAGGAGATTGGATGAGATTGCTGAAAAGTTAAGATCTTTGGAGTCTCAGAATTCTTTGGGCTTCGATGTGATGGACATGGGCCTAGTAGATGGGGTGAGAATCCCCCAAAAATTCAAGCCCTCTTGCTTTGAGAAGTAAAATGGTACCTCCTGCCCGCGTACTCATCTACAATCTTTCTTGGGAAGGCTCAAGGCTTATACAATGGATGAGAAGTTATGGATGTTCTACTTTGAAGATAGCCTGACTAGAGCTTCGAGAGAATGGTATTCGCACTTGACTAGAGCCACCATAAGATGTTGGAAGGACTTGGCCGAGGCCTTCATCCGTCAGTACCAATACAACCTGGACATGGCTCCCAATAGAACTCTTCTAATGGGCATGTCTCAGTCTTCTAGAGAGAGCTTCCGGGATTATGCTCAGAGATGGAGACAGCTTGCTGCTGCTGTCCAGCCACCCATGTCAGAAAGAGAAATGGCTGACATGTTCATGAACACATTGCAAGGGACTTATATTGATAGACTTGCTGCCTTCTCCTCTACCAGTTTTGCTGACGTGGTTATAGCTGGTGAAAGAATTGAAAGTCTTTTGAAGATGGGCAAAATCTCCGACAATGGTGCAAGTTCCTCCAGCAATCCCAGAAAACCTTTTGTAGGGCCTGAAGGGTAGGTGAAACAAATTCCATTCATACAAGCAGGGGCAGGCCTCAATATGCTCACCGGTCAATAGTAGCTGTTACCATCCCAGCTCCAGCTCCGCAACAACCATTGTATCCTCAACAATAACAACAACCTCATTATCAACAACAATCTCATTTTCCGCAACAGAGAACCTACAACAACAGTAATAACAACCAACAATAGCGCCCTTTCCAACAGAGGCCATCGCAAGCAAACAGGGTGATTGACCCAATCCCAATGCCGTATGCTGCACTCTTGCCACAAATCCTGAAGCTCAACCTAGTTTAGTTAAGGACATTGGCTCCCCCAGATCCTCTTAATCTGCCAAAGAACTATGATGCGAATGCCAGGTGTGCATTCCACTCAAACGCACCGGGGCATAATACTGAAAAATGCAGGGCCCTACAGATGAAAGTCCAGGACTTGGTGGATTCAAAAGCTCTCAATTTTGCGCCTCCTCAGAACGTCACAAGAAATCCAATGCCTAGTCACAACGGGCCTAGGATTAACGCTATTGAGGAGGGCAAACCATCCACATTAATCAACAGTGTTGCACAAATCCGAACACCCTTGGTTGAAATCAAAGCTCAGCTGTTAGAATGCCAAGTATTCCCCGGATGTGAGGTCGACTGTAGATATTGCAATATTGCCGTTAATGGATGTGAGAGACTGAGAAACGGAATAGATGGCCTCATTAGGGATGGCACTCTTCAGATTACGACAACAGCGACTACAACTCCAACAATTCCTCCATCAACAATCACAGATACTCCTACAACATCAGCAACCCTTGTTCCAACAGATTCTGCTACAACTCCAACGATAACTCAATCAATCACTTCAACAGATACAAGTTCAATCACAATTCCTTCTACAACGACAACACCCATTTTTCCATCAATTCCTGTTACAACTTCAGCACCCATCCAGTCAACAGTACCGTCTATAACATCAGCAACAGTTAATGAAAGCGTCTCAACGGTTACGATATACTACGATCCCGCAAATGTTCCTTCCAATAACTCACAACAAAATGCTACTCATGTCAGAGCTCCAGTTACCATATATTATGATCCACACACCGTTGTGGTCCCCTCTATAGCTGCTATCAGTCCGGTCACTATCACAGTGCCTGGGCCAGTTCCTTACGAAAGCAATAATGTCATCCCTTGGCATTATGACTCAGATCTATACTGCACGGGGCAGAAAATCACTTTAGAGTCATCAACTTCTTCACCTCATATAGACAATGTGGGGGGAGGCGGAGGCTTCACTAGAAGCGGACGTCTTTTTGCCTCGCAAATACCAAGACCCATTGCTGAAGCAGAAGCTGCTGCTAAAGCAAAAAGGAAGAGCGTGGTGCAAGAAGAACCAATTGCTAAAGAAACTTTGAAGACTCCTTTTGATCAAGAGGTTGATGAGTTCATGAGAATCATAAAGAAAAGTGATTATAAGGTGGTGGACCAGCTTCACCAGACACCTTCCAAAATCTCCATACTATCATTGCTAATGTGCTCTGAGGCTCATCGGAACGCACTATTAAAGGTCCTGCATGCTGCCTATGTGCCGGAGGAGATTACTGTCAATCAGTTAGAGGCTGTGGTTGGAAATGTCAATGCTAGTCATGGACTAGGATTTACCAACGCTGATTTGACAACGGAAGCTCACAATCACAACAAGACTTTGCACATTACCTTGGAGTGTAAGGGTGCAGTTCTTTCTCACGTATTGGTGGACACAGGGTCATCACTCAATGTCCTACCCAAGAAAGCCCTTGTGAAGCTAGAACATGATGGATTGGCACTACGCTCAAGCAACTTGGTAGTGAGAGCCTTTGACGGTTCTAAAAGATCAGTTCTGGGAGAGATAGAGTTGCCAATAATGATTGGCCCACAGGTTTTCAAAACGACCTTCTTTATGATGGATATACAGCTTGCCTACAGCTGTCTATTGGGTAGACCATGGATACACGTCAATGGCACCGTGACGTCAACCCTTCACCAGAAGTTAAAATTCGAGTGGGAGGGCCAAGTCATTACCATTTGTGGGGAGGATGATATCTTCGTTAGCCAGTTGGCTACTTTCAAATACATTGAAATGGACGGGGAGATCCATGAAACCATGAGTCAAGGGTTTGAGGCCCTTAATATCAATGAAGCATCTGCTGTGCTTGGGACTTCCATCACATTGTATCAGCAAGCCCGGAAGGTTGTTGAGGAAGGTATCGCTCAAGGCTGGGGCAAGCTGCTGCCAGTTGAGAAGAAAGAAGACCGATTCGGGTTGGGTTACAGACCAACTCGACAAGATCAACCAGAGGCTGCAACGGAGCCCAAGTTTGTCAGCGGGGGGATGCTCACCCCAGATGCTGTGAATAGTTTGGAATATGAGTCAGAAGACGAGCGCAACCTGGAAAGCTGGATATGTCCAAGGATCCCGGGGAACCATGTCTCAAACTGGTCTTTCTAGAAAATTATAAGAGTTACTCCGGCAGAGTAATTATTATTTCCTGTCTTTAAGCATGCATCAAGTCCTGCATCTTGCCCAAGATGTCAGGGCTCATTTTGTAATAGGGCCATCTTGTATTTTGTGCAAACGATCAATTAATGAATATTAGGACATCTTTTGCAAATGAGTCTTTTCTTTTCCACTCACTGTTTTTCATTTTTCATTTTTTGTACAAAAAATAAAATGGCAATGATTTTCAAATTAATAACTTCATTTTCACCTTTTTCTAAACAAGATAAAACTGATCACTAAAATGAACAAATCTAAACCCTTGCAGAGAGGGCCCTCCAGACTGCACCGACAACAACACTGCTATGACTTCGTATGATTTTGACAATCCGATTAATCAAGCTGATGAAGGGGTTGAAGAAGATTATGAGCTACCTGAAGAGCTAGCCAGGTTGTTGAGACAAGAGGAGAAGGTTATAATTCCTCATCAGGAGGAAGTGGAAACGGTTAATCTTGGTACAGAAGAAGACCTGAAAGAAGTTAAGATCGGGGCCCGTCTGCAAGACTCAGTGAAAGATCAACTTATTCACATGCTTCGGGAGTATGTGGATGTTTTTGCTTGGTCTTATCAAGATATGCCAGGTCTGGATACTGACATTGTTATGCACAAGCTGCCTCTGAAAGAAGACTGTCCGCCAGTAAAACAGAAGCTGCGCCGTACTCGCCCAGATATGGCAATGAAGATAAAGGAAGAGGTACAAAAACAGTGGGATGTCGGTTTCCTTGCTGTAACTAGCTACCCGCCGTGGGTTGCTAACATTGTACCTATGCCTAAGAAGTATGGAAAGGTAAGGATGTGTGTGGATTATCGGGATCTGAACAGAGCCAGCCCAAAAGATGACTTCCCATTACCTCACATTGATGTATTGGTCGACAATACGGCTCAGTTCTCGGTATTCTCCTTCATGGACAGATTTTCAGGATATAATCAGATCAAGATGTCACCTGAAGACATGGAGAAGACAACTTTCATCACACCCTGGGGAACGTTCTGTTATAAGGTGATGTCGTTCGGACTAAAGAATGGTGGTGCCACTTATCAACGGGCTATGGTAACATTATTCCACGACATGATCCATAAAGAAATTGAATGTTTTGTGGATGACATGATTGCCAAGTCCCTCACAGAAGACGACCACCTGGTGAATCTGTTGAAGCTATTCAAGCGTCTGAGGAAGTACCAATTGAAGTTAAACCCCAACAAATGCACATTCGGGGTACGGTCCGGTAAGCTGCTGGGATTTATCGTAAGTGAGAAAGGGATTGAAGTTGACCCTAACAAAGTCAAAGCCATTCAAGAAATGCCTGCACCAAAGACTGAAAAAGAAGTTCGAGGGTTCCTAGGTAGATTGAACTACATCTCACGGTTCATATCTCACCTTACAGCAACTTGTGAACCCTTGTTCAAGTTGTTAAGAAAAGCGCAAACGGTCAGGTGGAATGAAGACTACCAGAGGGCTTTTGACAAAATCAAGGAATACTTACAAGAGCCTCCAATCTTTTTGCCTCCAGTTGAAGGAAGACCTCTGATAATGTACTTGACAGTATTAGAAAAGTCAATGGGGTGTGTGTTGGGCCAACATGACGAGTCTGATCGAAAAGAGTATGCGATTTACTACCTAAGCAAAAAGTTTACCGACTGTGAACAACGTTATTCACTGCTCGAGAAAACTTGCTATGCTTTAGCGTGGGCTGCTCGCCGATTAAGGCAGTATATGTTGACCCACACTACCTTGTTGATCTCAAAGATGGATCCAGTCAAGTACATTTTTGAGAAGCCAGCACTTACCGGACGGGTTGCAAGATGGCAAATGATCCTCACAGAATATGACATCCAATACACATCTCAGAAAGCCATCAAGGGCAGTGTGTTGTCTGATTATCTTGCTGAGCAACCCATTGATGATTACCAGCCTATGAGATTTGACTTCCCTAATGAGTACATCATGTTCATAAAAGCAAAAGATCATGAAGAGCCTATTCACACTGAAGGGCCTGACCCAGAAGAAGAATGGACTATGATGTTTGATGGGGCTGTCAATATGAATGGTCGTGGTGTTGGTGCAGTACTCATTACACCTAAGGGAGTTCACCTGCCTTTCTCGGCAAAACTCACCTTCAACTGCACTAACAACGAAGCTGAATACGAAGCTTGCATTATGGGTCTTGAGAAAGCCATTGACCTCAGGATCAAGACTTTAACTGTATTCGGAGATTCAGCTCTGGTAATCAATCAAACCAATGGCAAATGGTATACTCACCAGGAGCATCTGATTCCTTATCGGGATTATACGAGGAGATTACTCACTTTATTCACAACAGTCAAGTTGGAGTATATCCCTCGAGATGAAAATCAGTTTGCAGATGTTCTGGCTACCATTTCATCCATGATCAAAGTTCAAGCTGCCAACTTTGTACCACGGATTTCAGTATCCAGACTTGACAGACCAGCATACGTATTCTCTGCAGATCTTGCTGAAGATGATAAGCCTTGGTTCTATGACATCAAATGCTTCTTAGAGGATCAAACATACCCACCTGGGGCATCATCCAATGACAAGAAGATGTTAAGAAGGCTATCTGGTAGTTTCTTCCTGAATGCTGATGGTTCCTTGTACAAGAGAAACTTTGATATGGTACTTCTCAGATGTGTTGATAAGGCAGAAGCAGACTTGTTGATGCACGAGGTGCACGAAGGGTCTTTTGGTACCCATGCTGGAGGGCATGCAATGGCTAAAAAGTTGTTAAGATCAGGCTACTACTGGATCACAATGGATGCAGACTGTTGTGCTTATGCCAGGAAATGTCATAAATGCCAGATTTATGCAGATAAAGTGCATGTGCCTCCAAACCCCCTGAATATAATGTCTTCACCTTGGCCATTTGCCATGTGGGGCATTGATATGGTTGGCAAGATTGAACCGACTGCTTCAAATGGCCACCGATTCATCCTGGTAGCCATTGACTAGTTTACCAAGTGGGTTGAAGCAGCATCATAGGCTAATGTCACCAGGCAAGTGGTAGCCCGATTCCTGAAGAGAGACATCATTTGTCGGTATGGAATGCCCGAGCGAATCATTACTGATAATGGTTCCAACTTGAATAACAAAATGATGGCAGAACTGTGCCGGGAGTTCAAGATCCAACATCACAATTCTTCTCCTTACAGGCCAAAGTTGAATGGCGCTGTAGAGGCAGCTAACAAGAATATCAAGAAGATTGTGCAAAAGATGGTGGTCACCTACAAAGACTAGAATGAAATGCTACCATTTTCCTTGCATGGGTACCATACATCAATCAGGACATCCACTGGGGCAACACCGTATCAACTTGTGTATGGTATGGAGGCAGTCCTACCTGTTGAAGTTAAATTACCCTCCTTACAGGTACTGATGGATGTTAAGCTTAACGAAGCAGAATGGGTCCGATCCCGACACAATCAACTAAGTCTGATCGAAGAAAAGAGATTAGCTGCAATCTGTCATGGGCAGCTGTATCAGAAAAGAATGAAGAAATCCTTCGATCAGAAAGTCAGGCTTCGAGAGTACCAGGTAGGAGATCTTGTGCTGAAAAGACTCCTTCCTCCTCATACAGACCACAGGGGCAAGTGGACTCCGAATTATGATGGCCCATTCATAGTGAAGAAAGTATTCTCTGGAGGAGCACTGATGCTTAGTACTATGGATGGTGAAGACTTCCTGTCCCTTGTAAATTCAGATGCAGTTAAAAAATACTTCGCATAAAAACACCCGCTGGACATAAAAATAGAATGTAAGTCCAGGAAAAAATAGGGCATCCCGGTGAGTCAAAAACAGAATAAAAGACTCGGGCAAAAATAAGGGAAAATAAATAAAAAGAAAGTGTACACCCGCTGAGTTGAAAAGCCGCATTGGACAGCTTAGGAAAAAATGGGTATCCCGGTGGATTGAAAACCCGAAAGGGCGATCCACGCAAAATAAGGGAATTAGCGAACAACTACATTCTGAATTCGTCTGTATAACCCACGACATGGTTAGCTTCGAAGGTTCAAGTGTCGGTTAGAATCAGCCTTCTTCAGAAAGCAAGATGAGAAGAACGTCAATGTCATACAAGTCATAGCAAAGGGGAAGCATCATCAACATTTCCAGCATCTTTTTTGTTTCTCAATTTGTAACAATCTCCTCATTTCAGGGGATCTGTTTCTTTGACTGTACTTGCCAATTCAGGGCACCCCAAATTAATAAAATCAGATTTTCAGTCACATTTTGTCTTGTACATTTTATTTCTATTTGCAAAAATGTCCGATGTCCTTAATGTAATGGTTGCATAAATACAGATGCGTCTTTTCTAAATTACATGCTTGCAGGAAATGCATTTCTTACTCCTAGGGGTGCTTAAATTCCTATGATGGAATCCAGTAAGGGACACCTCGGGGCACTTGTATGTTTCTTTGTCATAACAGGATTTTAGGTATTCAAAGTGCAACGTGGGGCACAAAAGCTTCTCCCCAGCAACATTGCCTGATCATTGTGTCCTCAGCACCTCTTCCAGACAATATCTGGAGTGTTTTCCCGAGCAGGATGCCAAATCATTAATTCCTCAGCACCTTGTCCAGGACAGCATCAGGAGGGGCTCATTTCCCCAACTGAGTTCATCATCCTTAGTAGGATCCCCACAAAAATCTCTGGGAAGATCGTTCAGTGATCGTTCCTCCCCAGCCAAGTGTTAGACAGGGAACTATCTCCCCATAGAGTTTCAACCTCCATCCAAAAGAGCAATGTCTAAAGATCTCACGACAAAGTGACGAAAGCTACCATAGTCCCCAGCTGGGCTCCTCATTATCAAGATTGGTCTATCAGTGGCCTATTTTCCCAAGCAAGAATCATATGTATCAAATCTACCAATGGTCTCATCCCCAACTGGGATGTTCTTTCAAACCAAGATCAGTCAGAAATCTCTACAGCAACGGGATCCGAATCCCGTATCGATCTTTTGCATAATCATAGCATTTACATCATATTTCCCCCCAAATCGTAGCATTCCATTTAATACGGAGCATTACGGCAAAAATCAAACATATTGCATAATCACAAGCCATGTTTTGAATCAGTCACCTGTGAATACTGAAATACCATCAACAACATACAGAATACCTCTCAAAAATTCCCTGGCAGAATATCAAAGCATTTTCTTTACATTCCCAAAAATACAGATACATGCTTCTTTTGGCACACGTTCATATTTTTCTTTCCCCAGAAAGTCGCCGGAACACTTTCCGCAAACAGATACTTGTACATGACAGTTATCCCTTGACACTCGTCTGTGTCATATTCCCAGCAGAAAGCCAAAGCGTCACCTTTGCACTCACAAATACATGTTTACATATACCTACACATTTTCCCTGACACCCATCCGTGTCATCCATCCCCAGCACGGTTGCCTTAACACTTATTGTAAACCCAACATTTGTTTATAATACGCCTCTCCTGACACTCGTCCGTGTCATCCTATCCACGCAGGTCATCAAACACCTTTTATACATATAAGTTCATAGCTTATGCACTTTCTCTTTTGAAGCACGTCCGTGTCGCTTTTCCCAGCAAGTTGAGCACTCGTCCGTGTCTCGCTCATACTTCACAATGCTTATTTTTACTCATGAGGATACTTGTCCGTATCTTGTATACACACTTATTTCCCCTCATAGTCGACACTAGTCCGTGTTCTTTGTTAACCAGTTGATACTCGCCCGTATCATCATCTCTGAACATGTGTCAACGTTGTTTCTACCGATACTCGTCTGTATCATAGTTTTAAGGATTCTCGTCCGCATTTTTAATCTATACACAGTGTCAAACACTTATACCTTTCGTTTCTTGAATATAGACGCTCGTCCGTGTCTACCATTCCCCAGAAGAGTTCCCAGCATATTCTTGGCAAACTTCTTTTCTATCTGGCATTCGTCCTAAGTCATGATACTTTCGGCAGCCGTACCCTGCCAGGTGATCGTCCTTCACCTTGGATGACCGTCCCTCATCCAGCCCCCTAGCGGAGTCTCCATTATTAGAACCCTTTTCTATCCGACGTTCGTCCTATGTCGTGATATTTTAGCAGCCGTCCCCTGCTAGGTGATCGTCCTTCACCTTTTGATGATCGTCCTTCATCACTTCTTATCCGATGGCCGTCCCCATCGTTGATCTTGTTATCTGACATTCATCCTATGTCATGATAAACCCCGAGAGCAGCTGTACCCTGCTAGGTGATCGTCCTTCACCTCTTGATGATCTTCCTTCATCATGCTTGTCTGATGGCCGTCCCCATCGTCGACCTTTTCTATCCGGCATTCGTCCTATGTCGTGATACTTTCGGCAACCGTACCTTGCCAGGTGATCGCCCTTCACCTTAGATGACCGTCCTTCATCTTATCCCCAACAGAGCAGCCGTCCCCTGCTAGGTGATCGTCCTTCACCTTTGATGACCGTACCTCGTCATTTATTTCATTTATTTTGTTAACTTGATGGTCGTCCCCATCATTGCCTTTACCTTTAATCCTCGGAATTTCATTTACTACTTTATTTCCCCAGCATGTCGGTCGTCCCCGTTATTGCTTTACCCCCCAGTAGCCGTCCTCTGCTCGATGGTCGTCCTCCATCGCCCGCACTTTATAATCATACTTTACTTTCTTTTACAATTTTTATCCCTTTTTCTTCTTCATTCGGTGAGTGCAAATTTTGGACTGTCTTTGGTATTCAACCACAAGTTATCTTGTTTTCCTGTTAAGCTGTCGCTTACATCCTACACAGCTAACTCATGTTTGAATAGGGGCAGCTGTAAACACCCCAAATTTGTCCTCACTAATTTCACCATGGCTTGTGATTCTTTTCATTTTCATAAGTTCAATCATATCATCTCATATTGCATTTTTGCTTCACTGCATTGGTTCAAAGCCATCTGCATCTAGGGTTTGTGATCTAAGAAATCCATAAGCTATTTGAGCCACTCCAAAGGTCTTAAATCATCTCAAGAGGGTCCATGTATGTTCAAGCATCACATTATATCCTCCCAAGATCAAGGAAGTCAGAAAATCACAAGAACTGAGAAAGGCATGGAAGCAGAGCCAAACTTAACTGCACAGATGACCTAAAATTAGGGTTTTGGTTTCAGAGGCCATAACTCCAAATTTTTTGGTCATTATTGTTTCTATTGGTCTCTATATGTTATGAGGATGATACATACCAATTTTCATGAAGAAATTCAAGTGGGAAGGCATCTGATCAATAAATGACTTCTTGAACAAGTCAGTGCAAAATCAGGGCATCTGAGGCCCCCAATCATCCAACCAAAGGGTCTTCTCCATCATTTTGGGTGTATATGATCTTTATTTGATCTTAGAAGAAGTTAGAAGTTCACAAAATTGAAGAATTTCAAGCCATTTGCAAAGTTGCCATTTTGGGAATGTGACTTGTAATGCAAACTTGCCATTTTAGGAAAGTTTTTCAACCTCCTCTTTTTTATTCAAAAATGCTTCAAATGAAAAATTCTTGGTCATGAAAGTTGTAGATTGGATCATTCCCTTTTCAAAAAGTACAAGAACTTGATCTAATTCATCATAGAACTCAAGTTATGGCCTTGCAAAGTTGGGAAAATCACAAAATTTCACTTATGTACCAAAGAGGGAAGTTTGCAAATTCTCATGTCAAACCAATTTGTGACCTCAAAGTAACTTCTAACCATTACACAAACATCATGCATGACCTATAATTCAGAATTTCCCAAAGAATTCTCAAGTTTCATGCCTTGATCATCAAGATTTCACAAAGGGGCCAAAACCTTCACAATTTGCAAAATCACCCACAAACTTCTTTCAACTTGATGTTTTGCCACAATCTGAATTCCATGGACC
Organism: Lathyrus aphaca; assembly: GCA_963966055.1. Taxonomy (NCBI): domain Eukaryota; kingdom Viridiplantae; phylum Streptophyta; class Magnoliopsida; order Fabales; family Fabaceae; genus Lathyrus; species Lathyrus aphaca. Next base: position 302,826,263 of record OZ014523.1, on the reverse strand, counting down.
TCCCTAAAGCCAGCTGCGCAGGACACCCCATTGTCCTTGGCCTGCCATGAGCCCATACCTCCAAAGACAACTTTGTGGACTTTTTTGCAAAATGAACCATACCAATCACACTGCTCCACAACAACTGTCTGACCTATCAAGGATTGATATGTGGACCTCAAGCAACTCAACACACACCACAAAAAAGACTGAATCCTCCCACAACTCAGCATACACAAAAACCTCCCCTTTTTCATTTCTCTTCGAATTTCATAACTCAGCCAACAAATCTCCAAAATTTTTCCACCATTAAACTCCACACTCATCACTGATCATTTCCCACCCTTCATCTTGCCTTAAACACAGCCACATCAAAAATACGATTTTCACTTCCTTTGAACTGAGCTTCAGCTAACTTCACATAGAGGCCATATAAACTCTAACCAAACATTGCAAACTCTTGAGGAAGATCATTGGAGGTGATTGGAAGCAAGGAACTGGCCAGAAAGCTCCAAAGGTGAAAGCTCCAGTTCAGGTATCACCAAGAACAATTTTTCCAGAACTTGTATTTCTTGTTATAGAGTTGTTCTTCGTGCTTCACTGATCATGCTGCTCTTTTTATTTTTGAAAATAGTTGAGAAATGAACATGTTATGACTCTCTGAAACTCTCCAGTTTTTCTGTTCTTCTTCGATTCTCCATGTATGCTTGTTATAAATTATGTTTGGATGGTGGTTTGAGTTCGTTTTGAGTGGGGGATCATTTTTGGGAAGTTAATTTGAGGTGGGGTGGCTTGTAGAGAGAGTTAGGGATTTGGCCTCGCCGGAGAAGACGACCGGAACCACTGTTCCGGTCGTCTGAAAGTAATTAGGGTTAATTAGGGTTGTAGGTCAGTTTGAATATAGGCCCTTGGATCCAGCTTCGCGCGCGTTTTGGACGTTCCATATTTCACATTAAAACCCTAATCAGTCATTAATTAGCTTAGTTAGGTTTTATTAAATTCAAATTCTCATAATGAATCCTAGCCCTCTATTCACGCGCAGGTCAATTCCCTCCAAAAATCTTTGAATATTGGCCTTTGATTCCATTGACTTCTCACTTAAATTAATTTTATTTTCATTTTCTTGCATTTTTCTTGTGTATTTTATTTAAAATAGCAAAACACTTTCAAAAAATTTTATTTTTTGCATCATGACTTTAAATATTTTTCTCATTCTGAAAATAATTTTTATTTTAGTTTTTGTATAAAATTTGTATTTCTAAAATATTTAAATGTGTATTTTAATTAATTAATAGAAATTAATTAATTAAAATACCATTTAAGTTTCTAAAAATCACCAAAAAAATCACATTGCATCTTGACACATTTAGAGACATTATCAAACCATTCATACAAATTTCTTTTTGGTTCTTGATCCATTTTGACATTTTCTTTGGATTTAGGGTTCTTAAAAATCAATATTTTGACCCTAACTTAGAAAAATCTTTTCTGCCTAACCATGAAGGGTTTGATAGTGATTCTTTTTGCATTGCATCCAACATATCATGTAGTTTCTAGGATAAAATTGGAATTAATTTATCTTTCATTTTTGATTTGTTTTGAATATTTCTTTGTGAGGTACCTTAAAACCCTAGAAAACTTAGAAAAATCATAACTTCCTTAGGGTTAAGAGTTAGGTCTCCTCCTTTGGGGTGTGGTATCATATGGGTTTAGGGTACCTTTGATCCCATTTTCAATTTTTTATCTTGTCATTTGCTTCTGATTTTGAATTTTGCATTGCATCATGTACATAAACCCTAATTTTTGCCTTCATTTGCATTCATTCTTCATATGCTTACATACATGAACTTGCCATGACATTTTGTGCATCCACATGACATATAAGACATATTAGGACACATTAGAATCATGTTTGATCATTTCATCATCCATTTGCCATGGTATGCATCCATTACATTTCATAAGTTTTCATGAACTTTCATGCTTCTTACATGTCTCATTTGCATTCCCATCCTTTGTATGATCATCCACATCTCTTGGCATGCTTTCATACAATCTCATAGCATCATTGGCATCTTGGTTATGCTTCTGACTTTGGCTTTCATCTTTGTATTTCATCTCATTTTCATTTCATTCCATTTCTTGTTGCTAACTTTTCAGGTGGTAAGTGTTTGAGAAGTGAATTTGCCTTCACTTCTCATGATCTCTTCTCATCTCTTTTATGCATCCTTGCTGAATTTTTACTTGGGAATTAGAGTGAGCTTTCTCCTTCATGCTCCTTCCTCACTTTCTTTCTTCAAGAAACTTACCTTCTTAAGTGAAGTAAGTTGTCTTGCTTCTTGCTGCTTCTTTTCCTTCCATCCTGCTTCTTCCTTGATGGCTCTCTTGAAGATCTTCTTGCAAGCCTCATAAACCCTAGGAACACCCAAGCATGAACATAATTAGGGTTGGATTAGTCTCGCAATTAGTTTTACCTTTGGGTCATCATTGAGTCTTCTTTTCTCATCTCCTAATCAAGGACTAAACCTTAAAGGTTTTATTGCTTTGTGATCAAGGTTATGCCTGTATCCTTCTATTAGGATGGAGTGTATAACTTTAATCCTAAGTGTTAAACCCTTAATGTGTTTAAATCTTTTAATCAATTCACCTAATAATCACTAAGACATCAAACTTGTAACTTGGGCCTTGCATTAGGGTTCTAATTCTTCCTTAATTGGTTAAGAAGGACTAACCCTAGTGTTAATGGACAAGTCCCCCTCAAGTTGTCTTACAAACCCTAAAATCCAGTTCTTAATCTCATCATTAACTAAAATCCACTTTAATAAAGGCTTTGTTTTGTCATGAGGTTAATCCCTAATCATGGATTAAGTTGAGGAGCCTTCCTCAACTTAAATGTTCTCATCTATTATCCTTCTATTAGGATGGTGTAATGAGTCCATTAAATCCTTGATTATGGCTTAAACTCATTACTTAACACTAAACAAAAACTCCAAAAACATTTAAATAATCACAAGTAGGTTAATGATCTTAATCCTACATCATGGTAATTAAGTGTGAGGTATTTACTCCATGCTTATGGTATCCTCATTACCCCTAATCAGAGGGAAGATGTGATGAGTTTACTAACCCTTGGTTTAGGCTTAAGCTCATTAACTTATGACAAATTTCAAAGGCAATAAAAGATTGAAAACACAAAAACAAACAATAATTGTCTCCTTCGGGATTCTTTTCTCACCTCATTCACTCACAAACGAGAACTTGTTTCTTCCGTCTAATGCAAGACAGTTTGCACCTGAGCCAGACAGGTCATACACTTGAGCATAGGCAAGTAAGCAGTTCATAAGTCAATTTATCTTTCAGTCTCTTTGAGTCGAACTACGGTGTTCTGACTTCCTCATTGCACGAGAGGATACGTAGGCATAACTTAACAGTTATCGAACAAAAGTCTTTGTATATTCCCCCTCTTCCAGCATTATTCTTTAAGCCTCATATTCTTGAGCATTTCATACTCCTGTTCTTACACTGACACTTCTTTTATTTCACCTCACATTTCTCCAGCACTGACACTTGCATTCTTCCTGCTTCTTGCACACAAAAAGCACTGACACCACCCCTTTAAGCACAAATCTTTCAAGCGTGGATCCCGTCGAGTACGACGGACAATCTGGGTTCTAATACCTTCCTAGGTTGTAACCAACCCCCTTTCTCATTTTTTCTGGTTTGCGACCGTCTTATCCATCTCTTTTCTTAGGTTTATGCAGCATTACCTTTCCTTCGGGATAAAAATGCCTAGCTGGCGACTCTATTCATCCTTCTCTTTCGCCGACCGTTCGCGCTTTTACCGGGATGCAAATCTTTGGGAGTGACATCTGTGTCGTCCGTTCTGAGTTTGTTTTAACTCTGAAGCTTGATTATTGATAATACCATCTGGATACACCTGATCACATGCCTTATGCCGGATGACAATGCTTTTTTTAAATATTATTTTAGTATTATTTTTCCTAAATACAATGAAAATGTATGTTGAATGCCATGAAAATGAGAAGGCAAATTATGGGGTGTTATAATTTCCCTTATTCAATCAACTATTGATCTGAAAAGGATGAGATTACCAGCGATTAGATGCTCAAGATGAATTGTGATTGAATACCAAAAATAGACCATAAATTTGCACTTTTCTGAAGAAGAAAAGGGATTTAAATTCAACCACAAAAAAACTATGCTTGGCGACAAACTCTGATGAAGTGAACAAAAAGTTGTAACAACAGAGAACCGGTCTTTTAAATGATGCCAAGAGACCACTAGCCTGAGCAAGGTAAACGATTCACTGATATTGAATCCTGCGTCTGAGGCACGCTAAAAAAATATGATTCACTGAGATTGAATCTTGCGTTTGAGGCACACTCAAAAGAAAATAAGATTCACTGAGACTGAATCTTGCGTCTGAGGCACGCTGAAAAGAAAATATGATTCACAGGACCCTACATCTAGAAATGCGCTGTAAGACCCTCTTTAAATACCCTGAAATGTGTTGGATAGATGGTAAACATATAATGTCAAAACCCTGCATCTAGAAATGCGTTGTAAGATTCTTGTAATTCCTCATATAATAAATACCTAGAATATCATTATATAAGAGTTTAAGTGGTACTGACACCATCATAAGTGCCTAATAGCATAATTCACATTCTTGACCAATTCTAAAAAAAATACAACTATGGTACAAGACATGGAAATCATGGTAAAATAAAAATACTAAGATCAATACAATATCCATTATTGTACAAAAGAGTAATACACATCGGAAAAACTAAGACTATGCTTCTCTTGAAACATCCCGAGCATAGCTCCACTTGTAAATTAAACCTGCAAAAGAAACCTGAAAAGCAACAACAATAGTGGGGTGAGATATCAGCATCTCGATGAGTTCCCTATCTTAGAGCTCTCACGACTCTAAAGGTTCAATTCTAATCACTACTCATGTCTTTGATCAATTCTCTACAAATAAGGAAAAACAAGATGAAAAATATTCATACAACACTCTCAACACTTCACGTGGGACTCAGTGGAATACCCACCTCACGTGTTATCAGCAAGGCTTCCCGTGGGACTCAGTGTAATACCCACCTCAAGCCATTACCTAGTCTTTATGGATGCTTCCCGTGGAACTCAAAGTAACCTACCTAGAGACTTACTCAAGACATCCCATGAAACCCTGTGTAGTACTCACCTCAAGCCTTTATGGATGCTTCCAATGGGACTCGGAATAACCCACCTCAAGACTTACTAAAGACTTTACAGAGTATCTAGTAACATACACACCTCAAGTCTTTATGGATGCTTCCCGTGGGACTCAGAATAACCCACCTCAAGACTTACTCAAGATTTTACGGAGGTCCCAGTGTAATACATACCTTAAGTATTTACGAATGCTTCCCATGGGACTTAGAATAACCCACTTCAAGACTAACTCAAGACTTTATGGAGGACCTAGTGTATTACACAACTCTAGCCACTACCCATGCCTCACAAACGGTACCTCAGACCTTTAAAGATGCTTCCTGTGGGACTCAAAGTAACCCACATCAAGACTTACTCAAGACTCTATGGAGGAAACCGTGTAATACACACCACAGGCCTTTATGGATGCTTCTCATGGGACTCAGAATAAACCACCTCAAGACTTACTCAAGACTTTATGGAGGACCTAGTGTAGTATGCACCAACGGTTACGCATCAACCTAGGGTACTCCTAAACATCTCACAAGTTATATCATCTAACAATTTCTAATTACATTACTAGGCCATACTTTTGGTTTATGGTAAGATTTCCTCACTTTTTTTCTATTCTTGATGCCTTTAATTATATAATTCTCAAATATATAATCTAACATTTTAATTTAATTATCACAATTAAACTAAACCCCACAATTATCTCATTATCTCTACTTTCCCTCAATCTTCGTTATTTAAATATATATTCCACAAACCGATTAATACCACAATTAATCAAATCACACATTTAATTCATACCGAAATTAATTAAATCTCATAAATTAATTAATATAACAAATTAATTAATTAATTCACTTCTAACTCAATATTTTATATCACCATTGGATAGTATATTGTCATAGCTTTCCAACGCTTAGAACGGGGACCAAAATAGACTTACGGGTTTTTTTTTAAACATTTTTCCAAAACTGACTTAGTGTTAATCGGTTAACCGGTTAACCAGTCTAAATTTCAAATAAAACACCATTTTTCATTGGTTAATTGGTTAACCATTTGGTTAATCAATTAAGAAATGATAGCAAGATCTTCCATGAATTCCTTCTCCTTCCAAGAACTTCTTCGTCTTCTCCTTAGGGTTTCCCTTCTTCTTTCCCTCTTTCTCTTCTCTTTTTCCTTTTCTTTTCCTTTCTCCTCTTCTTACTAACTCCCTTTCTTTTATAACAAATGCAACAATATATTATACTGATATAACTTTAGTTAGTAACAATCGGTCCAAATTGAGAGTATCCAAAAATGCCTCTGAGTCAATATTTAATAAAACCTCTGAGTCAGATAATACTAATTAATTAATTTGAGTTCGTCGGTTGCTCTAATTATTTTAATTGAAACTCTCATAGCACACTGGAACCCTATTCAAATTAATTAATATTATCTAGAGCATTTAACTAAAATACGGGGTATTACATCCTCCCCTCCTTAAATTGAAATTCATCCTCAAATTTCCTTTACTCAATAACAATAGGTTGTAGCATTGTCTTAGATCCATTCTTATTCTTACATCTGCTACATTCTTTGACATAATCAATTTCCAATTTGAATTCGTGGCTTAAAGTCCTTTTTTCATAATAAATCAAACTTCACGTCCTTACTCATATGCTTATTCCAACATGTGGTTAACTTCAAACTTATTATTTCCGCAATTCTTCTGTTGTTTCACGTTGAACAACTTAGTCACCTCTCCCCTTCGGAGAAACATACCATTATAATTCCTTCTACTGAGTCATAACACAAAAGCATAACATTCCAAATTAATTTGGGGATAACAACACTCGACAAATTCCACAAGGTATCTTAGTGAAATCTTATCTACGCATAATTTCTAGTAAAAGCTCTTATTAAATCCTTAAATTACTAAAACCAATTCAAAGTTGTCAAATAACTTCTATACTAATTCCACTTGGTCCGACATCATACACTGTAACCATTTACATCTGACACTTCATTCTTTCAGTATCTTACTTAAGAACAACACACTTAAAACCAAATTCTCTTCTGATTCTAAATAATCCGAGTGGACTCTTTCATTTATCTCCTTCCATTGCACTCCTAAAGACTAACCGTGGAGATACCACGAGTTTTCAAGCAACACTAGGTAGCTGATAGTCTACGGAGAACACACTTATCCATTGGAGTTCTCACCAACCAACAAAATAAAACTTGCAGACATTCAAGGATAGAAAAATTTATTATCAATCACATAATAATAACATCAGTCCAAACTCCCCAACGATAGGCGTAGAGGGGTTGTACTGTTGCAATCATAACTGATACAATTTCAATTCAATTCTAAACTTGAAACAATTTATCCAATTCAACTTAACAAATCTGACCATGGTTACTATACTCCATATCAATTCTCTTTACAAAATTATATTCACTCAAAGTTTTTGTTGACACAAGGTCTCCAATAATAATGACGTAGCAATATCACAGAACTTACGATCATTAGTGAGTCACCAGTAACAAACTTAAATCATCCTTAGTATACTTGAGGATTTCCATAACACTTGCCTATTGCATACAATATTCCACACACTCACCTTTGAAGACCACACAAAACTTCTCCTTCAAATTCACTTCTCTCAAGGGTCTCGTTCCTTAAACAATCCAATTTATATGTTTAAATTTGAAACATTCATCTTTCACTCTTACTTGGAAGGATAAATTAAAAATCCATATCTCTGAGTACGACTCAAATGCACACATCTGGTATTACTCTTACGGAGTCCATAACTTGATGTTAAGAATTAATGATACTAGAAATGGCAAATTGTTCATCTCTTATCCACACAATAATTCATATACCAAAATGTTTCCTGGAAGATCAACACTTCTCGAATCTCTTATAACTTCACAATTTAGGTCCTCAGTAGTAGCAACAACAACCACCAAAAATTTCAGATCATTTACTGTCTACCATGCATGCTCAAAATAAAGTCCAACATTTTATCCTCTGATACTTCAAACGGAAGCCAAAAAGGACTTACAGTTCAGAAAGTACAATCCTCTAAAGTCCTCCACAAAAGTGATGTGTCAATCGATTACCTATCTGAGGCTAATCGGTCGAACACAACTGAACTTGTTCCTCTTGTTGACAAACAATCCAACTCAAATTATCAATCTAGTTCACACTAACTTGCAAGATGATTCTCACTCGCGGTTTCTAAACATGTGTAACAATCACCCACCATTCACAACTCAAGGTAACACAGAACGAGGCACAACATGCAAGTGACATACTCCAACAAGTGACGAAGTAGAACTACCATTTTGTTACGGTCACATCATGCATATTCAACGGAATAGTTTGATTCCACTCGTACAACGACGTTAGTAGGAAAACGACAATGACGACATCAAAAGGGTTTTTAGTCACAAGCTAACACTTGGTTCATCCATAAACAAAATCCAACACACAATCCTTATCGAGTAAAACAAAACGATGAACATTTCATGTATTGTATATAACTTTGTCCTCTCTCTTTAGATCCTTGGCAAGAATTAAAACAACAATATTCTTAATCCCTCTAGAGATAAATTCCAAATATTCCGATCATTCACAAATACAAGAGTTTTCCCTACACTTGAAAATTGAGGTAAAGCACTCCTCTGAAGAACCTTGTTGTCTCTACTTACATATTAACCGGGGTTCCTTTACCCTCTCCTAATCTTTGCATAGAATGTCTCCACAACTTTCCATCGGTACCAAGAACGCTTCAATCGGGCACCCAAGTCAAAATGTATGAACCTTAGAAAAAACAAATTTCCAAAACTTAACCGTGGTAACCGGTTACTACCATGTGGGTAACCAATTACTCAGTGCAAATCTGAACTTCCACTAGATAAAAGAGATTTAGAAATACAATTCGGTAACCAGTTACTACCCAGAGGGTAACTGATTACTTCAAACGCATAAGCAAAATTATGGTTTTCATTGCTACCTAAACCTCCCAAACTCATTCCAATCGCAACCAAAAGTTATAACAATTATCAACAGATGATTCCTCCCATATAGCAAACATACTACCAGAGTCCTAATGGGTGAACAATAATTGATTGCACTTCCTTAACTTTAGTTTCAATAATAACTTAACAACTCCATTGTACATTCGTCCAAAAATACATTTCGTTATCACTTTCTCATATTGTACTATTAATATCGTTTACATACCGTGTTCACTTCACACTCTGTGGCAATCCTGTCATACCCAACATAATTCATCTTACTAGAGTTCTCCCGAATCCAAGGTTCTTACTCTAACACTTAACATAACTTCATTTGGTCAATATTAAATACATCTCATTCTACTAATGAAGCTTGTTCTTTCTTCGAAAGTATACCTTATACTATTCCTTGGGTAATTCAACACTTTCGAATTGATCCCTTACTAAACATAACACCCTGATGTATTACTCTAACTTTGTCTCCTCGGTCATATTCAAAAATACAACTCCAACCTTCTACTCTTCGTTCGGGGTATACTTGTCTCACTTGAAACATGTAATCACATCCTTGTGTTTCTCTTCACGCTTCACCACGACTTTAGGTTCTCAAAAGAAAATGAACATTCTTAACTTGTAACTTTTATCCATCCATAAGGTATTATCCGAATACACTCCTTGAATTACTCTCATGCATCTACGATGCCACCGTGATCTTAGAAATGAAACACTAACAATTAACTCGTTCACGAACCATAGGTCACACGTTCCACAAAGCATCTTCTCTTTTCTTGGAATAATATTTCTCAAAACTCTTGTCCATACTAGTGACCAATACTGAATCACCAATGACTTTACATATTCCTTGATACACTGACCATTCATCCTGTAGATATCCGTACCTTTCAGACTCTATCCATTCCAAAGGATTTGTCGAACAACACACTACTCTGTAACTCCATGTTACAGGAAGTACAACTCTTAAGAAGACTCCAACTGAGCTGACCAAAGCTCCCTCTGCAAACCCTTGGCTTGAGCCTACTCTTACAACACAATTTACGACAACACTTCAGAGTCCTCATGGTCGCACAACCACGATTCTATCTATCACATACATAGCATTAGGTTGATCAGACCCAAATACTACATAATATGATATTATGAATCATACTTACAAGACACACTTAGGAGGCAGGAAATATTTACTTAAGATGTTTCAAGGCTAGGTCGAGGATACGACCTGCTCTGATACCAATTGTAACGCCTCGTATAATAAATACCTAAAAAATCATTATATAATAGTTTAATTGGTACTGCCACCATCATAAGTTCCTAATAGCATAATTCACATTATTGACCAATTCTAAAAACAATATAACAATGGTAAAAGACATGGAAATCATGCTAAAATAAAAATACTAAGATCAATATGTAAACACCCCAAATTTGCCCTCACTAAGTTCACACCATACCTCAAGTACACAAGTTGTTGAATTTTTTCAAGAAGCCCCATACCAATCACCATAGGCCACAACCACTTCTCTGACCTATCACAACACTATATGTGGACCAAAGGCAGATCATAACACACAACATTACAAGCTGAAACCTAAGATTGATCATGTTTCCAAAAATCTCTCCCTCTTGCATTTTTCCTTCGAAACTCTCAGCTCACTTACTCAAACTCAAAACCAATTCCACCATTCATCTCAAAATCACTCACTGATCACAAAGCAACCACAAAAACAGCCAAGAACACACCATACACAAAACACGATTCTCAGCCAGTTGAAGTGTAACTTCACAAACCAGCCATCCTCAAAGCTCTCCAAGCATTGCAACTTCTTCATGGAGGCCATTATAGTCATTTTGCACCAAAGAAGTGGCTAGAAAGCTCAAGTTTGAAAAGCTTCACCTCAGGTAGTCATCTGAATTCATTTTTCCAGAACCTCTTTTTTATGTTACAATATGAAAAAGCATGCTTCACTGATCACTCTGAGCATTGAATTTTCAAAAATGGTGTAGAAATGAGTATGTACCGAATCTCTGAAAGTTTTGCCATTTTTATGTTTCTCTTCGAATCTTAGGATTGAGCCATAAGAAATGCGATTTGAGTGTGGATTTGAGCTTAGGGGAGTGAGGGGAGTTGATCTGGAGCTTTAGAGCTCCAGAAATAACCTAGGAAGAGAGTTAGGAATTTTCAGGTGAGGGTCTCACCGGAGAAGATGACCGGAGCTCTTCTCCGGTGACTTTAAATTGATTAGCGGCCTTAATTAGGGTTAGGGTTTCATTTGAATCTGGGCCCTTGGATTTCCTTTCCCGCGTGTATTGAGTGGTGGAGATTAGCTCATTAATTTAATTGCTGGATTAATTAATTAGTTAATTAGGTTTAGCTGAGTTTAAATTTCATCCATAGGATTAGCTCATTAGATTTAGGTTTACCATTTATTTAAAATAGCTAAAAAATTCCAAAAATAATTTCATTCTGCATTTTCACTTCAAATAATTTTGTCAACCCAAAATTATTTTTATTTTTATTTTTTGCATTTAAAAATCATTTTTAAAACATTTAAATGTTTATTTTAATTAATTAATGGAAATTAATTAATTAAAATATCATTTCGGTTTCTAAAAATCCCAAAACAATTCATGTTGCATCTTTAAACATTTAGAGACATTGTCATACCATCCACACAAATTTCTTTTTGGTTTTGAACAATCCTTGATAATTTTTCTTGAATTTAGGGTTCATAAAATCCTATTTTTGAACCCTAACTTCAAGAATTCTTTTCTGCCTAACCAAGAATTGTATGACAATGGTTCTTTTTGCATTGATCTTCATTTGACATGTAGTATCTAGAATAATTTTTTCACAAATTTCTTTTGCATTTTTGATTTGATTTGAATTTTTTTCCCTTTAGGTACCTTAAAACCCTAGATAACTTAGGAAAATCATAACTTTCATTAGGTTAAGAGTTAGGTCTTCTCCTTTGGGGTAATATATCATATGGGTTTAGGGATCCTTTGATTCCATTTTCAATTTTTTATCTTGTCATTTGCTTCTGTTTTTGAGTTTTGCATCTCATGTGGCACAAAAGCCCTAATTTTTCATCTTCATTTGCATACATCTTTCATATGCATTCATTCAAGAACTTGCCATGACATGTCTTGCATCCACATGACATATAAGACATCATAGGACACAATAGAATCATGCTTGGTCATTTCTTCATCCATTTTCCATGTTATGCATTCATTACATTCCATGAACATTCATGAACTTTCATGCTTCATACATGCTTCAATTGCACTCTCATCCCTTGTATGAACATTCATATCACTTGACATGTCCTTGCACCATCTCATAGCATCATTAACATCATTAACATGCTTCTGGTTTTGGTTTGCATCCTTGCACACATATCATTCTCACAATCTCTTCTCATTTCCCTTATGCATTCATTGCTGCATTTTGCTTTTGATTAGAGTGAGCTTGCTCATTCATGTTCCTCCTTCACTTTCTTTCATCAAGTAACTTATCTCCTTAAGTGAAGTAAGTTAGATTTTTTCTTCTGCTTCTCCTCCTTTCATCTGCTTCTTCCTTGATGGCTTTTCTTGAAGATCTCTTGCAAGCATCATAAACCCTAGGAACACCCAAGCATGATAGCAATTATGGTTTTGATTAGTCCCCCATTAGTTTTACCTTTGTGTCATATTTTATGTCTCTTTTATCATCTCCTAATCAGATACTAAACCTTTAAGGTTTTAAGGCCTTGTGATTTGGGGTATGTCTTCATCCTTCTCTTAGGATGGAGTGTATAACTTTAATCCTAAGCGTTAAACCCTTAATGTGTTTAAATCTCTTAATCAATCCACCTAATAATCACTAAGACAATAAGCTTGTAACTTGGGCCTTGCATTAGGGTTCTAATTATTCCTTAATTGGTTAAGAAGGACTAACCCTAGTGTTAATGGACAAGTCCCCCTGAAGTTGTCTTACAAACCATAAAATTCATTTCTTAATCTTACCATTAACTAAAATCCATTTTAATAAAAGCTTGTTTTGTCATGAGGTTAATCCCTAATAATGGATTAAGTTGAGTGTAAACACCCCAAATTTGCCCTCACCCATTCACACCATGGCTTGTGATCTTTTCATATGCATAAGTTCAATCATAGCATCTCATATTGCATATTTGCTTCACTGCATTGGTTCAAAGTCATCTGCATCTAGGGTTTGTGATCTGAGCAATCCAAGAGCCATTTGAGCCACTCCAAAGGTCATCAATCACTTCAAAGGGGTCCATGTATGTTCAAGCATCATATTGTATCCTCACAAAGTCAAGAAAGTCAAAAAATCACAAGAAATGAGAATGGCATGGAAGCAGAGCCAGGTTTAACTGCACAGATGACCTAGAATTAGGGTTTTGGTTTCAAAGCCCATAACTCCAAATTTTTTGGTCATTCTTGTTTCTATTGGTCTCTATATGGTATAGGGATCATGCATAACAATTTTCATGAAAAAATTCAATGGGGAAAGCATCTAATCAAGAGTTGACTTTTTGAGCAAGTCAGTGCAAAATCAGGGCATCTGAGGCCCCCAATGACCCAACCAAAGGGTGTTCTTCATCATTTTGAATGTTTATGATATTTATTTGATCATAGAAGATGTTAGAAGTTCACAAAATTGAAGAATTTCAAACCATTTGCAATGTTGACTTTTTAGGAAAATGACTTGTAATGAAAAATTGCCATTTTGGGAAACTTTTTCAACCTTTGCTTTTTGATTCAAAATGCTTCAAATGGGAAAACTTTGGTCATGAAAGTTGTAGAATGGATCATTCCCTTTTCATAAAGTACAAGAACTCATTCTAATTCATTTTGGATCAAAAGTTATGGCTTGTCAAAGTTGGTAAAAATCACATAATTTCAAGTTTTCTACCAAAGAGGCAAAGTTGCAAAATCACTTGCCAAGGCAAATTGAGACCTCAAAGTGACTTCTAAACTTCACACAAACATGAACCAATGTCTAAAAGTCAGATTGCATCAAGAGTTTGCTCATTTTTATGACTTGTGGATCAAGAAACTTCAAAAGGGCCAAAGATGAACAAAGTTGCAAAACCTCACTCAAACCCTAATCCATGTGCTGGCTGACTTAAAAATTGATCCTATGGTCCTCCTCACTTCTTGCTGCGCAGGACACCCCTCTTGTCCTTGGCTAGCCATGAGCCCATACCTCTCTTACACAAAGCTTGACTTTTTGGCAAAAGACCCATACCAATCACAATAGGGCACACCAACTCCACAGACCTATCCATGAGTGATAAGTGGACCAAAGGCAAGCCGTAACCCACGACAATTCATGCTGAAACACTCTCCAAGCCATAGTTACCAAAAATCCTCCAACTTTCAAAACCATTCGAAACACACAGCACAAGCATCAAACACAAAAACAAACTTCACAAAACATCTCAGCACACTCTCCTAATCATTTCCCTGCCCTCACTCATCCCTGAAACCTCACATAAACCAAATACGATTTCTTCCCCTCTTTGAACAGAACTCAAGAAATCTCTCAAACTAGCCCAAATAAACTCCAGATAAGCTTTGCAAACACTTGAGGGAGGTCAGTGGAGTTGATTGGAAGCAAGAAACTGGTCCAGAAGCTCTTGGGTTGAAAGCTTCGATTCAGGTAGCCATAGAAATTCATTTTTCCAGAACTCTTATTTCTTGTTTCTAAAATGATCTACATGCTTCCCTGAATGCACTGAACCTTTTATTTTTGAAAATGATTGAGTTTTGAGGTTGTATGCATGTTCTGAAACTTTGCCCGTCAAATGCTTTTTGTTTTGATTCTTGAGTTTGAGTGGAAATAAATGATTTTGATTGCTGGATTCTTGTTTAGAGTTGTCTAATGATTGATTCTGGAGAGATTTGTGAAGTTTCATGGCGTATTAAGAGAGATTGAGTGAGGACCTTGCCGAAGAAGATGACCGGAACACTGTTCCGGTCATCTGAAAGTAATTAGGGCACAGGATTAGGGTTTAAGCATAATTAGTGAAATTTGAATTCTGGCCGTCCAGATGCGCGCGCTGGTCAATTCCCGCGCCCTAGGTTTGAACCACAGCCCTCAGATCAGTTGACTTTCTTCTTTTTCATTTAAAATTCATTTTATTTTCATTTGTTTTGATTTATTTTGCACGAATTATTAAAAATAGCAAAATACCTTTAAAAATTCTAAATTTTTTTGTCAAAGCTTTAATTAATTTTCAGAACACAAAAATATTTTTATTTTTATTTTTTGCATTAAAAATTATTTTTAAATTATTTAAAAGTTTATTTTTAATTAATTAATGAAAATTAATTAATTAAAAATGCTTTTAAGTATTTAAAAATCACAAAAAAATTCATGTAACCTTTAAAAAACATTTAGAAATATTGTCCAACTCTCAAACCAAATTTCTTTTTTGTTCTTGATGCCTTTTGATAATTTGCTTTGGATTTAATTTCATTTCAAGGCATTATTTTGTTTCAAACTTCAAAAATTCATTTCTGTCTAACCTTTAGGAGTTGGATCATGATTCTTTTTTCATTGCATCTTGTATGACATGTAGTTCATAGGATAAAATTGATTTGAATTGATCTTGCATTTTCAATTTGTTTGGCATTTTTCTTGGCAAGGTACCTTAAAACCCTATCAATCTTAGAAAATTGATAACTCTCACTAGGTTAAGAGTTGGATCCCCTCCTTTGGGCAGTGAGTTTGTATAGGTTTAGAGTTTCTTTGATTGCATTTTCAAATTTTTGTCATGTCATTTGCTTCTGGTTTTGGATTTTTGCTTTTATTGTTGCATATAACCCTAATCCATGCTTTCCTTTGCATCCATCTTCCATTTGCTTGCATACCATGACTTGCCATGACATTTTGTGCATCCATTTGATTCATAAGACATATTAGGACATATTAGAATCATGTTTGATCATTGCATCTTTCATTTGCCATGTTATATGTCTTTTGCATTCCATAACATTTCATGAACATTCATGGTTCAAAGCATGTTTCTCTTGCATCCATATGTTTGTATGATCATTCTAATGCCTTGCCTCATGTTTGCATCATCTCTTAGCATCATTAAACATCATACTTATGCTTCTGGTTTTGGTTTGCATCATGACATTGCATCTCATTTTGCATTGCATTTCATTTCTTTTGCTAACTTTTCAGGTGGTTAGTTGTTTGAGAAGTGAATTTGCCTTCACTTCTCACATTCTCTTTTCATCTCTTTCATACTTCCCTTGCTGAATTTTATCTTGTGCTTTGGATTGAGCTTGCTCATTCTTGTTCATCTTACTTTCTTTTTCAAGCAACTCTTCTTCTTAAGTGAAGCAAGTTGTCTTGCTTCTCTCTGCTCCTTCTTCCTTTCATCTGCTTCTCTCCTTGGTGGCTCTGTGAAGATCTTTCTCTCTTAAGCCTCACAAACCCTAGGATCTCCAAGTATGATAACAATTAGGGTTTGATTAGTCCTCCACTTAGCTTTTACCTTTGTGTCTCTTTGAGTCTTCTCTCCTCACCTCACAATCAGGGACTAAACCCTAAAGGCTTTAAGGCTTTGTGATTAAGCTTATGCTTGCATCCTTCTATTAGGATGGAGTGTATAACTTTAATTCTAAGTGATAAACCCTTAATGTGTTTAAATCCTTTAATCAATTCACTTAATAATCACCAAGAAATCAAGCTTGTAACTTGGGCCTTGCATTAGGGTTCTAATTCTTCCTTAATTGGTTAAGAAGGACTAACCCTAGTGTTAATGGACAAGTCCCCCTCAAGTTGTCTTACAAATCATAAAATCCACTTCTTAATCTTATCATTAACTAAAATCCATCTAATAAAGGCTTTGTTTTGTCATGAGGTTAATCCCTAATCATGGATTAAGTTGAGGAGTCTTCCTCAGCTTAAACATTCTCATCTATTATCCTTCTATTAGGATGGTGTAATGAGTCTATTTAATCCCTGATTATGGCTTAAACTCATTACTTAACACTAAACAAAAACAACAAAAACATCTAAATAATCACAAGTAGGTTAATGATCTTAATCCTACATCAGGGTGATTAAGTGTGAGATGCTGACTTCACACTTAAGGTATTCTCATTACCCCTAATCAGAGGGAGGATGTGATGAGTTTACTAACCCATTGGTCTAGGCTTAAGCTCATTAATTTATGACAAACTTCAAAAAGCAATAAAAGACTGAAAACACAAAAAACAAACAATAATCATCTCCTCCAGGATTCTTTTCTCATCATCTTCACTCACAAACGAGAACTTGCTTCTTCCGTCTAATGCAAGACAGTTTGCACCTGAGCCAGACAGGTCTTACACTTGAGCATAGACAAGCAAGCAGTTCACAAGTCAATTTATCTTTCAGTCTCTTTGGGTCGAACTACGGTGTTCTGACTTCCTCATTGCACGAGAGGATACGTAGGCATAACTTAACAGTTATCGAACAAAAGTCTCTGTATATTCCCCCTCTTTCCAGCATTATTCTTTTAGCCTCATTGTCTTGAGCATTTCATTCTCACTCTTACACTGACACTTCACTCATACACTTCACACTTCTTCTACACTGACACTTGCATTCTTTCCAGCTTTGATACACAAATAGCACTGATACTACCCCTTTAAAACACAAATCTTTTAAGCGTGGATCCCGTCGAGTACGACGGACAATCTGGGTGCTAATACCTTCCCAGGTTGTAACCAACCCCCTTTCTCAGTCTCTCTGGTTAGCAACCGTCTTATCCATATCTTTTCCCAGGTTTATGCAGCATTACCTTTCCTTCGGGATAAAAATGCCTAGCTGGCGACTCTATTCATTCCTTTCTCCTTTCGCCGACCGTTCGCGTCTGTACCCCTTCTGACCTTGGGTGTCATTTGGTGGGAGCGACAGCTTGGCGACTCTGCTGGGGACCCTTATACTGTAACCAGGGCTTCTGGTTCTTTTTCTCAGTTCCTCCTAGCGCTTGATTGATTTGTGTTTACTGGGGTGTTATGTGCTATATGTGTTTATGTATTTAATTTATTGCTTTATGTACAGTTTTGTTTATTGCTTTCTTTACAGTTTATATACATCATTCTGTCATACAATTCTGGCTGGATCTGGTTTATTGTTTTGATGGGTGGGGTTCATTGAGAGTTTAAGGTCCTATACCTGGGACCTGAGTGACACCTAGGCTAGAGTGGTTCATTTTCTTTCCCATTCCATTTCGGTCTGGTGCGGGAATATGAAACACGGTTCAGATGTGGGTTTCTTCTCGAGAACTCTGTGCTACAGATTTCCTGTAGTGCTAGGGCTATCTGGGAAGCCTGCTAAGTCTGGATGACCTTTACTATGACCTTCAGAAACTGAGGTGAATTAGAGGAGGATCTTTTATGGTTATTGTAAACACTGTACCTCCGGGTTAGAAGTGTTTACACTTCTCATAACTGATCCAAGTCTGAGGATCCTTGTTTTAGAACACTACCTGTGAGGGGGTTGGGCTGTTTACAGGTTTGCAGGAACCCTTGGCCACATTATACCGTGTTACTTATTGTGTTTAAGAATGCTTCACTTTGGACAGTTCTTGTGATTTAACCCAGGACATGTGACTCTTTATTTGAGTCCCCCACCTTGGTTACTGGACTTCTGAACCTCCATCTGGACTTCTTAGACATACATGGCAGTAATCAGATCCAGCTTGATCACAAACCCTTGCATATCATTTGCATACTCATCATTTGCATCATTTTAACATTTGTTTATTTGTTTTTCAGGTTATCCACATTATATCTGGCTTGGTTTTGACCCCTTCATCTGCATAGACCCTTGTTCACCAGTTATCTGCTTCAGCTATCTCCATCAGTTGTCTGCTTCAGCTACCTCCATCATCATCCTCAACCTATCAGTGGCTCATTTCCAGTATCAGTCTTCATCATCAGCATTTGTTTTCAGCTCTTCATCAGCAGTCATGGCACCCAAGAAGAGCAACATTTCATACCATTTCTTTGAGCCTGTGCTGGCTGGCATCAGGTAGGTCCAGGCACTTATTACTCCAGACCACATCCCATTATTCAGAGAGCATTATGGAGGCATCCTTGATATGGTTATGGACTTGGATCCCTCTCAAAGGAGCTTGATCCACACTTGGCTACAGTTTTATGACCCTCCCTTGAGGTGCTTCACTTTCCAGAAATTTCAGTTAGGACCTCTGCTGGAGGAGTTCTCATCTTTGATTGGAGTACCTATCAGAGGTGGTGTCCCCTTCAACTCTGAGATGACTTCTCCCAGCAATGGAGAAGTGGCAAAAGCACTATATTTGGAGCCTATATTGATTGAGCAGAACATGACTACAAAGGCTGGAATCCCTGGTTTGCACTTAGATTTCTTGACTTCTCAGGCCATCCTGAAGGCCTCCTTGGGAGAATGGAAGGCAGTTTGTGCATTGTTAACCCTCA
Source organism: Lathyrus aphaca (assembly GCA_963966055.1). Lineage (NCBI taxonomy): Eukaryota > Viridiplantae > Streptophyta > Magnoliopsida > Fabales > Fabaceae > Lathyrus > Lathyrus aphaca. The sequence goes on along the minus strand of OZ014523.1, from coordinate 302,806,553 downwards.
GTATATATGGGGTTATACTTTTTGCAGATGAGCCCAAGTTTATCAGCATGAATGCTATTCATCTCTTCCTTTTGAGGAACCCAGTGCCCACCTTGCTGGGAGATTTCTATTATTCTGTTCACGAAAGGAATGAGAAGCAGAGAGGGAGGTTGGTGAGGTGCTGTGCTCCTTTGTTTCATACCTGGCTGCTTAAACACTTACCCAAGACTGATGCTTTCTTGAACCCTCACCAACAGAAGAAGTGGGCTAGGAGACTTATTGCTTTAACTTCAGATGACATTAGGTGGTGTACCCAGAGCACCAAAGGAAGGGACATAATTACTAGCTGTGGGCAGTTCCCCAATGTACCTCTGGTAGGAGTGAAGGGTTGCATCAATTACAATCCTTTGCTATTCAAGAGACAATTGGGCTATGCTTTGGTTCACCCTCCTAGAGTGCAAGACTTGGCTGAAACCATGTATTGTGAGATAAAGCCTAATCTAGCTGTTGTCAGACAAGCATCCTGGGCTTGGGACAACATCCAGACCAAAGGGATGGCCATTCTTGGGAGACGCAATAATGTGGCTTCAGCTCAGTATTATGATTGGTCTCATGCTAGAGCTTAGATTTCTGGGATGCCTTTCACCATTGAGGATGCACTTGGACCATCCACAGTACCACCTCCAGTCACTGTCAGCCTGGAAGAATTTGAGAAGCTGAAGGAAAGGAATGAGAATCTGTCTCAAGCTCTGAAGAAGACCCTCTGGGAGAGGAGTGATGGTCGTATAGACATTGAAAGGTTGGAGAAGCTCAGAGTGGAACATCTGGCCAAGATTGAGAAAGCAGAAGACTACATCAAGAAATCAAGAGCTGGAGAGCAAATATTGAAGAATGCCTGTAAAGAGGTCCAGTTTCAGAAGGCTAGGACTGATCTCTATCTGAAAGAAAGTCAAGCTAGGTGGGTAAGGATCACTGAAGCTCGTACTCAAGAAGATAAGAGAACTCAAGACAGGATTGAGCAGTTGGAAGCCAATGAGAAGAAGCAACAGGAGGCTTTGTTGGCAGCCCAGAAGGAAATTTCAGAATTGAAGCTTAAGGCTAGCGTAAAGAGGTCAAAGGACCAAGACAGGCACAAGAAGCTGACCGCTGCTATTGCCACCAGAAACCTTCTTATCAGGAACATCACAGAGCATCCGGCTGGTCCTGTAACTGAAGCACTTTTGAAGGAGGTTAAGGAGGATGAGTTTGGCTTAGATGTTTGATGTCTTTGTTTGTTGTTATTCCCATTTGATGTACTTTTCTTTTATGTTGTATTTTGACCCCTCAGGGGCATATGTTGTGAAAACAGACTATGTATCATTCACTATTTGTAATGTATTTGTCAATTTGTTTCATTTGAGTTTCTTTTCTCAAGCAACACCAAAGCATCTTCCTCAGGGTCTGGAAAGGTCAAAACCAAGAGCCAAGCCGGATACCTTGGAAAATAAATAAGCATACTGCATTGCATACTAACTTTTGTTTTGTTTTGTAGGTTCTTGTTTTGTTTGTTACTAACTCTGTTGTGATTCAGGAATTATTGCTCGTCGTCGGGTGTTCCCTCTCAACCGTCCACACAGATATCCTACTCGCAACAACCTTCCTGGTATCCAGATGGATCAAGTACAGCAAGATCTGACAGAGGTCAGGACCCAGATGGCTAATGAAAGGTTGGAGATGAGAAACCAAATGACCCAATTCATGGAAGTAATGAATGGCTTGGCTCAGAGTCAAGAAAGGTTGAGGGCATTAGTGGAAAGACAAACCCCGGAGGAACCTCCTTTGGGAACTGGGGGAACAAGTAACAATGAAAGGGGTCAGCCTCATGTTAATCCACCAGTATATGGGCCTCATCTACACCCAGAAGTCAACATTCCGGGTAATGTGCAAGGAAATACTACTGGAGGAAGACTCTTACAAGAAGACCCCCAGGAAGAACAGTTCACTGTGATGGGAGCTGGGGATGAAGTTTATGACAGGAGGTTTGATGAAATTGCTGAGAAATTGAGATCTCTGGAGTCTCAAAACTCCTTGGGTTTTGATGTCATGGATATGGGGTTAGTGGATGGGGTAAGGATTCCTCATAAATTTAAACCCCCGTGCTTCGAGAAGTACAACGGAACTTCCTGTCCACGAACTCACCTGCAGTCTTTTCTAGGGAGACTTAAGGCATACACCATGGATGAAAAACTGTGGATGTTTTACTTTGAAGACAGGTTGACCGGGGCTTCAAGGGAATGGTACTCCCACTTGACCAGAGCTACAATCAGATGCTGGAAGGACCTAGCTGAAGCTTTCATCAGGCAGTACCAATACAACCTGGACATGGCTCCTAACAGAACCCTTCTAATGGGAATGTCTCAATCCTCCAGAGAAAGCTTCAGGGAATATGCCCAGAGGTGGAGACAGCTTGCTGCTGCTGTTCAACCACCCATGTCGGAAAGAGAAATGGCCGACATGTTCATGAACACTCTACAAGGAACATATATTGAGAGGCTAGCTGCCTTTTCTTCCACCAGCTTCGCTGACGTAGTCATAGCTGGAGAAAGAATTGAAAGCCTTCTGAAGATGGGTAAAATTTCTGATAATGGTGCAAGTTCGTCAAGTAATCCCAGGAAGCCTTTTGTGGGACCTAGAAGAACCGGTGAGACAAATGCCATTCATGCCGGCAGGGGCAGACCTCAGTATGTCCACAGATCAGTAGCAGTTGTCACTATTCCAGCTCCGATTCCTCAGCAACCAGCATATCAACCACAACAACAACCACATTATCAACAGCAAGTTCAGTATCCGCCACAAAGGACCTACAACAACAACAGCAATTAACAGCAAAGACCCTTTCAGCAAATACCATCACAGGCAAATAGGGTGATTGACCCTATCCCTATGCCTTATGTCGCTTTATTGCCACAACTCCTGAAACTCAACCTGGTTGAACTAAGGACATTGGCACCACCGGATCCCTCTAATCTGCCAAGAAACTACGATGTCAACGCCAGATGTGCTTTTCACTCCAATGCACCTGGCCACCATACTGAGAAATGCAGGGCATTGCAAATGAAAGTGCAAGATCTGGTAGATTCTAAGGCCCTCAACTTTGCACCCCCTCCAAGTGTCACCAAGAATCCCATGCCCAATCATGGAGGGCCAAGAATTAATGCCATTGAGGAAGACAAGTCATCTTTCTTGATCACCAGTGTTGGACAGATTCGGACACCTCTGGTCGAGATTAAAGCTCAACTACTAGAGTGCCAGATGTTCCCCGGGTGTGAACTCGGTTGTGGTTATTGCAACATTTCGGTCAACGGGTGTGATAACTTGAGAAGCGGCATAAATGGTCTTATCAAAAGCGGTATACTTCAGATCACAACAACGGAGCCTACAAATCCAGCAATACCTTTAACAACAATTCCTGACTCTTCTACAACTGCAACAACAATCATTCCGACCAATTCATCAATATCATCAACAATGGGTCCATCTATCACTTCAACCAATCAGATGTCAACAACCATTTCTTCTACAACATCAACACCCATTTATTCAACAGAATCTTCTACAATGCCAACAGAAATTGATGAAGATATCTCAGCAGTCACCATCTACTATGACCCGTCAAATGTTCCTCCAAACAACAACTTTCAACAACAAGCAGTGACATCTCCTGCAAGGTCACCAATCACCATCTACTACGATCCGCACACCATTTTAGTACCCTCCTCTGCAGCAGTCAGTCCAGTTACCATCACGGTGCCTGGACCAGTTCCATATGAAAGCAGTAATGCCATCCCTTGGCATTATGGCTCTGACCTTTACTGCAACGGAGAGAAGATCACTTTGGATTCTTCAACCTCTTCTCCACAGATTGATAATGTTGGGGGAGGCGGAGGCTTCACTCGAAGCGGACTCCTTTTTGCCTCACAAGTGTAAACACCTAATGCTGAAGCAGAAGCTGCTGCCAAAGCAAAAGGAAAGAGTGTGGTGGTGGAAGAACCAACTATCAAAGAAACTCAGAAGACATCTTTCGAACAAGATATAGACGAGTTTATGAGAATTATAAAGAGAAGTGATTACAAGGTGGTGGACCAGCTTCACCAAACTCCCTCAAAGATCTCCATCTTATCCCTGCTGATGTGTTCTGAAGCTCACAGGAATGCATTACTGAAAGTCTTGCACGCAGCATACGTGCCAGAAGAGATCACCGTTAATCAGCTGGAAACTGTGGTGGCAAATGTCAACACCAGTCATGGACTGGGCTTCACCAATGCTGACTTAACAACTGAGGGACGTAACCACAACAAGTCTTTAGACATCACTCTAGAATGTAAGGGTGCTGTTCTATCCCATGTACTGGTGGACACTGGGTCTTCACTCAATGTTCTACCAAAGAAAGCCTTAGTGAAGCTGGAGTATGATGGCTTAGCATTGCGTCCGAGTAATTTGGTGGTAAGAGCATTTGATGGCTCTAAAAGATCAGTGCTAGGGGAAATTGATCTTCCTGTGATGATTGGCCCGCAGACTTTTAAAATTACCTTCTATGTGATGGACATTCAGCCGGCCTACAGCTGTTTTATGGGTAGACCTTGGATTCATGCCGCTGGCGCTGTTACGTCTACCCTTCACCAGAAGCTGAAATTTGAGTGGGAAGGCTAGATCATCACCATCTGTGGTGAAGAGGACATCTCTGTTAGCCATCTGGCTACGTACAAGTATATTGAGATGGATGGAGAAATCCATGAAACTATGAGCCAGGGGTTTGAGTCCCTGAACATAAATGAAGCATCTGTTGTACTGGGAACCTCCATGACGTCTTATCAGCAAGCCAGGAAGGTTGTTGAAGAGGGGACTGCCCAAGGCTGGGGCAAGCTGTTGCCTGTGGAGAAGAAGGAGGACAGATTTGGGTTGAGTTACAAACCAACTCAACAAGATCAATCAGAGGCTGCTAAGAAGCACAATTTTGTCAGCGGGGGGATGCTCACCCCAGATGCAGTGAACAACTTGGAAGATGAGCGCAACCTGGAGAGCTGGATACGTCCAAGGATCCCGGGGAGCCATATCTCAAACTGGTCGTCCCAGGAAATTATAAGGGTTACTCCTGCAAAGTAATTATTATTTCCTGTATATTTTAAGCATGCATCAAGTCTTGCATCTTGCCCAAGATGTCAAGACTCATTTTGTAATCGGGCCATCTTGTAATTTTGTGCAAACAGATCAATCAATGAATATCAGACATCTTTTGCAAATGAGTTTTTTTCTTTTCCGCTCACTGTTTTTCCATTTTTCTTTTTGTACAAAAATAAAATGGCAGTGTTTTCAAAATGATAACTTTACTTCACTTTTTCTAAACAAGATTAAAATCGATCACTAAAATGAACAATCTAAACCCTTGCAGAGAGTGCCTCTCAGACGGCACCGACAACAGCACAGCTATGGCTTCGTATGACTTTGACAATCCAATCAATCAAGCTGATGAAGGGGTTGAAGAAGATTATGAGCTTCCTGAAGAATTATCCAGGTTGTTAAGGCAAGAGGAGAAGGTTATCACTCCTCATCAGGAGGAGGTCAAAACGATTAATCTTGGTACGGAAGAAGACGTAAAAGAGGTTAAGATCGGGACCTACTTACAAGACTCAGTGAAAGAGCAACTGATTGACCTGCTTCGTGAATATGTGGATGTGTTTGCTTGGTCTTATCAGGATATGCCAGGGTTGGACACCGATATTGTAATGCACAAGCTGCCTTTAAGAGAAGACTGCCCGCCAGTAAAGCAGAAATTGCCCCGTACTCGCCCAGATATGGCGATGAAGATTAAAGAAGAGGTACAAAAGCAGTGGGACGCCGGGTTCCTTGCTGTGACTAGTTATCCGCCGTGGGTTGCTAATATTGTACCTGTGCCTAAGAAGGATGGCAAGGTGAGGATGTGTGTAGACTACCGAGACTTGAACAGGGCCAGTCCGAAAGATGATTTCCCTTTACCTCACATTGATGTATTGGTGGATAATACGGCTCAGTTCTCGGTATTCTCCTTCATGGATGGATTTTCGGGGTACAATCAGATCAAGATGTCACCTGAAGACATGGAGAAGACAACTTTTATCACACCCTGGGGCACGTTTTATTATAAGGTGATGCCTTTCGGACTGAAGAATGCTGGTGCAACTTATCAACGGGCTATGGTAACGTTATTCCACGACATGATCCATAAAGAAATTGAATGCTATGTGGATGACATGATTGCCAAGTCCCTCACAGAAGAAGACCACCTGGTAAATCTGCTGAAGTTATTCAAGCGTCTGAGGAAGTACCAACTGAAGCTAAACCCCAACAAGTGCACATTCGGGGTGCATTCTGGTAAGCTGCTGGGATTTATCGTAAGTGAAAAAGGGATTGAAGTTGACCCTGATAAAGTTAAAGCCATTCAAGAGATGCCTGCACCGAAGACTGAGAAAGAAGTTCGGGGGTTCTTAGGTAGATTTAACTACATTTCGAGGTTCATATCTCACCTTACAGCAACCTGTGAACCTTTGTTCAAGCTGTTAAGAAAAGAACAAACGGTCAGGTGGAACGAGGACTGCCAGAGGGCTTTTGACAAAATCAAGGAATACTTGCAAGAGCCTCATATCCTTATGCCTCCAGTTGAAAGAAGACCTCTAATCATGTATTTGACAGTATTAGAAGAGTCAATGGGGGTGTGTGTTGGGCCAACATGACGAGTCTGGTCGAAAAGAGTATGCAATTTACTACCTAAGCAAAAAGTTTACCGACTGTGAACAACGTTATTCACTGCTCGAGAAAACTTGTTGTGCTTTAGCGTGGGCTGCTCGCCGACTAAGGCAGTATATGTTGACCCACACCACTTTGTTGATATCAAAGATGGATCTAGTTAAGTACATTTTTGAGAAGCCAGCACTTACCGGACGGGTTGCAAGATGGCAAATGATCCTCACAGAATATGACATTCAATATACATCCCAAAAGGCCATCAAGGGCAGTGTATTGTCTGATTATCTTGCTGAGCAACCCATTGATGATTACCAGCCTATGAGGTTTGACTTCCCTGATGAAGACATCATGTTCATAAAAGCAAAGGATCATGAAGAGCCTGTTCACACTGAAGGGCCTGACCCAGAAGAAGAATGGACTATGATGTTCGACGGGGCTGTTAATATGAATGGCCGTGGTGTTGGTGCAGTACTCATTACACCCAAAGGAGTTCACATGCCTTTCTCGGCAAAACTCACCTTTAACTGCACTAACAACGAAGCTGAATACGAAGCTTGCATTATGGGTCTCGAGGAAGCCATTGACCTCAGGATCAAGACTTTTACTGTGTTCGTAGATTCAACTTTGGTAATCAATCAAACCAACGGTAAATGGTACACGCACCAGGATCATCTGATACCTTACAGGGATTATACAAGGAGGTTATTGACTTTCTTCACAACGGTCAAGCTTGAGTATATCCCTCGGGACGAAAATCAGTTTGCGGATGCTCTTGCCACCATTTCATCCATGATCAAAGTTCAAACTGCCAACTTTGTGCCTCAGATTTCAGTGTCCAGACTTGACAGACCAGCATATGTATTCTCAGCAGATGTTGTTAAGGATGATAAGCCTTGGTTCCATGACATTAAGTGCTTCTTGGAGGATCAGACATACCCACCTGGGGCATCTTCCAATGATAAGAAGACATTAAGAAGGCTAGCTGGTAGTTTCTCCCTGAATACCGATGGTTCCCTGTACAAGAGAAACTTTGATATGGTACTCCTCAGATGCGTTGATAGAACAAAAGCAGACTTGTTGATGCACGAGGTGCATGAAGGATCCTTTGGTACCCATGCAGGGGGCATGCAATGGCAAAGAAGTTGCTAAGATCAGGTTACTACTGGATCACAATGGATGCCGACTGTTGTGCTTATGCCAGGAAATGTCATAAATGCCAGATTTATGCGGATAAAGTGCATGTGCCTCCGAATCCTCTGAATGTGATGTCTTCACCCTGGCCCTTTGCCATGTGGGGCATTGATATGATTGGCAAGATTGAACCGACTGCTTCAAACGGCCACAGGTTCGTCCTGGTTGCTATTGACTATTTCACCAAGTGGGTTGAAGCAGCTTCCTATGCAAATGTTACAAGGCAGGTGGTAGCCCGATTTCTGAAAAGGGACATCATCTGTCGGTATGGAGTGCCCGAGCGAATCATTACTGATAATGGTTCCAACTTGAACAACAAAATGATGGCAGAACTGTGCCGGGACTTCAAGATCCAACACCACAATTCTTCTCCTTACAGGCCAAAGATGAATGACGCTGTTGAGGCAGCAAATAAGAATATCAAGAAGATTGTGCAGAAGATGGTAGTTACCTACAAAGACTGGCATGAAATGCTACCATTCGCCTTGCATGGGTACCGAACGTCAATTAGAACATCCACTGGGGCAACACTGTATTAGCTTGTTTATGGTATGGAGGCAGTCCTACCTGTTGAAGTTGAATTACCCTCCCTGCGGGTACTAATGGATGTTAAGTTGAACGAAGCATAATGGGTCCGGTCCCGGTACGAACAACTGAATCTGATTGAAGAGAAGAGATTGGCTGCAATTTGTCATGGACAGCTATATCAGAAAAGAATGAAGAAGGCCTTTGATCAGAAAGTCAGACTCCGAGAATACCAAGTAGGAGATCTTGTGCTGAAAAGACTCCTCCCTCCTCATACAGACCACAGGGGCAAGTGGACTCCGAATTATGAAGGGCCATTCGTAGTAAAGAAAGTTTTCTATGGTGGAGCACTGATGCTCAGCACTATGGATGGTGAAGACTTCCCGTCCCCTGTGAATTCAGATGCAGTTAAAAAATACTTCGCATAAAAATGACCCGCTGGACATAAAAACAGAATGTAAGTCCAGGCAAAAATAGGGCATCCCGGCGAGTCAAAAACAGAATAAAAGACTCGGGCAAAAATAAGGGAAAATATACAAAAAATGTACACCCGCTGAGTTGAAAAGCCGCATTGGACGACTCAGGCAAAAAAGGGTATCCCGATGGATTGAAAACCAGAAAGGGCGATCCATGCAAAACAAGGGAATAAGCGAACGACTGCATTCTGAATTCATCTGTATCACTTACAACTTGGTAAGCTTCAAAAGGATCAAGCTTCTTTCAGAGTCAGCCTTCTTCAGAAAGCAAGATGAGAAGAACGTCAAATGTCATACGAGTCATAGCAAAGGGAAGCTCCCTGAAGCGTCATCAACATTGCCAACATCTTTTGTTTCTCAATTTATAATAATCTCCTCATTTTAGGAGATTTGTTTCTTTGACTGTATCTTGCCAATTCAGGGCACATGAATCAATAAAATCAGATTTTCAGTCACATTTTGTCTCGTACATTTTTTTTCATTTGCAAGAATGTCTGATGTCTCTAAGATACTGATTGCATGAATACAGATGTTTCTCTTCTAAAAAATACGTGCGTGCAGGAAATATACTTATTCCCGGGAGTGCCTAAACTCCTATGATGGAATCCATTAAGGGATACCTCGGGATTACTTGTGCATCTCTCTGTCTTTTCAGGATTGCAGGTGTTCAAAGCACAACATGGGGCATGAAAACTTTTCCCCAGCAAGACGCCTAATCTTTATTTACACAGTCTATCTCCCGATTAGCATCAGAGGTGCTTTCTCCCCAGCTGAGTTGTCTGTCATCATTCCTCCTCAACCAAGTGCAAAGACCGGGAATCATCTCCCCGCAGAATTTCAGCCTCTATCCAGAAGGGCAATACTTGAAAATCTCACAACAGAGTGAAGGAAGCTTCCACAAACCCCAGCTGGGTCCCTCATTACCGAAATAGGTCTATCAGTGACCTATATCCCCAAGCAGAGTCCTATATGTCAGATCTACCAATGATCTCATCCCCAGCTGGGATGTTCACTTCAAGCAGATCAACCAGGGATCTTTGTAGCAACGGGACCCGGATCCCGGATCGGTATCCTTTGCATAATCATAGCATTCGCATCATATTTTCCCACAGAGCGTAGCATTCCGTCAAATACGGAGCATTACGGCAAAAATCAAACATATTGCATAATCATAAGCCATGTTCTGAATCAAACACTTGTAAATACTGGCAATCCCTCAGCGATATACAGAAAATTCCCCGGATTCCCCGACAGAAAGCCAAAACATTTGCCTTACACTCATAAATACAAATGCACACTCCTTTTGACACTCGTCCGTGTCATCATTCCCTAGTAAAGTCGCCCGAGCTTTCTTTACAAACAGACACTTATATATTACAGATACTTCTTGACACCCATCCGTGTCATATCCCCAGTAGAAAGCCAAAGCATCCTCTTTGCACTCACAGATACATATATCCATACAGATTCCCTGACACCCGTCCGTGTCAATCTTCCCAACATAACTACCTGAATACTTTGTAAAGCATTTACTTGTTTATAATATACCTTTTGACACTTGTTCGTGTCATTTTCCCCAGCAAGTTAGACACTTGTCGGTGTTTCACTCTTACTTATTTCACTCATACAGATACCCGTCCGTATCTTGTATATATCACTTATACCTCCTCAGATTTGACACTCGTCCGTGTTCTTTGTTAACCAGTTGGTACTCGTCTGTATCATCATCTCAGAACATGCGTCAAGCGTTTGTTTCTACCTGATACTCGTCCGTATCATAGTCTTAGGGATGCTCGTCCGCATCTTTAACCCATACACGTGTCAAACACTCATGTCTTCTTGAATTTAGACACTCGTTTGTGTCTACTATTCCCCAGAGGAGTCCCCACAGAATCAACACTCGTCCGTGTTCTTTGTTAACTAGTTGATACTCGTCCGTATCATCATCTCTGAACATGTGTCAGTATTCGTTTCTACCTGATACTCGTCCGTATCATAGTCTTAGGGATGCTCGTCCGCATCTTTAATCTATACACCATACCCAAACACAGATACCTCTCTTTTCTTGGATGTAGACACTCGTCCGTGTTTGCTTGTCCCAGCAAATCCCAGCAAATCCATGCGAACTATTTTCTTTTCTATCTGACATTCGTCCTATATCATTTTCGGCAGTCGTACTCTGCCAGGTGATCGTCCTTCACCTTTGGATGACCGTCCCTCATCCTTTCCCCAGCGGAGTCTCCATTATTGGAACCCTTTTCTATCCAGCATTCGTCCTATGTCGTGATATTTAGCAGCCGTCCCCTGCTAAGTGATCGTCCTTCACCTCCTGATGATCGTCCTTCATTGTTATCCGATGGCCGTCCCCATCGTTGATCTTGTTATCTGGCATTAGTCCTATGTCATGATAAACCCTGAGAGCAGCCGTACCCTGCTAGGTGATCGTCCTTCACCTCTTGATGATCTTCCTTCATCATGCTTACCCGATGGTCGTCCCCATCGTCGACCTTTTTATCCGGCATTCGTCCTATGTCGTGATACTTCCGGCAACCGTACCTTGCCCGGTGATCGTCCTTCACCTTAGATGACCGTCCCTCATCTTATCCCCATCAGAGCAGCCATCCCCAGTTAGGTGATCGTCCTTCACCTTTGATGACCATACCTCAGCATTTATTTTTACCTATAATCCCCAGAGAATCTTTGTCACTTTACCTTGATGGCCGTCCCCATCATAATCTCTTATATCCCCAGCATGTCGGTCGTCCCCGTCATTGCTCTTTCCCCAGCAGTCGTCCTCTGCTCGACGGTCGTCCTCCATCGCCCTCACTTTATAATATACTTTATTTTCCTTTACAATCTATATCCCTTTTCTTCTTCATTCTGTGAGCGCAAATTTTGGACTGTCTTTGGTATTCAACCACAAGTTATCTTGTTTGCTTGTTAAGCTGTCGCTTACATCCTGCACAGCTAACTCATGTTTGAATAGGGGCAGCTGTAAACACCCCAAATTTGCCCTCACCCATTCACACCATGGCTTGTGATCTTTTCATATGCATAAGTTCAATCATAGCATCTCATATTGCATATTTGCTTCACTGCATTGGTTCAAAGTCATCTGCATCTAGGGTTTGTGATCTGAGCAATCCAAATGCCATTTGAGCCACTCCAAAGGTCATCAATAACTTCAAAGGGGTCCATGTATGTTCAAGCATCATATTGTATCCTCACAAAGTCAAGAAAGTCAAAAAATCACAAGAACTGAGAATGGCATGGAAGCAGAGCCAGGTTTAACTACACAGATGACCTAGAATTAGGGTTTTGGTTTCAAAGGCCATAACTCCAAATTTTTTGGTCATTCTTGTTTCTATTGGTCTCTATATGGTATAGGGATCATGCATATCAATTTTCATGAAGAAATTCAATGGGGAAAGCATCTAATCAAGAGTTGACTTTTTGAGCAAGTCAGTGCAAAATCAGGGCATCTGAGGCTCCCAATGACCCAACCAAAGAGTGTTCTCCATCATTTTGAATGTGTATGATCTTTATTTGATCATAGAAGATGTTAGAAGTTCACAAAATTGAAGAATTTCAAACCATTTGCAAAGTTGACTTTTTGGGAAAATGACTTGTAATGAAAAATTGCCATTTTGGGAAACTTTTTCAACCTTTGCTTTTTGATTCAAAAATGCTTCAAATGGGAAAACTTTGGTCATGAAAGTTGTAGAATGGATTATTCCCTTTTTTCAAAAAGTACAAGAACTCATTCTAATTCATTTTGGATCAAAAGTTATGGCTTGTCAAAGTTGGTAAAAATCACATAATTTCAAGTTTTCTACCAAAGAGGCAAAGTTGCAAAATCACTTGCCAAGGCAAATTGAGACCTCAAAGTGACTTCTAAACTTCACACAAACATGAACCAATGTCTAAAAGTCAGATTGCATCAAGAGTTTGCTCATTTTTATGACTTGTGGATCAAGAAACTTCAAAAGGGCCAAAGATGAACAAAGTTGCAAAACCTCACTCAAACCCTAATCCATGTGCTGGCTGACTTCAAAATTGATCCTATGGTCCTCCTCACTTCTTGCTGCGCAGGACACCCCTCTTGTCCTTGGCTAGCCATGAGCCCATACCTCTCTTACATAAAGCTTGACTTTTTGGCAAAAGACCCATACCAATCACAATAGGGCACACCAACTCCACAGACCTATCCATGAGTGATAAGTGGACCAAAGGCAAGCCATAACACACGACAATTCATGCTGAAACACTCTCCAAGCCATAGTTACCAAAAATCTTCCAACTTGCAAAACCATTCGAAACACACAGCACAAGCATCAAACACAAAAACAAACTTCACAAAACATCTCAGCACACTCTCCTGATCATTTCCCTGCCCTCACTCATCCCTGAAACCTCACATAAACCAAATACAATTTCTTCCCCTCTTTGAACAGAACTTAAGCAATCTCTCAAACTAGCCCAAATAAACTCCAGATAAGCTTTGCAAACACTTGAGGGAGGTCAATGGACTTGATTGGAAGCAAGAAACTGGTCCAGAAGCTCTTGGGTTGAAAGCTTCGATTCAGGTAGCCATGGAAATTCATTTTTCCAGAACTCTTATTTCTTGTTTCTAAAATGATCTACATGCTTCCCTGAATGCACTGAACCTTTTATTTTTGAAAATGATTGAGTTTTGTGGTTGTATGCTTGTTCTGAAACTTTGCCCGTGAAATGCTTTTTGTTTTGATTCTTGAGTTTGAGTGGAAATAAATGATTTTGATTGCTGGATTCTTGTTTAGAGTTGTCTAATGATTGATTCTGGAGAGATTTGTGAAGTTTCATGGCGTATTAAGAGAGATTGAGTGAGGAGCTTGCCGGAGAAGATGACCGGAACACTGTTCCGGTCATCTGAAAGTAATTAGGGCACAGGATTAGGGTTTAAGCATAATTAGTGAAATTTGAATTCTGGCCGTCCAGATGCGCGCGCTGGTCAATTCCCGCGCCCTAGGTTTGAACCACAACCCTCAGATCAGTTGACTTTCTTCTTTTTCATTTAAAATTCATTTTATTTTCATTTGTTTTGATTTATTTTGCACGAATTATTAAAAATAGCAAAATACCTTTAAAAATTCTGAATTTTTTTGTCAAAGCTTTAATTAATTTTCAGAACACAAAAATATTTTTATTTTTATTTTTTGCATTAAAAATTATTTTTAAATTATTTAAAAGTTTATTTTTAATTAATTAATGAAAATTAATTAATTAAAAATGCTTTTAAGTATTTAAAAATCACAAAAAAATTCATGTAACCTTTAAAAAACATTTAGAAACATTGTACAACTCTGAAACCAAATTTCTTTTTTGTTCTTGATGCCTTTTGATAATTTTCTTTGGATTTAATTTCATTTCAAGGCATTATTTTGTTTCAAACTTCAAAAATTCATTTCTGTCTAACCTTTGAGAGTTGGATCATGATTCTTTTTGCATTGCATCTTGTATGACATGTAGTTCATAGGATAAAATTGGTTTGAATTGATCTTTCATTTTCAATTTGTTTGGCATTTTTCTTGGCAAGGTACCTTAAAACCCTAGCAATCTTAGAAAATTGATAACTCTCACTAGGTTAAGAGTTGGATCCCTTCCTTTGGGCAGTGAGTTTGTATAGGTTTAGGGTTCCTTTGATTGAATTTTCAAATTTTTGTCATGTCATTTGCTTCTGGTTTTGGATTTTTGCTTTGTATGTTGCATATAACCCTAATTCATGCTTTCCTTTGCATCCATCTTCCATTTGCTTGCATACCATGACTTTCCATGACATTTTGTGCATCCATTTGATTCATAACACATATTAGGACATATTAGAATCATGTTTGATCATTGCATCTTTCATTTGCCATGTTATATGTCTTTTGCATTCCATAACATTTCATGAACATTCATGGTTCAAAGCATGCTTCTCTTGCATCCATATGTTTGTATGATCATTCTAATGCCTTGCCTCATGTTTGCATCATCTCTTAGCATCATTAAACATCATACTTATGCTTCTGGTTTTGGTTTGCATCATGACATTGCATCTCATTTTGCATTGCATTTCATTTCTTTTGCTAACTTTTCAGGTGGTAAGTTGTTTGAGAAGTGAATTTGCCTTCACTTCTCACATTCTCTTTTAATCTCTTTCATACTTCCCTTGCTGCATTTTATCTTGTGCTTTGGATTGAGCTTGCTCATTCTTGTTCATCTTACTTTCTTTTTCTAGCAACTTGTCTTCTTAAGTGAAGCAAGTTGTCTTGCTTCTCTCTGCTCCTTCTTCCTTTCATCTGCTTCTCTCCTTGGTGGCTCTGTGAAGATCTTTCTCTCTTAAGCCTCACGAACCCTAGGATCTCCAAGTATGATAACAATTAGGGTTTGATTAGTCCCCCACTTAGCTTTTACCTTTGTGTCTCTTTGAGTCTTCTCTCCTCACCTCACAATCAGGGACTAAACCCTAAAGGCTTTAAGGCTTTGTGATTAAGCTTATGCTTGCATCCTTCTATTAGGATGGAGTGTATAACTTTAATCCTAAGTATTAAACCCTTAATGTGTTTAAATCCTTTAATCAATTCACTTAATAATCACCAAGACATCAAGCTTGTAACTTGGGTCTTGCATTAGGGTTCTAATTCTTCCTTAATTGGTTAAGAAGGAATAACCCTAGTGTTAATGGACAAGTCCCCCTCAAGTTGTCTTACAAATCATAAAATCCACTTCTTAATCTTATCATTAACTAAAATCCATCTAATAAAGGCTTTGTTTTTTCATGAGGTTAATCCCTAATCATGGATTAAGTTGAGGAGTCTTCCTCAGCTTAAACATTCTCATCTATTATCCTTCTATTAGGATGGTGTAATGAGTCTGTTTAATCCCTGATTATGGCTTAAAATCATTACTTAACACTAAACAAAAACAACAAAAACATCTAAATAATCACAAGTAGGTTAATGATCTTAATCCTACATCAGGGTGATTAAGTGTGAGATGCTGACTTCACACTTAAGGTATTCTCATTACCCCTAATCAGAGGGAGGATGTGATGAGTTTACTAACCCATTGGTCTAGGCTTAAGCTCATTAATTTATGACAAACTTCAAAAAGCAATAAAAGACTGAAAACACAAAAAACAAACAATAATCATCTCCTCCGGGATTCGTTTCTCATCATCTTCACTCACAAACGAGAACTTGCTTCTTCTGTCTAATGCAAGACAGTTTGCACCTGAGCCAGACAGGTCATATACTTGAGCATAGACAAGCAAGCAGTTCACAAGTCAATTTATCTTTCAGTCTCTTTGGGTCGAACTACGGTGTTCTGACTTCCTCATTGCACGAGAGGATACGTAGGCATAACTTAACAGTTATCGAACAAAAGTCTCTGTATATTCCCCCTCTTTCCAGCATTATTCTTTTAGCCTCATTGTCTTGAGCATTTCATTCTCACTCTTACACTGACACTTCACTCATACACTTCACACTTCTTCTACACTGACACTTGCATTCTTTCCAGCTTTGATACACAAATAGCACTGATACTACCCCTTTAAAACACAAATCTTTTAAGCGTGGATCCCGTCGAGTACGACGGACAATCTGGGTGCTAATACCTTCCCAGGTTGTAACTAACCCCCTTTCTCAGTCTCTCTGGTTCGGAACCGTCTTGTCCATCTTTTCCCAGGTTTATGCAGCATTACCTTTCCTTCGGGATAAAAATGCCTAGCTGGCGACTCTATTCATTTCCTTCTCTTTCGCCTACCGTTCGTGTCTGTACCCCTTCTGACCTTGGGTGTCATTTGGTGGGAGCGACATTGAGGTATCTTCCTCAGCTTAAATGCTCTCATCTATTATCCTTCTATTAGGATGGTGTAATGAGTCCATTAAATCATTGATTATGGCTTAAACTCATTACTTAACACTAAACAAAAAACTCCAAAAAACATCTACATAATCAAGTAGGTTAATGATCTTAATCCTACATCATGGTATTTAAGTGTGAGGTGCTTACTTCATACTTAAGGTATTCTCATTACCCCTAATCAGAGGGAAGATGTGATGAGTTTACTAACCCTTGGTTTAGGCTTAAGCTCATTAATTTATGACAAACACAAAAATCAATAAAAGACTGAAAACTTCAAAAACAAACAATAATCGTCTCCTCTGGGATTCTTTTCTCACCTCATTCACTCGGAAACGAGAACTTATTTCTTCCGTCATATGCAAGACAGTCAGCACCTGAGCCAGACAGGTCATACACTTGAGCATAGACAAGCAAGCAGTTCACCAGTCAATTTATCTTTCAATCTCTTTGAGTCGAACTACGGTGTTCTGACTTCCTCATTGCACGAGAGGATACGTAGGCATAACTTAACTGTTATCGAACAAAAGTCTTTATCTCTTTCCCCCTCTCCCTGCATTATTCTTTAAGCCTCATTCCTGAGCATTTCATTTCACATACCTTTTGCACTGACACGTGTACAATCTTTTCCAGCTTTTGCACACAGATAGCACTGACACTACCCCTTTAAACACAAACTTCCAAGCGTGGATCCCGTCGAGTACGACGGACAATCTGGGTGCTAATACCTTTCCAGGTTGTAACCAACCCCCTTTCTCAGTTTCTCTGGTTCGCAACCGTCTTATCCATCTTTTCCCAGGTTTATGCAGCATTACCTTTCCTTCGGGATAAAAATGCCTAGCTGGCGACTCTTTTCAGTTCATCTTCATTTCTCCTTTCGCCGACCGTTCACGTCTGTACCCCTTCTGGCCCGGTGTCATTTAGTGGGAGCGATAGCTTGGCGACTCTGCTGGGGACCCTTATGCTGCAACCAGGGCTTCTGGTTCTTTCTGTGGGTTCCTCCTAGCGCTTGTTTAATTTGTGTTGATAGGGATGTTATGTGCTAATTGTGCTTTGTATATTTGCTTTATTTTATTGCTTTATGTACAGTTTCATTTACTGCTTTCTTTACAGTTTTTTATACATCATACTGTCATTATCATTGCTGGATCTGGTTTTCCTTGGTGGGTGGGGTTTTCACTTAGTGATTAAGGTCCTATACCTGGGACCTGAGTGACACCTAGGCTAGAGTAGTTCATATTCTTTCCCATTCCATTTCAGTCTGGTGCGGGAATATGAAACACAGTTCAAATGTGGGTTTCTTCTTGAGAACTCTGTGCTACAGATTTCCTGTAGTGCTAGGGCTATCTGGGAAGCCTGCTAAGTCTGGATGACCTTTATATTGACCTTCAGAATCTGGGGTGAATTAGAGGAGGATCTTTTATGGTTATTATAAACACTGTACCTCCGGGTTAGAAGTGTTTACACTTCTCATAACTGATCCAAGTCTAAGGATCCTTGTTCTAGAACACTACATGCGAGGGGGTTGGGTTATTTACAGGTTTTGCAGGAACCCTTGACCACATCATACCCTGTTACTGTATTGTTTAAGAATACCCCATTTTGGACAGTTCTTGTGATTACCCCGGACATGTGACTCTTTATTTGAGTCCCCCACCCTAGTTACTGGATTTCTGAACCTCCATCCAGACTTTTGAACATATATGGACCTTTACCAAGGAGGATAATCAGATCCAGCTCTTGATCACAAACCCTTGCATATCATTTGCATATATCATCATTGCATCATGTAACATTTGCTTATTTGCTTTTCAGGGTATCCATCATTTCATATTTGGTTTGGTTTTGACCCCTTCTGCTGCTTAGACCTCTGCTTAAGTTATCTTCTTCAGCATCTGCTTCAGTTGTTTTTCTCCAGCACCTTCATCAGTCTGTCAGAGACTCACCTCCAGCTTCTCAGCCTGTGATCTTCATTAGCACTCATGGCTACTTCAAGGAAGAGCAATATATCTTATCACTTCTTTGAGCCCATCTTGACTGGCATCAGGCAGGTCCAGTCCCTTATCACACCTGACCACATCCCACTACTCAGAGAGCACTATGGGGGTATTTTGGACATGGTCATGGATCTTGATTCATCTCAGAGGAGCATGATCCACACATGCTTGCAGTTTTATGACCCTCCTCTTAGATGCTTCACCTTTCCTGATTTTCAGATGGGACCACTGTTAGAAGAGTTTTCCTTGTTGATTGGAGTTCCTATCAGAAAAGGAATTCCTTTCAACCCAGAGATGACTGCTCCCAGAAGTGAATAGATAGCTAGGGCATTGCATTTGGAGCCTGCCCTCATTGAGCAAAACATGACAACAAAAGCTGGGATTCCTGGCTTACATCTGAACTTCTTGATTTCTCAGGCCACCCTGAAGGCTGCAGCGGGAGAATAGAAGGAAGTCTGTGCACTTTTAGCCCTTAGTATATATGGGGCTATTTTGTTTGCAGATGAGCCCAAGTTTGTGAGTAAGAATGCCATCCACTTATTCCTGCTGAGGAACCCAATGCCTACATTGCTAGGGGATTTTTACTACTCAGTCCACCAGAGAAATGAAAAACAAAGGGGGAAGTTGGTAAGATGTTGTGCTCCTCTGTTCTACTCTTGGCTGCTCAGACACTTGCCAAGATCAGATTCCTTCTTGAACCCACATCAGCAGAAGAATTGGGCCAAGAGGTTCATTGCCTTAACATCAGATGATGTCAGATGGTGCACCCAGAGCACCAAAGGCAAAGATATTATTACCAGCTGTGGGCAATACCCTAATGTGCCTATGATAGGAGTAAAAGGTTGCATCAACTACAACCCTTTACTGTTTAAAAGGCAGATAGGGTATGCTTTGGTTCATCCTCCCAGAGGACAAGATTTGGCTGAGACTCTCTACTGTGAAGTTCAGCCTAACTCTGTTGTTGTTAGACAAGCTTCCTGGGATTGGGATAACATTCAGACCAAGGGGACAGCCATCCTTGGAAGGCGTAAAAATATTGCCTCGGCCCAGTACTCTGACTGGTCCCGTGCTAGATCTCAAACCACCAGGATACCTTTCACCTTGGAAGACACCCCTGGGCCCTCTACAGTGCAACCTGCAGTAACTGTCAGCCTAGAGGAATTTGAAAAGTTGAAAGAAAGGAATGATCAGCTAGCTGAGGCCCTGAAGAAAACTCTCTGGGAGAGAAATGATGGTCGTCTGGACATTGAGAGATTGGAAAGACTCAAGACTGAGCATCTGGACAAGATTGAAAGGGTATATGACTATATCAGGAAGGCTAGAGTCGGGGAGTTGATACTGAAGAATGCCTGCAAGGAGGCAAAGATTCAGAAAGCTAGGGCAGAGCATTATCTGGAGGAAAGCTAGGCTAGGTGGATCAGGATCACCGAAGCCCGTGCACAAGAAGACCAGAGGACTCAGGCAAAGATTGAACTGCTGGAGGCCAACGAGAAGAAGCAACAGGAAGCTTTGTTGACAGCTCAGAAGGAGATATCAGAATTAAAACACCGGGCGGGGTTAAAGAGATCAAAGGATCAGGACAAGCATAAGAAGTTGACCAATGCCATTGCTACCAGGAACCTCCTCATTAGGACTATTACAAAACACCCAGTTGGTCCGGTGACTGAGGCCCCCCTGAAGGAAGTCAGGGAGGACGACTTTGGATTGGATGTCTGATCCTTTTGCTTGTATTTCTTTCTTTTGATGTACTTTTCTTTTTGTTATATTTGGACCCACCTTGGGCATGTATTGTAAATATATTATGTATTTTCATCCTTTTGTAATATATCAGTTTATTTTATTGGTGGGCTTTCTCTCAACATCATCCAGCATTTCCTCGAGGTCTGGAAAGGTCAAAACCAAGAACCAAACCGGATACCTTGGAAGACAAATAAGCATATTGCATTGCATACTAACATTTTTCTTTGTTTTGTAGGTTTTGGTTTGTTGTTTGTTTCTCACTTTGTTGTGGTTTCAGGAAACATTGCTTGTCGAAGAGTGTTCCCTGTCAACCGAGCACACCGGTACCCAACACGTAACAACCTTCCAGGCATTCAGATGTATCAGGTACAGCAGGACCTGAATGAAGTAAGGAATCAAATGGCAAACGAAAGGGTTGAGATGAGAAATCAAATGACCCAGTTTGTGGCTGTAATGACTGGCTTAGCTCAGAGCCAGGAAAGGCTGAGGGAATTGGTGGAAAGACAAACTCCTGAAGAGCCTCACCCTGGTACAGGAGGAACCAGCAATAATGAACGCGGGCAGCCTCGCATTGACCTACCAGAGTTTGGGGCCCATTTGAACCCAGATGTTAATGTCCCAAGAAATATTCAAGGAAACACTACTGATGTCAGGATCTTGCAAGAGGATCCCCAAGAGGAACAGTTCACAGTCATTGGGGTTGGGGATGAGGTGTATGACAGAAGGCTGGATGAGATTGCTGAAAAGCTGAGGTCTTTGGAATCCCAGAATTCTTTAGGATTTGACATAATGGATATGGGGCTGGTAGATGGGGTGAGGATTCCTCACAAATTCAAACCCCCGTGCTTTGAAAAATATAATGGTACCTCCTGCCCGCGTACTCATCTGCAGTCTTTCTTGGGGAGACTCAAAGCTTATACCATGGACGATAAGTTATGGATGTTCTATTTTGAGGACAACCTGACTGGAGCTTCAAGAGAATGGTATTCGCATCTGACCAGGGCCACTATAAAATGTTGGAAAGACTTGGCTGAAGCCTTCATCCGTCAGTACCAGTACAACCTAGACATGGCTCCCAATAGAACTTTTCTAATGGGCATGTCTCAGTCTTCGAGGGAAAGCTTCTGGGATTATGCTCAGAGGTGGAAACAGCTTGCTGCTGTTGTCCAGCCACCCATGTCTGAACGGGAAATGGCGGACATGCTTATGAACACCTTGCAGGGAACTTATATTGACAGACTTGCTACTTTATCTTCCACCAGTTTTGCCGATGTAGTTATAGTTGGTGAGAGGATTGAGAGTCTTTTGAAGATGGGCAAAATCTCTGACAATGGTGCAAGCTCTTCCAACAACCCCAGAAAACCTTTTTCAGGACCCCGAAGGGCGGGTGAAACAAATGCTATTCATGCAAGCAGGGGCAGACCTCAGTATTCTCACAGATCAATAGCAGTCGTCACTATCCCGGATCCAGCTCCACAATAGCCGCTTTTTCCTCAACAACAACAACATCACTATCAACAACAACCTCACTTTCCGCAACAAAGATCGTACAACAATAACAGCAACAACCAACAGCAGCGCCCTTTTCAACAGAGGCCATCTCAAGCAAATAGGGTAATTGATCTTATCCATATGCCTTATGCCACTCTACTGCCACAACTCCTGAAGCTCAACCTGGTTGAGTTAAGGACGTTGGCTCCACCAGATCCTCTCAACCTCCCGAAGAATTATGATGCTAATGCTAGGTGTGCCTTCCACTCCAACGCACCTGGTCACAATAGTGAGAAGTGTAGAGCCTTGCAAATGAAGGTTCAGGATTTGGTTGATTCCAAAGCTCTCAACTTCGCACCTTCTCCAAATGTTAACAGAAATCCTATGCCTAATCATGGTGGGCCCAGGATTAATGCCATAAAAGAGGACCAACCATCTGCACTGATTGATAATGTTGCACAGATTTGAACGCCGCTGGCAGAAGTCAAAGCTCAACTCTTAAGATGCCAGGTGTTCCCAGGTTGTGAGGCCTGTTGCGAATCGTGCAAAACTACTATTATTGGTTGTGAGAGGCTAGGGATTGGCATAGATGGCCTTATCAGATATGGAATTTTACAAATTACCACAACGGTTCCTACAACATTAACAACTCTTACTTCAACAATAGATCCTCCTACAACATCAACAATTCTTTCTTCAGCAACAACAAATCCTCCTACAACTGCAACAACTATCATTCCCACTGATTCACCCGCAACTCTAGCAATCACTATATCCATTATTTCAATAAACCAGTGTTCAGTTACACTTACTTCTACAACATCAACACCCATCTTATCAACGAAATCGCCTACAATGCCAACAAACGCTAACGAAGATGTCTCAACGGTCACGATCTATTATGACCCGGCAACTGTTCATCCCAACAACAATTTTCAACAATAAACCGCAACACCTACTGTCAGATCTCCAGTCAGAATCTATTACGACCCGCATACCATCACAATTCCTTCCACTGCAGCAATTAGTCCAGTCACCATTACGGTACCTGGACCCATTCCTTATGAAAGCAGTAATGCCATACCTTGGCACTACGACTCTGATCTCTACTGCGACGGGAAGAAGATCACTCTAGATTCATCAACCTCTTCACCACAAGTTGACAATGTTGGGGGAGGCAGAGGCTTCACCAGAAGGGACGCCTTTTTACCCTCCCTACGGGTGCTGATGGACGTTAAGCTGAATGAAGCAGAATGGGTCCGATCTCAGTATAATAATCTGAGTCTGATCGAAGAAAAGAGATTAGCTGCAATCTGTCATGGGCAGTTATATCAGAAAAGAATGAAGAAAGCCTTCGATCAGAAAGTCAGGCTTCGGGAATACCAAGTAGGAGATCTTGTGCTGAAAAGACTCCTTCCTCCTCATACAGACCACAGGGGAAAGTGGACTCCGAACTACGATGGTCCATTCATAGTGAAGAAAGTTTTCTCTGGTGGAGCACTGATGCTCACAACTATGGATGGTGAAGATTTCTTATCCCCTGTGAATTCGGATGCAGTTAAAAAATACTTCGCATAAGACAACCCGCTGGACATAAAAACAGAATGTAAGTCCAGGAAAAAATAGGGCATCCCAGCGAGTCAAAAACAGAATAAAAGACTCGGGCAACAATAAGAGAAAATCTAAAAAATGTACACCCGCTTAGTTGAAAATCCGCATTGGACAGCTCAGGCAAAAATGGGTATCCCGATGGATTGAAAACCCGAAAGGGCGATCCACGCAAAACAAGGGAATAAGCGAACAACTGCATTCTGATTTTTTCTGTATCTCTTACAACATGGCAAGCTTCGGAAGGTTAAAACATATGTCAGAATCAACGTCCTCCAGAAATCATGATAAGAAGAACTTCAAGGTCATACGGGTCATAGCGAAGGAAAGCTCTCCTAAAGCGTCGCCAACATTGCCAGCACCTTTACTTTTCTCAATTTGTAACAATCTCCTCATTTCAGGGATTTGTTTCATTGAATATATTTACCAATTCAGGGCACCCAAATTAATAAAATCAGAGTTTTCAGTCACACTTTGTCTTGTACATTTTTGTTTCGTTTGCAAAATGTCCAATATCCATGATATAATACTTGTATAAAAACAGATGTGCCCTTCTAAATTTAATGCTTGCAAGAAATGAATTTACTTTCAGGAACATCTAACTCCTACGACGGAATCCGGTAAGGGATACCTCGGGATACTTGTGTTTTTCTTTGTCTTAACAGGATTGCAGTATCTGGAATGTTTTTCCCAGCGAAGTTGCCAAAGCATCACTTCCACAGCACATCTTCAAGCAGCATCAGAAAATGCTCATTTCTCCCCAGCTGAGTTGTCAAGTCTCCTCGTCCTCAGAAGGATCCTCACAGATACCTCTAGGAAGATCGTCCAGTGATTTTTCCCTCCCCTAGAGTGTCAAATCTCTCATCTCCAGCAAAGACAGGGAACCATCTCCCCGCAGGGCTCCAGCTTCTCCCAAAAAGAGCAATGTCCGAAATTCTCACACAACAAAGTGACAAAAGCTTCCGCATCCCCAGCTGGGCTCCTCATTACAAAGATAGGTCTATCAGTAACCTATTTTCCCAAGCAGAGTTGTATATCTTATCAGATCTACCAATGATCTCCCCAGCTGGGATATCCTTCCAAGCAGATCAGGCGGAGATCTTCGCAGCAGCAGGATCCGAGTCCCAGATCGGCTTCTCTTTTGCATAATCATAGCATTCACATCATTTTCCCCCCGCAGAGCGTATCATTCCGTCTAATACGGAGCATTACGGCAAAAATCAAACATATGCATGATCACAAGTCAGGTTCGAACCAGTCACCTGTAAATACCAACAGTACCTCATCAGCAATATACAAAATGCATCCCTTGCACATAAAATCCAAAGCGTCCCTTTGCACTCTCAAAATACAGATACATAATCCTTTCTGATACTCATCTGTGTCATCATTCCCCAGTAAAGTCGCCAGAACCCTTTTTACCAGCAGATACTTATACATGACATGTTCCTCTCTACACTCGTCCGTGTCCCCTCACACTTCCCCACAAAAAGCCAAAGCGTCCCCTTTTGCACTCTCAAATACAAACACATGTTCACATACACTCTTTCGACACTCGTCCGTGTCATATCATCCCCTACATATATAAACCAAACCAATGCTTATACACTCTCTTGACACCCGTCCGTGTCATCCTATCCCCACAGGTCGCCGAAACACCTTTTACACTCATAAGTTCATAACTTATACACCTTCTATTATGACACACGTCTGTGTCATACTCTTCCCCAGCAAGTTGAACATTCGTCCGTGTCTTACTCATACTTCTTAATACTTGTTCATACCTATATAGATACTCGTCCGTATCTCCTATATACACTCATTCCCCACAGATTCGACACTCATCCGTGTTCTTTGTTAACCCGTTGGTACTCGTCCGTACCATCATCTCTGAACATGCGTCAACGTTTGTTTCTACCAATACTCGTCTGTATCATGGTCTTAAGGATGCTTGTCCGCATCTTTAATCTATACACATCGTCAAACACTTATACCTTTTATTTCTTAAGCGTAAGCACTCGTCTGTGTTTACCATTCCCTAGCAAAGCAACTTTTCTTCTATCCGGCATTCGTCCTATGTCGTGATACTTTCGGCAGCTGTACCCTGCCAGGTGATCGTCCTTCACCTACGGATGACCGTCCCTCATCCTTTCCCCAGCGGAGTCTCCATTATTGAAACCCTTTTCTATCTGACATTCGTCTTATGTCGTGATATCTTTCGGCATCTATCCCCTTCCAGGTGATCGTCCTTCACCTATGGATGACCGTCCCTCATCCTTATCCCCAAAAGAGCAGTCGTCCCCTTCTAGGTGATCGTCCTTCACCTTTTTGATGATCGTCCTTCATCATTTTATTCGATGTCCGTCCCCATCGTTGATCTTGTTAACTGACATTCGTCCTATGTCACGATAAACCCAACAGAGCGGCCGTCCCCTGCTAGGTGATCGTCCTTCACCATCTTGATGATTTTCCTTCATCACGCTTATCCGATGGCCATCCCCATCGTCGACCTTTTCTATCTGACATTCGTCCTATGTCGCGATAAAGAGCAGTCGTCCCCTGCTAGGTGATCGTCCTTCACCTTTGATGACCATCCCTCATCATTATTTCATTTATTCTTTGCAAAACCTGATGGCCTTCCCCATCATTGCCTTTACTTAATCCCCAGAGAATTTTATTTCCTTACTTGATGGCCGTCCCCATCATGATCTCTTTATTTTCCCAGCTTGTCGGCCGTCCCCGTCATTGCCTTATTTACCCAACTTGTCGGCCGTCCCCGTCATTGCTTTATCCCCAGCAGTCGTCCTATGCTCGATGGTCGTCCTCCATCGCCCGCATTTTATAATCATACTATACTTTCTTTTACAATTTATATCCCTTTTCTTCTTCACCCTAGTGAGTGCAAATTTCGGACTGTCTTTGGTATTCAACCACAAGTTATCTTGTTTGTCTGTTAAGCCTGTCGCTTACATCCTGCACAGCTAACTCATGTTTGAATAGGGGCAGCTGTAAACACCCCAAATTTTCCCTCACTAAGTTCACACCATGGCTTGTGATCTTTCATATTTGCATTAGTATAGGCATATCATATCATATTGCATTTTTTGTTTCATGACATTAGTTCAAGTTCATCTGCATCTAGGGTTTGTGATCTAAGCAATCCAAGATTCATATGAGCCACTCCAAAGGTCTTCAATCATCTCAAGAGGGTCCATGTATTTTCAATCATCATATTATATCCTCCAAAGATCAAGGAAGTCAAAGAATCACAAGAACTTGCAAAGCATGGAAGCAGAGTTAGGGTTTCACTACATAGATGACCTGAAATTAGGGTTTTGGTTTTAGAGGCCATAACTCCAAATTTTTTGGTCATTTTTGTTTCTATTGATCTCAATATTTTATAAGGATCATGTGTACCAAGTTTTATGAAGAAATTCATTGTGGAAGTCATTTGAACAATGGGTAGCTTCTTGAGCAAGTCAGAGCAAAATCAGGGCATCTAAGGCCCCCCAACATGGAACCAAAGTGGATTTTTCATCAAATTAAAGTTATATGATCTTTATTTGATCATTTAAGTGTTTAGAAGTTCACAAAATTGAAGAAAAGTGAGCTAAACCAAAAGTTGCCAAAAATGAAAATGACTTGTAATGTAAACATTCCATTTTGGGAAAGTTTTTCAACCTCCTCTTTCTCAACCAAAAATGCTTCAAATGAAAAATTGTTGGTCATGAAAGTTGTAGATTGGATCATTCCCTTTTCAAAAAGTACAAGAAAAATATCTAATTCATTTTGGAACTCAAGATATGTGTTGCTCCCACCTGATGACACAGGGCCAAGAGGGGTACAAACGCGAACGGTCGGCGAAAGGGGTGAGAACACACAAGGGTGAACTCAGAAGACAAGAGTCGCCAGCTAGGCATTTTTATCCCGGGGGAAGGGTAATGCTGCATAGACCTAAGGGAAGATATGGATAAGACGGTTGCGAACCAGAGAGATTGAGAAAGGGGGTTGGTTACAACCTGGGAAGGTATTAGCACCCAGATTGTCCGTCGTACTCGACGGGATCCACGCTTAAAAGATTTGTGTTTTAAAGGGGTAGTGTCAGTGCAATTTGTGTATCGAAGCTGGAAAAGAATGCAAGTGTCAGTGTAAAAGAAGTGTGAAGTGAAGTATGAGGGTGTCAGTGTAAGAACAGAAATGAAATGCTCAAGAATATGAGGCTCAAAGAATAGTGCTGGAAAGAGGGGGAATATACAGAGACTTTTGTTCGATAACGGTTAAGTTATGCCTACGTATCCTCTCGTGCAATGAGGAAGTCAGAACACCGTAGTTCGACCCAAAGAGACTGAAAGATAAATTGACTTGTGAACTGGTTACTTGTCTATGCTCAAGTGTATGACCTGTCTGGCTCAAGTGCAAACTGTCTTGCATTAGATGGAAGAAGCAAGTTCTCGTTTGTGAGTGAATGAGATGAGAAAAGAATCCCGTAGGAGACGATTATTGTTTGTTTTTGTGTTTTCAGTCTTTTATTGATTTTTGTATTTGTCATAAGAAAATGAGCTTAAGCCTAAATCAAGGATTAGTAAACTCATCACATCTTCCCTCTAATTAAGGGGTAATGAGAATACCTTAAGTGTGAAGTAAGCACCTCACACTTAATCACCATGAAGTAGGATTAGGATCATCAACCTACTTGCATTTAGATGTTTTTGTTGTTTTTGTTTAGTGTTAAGTAATGAGTTTAAGCCATAATCAAGGATTTAATGGACACATTACACCATCCTAATAGAAGGATAATAGATGAGAACATTTAAGCTGAGAAAGACTCCTCAACTTAATCCAT
This sequence comes from Lathyrus aphaca, assembly GCA_963966055.1. Classification (NCBI taxonomy): domain Eukaryota; kingdom Viridiplantae; phylum Streptophyta; class Magnoliopsida; order Fabales; family Fabaceae; genus Lathyrus; species Lathyrus aphaca. The sequence continues at coordinate 302,778,057 of OZ014523.1, read as the reverse complement.
GATTAGGGATTAACCTCATGACAAAACAAAACCTTTATTAAATGGATTTTATTTAATGGTAAGGTTAAGAAGTGGATTTTATGGTTTCTAAGACAACTTGAGGGGGACTTGTCCATTAACACTAGGGTTAGTCCTTCTTAACCAATTAAGGAAGAATTAGAACCCTAATGCAAGGCCCAAGTTACAAGCTTGATGTCTTAATAATTATTAGGTGTATTGATTAAAGGATTTAAACACATTAAGGGTTTAACACTTAGGATTAAAGTTATACACTCCATCCTAATAGAAGGATGCAGGCATAAGCTTAATCACAAAGCCTTAAAGCCTTTAGGGTTTAGTCCCTGATTATGAGATGAGAAGAGAAGACTCAAAGATGACACAAAGGTACAACTAAATGGGGTACTAATCAAACCCTAATTATTATCATGCTTGGTCATTCCTAGGGTTAATGAGGTTTGCAAGAATATCTTCAGAGAAACCACCAGGAAGGAAGCAGATGAAAGGAGCAAGAAGCAAAGAGAAGCAAAACAACTTGCTTCACTTAAGAAGACAAGTTGCTTGAAGGAAGAAAGTAAGAGATGAACATGAATGAGCAAGCTCAATCCAATACACAAGATAAAATGCAGCAAAGATGCAAGAGAGATGAGAAGAGATTGTGAGAAGTGAAGGCAAATTCACTTCTCAAAACAACTTACCACCTGAAAAGTTATCTCAAGAAATGCAATGCAATAAAAATGAGATGAAATGTCATGATGCAAACCAAAGTCAGAAGCATAAACATGATGTTAATGATGCTAAGAGATGATTCAAACACATGACAAGAGATGAGAGTGATCATACAAGGATATGGATGCAGATGAAGCATGCTTTGAACCATAGAAGTTCATGAATGTTTATGAAATGAAATGAACATATAACATGGAAAATGAAAGATGCAATGATCAAACATGATTCTAATATTCCCTAAGATGTATTATGAATCATGTGGATGCACAAAATGTCATGGCAAGTCATTGGATGCAAGCAAATGAGAAATGGATGCAAGGGAAGGCACAAATTAGGGTTTATATACAACATGCATCACAAAAATCCAAAACCAGAAGCAAATGAAATGACAAAAAAATTGAAAATGCAATCAAAGATACCCTAAACCTATACAAGTTCACTGCCCAAAGGAGGGGACCCAACTCTTAAGCTAGTGAAAGTTGTGATTTTTCTAAGTTGGTTAGGTTTTTAAGGTTCCTCACAAAGAAAAATGCAAAACAAATTGAAAATGCAAGATCAATTCAAACCAATTTTATCCTATAAACTACATGCCATGAAGAATGCAATGCAAGAAGAATCATCATCAAACTCTCAATGGTTAGGCAGAATGGATTTTTCAAAGTTTGCACAAAAATATTGCCTAAAAATGAATTTAATTCCAAAGAAAATGAACAAAATGCATCAAGAACCAAAAATAAATTTGTTTTGAGAGTTGGAAAATGTTTATTAATGTTTTTAAATGCAATATGAATTTTTTGGTGATTTTTAAATACCTAAATGCATTTTTAAATAATTAATCTTCATTAACTAATTAAAAATAAACATTTAAATGATTTAAAAATAATTTTTAATGCAAAAAATAAAAATAAAAATATTTTTGGGTTCTGAAAATTAATAAAAGATTTAATAAAAATTTTCAGAATTTTTTAATGTATTTTGCTATTTTTAATAATTCGTGCAAATTAAATGAAAAGAAAATGAAATAAAAATTAAAATATGAGAAGTATGCACATCCACTGGCTGAGATTCAAAGGAAAAGAGAGGGAATTGACCCGCGCGCATCTGGACGGCCCACGTTTGAACTGGCTGGATTAAATTAAATCTGATTAATTAATTTAATAAATTATGATTAGGGTTTAATGAAATGATCCAGGTGTAAACACCCCAAATTTGCCCTCACCCATTCACACCATGGCTTGTGATCTTCTCATATGCATAAACTCAACCATAGCATCTCATACTACATTTTTGATTCATTGCATTGGTTCAAGGTCATCTGCATCTAGGGTTTGTGATCTGAGCAATCCAAGAGCTATTTGAGCCACTCCAAAGGTCTTAAATCACTTCAAAGGGGTCCATGTATGTTCAAACATCATATTGTATCTTCATAAAGTCAAGAATGTCAAAGAATCACAAGAACTGAGGATGGCATGGAAGCAGAGCCAGGTTTAACTGCACAGATGACCTAGAATTAGGGTTTTGGTTTCAAAGGCCATAACTCCAAATTTTTTGGTCATTCTTGTTTCTATTGGTCTCTATATGTTATAAGGATCATGCATATCAATTTGCATGAAAAAATTCAATGGGGAAGTCACCTGATCAAGAGTTGACTTTTTGAGCAAGTCAGTGCAAAATCAGGGCATCTGAGGCCCTCAATGACCCAGCCAAAGGGTGTTCATCATCATTTTGATTATGTATGATCTTTATTTGATCATATAAGATGTTAGAAGTTCACAAGATTGAATAATTTCAAGCCATTTGCAAAGTTGACTTTTTGGGAAAATGACTTGTAATGGAAACTTGCCATTTTGGGAAACTTTTTCAACCCTTGCTTTTTGATTCAAAAATGCTTCAAATGAGAAAACTTTGGTCATGAAAGTTGTAGAATGGATCATTACCTTTTCAAAAAGTACAAGAAATCATTCTAATTCATTTTGGATCAAAAGTTATGGCTTGTCAAAGTTGGGAAAAATCACATAATTTCAAGTTTTCTACCAAAGAGGCAAAGTTGCAAAACCACTTGCCAAGACAAATTGTGCTATCAAATGGACTTCTAATCATCATACAAACATAAACCAAGGCCTAAGGATCAGATTGCATTAAAAGTTCACTCATTTTAATGACTTGTGGATCAAGAAACTTCAAAAGGGCCAAAGTTGATCAAAGTTGCAAAACTTCACTCAAACCCTAATCCATTTGCTGGTTGACTTCAAAATTGATCCTATGGTTCTCCTCACTTCTTGATGCGCAGGACACCCCTCTTGTCCTTGGCTAGCCATGAGCCCATACCTCTCTTACACAAAGCTTGACTTTCTGGCAAAAGACCCATACCAATCACAATAGGGCACACCAACTCCATAGACCTATCCATGAGTGATAAGTGGACCAAAGGCAAGCCATAACACACAACAACTCATGCTGAAACACTCTCCAATCCATAGTTACCAAAAATCCTCCAACTTGCAAAACCAATCGAATCTCTCAGTTCACTCAACCATTCTTCAAACAAACTTCACAAAACATCTCAGCACACTCCCCTGATCATTTCCCTGCCCTCATTCATCCCTGAAACCCCCTCAAACTGAAACACGACTTCTCTCCTTCACTGAACAGAACTTGATCAAACTCACAAATCACCCACTTTCCAGTCAAACTAAACCTCAAAGCATCTTCAGGAGGTCCATTGGAGAAGCTTTGAAGCAAGGAGGTAGCCTGAAAGCCCCAAACTGAAAGCTTCACTTCAGGTAGCTTCGAAATTTATTTTTTCCAGAACTCTTATTTCTTGTTTCTAAAATGATCTACATGCTTCCTTGAATGCAATGAGCTTTGAATTTTTGAAAATGATGCAGAAATGAGGATGTATTGTTTGTCTGAAACTTTGCCCGTAAATTTGATTTATGTTTGTTCTTCATGATTCAAGAAAAAGAAATGAATTTTGTTGCTGGATTGGTGTTTAGGATGTTTAGTTGAGTTGATCTGGAGGTTTTGGCATGATTTAGTGAGGTTTTGAGAGAGTTAGGGTGGAGGTCTCGCCGGAGAAGACGACCGGAAGTCTTCTCCGGCCACCTGAAACTCATTAACCCTAATCTGTGTAATTAATGAACTTTGAAAGTGGACCCTTGATTCTGTGGACTTTGGTTGACTGACGCGCAAACGTGTGGTCCAGATTCATCACTTAACCCTAATCCTAATTTATTAATTTAATTAATCAGGTTTAATTAAAATCCATTCAGTTTGAATTTCAACCCTTAGATCTTACGCCAGTCAATTCCCGCGCCCTAGGTTCAAATCCCAGCCTTTGGATCAGTTGACTTCTCATTAATTCATTTTTATTTTCATTTTATTTGATTTATTTTGTACATTTAATTTAAAATAGCAAAAAATGTTTAAAAATTCTGAAATTTTTGTCAAAGGTTTAATTAATTTTCAGAACACAAACATATTTTTATTTTTATTTTTTGCATTAAAAATTATTTTTAAATCATTTAAAAGTTTATTTTTAATTAATTAATGAAAATTAATTAATTAAAAATACTTTTAGGTATTTAAAAATCACAAAAAAATTCATGTAACATTTAAAAACATTTAGAAACATTTTCCAACTCTCAAACCAAATTTCTTTTTTGATCTTGATGCCTTTTGATAATTTTCTTTGGATTTAATTTCATTTCAAGGCATTATTTTGCTTCAAACTTCAAAAATTCATTTCTGTCTAACCTTTGAGAATTGGATCATGATTCTTTTTGCATTGCATCTTGTATAGCATGTAGTTTATAAGATAAAATTGGCTTGATTTGATCTTACATTTTCAATTTGTTTTGCATTTTTCTTGATGAGGTACCTTAAAACCCTAGCAATCTTAGAAAATTCATAACTTTCAATAGGTTAAGAGTTGGATCCCCCCTTTGGGCAGTGAGCTTGTGTAGGTTTAGGGTTCCTTTGATTGCATTTTCAAATTTTTATAATGTCATTTGCTTCTGGTTTTGGATTTTGCTTTGTGTGTTGATCATAAACCCTAATTTATGCCTTCCTTTGCATCCATCTTCCATTTGCTTGCCTACCATGACTTGCCATGACATTTTATGCATTCACATGATTCATAATACATCTTAGGACATATTAGAATCATGTTTGATCATTGCATCTTGCATTTTCCATGTTGTATGTCATTTGCATTCCATAACTTTTCATGTATGTTCATGGTTCTAAGCATGTCTCTTTTGTATCTTTATGCTTGTTTGATCATTCTCTTGCCTTTCCTTATGTTTGCATCATCTCTTAGCATCATTAACATCATGTATTTGCTTCTGACTTTGTCTTGCATCATGCCATTTCATCTCATTTGCATTGCATTCCCTTTCTTTACTAACTTTTCAGGTGGTAAGTTACTTTGAGAAGTGAATTTGCCTTCACTTCTCACATTCTCTTTTCATCTCTTTCATAATTCATTTGATGCATTTTTGTATATGTTTGGATTGAGCTTGCTCATTCTTGTTCCTCTTACCTTCTTTCTTCAAGCAACTTGTCTTCTTAAGTGAAACAAGTTGTTTTGCTTCTCCTTTCTTCTTCTCCTTTCATCTGCTTCTATCCTTGGTGGCTCTTTGAAGATTCTTTCTCTTTTAAGCCTCATAAACCCTAGCATCTCCAAGCATGATAACAATTAGGGCTTGATTAGTCCCCCATTTAGTTTTACCTTTGTGTCATCTTTGAGTCTTCTCTTCTCATCTCATAATCAGGGACTAAACCCTAAAGGCTTTAAGGCTTTGTGATTAAGCTTATGCCTGTATCCTTCTATTAGGATGGAGTGTATAACTTTAATCCTAAATGTTAAACCCTTAACGTGTTTAAATCCTTTAATCAATCCACTTAATAATCATTAAGACATCAAGCTTGTAACTTGGGCCTTGCATTAGGGTTCTAATTCTTCCTTAATTGGTTAAGAAGGACTAACCCTAGTGTTAATGGACAAGTCCCCCTCAAGTTGTCTTACAAATCATAAAATCCACTTCTTAATCTTATCATTAACTAAAATCCATCTAATAAAGGCTTTGTTTTGTCATGAGGTTAATCCCTAATCATGGATTAAGTTGAGGAGCTTTCCTCAGCTTAAACATTCTCATCTATTATCCTTCTATTAGGATGGTGTAATGAGTCTGTTTAGTCCCTGATTATGGCTTAAGCTCATTACTTAACACTAAACAAAAGCAACAAAAACATCTAACTAATCACAAGTAGGTTAATGATCTTAATCCTACACCATGGTGATTAAGTGTGAGATGCTGACTTCACACTTAAGGTATTCTCATTACCCCTAATCAGAGGGAAGATGTGATGAGTTTACTAACCCATTGGTTTAGGCTTAAGCTCATTATCTTATGACAAATCTCCAAAAGCAATAAAAGATTGAAAACACAAAAAAAAAACAATAATCGTCTCCTCCGGGATTCTTTTCTCATCTCATTCACTCTTAACCGAGAACTTGCTTCTTCCGTCTAATGCAAGACAGTTTGCACCTGAGCCAGATAGGTCATACACTTGAGCATAGACAAGCAAGCAGTTCACAGGTCAATTTACCTTTCAGTCTCTTTGGGTCGAACTACGGTGTTCTAACTTCCTCATTGCACAAGAGGATACGTAGGCATAACTTAACTGTTATCGAACAAAAGTCTCTGTATATTCCCCCTCTTTCAGCAAGTCTTTAAGCCTCATCATCATGAGCACCTCACTCCTTTTTTACACTGACACTTTACTTATGCGCTTCACATTTCTTTGCACTGACACTTGCATTCTTTCCAGCTTTGATACACAGATAGCATTGACACTACCCCTTTAAAAGCACAAATCTTTTAAGCGTGGTTCCCGTCGAGTACGGTGGACAATCTGGGTGCTAATACCTTCCCAGGTTGTAACCAACCCCCTTTCTCAGTCTCTCTGGCTAGCAACCGTCTTATCCATATCTTTTCCCAGGTTTATGCAGCATTACCTTTCCTTCGGGATAAAAATGCCTAGCTGGCGACTCTATTCATTCCTTTCTCCTTTCGCTGAACGTTCGCGTCTGTACCCCTTCTGACCTTGGGTGTCATTTGGTGGGAGCGACAGCTTGGCGACTCTGCTGGGGACCCTTATAATGTAACCAGGGCTTCTGGCTCTTTTTGTCGGTTCCTCCTAGCGCTTGATTGATTTGTGTTTACTGGGGTGTTATGTGCTATATGTGTGTATGTATTTAATTTATTACTTTATGTACAGTTTTGTTTATTGCTTTCTTTACAGTTTATATACATCATTCTGTCATACTATTCTGGCTGGATCTGGTTTATTGTTTTGATGGGTGGGGTTCATTGAGAGTTTAAGGTCCTATACCTGGGACCTGAGTGACACCTAGGTTAGAGTGGTTCATGTTCTTTTCCATTCCATTTCGGTCTGGTGCGGGAATATGAAACACGGTTCAGATGTGGGTTTCTTCTCGAGAACTCTGTGCTACAGATTTCCTGTAGTGCTAGGGCTATCTGGGAAGCCTGTTAAGTCTGGATGACCTTTACTATGACCTTCAGAAACTGAGGTGAATTAGAGGAGGATCTTTTATGGTTATTGTAAACATTGTACCTTCGGGTTAGAAGTGTTTACACTTCTCATAACTGATCCAAGTCTGAGGATCCTTGTTTTAGAACACTACCTGTGAGGGGGTTGGGCTGTTTACAGGTTTGCAGGAACCCTTGGCCACATTATACCCTGTTACTTATTGTGTTTAAGAATGCTTCACTTTGGACAGTTCTTGTGATTTAACCCAGGACATGTGACTCTTTATTTGAGTCCCCCACCTTTGTTACTGGACTTATGAACCTCCATCTGGACTTCTTAGACATACATGGCAGTAATCAGATCCAGCTTGATCACAAACCCTTGCATATCATTTGCATACTCATCATTTGCATCATTTTAACATTTGTTTATTTGTTTTTCAGGGTATCCACATTATATCTGGCTTGGTTTTGACCCCTTCATCTGCATAGACCCTTGTTCACCAGTTATCTGCTTCAGCTATCTCCATCAGTTGTCTGCTTCAGCTACCTCCATCATCATCCTCAGCCTATCAGTGGCTCATTTCCAGTATCAGTCTTCATCATCAGCATTTGTTTTTAGCTCTTCATCAGCAGTCATGGCACCCAAGAAGAGCAACATTTCATACCATTTCTTTGAGCCTGTGCTGGCTGGCATCAGGCAGGTCCAGGCACATATTACTCCAGACCACATCCCATTATTTAGAGAGCATTATGGAGGCATCCTTGATATGGTTATGGACTTGGATCCCTCTCAAAGGAGCTTGATCCACACTTTCCTACAGTTTTATGACCCTCCCTTGAGGTGCTTCACTTTCCAGAACTTTCAGTTAGGACCTCTGCTGGAGGAGTTCTCATCTTTGATTGGAGTACCTATCAGAGGTGGTGTCCCCTTCAAACCTGAGATGACTTCTCCCAGCAATGGAGAAGTAGCAAAAGCACTATATTTGGAGCCTATATTGATTGAGCAGAACATGACTACAAAGGCTGGAATCCCTGGTTTGCACTTAGATTTCTTGACTTCTCAGGCCATCCTGAAGGCCTCCTTGGGAGAATTGAAGGCAGTTTGTGCATTGTTAGCCCTCAGTATATATGGGGTTATACTTTTTGCAGATGAGCCCAAGTTTATCAGCAAGAATGCTATTCATCTCTTCCTTTTGAGGAACCCAGTGCCCACCTTGCTGGGAGATTTCTATTATTCTGTTCACCAAAGGAATGAGAAGCAGAGAGGGAGGTTGGTGAGGTGCTATGCTACTTTGTTTCATACCTGGCTGCTTAAACACTTACCCAAGACTGATGCTTTCTTGAACCCTCACCAACAAAAGAAGTGGGCTAGGAGACTTATTGCTTTAACTTCAGATGACATTAGGTGGTGTACCCAGAGCACCAAAGGAAGGGACATAATTACTAGCTGTGGGCACTTCCCCAATGTACCTCTGGTAGGAGTGAAGGGTTGCATCAATTACAATCCTTTGCTGTTCAAGAGACAATTGGGCTATGCTTTGGTTCACCTTCCTAGAGTGCAAGACTTGGCTGAAACCCTGTATTGTGAGATAAAGCCTAATCTAGTTGTTGTCATACAAGCATCCTGGGCTTGGGACAACATCCAGACCAAAGGGATGGCCATTCTTGGGAGATGCAATAATGTGGCTTCAGCTCAGTATTATGATTGGTCTCATGCTAGAGCTCAGATTTCTGGGATGCCTTTCACCATTGAGGATGCACCTAGACCATCCACAGTACCACCTCCAGCCACTGTCAGCCTGGAAGAATTTGAGAAGCTGAAGGAAAGGAATGAGAATCTGTCTCAAGCTCTGAAGAAGACCCTCTGGGAGAGGAGTGATGGTCGTATAGACATTGAAAGGTTGGAGAAGCTCAGAGTGGAACATCTGGCCAAGATTGAGAAAGCAGAAGACTACATCAAGAAATCAAGAGCTGGAGAGCAAATATTGAAGAATGCCTGTAAAGAGGCCCAGTTTCAGAAGGCTAGGACTGATCTCTATCTGAAAGAAAGTCAAGCTAGGTGGGTCAGGATCACTGAAGCTCGTACTCAAGAAGATAAGAGAACTCAAGACAAGATTGAGCAGTTGGAAGCCAATGAGAAGAAGCAACAGGAGGCTTTGTTGGCAGCCCAGAAGGAAATTTCAGAATTGAAGCTTAAGGCTGGCGTAAAGAGGTCAAAGGACCAAGACAGGCACAAGAAGCTGACCGCTGTTATTGCCACCAGAAACCTTCTTATCAGGAACATCACAGAGCATCCGGCTGGTCCTGTAACTGAAGCACTTTTGAAGGAGGTTAAGGAGGATGAGTTTGGCTTATATGTTTGATGTCTTTGTTTGTTGTTATTCCCATTTGATGTACTTTTCTTTTATGTTGTATTTTGACCCCTCAGGGGCATATGTTGTGAAAACAGACTATGTATCATTCACTATTTGTAATGTATTTGTCAGTTTGTTTCATTTGAGTTTCTTTTCTCAAGCAACACAAAAGCATATTCCTCAGGGTCTGGAAAGGTCAAAACCAAGAGCCAAGCCGGATACCTTGGAAAATAAATAAGCATACTGCATTACATACTAACTTTTGTTTTGTTTTGTAGGTTCTTGTTTTGTTTGCTACTAACTCTGTTGTGATTCAAGAATTATTGCTCGCCGTCGGGTGTTCCCTCTCAACTGTCCACATAGATATCCTACTCGCAACAACCTTCCTGGTATCCAGATGGATCAAGTACAGCAAGATCTGACAGAGGTCAGGACCCAGATGGCTAATGAAAGGTTGGATATGAGAAACCAAATGACCCAATTCATGGAAGTAATGAATGGCTTGGCTCAGAGTCAAGAAAGGTTGAGGGCATTAGTGGAAAGACAAACCCCGGAGGAACCTCCTTTGGGAACTGGGGGAACAAGTAACAATGAAAGGGGTCAGCCTCATGTTAATCCACCAGTATATGGGCCTCATCTACACCCAGAAGTCAACATTCCGGGTAATGTGCAAGGAAATACTACTAGAGGAAGACTCTTACAAGAAGACCCCCACGAAGAGCAATTCACTGTGATGGGAGCCGGGGATGAAGTTTATGACAGGAGGTTTGATGAAATTGCTGAGAAATTGAGATCTCTGGAGTCTCAAAACTCCTTGGGTTTTGATGTCATGGATATGGGGTTAGTGGATGGGGTAAGGATTCCTCATAAGTTTAAACTCCCGTGCTTCGAGAAGTACAACGGAACTTCCTGTCCACGAACTCACCTGCAGTCTTTTCTAGGGAGACTTAAGGCATACACCATGGATGAAAAACTGTGGATGTTTTACTTTGAAGACAGCTTGACCGGGGCTTCAAGGGAATGGTACTCCCACATGACCAGAGCTACAATCAGATGCTGGAAGGACCTAACTGAAGCTTTCATCAGGCAGTACCAATACAACCTGGACATGGCTCCTAACAGAACCCTTCTGATGGGAATGTCTCATTCCTCCAGAGAAAGCTTCAGGGAATATTCCCAGAGGTGGAGACAGCTTGCTGCTGCTGTTCAACCACCCATGTCGGAAAGAGAAATGGCCGACATGTTCATGAACACTCTTCAAGGAACATATATTGACAGGCTAGCTGCCTTTTCTTCCACCAGCTTTGCTGACGTAGTCATAGCTGGAGAAAGAATTGAAAGCCTTTTGAAGATGGGTAAAATTTATGATAATGGTGCAAGTTCATCAAGTAATCCCAGGAAGCCTTTTGTGGGACCTAGAAGAACCGGTGAGACAAATGCCATTCATGCCGGCAGGGGCAGACCTCAGTATGTCCACAGATCAGTAGCAGCTGTAACTATTCCAGCTCTGATTCCTCAGCAACCAACATATCAACCACAACAACCACCACATTATCAACAGCAAGTTCAGTATCCGCCACAAAGGACCTACAACAACAACAACATCAATCAACAACAAAGACCCTTTCAGCAAAGACCATCACAGGCAAATAGGGTGATTGACCCTATCCCTATGCCTTATGCCGCTTTATTGCCACAACTCCTGAAACTCAACCTGGTTGAACTAAGGACATTGGCACCACCGGATCCCTCTAATCTGCCAAGAAACTGCGATGTCAACGCCAGATGTGCTTTTCACTCCAATGCACCTGGCCACCATACTGAGAAATGCAGGGCATTGCAAATGAAAGTGCAAGATCTGGTAGATTCTAAGGCCCTCAACTTTGCACCCCCTCCAAGTGTCACCAAGAATCCCATGCCCAATCATGGAGGGCCAAGAATTAATGCCATTGAGGAAGACAAGCCATCTTTCTTGATCACCAGTATTGGACAGATTCGGACACCTCTGGTCGAGATTAAAGCTCAGCTACTAGAGTGCTAGATGTTCCCCGGGTGTGAGCTCGGTTGTGGTTATTGCAACATTTCGGTCAATGGGTGTGATAACTTGAGAAGCGGCATAGATGGTCTTATCAAAAGCGGTATACTTCAGATCACAACAACGGCGCCTACAAATCCAGCAATACCTTTAACAACAATTCCTGACTCTTCTACAACTGCAACAACAAGCATTCTGACCAATTCATCAATATCATCAACAATGGCTCCATCTATCACTTCAACAAATCAGATGTCAACAACCATTTCTTCTACAACATCAGCACCCATTTATTCAACAGAATCTTCTACAACGCCAACAGAAATTGATGAAGATATCTCAGCAGTCACCATCTACTATGACCCGTCAAATGTTCCTCCAAACAACAACTTTCAACAACAAGCAGTGGCATCTCCTTCCAGGTCACCAATCACCATCTACTACGATCCGCACACCATTTCAGTACCCTCCTCTGCAGCAGTCAGTCCAGTTACCATCACGGTGCCTGGACCAGTTCCATATGAAAGCAGTAATGCCATCCCTTGGCATTATGGCTCTGACCTTTACTGCAACGGAGAGAAGATCACTTTGGATTCTTCAACCTCTTCTCCACAGATTGATAATGTTGGGGGAGGCGAAGGCTTCACTCGAAGCGGACGCCTTTTTGCCTCACAAGTGCAAAGACCTAATGCTGAAGCAGAAGCTGCTGCCAAAGCAAAAGGAAAGAGTGTGGTGGTGGAAGAACCAGCTATCAAAGAAACTCATAAGACATCTTTCGAACAAGATGTAGACGAGTTTATGAGAATTATAAAGAGAAGTGATTACAAGGTGGTGGACCAGCTTCACCAAACTCCCTCAAAGATCTCCATCTTATCCCTGCTGATGTGTTCTGAAGCTCACAGGAATGCATTACTGAAAGTCTTGCACGCAGCATACGTGCCAGAAGAGATCACCGTTAATCAGCTGGAAACTGTGGTGGCAAATGTCAACACCAGTCATGGACTGGGCTTCACCAATGCTGACTTAACAACTGAGGGACGTAACCACAACAAGGCTTTACACATCACTCTAGAATGTAAGGGTTCTGTTCTATCCCATGTACTGGTGGACACTGGGTCTTCACTCAATGTTCTACCAAAGAAAGCCTTAGTGAAGCTGGAGTATGATGGCTTAGCATTGCGTCCGAGTAATTTGGTGGTAAGAGCATTTGATGGCTCTAAAAGATCAGTGCTTGGGGAGATTGATCTGCCTGTGATGATTGGCCCGCAGACTTTTAAAATTACCTTCTATGTAATGGACATTCAGCCGGCCTACAGCTGTTTGTTGGGTAGACCTTGGATCCATGCCGCTGGCGCAGTTACGTCTACCATTCACCAGAAGCTGAAATTCGAGTGGGAAGGCCAGATCATCACCATCTGTGGTGAAGAGGACATCTTTGTTAGCCATCTGGCTACGTACAAGTATATTGAGATGGATGGAGAAATCCATGAAACTATGAGCCAGGGGTTTGAGTCCCTGAACATAAATGAAGCATCTGCTGTACTAGGAACCTCCATGACGTCTTATCAGCAAGCCAGGAAGGTTGTTGAAGAGGGTAATGCCCAAGGCTGGGGCAAGCTGCTGCCCGTGGAGAAGAAGGCGGACAGATTTGAGTTGGGTTACAAACCAACTCAACAAGATCAATCAGAGGCTGCCAAGAAGCCCAACTTTGTCAGCGGGTGAATGCTCACCCCGGATGCAGTGAACAACTTGGAAGATGAGTTGGAAGATGAGCGCAACCTGGAGAGCTGGATACGTCCAAGGATCCCGGGGAGCCGTATCTCAAACTGGTCTTCCCAGGAAATTATAAGGCTTACTCCTGCAGAGTAATTATTATTTCCTGTATATTTTAAGCATGCATCAAGTCTTGCATCTTGCCCAAGATGTCAAGACTCATTTTGTAATCGGGCCATCTTGTAATTTTGTGCAAACAGATCAATCAATGAATATCAGACATCTTTTGCAAATGAGTTTTTTTCTTTTCCGCTCACTGTTTTTCCATTTTTCTTTTTGTACAAAAATAAAATGGCAGTGTTTTCAAAATGATAACTTTACTTCACTTTTTCTAAACAAGATTAAAATCGATCACTAAAATGAACAATCTAAACCCTTGCAGAGAGTTCCTCTCAGACGGCACCGACAACAGCACAGCTATGGCTTCGTATGACTTTGACAATCCAATCAATCAAGCTGATGAAGGGGTTAAAGAAGATTATGAGCTTCCTGAAGAATTAGCCAGGTTGTTAAGGCAAGAGGAGAAGGTTATCACTCCTCAACAGGAGGAGGTCGAAACGATTAATCTTGGTACGGAAGAAGACGTAAAAGAGGTTAAGATCGGGGCCTGCTTACAAGACTCAGTGAAAGAGAAACTGATTGACCTACTTCGTGAATATGTGGATGTGTTTGCTTGGTCTTATTAGGATATGCCAGGGTTGGACACCGATATTGTTATGCACAAGCTGCCTTTAAGAGAAGACTGCCCGCCAGTAAAGCAGAAACTGCGCCGTACTCGCCCAGATATGGCGATGAAGATTAAAGAAGAGGTATAAAAGCAGTGGGACGCCGGGTTCCTTGCTGTGACTAGTTATCCACCGTGGGTTTCTAATATTGTACATGTGCCTAAGAAGGATGGCAAGGTGAGGATGTGTGTAGACTACCGAGACTTGAACAGGGCCAGCCCAAAAGATGATTTCCCTTTACCTCACATTGATGTATTGGTGGATAATACGGCTCAGTTCTCGGTATTCTCCTTCATGGATGGATTTTCGGGGTACAATCAGATCAAGATGTCACCTGAAGACATGGAGAAGACAACTTTTATCACACCCTGGGGCACGTTTTGTTATAAGGTGATGCCTTTCGGACTGCAGAATGCTGGTGCAACTTATCAACGGGCTATGGTAACGTTATTCCACGACATGATCCATAAATAAATTGAATGCTATGTGGATGACATGATTGCCAAGTCCCTCACAGAAGAAGACCACCTGGTAAATCTGCTGAAGTTATTCAAGCGTCTGAGGAAGTACCAACTGAAGCTAAACCCCAACAAGTGCACATTCGGGGTGCGTTCTGGTAAGCTGCTGGGATTTATCGTAAGTGAAAAAGGGATTGAAGTTGACCCTGATAAAGTTAAAGCCATTCAAGAGATGCCTGCACCGAAGACTGAGAAAGAAGTTCGGGGGTTCTTAGGTAGATTGAACTACATTTCGAGGTTCATATCTCACCTTACAGCAACCTGTGAACCTTTGTTCACGCTGTTAAGAAAAGAACAAACGGTCAGGTGGAACGAGGACTGCCAGAGGGCTTTTGACAAAATCAAGGAATACTTGCAAGAGCCTCCTATCCTTATGCCTCCAGTTGAAGGAAGACCTCTAATCATGTACTTGACAGTATTAGAAGAGTCAATGGGGTGTGTGTTGGGCCAGGATGACGAGTCTGGTCGAAAAGAGTATGCAATATACTACCTAAGCAAAAAGTTTACCGACTATGAACAATGTTATTCACTACTCGAGAAAACTTGTTGTGCTTTAGCGTGGGCTGCTCGCTGACTAAGGCAGTATATGTTAACCCACACCACTTTATTGATATCAAAGATGGACCCAGTTAAGTACATATTTGAGAAGCCAGCACTTACCGGACGGGTTGCAAGATGGCAAATGATCCTCACAGAATATGACATTCAGTACACATCTCAGAAAGCCATCAAGGGCAGTGTATTGTCGGATTATCTTGCCGAGCAACCCATTGATGATTACCAGCCTATGAGATTTGACTTCCCTGATGAAGACATCATGTTCATTAAAGCAAAAGATCATGAAGAGCCTGTTCACACTGAAGGGCCTGACCCGGAAGAAGAATGGACTATGATGTTCGACAGGGTTGTTAATATGAATGGTCGTGGTGTTGGTGCAGTACTCATTACACCCAAAGGAGTTCACATGCCTTTCTCGGCAAACCTCACCTTTAACTGCACTAACAACGAAGCTGAATACGAAGCTTGCATTATGGGTCTCGAGGAAGCCATTGACCTCAGGATCAAGACTTTGACTGTGTTCAGAGATTCAGCTTTGGTAATCAATCAAACCAACGGTAAATGGTACACGCACCAGGATCATCTGATACCTTACAGGGATTATATAAGGAGGTTATTGACTTTCTTCACAACGGTCAAGCTTGAGTATATCCCTCGGGACGAAAATCAGTTTGCGGATGCTCTTGCCACTAATTCATCCATGATCAAAGTTCAAACTGCCAATTTGTGCCTCGGATTTCAGTGTCCAGACTTGACAGACCAGCATATGTATTCTCAGCAGATGTTGTTAAGGATGATAAGCCTTGGTTCCATGACATTAAGTGCTTCTTGGAGGATCAGACATACCCACCTGGGGCATCTTCCAATGATAAGAAGACATTAAGAAGGCTAACTGGTAGTTTCTTCCTGAATACCAATGGTTCCCTGTACAAGAGAAACTTTGATATGGTACTCCTCAGATGCGTTGATAGAACAGAAGCAGACTTGTTGATGCATGAGGTGCATGAAGGATCCTTTGGTACCCATGCAGGAGGGCATGCAATGGCAAAGAAGTTTCTAAGATCAGGTTACTACTGGATCACAATGGATGCCGACTGTTGTGCTTATGCCAGGAAATGTCATAAATGCCAGATTTATGCGGATAAAGTGCATGTGCCTCCGAATCCTCTGAATGTGATGTCTTCACCCTGTCCAATTGCCATGTAGGGCATTGATATGATTGGCAAGATTGAACCGACTGCTTCAAACGGCCACAGGTTCGTCCTGGTTGCTATTGACTATTTCACCAAGTGGGTTGAAGCAGCTTCCTATGCAAATGTTACAAGGCAGGTGGTAGCCCGATTTCTGAAAAGGGACATCATCTGTCGGTATGGAGTGCCCGAGCGAATCATTACTGATAATGGTTCCAACTTGAACAACAAAATGATGGCAGAACTGTGCCGGGACTTCAAGATCCAACACCACAATTCTTCTCCTTACAGGCCAAAGATGAATGGCACTGTTGAGGCAGCAAATAAGAATATCAAGAAGATTGTGTAGAAGATGGTAGTTACCTACAAAGACTAGCATGAAATGCTACCATTCGCCTTGCATGGGTACCGTACGTCAATCAGAACATCCACTGGGGCAACACCGTATCAGCTTGTTTATGGTATGGAGGCAGTCCTACCTGTTGAAGTTGAATTACCCTCCCTGCGGGTACTAATGGATGTTAAGTTGAACGAAGCAGAATGGGTCCGGTCCCGGTACGAACAACTGAATCTGATTGAAGAGAAGAGATTGGCTGCAATTTGTCAAGGACAGCTATATCAGAAAAGAATGAAGAATGCCTTTGATCAGAAAGTCAGACTCCGAGAATACCAAGTAGGAGATCTTGTGCTGAAAAGACTCCTCCCTCCTCATACAGACCACAGGGGCAAGTGGACTCCGAATTATGAAGGGCCATTCGTAGTAAAGAAAGTTTTCTCTGGTGGAGCACTGATGCTCAACACTATGGATGGTGAAGACTTCCCGTCCCCTGTGAATTCAGATGCAGTTAAAAAATACTTCGCATAAAAATGACCCACTGGACATAAAAACAGAATGTAAGTCCAGGCAAAAATAGGGCATCCCGGCGAGTCAAAAACAAAATAAAAGACTCGGGCAAAAATAAGGGAAAATATACAAAATATGTACACCCGCTGAGTTGAAAAGCCGCATTGGACGACTCAGGCAAAAAAGGGTATCCCGATGGATTGAAAACCCGAAAGGGCGATCCATGCAAAACAAGGGAATAAGCGAACGACTGCATTCTGAATTCATCTGTATCACTTACAACTTGGTAAGCTTCAAAAGGATCAAGCTTCTTTCAGAGTCAGCCTTCTTCAGAAAGCAAGATGAGAAGAACGTCAAATGTCATACGAGTCATAGCAAAGGGAAGCTCCCTGAAGCGTCATCAACATTGCCAACATCTTTTGTTTCTCAATTTATAATAATCTCCTCATTTTAGGAGATTTGTTTCTCTGACTGTATCTTGCCAATTCAGGGCACATGAATCAATAAAATCAGATTTTCAGTCACATTTCGTCTCGTACATTTTTTTTCATTTGCAAGAATGTCCGATGTCTCTAAGATACTGATTGCATGAATACAAATGTTTCTCTTCTAAAAAATACGTGCGTGCAGGAAATATACTTATTCCTAGGAGTGCCTAAACTCCTATGATGGAATCCAGTAAGGGATACCTCGGGATTACTTGGGCATCTCACCGTCTTTTCAGGATTGCAGGTGTTCAAAGCACAACATGGGGCATGAAAACTTTTCCCCAGCAAGACGCCTAATCATTATCTACTCAATCTATCTCCCAATTAGCACCAGAGGTGCTTTCTCCCCGGCTGAGTTGTCTGTCATCATTCCTCCTCAACCAAGTGCAAAGACCGGGAATCATCTCCCCGCAGAATTTCAGCCTCTATCCAGAAGGGCAATACCTGAAAATCTCACAACAGAGTGAAGGAAGCTTCCACAAACCCCAGTTGGGTCCCTCATTACCGAAATAGGTCTATCAGTGACCTATATCCCCAAGCAGAGTCCCATATGTCAGATCTACCAATGATCTCATCCCCAGCTGGGATGTTCACTTCAAGCAGATCAACCATGGATCTTCGTAGCAATGAGACCCGGATCCCGGATCGGTATCCTTTGCATAATCATAGCATTCGCATCATATTTTCCCACAGAGCGTAGCATTCCGTCAAATACGGAGCATTACGGCAAAAATCAAACATATTGCATAATCATAAGCCATGTTCCGAATCAAACACTTGTAAATACTGGCAATTCATCAGCGATATACAGAAAATTCCCCGGATTCCCCGGCAGAAAGCCAAGACATTTGCCTTACACTCATAAATACAAATGCACACTCCTTTTGACACTCGTCCGTGTCATCATTCCCCAGTAAAGTCGCCCGAGCTTTCTTTACAAACAGAAACTTATATATTACAGATACTTCTTGACACCCGTCCGTGTCATATCCCCAGTAGAAAGCCAAAGCGTCCTCTTTGCACTCACAGATACATATATCCATACAGATTCCCTGACACCCGTCCGTGTCAATCTCCCCAACATAACTACCTGAATACTTTGTAAAGCATTTACTTGTTTATAATATACCTTTTGACACTTGTTCGGGTCATTTTCCCCAGCAAGTTAGACACTTGTCGGTGTTTCACTCTTACTTATTTCACTCATATAGATACTCGTCCGTATCTTGTATATATCACTTATACCTCCTCAGATTCGACACTCGTCCGTGTTCTTTGTTAACCAGTTGGTACTCGTCCATATCATCATCTCAGAACATGCGTCAAGCGTTTGTTTCTACCTGATACTCGTCCGTATCATAGTCTTAGGGATGCTCGTCCGCATCTTTAATCTATACACCATACCCAAACACAGATTCCTCTCTTTTCTTGGATGTAGACACTCGTCCGTGTTTGCTTGTCCCAGCAAATCCCAGCGAACTATTTCCTTTCTATCTGGCATTCGTCCTATGTAATGATACCTTTGCGGCAGCCGTACCCTGCCAGGTGATCGTCCTTCACCTTTGGATGACCGTCCCTCATCCTTTCCCCAAGCGGAGTCTCCATTATTGGACCCATTTTCTATCCGGCATTCGTCCTATGTCGTGATTTTCAGCAGCCGTACCCTGCTAGGTGATCGTCCTTCACCTTTTGATGATCGTCCTTCATCATTTTATCCGATGTCCGTCCCCATCGTTGATCTTGTTATCTGACATTCGTCCTATGTCATGATACCTTCAGAGCAGCCGTACCCTGCTAGGTGATCGTCCTTCACCTCTTGATAATCGTCCTTCATCATGCTTATCCGATGGCCGTCCCCATCGTCGACCTTTTTATCCGACATTCGTCCTATGTCGCGATGCTTTTGGCAACCGTACCTTGCCCGGTGATCGTCCTTCACCTTAGATGACCGTCCCTCATCTTATCCCCATCAGAGCAGCCGTCCCCTTCTAGGTGATCGTCCTTCACCTTTGATGACCGTACCTCATCATTTATTTTTACCTCTAATCCCCAGAGAATTTTTGTTGCTTTACTTGATGGCCGTCCCCATCGTAATCTCTTATATCCCCAGCATGTCGGTCGTCCCCGTCATTGCTCTTTCCCCAGCAGTCGTCCTCTGCTCGACGGTCGTCCTCCGTCGCCCGCACTTTATAATATACTTTGTTTTCCCCTTACAATCTATATCCCTTTTCTTCTTCATTCCGTGAGTGCAAATTTTGGACTGTCTTTGGTATTCAACCACAAGTTATCTTGTTTGCTTGTTAAGCCATTGCTTACATCCTGCACAGCTAACTCATGCTTGAATAGGGGCAGCTGTAAACACCCCAAATTTGCCCTCACCCATTCACACCATGGCTTGTGATCTTCTCATATGCATAAACTCAACCATAGCATCTCATACTACATTTTTGATTCATTGCATTGGTTCAAGGTCATCTGCATCTAGGGTTTGTGATCTGAGCAATCCAAGAGCTATTTGAGCCACTCCAAAGGTCTTCAATCACTTCAAAGGGGTCCATGTATGTTCAAACATCATATTTTATCTTCACAAAGTCAAGAATGTCAAAGAATCACAAGAACTGAGGATGGCATGGAAGTAGAGCCAGGTTTAACTGCACAGATGACCTAGAATTAGGGTTTTGGTTTCAAAGGCCATAACTCCAAATTTTTTGGTCATTCTTGTTTCTATTGGTCTCTATATGTTATAAGGATCATGCATATCAATTTTCATGAAAAAATTCAATGGGGAAGTCACCTGATCAAGAGTTGACTTTTTGAGCAAGTCAGTGCAAAATCAGGGCATCTGAGGCCCTCAATGACCCAGCCAAAGGGTGTTCATCATCATTTTGATTATTTATGATCTTTATTTGATCATATAAGATGTTAGAAGTTCACAAGATTGAAGAATTTCAAGCCATTTGCAAAGTTGACTTTTTGGGAAAATGACTTGTAATGGAAACTTGCCATTTTGGGAAACTTTTTCAACCCTTGCTTTTTGATTCAAAAATGCTTCAAATGAGAAAACTTTGGTCATGAAAGTTGTAGAATGGATCATTACCTTTTCAAAAAGTACAAGAAATCATTCTAATTCATTTTGGATCAAAAGTTATGGCTTGTCAAAGTTGGGAAAATCACAAAATTTTCAAGTTTTCTACCAAAGAGGCAAAGTTGCAAAACCACTTGCCAAGACAGATTGTGCTATCAAATGGACTTCTAATCATCATACAAACATAAACCAAGGCCTAAGGATCAGATTGCATCAAAAGTTCACTCATTTTAATGACTTGTGGATCAAGAAACTTCAAAAGAGCCAAAGTTGATCAAAGTTGCAAAACTTCACTCAAACCCTAATCCATTTGCTGGCTGACTTCAAAATTGATCATATGGTTCTCCTCACTTCTTGCTACGCAGGACACCCCTCTTGTCCTTGGCTAGCCATGAGCCCATACCTCTCTTACACAAAGCTTGACTTTCTGGCAAAAGACCCATACCAATCACAATAGGGCACACCAACTCCACAGACCTATCCATGAGTGATAAGTGGACCAAAGGCAAGCCATAACACACAACAACTCATGCTGAAACACTCTCCAAGCCATAGTTACCAAAAATCCTCCAACTTGCAAAACCATCCGAATCTCTCAGTTCACTCAACCATTCTTCAAACAAACTTCACAAAACATCTCAGCACACTCCCCTGATCATTTCCCTGCCCTCATTCATCCCTGAAACCCCCTTAAACTGAAACACGACTTCTCTCCCTCACTGAACAGAACTTGATCAAACTCACAAATCACCCACTTTCCAGTCAAACTAAACCTCAAAGCATCTTCAGGAGGTCCATTGGAGAAGCTTTGAAGCAAGGAGGTAGCCTAAAAGCCCCAAACTGAAAGCTTCACTTCAGGTAGCTTCGAAATTTATTTTTTCCAGAACTCTTATTTCTTGTTTCTAAAATGATCTACACGCTTCCCTGAATGCAATGAGCTTTGAATTTTTGAAAATGATGCAGAAATGAGGATGTATTGTTTGTCTGAAACTTTGCCCGTAAATTTGATTTCTGTTTGTTCTTCATGATTCATGAAAAAGAAATGAATTTTGTTGCTGGATTGTTGTTTAGGATGTTTAGTTGAGTTGATTTGGAGGTTTTGGCATGATTTAGTGAGGTTTTGAGAGAGTTAGGGTGGAGGTCTCGCCGGAGAAGACGACCGGAAGTCTTCTCCGGCCACCTGAAACTCATTAACCCTAATCTGTGTAATTAATGAACTTTGAATGTGGACCCTTGATTCTGTGGACTTTGGTTGACTGGCGCGCAAACGTGTGGTCCAGATTCATCATTTAATCCTAATCCTAATTTATTAATTTAATTAATCAGGTTTAATTAAAATCCATTTAGTTTGAATTTCAACCATTAGATCTGGCGCCAGTCAATTCCCGCGCCCTAGGTTCAAATCCCAGCCTTTGGATCAGTTGACTTCTCATTAATTCATTTTTATTTTCATTTTATTTGATTTATTTTGTACATTTAATTTAAAATAGCAAAATATGTTTAAAAATTCTGAAATTTTTTGTCAAAGGTTTAATTAATTTTCAGAACACAAACATATTTTTATTTTTATTTTTTGCATTAAAAATTATATTTAAATCATTTAAAAGTTTATTTTTAATTAATTAATGAAAATTAATTAATTAAAAATACTTTTAGGTATTTAAAAATCACAAAAAAAATTCATGTAACATTTAAAAACATTTAGAAACATTGTCCAACTCTCAAACCAAATTTCGTTTTTGATCTTGATGCCTTTTGATCATTTTCTTTGGATTTAATTTCATTTCAAGGCATTATTTTGCTTCAAACTTCAAAAATTCATTTCTGTCTAACCTTTGAGAATTGGATCATGATTCTTTTTGCATTGCATCTTGTATAGCATGTAGTTTATAAGATAAAATTGGCTTGATTTGATCTTACATTTTCAATTTTTTTTGCATTTTTCTTGATGAGGTACCTTAAAACCCTAGCAATCTTAGAAAATTCATAACTTTCAATAGGTTAAGAGTTGGATCCCCCCCTTTGGGCAGTGAGCTTGTGTAGATTTAGGGTTCCTTTGATTGAATTTTCAAATTTTTATCATGTCATTTGCTTCTGGTTTTGGATTTTGCTTTGTGTGTTGATCATAAACCCTAATTTATGCCTTCCTTTGCATCCATCTTCCATTTGCTTGCCTACCATGACTTGCCATGACATTTTATGCATTCACATGATTCATAATACATCTTAGGACATATTAGAATCATGTTTGATCATTGCATCTTGCATTTGCCATGTTGTATGTCATTTGCATTCCATAACTTTTCATGTATGTTCATGGTTCTAAGCATGTCTCTTTTGCATCTTTATGCTTGTATGATCATTCTATTGCCTTGCCTTATGTTTGCATCATCTCTTAGCATCATTAACATCATGTATTTGCTTCTGACTTTGTCTTGCATCATGCCATTTCATCTCATTTGCATTGCATTCCCTTTCTTTACTAACTTTTCAGGTGGTAAGTTACTTTGAGAAGTGAATTTGCCTTCACTTCTCACATTCTCTTTTCATCTCTTTCATAATTCATTTGCTGCATTTTTGTATATGTTTTGATTAAGCTTGCTCATTCTTGTTCCTTTTACCTTCTTTCTTCAAGCAACTTGTCTTCTTAAGTGAAGCAAGTTGTTTTGCTTCTCCTTTCTTCTTCTCCTTTCATCTGCTTCTATCCTTGGTGGCTCTTTGAAGATTCTTTCTCTTTTAAGCCTCATAAACCCTAGGATCTCCAAGCATGATAACAATTAGGGCTTGATTAGTCCCCCATTTAGTTTTACCTTTGTGTCATCTTTGAGTCTTCTCTTCTCATCTCATAATCAGGGACTAAACCCTAAAGGCTTCAAGGCTTTGTGATTAAGCTTATGCCTGTATCCTTCTATTAGGATGGAGTGTATAACTTTAATCCTAAATGTTAAACCCTTAATGTGTTTAAATCCTTTAATCAATCCACTTAATAATCATTAAGACATCAAGCTTGTAACTTGGGCCTTGCATTAGGGTTCTAATTCTTCCTTAATTGGTTAAGAAGGACTAACCCTAGTGTTAATGGACAAGTCCCCCTCAAGTTGTCTTACAAATCATAAAATCCACTTCTTAATCTTATCATTAACTAAAATCCATCTAATAAAGGCTTTGTTTTGTCATGAGGTTAATCCCTAATCATGGATTAAGTTGAGGAGCTTTCCTCAGCTTAAACATTCTCATCTATTATCCTTCTATTAGGATGGTGTAATGAGTCTGTTTAGTCCCTGATTATGGCTTAAGCTCATTACTTAACACTAAACAAAAGCAACAAAAACATCTAACTAATCACAAGTAGGTTAATGATCTTAATCCTACACCATGGTGATTAAGTGTGAGATGCTGACTTCACACTTAAGGTATTCTCATTACCCCTAATCAGAGGGAAGATGTAATGAGTTTACTAACCCATTGGTTTAGGCTTAAGCTCATTATCTTATGACAAATCTCCAAAAGCAATAAAAGATTGAAAACACAAAAAAAAAAACAATAATCGTCTCCTCCGGGATTCTTTTCTCATCTCATTCACTCTTAACCGAGAACTTGCTTCTTCCGTCTAATGCAAGACAGTTTGCACCTGAGCCAGACAGGTCATACACTTGAGCATAGACAAGCAAGCAGTTCACAGGTCAATTTACCTTTCAGTCTCTTTGGGTCGAACTACGGTGTTCTGACTTCCTCATTGCACAAGAGGATACGTAGGCATAACTTAACTGTTATCGAACAAAAGTCTCTGTATATTCCCCCTCTTTCAGCTATTCTTTAAGCCTCATCATCATGAGCACCTCACTCCTTTTTTTCACTAACACTTTACTTATGCGCTTCACATTTCTTTTGCACTGACACTTGCATTCTTTCCAGCTTTGATACGCAGATAGCATTGACACTACCCCTTTAAAAGCACAAATCTTTTAAGCGTGGATCCCGTCGAGTACGGCGGACAATCTGGGTGCTAATACCTTCCCAGGTTGTAACCAACCCCCTTTCTCAGTCTCTCTGGTTCGCAACCGTCTTATCCATATCTTTTCCCAGGTTTATGCAGCATTACCTTTCCTTCGGGATAAAAATGCCTAGCTGGCGACTCTATTCATTCCTTTCTCCTTTCGCCGACCGTTCGCGTCTGTACCCCTTCTGACCTTGGGTGTCATTTGGTAGGAGCGACACCAGGCCATTCATATGCGCGGGAGTCAACAAAAGTCAGCCAGATCCATGGTCCAGATTCAAACTTTGCCATAATCACAGATTAAGCCCTAATGACATTCAGGTGGCCGGAAATGACCTCCGGTCATCTTCTCCGGCCACACCTCCCCTGAGAATTTCCCAAATCACTCTCCAGGCCATTTCTGGAGCTCTAAAGCTCCAGATCACTTCCTCTCACCTCCCTAAACTCATCCCTGACCTCAAAAACAATTTATTTCTAAGCATGAACCAGATTCGAAGCAAGATACAAAAATGGCAGAAATTTCAGACAGGCCATACACACTCATTTCTCAACCATTTTCGAAAATTTAAAGTTCAGTGTGACCAGGAAAGCAAGTTTAATCATTTAGAAACTTAAAACAAGAGTTCTGGAAAAATGTTTTCACATGGCTACCTGAGATGGAGCTTTCAATCCAGGAGCTTTTTGACTGCTTCCTTGCTTCAAGATGAACCCAATGAACCTCTTGAGGAGTTTGCAAAGCTTGTATGGAGTTTATTTTGGCTGGTTTGTGAGATTGATGAAGTTCTGTTCAGAGAGGGGGGAAATCGTGTTTGAGTTTCAGGGACTTTTAAGGCAAGGTGAAGGGTGGTTTATGCTCTATGAAGCTTTTCTGAATGAATGGTGAAGTTGGTTTTGAGGTTTGATGATTGTGTGATGAGATTCGAAGGAAAGTGCATAAGAGGAGATTTTTGTGAACTATGGCTTATGAGAGAGATCAGGCTATGTTGTGCTATGTGTTGAGTCTCATTTTGTCCATGTATCAAGCTTGGATAGGTCAGAGAGTTGTTGCTGGCCTAGCTTGATTGGTATGGGCCATTTTGCATAAAGTCAAATTTTTGTGTAAGAGAGGTATGGGTCAATGGCAGGCCAAGGACAAAGGGGTGTCCTATGCAGCAAGGATTGAGGAGAGCCATAGAATCAGTCTTGAGGACAATTAGCAAGTGGATTAGGGTTTGTGAGAGGTTTTGCAACTTTGTGATTTTTTGGCCCTTTTGTGATTACTTGAAGCATAAGTCATGAGAATGGGAGGTTCTTTTGTGCAATCTGATTTTTAGGCCATGAATCATGTTTGTGCAAAGGTTAGAAGTCCATTTGAAGTCACATTTTGCCTTGGCAAGAGGTTTTGCAACTTTGCCTCTTTGGTGCAAAACTTGAAATTATGTGATTTTTCCCAACTTTGACAAGCCATAACTTTTGATCCAAAATGAATTAGAATGATTTCTTGTACTTTTTGAAAAGGGAATGATCCATTCTACAACTTTCATGACCAAAGTTTTCTCATTTGAAGAATTTTTGAATCAATTTGAGAAGGTTGAAAAACTTTCCCAAAATGGCAAGTTTACATTACAAGTTACTCTCCCAAAAAGGCAATTTTGCAAATGGCTTGAAATTCTTCAATTTTGTGAACTTATAACATCTTCTATGATCAAATAAAGATCATACACATTCAAAATGATGAAGTACACCCTTTGGTTGGGTCATTGGGGGCCTCAGATGCCCTGATTTTGCACTGACTTGCTCAAGAAGTCAACTCTTGATTAGATGCCTTCCCCATGGAATGTCTTCATGAAAATTGATATGCATGATCCTCATATCATATAGAGACCAATAGAAACAATAATGAGCAAAAAAATTGGAGTTATGGCCTCTGAAACCAAAACCCTAATTCTAGGTCATCTGTGTAGTTAAACCTGGCTCTACTTCCATGCCTTTCTCAGTTCTTGTGATTCTTTGACTTCCTTGATCTTGAGAGGATATAATATGATGTTTGAACATTCATGGACCCATTTTAAGTGATTGATGACCTTTGGAGTGGCCCAAATGGCTCAGGGATGGCTCAAATCACAAACCCTAGATGCAGGTGACTTAGAAACAATGCAGTGAAGCAAATATGCAATATGAGATGCTATGATTGACTTTATGCATATGAAAAGATCATAAGCCATGGTGGAATGGGTGAGGGCAAATTTGGGGTGTTTACAATATGGATTGTCAAAGTTGGCAAAAATCACATAATTTTCAAGAATGCACCAAAAGGGATTCTTTGCAAAACCACTTGCCAAGGCATTTTGAGACATCAAACACACTTCTATGTATCATAACATCATGGTGCATTGCCTTTAGATCAGAATTTCCCAAATAATTGCAAGATTTCATGCCTTGAACATCAAGAATTCTCAAAGGGGCCAAAATTTCACATATTTGCAAAAATTCTCATAACTTTGCTCCAACTTGCTGCATTGCCTCAAGACTGATTTTGTGGACATCCTTGAACTCAGCTGCACTAGGACATGCCAAAAGGCCAGCTACACCATTGCCCATACCTCAAGTACACAAGTTGGTGACTTTTTGCAAGAAGCCCCATACCAATCACCATAGGCCACAACCACTTCTCTGACCTATCACAACTTGATATGTGGACCAAAGGCAGATCATAACACACAACATTGCAAGCTGAAACCTAAGATTGATCAAGTTTCCAAAAATCTCTCCCTCTTGCGTTTTTCCTTCGAAACTCTCATCTCACTTACTCAAACTCAAAACCAATTCCACCATTCATCTCAAAATCACTCACTGATCACAAAGCAACCACAAAAACAGCCAAGAACACACCATACACAAAACACGATTCTCAGCCAGTTGAAGTGTAACTTCACAAACCAGCCATCCTCAAAGCTCTCCAAGCATTGCAACTTCTTCAGGGAGGCCATTAGAGTCATTTTGTACCAAAGAAGTGGCCAGAAAGCTCAAGTTTGAAAAGCTTCACCTCAGGTAGTCATCTGAATTCATTTTTCCTTTTTTATGTTACAATATGAAAAAGCATGCTTCACTGATCACTCTGAGCTTTGAATTTTCGAAAATGGTGTAGAAATGAGTATGTACTGAATCTCTGAAATTTTTGCCATTTTTATGTTTCTCTTCAAATCCTAGGATTGAGCCATAAGAAATGTGATTTGAGTGTGGATTTGAGCTTACGGGAGTGAGGGGAGTTGATCTGGAGCTTTAGAGCTCTAGAAATAACCTAGGAAGAGAGTTAGGAATTTTCAGGTGAGGGTCTCACCGGAGAAGACGACCGGAGCTCTTCTCCGGTGACCTGAAAGTGATTAGCGGCCTTAATTAGGGTTAGGGTTTAATTTGAATCTGGGCCCTTGGATTCAAATTAGGGTTAGGTTTAGCTGAGATTAAATTTCGTCCATTGGATTTGGCGCCAGGTCAACCCTCATTTTCCAAGTTTCAATCTAAACCACTGGATCAGATTACCTTTGCTTTAATTAATTTTTATTTCATTTTTCTCATTTAATCTTATACCATTTATTTAAAATAGCTAAAAAATTCCAAAAATAATTTCATTCTGCATTTTCACTTCAAATAATTTTCTCAACCTAAAAATATTTTTATTTTTATCTTTTGCATTTAAAAATCATTTTTAAAACATTTAAATGTTTATTTTAATTAATTAATGGAAATTAATTAATTAAAATATCATTTAGGTTTCTAAAAATCCCAAAAAAATTCATGTTGCATCTTTAAACATTTAGAGACATTGTCATACCATCCACACAAATTTCTTTTTGGTTTTGAACAATCTTTGATAATTTTTCTTGAATTTAGGGTTCATAAAATCCTATTTTTGAACCCTAACTTCAAGAATTCTTTTCTGCCTAACCAAGAATGGTATTACAAAGATTCTTTTTGCATTGATCTTCATTTGACATGTAGTATCTAGCATAATTTTTTCACAAATTTCTTCTGCATTTTTGATTTGATTTGCATTTTTTCCCCTTTAGGTACCTTAAAACCCTAGATAACTTAGGAAAATCATAACTTTCATTAGGTTAAGAGTTAGGTCTTCTCCTTTGGGGTATGATATCATATGGGGTTAGGGTTCCTTTGATTCCATTTTCAATTTTTTATCTTGTCATTTGTTTCTATTTTTGAGTTTTGCATCTCATGTGGCATGAAAACCCTAATTTTTCATCTTCATTTGCATACATCATGCATATGCATTCATTCAAGAACTTGCCATGACATTTCTTGCATCCACATGACATATAAGACATCATAGGACACATTAGAATCATGCTTGGTCATTTCTTCATCCATTTTCCATGTTATGCATTCATTACATTCCATGAACATTCATGAACTTTCATGCTTCATACATGCTTCAATTGCACTCTCATCCCTTGTATGAACATTCATATCATTTGACATGTCCTTGCACCATCTCATAGCATCATTAACATCATGAATATGCTTCTGGTTTTGGTTTGCATCCTTGCACACATCTCATTTTCACTTCATTCTTTCTTTTATGCTAACCATTTCAAGAGGTAAGTACTTTGAGAAGTGAATTTGCCTTCACTTCTCACAATCTCTTCTTATTTCCCTTATGCATTCATTGCTGCATTTTGCTTTTTATTAGAGTGAGATTGCTCATTCATGTTCCTCCTTCACTTTCTTTCATCGAGTAACTTATCTCCTTAAGTGAAGTAAGTTAGCTTGTTTCTTCTGCTTCTCCTCCTTTCATCTGCTTCTTCCTTGGTGGCTTTTCTTGAAGATCTCTTGCAAGCCTCATAAACCCTAGGAACACCCAAGCATGATAACAATTAGGGTTTTGATTAGTCCCCCATTAGTTTTACCTTTGTGTCATCTTTTGTGTCTCTTTTCTCATCCTCCTAATCAGAGACTAAACCTTTAAGGTTTTAAGGCCTTGTGATTAAGGGTATGCCTGCATCCTTCTCTTAGGATGGAGTGTATAACTTTAATCCTAAGTGTTAAACCCTTAATATGTTTAAATCTCTTAATCAATCCACCTAATAATCACTAAGACAATAAGCTTGTAACTTGGGCCTTACATTAGGGTTCTAATTCTTCCTTAATTGGTTAAGAAGGACTAACCCTAGTGTTAATGGACAAGTCCCCCTCAAGTTGTCTTACAAACCATAAAATTCATTTCTTAATCTTACCATTAACTAAAATCCATTTTAATAAAGGCTTGTTTTGTCATGAGGTTAATCCCTAATCATGGATTAAGTTGAGGTATCTTCCTCAGCTTAAATGTTCTCATCTATTATCCTTCTATTAGGATGGTGTAATGAGTCCATTAAATCCTTGATTATAGCTTAAACTCATTACTTAACACTAAAATAAAAACTCCAAAAAACATCTAAATAATCAAGTAGGTTAATTATCTTAATCCTACATCATGGTAATTAAGTGTGAGGTGATTACTTCATACTTAAGGTATTCTCATTACCCCTAATCAGAGGGAAGATGTGATGAGTTTACTAACCCTTGGTTTAGGCTTAAGCTCAATAATTTATGACAAACACAAAAAGCAATAAAAGACTGAAAACTTCAAAAACAAACAATAATCGTCTCCTCCGGGATTCTTTTCTCACCTCATTCACTCCCAAACGAGAACTTGTTTCTTCCGTCTAATGCAAGATAGTCAGCACCTGAGCCAGACAGGTCATACACTTGAGTATAGACAAGCAAGCAGTTCACCAGTCAATTTATCTTTCAGTCTCTTTGAGTCGAACTACGGTGTTCTGACTTCCTCATTGCACGAGAGGATACGTAGGCATAACTTAATTGTTATCGAACAAAAGTCTTTAAGCCTCATTCCTGAGCATTTCATTTCACATACCTTTTGCACTGACACTTGTACATTCTTTTCCAGCTTTTGCACACAGATAGCACTGACACTACCCCTTTAAACACAAACTTCCAAGCGTGGATCCCGTCGAGTACGACGGACAATCTGGGTGCTAATACCTTCCCAGGTTGTAACCAACCCCCTTTCTCAGTTTCTCTGGTTCGCAACCATCTTATCCATCTTTTCCCAGGTTTATGCAGCATTACCTTTCCTTCGGGATAAAAATTCCTAGCTGGCGACTCTTTTCTGTTCATCTTCATTTCTCCTTTCGCCGACCGTTCGCGTCTGTACCCCTTCTGGCCCGGTGTCATTTGGTGGGAGCGACACAATACAATATCCATTATTGTACAAAAGAGAAATACACAAAAAACTAAGACTATACCTCTCTTGAAACTTCCCGAGCATAGCTCCACTTGTAAATCAAACCTGCAAAAGAAACTTGAAAAGCAACAACAATAGTGGGGTGATATATCAACATCTCAGTAAGTTTCCTATCTTAGAGTTCTCTCGGCTCTAAAGCTTCAATTCTAATCACTACTCAGGTCTTTGATCACTTCTCTACAAATAATCCAAAACAAGATGGAAAATATCCACACAACACTCTCAACACTTCACGTGGGACTCAGTGGAATACTCACCTCAAGTGTTATTAGTAAGGATTCCCGTAGGACTCAGTGTAATACCCACCACAAGCCACTACTTAGTCTTTACGGATGCTTCCCGTGGGACTCAAAGTAACCCACCTTAAGAATTACTCAAGACTTCTCGTGTAACCCAATGTAGTACTCACCTATTGTCTTTATGAATGCTTCCTATGGGACCCAGAATAACCCACCTCAAGACTTACACAATACTTTACGGAGGATCTAGTAACATACACACCTCAAGTCTTTACGGATACTTTCTGTGGGACTCAGAATAACCCATGTCTAGACTTACTCAAGACTTTACGGAGGACCTAGTGTATTATGCGCCAACGGTTTCGCATCAACCTAGGGTATTCCTAAACATCTCATAAGTTATACCATCTAACAATTTCTAGTTACATTACTAGGCCATACTATTGGTTTATGGTAAGATTTCCTCACTCTTTCTCTATTCTTGATGCCTTTAATTATATAATTCTCAAAAATATAATCTAACATTTTAATTTAATTATCACAATTAAACTAAACCTCAAATTATCTCATTATCTCTACTTTCACTCAATCTTCATGATTTAAATATATAATCCACAAACCGATTAATACCAAAATTAATCAAATCACACATTTAATTCATACAAAAATTAATTAAATCTCATAAATTAATTAATCTCACAAATTAATTAATTAATTCACTTCTAACTCGATATTTTATCTACCCATTGGATAGTACATTGTCATAGCTTTCCAACGCTTCAAACGGGGACCAAAACAGACTTACGGTTCAAAAGATATAGGTTTTTTTAACATTTTTCCAAAGATGAATCAGTGTTAATCGGATAACCATTTGGTTAACTAGTCTAAATTTCAAGTAAAACACTATTTTTTATTATTTAATCGGTTAACCGTTTGGTTAATTGATTAACCCTGTTGCAGAAGCACAAAAACTCTATTTTTTCATCACAAAACCCACCCAAACTCAACCAAAACACTATGGATCATCCAAGCAATCATAGTAGGTTTAATATACATATAACCCGACTATTCTACCCTATTATTTCAGTATTTTATCCGTTAGAAGTTCGATTTAGCCGATTAATTAATTCTAACCTAAACTCTAAACATCCAAAACTCTTAAAAGAAAAAGCTTCTAACTAGAACCCACCTTGACAATGAAGAGGAGGTTGAAGAAGATGATGAAGAAATGATTACAAGCTCTTCCATGAATTCCTTCTCCTTCCAAGAATTTCTTCTTCTTCTCTTTAGGGTTTCCCTTCTTCTTTCCATCTTTCTCTTCTCTTTTCCTTTTCTTTTCCTTTCTCCTCTTTTTACTAACTCCCTTTCTTTTATAAAAAATCAAACAATATATTATACTGATATAACTTTGGTTAATAACAACAGGTCCAAATTGAGAGTATCCAAAAATGTCTCTGAGTCAATATTTAATAAAACCGTTGAGTCAGATAATACTAATTAATTAATTTGAGTTCTTCGGTTGCTCTAATTATTTTAATTGAAACTCTCAGAGCACACCGAAACCCTATTCAAATTAATTAATATTATCCATAGCATTTAACTAAAATACGGGGTATTACAATTCCTTTCACGTATTCTGCAAAAGAATAGATGATAACACTCAATTGATTAGGACCCTGCGTCTAAGGTACGCGCTGGAAGATTCTCTTCACATGCTCTGAATTGAGTGATGTGGTAAACTATACGCCTGAACCTGCATCTGGAAATGCGCTGTAAGATTCTTCGCACTTCTTTGACGATAAAATCCCACTGTCAGGATCATGCGTCTAAAAACTCACTGTAAGACCCTCTTCACATGCTCAAAGATGAGTAATATGGAGACAATACGTTGACTAGAACCCTACGTCTAAGAATGCGCAGGAAGATTCTTTTCAAAGGAATGTACTGCCTAGAACCCTACGTATAAGTACGCGCTATAAGATTCTCCAAGGAAAAGATGTGCCATCTCCAATAGATAAGCACTCTAAGATTGGTCCATTGACACGGGACAAAGCGATCAATACAAGATTGGTCATTTGACATGGGAGAAAGCAATCAATCCATTAAAGTTTTATTTGAGACTAGAGTAAATACTCTACAGGGGAGAAATATATTTGTAACTCCGTTGGGGATGAGAACGTCCTGACTGGCATTCTGATGAGAAATGAGACAAAGGATATTCTGACAATATCTAACTCTTGCCGAGGAGAAAATGATCGCTGCATTGATCTCAAGACTGTAAGAGGATAACACTCTGTTGAATGAGATATGCGAACAACTATCTGAAAAACTTGTCACACTAGCCAATAATAAATTGGCGACTTCCTTAGGGAATATTTCAATTATGAGGTGAATCTCAGTTCTGAAACTCTGCGGGGAATGACAATATTCTGACTCGGATGGGGAGATGCTTAATCAAATACTCATGCTAAGGAGAGAATTCAGACAATTCTGACTCTATGGGGATACAAGACATTCAGCCACATGCTGGAAATAGAGACTCTGCTTGGGGATGATAGCAATTCAACTGATCTTGAAGTTCTGCTGGGGATACCACCCTATTCAAACTCAGTCGGGGAAGTCCATCTCGAACTCTATAGGCGGTGATGTAATCGTAGAGGTAAAAACATGAGTGTAAGTTATTGGTTAACTTAACTCAAAGTAAACAGAGTCGCCACCGTGCTTTTATTTTATTCCAAAAGGAAAAGGAAAAAAGAGCGAATAAATCCTAATGAATATAAAAGCAAAAAGAGCTAAAAGAAACAAGCAAAGAACCGATTAAGGGGATATGTTACACGATGGGAAGGTTTTACGCACCCAAAATGTCTGTGGTACTCCACGGGATCCCTTTAAAAATTTACAGCTTTTGATTTGAAAATGGTTTGTTAAAAGAGATGGGAGGGATGAGAAAAAAATTAATTTTTAATATTTTTTTGTTTGGAGAGGTTTACCACATCATGCCAACGTACCCACAAAGTACAATGTGAGATCAAAACCCCGTAGTTCATGGTACAAATAGTGAAAAAAAATTAGTGTGTTGGATTGATTTTAAAATGTAAAGATAAGTCATCATTCTTTAGCGAATAATTTTGCTAGAAATAATGAATCATATCTAAACATGTAAAAAAGTTTAAAAGAAGAGTGCACAAAGTCATAAAAAGAAATAAATGAGTTTTTGTATTTTTTTAAAGTCTTTTGAAAAAGGTGTTAATATGCTTATGTAATTTAGCGTTTATTTAAGAAAAGAATTAAAAAAACCACTTAAACTAAGTCAAGGTTTGATTAAGAAAGTGGTTAAGATTTGAAAACAAAAAAGATTTTGGAAAAAGGGAGAAGTTTTGAAAATTAAAGAAAGGGGATGAGATGAAGAGAATATCCTATAAATAAAATAAAAGAGGTAAAGAAGGAAAGATCTAACCAAACTTGATGATACTTCCCATTATGAGCACAAGAGTTCCATCCTTATAAACTAGCAAGTGGCCAAATAAAGGCGGATTTACGAACTTCATGAAGATCAAAGCAAAGGAGTAGTATCCTAAAATCTAAGTCTCAAATCTCCATTCCAATTCTAAAGATAGTAACCATAGTCCAAAAATTAAAGCCACAAGTTTTTTAGAGGTTCAATCCTTTATTAATATTTTTGTGTCCTAATGGACACAAGAAAAAAAACACAACAATAATAAGAAAAAGCAATATAAACATGATAATGGATGATAAAGCAAAATAAAGCATAATAAAATAAAAGCAATAAAGGTGCAAGAAAGTCAATGTTAGTAATAGTAATAGTATAATAATATTTACATAATAGTGGTATGGTGAACTTAATAACCCACAGCCAAAAGAGTAACCAAAATCGAAAGGCAACCGGATCCTCTTAGTATCTTACACTATAGTGATTTATCAAGGCAAATAGGACCAAATTCAATGAAATTTGAAAGGAGATTGGGAGACCTAAAGCACCTACGCATCAAACATTCATAATTCTTGGTTCTTAATGCAAAATGATCATTCACTTTGGGATTACGCGGCCAATAAGAGGTCCTGTCCATGAAAGTGCAAGTATCCAATTGGATTTTTTATTCCAAATTTGGGACATATTTAGGTCTATGTTAAGCAATTGCCGAGTAATTTACGAAATAATTACCCTACAAATGAGGCAGACCATCACTAATTAAGGTGAACAATGTTAGTTCTAATTCATGCGAGATGAACGATATTTAAATAGCTATCCGAATGCAATACCACATAAAACTAAAGATGAATACAAAATCGAGTTACACTTATGGTATTCTTTCGTCTTTAAGTTCAATCACTCATTTTGGTGGATTCAAGCATGAAAATGTCTCACTAATGCAAAGTACCTTAAATGAATTGAATAATTCACTTAAAGATAGTTTTGAATTAATGAACATTAACTACTCTAATCTACACCCAAAGTCCATTGAAATTAAAGAGAAATCACTCATAAAA
Source organism: Lathyrus aphaca (assembly GCA_963966055.1). Lineage (NCBI taxonomy): Eukaryota > Viridiplantae > Streptophyta > Magnoliopsida > Fabales > Fabaceae > Lathyrus > Lathyrus aphaca. The sequence goes on along the minus strand of OZ014523.1, from coordinate 302,742,155 downwards.
GTGCTCTCCAAGGTAAAAATAAAAAGGAGGGAGAAGAAGAAGAAGAAAGAGTAACCAAAAATAAGTTCAAAATAAGCCAATAACAGCTTCTGGTCTTGTGTTAACCGGTAAACCAAATATGTTAACCTGTTAATACATCAAATTTTCAAATCCTGCGCCAAATAACATTGGTTAATCGGTTAACCAAAATACATTGTAAATGGTTAACCGGTTAAGGTTGTACCAGTGGCAGAAAAAATGTTGAAATTCAGCACGATCCATTTTCAAAAACGTTTTGTCAAACATTTGATGATCATGAACAGAATTAATACGAATTTTAAAACCAAAATACAGTGAAATCCCTGCAATCAAACAAAAAATTAAAATCCAATGGATCTAGAATCACAGGCACTAAAGATCTACATCTTAAATGTTAACGATTAAGATGGAATCATGGAAAGAGTGAATTACCAAAAGCACTTCTTCAAATTGGACCAAATCAAGCTTGAATTACTGAAATTGATGAACAAGAAAGAAGTAGGATGAAGATTTACTTCAAGTTTATCAAGAATTCAATGTGAATTCTTGATAACTTCAAAAGGAAAAAAGACGAGCTTTAGTGAAATTTTGGTTTGGGGGGATATTTTGCAAGAGATTTGTTGGCTCTCAAAAGCTTCAAGAAATTTTTGGAAGGTGAATATGGCTCTCAAACGCTTCCCAAATGAATGAAATTAGGGTGTTATTTAAAGAGTTTAGGTATGTGAATTTGGTGGAAGGGAGCTTGCTTTGGTAATTCAAATTATGCTTGGTAATTGAAAATTTGGAGGGAAATGGAAAAGAGTGGTGATTAGTGAGTGTTTATGGTAGGAAATGATCAAAGTGATGTAGAGAATTCAGAGGGAAATGGATCTAGAATATTCCAAATGAGATCAATGATCAAAGTGTGCTACATTTGAACAAACTATTCAAATTTCGCACTAGTTTAATCGGTTAACACAAATGGTTAACCAGTTAACCAAGCTAAAATTTGAATATTTTGTTTAAATATGATTGCTTGGTTGTTGTGGCCTGATTCTTTTGCACGTCGAAGAAGGCATGGAAATAAACACATAAACCTTGGACATCCTTGAATAAATCAATTAACTTGAGAAATCCTCGATCAGATAAATTTGAATTATTTGCAGATCAACTTCGACTTTTATCTGTGAAATTTTATTCGAGCTGCAGGACTGCTATTTTTGGCATTTTCACTTGTTCTTCTTCCTGAAACTGTTAATGAAAGAAAACAAAATATTTTTGGATTTTAATTAATGGTTAGTAAACATAAACAAATAAAGCAACTAAAAGAAACGGTGATCCCCTGTGAGGCATAAACATACACCCGAGAAAAACCAAGCAACCCATATGATCTTGTTTGTATGCAAGATGCAGATGAAATGCGAAGTAAACTTAGGGCAAAAATTAGGGTGTTACAGCTGCCCATATTTAAGTTTCTTCAATCTGGAGATATGAAGATTGACATCTTCGTCTCTACAAGATGGGAGAGACTTAAATATAGAAAACCCAATTTTTGTCCTAAGAGAATATGATATGAATATGAATATGATATGCAAACCCAAGATCTTTGTGCAGAAAATACGACCACCAGAGGAAAGAAAAAGATTGGGGACACAGAAGAAAAATCCCGTTGGGAAAACAACAGATTCCAGAAGAGTTTACCAGGAAAATAAATCACTGGATAACTGACTCAATTTGGGGAAAAAATAAGGATATAATCAAGGTTAAAAAGTTCAACAGGGAAAGAATCATCAACTACCGGTTTACTGGGTAGGAGAAAAAGCAATAAGTTTGATTAATTTAATAATATTACCCACTATCGAATAATTGATAACTTAATTCCAAAGTAATAAACTCAAGCTGGAGACAATATTGCCCATTATCAAACAAGACTCATCCCGAGGAGGAAATATCTCAACTAGGGAAAATTCCACCCAGATAATAAACTGGAGAGGAAACTAAATTAACAATCATCCATGAGGAACAAACTCAGTTGGGAATTTAGAAAGGATAAACATTTTCTTCTTCATGGTTGACACTCTATCTTGAAAGGAAGACAACACACACTCTGTGGGAAAATTCACACCAAAGAGTGGAGAACAATGATAAATGCAAGAGTGCAAACATGATGCTATGCATAAAGAGGATGCATGTATATGCGTATGAATATACTGACAAAACAGACATAAAGATAAGCAACAGGTGAGATAAACACCACAACAACCAGATACTCGGCTAATCCCAAGACAACAAGGTTGGGGAATCCTGTTGGAAATTCAACTTGAAATCCTGCAGGGGAACATCAAAATCCATCAAAGGAATAAAATCCTACTATAAGGCTTAACTCATACTAAGAAAACATCTACTAGGGATCCAATCCACAAAGCAATCTTCAATAATCCATAAAAAGGATTACATCAACAATTCCATTCTAAGAGAATAAAATATCGGAGATACAACACCACAAAATCTTCCAATCTTTAGGGAAAAGAGGGAAATGTCCCCATTAAACTCTGATGGGGGAAATTATCTTCACAACTCTGTTTGGAGAAACAAGGTAAAGATCTACCAGAGACGCAAATAAAGCCTATTGGAGTGTCAAACATCAACTCAACTTTGCATAGGGATACCACCCTACTGAGGAAAGGTAATAAACTGTTGGGGATGGGGAAAATCTTCCACAATCCTTGCTAGGGACAGAAGTATTCTTGTTAAGAATCAAACTCTGCGAGGAATAACTATCCTACCACTCTTGCTCCACTTGGGGAAAGGGTGCAAGATTTGTTGAGGATCACATACGAACTTGCTGGAAACTATCACTCGCAGACCTAATGGGGAACTGTGGTAAAGATCTATGGAGATCATTCATCACTGGAAATTTCAGACTTGCCGACCCACACGGGGATACCAGAAGTTAACATCATAGCCAAAACATAATTACGAGGGGTTTTAAATCAATACCCATCATCAGGTGAAAGAAAACCTCTTAACTGACTTCCATATCAATACTTCTGCTAGGGTATACAACCAACTAAATTTGAGAAACAAGAACTTGGCTGAGGATTCCCAATGTTTCAAAGATAAACTGTTGAGGAAGATATCAAAACTCAGCCGGGGATTCTTAAGAACATGCTTTCTAACAATTCTTTCGGGGAAGACATTGGAACTCAAACTAGGAACTTTCAACCAATCCCCGTTCATACTTGTCATGGAACAAAACATTATCAATAATCCAAGACTAATTAGGCATTCCATAAATAAACAAACAGATCGAACTCTGCTTTGGTAGAGGCGAGTTACACAAATCAAGACTTCACCATCCCTGGAATCACTGTTGATATCCTTTCTTTATCCTCATATCAAAAGAAAAATGTTTTTATAATCTTCAAAAATTAAATTTATTAAATTTGTTTAAAAAATTATGATAAAGATAAATTGAAATTTTGTATACATAAACAACATAAAGAATTGCAAACAATTGGATAAATGCTCAAATTCATTGATAGAATGGTAGTCCATAATTGGCATGACTCCATGGATCATTACAAGTTTGAAAAATGGTAAATACATGGAAAATGGCTACATTGAAATAAAATGATCATTATTCTCCCTATCAACTTTGAACTCCACTGTGTCTGAAAATTCAGTCAACGATGAGTGAATAAGACTCTTTGATGGGCAATTCTTCTGAAGGATAGAATTTGAAATCATTGGTTTCTACAAGTGATCCAGTCTATCGACGCATTTACTTGCCATGATCCCTAACTTTTTCCTAGATTGCCCTTTCGGGTTTTCAAGCTACCGGGATAAATATTTCTATTTAGGTCTCTATTTTTTGCATGGACCTCCCTTTCGGGTTTTCAATCCACCAAGACGTTCATTTTTTCCTAAGTCGCCCTTTCGGGTTTTCGACTTAGCAAGCTGTTCTTTTATTTTTTTAGGCGAAGTATTTCTGGACTGCATCCACATTCACAGGACGAGTGATCTCCTCACCATCCATAGTTGTAAGAAATATTGAACCTCCAGAGAAGGCTTTCTTAACAACATATATGCCATCATAGTTCGGAGTCCACTTTCCCCGAGAATCTGTAATGAAAGACTGAATCTTTTAGAGCACGAGGTCACCTTCTATGACTACACGAGGTTTGACCTTCTTGTCAAAAGCTTTCATCATTCTTTGCTGGTACAACTGACCATGACACAAAGTTGTTATTTTCTTTTCCTCAATCAAATTCAACTGATCAAATCTAATCTGACACCATTCAGCCTCAGCCAACTTGGCTTCCATCAGAACTCTCATTGATGGGATCTCAACCTCGACAGGGAGCACTACTTCTGTACCATACACAGGCGAAAAAGGGGTTACCCTGTTGAAGTACGGATAGACGTACGATACCCATGTAAAGCAAAAGGGAGCATCTCATGCCAATATTTATATGTCACAGTCATCTTCTGAATGATCTTCTTAATGTTCTTAGTCACAACTTCAATAACCCTATTCATATTCGGTCTATAAGGAGAAGAATTATGGTGTTGAATATTGAATTCTTCACAAAGCTCTTTCATCATCTTATTATTCAAGTTCGAACCATTATCAGTAATGATTCTATTCAGAACACCATATCTGCAGATAATGTTATTCTTGATAAACCGAACCACAACTTGCTTGTTCACAATAGAATACGATGCCGCTTCCACCCACTTGGTGAAGTAGTCAATGGCCACAAGAATAAAATTATGTTCATTCGAAGCCTTGGGTTCATCCATACCAATCATATCAATCCCCCACATAGAGAAAGGCCATGGGGAAGAAATAACATTGAGATGAGTTGGTGGCACATGAATCTTATCAGCATACACTTGGCACTTATGGAACTTTTTCACATACTTACCACAATCAAATTCCATTGTCAGCCAATAGTAACCTGCTCTCAGCATCTTTTTAGCCATTACATGTCGGTTGGCATGAGTACCAAAAGAACCTTCATGAATTTCTTTCATTAACATGTCTGCCTCGTGTCTATCCACGCATCTGATCAATTCCATGTCAAAATTCCTCTTATAAAGGACATTTCCATTCAGGAAGAAATTTCCTGCCAATCTCCTCAAAGTCCTCTTATCTTTATCGGATGCCTCAAGTGGGTATTCCTGACTCTAGAGAAAACATTTAATATCATGATACCAAGGATTTTCATCATGGACCTCTTCAACTGCAAACACTGAGCTGGTATTTCAAGCCGCATCTCTCTAATCATGGGAACATCATTCCATTGGTGCACCTTTATCATAAAATATATAGTTTCCAAAGCATCTGCCATCTGATTTTCATCGCAAGGCACATAATGAAACTCAACATTAGTGAAGAAAGTTAATATCCTCTTGGCATAATCTCTATAAGGGATCAAGTGGGGCCACTTACCCTTGATATGATTGATTACCAAGGCAGAATCTCCATACATATCAAGATGCTTAATCCTCAAATCAATAGCTTCCTCAAGACCCATAATGTAGGCTTCATACTCAACTTCATTATTGGTACAAGGGAAAGTCAACCTTTCAGCAAAAGGAATACATGAAGCATGGGGAGTAATGATCATTTCCCTAATTCCTCTTCCATGTGCATTTATAGCACCATCAAAAACTAAATCTCGTCGAGATCTAGGCTCCGACCCTTCCTCAATCAAAGGTTCATCACAATCTTTCATTTTCAAATACATCACATCCTAATCTGGGAAATCAAACTTGTTAGGCTGGTAATCATCAATCGGTTGATGTGCCAAATGGTCAGCCAAGATACTACCTTTTATAGCTTTTTAAGCTTGGTACTCGATATCATATTCTGATAACAACATTTGCCAACAAGCAATCCTCCTAGTCAAAGTAGGCTTTTCAAAGATATACTTGATCGGCTCCATTTTGGAGATTAACCAAGTTGTATGATTCAGCATATACTGGCGAAGATGCTTTGCAGCCCAAGCTAAGGCACAACAAGGTTTTTTCAAGCATGGAGTACCAAGACTCACAATCGGTGAATTTCTTACTCAAATAGTAAATTGCACATTCTTTTCTTCCAGATTCATCTGGCTGGCCAAGCACACAACCCATATAATCTTCCAACACAGTCAAGTACATAATTAATTGTCTACCTTCCACCGGAGGAGAGAAGATAGGAGGTTCAAGCAGATACTCTTTGATACTTTCAAACGCCTTCTGACAATCATCTGTCCAGACACAACCTTGGTCTTTCCTAATAAACTTGAAGATCGGAGCACATGTGGTAGTCACATGAGAGATAAACCTCGAAATATAATTCAAACGGCCCAAGAATCCTCTTACTTGCTTTTCAGTTCTTGGAGCAGGCATTTTCCGAAAAGCTTTCACTTTATCAGGATCAACTTCAATGCCTCTTTAGCTGACAATGGAACCTAACAACTTTCCAGAATGTACACCAAATGTGCACTTGTTCGGATTCAAACGAAGCTTAAACTTCCTTAACCTCTGAAACAACTTCAGCAAATGTTCAACATGATCCTCTTCAGTTCTTGACTTAGCGATCATATCATCAACATATACCTCAATTTCTTTGTGCATCATAACATGGAAAATCATGGTCATAGCTCTTTGGTATGTCGCACCATCATTCTTCAATCCAAAGGGCATCACTATGTAGCAGAATGTTCCCCATGGTGTAATAAATATGGTTTTTTCCATGTCCTCGGGTGCCATCTTTATTTGATTATAACCGTAAAATTTGTCCATAAAGGAGAACACATAAAACTTAGCCGTATTATCTACCAACACATCAATGTATGGAAATGGAAAATCATCTTTTGGACTGGCTTTATTCAAATCTCTATAATCAACACACATTCGGACTTTTCTGTCTTTCTTTGGAACAAACACAATATTGGCCACCCATTGAGGATAATTATATGACACAAGAAAACTTGCATCAATCTGCTTTTGAACTTCCTATTTGATCTTTACTACCATATTAGGATGAGTTCTTCTCAATTTATTTCTTCACAAGTGGACATTCAGGCTTCAGCGGCAATATATTCTCCACAATATCAATATCAAAACCAGGCATGTCTTGATAGGACCAAACAAACACATCAACATATTCTCTAAGAAGCTCTACCATCCTCTTATTAACATCAGGACCAAGCAATGCTCCAATCTTGACTTCTTTCTTATCATCATCAGAACCCAAGTTGACCATCTCTGTAGAATCTCCATAAGGTTGAATAACTTTCTCCTCGTGCTCAAGCAACTGGGAAATCTCATCAGGAATCTCTTCAACATCCTCTTCCTCAACATCGAACACAGGGAATTCAAAGTTGGGAGTGGGCATAGGATCATTGTTTTCAATGGGTTTATCAATCAATATGCACAATGATTTTATTTTTATTTTAGAGTATGAACAAAAGTGCAAACATTATGCAGATAAACAATGGTTATTTTTATTTTTGGTTTTTTATGTTACCAATTTTCAGAATAAAGCAAAAAGGAAAAACACATATGGAAAAAACAAAATAGAATTTTATTGATGATGATAAAATTTGAAACAAAGTCCGACAAACATCATTTTCACCTTGGGCAGAGTGAAAGGATTTTTGAAAGAAAATAAAACAAATTATTTTGAATTATTAACAATAGAAGGAACATCAACAATAATCCAGTTCTTGTAAAATTTTATGCGCGTAACAAAGTTAGGCATTTCTTCATCTTCATCATCTTCAATGATGGCACCAACCTCCAGATTAGGTCTAAAAGACTCGTAAGCATTTTCTCCTTTAGAATAAGGGGTTTTCCAGATACGGTTCCCAAAGGTCATATGGAATCTCTTCTCCATGATCGTCTTCTAAACTATAATCATCTTCTATGATTGCGGAAGCAGAATGATCCTCAATATTACCACATACCATGCTCACAGACGTATTACCATGCTTCGGAAGCGGATTTGTATTCACATTTGAATTAACATCATTGAAAGACAGAACATTGCTCCTTATCAATTTCTGTACTTCAAAATTTAATGGATAATAGTTCTCAATATAGTGCCCCGGGGTACCTTGATGAAAAGCACAGTGACCCTCTGGCTTATACCACCATGGGATAGACTCTGGAACTGAAGGCGAAGAATGTGTTTGCACAAGATTCTTCTCAATCGAAGATGGAAGCAAATCCGCATACAACATTAGAATGGGATCAAAGCTCGGCTTAGCACGACCCTGTTGATTACCACCTTGTTATACATAAGGTTGTTGATAACGAGACTGATACCTTGGAGCTACTGGCACAGTTGGAGTCACATTAATCATCGGAGTTACAAAAGCTACATGCTGTTGATGACGATTCTCACGACCACAAGGTCCTTTGTAACTTTCACGAGACACAACATTAGTCTCACCTTCTTTCTTTTTACCAAAGTTGAACCTCTTAGAACTTGAGCCATTACTACTTTCTTTGCCCAACTGTCCCTCACGGACACCTTCTTCTAGTCGCATCTCTATAGTCACCATTTTAGTGAAATCAGATGGAATACTTGCAATCATCTTCTCATAGTAGAAAGAACTTAAAGTCTTCAAAAATATCTTCGTCATCTCTTTCTCTTCCAGAGGAGGAACAATCTGAGCTTCTAACTCGTGCCATCTTTGTGCATACTCTTTGAAAGTTTCTTTGTCCTTCTGGGACATAGCACGGAGTTGGTCTCTGTTTGGTGCCATATCAATATTATACTTGTAATTCCTAAAAAAAGCCTCTGCCAAATCATTTAAAGTATTGATTTGGCTGCTATCCAAACCCATATACCATCTCATAGTTGCACTAGTCATACTGTCCTGAAAATAATGAATCAGAAGCTGATCATTATTTGTCTGAGCATACATCTTCCTAGCATACATAGTCATATGACTCAGAGGAAAAATATTACCCTTAGACTTTTCGAACTTAGGAAACTTGAACTTGTGTGGAACCTTGACATTTGGAACCAAATAGAGATCATAAGCATTTGTACTAAACAAATCCTTATTCCTCAAAGCATTCATCTCTTTCTACATCTCAGCAAAACGGCCTTGAAAGTCATCAAGTCTTTCAATCACATTGGCGCCTTCACTAGGCTCAACATGGTAATTCATTTCATCAAGATGTGGAGTATCGTGCATCACAGGAGGTGCAGTAGTCATCACTAGCTAAAGAGTATTAAATGCAATAGTCTCGGGAGGAGGAGGATGATAACCAGGATGAATGAAATCAATCAGCATACCCCACGGTGTGCTAGAAGGCATGAAGTGGCGAGGAGAAATTAAAGTTTCAGCAGGAGGGGTGGTTGGTTCTGAGCAGCCACCAAGCTTTCCATCATGGTTGTGATCCTTTCCATACTATCTTTCAGAGATGAAACTTCCTCGCGCAGCTCGCAATTCTCTTGTTGTAAGGCTTCCAACATCTTTCTCCGATTAGCTCGAGTATCAAACTTGTGAGTCAGCTTGACAAGATAACTGAATGAAGACCAAGAAACAACATAAGACCCCTGGAAAACTCAAGAAGCAAGACCAATACAGGCATGATGTATGGTATGTGTATGCAAATGAAAAGATTTCAAAGGACTATAAGATAAATTGCAATATTTATAAAAGAAACACTTTTTGAACTACTAAAAACTCATTCTTATTAAAATCAAAGTAAGGATTACAAGTGAAGTAAAGTCTCAATAATCCTAATACATGAGAGAAAATTAAACTATGCCTAGGGGCTCATATATTAAGAAGATCCAAATATCGAATGGGACTTCATGTGAATCCTCTTAATCTCCTTCTTGTACTGATTCTCCATGTCTTCCTTAGCCTTCACCAACTGGTCAATAATGGCCTTCCAAGCACCGGATGTAGGAGGAATGGTAGATGGAGTACTAGAGGAAATTAAATCCTCTCTTGTCCTCTTCGTAACACGCCGCTCAAGGAACTAAATGAGATCAGCTTTCTCCTTCAGTGTCTTTTGCATCGTCATCTTCTCAAGTAGCCAATCTTCTTTCTCTTACTTCATCTTGTCCAACTCTACTTGAAGAGAAACTTTCTCATCAACAGGAGGAAGAAAACAGAAAATGGTAATATAGGAGCTTGGAAGCCCTAGATCGAACCCACTGGATGTAACACTCGGAAGGAGCAAGTTGTTTTTTCCCCAATTGACCTTTCTCTTTCTGATGAAACGCATGCCAAGAATGAGCAGTCCTTTTTTTCATTTCTACATGATCTGCACCATTGAGAAAGAAGAAACTGGATAGTGAAAGGTTGCTTGGTATGTCCTTCAAGCAATATCCCAACTGTCGCCTAGCAAGAATAGGGTTGTAACTAATTCCCCCACGTGTACCAAGAAGGGGTACATTAGGAAACTCTCTGCAACCGTCAATAATCACTCCAGTATCATAATAAGAACAATACCAAGTCATATCCTTATGAGAAAGAGACATAATCCCTTGAGACCATCTTCGTTTCTCTCTATTATCCTTGAAGACATCGGACTTTGGTAAGTGAGAAATAAACCACCTATAGAGAAGAGGCGCACAACATGCAGTCTCTCTATCACCTTTGGAGACCTTATGATCAATAGCATGATATATGTCTCCAAGAAAAGCAGGCACCGGATTTATCTTCAAGAAAATCAGAAAAGCACTCTTATCAACAATACCATCTAAGTTAGGAAACAAGACAATTCCGTAGATGAGAAAAGCAAGAATAGCCTCAAATGCATCCTTATGACCCAAGGTAAGATAAGTAAAAGCATTCCCCATTAAGAACTTAGCGTTAATACCACGAACACCTCCTTTTGGAAGAAACTTCTCACTAAAATCGGACTGCTTAAGAAAAAGCGCTTGGGGAATGACTTTGGTTGTAAGCTCCTTCTCTAAACCACTGAAAAGTAACTCCTTGTCCAAAATAGGAAAACCCATCCAATGAAAGTACTCTTCCAAAGTCGGAGCAAAATGATAATCAGGAAAAGTGAAACAATGATGCAAAAGATCATAAAACTGAGCAAAGGTAGGGAGAATCCACTCTGGTACATCGATATCCAGGATGAGCAAAAGCATTCCATAACATTTATGGAACTCATGGGTGTCAACCAATAAAGCTCCTAGCTTTCTCAACTCTACCATATTAGGACTCTTAAAACTATACTTCCTTGTATTCCTCTTTTCAAAATTCATAACCATAAACATCTGAAATATTAGCAAAAGTATCTATAAGTCCCTTGAAATCTTGAGAATAATGCTCATGAATGCATGAGTGCATGTATGCAACAACCATAAACAAGATCACACAAAGCACACAGGTTTAGGTTCTAAGTCATGAGCATGAACTCAAGGTAGCAGAACACCTCCCACACAGGTAAGTGCTAAGGTTTTGTCTTTATCGTACCTGCATAAAACAAAAAGGGTGCTAACAGAGGTACCCAGAATTAGAAGCCATCTTTAGAATATTATTGGTACGTTGGACTACTCCCACACCAATAACATTATTAAGATTAACCTAGTCTGAGTGTAGTATCGCGTGACAACCATCTCAGGTCTACACTTGGATAGTTTCCTCACTACGTTCCTAAATTGGCTTGGATGGGTTAAGGGTTCTACGGTCCTCAGTATGATCAACTCAAGGTTGGAAAATAATTCCATGTTACGACTACTCGTTATGAAATTTATAATCTAAGAGAGCCTAACTGAGTGGAGATTATAGCATTGATATCGCTATGAACTACTCTGTTGCGTATCACTTTGAATATCGTCGTCCTATCATAAGTTCACTCAGACCCGGGTTAGAATCTATCTCACTCACGGAGGATCACCAAAACCGAAACGGAACAAAGAATAACAAACAAATCAATTCAAAGCAATAAATAAATCAAAGTAGGCTGAATCCACTTAAAGACTACTCCCCAACAAAGTCGCCACCGCGCTTTTAATTTATTCCAAAAGGAAAATAAAAAAAGAGCGAATAAATCCTAATGAATCTAAAAGAAAAAAGAGCTAAAAGAAACAAGCAAAGAACCGGATAAGGGGATAGGTTACACAATGGGAAGGTTTTACGCACCCAAAATTTCAGTGGTACTCCACGGGAGCACTTTGAAAAATTGACTGCTTTAGGTTTGAAATTTTTTTGTTAAAAGAGAGTGGAGGGATGAGAAAAGTATTAAATTTTAATATTTTTGTGTTTGGAGAGGTTTATCATCTCATGTCTACGTACCCATAAAGTGTAATGTGAGATCAAAACCCCGTAGTTCGTGGTACCAATAATGAAAAAAATTAGTGTGTTGGATTGATTTTAAAATGTAAAGATAAGTCGTCATTCTTTAGCGAATAATTCCGCTAGAAAGAATGAATCATATCTAAACATGTTAAAAAGTTTAAAAGAAGAGTGCACAAAGGCACAAAAAGAATTAAATGAGTTTTTGTATTTTTTTAACTCTTTTGAAAAAGGTTTTAATATGCTTATGTAATTTAGCATTTATTTAAGAAAATAATTTAAAAAACCCACTTGACCTAAGTCAAAGTTTGATTATGAAAGTGGTTAAGATTTGAAAATAAAGAAGATTTTGGAAAAATGGAGAAGTTTTGAAAATTAAAGAATGGGGGAGGAGATGAAGAGACTATCCTAAAAAGAAAATAAAAGAGGCAAAGAAGGAAATGTCTAACAAAACTTGATGATACTTCCCATTATGAGCATAATATTTTCATCCTTATAAGCTAGCAAGAGGTCAAATAAAGACAGATTTACCAACTTCTTGAAGATCAAAGCAAAGGAGTAGTGTCCTAAACTCTAATTCCAAAATCTTCATTCCAATGCTAAGGATAGTAACCATAGTCCAAAAATTAAAGCCACAAGTTTTTTAGAGGTTCAATCCTTTATTAATATTTTTGTGTCCAAATGGACAAAAGAAAAAAAAACACAACAATAATAAGAGCAAGAAATATAAACATGATAATGGATGATAAAGCAAAATAAATCATAATAAAATAAAAGCAATAAAGGTGCAAAAAAGTCAATGTTAGTAATAATAATAGTATAATAATATTTGCATAATAGTGGTATGGTGAACTTAATCAACCACAACAAAAAGAGTAACCAAAATCGAAAGGAAACCGAATCCGCTTAGTCTCTTGCACTATAATGATCAATCAAGGAAAATAGGACCACATTCAATGAAATTTGAAAGGAGATTGGGAGACCCAAAGCACCTATGCATCAAACATTCATAAGTCTTGGTTCTTCATGCAAAATGATCAATCACTTTGGGATTACGCGACCAACAAGAGGTCCGGTCCATGAAAGTGGAAGTTTTCAATTGGATTTTTTATTCCGAATTCGGGACACATTTAGGTCTATGTTAAGCAATCTCCGAGTAACTTACGAAGTAATTAACCAACAAATGAGGCCGGCCACCACCAATTAAGGTGAACAATGTTAGTGCTAATGCATGCAAGATGAACGATATGTAAATCGCTATCCGAACGTAATACCGCACTAAACTAAAGATGAATACCAAATTGAGTTACACTTATGGTATTCTTGCATCTTTAAGTTCATCACTCATTTTGGTGTATTCAAGTATGAAAATGTCTCACTAACTCAAAGTACCTTAAATGAATTGAATAATTCACTTAAAGGTAGTTTTGAATTAATGAACATTACCTACTCTAATCTACACCCAAAGTCCATTGAAATTTAAGAGAAATCACTCCCAAAACTTCTCCCCAAGGTAAAAATAAAAAGGAGGGAGAAGATGAAGAAAGAGTAACCAAAAATAAGTTAAAAATAAGCCAAAAACAACTTTTTGGTCTTGTTTAAACGGTTAACCAAATAGGTTAACCTGTTAACACAACAAATTTTCAAATTTTGCGCCAAATAACACTGGTTAACCGTTTAACCAAAATAAACTGGAAATGGTTAACCGGTTAACGTTGTAGTAGTGGTAGAAATAATGTTGAAATTCAGCATGATCCATTTTAAAAAACCTTTTGTCAAACATTTGATGATCATGAACTGAATTAGCACAAATTTTAAAACCAAAATACAGTGAAATCCCTGCAATCAAACAAATTAAGATCCAATGGATCTAGAATCATAGACACTAAAGATCTACATCTTGAATGTTGATGATGAAGATGGAATCATGGAAAGAGTGAATTACCAAAAGCACTTCTTCAAATTGGACCAAATCAAGCTTGATCTACTGAAATTGATGAGATGGAAAGAAGTAGGATGAAGGTTTAGCTCAAGTTGATCAAGAATTCAATGTGAATTCTTGATAACTTCAAAAGAGAGAAAGAAGAGCTATAGTGAAATTTTGGTTTGGGGGATATTTTGCAAGAGATTTGTTGGCTCTCAAAGGCTTTGAGAAATTTTTGCAAGGTGAATTTGGCTCTCAAAAGCTTCCCAAATGAATGAAATTAAATGCTATTTAAAGACTTTAGGTATGGGAATTTGGTGGAATGGAGCTTTCTTTGGTAATTCAAATTAGGCTTGGTAATTGAAAATTTGGAGGGGAATGGAAAAAAGTGGTGATTAGTGAGGGTTTAAGGTAGGAAATGATCAAAGGGATGTAGAAAATTTAGAGGGAAATGGATCTAGAATATTCCAAATGAGATCAATATCAAAGTGTGCTAAATTTGAACAAAATATTCAAATTTCACACTGGTTAACCAAGCTAAAATTTGAATATTTTGTTTAAATATGATTGCTTGGTTGTTATGGCCGATTCTTTTGCGTGTCGAAGAAGGTATGGAAATAAACACATGATCCTTTGAATTCCTTAAATAAATAAATTAACTTAAGAAATCCTCGATCAGATAAATTAGAATTATTTGCGGATTAACTTCGACTTTTATCTGTGAAATTTTATTCGAGCTGCAGGACTGCTTTTTTTTTTTGCATTTTCACTTGTTCTTCTTCCTGAAACTGTTAATGAACGGAAAAAAAAAATTTTGGATTTTAATTAATGGTTATTAAACATAAAAAAATAAATAACTAAAAGCAACGGTGATCCCCTATGAGGCATAAACCTACACCCGAGAAGAATCGAGCAACCTGTGGAATCTTGTTTGTATGCAAGATGCAGATTAAATGTGAAGAAAACTTAGGGAAAAAATTAGGGTGTTACATTAAGGATCACCCTTTTGTTAGAGATAAGAGTTGTAGTGCGTTTCTCGCTAGGAAGAAAATCTTCTTGGGAATACACCTTGTAACATCTTCAGTTTCTAGGCTGCAAGTCCTGCAACAATAATATATGTGCACGTATGCCCTAGGGATGTATATGGCCTGAGTTCAATGCCCGATACTATTCAATATTAAAAGTGATTTTAAATGTCTTCCCCTTTCACATGTTATTTTTAAGACCACCTTATTTAAATGCAATGTTCTTTTAACAAAAATTTAGGACATTTTTGCAAACAAAACATGTAAAAATAAAAACAAGGATGAAGCTTTTTGACTGAATAATTCAGTTATTGTTGGGCCTGTGATTAGAAAAAGATAAATAAAGAAGAAATCCACTAGAAAGAGGTAATCATTGTAAATTGAGAAAAGAAACTATCTAAATGGCAATATGAAGTAACATTCCACTGAGTTTCAATTTTGCTATGACCAGTATGTCGTCAAGATTCCTCCTTTTAACCTGGCTTTCTAAGGGAGAAGATTGGACTGATTCCTACCCCTTGGAGATTTCTAGGTTAAGTGAGACGGCGACGTAGTACAAATAACTCAGATCGCAATTGTAACACGGTGGGAGAACTGACTTTAGTTATGTTGCGGATAGCAAGAGTCGCCACCGACTTTTATTTTATCCAAAAAGGAAAGGGTATAAAAGAACAGGAAAGACCTTAAGAGATATTTTTGGGTCCGGGGGGTAGGTTATGTAAAGGGAAGGTGTTAGCACCCTTTACATCCATGGTTATCCATGGGCTCTTAGTTACTTAGCTCACTTTTGAATTTTTTTTGAAAGTGGAGTGTGTGAATAGAAAAATTTTCAGAATAGTTGATAATGATCCATGTACGGATGCGTAAAAACTTGTTTTTTGAAAATTTGTTTGAAATTGTGAAGAGTTTGAAAAGTTTGAATAGTGAGCAAGTACATAAGAGGAACCTACCCTAAAGTTTAAGTCTTTCTTATTCTTTATCCTTTAAATGGTAAGACTATCCCTACTATTAAGGAGTAGGTAGTCATTACCTTGGATGTTAGGGACATGTGAGGGACATTCTGTTTTATGAAGGCAACTGTGGGGTGTATTAAGCATTTAGGAGGGACTATCATCATTATTCGAAGGGACAAGATTCGTAAAGGCAACCATTAGGGACTTTGATGATTTTTCTTTTTAAAGGGACTTGCTTTATACACCCCACTTGACCTTATGATTTAGGCAACTTGAGGGATAGCCTTAGAAAGTGAGATGGCGATTAAAAATCGACTTACGTGTGTGAGTGTTCAATAGTATTTATCTTTAATTTAAATGAGCTAAATTTATTTTAAATAGAATACATGTTTTTGCACTCCCTAAATTACTAACCATAGCAATAAATTAAATAATTAAATATTTACAATATTACATCCAGGAGCAATTACATAATAATTATAATAATAAGCAAATTAAAATAAAGAGCAAAAAAATAAATAATTAGCAAAATATAAATAAATAAGCAAATATAAAAATAAATAAATATGGGTTAGTGGTAAGTATAATTAAAAAAAATAAGGTTAGTAAAGATAAAATAGCTAAATTTAATGAAATAATAATAATAATTAGAAAAATAAACAAGGTTAGAGAAATAAGAATATAAGATAATAATAAACAAAAATAATAAATAATAATATGGTTAGCAACAAAATAGAATTTTAATATATAAACATTTAGTTAGAAACATGAATAATTAAACAATTACCATAATATAAAATTTTTAAACATAATATAATTATAAATTTTAATTATTACAAATTTAATCATTTTTAAACATATATTAACATTTATTCATTAAAAAAACAATTATTTACACATTATAAGGATAAAATAAGTTTTAAATATTATATTCATAAAATTAATCATATTTATAAAATTTAATTTTTACTAATTATTATATTTACAAATTATTTTAAACATATACAAAATAGAATTGTTGTAAGTTAAATTGTTTCTAAACATATACTAAAAAAATAATAATTTGGATTATAAATATATTTACAAATAAGTTATAATTATTTTTAAATAAACATGTACAATAATAATCACAAATTAGAAAATAAACAATTATGTTTTTAATAGGCATTTAGAAAATAAATTAGGGTTTTGTTAGAAAAATATTTTTAGGGTTTAATTTATAATACAAAATTATTTACATAAACATACATATATTTATAATTTTAATCACATAAAAATTGAAAGAACAAAAGTTTAGAAATTTTTCTAAGAAAAAGAAATTATAAGTGATGATTTACAAATTTAGTTTATTTTTCTTTTATTAACAATAAGAAAATAATTAATTAAACAAATAAAACAAAAAAATTGGTAAAAAATAAACTTACCTTGGCTGGGTTTGAACCCAGGTTCTCATGCTTGCCAGTACCAAAACCTTCCACTAGACCAGCCATGCGTGGGTGATAATAAAATAGCTTCAATTCGTTTTATTCATCATCTGGAAAAAATCAAGAAAATAAAAGAAAGCAGAAAAAAGGCCTGGGGTGGGAATTGAACCCAGGACCTTTACATTCACAAACGCACGCATCACCACCCGGCTGGAAGAGCCCATCTGATAATAAGGTGACTTTAATTGATTATATATTAAACCTGCGAAATAAACAAAATAAACAACCAAAATGCCATAAACGGGGAATCGAACCCCAGACCAAGCCACTGCATACGCTCCCTCCATCCACTGGGACAACACAAGTTGTGTGACTATAAACAGCAAACAATCAATAAAATATTATACAAATAATTTGAATTTAAACGCGCGCGGGAAGAGGTCATCTTCTACCTCCAGAACTGCAAATTTAGCTGCGAAAATAACTGGGAGTTTACCTGCGAATTTAAATTTCCAGCAAAACCTACAAAAATCAAACAATGACAAAACAGTATGGTTTCATGAAATTGATCATTCCATTAAGTTCCTAACAAGTTTTCCAATCATTCCACGTTATTAGAATTCATTTATATTGATTGGATCATAAAACCCTAATCATGGCCGTAAACCCTAAAAATGGTGGATCCAGTTTCAGGCTATGGAACTTCACCAAATTATCCAGATTCCATCTATGATCATCAACAAACAAGATTATGTAAGCAAAAATCAGTAATATGCAGTGAATCATTAGAATCGAAAAAATTATATTCAAGACAAAGTTTGATTCGGGTAGCATGAAATTGTATGGTTTTGATGCAATGGATGATTGAGTTTGCTTCAAGAAGGCTCAAAGAACATCTCCATGTCTTTACAATACCTTTTTCTGTCCTTAAGAGAGGAATCCGAATTTGAAATTTTTTGTGATTTTTTTGAAGTGTGAAACCTACCTTTGAGCTGCTGGATTCGTGAATGGATGTTTGCATTATGATCAGTACTTATAGGAGACTCAATTAGGTCAAAAAAATTGATTGATTGTGTGGAAGATTTGATATTTGAAGATTGAAAAAGATGGTGTCATGAAATTCAAATATTGGCTCATGAAAGCTTGCTATTTTTGGATAAATCACATGATTTCTTTCTCTTTCAACTTCAATCAACATTGATGAGATTCTAGAAGCTCAATCTTCATCCAAAAATATATTTTCATATTTTATATTTATTTAAAATGATTTTTTATGAATTAAATCAAAATAAATAAAAATAAAATAATAAAAATTATGATTTTAAATCAATTGGGTCGTGCATGATGATATGGTATGGATTGGATCACAATTTGGGCAGCCCATTTGGAAAGAAGTGGTTTTAAACCTCCATTTTCAACATAAACCATCATAAAATTTCCCAACTTTGCAAGGGCATATCTTCCTCAATTTTAAAGGTATGAGGGTGTTCTTGGACTTTTTGGAAAGCTTGAAGAGTCCTCTAAACAACCCCATTGGTTTTAGGTCCATACCATTTACCAATCTCAAGTTATTCCCTTTTGAAGTTGTTGACTTTTTGTTGACTTTTGAAATGACCTATAATGTCTTAGCTCATATCTTCCAAATGAAGCATTTTTGGGCTTAACTTGCAAGATCAAAGTTGTAGAGGATTCAATTTCCTTCAAAATGAGCTTTGGATGGAGACTTGGTGATGAAGTATGTGAAAGTTATGGCTGGTCAAAGTTCAGTTGACTTTTACTAAGGAAACCCTAATTTAGAAACTCCTGATTATTGATGATCTGGAATCTTCTTGATGAATCATGATCAACCCTTGATCAAATGATGAATTTTTCTTCATATACTTGATGTTGACAAAACATCATGAAGTTTGACTTTGGTTTGACCACAGTTGACCTCAGTTTGACTTTTTAACTGCATTGACTGGTCTTGACTTATCTGATCATCTGACTGAGCAAACTTTTGAGAAAAGTCTTGAAACTTGTCATGGGGGTTCTTATATACATATAAGATGTTATGAAGTTCACTTGAAGCCTTGGAAGTTCATTTAGCCTGATTAAAGTCAAAACCCTAGTTTTGGATGCACTGTTTAGGAGGTGCATTGTCTGAGGGAATTGTCAACTCTTCTGACCAATTGTGAACCTTGTGAACCTTGTGAACCATCATAAAATGTCTTGTGAACCTCATGGGAGGTATTGTGAAGCTTGTGAACCTTGTGAACCTCATAAAGTGACTTTGTAGACCTCATGAGCCTCAGGAAAGCTTTGTAATCATTGTGAATCTTGTGAACCTTGTGAACCTTCAAGAAGTGACTTGTAGACTTCATGAACCTCAAGAAAGGTATTGAAATCATTGTGAATCTTGTGAACCTTGTGAACCTTAAAGAAGTAATTTGTAGACTTCATGAACCTCATGAAAGGTTATGGAAATGTTGAGAAACTTGTGAACCTTGTGAATCTTCAAGAAGTAATTTGTAGACTTCATGAACCTCGAGAAAGGTTATATAAGTGTTGAGAAGCTTGTGAACCTTGTGAACCTTCATGAAGTGACTTGGTGACCTCATGAACCTCAAGAAAGGTATTGAAATCATTGTGAATCTTGTGAACCTTGTGAACCTTCTTAGCACACAAAGTCTTGTATTATGAGGGCAAATTTTGGGGTGCAACAGCTGCCCCTGTTCAATTTTCTGAAACCTGAGGGGTTAGATTGGTATATTTGCCAGTCATGACCTGGAAGGTTGAAGGGGATTGAACACAAAAGCCCAAAAATTTGCACTCACCAGTGCATAGAGTGATATTGATGGTTGGTTGTATATGCTTGAGTGGGCTTAAAGATGCCACTAGGGGAAAGTTCTTCAGGTATATTTCTTGGAAGATAAAGCAGTCCAAAATATGGAGGTATAATGAAAGCTGTCAGGAGTCTGGAGCAGTCCTGAGGTATTGATGATATGCTTTCAGGAGACTGGAGTAATCCTGATGTAACAGCATGTCTTCGGGGAGGATAAAGCAATATTGATATATGAGAAGCTATCAGGAGGCTGGAGCAGTCCTGAGGTAACAATATAATTTCAAGAGGATAGAGCAATCTTGAGAGATTGACGATATGCTTTCAGGAGACTGGAGTAATCCTGATGTAACAGCATGTCTTCAGGAGGATAGAGCAATCAATAATGATAACCCTAAAGCAGTCTTGAAGTAATAATATGATTTCAGGAGGATAGAGCAATCGATAATGATAACTCTAAAGCAGTCTTGAAGTAATAATATGATTTCAGGAGGATAGAGCAATCAATAATGATAACTCTAAAGCAGTCTTGAAGCAATGAGAAGTTGTCAGAAGGATAAAGCAATCCAGAGGTAATAGAAAACTGTCAGGAGACTGGAGTAATCCTGAGGAAATAATATGATATGCTTTCAGGAGACTGGAGTGATCCTGATGTAACAGCATGTCTTTTGGAGGATAGAGCAATCCTGATGATCATAAGTTTGTTTGTTGGATAATTACCCTGAAAACAAGGTAACATTCTGTAAAATAATATTAGTTTATGCTTTATGTATGCATGTATAATATGATGCACTTAGGTAATGTACTATGTATCTATGGATATGTATGTTATGGTATGATGTAAATGATGTATGTATGATATGATACTGCCGGAAGCGCCTGGATATCTTCGTATAACAACTGCTGGCCAGGAAAATAAATCCCGATTCGTTGTTGAAGAATATATTATACATAACCTTACGTCTGCTGGGGATAACAGGGTATAGATAACCTCCCGTATACTGGGGATAATAAGGTATATATCACCTCCCGTATGCTGGGGATAATAAGGTATATATAGCCTCCCGTCTTCGTTCGATAGTAGGATAGATATTACCTCCATCTTCGTTCGTCGTATCCTTATTGGAAAGTATTTTCCCGTATATCCGTATGAGGATAAAAGAGATGGATATAAATTCCAGGGGAGATGAGACTTTATGAAGATGGATTCGTCCTACTGAGGGTTTGTAACTGTCTTGTAAGGATGAACCGGCAAAGCTTCGTTGAAATCCTTCCCTCGTTCGTCCTTAGTAAATACTATTACTGCATTTTCATGCATTTCTGGTAAACATCAATCATATTAAGCATTCATGCCTTTTTGGTAAACATTAATCATATTAAAAAACATACATACATTCAAACACAACCAATGGACGTTTCGCTTATGTAAATAGGGTAAAAGTAAATCTGGATTCAAAAGATGGAATTTATTTATATCAAAAAAAATGACCCATACACGGGTAAGTTTGTACAAGGAGACATAAACCCTAGTAAGAGGATTTTGTCATAAAGTTTTTTTTTTTTTTTACAAAACAAAGAGAATCAGCTACGTGGGAAACAATCCTATTGAGTTTCAATTCTACTATTGCCATTATCTTCAAGTATCTCATCTTCTGCTGTTGAGACGGAAACGATTGGATTGAGCTTTATCTGTTCGAGCTTGAGTAAGTAGTACAACTGGTTGCATTTTTATGAGTGATCCAAACGAGACATAGTCATACGCTTTAATCCCTAACTTTTGCCTGGATTGCCCTTTCAGGTTTTCAATCCACCGGGATACCCTTTTTTGCCCAAGCCGCCCTTTCAGGTTTTCGACTTGCCGGGTGTACATCTTTTTATATATATCCCTAATTTTTGCCCAAACCCTTTTGGTTTGCCGGGATGCCCTTACTTTTGCCTAGGCCAGTCAACCTAGCAGGTCTCTTTTTATGCGTAGTATTTTTTAACTATGTCTGCGTTTACAGGCTGTGGAAAGTCTTCACCATCCATTGTAGTCAGTATCATGGCACCTCCTGAGAACACTGTCTTGACTACAAATGGTCCTTCATATGTTGGGGTCCACTTGCCCCTAGGATCACCCTGTGGTAATATAATACGCTTGATTACCAAGTCACCAGCCTGATATACCTTTGGCTTAACCTTCTTGTTAAAAGCTTTGATCATTCGTTTCTGGTACATCTGGCCATGACAAACTGCTGCTAGCCTCTTCTCATCAATCAAATTTAATTGGTCCAGTCGAGTCTGAATCCACTCATCTTCATCCAAGCCTGCATCCTTCATAATTCTTAAGGAGGGAATCTGAACTTCAATGGGTAGAACTGCTTCCATACCATAGACCAAGGAGAATGGGGTTGCCCCTGTTGAAGTACGTATTGTAGTACGATAACCATGAAGAGCAAATGGTAACATCTCATGCCAATCCTTGTAAGTAACAGTCATCTTCTGTACAATCTTCTTAATGTTCTTATTAGCAGCTTCAACTGCCCCATTCATCTTCGGACGATACGGAGAAGAGTTGTGATGCTTAATCTTGAACTGCGTGCAGAGATCAGTAATCATAGTGTTGTTCAGATTAGAGCCATTGTCAGTGATAATCCTCTCAGGGATGCCGTACCTACATATGAGATTGTTCTTAATGAATCGAGCCACAACATTCTTGGTAACAGATGCAAATGAAGCTGCTTCTACCCACTTCGTGAAATAATCAATAGCAACCAGGATGAAACGATGCCCATTGGAAGCAGTAGGCTTGATCTCACCAATCATATCAATGCCCCACATGGCAAAGGGCCAAGGAGCAGTCAACACATTCAAAGGTGATGGAGGTATATGGACTTTATCAGCATAGATTTGACATTTGTGACAAGTTCTGGAGTGTTGATAGCAATCAGCTTCCATGGTAGACCAATAGTAACCTGCTCTCAAAATTTTCTTCGCCATAGTATGACCACTAGAATGAGTACCAAAGATCCCATCATGCATATCTTCCATAATCTCAATTGCTTCCTTCTTATCCACACAACGAAGCAAAGTTGAATCATGATTGCGCTTGTACATAATCCCATTACTCAAGAAGAACTTAGCAGAAAACCTTCTCAGAAACTTCCTATCTTTGACAGATGCCCCTTCAGGAAATTCCTGAGCTTCAAGATATCTTTGCACTTCATAGAACCAAGGCTTCTCCTCTGCCCCTTCAGTGTCAATCTCATTGCAATATGCAGGCTTTTCAAATCTATCAATAGTAATCTTGGGAGCTTCATCATCCCAACTGATCTCAAACATAGATGCCATGGTGGCCAATGCATCCGCCAACTGATTCTCTCTTCGTGGAATATGTCCAAAGGTAATCTCTT
Source organism: Lathyrus aphaca (assembly GCA_963966055.1). Lineage (NCBI taxonomy): Eukaryota > Viridiplantae > Streptophyta > Magnoliopsida > Fabales > Fabaceae > Lathyrus > Lathyrus aphaca. Next base: position 302,718,344 of record OZ014523.1, on the reverse strand, counting down.
TGAAATGCGGGATCAAAGACAACACATGCTCTCTGTAAGGAATGAGGTTATCATGCTTGGTATCCCAATCTCCTTTGATCTGACTAACTACCAAGGCTGAATCTCCATACACATCAAGGAACTAAATCTTCATATCAATAGCAGCTTTAATACCCAGGATACATGCCTCATACTCAGCCATGTTATTGGTACAATGGAAAAAAAGTCTGGCGGTAATCGGGGTATGACAACCTTCAGGGGAACTAATCACAACACCAACACCATTACCAAGTGCATTAGAGGCACCATCAAAAACCATAGTCCATCGGGATCCTTGTTCAGGTCCGTCATATTGTCCAGGTTCTTTGGTAATAATCATAATGTCTTCATCAGGAAACTCAAAATTCATTGACTGATAATCATCCACTGCTTGATGAGCCAAATGATCAGCAACAACACTTCCTTTAATGGCCTTCTGAGTAGTATACTGTATGTCATATTCTGTCAAGATCATTTGCCATCTTGCAATTCTTCCGGAGAGAGCAGGTTTCTCAAATATGTACTTGATTGGATCCATCTTTGAAATCAACAAGGTAGTATGGGTCAACATATACTGTCTTAGTCGGCGAGCAGCCCATGCCAAAGCGCAGCAAGTTTTCTCGAGCAGTGAGTATCTTGTTTCACAGTCGGTAAACTTTTTGCTAAGGTAGTATATTGCCTGCTCTTTTCGACCAGACTCGTCATGTTGCCCCAACACACACCCCATTGAGTTGTCTAACACTGTTAAGTACATAATCAAGGGTCTTCCATCAACTGGTGGCATCAAAATTGGAGGTTCCAGCAGATATCTCTTAATTTCATCAAAGGCAGTCTGGCACTCATCATTCCATTCCATCACCTGATCTTTCTTCAACAACTTGAAAATTGGCTCACAGATGGCAGTTAATTGGGAAATAAATCTTGCAATGTAATTCAATCGTCCCAAGAAACCTCTAACCTCCTTCTCAGTACGGGGAGCTGGCATTTCTCGTATAGCTTTCACTTTTGCAGGATCCACTTCAATACCTTTTCCACTGACAATGAAACCCAGGAGCTTACCAGATCTAACTCCAAAAATACACTTATTTGGGTTCAGTCTCAACCTGTATTTCTTCAACCTCTCAAACAACTTGTGCAGATGATCAAGATGTTGCTCTTCATTCTGAGACCTGGCTATCATATCATCTACATATACCTCTATCTCATGATGAATCATATCATGAAAAAAAGCCACCATAGCACGCTGATATGTTGCCCCTGCATTCTTCAAACCAAATGGCATTACCTTATAGCAAAAGGTCCCCCACTGTGTCACAAATGTTGTCTTCTCCATATCTTCAGGTGCCATCTTGATCTGATTGTAACCAGAGAAACCATCCATAAAAGAGAATACCTTATGCTGAGCAGTGTTGTCTACCAAAATATCAATATGAGGAAGTGGAAAGTCGTCTTTAGGGCTAGCCTTGTTCAGATCTCTTTAGTCCACACACATACGTACCTTACCATCTTTCTTAGGAACCGGTACCACATTTGCAACCCACTGAGGATAAGAAGTCACTGCTAAGAACCCTGCATTGAACTGTTTCATTACCTCTGCCTTGATCTTTTCTGACATTTCAGGATGCATACGACGAACCTTCTGCTTCTTTGGACGATAATCTTCTTTCACTGGCAAACGGTGAACCACAATGTCTGTATCCAACCCTGGCATATCTTCATAAGACCAAGCAAAGATTTCCACATAGTCACGTAACATCTGAATCAACCTGCTCTTGACACTGTCCTCTAAATCAGCCCCTATCTTGACCTCTTTTCTGTTCTCTTCAGTTCCCAGATTCACAACTTCGACTGGCTCTTCATGTGGCTGTATAGCTTTCTCTTCTTGTTGTAACAACCTAGCAAGCTCTACAGGTATTTCACAATCGTCCTCATTTCCGTCTTCAGTTTGATAGATCGGATTCTCGAAATTATAATTGGCAATAGTAGAACTGTTATCAATAGGATCCAGAGTGGATGAGGATCTGCATTTTAGTGATGTGGGTGTGTGTAAGAACACATAGCTGATAAAGCAAAAATAAAATAAAAGAAAGACAAGGAACACAATATTTACGAAAACGAAACGTCCACTGATTTTATTGAATGAAGTATGCAAATGAAATGACAGCCCGTAACAAGCACACCATTGTGCCCCGGGTAAGGCACATGGCTTGAAAGTTTTATTGTTCAAGAAATTACAAAATTAAAACATAACACAGTAATAGTATTTACTCCTGACTAAAGGAGATAGGGATAACATCTTCAGCTTTCCAATTATTGAGTCCAGCATCCTCAGTAGGAAAAATCCATGCATCCAAGTTGTAGTCTTCATCTTGATCTCCCACAGCATTAATCTGGTCCTTCACAACCCCTTGATTAGTGATACGGGCAGCACGAGCACGACGAACAGCCTTCTGGGATTCTGCAGTGAAACCCAAACCAAACTTGTCAGACTTGTACGGAATATCAGGAAGCTGACCCCAAATAGTACAACCACCTTCATCCACCATAGCTCTAGCATCATTGAGGGAGGCCATTGCCATTGTTGGAGGCTTTCTGGTGACCACAGGAACTTTCTTCACAACAGGAGGAGCTACATAATCATTAACAACCCAGGGAACCACTTCAAACGTCTGACACGGAGTCTCAATGTATTCACCTTCCATTTCCAGATACTTGAAGGTATTGACATGGATGACAAAGTATTCTTCTTCTCCATAGACAGTAACAACCTTTCCATCCACCGGATATCTCAACTTTTGGTGCAATGTAGAGGTTACAGCACCTGCCCCATGGATCCAAGGACGACCAAGCAGACAAGAGTATGAAGGACGAATATCCATCACAAAAAATGTAGCAGTAAACACCTGGGAGCCAACTTTGATTGGAAGATCAATTTCCCCATGTACTACTCTTCTAGAACCATCAAAAGCCTTTACCACAATATTACTGGGCTTCAGCACAGCATCTTCAGGACTCAGCTTGTTCAGGACTTCCTTAGGCAACACATTCAAAGAGGATCCATTATCTATCAGCACATGTGACAGGGTAGTGCCCCTGCATTCAATTGAGATATGCAAGGCCCTGTTATGATCCCTCTTGGCAGGGGTCAAATCAGCATCAGAAAACCCCAACCCATTGTCATAGGTCAGGTGGGCAACACAGTTCTCAAATTGGTCAACAGAAATTGCACTGGGTACATGAGCAGTCTTCAGAAACTTGATCAAGGACTTGGCATGAGCCTCAGAACATAACAACAATGACAGCATAGAAATCTTTGAGGGAGTATGCCCCAACTGATCCACAATGTCATAATCACTCTTGCGAATGATTTTCAATGCTTCTTCCATCTGCTTAGAGAGATCATCGGCAGCTGGTACATCAGTAGATACAGGCTCAATAACAGGACCCTTGCCCCGAGCATCAGTGGTGGAAGTAGCAGCAGGAGTAACTGTATTCTTAGAAACAACTGGAGGAGAGAAGACCCTTCCACTACGAGTGATCTTGCTAGATCCAGCAATATTGTCAACATCAACAGGCACATCAGCTACAGGCTCTTGCTTAACACCATGGATGTAAACATCAGATCCATAATGCCAAGGCACAGCTTTGTCAGACGTATATGGGATAGGACCAGGAGTAGTAATGACCACAGGAGCCACTCTGGCTTCAGCAACAACTTTCACGGGACCTTCAGCAGTAATTTTGATGGGACCCTGATGAGTGATTTTAATAGGACCCTTTGAAGTGATTCTTATTGGTACTTTGTCAACCATGTCAACCTCTTCAATCTTCCTACTCTGAGTCAGATGATCCACCATACTTTCTACAGAAGACGGTCTTCTTTCAAACACTATGGTGTAATTATCCATGAGACGTTGAATTCCATCTTTCAACCTGAAGCACTTCTCTGGATTATACTCACAATAAACACAATCTTCACGACAACCCGGAAAGAACCCAGCTTGTACCAACTTCTTTCTGATGACAGACAATGGTGTGGTCAATTCATCAACTGAATGGATATGCAGATCTTCCTCAATGGCATTGACAGTCTTCTCGTGATTTGGCATTGGAGCAGTAATCACATTTGGAGTACCCGGAGGATCAAACTCAATTTCTCCAGCATCAATTATATCCTGAATTTTATTCTTCAGGATCCAGCAGTTATTAGTATCATGTCCCTGACAGTTTGAATGGTATGCACACCTTGCATTGGGATTGTACCTGGGAGAGGTAACATTAGGATTTTGAGGAGCCTCTTTCAAGGTAATGAGTTCAGCCTTCAACAAGTGTTGCAATGCCTGAGCCATTGACATGTTGATCTTCGTGAACTGCCTTCTAGCCCTCTGTTGGTTGCCCTGTGGCTGCTCTGTTGTTGCAGGAGTTGGATTTGAAATATGCACTGCACTAACAGACTGATGCCTTCTGTTACGATCAGGCTGACCATAAACAGCATTGGATTCCTTCTTCCCAGTGGGAGGCTTCTTTGCAGCACCTGATGAAGAAGTGCCCACATGGATCTTACCATTCTTTATACCATTCTCTACTCGCTCTCCTGTCATAATCAACTCAGTGAAGCCAGATGATGAGCTTCCAATGAGATGACTGTAGAACGGACCATTCAATGTACACATGAACATATCAACCAATTCCCTGTCAGTCAAAGGGGGTTGAACTCTTCCAGCTAAATCTCTCCACTTCTGAGCATACTCTTTAAAACTTTCTTTGGCACCCATAGACATGCTCTGAAGCTGCATGCGAGTGGGGGCCAAGTCAGCATTGTATTGATACTGCTTATAGAAAGCTTCAGCAAGATCATTCCAATCTCTGATGTTGACACTCTCCAATTGATAATACCACTCCAGCTGAGCTCCAGATAAGCTCTCTTGAAAGAAATGGATCTACAACTTCTTATCAGCAGTGTGGGGTTGAATTCTTCTAACATAAGACCTCAGATGCAGTTTGGGACAAGAGACCCCATCATAGACAACAAATGTTGGAACCTTGAAACCAATGGGTATGACTACCCCAGATATCAGACTCAAATCCTCAAAATCCAGCCCAGATGACTTCTGCAACTCCATAGCATCCATCCTATCCACCAGCATCTTGAATTTGTCTTCGTTAGGCTCGTGGTAGTAATTAGCCTCAGAATCAGAGTCCCCCATAGTATGGTGGAGACTGCCTACCTCTTGCTCAGATTCTTCAGATTCATAGTCTTCAGCTGGTTCTTTGGTCTTGGCAAGACCTTTGAACCTTCTTCCCATGTTGATCAACCCAGCAGACCTTCTAGTCTTCTTAGTCTTCTTGGCCAGCAGTGCCTTCAATTCATCCTGCCCCTTGGACAGGTTCAAGATCAGCTCTTGGAACTGTGCATTTTGTGCCTGGAGATCCTTAACTGATTGTTCAAGAGCCATTGCTGAAGTAAACAGCGAGAAGATGAGAAACCTGTGCACAATAAACCTGTGATGCAATGATATGATATGTGAATGCATATGCAATGTTTTCAAGGACCGCAGGATTTAAATTTGCTTAGACAAACACGAAAGTAAACTTTTATTAGTAATAACTTGTTTTGCCTTTTAGGCTTACAAAAAATGAAATGAAATAAGTACAAAAGATGGGGTTTTAAGTCTCCCATGGACGTTTCCTCTTTGTATTGAGGTATGAGTTGAGGTTTCGTTCCTCATGAAGTTGCTTTGTTAGCTCTAGGATTCTTGCTTGGCTTGCTTTGTAATGAGCCTCGAAAGTATCCCTTTGCTCCTTCAGTTGGATCCATGATCTCTGCAAGTCTTCCATATCAGTAGGCATGTCTGGGTGAAGGATGGTATAAGTTGTGTCTCCTTCCGCAACAGGTTCCATGGTAACTGGTAGGACGGTAGGATATGGCATCATGAGTGTCTGAGCACGAGATCGTACCCATCTGAGATAAGCCTCCATAGGAATAGTGTACTTAGGCTCCAGTGTCTTTCTGTCAACCCTGTTTACCTTTCCCCAAGCTCGTATGAATCTCTGACGGTAACCCTGAAGATCGTTGTCGTAGTCAAATACAATGCCCTGAATCAACATATCGTGTGGACCATCACTCCGGGCGTAACCAAACTGTCGTAAAGCTAGAGAGGGGTTGTAAGTGATGCCTCCTCTTATGCCTAGAAGTGGCACATTAGGAAACTCCCCACAACGGTCAATGATGGTGACATTCTCCATAGATCTGGAGCACCAATGGATATCTGAGTGAGAAAGTGACATGATCCTCTTGGACCATCTGAACCCTTGCTCATTCTTCATTACTGAGTGAGGAAGGTGAGAAATAAACCACCTAGAAAGTAAAGGTATGCAGCACATCAAAGTCCCTCTTGCCCTTGTAGTACGGGTATGAAGAGAATGTAAGATGTCTCCAAGTAATGTAGGCACTGGATTGTGACTCAGGAAAATGTTGATGGCATGAACATCTATGAACTGATCTGGATTGGGGAACAATACTAAGCCATATATCAGCAAGGCTAAGACCTCCTCAAAAGCATCATAGCTCATGGCCTTCAAGAACATTTGAGCCTTATCCATTAGCACCTTGGCAAGAATACCCTTGACTCCGCTTCTCGTTTCTAGAACAATGTCAGACTTCTTCAGATGTAGAGCTGCAGCAATAACCTCTGGTTTAGGCTCTTTCTCCAAGCCTGTGAATGGTCTTTGATCAAGAACAGATATACCCAGAAGTTTAGAGAACTCCTCCATTGTAGGAACCAGCTGATAGTCAGGGAATGTAAAGCAATGGTGCTTAGGGTCAAAGAACTGGAATAGAACACTCATCATGTCTTCATTGAATCCTGAAGTGACTAGATCCAATAGGTGACCATGTCTCTTGATGAACTGGGAGTGATCAGACACTTGAGAAACCAACTCTTTAAGCTTAGCAGGTATACTCACAAAGTTGACCCTGATGGTGTTTCTACGAGCAGAAGCCATAACCTGCAACAAAGAACAAAGATAAATCCTTTGGTCCTTGAAATGGTTAGTGAAAATGCTATGCTTATGATTCATGATGATGTCATGATGTTATGCTCAATCACAAACATGTGGCACACACAAGCAAGTCACACAATAGCCCTAGGTTTAAAGGCTTGCATGAGGTTTAAGGTAAGTACCCTCCCCTGAAGTTAGTTGGTTCATCCTGTCCTACAAAAGTAACCAGGTTCTAAGGGATCTCAATATCATTGATCCTTCACAAGGGTGGTTGATCAGAAGGCAACTTACTTGCCAACCAAAACCCTCCAAGTTTAGAATCTCAATGAGCGTAGTATCGAGTGTCAACCAACTTCAGTCTGCACCAAAGCCGGTTACCTCACTACCTTCTAAAAGGCCAATATGAGTTAACTAGGGTTCTAAAAGTTAGTTAGTGCATTGACAACATATGGCAACCTCATATTATCCTCAACTTGACTTAAGGAACATAAGCACCAACCAAGAAGTCGCACTAACTATGGCCACCAGATCAACCGTATCGATATACGTCGTACATTTTCCTTGGTCTATTGCCATTTACCTAAGGTACACTAGATCCGGGTTAGGACCTTTCACACATAAGAGCACCCCAACAATATAATAATAAAGCAAACAAATCAAACAATATAAAAGTGATCTTAATTCATAAGGGTACCCCTCTTTTATTAAATCCCCAGCAGAGTCGCCAGTTCTGTAACACGGTGGGAGAACTGACTTTAGTTATGTTGGGGATAGCAAGAGTCGCCACCGACTTTTATTTTATCCAAAAAGGAAAGGGTATAAAAGAACAGGAAAGACCTTAAGAGATATTTTTGGGTCCGAGGGGTAGGTTATGTAAAGGGAAGGTGTTAGCACCCTTTACATCCATGGTTATCCATGGGCTCTTAGTTACTTAGCTCACTTTTGAATTGTTTTTGAAAGTGGAGTGTGTGAATAGAAAAATTTTCAGAATAGTTGATAATGATCCATGTACGGATGCGTAAAAACTTGTTTTTTGAAAATTTGTTTGAAATTGTGAAGAGTTTGAAAAGTTTGAATAGTGAGCAAGTACATAAGAGGAACCTACCCTAAAGTTTAAGTCTTTCTTATTCTTTATCCTTTAAATGGTAAGACTATCCCTACTATTAAGGAGTAGGTAGTCATTACCTTGGATGTTAGGGACATGTGAGGGACATTCTGTTTTATGAAGGCAACTGTGGGGTGTATTAAGCATTTAGGAGGGACTATCATCATTATTCGAAGGGACAAGATTCGTAAAGGCAACCATTAGGGACTTTGATGATTTTTCTTTTTAAAGGGACTTGCTTTATACACCCCACTTGACCTTATGATTTAGGCAACTTGAGGGATAGCCTTAGAAAGTGAGATGGCGATTAAAAATCGACTTACGTGTGTGAGTGTTCAATAGTATTTATCTTTAATTTAAATGAGCTAAATTTATTTTAAATAGAATACATGTTTTTGCACTCCCTAAATTACTAACCATAGCAATAAATTAAATAATTAAATATTTACAATATTACATCCAGGAGCAATTACATAATAATTATAATAATAAGCAAATTAAAATAAAGAGCAAAAAAATAAATAATTAGCAAAATATAAATAAATAAGCAAATATAAAAATAAATAAATAGGGGTTAGTGGTAAGTATAATTAAAAAAAATAAGGTTAGTAAAGATAAAATAGCTAAATTTAATGAAATAATAATAATAATTAGAAAAATAAACAAGGTTAGAGAAATAAGAATATAAGATAATAATAAACAAAAATAATAAATAATAATATGGTTAGCAACAAAATAGAATTTTAATATATAAACATTTAGTTAGAAACATGAATAATTAAACAATTACCATAATATAAAATTTTTAAACATAATATAATTATAAATTTTAATTATTACAAATTTAATCATTTTTAAACATATATTAACATTTATTCATTAAAAAAACAATTATTTACACATTATAAGGATAAAATAAGTTTTAAATATTATATTCATAAAATTAATCATATTTATAAAATTTAATTTTTACTAATTATTTTAAACATATACAAAATAGAATTGTTGTAAGTTAAATTGTTTCTAAACATATACTAAAAAAATAATAATTTGGATTATAAATATATTTACAAATAAGTTATAATTATTTTTAAATAAACATGTACAATAATAATCACAAATTAGAAAATAAACAATTATGTTTTTAATAGGCATTTAGAAAATAAATTAGGGTTTTGTTAGAAAAATATTTTTAGGGTTTAATTTATAATACAAAATTATTTACATAAACATACATATATTTATAATTTTAATCACATAAAAATTGAAAGAACAAAAGTTTAGAAATTTTTCTAAGAAAAAGAAATTATAAGTGATGATTTACAAATTTAGTTTATTTTTCTTTTATTAACAATAAGAAAATAATTAATTAAACAAATAAAACAAAAAAATTGGTAAAAAATAAACTTACCTTGGCTGGGTTTGAACCCAGGTTCTCATGCTTGCCAGTACCAAAACCTTCCACTAGACCAGCCATGCGTGGGTGATAATGAAATAGCTTCAATTCGTTTTATTCATCATCTGGAAAAAATCAAGAAAATAAAAGAAAGCAGAAAAAAGGCCTGGGGTGGGAATTGAACCCAGGACCTTTACATTCACAAACGCACGCATCACCACCCGGCTGGAAGAGCCCATCTGATAATAAGGTGACTTTAATTGATTATATATTAAACCTGCGAAATAAACAAAATAAACAACCAAAATGCCATAAACGGGGAATCGAACCCCAGACCAAGCCACTGCATACGCTCCCTCCATCCACTGGGACAACACAAGTTGTGTGACTATAAACAGCAAACAATCAATAAAATATTATACAAATAATTTGAATTTAAACGCGCGCGGGAAGAGGTCATCTTCTACCTCCAGAACTGCAAATTTAGCTGCGAAAATAACTGGGAGTTTACCTGCGAATTTAAATTTCCAGCAAAACCTACAAAAATCAAACAATGACAAAACAGTATGGTTTCATGAAATTGATCATTCCATTAAGTTCCTAACAAGTTTTCCAATCATTCCACGTTATTAGAATTCATTTATATTGACTGGATCATAAAACCCTAATCATGGCCGTAAACCCTAAAAATGGTGGATCCAGTTTCAGGCTATGGAACTTCACCAAATTATCCAGATTCCATCTATGATCATCAACAAACAAGATTATGTAAGCAAAAATCAGTAATATGCAGTGAATCATTAGAATCGAAAAAATTATATTCAAGACAAAGTTTGATTCGGGTAGCATGAAATTATATGGTTTTGATGCAATGGATGATTGAGTTTGCTTCAAGAAGGCTCAAAGAACATCTCCATGTCTTTACAATACCTTTTTCTGTCCTTAAGAGAGGAATCCGAATTTGAAATTTTTTGTGATTTTTTTGAAGTGTGAAACCTACCTTTGAGCTGCTGGATTCGTGAATGGATGTTTGCATTATGATCAGTACTTATAGGAGACTCAATTAGGTCAAAAAAATTGATTGATTGTGTGGAAGATTTGATATTTGAAGATTGAAAAAGATGGTGTCATGAAATTCAAATATTGGCTCATGAAAGCTTGCTATTTTTGGATAAATCACATGATTTCTTTCTCTTTCAACTTCAATCAACATTGATGAGATTCTAGAAGCTCAATCTTCATCCAAAAATATATTTTCATATTTTATATTTATTTAAAATGATTTTTTATGACTTAAATCAAAATAAATAAAAATAAAATAATAAAAATTATGATTTTAAATCAATTGGGTCGTGCATGATGATATGGTATGGATTGGATCACAATTTGGGTAGCCCATTTGGAAAGAAGTGGTTTTAAACCTCCATTTTCAACATAAACCATCATAAAATTTCCCAACTTTGCAAGGGCATATCTTCCTCAATTTTAAAGGTATGAGGGTGTTCTTGGACTTTTTGTAAAGCTTGAAGAGTCCTCTAAACAACCCCATTGGTTTCAGGTCCATACCATTTACCAATCTCAAGTTATGCCCTTTTGAAGTTGTTGACTTTTTGTTGACTTTTGAAATGACCTATAATGTCTTAGCTCATATCTTCCAAATGAAGCATTTTTGGGCTTAACTTGCAAGATCAAAGTTGTAGAGGATTCAATTTCCTTCAAAATGAGATTTGGATGGAGACTTGGTGATGAAGTATGTGAAAGTTATGGCTGGTCAAAGTTCAGTTGACTTTTACTGAGGAAACCCTAATTTAGAAACTCCTGATTATTGATGATCTGGAATCTTCTTGATGAATCATGATCAACCCTTGATAAAATGATGAATTTTTCTTCATATACTTGATGTTGACAAAAAATCATGAAGTTTGACTTTGGTTTGACCACAGTTGACCTCAGTTTGACTTTTTAACTGCATTGACTGGTCTTGACTTATCTGATCATCTGACTGAGCAAACTTTTGAGAAAAGTTTTGAAACTTGTCATGGGGGTTCTTATATACATATAAGATGTTATGAAGTTCACTTGAAGCCTTGGAAGTTCATTTAGCCTGATTAAAGTCAAAACCCTAGTTTTGGATGCACTGTTTAGGAGGTGCATTGTCTGAGGGAATTGTCAACTCTTCTGACCAATTGTGAACCTTGTGAACCTTGTGAACCATCATAAAATGTCTTGTGAACCTCATGGGAGGTATTGTGAAGCTTGTGAACCTTGTGAACCTCATAAAGTGACTTTGTAGACCTCATGAGCCTCAGGAAAGCTTTGTAATCATTGTGAATCTTGTGAACCTTGTGAACCTTCAAGAAGTGACTTGTAGACTTCATGAACCTCAAGAAAGGTATTGAAATCATTGTGAATCTTGTGAACCTTGTGAACCTTCAAGAAGTAATTTGTAGACTTCATGAACCTCATGAAAGGTTATGGAAATGTTGAGAAACTTGTGAACCTTGTGAATCTTCAAGAAGTAATTTGTAGACTTCATGAACCTCGAGAAAGGTTATATAAGTGTTGAGAAGCTTGTGAACCTTGTGAACCTTCATGAAGTGACTTGGTGACCTCATGAACCTCAAGAAAGGTATTGAAATCATTGTGAATCTTGTGAACCTTGTGAACCTTCTTAGCACACAAAGTCTTGTATTATGAGGGCAAATTTTGGGGTGCAACAGCTGCCCCTGTTCAATTTTCTGAAACCTGAGGGGTTAGATTGGTATATTTGCCAGTCATGACCTGGAAGGTTGAAGGGGATTGAACACAAAAGCCCAAAAATTTGCACTCACCAGTGCATAGAGTGATATTGATGGTTGGTTGTATATGCTTGAGTGGGCTTAAAGATGCCACTAGGGGAAAGTTCTTCAGGTATATTTCTTGGAAGATAAAGCAGTCCAAAATATGGAGGTATAATGAAAGCTGTCAGGAGTCTGGAGCAGTCCTGAGGTATTGATGATATGCTTTCAGGAGACTGGAGTAATCCTGATGTAACAGCATGTCTTCGGGGAGGATAAAGCAATATTGATATATGAGAAGCTATCAGGAGGCTGGAGCAGTCCTGAGGTAACAATATAATTTCAAGAGGATAGAGCAATCTTGAGAGATTGACGATATGCTTTCAGGAGACTGGAGTAATCCTGATGTAACAGCATGTCTTCAGGAGGATAGAGCAATCAATAATGATAACCCTAAAGCAGTCTTGAAGTAATAATATGATTTCAGGAGGATAGAGCAATCAATAATGATAACTCTAAAGCAGTCTTGAAGTAATAATATGATTTCAGGAGGATAGAGCAATCAATAATGATAACTCTAAAGCAGTCTTGAAGCAATGAGAAGTTGTCAGAAGGATAAAGCAATCCAGAGGTAATAGAAAACTGTCAGGAGACTGGAGTAATCCTGAGGAAATAATATGATATGCTTTCAGGAGACTGGAGTGATCCTGATGTAACAGCATGTCTTTTGGAGGATAGAGCAATCCTGATGATCATAAGTTTGTTTGTTGGATAATTACCCTGAAAACAAGGTAACATTCTGTAAAATAATATTAGTTTATGCTTTATGTATGCATGTATAATATGATGCACTTAGGTAATGTACTATGTATCTATGGATATGTATGTTATGGTATGATGTAAATGATGTATGTATGATATGATACTGCCGGAAGCGCCTGGATATCTTCGTATAACAACTGCTGGCCAGGAAAATAAATCCCGATTCGTTGTTGAAGAATATATTATACATAACCTTACGTCTGCTGGGGATAACAGGGTATAGATAACCTCCCGTATACTGGGGATAATAAGGTATATATCACCTCCCGTATGCTGGGGATAATAAGGTATATATAGCCTCCCGTCTTCGTTCGATAGTAGGATAGATATTACCTCCGTCTTCGTTCGTCGTATCCTTATTGGAAAGTATTTTCCCGTATATCCGTATGAGGATAAAAGAGATGGATATAAATTCCAGGGGAGATGAGACTTTATGAAGATGGATTCGTCCTACTGAGGGTTTGTAACTGTCTTGTAAGGATGAACCGGCGAAGCTTCGTTGAAATCCTTCCCTCGTTCGTCCTTAGTAAATACTATTACTGCATTTTCATGCATTTCTGGTAAACATCAATCATATTAAGCATTCATGCCTTTTTGGTAAACATTAATCATATTCAAAAACATACATACATTCAAACACAACCAATGGACGTTTCGCTTATGTAAATAGGGTAAAAGTAAATCTGGATTCAAAAGATGGAATTTATTTATATCAAAAAAAATGACCCATACACGGGTAAGTTTGTACAAGGAGACATAAACCCTAGTAAGAGGATTTTGTCATAAAGTTTTTTTTTTTTTTACAAAACAAAGAGAATCAGCTACGTGGGAAACAATCCTATTGAGTTTCAATTCTACTATTGCCATTATCTTCAAGTATCTCATCTTCTGCTGTTGAGACGGAAACGATTGGATTGAGCTTTATCTGTTCGAGCTTGAGTAAGTAGTACAACTGGTTGCATTTTTATGAGTGATCCAAACGAGACATAGTCATACGCTTTAATCCCTAACTTTTGCCTGGATTGCCCTTTCAGGTTTTCAATCCACCGGGATACCCTTTTTTGCCCAAGCCGCCCTTTCAGGTTTTCGACTTGCCGGGTGTACATCTTTTTATATATATCCCTAATTTTTGCCCAAACTCTTTTGGTTTGCCGGGATGCCCTTACTTTTGCCTAGGCCAGTCAACCTAGCGGGTCTCTTTTTATGCGTAGTATTTTTTAACTATGTCTGCGTTTACAGGCTGTGGAAAGTCTTCACCATCCATTGTAGTCAGTATCATGGCACCTCCTGAGAACACTGTCTTGACTACAAATGGTCCTTCATATGTTGGGGTCCACTTGCCCCTAGGATCACCCTGTGGTAATATAATATGCTTGATTACCAAGTCACCAGCCTGATATACCTTTGGCTTAACCTTCTTGTTAAAAGCTTTGATCATTCGTTTCTGGTACATCTGGCCATGACAAACTGCTGCTAGCCTCTTATCATCAATCAAATTTAATTGGTCCAGTCGAGTCTGAATCCACTCATCTTCATCCAAGCCTGCATCCTTCATAATTCTTAAGGAGGGAATCTGAACTTCAATGGGTAGAACTGCTTCCATACCATAGACCAAGGAGAATGGGGTTGCCCCTGTTGAAGTACGTATTGTAGTACGATAACCATGAAGAGCAAATGGTAACATCTCATGCCAATCCTTGTAAGTAACAGTCATCTTCTGTACAATCTTCTTAATGTTCTTATTAGCAGCTTCAACTTCCCCATTCATCTTCGGACGATACGGAGAAGAGTTGTGATGCTTAATCTTGAACTGCGTGCAGAGATCAGTAATCATAGTGTTGTTCAGATTAGAGCCATTGTCAGTGATAATCCTCTCAGGGATGCCGTACCTACATATGAGATTGTTCTTAATGAATCGAGCCACAACATTCTTGGTAACAGATGCAAATGAAGCTGCTTCTACCCACTTCGTGAAATAATCAATAGCAACCAGGATGAAACGATGCCCATTGGAAGCAGTAGGCTTGATCTCACCAATCATATCAATGCCCCACATGGCAAAGGGCCAAGGAGCAGTCAACACATTCAAAGGTGATGGAGGTATATGGACTTTATCAGCATAGATTTGACATTTGTGACAAGTTCTGGAGTGTTGATAGCAATCAGCTTCCATGGTAGACCAATAGTAACCTGCTCTCAAAATTTTCTTCGCCATAGTATGACCACTAGAATGAGTACCAAAGATCCCATCATGCATATCTTCCATAATCTCAATTGCTTCCTTCTTATCCACACAACGAAGCAAAGTTGAATCATGATTGCGCTTGTACAGAATCCCATTACTCAAGAAGAACTTAGCAGAAAACCTTCTCAGAAACTTCCTATCTTTGACAGATGCCCCTTCAGGAAATTCCTGAGCTTCAAGATATCTTTGCACTTCATAGAACCAAGGCTTCTCCTCTGCCCCTTTAGTGTCAATCTCATTGCAATATGCAGGCTTTTCAAATCTATCAATAGTAATCTTGGGAGCTTCATCATCCCAACTGATCTCAAACATAGATGCCATGGTGGCCAATGCATCCGCCAACTGATTCTCTCTTCGTGGAATATGTCCAAAGGTAATCTCTTTGAAATGCGGGATCAAAGACAACACATGCTCTCTGTAAGGAATGAGGTTATCATGCTTGGTATCCCAATCTCCTTTGATCTGACTAACTACCAGGGCTGAATCTCCATACACATCAAGGAACTGAATCTTCATATCAATAGCAGCTTTAATACCCAGGATACATGCCTCATACTCAGCCATGTTATTGGTACAATGGAAACAAAGTCTAGCGGTAATCGGGGTATGACAACCTTCAGGGGAACTAATCACAACACCAACACCATTACCAAGTGCATTAGAGGCACCATCAAAAACCATAGTCCATCGGGATCCTTGTTCAGGTCCGTCATATTGTCCAGGTTCTTTGGTAATAATCATAATATCTTCATCAGGAAACTCAAAATTCATTGACTGATAATCATCCACTGCTTGATGAGCCAGCAATCATTCGCTTATTCCCTCTTTTGCGTGGATCACCCTTTCAAGTTTTCAAACACCTGGGATACCTTTTTTTGCCTGAGATGTCCAATATGGATTTTCAACTCACCAGGTGTACATTTTTTTATTTATATATCTAACTTTTTCCCAAGCCTTTTAGTCTTTTTTTGGCTCGTCGGGATGCCCTTTATGCCTGGACTCTTTTTTCTATTTTTTGTCCAGCGGGTCTTTTTAGGCGAAGTATTTTTTAATTGCGTCCGAGTTAACAAGAGACGAGAAATATTCACCATCTATGGTTCTAAGAATCAAAGCTCCGCCTAAGAAAACCTTTTTAACCACGAATGGACCTTCATAGTTAGGAGTCGACTTTCCCTTGTGATCTGTACTTGGAGGAAGAATTCTCTTGAGCACAAGCTCACAAACTTGGTACTCTCGATGACGCACTCTCTGATCAAATGCATGTTTCATTCTCCTTTGATAGTGTTGGCCATGGCATACAGTTGCTAGTCTATTCTCCTCAATTAAACACAATTGTTTGTACCTGGAACGTACCTATTCATCCTCATCCAGCTTAACATCCATCATAACCTTCAAGGAAGGAATCTCAACTTCAATAGGTAGGACAACTTCCATAACATACACAAGAGAGAAAGGTTGCCCTAGTGGATGTCCTGAATGACATTCTATACCCGTGCAAAGAAAATGGTAACATCTCATGTCAATCTTTGTAAGTGATCACCATCTTCTACACAATCTTTTTTATGTTCTTATTAGATGCCTCGACCGTGCCATTCATCTTTGGGAGGTAAGGAGAAGAATTTTGATGTTGTATTTTGAAGTCTCGACACAACTCTGCCATCATCTTGTTGTTAAGATTAGAATCATTATCAGTAATGATCCTCTTGGTCACTCCATATCTGCAATATGATGTCTCTTGTCAGAAATCTAACAACCACCTACTTGGAGACATTGGCATAAGATGTTGTTTCAACCGACTTGGTAAAGTAGTCAATCGAACTAGGATGAAACGATGGCCGTTTGAAACAATAGGCTTAATCTTCCCAATCATGTCAATGCCCCACATGAAAAAGATCTAAGGAGATGACATGATGTTTAGCGGGCTCGGAGGCACATGCACTTTGTCTACATAAATCTGGTGCTTATGGCCCTTTCGGGCGTATGAACAACAATCTGAATCCATTATTAACCAGTAATATCCCGATCTTAACAATTTATTTGCCATTGCATGTCCTCCGGCATGGGTACCGAAAGATCCTTCATGTACTTCCTGCATTAACATGTCCACTTCATGCTAGTCCATACATCTAAGCAAGACCATGTCGAAGTTTCTCTTTTAAAGCACGCCAACAACATTCAAGTAGAAACTTGCAACAAGTCATCTCAAAGACTTCATATTATTGGAAGATGCCCCAACTGAGTATTCCTGACTCTTCGGGAAACACTTAATATCATGATACCACGGCTTGTCATCAGACACTGCCTCAATAGCAAACACATATGCAGGTATGTCCAATCATGATATGTCAATCTTGGGAACATAATTCCACTGCAACACTTTGATCATTGAAGAAAGTGTAGCCAACACATCGGAAAACTAATTCTCATTACATGGTATGTAATGAAGCTATATTGTTGTAAAGAAAGTCAATAGTCTTCTCACATAATCCCGGTATGAAATTAAGTGAGGTTGATGGGTATACCACTTGCATGTGATCTGGTTAATCACGAGAGCTGAATCTCCAAATATATCGAGGGTCTTAATCCTTAGATTAATAGCCTCCTCTATTCCCATGATACAAGCCTCGTACTCCGCTTCATTGTTGGTTCAATCAAAAGTCAATTTGGCAGCGAAGGGAAAGTGAACATCTTTAGGAGTAATAAGAATGGCGCCAACTCCGCGACCATTCATATTGATAGCCCAATCAAATATAATACTCTATTTGGATTCAGGGTCTGGCCCCTCCTTTGGGATTGGTTCCTTGCAATCTTTAGCTGTGAGGTACATGATGTCCTCATCAGGAAAGTCAAAAATCATGGGTTGATAATCATCCAAAGGTTGTTGTGTAATATAGTCTGAAAGAATACTTCCTTTGATGGCCTTTTGAGAAGTGTATTGGATATCATATTCAGTCAGCACCATCTGCGAACGGGCAACCCTTCTGGTTAATGCTGGTTTCTCGAATATATACTTGATATGATCCATCTTTGAAATCATCAAGGTTTTGTATGTAAGCATGTATTGTCTCAATCGCTTAGCAGCCCATGCGAGTGCACAACATGTCTTCGCAAGCATTTAATATCTTGATTCACAGTCATTAAATTTCCTGCTCAGGTAGTAGATGGTGTGTTCTTTTCTACCTGTCCCACCGTGTTGACCAAGAACACAACCCATGGATCCTTCAAGCACTGTTAGATACATTATGAGTGGCCTCCCCGGAATATGAGGCATCAGAAGAAGGTTCATGCAAATATTCTTTTATCTTTTCGAAATCTCTTTGGCAATCGTTATTCCACATGACCACTTGATTTTTTCTTAGCAACTTGAATATTGGTTCGCAAGTGGTTGTGAGGTGAGATATGAACCTTGCAATGTAGTTCAATCTACCTAGTAAACCACGTACTTCTTTTACAGTTTTCGGTGCAGGCATCTCTTGTATTGCTTTTACTTTGGCAGGATCAATCTCTATCCCTTTCTTACTCACGGTGAAACCCAATAGTTTACCAGATCTCACTCTAAAAGTGCACTTGTATGGATTTAATCTCAAACGAAACTTTCTCAGTCTTTCACATAGCATTCTATCTCTTTATGAATTATATCATGGAATAATGTTACCATGGCCTGCTGATATGTTGCCGCGGTGTTCTTCAACTCAAAAGTCATCACTTTATAGTAGAATGTAACCCACGGGGTAATGAACATTGTCTTCTCCATGTATTCCGGCACCATCTTAATCTGATTATACTCGGAGAAACAATCTATGAAAAAAATACCGAGAACTGATCGGTGTTGTCTACCAATACATCAATGTGAGGTAATGGAAAGTCGTCTTTCGGACATGCTCTAGTAAGGTCTTGGTAATCAATGCACATCTAGACCTTGTCGTCCTTCTTTGGTACAGGCACAATATTGGCTACCCAATGTGGATAACTAGTTGTGGCAAGGAACCCGACATCCCACTGCTTCTGAACTTCCTCTTTGATTTTCATTGCCATGTCAGGACAAGTTCGAAGAAGCTTCTGCTTAACTGGTGGACATTCCTCTCTTAATGGTAGCTTATGCACAACAATGTCAGTATCTAAACATGGCATATCTTAATATTACCAAGCAAAGATATCCCCATATTCACAAAGCATACCAATAAACTCTTCCTTCACACCGGCCTACAGACTGGCCCCAATCTTGATTTCTTTCCTTACGTCCTCAGACCTAATATTGACGACTTCAATCTCCTCCTGATGAGGCTGAATAACCCTTTCTTCCTGTCTCAACAACCTGGCTAATTCTTCAGGGAGTTCACAGTCTTCCTCAACCCTTTCATCAACTTGATAGATAGGATTATCAAAATCATACTTGGTCATAGCAAAACTGTTATCCGTGAAATCTGGGTGATTAGGTTTGCATATGTGATGTGCTTATTTTAGAGGACATTTTATAAAATAGAAAAAAAAAATAAAATATTTCCATTTTATTGTTTTTGTGAAAAAAATTTAAAATGAAAGAAAGATAGCACAATTTTGAATGAAAAAATGTCATTTATTCATGATAAAATAAACTACAGTCAATGCAAAGGTGGCCCTACAAATGGATCCGTACACCTTGGGCAGAGTGTAGGATTTGACATGCAAAGTGATATGAGAAAAACAAGAAAAATTACCCTGTCTGAAAATAAACTTGGACAATTTCCTCAGCGAACGAGTTCTTGAGCTTTTCCCCGGGAATGCATGGGCGTACCTATTTGTCCAGGTCACAGTCATTATTTGCATCTTTCCCCTCAGCAACACGCATCTATTAGGATCAATAACACCTCCACTAGAGAAGCTTATCAAACCATTTCCCTTGGAAACAGTTGCTTGTCCCGATTGGTACCCAATCCCAAACTTGTCTTCCTTCCTGTCCATTTCAATAACCTTTCCCCATCCTTGGGTACTTCCTAATTATACTACCTCCAAAGCCTGTCTGTAGGATGCTATGGAGGTAGCCACCTACTCACTGCTCTGAACCACTAGACCAGGAGATACTTCATTAATATTCATAATTTCAAATGCTTGGCACAACGTCTCATCGATATCACCATCCATTTCTACATATTTGAACATCGACATATGACTCTCAAAGATCTATTCCTTGCCACACACAGTGACAACTTGCCCTTCAACCACATATTTTAATTTCTGGTGCAGAGTGGATGTAACTGCGCTTGAAACATGTATCCAAGGTCTTCCCAAAAGTCAACTATATGTTGGTTGTATATCCATCACATAGAAGGTACTTCTGAATGTTTGTAAACCAATTTTCACAGGCATCTCTGTAAACACCCCAAATTTGCCCTCACCCATTCACACCATGGCTTGTGATCATTCTCATATGCATAAACACAAACACATCATCTCACATCTCATTTTTGATTCACTGCATAGTTTCTAAGTCATCTGCACCTAGGGTTTGTGATCTGAGCAATCCCAAAGCATCTTGAGCCATTCCAAAGGCCACCAATCAATTCAAAGGGGTCTACATGTGTTCAAGCATCATATTACATCCTCACAAAGTCAAAGATGCAGAGGAATCACAAGAATTAGGGTTTTGAATGGATGCAGAGCCAGGATGAACTGCAGTTGACCTAAAATTAGGGTTTTGGTTTCAGAGGCCATAACTCCAATTTTTTTGGTCATTCTTGTTTCCATTGGTCTCTATGTGGTATAGGGAGTATGCATATCAATTTTCATGAAGAAATTCCATGGGGAAGTCATCTGATCAAAGGTTGACTTTTCAGACAAGTCAGTGTAAAATCAGGGCATCTGAGGCCCCCAATGACCCAACCAATGGGTGATCTTCATCATTTTGAGTGTATATGATCTTTAGTTGATCATGGAATAAGGTTGAATTTCATGGAAATCAAGAATTTAGGGTTTTTGCAAATGTTGACTTTTTGGGCATAGTTGACTTTTCAAGAATGCATCATTTTAGGTCATTTTTCAAGCCATGATTCTTGATCCAAAAATGCTTCAAATGGAAAAACTTTGGTCATGAAAGTTGTAGATCTCATCTTTCCCTTTTCAAAAAGTACAAGAACATGATCAAACTCTTCTTGGATCAAAAGTTATGGCAATGCAAAGTTGGCTAAAATCATTGATTTTCAAGGCATGCCCTAAGTGAGAATTTTGCAAAATCTTGGACCAATGCATATTGCAGCCTCTAATTCATTTCAAACCAGCACATAAACATTCTCTAAGTCCTAAAAATCAGATTTGGACCAAGAATGCCTATGGTTTATGTTTGGTTAGGCAAAAGAAGTCACATGTGAACCAAAGGCCACAACTTGCAAAAACTCATGATCATTCTTCTTACACCTTGCAGCCTTGGATGCTGAGCTTTGCTAGACCTCTCCCTCACCCTTGCTGCGCCAGCCCATGCTTTGTACCAAGCTAGCACTTCACCATACCTCTCTTACACATAAAGTGGATTTTGAGCAAAAGTAAACTTACCAATCACTATAGGCCAGGTCACATCATCTGACCTATAGGATTATAATACAATATCCCTTGGCAAGCCAAAGATATGAGAAGGCAAGGCTGAAACATCTTATACACACACATTCACAAAAACACTCCCAATTGCAAGTTGCTTCGAATCTGCCTACACAGCTTGCAAACATTCAAACCCTCTTCACCATTCAACTCACCTTGCTCCATAGACCACCCAGCACCAAGAACACAAGCCTGAAACAGCCTGAACATCTCACTGCCATTTCTCACTTCATTTTGCAGTTTCAATCGAATCACCTTCCACAAACCACAAACACACCAACAAACACTCCAGACCTTCTCCATTCATCCTCAGGATCACAAACCATCATTCACAATGACCTGAAACCTCCAGAATCTCCATTGCCATTTCTGATCAAGCTTGAGCAGAAGCTTTCGAATCTCATTATCCAGCTAACACAAACTTCTTTTGAGCATTCAAACGTCTTCTGGAGACCAAGTGGAGTAGTTTGCACTGAAGGAAGTGGCCAGAAAGTCCTCAAGTTGAAAGCTCCAAATCTCAGGTAGCTCGAAAATTATTTTTCCAGAAATCATTTTTCTTGTTACAAACTTGTTCTATGTGATTCACTGATCATCCTGATGTTCTTAGTTTTTGAAATGGCTTTGTTTTGAGTATTTAATTTGTCTCTGAAGCTTGCGTGCCCTAGAACTTGTTCTCTTCGATTCAGCTTGTTTAGGAAGAATAAATTTGTTTTGAGAGAGGGGTTTGATTCGTGAGAGGTTGGAGATCATTTCCCAATTCATAGATTTTGTTTTTGTTACGTTTTGAGGGAGTTGGTGAGTTTCCCGGTGAGGTGCTGGCCGGAGAAGACGACCGGAAGTCTTCTCCGGCCACCTGAGTCATTAAACCCTAATCTCAGGTCATTAATGTTAGTTTGAATATTGAGCGTTGGATGGCCTGACTTGTTTGACTTCCCTCTCTTTTGGATGGCCCAGATCATTTCATTTGCCCTAATCTCTCTCATTAGCTTTAATTAATTCGTAATTAAATTAATTAATTCAGATGCAATCTCATCCCTCCATTCACGCGCCAGTCAACCAATTTAAACTCAGGGCTCATCTCAGCCGTCCTTCCTGATTACTTCCTTTTTATTTGATTTTTATTTCATTTTTATTTCATTTAACTTGCATAATTAATTTAAAATAGCAAAAAATACATAAAAATTATGAAACTTTTTCCTCTGAGTTTTATTAATTTTTATGACACAAAAATATTTTTATTTTATTTTTCATCATTAAAAAAGTATTTTTAAATATTTAAAAGATTATTTTTAATTGATTAATGGGAATTAATTAATTAAAAATACTTTTAGGTATTTAAAAATTACAAAAAAATTCATGAAATGTTCTAAGACATTTAGAAACATTGTCCAACCTTCAAACCAAATTTATTTTTTGATCTTGATGCATTTTAAGAATTATTCATTGAATTAAATCATATTTTATGCATTATTTTGATCATGAGTTTAAAAATTCATTTCTGCCTATTGGAGAAGGTTGAGACATTGATTCTTTTTGCTTTGTCTTGTGTTTAGCATATAGTTTCTAAGGTAAAATGGCCATGATTTGATCTTGCATTTTCTATTTGTTTGGCATTTCTTTTGTTAAGAACCCTAAAAAAAACCCTAATAACTTAGAAAATTCATATCTCAAGTTTGGTTGAGAGTTGAGAGTTCCCCTTTGGGCAGTGGTTTAGTATAGGTTTAGGGTTTCTTTGGATGCCATTTTCCATTTTTTATCTTAGGGTTTGCTTCTGTTTTGGGTTTTTGTTTGATGTTTGATCCATAAACCCTAATTTGGGCTTTCTCTTGCATCCTTCTTGCATACTCTTGCATAACATGACTTGTCTTTGCATTTTGTGCATTCTTGTGATCCATTTGGCATCTTAAGACATATAGGAAGCATGTTTGATCATTGCATTACATATTTGCCATGTCATTTGTCTTGTATGCTTCATAACTTTTCATGCTTGTTCATGCTCCTTAACTTGCATCATTTGCATCCATGATCTTGTATGAACATCTCCATGCCATGCCTCATGTCTGCAGCACCTCATAGCATCATTTTCATCATCAACATGCTTCTGGTTTTGCTTTGCATCATGCCATTTCATCTCATCTTGCATTGCATTGCATTTCTTTCTAACATTTCAGGTGGTAAGTAAACTTGGGAGGTGAATTTGCCTTCACTTCTCATAACTTTTCTTTTCATCTCTCTTGCATCCATTGCTGCATTTTATTTGTGTTTGAGTTTGAGCTTGCTCATTCTTCTTCCCCCCCACTTTCTTTCTTCAAGTAATTTGACTTCTTGAATGAAGCAAGTCACTTTGCTTCTCTTGATCCTGTTCATCTGCTTCCTGGTGGCTCCTTTGAAGATTCTTCTCTTGAAAACCTCACAAACTTTAGGATCAACCAAGCATGATAATGAATTAGGGTTTTTGATTAGTCTCCCCTCATAGTTTTTTACCTTTGTGTCTCTCTTTGAGTCTTCTCTTCTCACCTCATAATCAGGGACTAAACCCTAAAGGCTTTAAGACTTTGTGATTAAGCTTATGCATGCATCCTTCTCTTAGGATGGAGTGTATAACTTTAATCCTAAGTCTTGAACCCTTAATGTGTTTAAATCTCTTAATCAATTCACTTAATAAATATCAAGACATCACACTTGTAACTTGGGCCTTGCATTAGGGTTCTAATTCTTCCTTAAGTGGTTAAGAAGGACTAACCCTAGTGTTAATGGACAAGTCCCCCTCAAGTTGTCTTACAAATCATAAAAACCACTTCATCATCATACCATTAACTAAAATCCATCTAATAAAGGCTTTGTTTTGTCATGAGTTTAATCCCTAATCATGGATTAAGTTGAGGAGCTTTCCTCAGCTTAAACATTCTCATCTATTATCCTTCTATTAGGATGGTGTAATGAGTCTGTTTAATCCTTGATTAGGGCTTAACCTCATTACTTAACACTAAACAAAAACACCAAGAACATCTAATTAATCACAAATAGGTTAATGATCTTAATCCTACATCAAAGGTGATTAAGTGTGAGAATCTGACTTCACACTTAAGGTATTCTCATTACCCCTAATCAGAGGGAAGATGTGATGAGTTTACTAGATCCATTGGTTTAGACTTAAGCTCATTAACTTATGACAAACCTCCAAAAGCAATAAAAGACTGAAAATACAAAAAAACAAACAATAATCGTCTCCTCCGGGATTCTTTTCTCATCACACTCACTCACAAACGAGAACTTGCTTCTTCCGTCTAATGCAAGACAGTTTGCACCTGAGCCAGACAGGTCATACACTTGAGCATAGGCAAGCAAGCAGTTCATCAAGTCAATTCATCTTTCAGTCTCTTTGGGTCGAACTACGGTGTTCTGACTTCCTCATTGCACGAGAGGATACGTAGGCATAACTTAACAGTTATCGAACAAAAGTCTCTGTACATTCCCCCTCTTTCTAGCTTTATTCTTTAGCCTCATGATCTTGAGCATTTCATTCTTATTCCTTACACTGACACTTTCATACTTCACATCACTCATACACTTTACACTGACACCTGTACATTCTTTTCCAGCCTTATACACAGATTGCACTGACACTACCCCTTTAAAACACAAATCTTTTAAGCGTGGATCCCGTCGAGTACGACGGACAATCTGGGTGCTAATACCTTCCCAGGTTGTAACCAACCCCCTTTCTCAGTCTCTCTGGTTCGCAAACCGTCTTATCCATCTTTTTCTAGGTCTATGCAGCATTACCTTTCCTCCGGGATAAAAATGCCTAGCTGGCGACTCTATTCATCTCCAGTGAGTTCACGGCTGTGTGTTCTCATTGTCCCTTTCGCCGACCGTTCGCGTCAGTACCTTCATCTGACCCTGTGTCACTTGTCGGGAGCGACAGCTTGGCGACTCTGCTGGGGACCCTTATACTGCAACCAGGGCTTCTGGTTCTTTTTGTGGGTTCCTCCTAGCGCTTGTTTGATTTGTGTTTACTGGGGTGTTATGTGCTTATTTGTGTTTGTATTTTTGTATTTATTTTTTGCTTTATGTACAGTTTCTTTACTGCTTTCTTTATTGCTTTTGTATATATCATACTGTCATGCTGCTGGCTGGATCTGGTTTTGCTTTGGTGGGTGGGTGTTCCATTGAGAGTTAAGGTCCTATACCTGGGACCTGAGTGACACCTAGGCTAGAGTGAATCATATTCTTTCCCATTCCATTTCGGTCTGGTGCGGGAATATGAAACACGGTTCAGATGTGGGTTTCTTCTTGAGAACTCTGTGTTGCGGATTTCCTGCAATGCTAGGGCTATCTGGGAAGCCTGCTAAGTCTGGATGACCTTTTAGTATTGACCTTCAGAAACTGAGGTGAATTAGAGGAGGAATTGTTATGGTTATTGTAAACACTGTACCTCCGGGTTAGAAGTGTCTACACTTCTCATAACTGATCCAAGTCTGAGGATCCTTGTTTTAGAACACCACCTGTGAGGGGGTTGGGCTGTTTACAGGTTTGCAGGTACCTTGACCTCAGAATACCCTGTTACTTTGACTTTGTTAAGAATACTCCATGTTGGACAGTTCTTGTGATTCTAAAACCTTGGACTTGTGGCTCTTTATTTGAGCCCCCCCACCCTAGTTACTGGATTTTTAGACCTCCATCTGGAATTCTTGAACACACATGGACTTGTACCAAGGCAGTTAATCAGATCCAGCTCAGTCACAAACCCTTGCATTTCATTTGCATACATACTCATTGCATCATATTAACATATGCTTATTTGTGTTTCAGGGTATCCATTTTCATCTGGTTTTGGTTTTGACCCCATCTGTAGTTTTGACCTGTCTCCACCAGCATTTGCTTCAGCTTGTCAGACATATACTTCAGTTACTTGCACTAGCCAGCCAGTGGCCCACTCCTCAGCATCTTCATCAGCACTCTACTCAGTCTTCGGCATCATGGCTCCAAAGAGAAGCAACATCACCTATCATTTCTTCCAACCAGACTTATCAGACATCAGGAGGATCCAAACCCTGATCACTCCAGATCACCTACCTTTGTTCAGGGAGCATTATGGGGATATACTTGACTTGGTCATGGATCTGGACCCATCTCAGAGGAGCCTCATCCACACCTGCATTCAGTTTTATGATCCTCCATTGAGATGTTTTACTTTTCAAGACTTTCAGTTGGGCCCCTTATTGGAAGAGTATTCCTCATTAGTTGGCATGCCTATCAGGAGAGAAATCCCTTTCAATCCTGAGATGGCTTTCCCAAGCAATGGAGAGGTAGCAAAAGCTTTGCACCTGGAACCTGCTTTGATTGAGCAGCATATGACCTCTAAAGCTGGGATTCCTGGTTTTCATCTTGACTTCCTGATTTCTCAAGCTAGTCTGAAGGCTTCCCTGGGGGAATGGAGAGCTGTTTGTGCTCTGTTGGCCTTAAGTGTATATGGAATTGTGTTGTTTGCAGATGAGCCTCGATTCATTAGCAAGAATGCAATCCATTTGCTCATCCTGAAGAACCCAGTGCCAACTTTGCTAGGAGATCTCTATTACTCAGTGCACCAGAGGAATGAGAAGCAGAGGGGGAGATTAGTGAGGATTTGTGCTCCATTATTTCATACTTGGCTTCTCAAGCACCTACCCAGGACAGATGCATTTTTAAACCCTCATCAGCAAAGCAACTGGGCTAGGAGGCTCACTACCCTAACTTCAGCAGATATCAGATGGTACACTCAAAGCACCAAGGGCAGAGATATCATTACAAGCTGTGGGCACTTTCCCAATGTGCCTTTAATAGGGGTCAAGGGAAGTATCAATTACAACCCTCTGCTGTTCAGGAGGCAATTGGGTTATGCACTGGTCCATACTCCCAGGGAGCAAGACTTGGTTGAGACCCTCTATTGTGAGAACAAGATTAGTTTGGCTGTTGTTAGGCAGGCTGCCTGGGCCTGGGATAATGTTCAAACCAAGGGAGTCACCATTCTAGGAAAGTGTAATAATGTGGCATCAGCGTAATATTATGAGTGGTCCCATGCTAGGGCCCAATTCTCTGGAATGCCCTTCACCATAGAAGACATGCCTGAGTCATCTTCAGCACCACCCCCTGCCACTATCAGTTTGGAGGAGTTTGAGAGCTTGAAAGAAAGAAATGAGAAGCTAACCCAAGCTTTGCAGAAGACCCTCCGGGAGAGGAGTGAAGGTGTGAGGGAGATTGAAAGATTGGAGAAATTGAGAGTAGAGCATCTGATTAAAATTGAGAAGTCTGGAGATTATATCAACAAGTCTAAAGCTGGTGAACAGATTCTGAAGAATGCTTGTAAAGAAGCCCAGTTCCAGAGAGCAAGGACAGACTTGTATTTGAAAGAGAGTCAAGCCAGGTGGGTCCGGATCACTGAGGCCCGTACTCTAGAAGACAAGAGAGTTCAGGACAAGATGGAGCAGATGGAAAAGGCCCTGGCAGCAGCCCAGAAGGAAATATCAGAGCTAGAAATCAGAGCTGGAGTGAAGAGGTCTAAAGACCAAAGTCAGAACAAGAAATTGACTGCAGCTGTTGCAACAAGAAACCTTCTCATCAGGAATCTCACGGAGCGTCCGGCTGATCCTGTGACCGAAGCACTTCTCAAGGAAGTTCGTGAGGATGAGTTTGGCCTTGGAGTTTGATCATTTGCTTGTTGTTATTTCTATTCCATGTACTTTTGTTTTTTGTACTGTATTTTGACCCCTTAGCGGGCTGGTGTTGTAAAATGAACAAGATGTATTATTTCACCTTTGTAATATATTTGTGTTAGTTTCCATCTGGGTTACTTCAAAAGCAACTTCAACAGCATCATCTTCAAGGGTCTGGAAGGGTCAAAACTGAATGCCAAACCGGATACCTTGAGAGCAAATAAGCATAACTGCATTGCATACTAACTCTTTTGTTTGTTTTGTAGGTTTTTGTTTTGTTGTTACTAACCTCTGTTGTGATATTCAGGAATTATTGCTCGCCGCCGGGTATTTCCCCTCAACAGGCCACACAGGTACCCAACTAGAAACAACCTTCCGGGAATTCAGATGGATCAGATGCAGCAGGACCTTACGGAGGTCAGAAACCAGATGGCCAACGAAAGGTTGGAGATGAGAACGCAGATAACACAATTCATGGAAGTGATGAACAATTTAGCTCAAAGCCAGGAGAGGCTCAGGGCTTTGGTAGAAGGGAGGAATCAAGATGAGCCCCATGTGGGGACTGCTGGCACAAGTAACAATGAACGGGTGCAACCCCATGTTAACCCTCCTGTGTTTGGCCCACATCTACATCCTGAGATTAATATTCCTGCAAATGTTCAAGGAACAGCCACTGCGGCCAGGGTACTTCAAGAAGACCCTCAGGAGGACCAATTTACAGTAATGGGTGCTGGAGAGGAAACTTATGATAGACGGTTGGAAGAGATAGCTGAGAAGTTGAGATCACTGGAGTCTCAAAATTCTTTGGGCTTCGACGTCATGGACATGGGTCTGGTAGACGGGGTTAGGATTCCCCACAAGTTCAAGCCTCCATGTTTTGAAAAGTATAATGGGACTTCATGCCCCCGGACTCATCTACAATCATTCCTGGGAAGGCTGAAGGCCTATACAATGGATGAGAAGCTCTGGATGTTTTACTTTGAAGACAGCTTGACTGGAGCGTCGAGAGAATGGTACTCTCACTTGACAAGGGCAACTATTAGATGCTGGAAGGACCTGGCAGAGGCCTTCATCAGACAGTATCAGTATAATCTCGACATGGCACCCAACAGGACCCTCCTAATGGGAATGTCACAGTCCTCAAGGGAGAGTTTCCGAGAATATGCCCAAAGATGGAGGCAATTGGCTGCTGCCGTTCAACCACCTATGTCTGAGCGAGAAATGGCAGATATGTTCATGAACACCCTTCAGGGAACATATATTGACAGGTTGGCAGCTTTCTCTTCCACTAGCTTTGCAGATGTTGTCATAGCCGGGGAGAGAATTGAAAGCTTGTTAAAAATGGGAAAGATCTCAGACAACGGTGCAAGCTCGTCCAGTAGTACAAGGAAGCCTTTTGCAGGCCCAAGAAGAACTGGCGAGACCAATGCCATCCATTCAAACAGGGGTAGGCCCCAATATGCTCAGAGGTCCATAGCAGCAGTCACCATCCCTGCTCCAGCTCATCCTCAACCTGTCTATCAACCTCCTCAACAAAGCTATCAACAACAACCCCAGTATCAGCAGAATCAATATCCTCCAAGGAACTACAACAACAACAACAACAACAACAACAATCAACAGAGGCCATTCCAACAGAGGCCATCCCAAGCTAACAGAGTGATCGACCCGATCCCAATGCCGTATGCTGCCTTGCTGCCACAACTTCTGAAACTCAACCTAGTTGAGCTAAGAACGTTGGCACCTCCGGATCCCAACAGTCTACCAAGAAACTATGACTCTAATGCTAGGTGTGCTTTTCATTCAAACGCACCTGGTCACAGTACAGAAAAATGCAGGGCTCTGCATATGAAGGTACAAGACTTGGTAGACTCCAAGGCTCTGAATTTTGCACCTCCGCCCAATGTCAATAAAAACCCTATGCCAAATCATGGTGGTCCCCGAATTAACGCTATTGAAGAAGACCAACCGTCTTATTTAATAACCAGTGTGGATCAGATCAGGACACCATTGGTGGAAATCAAGGCTCAACTTCGTGAGAACCAAATATTTCCAGGGTGTGACCTAGGGTGTCCCTATTGCAATATTTCATGGAATGGGTGTGAGGACCTGAGGAATGGCATTGACAGCCTTATTCAGAGTGGCCTGCTACAGATCACTACATCATTTCCGACAAACCCAACAACTTCATCAGCAACGGTTCCAGAACCTCCTACAAATGCAGCAACTATTGTTCCCGACAATTCACCAGCAACATCAACAAGTACTTCGTCTGTCCTCCCAAATTATCAGTTTTCAACAGTTTCTCCTGCTACAACTTCAGCTTCATTCCATTTCGAATCTCCATCAACAACAACATCAGTCCTTCCAACAATGTCTCCTACAACACCAGCAACAACTCATGAAGACGTCTCTACTGTCACGATATTCTATGATCCGGAAAATAACTCCGCCTACCATTCAGAAGGTGTTGCTCCCGCCAGAGCACCAGTTACAATCTTTTATGATCCACAAACAATTACAGTCCCTTCGGCAGCAGCAATCAGTCCAGTCACTGTCACGGTGCCTGGACCAGTACCATATGAAAGCAATAGGGCCATCCCTTGGCACTATGGCTCTGACGTGTATTGCGAAGGAAAAAGAATCACTCTTGAAACATCAACACCTGCACCACAAGTAGATAATGTGGGGGGAGGCGGAGGCTTCACTCGAAGCGGACGTCTCTTTGCTTCACAAGTTCAAAGACCTACTGCCGAAGCAGAAGCTGCTGCCAAGGCAAAGGGAAAAGGCCCGGTGCAGGAAGATCCAGTTGCCAAAGAAACCCTGAAGACTCCATTTGATCAGGAAGTTGATGAGTTTATGCGAATCATCAAAAAGAGTGATTATAAAGTTGTGGATCAGCTTCACCAGACGCCATCCAAAATCTCCATCCTCTCACTGCTTATGTGCTCCGAAGCCCATCGGAATGCACTACTTAAAGTCTTGCACGCGGCTTACGTGCCTGAGGAGATTACTGTCAACCAATTGGAAACCGTGGTTGGAAATGTTACTGCTAGCAATGGGCTAGGGTTTACCAATTCTGACTTGACAGCGGATGGCCGCAATCACAACAAAGCCTTGCACATAACCATGGAATGCAAAGGAGCTGTCCTTTCTCATGTGCTGGTGGACACAGGTTCTTCCCTGAATGTTTTACCAAAGAAGGCTCTGGTGAAGCTAGAATACGATGGATTGGCATTGAGACCCAGCAACCTGGTGGTGCGAGCCTTTGATGGTTCGAAGAGATCGGTTCTGGGAGAGATCGAGCTGCCCGTGACAATTGGCCCGCAGACCTTTAAAACTATCTTTTATGTGATGGACATTCAGCCCGCCTACAGCTGTTTGTTGGGTAGACCCTGGATTCACGCCGCCGGCGCAATAACGTCTACCCTTCACCAAAAGTTAAAATTTGAGTGGGAAGGTCAAGTTGTCACAATCTGTGGGGAAGAGGATATTTTCGTTAGCCATCTGGCTACGTATAAGTACATTGAGATGGATGGAGAGATCCATGAAACAATGAGCCAAGGTTTTGAAGCCTTGAATGTCAATGAAGCATCTGCTGTATCTGGTACTCCAATGTCGTCTTACCAACAAGCCCGGAAGGTTGTTGAGGAAGGAACTGCCCAAGGCTGGGGCAAACTGCTATCAGTGGAAAAAAAAAAGACAAGTTTGGGTTGGGATACAGACCAACTCAGCATCAAGCAAAGGCTGCTGGAGAGCCTGGTTTTGTCAGTGGGGGGATGCTTACCCCCGATGCTATCAACTGTCTGGAAGACGAGCTGGAAGAGGAGCGCAATCTGGAGAATTGGATCCGTCCAAAGATCCCGGGGAGCAGTGTCTCGAACTGGTCTTCCCAGGAAATTATAAGGGTTACTCATGCAGAGTAATTATTATTTCCTGTATTTTTTATAGCATGCATCAAAGTCTTGCATCTTGCCCAAGATGACAAGACTCATTTTGTAAGCAGGGCCATCTGTACTTTTGTGCAAACAAGATTAAATTAATGAAATATCAGACATCTTTTGGCAAACAAGTCTTTTTCTTTTCTGCTCACTGTTTTTCCATTTTTCTTTTTGTACAAAAAATAAATGGCGGTGTTTTCAAAATGATAACTTCACTTCACTTTTTTCTAAAGCAAGATTAAAATCAATCACTAAAATGAACAACTTAACCCTTGCAGAGAGTGCCTTCCTGACAGCACCGACAACAGCACGGCTATGACATCGTATGACTTTGACAATCCGATCAATCAAGCTGATGAAGGGGTTGAAGAAGAATATGAGCTTCCTGAAGAGCTAGCCAGGTTGTTAAGACAAGAGGAAAAGGTTATTACCCCTCACCAGGAGGAGGTTTAAGTGATTAATCTTGGTACAGAGGAAGACGTGAAAGAGGTTAAAATCGGGGCCTGCCTGCAAGACTCAGTGAAGAAGCAACTGGTTGATCTACTTCAAGAGTATGTGGATGTGTTTGCTTGGTCGTATCAAGACATGCCAGGGTTGGATACCGACATAGTTGTGCACAAGCTGCCTTTGAGAGAAGAGTGCCCACCAGTTAAACAGAAACTGCGCCGTACTCGTCCGGACATGGCAATGAAAATTAAGGAGGAGGTACAAAAGCAATGGGACGCCGGGTTCCTTGCTGTGACTAGCTATCCGCCGTGGGTTGCTAACATAGTGCCTGTGCCTAAGAAAGACGGCAAAGTAAGAATGTGTGTTGACTACCGGGATCTGAACAGGGCCAGCCCGAAAGATGATTTCCCTCTACCTCACATTGATGTATTGGTTGATAACACGGCTCAGTTCTCGGTATTCTCCTTCATGGATGGATTTTAAGGATATAATCAGATCAAGATGTCACCTGAAGACATGGAGAAGACAACATTCATCACACCTTGGGGCACGTTCTGCTACAAAGTAATGCCATTTGGGCTCAAGAATGCCGGTGCAACGTATCAACGGGCTATGGTAACATTATTCCACGATATGATCCATAAAGAAATAGAGTGTTATGTGGATGACATGATTGCCAAGTCCCTTACTGAAGAAGACCATCTGGTGAATCTGCTGAAGTTGTTCAAGCGTCTGAGGAAGTACCAACTAAAGCTGAACCCCAACAAATGCACATTCGGGGTGCGATCCGGTAAGCTGCTGGGCTTTATTGTAAGCGAGAAAGGGATTGAAGTGGACCCTGATAAAGTCAAGGCTATTCAAGAAATGCCTGCACCTAAAACAGAGAAAGAAGTTCGAGGGTTCTTAGGTCGATTGAACTACATTTCACGGTTCATATCTCACCTTACAGCAACCTGTGAACCCTTGTTCAAGCTGTTAAGAAAAGAACAAACGGTCAGGTGGAACGAAGATTGCCAAAAAGCTTTTGACAAGATCAAAGAATATTTACAAGAACCTCCAATCCTCATGCCGCCAGTTGAAGGAAGACCTTTGATTATGTACTTGACAGTATTAGAAGAGTCGATGGGGTGTGTGCTGGGCCAGCATGACGAGTCTGGTCGAAAAGAGTATGCAATATACTACCTAAGCAAAAAGTTTACCGACTGTGAACAACGTTATTCACTGCTCGAGAAAACTTGCTGTGCTTTAGCGTGGGCTGCTCGCCGACTGAGACAGTATATGCTGACCCACACTACCTTACTGATCTCAAAGATGGACCCAGTCAAGTACATTTTCGAGAAGCCAGCTCTTACCGGACGGGTTGCAAGATGGCAGATGATTCTTACAGAATACGACATACAGTACACATCTCAGAAGGCCATCAAGGGCAGTGTACTATCTGAATATCTTGCTGAGCAACCCATTGATGACTACCAGCCAATGAGGTTTGACTTCCCTGATGAAGACATCATGTTCATTAAAGCAAAAGATCACGAAGAGCCTATTCACACTGAAGGGCCTGGCCCGGAGGAAGAATGGACTATGATGTTTGATGGGGCTGTTAACATGAATGGTCGCGGTGTTGGTGCAGTACTTATTACACCTAAAGGAGTTCACATGCCTTTCTCGGCAAAACTCACTTTCAACTGCACTAACAACGAAGCTGAATACGAAGCTTGCATTATGGGTCTTGAGGAAGCCATTGACCTCAAGATCAAGACATTAACCGTATTCGGAGATTCAGCTTTGGTAATCAATCAGACCAACGGAAAATGGTACACACACCAAGATCATCTGTTACCTTACAGGGATTATACAAGCAGGTTACTGACTTTCTTCACAACAGTCAAACTTGAGTATATCCCTCGGGACGAGAATCAGTTTGCAGATGCCTTGGCTACCATTTCGTCCATGATCAAAGTTCAAGCTGCTAACTTTGTACCTCAGATTTCAGTGTCCAGACTCGACAGGCCAGCATATGTATTTACAACAGATGTAGTCAAAGATGATAAGCCTTGGTTCCATGACATTAAGTGCTTCTTGGAGGATCAAACATACCCACCTGGGGCATCATCCAATGATAAGAAGACATTAAGAAGGCTTGCTGGTAGTTTCCTTCTGAACACTGATGGGTCTTTATACAAAAGGAACTTTGACATGGTACTCCTCAGATGTGTTGACAAGACAGAAGCAGATTTGTTGATGCATGAAGTGCACGAAGGCTCTTTTGGTACCCATGCTGGAGGACATGCAATGGCTAAGAAGTTGTTAAGATCAGGCTATTACTGGATCACAATGGATGCAGACTGTTGTGCCTATGCCAGAAAGTGTCACAAATGCCAGATTTACGCAGATAAGGTGCATGTGCCTCCTAATCCTTTGAACATCATGTCTTCACCATGGCCCTTTGCCATGTGGGGCATTGATATGATTGGCAAGATCGAGCCAACTGCTTCAAATGGCCACAGATTCATCCTGGTCGCCATTGACTATTTCACCAAGTGGGTTGAAGCAGCCTCATATGCAAACGTCACAAGACAAGTGGTAGCCAGATTTTTGAAGAGAGATATCATCTGTCGGTATGGAGTGCCCGAGCGAATCATTACCGATAATGGTTCCAATTTAAACAACAAAGTGATGGCAGAGCTGTGCCGGGACTTCAAGATCCAACATCACAATTCTTCTCCTTACAGGCCAAAGATGAATGGTGCTGTTGAGGCGGCCAATAAGAATATTAAGAAGATTGTGCAGAAGATGGTAGTCACCTACAAGGACTGGCATGAAATGCTACCGTTTGCCTTGCATGGGTACCGTACGTCAATCAGAACATCCACTGGGGCAACACCGTATCAGCTTGTATATGGTATGGAAGCAGTCCTACCTGTTGAAGTTGAACTACCCTCGTTACGGGTATTAATGGATGTTAAACTGAGTGAAGCAGAATGGGTTCGGTCCCGATTCGAACAATTGAGCCTGATCGAAGAGAAGAGGTTGGCTGCAATCTGCCATGGGCAGTTATACCAGAAGAGAATGAAGAAGGCCTTCGATCAGAAAGTCAGACATCGAGAGTACCAAGTGGGAGATCTTGTGTTGAAAAGAATCCTCCCTCCTCATACAGACCACAGGGGCAAATGGACTCCAAATTATGAAGGACCATTCGTGGTAAAGAAAGTTTTCTCCGGTGGAGCACTGATGCTCAGCACCATGGATGGCGAAGATTTCCCGTCCCCTGTGAATTCAGATGCAGTTAAAAAATACTTCGCATAAAATGACCCGCTGGACATAAAAACAGAATGTAAGTCCAGGCAAAAATAGGGCATCCCGGCGAGTCAAAAACAGAATAAAAGACTCGGGCAAAATAAGGGAAATAAATGAAAAAAATGTACACCCGCTGAGTTGGAAAGCCGCATTGGACAGCTCAGGCAAAAATGGGTATCCCGATGGATTGAAAACCCGAAAGGGCGATCCATGCAAAATAAGGGAATAAGCGAACAACTGCACTCTGAATTCGTCTGTATCACTTACAACTTGGAAAGCTTCGACAGAATCAAGCTTCAATCAGAATCAACTTTCTCCAGAAAGCAAGACGAGAAGAAAGTCAAAAGTCATACGAGTCATAGTGAAGAGGAAGCTCCTCAAAGCGTCATCAACACTGCCAACATTTTGTTTCTCAATTTGTAGCAATCTCCTCATTCCAGGGGATTTGTTTCTTTGACTGTATCTCGCCAATTCAGGGCATATGAATTAATAAAATCAGAATTTTGGTCATGTCTCGTTTTGTACATTTTATTTGCAAAAGATGTCTGATGTCTCTAAAAAATCAATTGCATAAGTACAGATGCTTTTCTCCCAAAAATAATAATAATAAAACAAATGCTTACAGGGAATATAATTACTCTCGAAAGTACTTAACTCCTTTGACGGAATTCAGTGAAGGATACCTCGGGACCTTTTGTGCGTTTCCTTATCTTTGCAGGATTGCAGGTATCCAGGACGCAACCTGGGGCATGCAAGTTACGTCTTAGAAAGCAGGCGAATCATTATCAACTCGGTCTATCTTCCACGCGGCACTGGAGAGTGCCCACTTCCCCAGCACAGTTGCCAAATCAACATACACTCAATCTCAGCATCTGAAATGCTCTATCCCCAGCTGAGTTGCCTCTTGTTGCTCTCCCCAGCTGAGTTGCCTCTCACAATTCCCCAGCCGAGTTGCCATTTCATCCTCAGCTGAATACAGAAGTCAGGGAACCATCTCCCCACAGAGTCCCAGCCTCTATCCAGAAGAGCAGCACATAGAAGATCACAACAGAGTGAAGAAAGCTTTTACAAACCCCAGCTGGGTCCCGTATTATAAGGATGTCAATCAGTGACCTATATCCCCAAGCAGATACAT
Source organism: Lathyrus aphaca (assembly GCA_963966055.1). Classification (NCBI taxonomy): domain Eukaryota; kingdom Viridiplantae; phylum Streptophyta; class Magnoliopsida; order Fabales; family Fabaceae; genus Lathyrus; species Lathyrus aphaca. The sequence goes on along the minus strand of OZ014523.1, from coordinate 302,680,897 downwards.
CATTAGATCTACCAATGATCTCATCCCCAGCTGGGATGTTCACTTCAAGCAGATCAACCAGAGATCTTCGCAGCAACGGGATCCGAATCCCGGATCTGTGCCTCCTTGCATAATCATAGCATTTGCATCATAATATCCCCTCAAAGCGTAGCATTCCGTCTAATACGGAGCATTACGGCAAAAATCAAACGCATAGCATAATCATAAGCCATGTTCTGAAGTAACACTTGTGAATAATAACCGTTCATCATCATTGTACAGAAATCCTCACCAGAGTCCCAGCAAAAAAAAAAAAAAAACAGTTGCCTCATATTCACAAACACCACCATATACACCCTTTGATACACGTCCGTATCATCACTCCCCAGTAAAGTCGTCTGAACACTCTTTATAACAAGAGCACCCGCATTACAGATACTTCTTGACACCCGTCCGTGTCATATTACCAGCAGAAAGCCAAAGACATCCTCTTTGCACTCACACATACCTTATATACACTTCCCTGACACCCGTCCGTGTCATATCCCCAGCGCAGTCGCCTAGACTTTGTATAGCAGATACTTGTTCATATTACACTTTTCTTTCTTGGCACCCGTCCGTGTCATTCCCCCCAGCAGTTAAAATACTCATCTATACATACTCACTACTCACGATACACTTATACAGATACTCGTCCGTATCTTGTATACACCATCACTCATATCCCCGCAGATTCGGCATTGGTCCATGTTCTTTGTTAACCAGTTGGTACTCGTCCGTATCATCATCTCAGAACATTGCGTCTAGTGTTTGTTTCTACATGATACTCGTCCGTATCATAGTCTTAGGGATGCTCGTCCGCATCTTTAATCCATACACCGTGTCAAACACTTGTCTTCTTGAATATAGACACTCGTCCGTGTCTACTATTCCCCAGAAGAGTCCCTTCAGATTCAACACTCGTCTGTGTTCTTTGTTAACCAGTTGATACTCGTCCGGATCATCATCTCTGAACATGTGTCAGTTTGTTTCTACATGATACTCGTCCGTATCATAGTCTTAAGGATGCTCGTCCGCATCATTAATCTATACACAATACCAAACACTTATACCTTTTGTTTCTTGGATGTAAACGCTCGTCCATGTTTACTCTCCCCAGTAGATCGCCAACAAATTTTCTTTTATCTAACACTCGTCCTGTGTTACGATAACTCCGAGAGCAGCCGTACCCTGCTAAGTGGTCGTCCTCCACTTCTTGATGGTCGTCCTCCATCATGCTCATCCGATGGCCGTCCCCATCGTTGTTTTTAGCAGCCGTCCCCTGCTAGGTGGTCGTCCTCCACCTTTTGATGATCGTCCTTCATCATTTTATCCAATGGCCGTCCCCATTGTTGATTTTGGTTATCTGGCATTCGTCCTATGTCATGAGAAACCTCGAGAGCAGCCGTACCCTGCTGAGTGGTCGTCCTCCACTTCTTGATGGTCGTCCTCCATCATGCTCGTCCGATGGCCGTCCCCATCGTTGACCTTTTCTATCCGATGGCCGTCCCCATCGTTGATATCTTCGGCAGCCGTACCCTGCCAGGTGGTCGTCCTCCACCTTTGATGGCCGTCCCCATCATATTCCTTTTATCCCCAACAGAGCAGCCGTCCCCTGCTAGGTGATCGTCCTTCACCTTTGATGGCCGTACCCCATCATCTGTTTATTTCATTTATTCTTTAACCCGATGGCCGTCCCCGTCGTGGTCCCTTTTCTTTTTAGCCCGATGGCCGTCCCCATCGTTGGTTACCTTTATGAACTTGATGGCCGTCCCCGTCATGTTTCACTTGATCCCCAGAGAATTTTACAGCTTTATCTTGATGGCCGTCCCCATCATATTATATTACTTTTTCCAGCTAGTCGGCCGTCCCCGTCTTAGCTCTACCTTTTTTCCCCAGCATGTCGGCCGTCCCCGTCATTGCTTTATTTTCCTGCACTTTTCCCAGCATGTCGGTCGTCCCCGTCATTGCTATTTACCCAGCAGTCGTCCTCTGCTCGACGGTCGTCCTCCGTCGCCTACACTTTACAATATACTTTAATTTTCTTTTACAATCTATATCCCTTTTCTTCTTCATTTTGTGAGTGCAAATTTTGGACTGTCTTTGATATTCAACCACAAGTTATCTTGTTTGCCTGTTAAGCCGTCGCTTACATCCTGCACAGCTAACTCATGTTTGAATAGGGGCAGCTGTAAACACCCCAAATTTGCCCTCACCCATTCACACCATGGCTTGTGATCATTCTCATATGCATAAACACAAACACATCATCTCACATCTCATTTTTGATTCACTGCATAGTTTCTAAGTCATCTGCACCTAGGGTTTGTGATCTGAGCAATCCCAAAGAATCTTGAGCCATTCCAAAGGCCACCAATCAATTCAAAGGGGTCTACATGTGTTCAAGCATCATATTACATCCTCACAAAGTCAAAGATGCAGAGGAATCACAAGAACTAGGGTTTTGAATGGATGCAGAGCCAGGATGAACTGCAGTTGACCTAAAATTAGGGTTTTGGTTTCAGAGGCCATAACTCCAATTTTTTTGGTCATTCTTGTTTCCATTGGTCTCTATGTGGTATAGGGAGTATGCATATCAATTTTCATGAAGAAATTCCATGGGGAAGTCATCTGATCAAAGGTTGACTTTTCAGACAAGTCAGTGTAAAATCAGGGCATCTGAGGCCCCCAATGACCCAACCAATGGGTGATCTTCATCATTTTGAGTGTATATGATCTTTAGTTGATCATGGAAGAAGGTTGAAGTTCATGGAAATCAAGAATTTAGGGTTTTTGCAAATGTTGACTTTTTGGGCATAGTTGACTTTTCAAGAATGCATCATTTTAGGTCATTTTTCAAGCCATGATTCTTGATCCAAAAATGCTTCAAATGGAAAAACTTTGGTCATGAAAGTTGTAGATCTCATCTTTCCCTTTTCAAAAAGTACAAGAACATGATCAAACTCTTCTTGGATCAAAAGTTATGGCAATGCAAAGTTGGCTAAAATCATTGATTTTCAAGGCATGCCCTAAGTGAGAATTTTGCAAAATCTTGGACCAATGCATATTGCAGCCTCTAATTCATTTCAAACCAGCACATAAACATTCTCTAAGTCCTAAAAATCAGATTTGGACCAAGAATGCCTATGGTTTATGTTTGGTTAGGCAAAAGAAGTCACATGTGAACCAAAGGCCACAACTTGCAAAAACTCATGATCATTCTTCTTACACCTTGCAGCCTTGGATGCTGAGCTTTGCTAGACCTCTCCCTCACCCTTGCTGCGCCAGCCCATGCTTTGTACCAAGCTAGCACTTCACCATACCTCTCTTACACATAAAGTGGATTTTGAGCAAAAGTAAACTTACCAATCACTATAGGCCAGGTCACATCATCTGACCTATAGGATTATAATACAATATCCCTTGGCAAGCCAAAGATATGAGAAGGCAAGGCTGAAACATCTTATACACACACATTCACAAAAACACTCCCAATTGCAAGTTGCTTCGAATCTGCCTACACAGCTTGCAAACATTCAAACCCTCTTCACCATTCAACTCACCTTGCTCCATAGACCACCCAGCACCAAGAACACAAGCCTGAAACAGCCTGAACATCTCACTGCCATTTCTCACTTCATTTTGCAGTTTCAATCGAATCACCTTCCACAAACCACAAACACACCAACAAACACTCCAGACCTTCTCCATTCATCCTCAGGATCACAAACCATCATTCACAATGGCCTGAAACCTCCAGAATCTCCATTGCCATTTCTGATCAAGCTTGAGCAGAAGCTTTCGAATCTCATTATCCAGCTAACACAAACTTCTTTTGAGCATTCAAACGTCTTCTGGAGACCAAGTGGAGTAGTTTGCACTGAAGGAAGTGGCCAGAAAGTCCTCAAGTTGAAAGCTCCAAATCTCAGGTAGCTCGAAAATTATTTTTCCAGAAATCATTTTTCTTGTTACAAACTTGTTCTATGTGATTCACTGATCATCCTGATGTTCTTAGTTTTTGAAATGGCTTTGTTTTGAGTATTTAATTTGTCTCTGAAGCTTGCGTGCCCTAGAACTTGTTCTCTTCGATTCAGCTTGTTTAGGAAGAATAAATTTGTTTTGAGAGAGGGGTTTGATTCGTGAGAGGTTGGAGATCATTTCCCAATTCATAGATTTTGTTTTTGTTACGTTTTGAGGGAGTTGGTGAGTTTCCCGGTGAGGTGCTGGCCGGAGAAGACGACCGGAAGTCTTCTCCGGCCACCTGAGTCATTAAACCCTAATCTCAGGTCATTAATGTTAGTTTGAATATTGAGCGTTGGATGGCCTGACTTGTTTGACTTCCCTCTCTTTTGGATGGCCCAGATCATTTCATTTGCCCTAATCTCTCTCATTAGCTTTAATTAATTCGTAATTAAATTAATTAATTCAGATGCAATCTCATCCCTCCATTCACGCGCCAGTCAACCAATTTAAACTCATGGCTCATCTCAGCCGTCCTTCCTGATTACTTCCTTTTTATTTGATTTTTATTTCATTTTTATTTCATTTAACTTGCATAATTAATTTAAAATAGCAAAAAATACATAAAAATTATGAAACTTTTTCCTCTGAGTTTTATTAATTTTTATGACACAAAAATATTTTTATTTTATTTTTCATCATTAAAAAAGTATTTTTAAATATTTAAAAGATTATTTTTAATTGATTAATGGGAATTAATTAATTAAAAATACTTTTAGGTATTTAAAAATTACAAAAAAATTCATGAAATGTTCTAAGACATTTAGAAACATTGTCCAACCTTCAAACCAAATTTATTTTTTGATCTTGATGCATTTTAAGAATTATTCATTGAATTAAATCATATTTTATGCATTATTTTGATCATGAGTTTAAAAATTCATTTCTGCCTATTGGAGAAGGTTGAGACATTGATTCTTTTTGCTTTGTCTTGTGTTTAGCATATAGTTTCTAAGGTAAAATGGCCATGATTTGATCTTGCATTTTCTATTTGTTTGGCATTTCTTTTGTTAAGAACCCTAAAAAAAACCCTAATAACTTAGAAAATTCATATCTCAAGTTTGGTTGAGAGTTGAGAGTTCCCCTTTGGGCAGTGGTTTAGTATAGGTTTAGGGTTTCTTTGGATGCCATTTTCCATTTTTTATCTTAGGGTTTGCTTCTGTTTTGGGTTTTTGTTTGATGTTTGATCCATAAACCCTAATTTGGGCTTTCTCTTGCATCCTTCTTGCATACTCTTGCATAACATGACTTGTCTTTGCATTTTGTGCATTCTTGTGATCCATTTGGCATCTTAAGACATATAGGAAGCATGTTTGATCATTGCATTACATATTTGCCATGTCATTTGTCTTGTATGCTTCATAACTTTTCATGCTTGTTCATGCTCCTTAACTTGCATCATTTGCATCCATGATCTTGTATGAACATCTCCATGCCATGCCTCATGTCTGCAGCACCTCATAGCATCATTTTCATCATCAACATGCTTCTGGTTTTGCTTTGCATCATGCCATTTCATCTCATCTTGCATTGCATTGCATTTCTTTCTAACATTTCAGGTGGTAAGTAAACTTGGGAGGTGAATTTGCCTTCACTTCTCATAACTTTTCTTTTCATCTCTCTTGCATCCATTGCTGCATTTTATTTGTGTTTGAGTTTGAGCTTGCTCATTCTTCTTCCCCCCCACTTTCTTTCTTCAAGTAATTTGACTTCTTGAATGAAGCAAGTCACTTTGCTTCTCTTGATCCTGTTCATCTGCTTCCTGGTGGCTCCTTTGAAGATTCTTCTCTTGAAAACCTCACAAACTTTAGGATCAACCAAGCATGATAATGAATTAGGGTTTTTGATTAGTCTCCCCTCATAGTTTTTTACCTTTGTGTCTCTCTTTGAGTCTTCTCTTCTCACCTCATAATCAGGGACTAAACCCTAAAGGCTTTAAGACTTTGTGATTAAGCTTATGCATGCATCCTTCTCTTAGGATGGAGTGTATAACTTTAATCCTAAGTCTTGAACCCTTAATGTGTTTAAATCTCTTAATCAATTCACTTAATAAATATCAAGACATCACACTTGTAACTTGGGCCTTGCATTAGGGTTCTAATTCTTCCTTAAGTGGTTAAGAAGGACTAACCCTAGTGTTAATGGACAAGTCCCCCTCAAGTTGTCTTACAAATCATAAAAACCACTTCATCATCATACCATTAACTAAAATCCATCTAATAAAGGCTTTGTTTTGTCATGAGTTTAATCCCTAATCATGGATTAAGTTGAGGAGCTTTCCTCAGCTTAAACATTCTCATCTATTATCCTTCTATTAGGATGGTGTAATGAGTCTGTTTAATCCTTGATTAGGGCTTAACCTCATTACTTAACACTAAACAAAAACACCAAGAACATCTAATTAATCACAAATAGGTTAATGATCTTAATCCTACATCAAAGGTGATTAAGTGTGAGAATCTGACTTCACACTTAAGGTATTCTCATTACCCCTAATCAGAGGGAAGATGTGATGAGTTTACTAGATCCATTGGTTTAGACTTAAGCTCATTAACTTATGACAAACCTCCAAAAGCAATAAAAGACTGAAAATACAAAAAAACAAACAATAATCGTCTCCTCCGGGATTCTTTTCTCATCACACTCACTCACAAACGAGAACTTGCTTCTTCCGTCTAATGCAAGACAGTTTGCACCTGAGCCAGACAGGTCATACACTTGAGCATAGGCAAGCAAGCAGTTCATCAAGTCAATTCATCTTTCAGTCTCTTTGGGTCGAACTACGGTGTTCTGACTTCCTCATTGCACGAGAGGATACGTAGGCATAACTTAACAGTTATCGAACAAAAGTCTCTGTACATTCCCCCTCTTTCTAGCTTTATTCTTTAGCCTCATGATCTTGAGCATTTCATTCTTATTCCTTACACTGACACTTTCATACTTCACATCACTCATACACTTTACACTGACACCTGTACATTCTTTTCCAGCCTTATACACAGATTGCACTGACACTACCCCTTTAAAACACAAATCTTTTAAGCGTGGATCCCGTCGAGTACGACGGACAATCTGGGTGCTAATACCTTCCCAGGTTGTAACCAACCCCCTTTCTCAGTCTCTCTGGTTCGCAAACCGTCTTATCCATCTTTTTCTAGGTCTATGCAGCATTACCTTTCCTCCGAGATAAAAATGCCTAGCTGGCGACTCTATTCATCTCCAGTGAGTTCACGGCTGTGTGTTCTCATTGTCCTTTTCGCCGACCGTTCGCGTCTGTACCTTCATCTGACCCTGTGTCACTTGTCGGGAGCGACAATCTCCACTTCCCCGAACACAAATCTTTTGTAGCCTTCAAAAGCACGCACCACCAGGTCGCTATGCCTCAAGATAATCCCATCAGTGTCTAACTTAATTAAGGCTTTCTTCGTTAATATAGTTAAGGATGAACCAGTATCTACCAGCACATGCGACAACACAACCCCCTTGCACCCTCTGATGTCAGATCATAATCTGTGAACCCTAGCCCATGTCTAGCATTAACATTTGCAACTACGGATTCCAGTTGACTAACTGCGATTTCTTGAGGTACATAGGCCATCTGCAGAACCTTCAACACTGCCTCTCGGTGTTCCTAGGAGCATATTAACAAGGATAAAATTGAATTCTTCGACAGGGTTTGGTTCAACTTCTCCACCACTTTATAATCACTTTTCTTGATTATCCGCATAAACTCTTCAACCTCTTTCTCAAAGGTACTTTGACCTGTAGCAAGAGTCACCACCTCCTCTGTTGCTACCTATTTACACTTCGCTCTAGCTGCTACTTTAGCCTCAATATTTTTCCTAAAAGTTTGTGGAGCGAAAAGACGTCCACTACGGGTAAAACCTCCAACTCCACCAACATTATCTACTTGGGACCCACTCACTACCTGAGTCTTCTCCTCTTGCTTCTGTCCCTGAACGTAATCATTCGTTCCATAATGCCACAAAATTTCTTTCTCGCTAGTATAAGGCATAGGGCCAGGAACATTGATGGTTATTTGTCGCTCCCCGGATTTTCATCCCGGTGCAAACGCGAACCGTCAGTGATGTTGGAGGTTGAGGTTGAATAGAGTCGCCAACTAGGCATTTTTATCCCGAAGGAAAGGTAATGCTGCATAAACCTAGAAAGATATGGATAAGACATTTGCAAACCAAAGAGACTAAGTAAGGGGGTAGTTTACGACCTAGGAAGGTATTAGCGCCCAAATCGTCCATCGTACTCGACGGGATCCACGCATACTTGATTGTGTTTAAAAGGGGATAGTGTATGTGCTAAACTGTGCATAAAAATCTAGGGAGAAAAGGATGTATAGAGTGTCAGTGCGAGAAGAAATTGAGTGCTCAAAACTAAGGCTAAGAAAAGAAAGCTAGAAAGAGGAGAGAGGGGGGAGACAAAGAGACTTTTGTTCGATAACTATTAAGTTATGCCTACGTATCCTCTTGTGCAATGAGGAAGTCAGAACACCGTAGTTCGACTCAAAGAGACTGCGATGATTTTTTTGTGAACTGCTTGCTTGTCTATGCTCAAATGTATGACTCGTCTGGCTCGAGTGCTAATTGTCTTGCATTAGACGGAAGAAGCGAGTTCTCATCAAATTGAAGTTATATGATCTTTATTTGATCATTTAAGTTCTTATAAGTTCACAAATTTGAAGAAAAGTGGGCTAAACCAAAAGTTGCCAAATATGGAAATGACTTGTAATGTAAACTTTCCATTTTGGGAATGTTTTTCAACCTCCTCTTTCTCAACCAAAAATGCTTCAAATGAAAAATTCTTGGTCATGAAAGTTGTAGAATGGATCATTCCCTTTTAAAAAAGTACAAGAACAAGATCTAATTCATTTTGGAACTCAAGTTATGGCTTTCCAAAGTTGGCAAAAATCACATAATTTCAAGTTTCATGCCAAAGAGGGATTTTTGCAAAACCTCATGCCAAGCAAATTTGTGACTTCAAATTGACTTCTAATCATCATACAAACTTTGTGCAATGCCTAAAAGTCAAATTTGGCCCAAGAATTTCCAAATTCCATGACTTGTACATGAAGAAATCAAGAAAGGGCCAAACTTTGCAAAAATTGCAAAACCCCCCATAAGCTTCAATCCACTTGCTGATTTGCCTCAATCTCATTTCCATGGTTTCCCATGAATCATGCTGCGCATGACATGCCCTTGTCCTTGGCCTGAATTTGCCCATACCCCAAAGGACACCTAACCTTGACTTTGTGCATTTTCACCCATACCAATCACACTATGCCACAACCACTTTCTGTACCAATCAAATTTGCTTATACTAATCACATGCAAGCCAAACATAGCAAGAACACAGCCTGAATCCTCCCACAAGTCAGCAGCCACAAAAACCTCCCACTTTGCATTTTCTATCGAATCTCTCAACTCACACATTCATTCATCAAACCAACACCACCATTCATCTCAGCATCAACCACTGATCATTTCCCACCCTTCATTTTGCCCTGAAAGCCACCATATCAAAAACACGATTTCCTTCCCCCTTTGAACTGAACTTCATTAAACTCACAAACCAGCCACAAAAAACTCCAACCAAGCATCAAAGCTTCTTCAGGGAGATCATTTTAGGGGTTTTGAAGCAAAGAAGCAGCCAGACAATGCCATTTTCGAAAACTCCAGTTCAGATAACCTCAAGAACAAATTTTCCAGAAACTTGATTTTAGGTTATAGATTTGTTCCTCATGTTGCACTGGTCATGCTGATGCTTTTCTTTTTGAAAATGGTTGAGTTTTAAGGATTTTATGTTGCTCTGAAACTTTGCCCGTAAAATGTGTTTTGATTCGATTCTCATGATTTACGAAAAATAAATGAGTTTTGTTGTGTGGTTTGTGTTTAATGATGTTCAAGGAATGATTCTGGAGAGTTTGATGAGTTTTTGTGGCGTTTTGAGAGAGATTGAATGAGAGTGCTGCCGGAGAAGATGACCGGAACACTGTTCCGGTCACCTGAAAGTCATTAGCAGATTAGGGCTTTAATCATAATTAGTGTAGTTTGAATGTCAACCGTCCAGATGCGCGCGGGGTCAATTCCCTGAAATCTGACTTTAAACCTCAGCCCTAGGATTAGCTGACTTTCCCCTTTTTTCTCATTCACTTAATATCTATTTCATTTGTTTCTATTTTATTTGAACGAATTTTTAAAAATAGCAAATGACATCAAAAAATTCTGAAAATTTTTATCCAAGCTTTTATTTATTTTCAGAAACCAAAAACATTTTTATTTTTATTTTTGCATAAAAAAATATTTTTAAATCATTTAAATGATTATTTTTAATTAGTTAATGAGAATTAATTAATTAAAAATACATTTAGGTATTTAAAAGTCCCAAAACAAATTCAGAGAACATTTTCAAACATTTAGAAACATTTACAAACTCACAACATAAATTTCTTTTTGGTTTTGATCACACTTTGACAATTTTCATTTGAATTAGGGTTCTTAAATTTGAATATTTTTAACCCTAACTTCAAAAATTCATAACTTTTGATCCAAGTTGAGTTTGTGAATGGTTCTTTTTGCATTGTGTTATGCATACTTTCAAGCATCTAAAAACATTTTTATATCATTTTTATAATGCATTTTCAATTTGTTTGGCATTTTACCTTTAGGAACACCCTTAAAAACCTAAAAATTTAGGAAATTCATAAGTCCCTTAGGGTTTAGCTTCTGACCTTCCCCTTTGGGCAGTGAACTTGTATAGGTTTAGGGTCCCTTTGACTCCATTTTCAATTTTTTATCCCATGTCTTGCTTCTATTTTTGAATTGTGCATCTCACATGATCATATAACCCTAATTTGCATCTTCATTTACATCCATCTTGTATAAGCTTGCATACTTGAACTTGCCATGACATTTTGTGCATTCACATGACATATAAGACATCTTAGAACATATTTAAATCATGTTTGATCATTGCACCATCCATTTGCCATGTTATGCTTTCATTTCATTTCATATGCATTCATGATCTTTTATGCTTCCTTTTGTTTCATTTTCATCTTCATGACTTGTATGATCATCCACACCTCATGACATACCTTTATCCATCTTTGCATTTCATTTCATTTTCATTTCACTTCATTTCCTTTTGCTAAGTTTTCAGGTGGTAAGTACTTGGAGAAGTGAATTTGCCTTCACTTCTCATAATCTCTTCTCATCTCTCTTATGCATCCTTGCTGCATTTTACTTTTGTATTTGAGTGAGCTTGCTCAATCATGCTCCTTCCTCACCTTCTCTCTTCAAGAAACTTATCTTCTTAAGTGAAGTAAGTTGACTTGCTTCTTTCTGCTTCTTCTCCTTCCATCTTTGCTTCTTCCTTGGTGGCTCATCTTAAAGACTTCTTGCAAGCCTCATAAACCCTAGGAACACCCAAGCATGATCACAATTAGGGTTTGATTAGTCCCCCATTAGTTTTTCCTTTGTGTCATCTTTTGTGTCTTCTCTTCTCACCTCTTAATCAAGGACTAAACCCTAAAGGTTTTAAGGCTTTGTGATTAAGGTTATGCATGTATCCTTCTATTAGGATGGAGTGTATAACTTTAATCCTAAGTGTCAAACCCTTAATGTGTTTTAATCCTTTAATTAATTCATCTAACAATCACTAAGACATCAAGCTTGTAACTTGGGCCTTACATTAGGGTTCTAATTCTTCCTTAATTGGTTAAGAAGGGCTAACTCTTTCCTTATACTAACACTCCTTTATTTCACTTCATATATCTTTCGCACTGACACTTGCATTCTTTTTTTTCCAGCTTCGATACACAGATAGCACTGACACTACCCCTTTAAGCACAAATATTTTAAGCGTGGATCCCGTCGAGTACGACGGACAATCTGGGTGCTAATACCTTCCCAGGTTGTAACCAACCCCCTTTCTCAGTTTCTCTGGTTCGCAACCGTCTTATCCATCTTTTCTTAGGTTTATGCAGCATTACCTTTCCTTCGGGATAAAAATGCCTAGCTGGTGACTCTATTCATTCTCCTCTTTCTCCGACCGTTCGCGCTTGTACCGAGATGCAAATCTTCGGGAGCGACAGCTTGGCGACTCTGCTGGGGACCCTTATATTGCAACCAGGGCTGCTGGTTCTTTTTGTGGGTTCCTCTTAGCGCTTGTTTGATTTATGTTTACAGGGGTGTTATGTGCTAATTGTGTATATTTATTTGCTTTATTTATTGCTTTATGTACAACTTTATTTATTGTTTTCTTTACAGTCTTATGCATATTTCATACTGCCATTGCTGGATCTGGTTTGCTGTTTTGGTGGGTGGGGTTCCATTGAGAGTTTAAGGTCCTATACCTGGGACCTGAGAGACACCTAGGCTAGAGTGGTTCATGTTCTTTCCCATTCCATTTCAGTCTGTTTCGGGAATATGAAACACAGTTCAGATGTGGGTTTCTTCTTGAGAACTCTGTGCTACAGATTTCCTGTAGTGCTAGGGCTATCTGGGAAGCCTGCTAAGTCTGGATGACCTTTATTATGACCTTCAGAATCTGGGGTGAATTAGAGGAGGATCTTTTATGGTTATTATAAAAACTGTACCTCCGGGTTAGAAGTGTTTACACTTCTCATAACTGATCCAAGTCTGAGGATCCTTGTTCTAGAACACTACATGTGATGGGGTTGGGTTGTTTACAAGTTTGCAGGAACCCTTGACCACAGCATACCCTGTTATTGTTTTGTTTAAGAATACTCCACTTTGGGCAGCTCTTGTGATTTACCCCGGACATGTGACTCTTTATTTGAGTCCCCCACCCTGGTTACTGGATTTCTGAGCCTTCATCCAGACTCTTGAACATACATGGGCCTTATATCAAGACAGAGAATCAGATCCAGCTCTTGATCACAAACCCTTGCATATCATTTTCATACCTCATCATTGCATCATTTAACATTTGTTTATTTGTTTTCCAGGGTATCCACATCATTGCATCTTGGTTTTGGTTTTGACCCCTTCTACTGCATAGACCTCTGCTTCAGTCATCTCCTTCAGCATCTCCTTCAGTCTGTCAGAGACCCACCAGCATCAGTCTGCCAGGGACTCAGCCTGTGATCTTCATCAGCATTTCTCTTCAGTCTCTTCATCAGCACACATGACTACTCCATGGAAAAGTAACATATCTTATCACTTCTTTGAGCCATCTTTGACTGGTATCAGGCAGGTCCAGTCACTCATCACACCTGACCACATCCCTCTATTTAGAGAGCACCATGGGGGTATTTTGGATATGGTTATGGATCTTGATCCTTCTCAGATAAGCATGATCCACACATGCATGCAGTTTTATGACCCTCCTCTTAGGTGTTTCACCTTTCCTGACTTTCAGCTAGGACCACTGCTAGAGGAGTTTTCTTTACTGATTGGAGTTCCCATCAGAAAAGGAATTCCATTAAACCCAGAGATGACTGCTCCTAGAAGTGAAGAGATAGCAAGGGCATTGTACTTGGAGCCTGCCCTTATTGAGAAAAACCTGACAACAAAAGCGGGGATTCCTGGTTTTCATCTAGACTTCTTAATTTCTCATGCCATCCTGAAGGCTTCAGTGGGAGAATGGAAGACAGTCTGTGCACTCTTAGCCCTCAGCATATATGGGGCTATGTTGTTTGCAGATGAGCCCAAGTTTGTTAGTAATAATGACATCCACTTGTTCTTGCTGAAGAACCCAGTGCCTACGTTTCTAGGGGATTTTTACTACTCCATCCACCAGAGAAATGAAAAGCAAAGGGGGAAGTTGGTTAGATGTTGTGCTCCCTTGTTCTACTCTTGGCTACTCAGACACCTGCCTAAATCAGATGCTTTCCTGAACCCACATCAGCAGAAGAATTGGGCCAAGAGGTTCATCTCCTTGACTTCAGATGATATCAGATGGTGCACCCAGAACACCAAAGGCAAGGACATTATCACCAGTTGTAGGCAATACCCTAATGTGCCTCTAATCGGAGTAAAAGGTTGCATTAACTACACCCATTTACTGCTCAAAAGGCAATTGGGATATGCCTTAGTTCACCCTCCCATGGAACAGGATTTAGTTGAGACCCTATACTGTGAGATCCAGTCTGGCTCTGTTGTAGTCAGGCAAGCTGTTTCGGCCTGGGACAACATCCATACCAAAGGGACAACTGTTCTTGGGAGGTGTAACAATGTAGCTTCAGCTTAGTACTCAGACTGGTACCGTGCTAGAGCTCAGATCACCAGAATGCCTTTCACCTTGGAAGACACCCCTGAACCCTTTGTTGTATAGCCTGCAGCAACTGTCAGCCTGGAAGAGTTAGAAAAGTTGAAGGAAAGGAATGAGAAGTTATCTGAGGCTCTAAAGAAGACTCTTTGGGAAAGAAGTGATGGTCGTCTGGACATTGAGAGATTGGAGAAGCTCAAAACCGAGCACCTGACCAAGATTGAAAGGACAGAGGACTACATTAGGAAAGCAAGAGCCGGGGAGCAGATATTGAAGAATTCCTGCAAGGAGGCCAAGATTCAGAAAGCTAGGGCTGAGCATTATCTAGAGGAAAGCCAGGCTAGGTGTGTCAGGATCACCGGAGCCCGTACACTAGAAGACCAGAGGACTCAAGCCAAGATTGAGTAGTTGGAATCCAATGAGAAGAAGCAGCAGGAAGCTTTGTTGGCAGCCCAGAAGGAAATATCAGAATTGAAGCTCCGAGCAGGGATAAAGAGATCCAAAGATCAGGACCGGCACAAGAAGCTGACTAGTGCCATCGCTACCAGGAACCTTCTCATTCGGACTATCACAGAGCACCCAACTAGTCCAGTGACAGAGGCTCTCCTGAAGGAAGTCAAGGAGGATGACTTCGGGTTGGATGTCTGATCTTTTTTATTGTATTTCTTTCTTTTGATGTACTTTTATTTTTGTTGTATTTTGACCCACCACGGGTATGTGTTGTAAACCAACTTTGAATTGTTATCATTTGTAATATATATCAGTTTGTTTTATTTGGTGGATTTTCTCTCAACATCGTCAAGCATCTCCTCGAGGTCTGGAAAAGTCAAAACCAAGAACCAAACCGGATACCTTGGAAAACAAATAAGCATATTGCATTGCATACTAACCTTTCTTTTTGTTTTATAGGTTTTTGTATATTATCTCGTTTCTCACTTTGTTGTGATTTCAGGAAACATTGCTCGTCGCCGATTGTTCCCTGTAAACCGCACACACCGGTACCCTACCCATAACAACCTTCCCGGCATTCAGATGGATCAGGTACAGCAGGACCTGACTGAAGTGAGAAATCAGATGGCAAATGAAAGGGTCGAAATGAGAAACCAGATGGCACAGTTTATGGCAGTAATGACTGGCTTAGCCCATAGTCAAGAAAGGCTGAGAGAGCTGGTGGAATGATAGACACCTGAAGAGCCTCACCCTGGTACAGGAGGAACTAGCAATAATGAGCGCGGGCAGCCCCGTATCAACCCACCAGAATTTGGGCCCCATTTGAACCCAGATGTTAATGGGAATGTTCCAGGAAATACAGCTGCACGCAGAATCTTACAGGAAGACCCCCAAGAGGAATAATTCACAGTTGTCGGAGCTGGGGATGAAGTTTATGATAGAAGACTGGATGAGATTGCTGAAAAGTTAATATCTTTGGAATATCAGAACTCCTTAGGTTTTGACGTGATGGATATGGGGCTGGTAGACAGGGTGAGAATTCCCCACAAATTCAAACCCCCATGCTTTGAGAAATATAATGGTACCTCATGCCCGCGCACTCATCTGCAATCTTTCTTATGAATACTCAAGGCTTATACCATGGATGAGAAGTTATGGATGTTCTATTTTGAGGACAGACTGACTGGAGCTTCAAGAGAATGGTATTCGCACCTGACGAGGGCCACTATAAGATGTTGGAAAGACTTCGCCGAGGCCTTCATCCGTCAGTACCAATACAATCTAGACATGGCCCCCAATAGAACTCTTCTAATGGGCATGTCTCAGTCTTCGAGAGAAAGCTTCCGGGATTATGCTCAGAGGTGGAGACAGCTTGCTGCTGCTGTCCAGCCACCCATGTCAGAAAGGGAGATGGCTGACATGTTTATGAACACCTTGCAGGGAACTAATATTGACCGACTTGCTGCATTCTCCTCCACTAGCTTCGCTGATGTAGTTATAGCTGGTGAGAGAATTGAAAGTCTTTTGAAGATGGGAAAAATATCTGACAATGGTGCAAGCTCTTCCAACAATCCCAGAAAACTTTTGCAGGAACTCGGAGGGCGGGTGAAACCAATGCTATCCATGCAAGCAGGGGCAGACCTCAGTTTTCTCACAGATCAGTAGCAGCCGTTACTATCCCGGCTCCAGCTCCACAACAACCATTATATCCTCAACAATAACAACAACCTCACTATCAACAGCAACAATCTCATTTTCCGCAACAAAGTGTGTACAACAACAGCAACAACAACCAACAGCAGCGCCCCTTTCAACAAAGGCCATCTCAAGCAAATAGGGTGATTGACCCCATCCCTATGCCTTATGCTGCTTTACTGCCACAACTCCTAAAGCTTAACCTGGTTGATTTAAGGACGTTGGCTCCACCAGATCCTCTCAATATCCCGAAGAATTATGATGTTAATGCACGGTGTGCCTTTCACTCCAACGCACCTGGCCACAATACCGAGAAGTGTAGAGCCTTACAGATGAAGGTGCAAGATCTGGTCGACTCCAAAGCTCTCAACTTCGCACCTCCTCCAAATGTTAACGGAAATCCTATGCCTAATCATGGTGGGCCCAAGATTAATGCAATAGAAGAGGAACAACCATCTGCACTGATTGACAATGTTGCACAGATTCAAACACCACTGGCTGAAGTCAAGACTCAACTCTTAAGATGCCAAGTGTTCCCAGGCTGTGGGACCTGCTGTGAACTGTGCAAGACTTCTACTAATGGTTGTGAGAAGCTAAGGATGGGTATAGATGGCCTCATCAGAGATGGAACCCTGCAAATTACTACAACAGCAAATCCTTCTTCAGCACCAATGGATTCTCCGACAACATCAGCAACTCTTTCTTCAGCAACAACAGACTCTCCTACAACAACAACAACTATCATTCCCACTGATTCATCAACAACTCCAGCAATCACTCCATCCATCACTTCAACAGATCAGAGTTTGGCAACATTTACTTCTGCAACCTCAGCACCCCTTTTATCAACATAATCATCTACAACACCAACAAACGCTAATGAAGATGTCTCAACAATCACAATATATTATGACCCGACGAATGTTCCTTCCATTAACAATTTCCAACAATAAATTGCAATGCCTCCAGTCAGATCTCTGGTCACAATCTACTATGATCCGCACACCATCGCAGTTCCTTCCTCTGCAACAATCAGTCCAGTTACCATCATGGTTCCTGGACCTATTCCTTATGAAAGCAGTAATGCCATACCTTGGCACTATGGCTCTGATCTCTACTACGACGGAAAGAAAATCAATCTGGATTCATCAACCTCTTCACCACAAGTTGACAATGTTGGGGGAGGCGGAGGCTTCACCAGAAGCGGACGCCTTTTTGCCTCACAAACACCAAGGCCCAATGCTGAAGCAGAAGCTGCCGCTAAGGCAAAACGAAAGAATGTGGTACCTGAAGAGCAAGCTGTTAGAGAAACTCAGAAGACATCTTTTGAACAAGATGTAGATGAGTTCATGAGAATCATAAAAAGGAGTGATTACAAAGTGGTAGACCAGCTTCACCAGACACCCTCCAAAATCTCTATATTATCACTGCTAATGTGTTCCGAAGCCCATAGGAATGCATTGTTGAAGGTCCTTCATGCAGCATATGTGCCGGAAGAGATTACTGTTAATCAGTTAGAAACTGTGGTTGCAAATGTTAACACCAGTCACAGACTGGGCTTCACAGATGCTGATTTAACAACGGAGGGACGCAACCATAACAAGGCTTTACACATCACCTTAGAATGCAAAGGTGCTATTCTTTCCCATGTACTGGTGGACTCTGGGTCTTCACTTAATGTCCTCCCAAAGAAAGCCTTAGTGAAGCTGGAGTATGATGGTTTGGCATTGCGTCCAAGTAACTTGGTGGTGAGATCTTTTGACGGCTCTAAGAGATCAGTGCTCGGAGAGATTGATCTACCTGTGTTGATTGGCCTGCAGACCTTTAAAACTACCTTCTTCGTGATGGACATATAGCCGGCCTACAGTTGTCTGTTGGGTAGACCCTGGATTCACGCCGCTGGCGCTGTTACATCTACCCTTCACCAGAAGTTAAAATTCGAGTGGGAAGGCCAGATCATCACAATCTGTGGGGAGGAGGACATCTTTGTTAGCCAGCTGGCTACTTATAAATACATAGAGATGGATGGGGAGATCCATGAGACTATGAGCCAGGGATTTGAGGCCCTTAACATCAATGAAGCAACTGCTGTGTCTGGAGCTTCCATCACTTCATATCAATAAGCCCGGAAGGTTGTTGAAGAGGGTACCGCTCAAGGCTAGGGCAAGCTACTGCCAGTTGAAAAGAAAGAAGACCGATTCGGGTTGGGTTACAGACCAACTCGAAAAGATCAACCAGACGCTGCAACGGAGCCCAAATTTGTCAGTGGGGGAATGCTGGCTCCGGATGCTGTGAACAGTTTGGAAGATGAGGAAGAAGACGAATGCAACCTGGAAAGCTGGATACGTCCAAGGATCCCGGGGAACCAAGTCTCAAACTGGTCTTCCCAGGAAATTATAAGAGTTACTCCTGCAGAGTAATTATTATTTCCTGTCTTTAAGCATGCATCAAGTCCTGCATCTTGCCCAAGATGTCAGGCCTCATTTTGTAATCGGGCCATCTTGTATTTTGTGCAAACGATCAATTAATGAATATCAGGACATCTTTTGCAAATGAGTCTCTTCTTTTTTCCCGCTCACTGTTTTTCATTTTTCATTTTTTGTACAAAAATAAAATGGCAATGTTTTTCAAAATAATAACTTCATTTTCACTTTTTCTAAGAAAGATAAAATTGATCACTAAAATGAACAAATCTAAACCCTTGCAGAGAGTGCCCTCCAGACTGCACCGACAACAACACTGCTATGACTTCGTATGACTTTGACAATCTGATTAATCAAGCCGATGAAGGGGTCGAAGAAGATTATGAGCTACCTGAAGAACTAGCCAGGTTGTTAAGGCAAGAGGAGAAGGTTATCACTCCTTATCAGGAGGAAGTTGAGATAGTAAATCTTGGTACGAAAGAAGACTTGAAGGAAGTTAAGATCGGGGCCTGTCTGCAAGATTCAGTGAAAGAGCAACTTATCGACATGCTTCGGGAGTATGTGGATGTTTTTGCTTGGTCTTATCAAGACATGCCAGGGTTGGATACCGACATCGCTGTGCACAAGCTGCCTCTAAAGGAAGACTGTCCTCCAGTAAAACAGAAATTGCACCGTACTCATCCGGATATGGCCATGAAGATAAAAGAAGAGGTACAAAAATAATGGGACGCCGATTTCCTTGCTGTAACTAGTTACCAACCGTGGGTTGCTAACATTGTGCCTGTACCTAAGAAGGATGGTAAGGTGAGGATGTGTGTGGATTACCGGGATCTGAATAGAGCCATCTTGAAAGATGACTTCCCATTACCTCACATTGATGTATTGGTCGACAATACGGCTCAGTTCTCAGTATTCTCTTTCATGGATGGATTTTCAGGATACAATCAGATCAAGATGTCACTTGAAGACATGGAGAAGACCACTTTCATCACACCCTGGGGCGCATTCTGTTATAAGGTGATGCCATTTGGACTAAAGAATGCTGGTGCCACTTATCAACAGGATATGGTAACATTATTCCACGACATGATCCACAAAGAAATTGAATGTTATGTGGATGACATGATTGCCAAGTCCCTTACAGAAGAAGACCACCTGGTAAATCTGTTGAAGCTATTCAAGCGTCTTAGAAAGTACCAATTGAAGTTAAACCCCAACAAATGCACATTCAGGGTGCGATCCGGTAAATTGCCGGGATTTATTGTAAGCGAGAAAGGAATTGAAGTAGACCCTGACAAATTCAAAGCCATTCAAGAGATGCCTGCACCAACGACTGAAAAAGAAGTTCGAGGGTTTCTAGGTAGATTGAACTATATTTCAAGGTTCATATCTCACCTTACTGCAACTTGTGAGCCCTTGTTCAAGTTATTAAGGAAAGAACAAACGGTCAGGTGGAATGAAGACTGCCAAAGGGCTTTTGACAAAATCAAGGAATACTTACAAGAACCTCAATTCCTTATGCCTCCAGTTGAAGGAAGACCTCTAATAATGTACTTGACAGTATTAGAAGAGTCAATGGGGTGTGTGCTGGGCCAGCATGACGAGTCTGGTCAAAAAGAGTATGCAATATACTACCTAAGAAAAAAGTTTACCGACTGTGAACAACATTATTCACTACTCGAGAAAACTTGTTGTGCTTTAGCGTGGGCTGCTCGCCGACTAAGGCAGTATATGTTGACCCACACTACTTTATTGATCTCCAAAATGGACCCAGTCAAGTACATATTTGAGAAGCCAGCACTTACCGGAAGGGTTGCAAGATGGCAAATGATTCTCACAGAATATGACATCCAATACACATCTCAGAAAGCCATCAAGGGCAGTGTATTGTCTGATTATCTCGCCGAGCAACCCATTGATGATTACCAGCCTATGAGATTTGACTTCCCTGATGAGGACATCATGTTCATAAAAGCAAAAGATCATGAAGAGCCTGTTCACACTGAAGGGTCTGACCCAGAATAGGAATGGACAATGATGTTCGATGGTGCCGTTAATATGAATGGTCGTGGAGTTGGTGCGGTACTCATTTCACCTAAGGGAGTTCACATGCCTTTCTCGGCAAAACTCACCTTTAACTGCACTAACAACGAAGCTGAATGCGAAGCTTGTATTATGGGTCTTGAGGAAGCCATTGACCTCAGGATCAAGACTTTAACTGTATTCGGAGATTAAGCTCTGGTGATCAATCAAACCAACGGCAAATGGTACACTCATCAGGAGCATCTGATTCCATACCGAGATTATACGAGGAGATTACTGACTTTCTTCACTACAGTCAAGCTTGAATATATCCCTCGAGATGAAAATCAGTTTGCAGATGCTCTGGCTACCATTTCATCCATGATCAAAGTTCAAGCAGCCAACTTTGTACCTCGGATTTCAGTATCCAGACTTGACAGACCAGCGTACGTATTCTCAGTAGACGTTGTTAAAGATGATAAGCCTTGGTTCTATGACATCAAATGCTTCTTGGAGGATCAAACATACCCACCTGGGGCATCATCCAATGATAAGAAGACATTAAGAAGGCTAGCTGGTAGTTTCTTCCTTAATACTGATGGTTCTTTGTACAAAAGAAACTTTGACATGGTGCTCCTCAGATGCGTTGATGAGACTGAGGCAGACTTGCTGATGCACGAGGTGCACAAGGGATCCTTTGGTACCCATGCTGGAGGACATGCAATGGCTAAAAAGTTGTTAAGATCAGGCTACTACTGGATCACAATGGATGCAGACTGTTGTGCCTATGCCAGAAAGTGCCACAAATGCCATATCTATGCGGACAAAGTGCATGTGCCTCCAAATCCTTTGAATGTGATGTCTTCACCTTGGCCCTTTGCCATGTGGGGCATTGACATGATTGGAAAGATTGAGCCGACTGCTTCGAATGGCCACAGATTCATCCTGGTAGCCATTGACTATTTTACCAAGTAGGTTGAAGCAACCTCATATGAAAATGTTACCAGGCAAGTGGTAGCCCGATTCCTAAAGAGAGACATCATCTGTCGGTATGGAGTGCCCGAGCGAATCATTACTGATAATGGTTCCAACTTGAACAATAAAATGATGGCAGAACTATGTCGGGACTTCAAGATCCAACATCACAATTCTTCTCCTTACAGGCCAAAGATGAATGGCGTTGTGGAGGCAGCTAACAAGAATATCAAGAAGATTGTGCAAAAGATGGTGGTCACATACAAAGACTGGCATGAAATGATACCATTTGCCTTGCATGGTTACCGTACATCAATCAGAACATCCACTGGGGCAACACCGTATCAGCTTGTGTATGGTATGGAGGCAGTCCTACCTGTTGAAGTTGAACTACCCTCTTTACGGGTATTGATGGATGTCAAGTTGAATGAAGCAGAATGGGTCTGATCCCGGTATGAGCAATTGAGTCAGATCGAAGAGAAGAGATTAGCTGCAATCTGTCATGAGCAGCTATATCAGAAGAGAATGAAGAAAGCCTTCGATCAGAAAGTCAGGCTTCGAGAATACCAAGTAGGAGATCTTGTGCTGAAAAGACTCCTCCCTCCTCATACATACCACAGGGGAAAGTGGACTCCGAATTACGATGGTTCATTCATAGTAAAGAAAGTTTTCTCTGGTGGAGCACTAATGCTCACTACTATGGATGGTGAAGATTTCCTGTCCCCTGTGAATTCAGATGCAGTTAAAAAATACTTCGCATAAATGACCCGCTGAACATAAAAACAGAATGTAAGTCCAGGAAAAAATAGGACATCCCGGCGAGTCAAAAACAGAATTAAAGACTCGGGCAAAAATAAGGGAAAATAATAAAAAAAATGTACACCCGCTGAGTTGAAAAGTCGCACTGGACAGCTCAGGAAAAAATGGGTATCCCGGTGGATTGAAATCCCGAAAGGGCGATCCACACAAAAATTAGGGAATAAGCGAACAACTGCACTCTGAATTCGTCTGTGTCGCTTACAACGCGACAAGCTTCGAAAGGTTAAGGCATCGGTCAGAATCAACCTTCTTCAGAAAGCAGGATGAGAAGAACGTCAATGTCATACGAGTCATAGCAAAAGGAAGCATTGAAGCATCATCAACATTGCCAGCACCTTTTTGTTTCTCAATTTTGTAACAATCTCCTCATTTCAGGGGATTTGTTTCTTGGACTGTACTCGCCAAATTCAGGGCACACAAATTAATAAAATCAGATTTTCAGTCACACTTCATCTCGTACATTTTATTTCATTTGCAAAAAATGTCCAAAATCTCTGATATTAATGTTTGCACAAAAAAAAATAGATGTGCCTTTCTAAAAATATATGCTTGCAGGAAATATATTTCTTACGCCCGGGAACCTCTAAAAATCCTATGATGGAATACAGTAAGGGATGCCTCGGGATGCTGGTACATTTCTTTGTCTTAACAGGATTGCAGGTACTCAAAGCGCAACATGAGGCATAAAAGTTTTCCCCAGCAACATTGCCATTTCATTATGTCCTCAGCACATCTTCCAGACAGCATCAAAAATGATTTCTCCCCATCAGAGCTGTCGGGCATCATTTCTCCAACACACCTGTCAGGGAAGTACCAGAAAGTGCTCGAATCTCCAACTGAGTTGTCGAGTATCATCCTCAGCAGGATCCTCACAGAAATCTCTAGGAGGATCGTTCAGTGATCTTTCTTCCCCAGCCAAGTACTAGACAGGGAACCATTCCCCACAGAGCTCCAGCCTCTCCTAAAAGAGCAATATTCAAATTCCAAGCACAACAAAGTGACGAAAGCTTCTACAACCCCAACTGGGCTCCTCATTACGAAGATAGGTCTATCAGTGACCAATTTCCCCAAGCAGAGCTATACCAGATCTACCAGAGATCTCATCCCCGACTGGGATATCCTTTTAAACAGATCAGTCGGGGATCTCCACAAGCAGCGGGATCCGAGTCCCGGATCGGTATCTTTTGCATAATCATAGCATTCACATCATATTTCCCCCCAGAGCGTAGCATTCCGTCTAATACAGAGCATTACAGCAAAAATCAAACACGTTGCATAATCACAAGTCATGTTTTGATTCAGTCACCTGTGAATACTGACATTCCATCAACAATATACAAGATACCTCTAAAATTCCCCGACAGAATGCCAAAGCGTCTTCTTTGCATTCCCAGAATACAGATACATAATTACTTTTGAAACCCATCCGTGTCATCTTTCCCCATATAGTCGCCAGGACATTCTTTTTACAAAACAGATACTTGTACATAACAAAATACTTCCCTGACACCCGTCCGTGTCACCCATCCCCAGCATGGTCGCCTAAACAATTATTGTAAACCCAAACACTTGTTTATAATACACAGATCGCCAGAATATCTTACACTTACAAGTTCGTAACTTATATGCTTCCGCTGTTCGACACCCGTCCGTGTCATACTCTCCCCAGCAAGTTGAACACTCGTCTGTGTCTCACTCATACTTATTTTCACTCATATAGATACTCGTTCGTATCTTGTATACACACTTATTTCCTCTCAGATCCGACACTCGTCCGTGTTCTTCGTTAACCGGTTGGTACTCGTCTGTACCATCGTCTCTGAACATGCGTCAGCGTTTGTTTCTACCGATACTCATCTGTATCATAGTCTCAAGGATGCTCGTCCGCATATTTAATCTATACAGAGTGTCAACACTTATACCTTTCACTTCTTGAATGTAAACACTCGTCCGTGTTTACCATTCCCCAGAAGAGTCCCCAGCAAATTCTTAGCAAAACTTCTTTTCTATCTGACATTCGTCCTATGTCATGATACTTTCGGCAGCCGTACCCTGCCAGGTGATCGTCCTTCACCTTCGGATGACCGTCCCTCATCCATATCCCCAGTGGAGTCTCCATTATTGGACCCCTTTTCTATCCGACATTCGTCCTATGTCGTGATATTTTAGCAGCCGTACCCTGCTAGGTGATCGTCCTTCTCTTTTTTGATGATCGTCCTTCATCACTCTTAACCGATGGTCGTCCCCATCGTTAATCTTGTTATCTGACATTCTTCCTGTGTCACGATAAACCTCGAGAGAAGCTGTACCCTATTAGGTGATCGTCCTTCACCTCTTGATGATCGTCCTTTATCATGCTCGTCTGATGGCC
Source organism: Lathyrus aphaca (assembly GCA_963966055.1). NCBI lineage: Eukaryota > Viridiplantae > Streptophyta > Magnoliopsida > Fabales > Fabaceae > Lathyrus > Lathyrus aphaca. The sequence goes on along the minus strand of OZ014523.1, from coordinate 302,655,859 downwards.
GTCCCCATCGTCGACCTTTTCTATCCGGCATTCGTCCTATGTCATGATATTTTCGGCAGCCGTACCCTGCCAGGTGATCGTCCTTCACCTTAGATGACCGTCCCTCATCTTTCTCTCCCCAACAGAGCAGCCGTCCCCTGTTAGGTGATCGTCCTTCACCTTTGATGATCGTACCTCATCATCGACTTTACCTTTAATCCCCAGAGAATTTCATTTACCGTTTTATTTCCCCAGCATGTCGGTCGTCCCCATCAGTGCTTTACCCCCAGCAGTCATCCTTTGCTCGATGGTCGTCCTCCATCGCCCTCACTTTATGATCATACTTTTCTTCCTTTTACAATCTATATCCCTTTTCTTCTTCATTCAGTGAGTGCGAATTTTGGACTGTCTATGATATTCAACCACAAGTTATCTTGTTTGTATGATAAGCCCGTCGCTTACATCCTGCACAGCTAACTCATGTTTGAATAGGGGCAGCTGTAAACACCCCAAATTTGCCCTCACTAAGTTCAACCATGGCTTGTGATCTTTTCATTTTGCATTAGTTCAATCATAGCATGTCATGTGACATTTTTGCTCCACTGCATTAGGTCAAGTTCATCTGCATCGAGGGTTTGTGATCTGAGCAATCCATGATTCATCTGAGCCACCCCAAAGGTCTTCAATCATCTCAAGAGGGTCCATGTATGTCCAATCACCATATTTTATCCTCCAAAGATCAAGGAAGCCGAAGAATCACAAAAACTGGCAAAGCATGGAAGCAGATCAGAGCAAAATCAGGGCATCTGAGGCCCCCCAACATGGAACCAAAGTGGTTTTTTCATCAAATTGAAGTTATATGATCTTTATTTGATCATTGAAGTGCTTAGAAGTTCACAAATTTGAAGAAAAGTGGGCTAAACCAAAAGTTGCCAAATATGGCAATGACTTGTAATGTAAACTTTCCATTTTGGGAAAGTTTTTCAACCTCCTCTTTCTCAACCAAAAATGCTTCAAATGAAAAATTCTTGGTCATGAAAGTTGTAGAATGGATCATTCCCTTTTCAAAAAGTACAAGAACAAGATCTAATTCATTTTGGAACTCAAGTTATGGCTTTCCAAAGTTGGCAAAAATCACATAATTTCAAGTTTCATGCCAAAGAGGGATTTTTGCAAAACCTCATGCCAAGCAAATTTGTGACTTCAAATTGACTTCTAATCATCATACAAACTTTGTGCAATGCCTAAAAGTCAGATTTGGCCCAAGAATTTCCAAATTCCATGACTTGTACATGAAGAAATCAAGAAAGGGCCAAACTTTGCAAAAATTGCAAAACCCCCCATAAGCTTCAATCCACTTGCTGATTTGCCTCAATCTCATTTCCATGGTTTCCCATGAATCTTGCTGCGCATGACATGCCCTTGTCCTTGGCCTGAATTTGCCCATACCCCAAAGGACACCTAACCTTGACTTTGTGCATTTTCACCCATACCAATCACACTATGCCACAACCACTTTCTGTACCAATCAAATTTGCTTATACTAATCACATGCAAGCCAAACATAGCAAGAACACAGCCTGAATCCTCCCACAAGTCAGCAGCCACAAAAACCTCCCACTTTGCATTTTCTATCGAATCTCTCAACTCACACATTCATTCATCAAACCAACACCACCATTCATCTCAGCATCAACCACTGATCATTTCCCACCCTTCATTTTGCCCTGAAAGCCACCATATCAAAAACACGATTTCCTTCCCCCTTTGAACTGAACTTCATCAAACTCACAAACCAGCCACAAAAAACTCCAACCAAGCATCAAAGCTTCTTCAGGGAGATCATTTTAGGGCTTTTGAAGCAAAGAAGCAGCCAGACAATGCCATTTTCGAAAACTCCAGTTCAGATAACCTCAAGAACAAATTTTCCAGAAACTTGATTTTAGGTTATAGATTTGTTCCTCATGTTGCACTGGTCATGCTGATGCTTTTCTTTTTGAAAATGGTTGAGTTTTAAGGATTTTATGTTGCTCTGAAACTTTGCCCGTAAAATGTGTTTTGATTCGATTCTCATGATTTACGAAAAATAAATGAGTTTTGTTGTGTGGTTTGTGTTTAATGATGTTCAAGGAATGATTCTGGAGAGTTTGATGAGTTTTTGTGGCGTTTTGAGAGAGATTGAATGAGAGTGCTGCCGGAGAAGATGACCGGAACACTGTTCCGATCACCTGAAAGTCATTAGCAGATTAGGGCTTTAATCATAATTAGTGTAGTTTGAATGTCAACCGTCCAGATGCGCGCGGGGTCAATTCCCTGAAATCTGACTTTAAACCTCAGCCCTAGGATTAGCTGACTTTCCCCTTTTTTCTCATTCACTTAATATCTATTTCATTTGTTTCTATTTTATTTGAACGAATTTTTAAAAATAGCAAATGACATCAAAAAATTCTAAAAATTTTTATCCAAGCTTTTATTTATTTTCAGAAACCAAAAACATTTTTATTTTTATTTTTGCATAAAAAAATATTTTTAAATCATTTAAATGATTATTTTTAATTAGTTAATGAGAATTAATTAATTAAAAATACATTTAGGTATTTAAAAGTCCCAAAACAAATTCAGAGAACATTTTCAAACATTTAGAAACATTTACAAACTCACAACATAAATTTCTTTTTGGTTTTGATCACACTTTGACAATTTTCATTTGAATTAGGGTTCTTAAATTTGAATATTTTTAACCCTAACTTCAAAAATTCATAACTTTTGATCCAAGTTGAGTTTGTGAATGGTTCTTTTTGCATTGTGTTATGCATACTTTCAAGCATCTAAAAACATTTTTATATCATTTTTATAATGCATTTTCAATTTGTTTGGCATTTTACCTTTAGGAACACCCTTAAAAACCTAAAAATTTAGGAAATTCATAAGTCCCTTAGGGTTTAGCTTCTGACCTTCCCCTTTGGGCAGTGAACTTGTATAGGTTTAGGGTCCCTTTGACTCCATTTTCAATTTTTTATCCCATGTCTTGCTTCTATTTTTGAATTGTGCATCTCACATGATCATATAACCCTAATTTGCATCTTCATTTACATCCATCTTGTATAAGCTTGCATACTTGAACTTGCCATGACATTTTGTGCATTCACATGACATATAAGACATCTTAGAACATATTTAAATCATGTTTGATCATTGCACCATCCATTTGCCATGTTATGCTTTCATTTCATTTCATATGCATTCATGATCTTTTATGCTTCCTTTTGTTTCATTTTCATCTTCATGACTTGTATGATCATCCACACCTCATGACATACCTTTATGACATCTCTTAGTATCATTCTCATCATGATCACGCTTCTGATTTTGGTTTCCATCTTTGCATTTCATTTCATTTTCATTTCACTTCATTTCCTTTTGCTAACTTTTCAGGTGGTAAGTACTTGGAGAAGTGAATTTGCCTTCACTTATCATAATCTCTTCTCATCTCTCTTATGCATCCTTGCTGCATTTTACTTTTGTATTTGAGTGAGCTTGCTCATTCATGCTCCTTCCTCACCTTCTCTCTTCAAGCAACTTATCTTCTTAAGTGAAGTAAGTTGACTTGCTTCTTTCTGCTTCTTCTCTTTCCATCTTTGCTTCTTCCTTGGTGGCTCATCTTGAAGACTTCTTGCAATCCTAATAAACCCTAGGAACACCCAAGCATGATCACAATTAGGGTTTGATTAGTCCCCCATTAGTTTTTCCTTTGTGTCATCTTTTGTGTCTTCTCTTCTCACCTCTTAATCAAGGACTAAACCCTAATGGTTTTAAGGCTTTGTGATTAAGGTTATGCATGTATCCTTCTATTAGGATGGAGTGTATAAATTTAATCCTAAGTGTAAAACCCTTAATGTGTTTTAATCCTTTAATTAATTCATCTAATAATCACTAAGACATCAAGCTTGTAACTTGGGCCTTGCATTAGGGTTCTAATTCTTCCTTAATTGGTTAAGAAGGACTAACCCTAGTGTTAATGGACAAGTCCTCCTCAAGTTGTCTTACAAACCCTAAAAACCACTTCTTAATCTTACCATTAACTAAAATCCACTTTAATAAAGGCTTGTTTTGTCATGAGGTTATTCCCTAATCATGGATTAAGTTGAGGAGCCTTTCTCAGCCTAAATGTTCTCATCTATTATCCTTCTATTAGGATGGTGTAATGGGTCCATTAAATCATTGATTATGGCTTAAACTCATTACTTAACACTAAACAAAAACATCAAAATCATCTAAATAATTACAAGTAGGTTAATGATCTTAATCCTACATCATGGTGACTAAGTGTGAGGTGCTTACTTCATACTTAAGGTATTCTCATTACCCCAAGTCAGAGGGAAGATGTGATTAGTTTACTAACTCTTAGTTTACGCTTAAGCTCATTTCCTTATAACAAACACAAAAAGCAATAAAAGATTGAAAACACCAAAAACAAACAATAATCATCTCCTCCGGGATTCGTTTCTCATCATCTTCACTCACAAACGAGAAATCGCTTCTTCCGTCTGATGCAAGACAATTTGCACCTGAGCTAGACAGGTCATACACTTGAGCATAGATAAGTAGGCAGTTCACAAGTCAATTTATCTTTCAGTCTCTTTGAGTCGAACTACGGTGTTCTGACTTCCTCATTGCACGAGAGGATACGTAGGCATAACTTAACAATTATCGAATAAAAGTCTTTGTATATTCCCCCTCTTCCAGGATTATTCTTTTAAGCCTCATAGTCTTGAGCTTTGCACTCTTTCCTTACACTGACACTCCTTTATTTCACTTCACATATCTTTCGCACTGACACTTGCATTCTTTTTTTTCCAGCTTCGATACACAGATAGCACTGACACTACCCCTTTAAGCACAAATCTTTTAAGCGTGGATCCCGTCGAGTACGACGGACAATCTGGGTGCTAATACCTTCCCAGGTTGTAACCAACCCCCTTTCTCAGTTTCTCTGGTTCGCAGCCGTCTTATCCATCTTTTCTTAGGTTTATGCAGCATTACCTTTCCTTCGGGATAAAAATGCCTAGCTGGCGACTCTATTCATTCTCCTCTTTCGCCGACCGTTCGCGCTTGTACCGGGATGCAAATCTTCGTGAGTGACAAAAGGTTTAACACTAAGTATTAAAATTATACACTCCATCCTAAGATAAGGATACATGCATAACCCTAATTCAGAGCCCTAAAACTTTAACTGTTTAGCCTTGATCATGAGATAAGAAGTAGAGACTCAAGGAAAGTCAAAGGTAAAAACTAAGGGAGACTATATACAACCCTAAAGTTATCATGCTTGGATATTCCTATGGTTTGTGAGGCTTAGAGAAAGATCTTCAGATGGCCACCAAGGAAGAAGAAGCATATGAAGAGAGAAGAGAAAGGAGAATATGTTACTTATGTCTTGAAGAAGTTAAGTAACCTAAGAGGAAGAAAGGGAGCAAGACAGGGCATAAGTAAGTCAAACTCACTTTAAATACAAATAAAGATTCAAATAAAAAGATAATAAGAAGTTGGATGTGGAGGCAAATCCACATCCTAAACAACTTACCTGAAGCTCCTGAAAAGTTAGTATGAATGCATAAGATATGAAACAAAAGGAAATAAGGCAAATGAAGATGCAATGATCAAGACCAGAAGTGCAAACATAATTCAACTGTGTTATGAGATGATGCAAAGACATGTACAATGTTTATGTATGATCATACAAGAGATGAGATGCAAAGGAAAGCATGGTAGGAGCTTAATCACATGAATACACATAAGAAGGAATGAATGCAAAACATACCAAATGGATGCAACAATGATCAACCAATGTTCGTACAAGTCGGTATCTAAGATGACATACAAATGCATGAGATGTCATGACAAGTTCATATGATGAAGGTATGCAAAGATGAATGCAAATGAAGATGGCAAATTAGGGTTTTAAGAAAGTATGAGATGCATATGATCAAAACAGAAGCAAAACACATGATAAAAATTGAAATTGCAACCAAATGAACCTTAAACACACATAAGATCACTCCCCAAAGATGGAAGTCAGAAGCTATACCAAAGTCAAGTTATGGTTTTTCTAAGTTAAGCTAAGGTTTTTTGGTACCTCTTCATGAAAAATGCCAAACAAATGGAAAATGCAATGCAAAAATATGAGTTAAATACCCTAGATACTATATGCAAAGTATGAAAGAATGCAAAAATAACCATACACAAACTCATCTTGGTTGATCAGAAATGAATTTTTGAAGTTAGGGTGAGAAAAATAAGAAATTTGTAAACCCTAATTCATGGTTAATTGTTAAAACATGATCAAAACCTAAAATAAATTTGTAAAATGAGTTTGTAAATTGTTCTAAATATCTAAGAATGCTTCATGATTTTTTTGGTGATATTTAAATACCTAAAAGTATTTTTAATTAATTAAAATGAATTAATTAATTAAATAATACAATTAAATGATTTAAAAATAGATTTTTAATGCAAAAATTAAAAATATTTTTTTTTTGTTTTCTAAAAATTATCTAAAGACAAAATGCAAAAGATCATAATTTTTGAAAATGATTTGCTATTTTAAATAATTAAAGGAAACAAATGCAAAATAAATAAAAAGAAAATGAAAAGTAATTGAAATGAGAGGTCCAGATTGTGTGGAGGCTGAATCAAGGGCCAGGATTGCAAGTCACCAAGACTTGAGGTATGGAGATCTAAGGGCCTATATTAAAATTTGTGATACGCGCGTTATCCAATGGCTCAGGTTCAATCTGACTTAATTAATTATAATTAACTTAATTAATTGAAATTAAAATTAATGGTGCATTCTGGACCATCCACGCGCTAACCTAATCAAGATCTTATGGTTGATATTCAAACTGGAAACCCTAATCACCATTACCCCTAATTATTTTCAGGTGACCGGAGATAAGCTCCGGTCATCTTCTCCGGCCAGCCCCTCAACCTAACTTCTTCTACAGGCTACTAAACACCATCAAATCTGCCCAGAAACATTCCCCAAACATCATTGACCACAAATCCACAAACAAAAATCATTTATAACTCATGAATCAAGAGAATCGAAGCAAAAACATTTTCACGGGAAAACTTTCAGAACAACAATACATGCTTGTTTCTACACCATTTTAAATTCTAAACACATCAGGATGATCAGCAAAGCATATAGGTTCATTTTATAACAAGAAATCAAGGTTCTGAGAAAAAAGTTATTGATGGATACCTGAACTGAAGTTCTTCAAACTGGAGCTTTCAGGGCCTCCCTCTTGTGCAAATTAGCTCCTTTGGACTTCCTGAAGCTAGTGGCGTGCTTAGAATGCTTTGAAAGTGGCTGGTTTTTGAGGTCCAGTTCTGATGTAGCAGAAATAGAGGTTTTGATATGTGGTGTTTCAGGCCATTTTGATGTTTGATTCTTGTTCTATGGATGATATATGATTGATTGGTGAAAGAATTTTTGAAGTTTGATGGCTGGTTTGAGAGAATCAAAGAGAGGAAGTTTTGAGAGGATTTTTGCAATCTGAGCTTGTGGTTGCTTTCAAGGCTTGTTGTCTCTTGTTTTATGCTTCTTAGGGTTTCTATAAACAATTGCCATTGGTCAGAAGAGTTGTTGAGGCACTGCGGGATTGGTATGGTTTGAAATGCAAAAAGTCAAAAGTTTGTATACTTCAGGCATGGGCTAGTACAAAAGTGATTTGAGTTCTTGGGCTACCTCATTTGGCTTCAAGGAGAGCCTTTGGATCAAATGTCATGAGTTGTGCAGCTTGGATCATGAGTTTGTGTGGTTTCTGCAATTTCACAACTTTGACATTTCTTGAGAAACAAGTCATGAAAACCCTAGGTTCTTGGCCCAATTCTGATCTTTAGAAGTTGTTTGATCATGGAATGATGTATTTGAGTGGACTAGAGGTCACATAAAGGTCTGAAATACCATTTTGCACATTTCCCTCTTTGACATGAACTTGAAAATTACAAGATTTTTCCCAACTTTGACTTGCCATATCTTGAGTTCTAGGATGAATCAAGAGGAGTTCTTGTACTTTTTGAAAATGGGAAGATCCAATCTACAACTTTCATGTTTGAAGAAAATTCATTTGAAGCCTTTTTGATCAAGAAAGAGGAGGTTGAAGATCTTTCCCAAAATGGAAAGTTTTCATTACAAGTCATGTCCAAAAATGGCAAGTTTTCAAATGGCTCAAAATTCTTCAATCTTGTGAACTTCTAAGCATTCCTAATATCAAATAAAGATCATAGGACCTCCAATTGATGAAGATGACCCTTTGGTGCCCTTGATGGAGGCCTTAGATGCCCTAATTCTGACTTTTCTTGCACAACAAGTTACCACTTGATCAGATGACTTCCACAGTGAATTTTTGCATTAAATTTCATACACATGCTCCTTATGACATATATAAACCAATAGAATCAAGAATTGCCAAAAAAAATTGAGTGTAAGGGCCACAAACCCAAAACCCTAATTTATGGTCATTTGTGTAGGAGCCCTGAGCCTGCCTAGGTGGCTCTGCAATCTCTTGTGATCTTTTGACTTTCAAGAACCCTTGGAGGCATAATATGATCATAGAACACTCATGGATCCTCTTGGAATGCTTCAAAGCCTTTGAGATTGCTCAGACCAGTTCTAGGATTCATCTGATCACAAACCCTAGCTATGCAATGAGTTGCTAAAGGAAGTATATGCAATGTGAGATGTGATGATATACTATGTGTAACACACCAAATTTTCCCTCTTCTTTTTAAGCATCATCATCATGCCATAATCATCATAAGCATATCATATCCTTGGCATCTTTGAATGGAAAGATGAAGCATAACATTCTCATGACCTAGGATTAGGCATATGATCATCTGTGGAGGGATTTGAGACATTTCAAGCTATAACAAGAGGCCCAGTGGATTTTTCCAAGTCCTATGAGAAGTTTACATGACATTCACAAGTTCAAGATCATTCACAAAAACTCAAGAGGTTGGGAGATCACCAGTGAATTCAGGCTAGGGCAAGCTCCTACACAATGATCCCAAATTAGGGTTTCACTTTCAAGCATGAAATATTTGTGACTTTGGCCATCTCATCTTGGCAAAGTCTCTCATATGACAAGAGGATCCTAGGGATGAAATTTGGTGAGAAAATTCCTTAGGGGAGTCAGTTATTTCATCAGAAGTTCAAAAATGCAACTTTTCTCCTGTGTGAGGGCCTGATTAGGGTTTTGGGCCAGATCCTCATATTTTCTGAATTTTGACCATTTCTTGAGGGCAAAGGCTTTTATTTGGTCTGCATGGCTTATGTATGAAGTTTGAGGCAAAAATTCACTAAAGAAGTCAAGGTTTGGTTCAATTACTTGAAGGTGAAGCAAGAAAGTCAACTATGCAGTCAGAAAAGTCAACATGAAGATTTCAGAGTCTTTTAATCAGGATTATCATTTTTGAGGTCATATCAGGTCAAGGAGTAATTCAGTTGAGCTTACATGTCAAAAATCGGGAGTATGCAAAAGGTTGCTAAATTTGGAAGTCCAAAAGTTTCTATTTTTGGAATATTATTTGTCCCGAAACTTCAAGCTATTATTTCATGTGCGAAAAAGCTCCGAATGATTTTCCGGTGAACATGAAAGTTGTAGGGCACGATTTTTCCTTTCCGAAAAGTCGTAGAACGCTTTCATAGCATTTTTAGAACTCAAGTTATGATTTTTTGAAGTTTGGAGCATTTTTAGGGTTTTTGGTGGACACGTGTCAATTAGTCATTGGTTCATTATTTAAATAAAGTTATGTGTTATGTGACATGATTTGTTTTGTTCACATTTATTTTTAGTGAGTCCATGACTATTGTTGCATGACCAAATATGAAAATAAATGAAAATCAAGCACTTGGTGGTGATGGTACACAAAGAAGTGGTGTGAAATCAGCATTGTTGGAACCAACCAACCTCTGCCTGCCACATATCCCCCTTTGCATTTGCCCTTAGGTCACACATTTTGTCCACCCTCATTCTCACGCGGACGGCACAGGTAGAAAAGAAAGAAGGAGCTCACATGACCAAGCAAGCATGCATCCCATGCACTACACCCAGTCATCCAATCATAACCCTCCCTTCATATTCATTACCCAATGGTGATCCACCAACGCATGCAAAACATGATAATGTCTACACCCTCATACACTGGATCCAATTCAAATTTAAAAAAGGAAAAACAAGAAGAAAAAGTTCACACAGGCCTCATGGTTGTGAAGGATAACAACTTGATTCATTCTCCACAACAAACACAAGTTGCACCCTTGCTATAAAAGAGGCTAGGTCAAGAGAGAGCTGGAGACATTTTTCACACTACACAGAAAATCACACGCCGCTCTCTTCTTCTTTTTTCATTGAGCTCTAAACTGCACATAACAACAAAAACAATTTCCAGATCTAGTTGGTGACTCTCTCACTCCATTCTTCATCCTCAAGACCTCTGAACACTCCATTCAACATCACAACACCTCCATGGACAAGATCTTGAAGCTGCGAGCAAGCTGAATCTTCAACATCATCTCTGGTTGTGAAACATCTTCATATATTAGCCTTTATTTGGCTCAGAAGAATCTCAAGGGAACTCATAGCATCTCTGGTTTTCTCAAAATATCAAGTTTGTCCCGTTTCAGGTTTGGACACCTCATCTATTCTTCTTCTGTTTTGCTCTGTTAATGCTTGTTTTACCTTACTATTGCTTGATATGGACTGTATAAAATGTCTAGAAGCTCTGTGTGGCTTTAAATCTTGAATCTATGTTTTGATGGTTGACTTAGTTGTTTTCGGTTTGCTGGCTATGGTGCTTATTTGTGAAAACTTTTAGCATATTCGTGAACCCTGCATTTTTGACTTCATTTTTTATTCTTACATTTTGGATTTTTATGGAGAGATGAGGAAGTTATGGTACTCTGAATTTTGGAGGTTGATGTTGCACTTGTTCTATTTTTCTTGCATTTGTTTCGATTGCTTCATGAGCCAGGGAAGAAGATGATGAGGTGTGGTTTTGTGATTGGTTTGTGGAAGTTTTTTGTCCTTTTGTGACTTAACCTAATATGACCAATTGATTTCGTGTTACATAAATTTTGTCATTTCATTTTTAATAAAATAATTATAACACAAATAATTAATCCTGATTATTGAGTTGGTTACTGGATTTTCGTGTGGGCCTTGCCCAGAGTTACTAATCGTACCCCCATTTTGGGCCCAGAGTTTAATGAACTGATTTGATTTACTGTTTGCACCCTAGCCTCATCAATTCTATTTCATTATTTCCATTTTATTTTCGTTTTGATTTTTATTTTTTCTAAAATAGAATTAGGTCATCAAAAATTATTAAAAAATTCATGAGTGATCCTTTTAGTTTTCTCTAATTTTTGGCATTTTTATTTTTTCATTTATTTTTAATTGCCACGCTGGAATTAATTGTTTCCTTTAATTAATTGTTTTTATTTCATTTTGAAGCATGTTGGCTTGTTCATTTTCTATCTTGCTCATTAATTTGAAATTTGAGATGATTCTTTTTGCTCTGGATTCACAATGAGATGTAGTTTGTTGATGATTTTTGTTCTGATTTTCAGAAGTTTGCTTAAGTGATTTTGGTCTCTAACTTGTGCATGAAGCCTTCTAATCCTAATCCATGTTTGAACCTTTATTTGAATTACTAAGCTTCTGATCTTGATCCTCTCCTTTTGGCACGTTGACATTGTGTGATTGAGGAGTCTTTGTGCAAGTTTGTGGAATTTTTGGATGTATACTGTAATTGATTTGAATTTTTGTTCTTTGCATTTCCTCTTTTGTCCCCTTTTGGTCATATATTCAATCTTTAAGGTAGAAGGGCACTTGTGCCAACTTCTTTAGCTTGTTTAGAGCCTTATTAGGATGTTGATACCCCCCTGGTCTTGAGTTGATGCTTGTGCCTTGAGAAAGTTTGTGTTGGTTTGCTTTTGAAGTTCATTCACTCTTATGCATGTTCACTTCATTTCCTTTGCTTCTTTGCTTCTCATGATGTAAATACTTGACTTTGTGTACTTCTTCTCTTCATCTTACATGATCCTTAGGCACTTTCTTAACATGTTAGGGTTCTGATCTTGGGCTTTGTGGTGTTGCTTTGACTAGTTCATCTTGTATTCTCTCATGTTCATTTTGTTTTGTCATGGTGATTCATAATGATTCATGTTGAGTTGCATAGTCCTTTTCTCGTTCTTATGCTTTGAATTTTGCATTTGGCATTTGTGATTAGGACTTCACTTCTGGTTGTGTGACTTTGGTTTGACATTATATTCATTTTGTGTTGCATTTATTCTTGTGTCACTAACCATTTCAGGGGATTTGGTAAGTGGGAGGTGTGGATGTGATCCCCACATCTCCAACTCTTATCTCTTCTCTTTTCCTTATTGATATTATCTATTCTTGTGATTGTTGGGGCTTAGGCCTTACTTCCTCCTTCTTCTCTTCTTCATTCTTCTTTTTCTTCATTCTTTCTTTCTTCTTTAGGATAGTAAACCTCACTAACCCTAGGACTCCCATTCATGATAACATTAGGAGTAGTCTTCTCCATTAGATTTTACCTTTGAGATCCTTTTGGCTCTCTCTCTTCTCATCTTCAAATTTAACTTTAAGTCACTTTAATAATGACGAGTCTTCTCATGTGACACGAGACTTTGCTATGAGATACTTGCGCGCGTTCCGTTTCGGGGCGAGGTGTAGGATCCCTCGTGGTGGATAGGTCTTAGCATGAGATTACTTCACAAAGAAAAGCTGAAAAACACTTCTTAACCAAAAATCACAAAAAACACTTAATAAATGCCAGTAGGTCAGTGTGTCTGAGCCTTCACTTGTGGAACTAGATTTGGGGATTTCCTCCGTAGATAGGTGTGCCTCTTGCGCATTCCATTTCGGGATGATGTAAGAAGTACACATCCCAGTGAGTAAGACTTAGGTACGCTTACCTATGCAAACTTCAAAGCAGAAAATTCATAAAAAACACAAACCAACAATAAGCGTCTCTCCCTCGGGATTTCTTTTCTCATCTCATTCGCTCCGTCCGCGAACTTGCTACTACTTGTCACTTTGCAAGACGGTAACGCACTCGTCGTTCGAGCCTGCAACACATGAGCATTGACATAGGCAGTTCAAGCCTTAAGTCACAAGCAATCCTTTCCACACCTAGTTAGGGGAACTACGACGACTCTGATCCTCATTGTCCAGATGAGGTACGTAGGCAGCGGGGTAGGGCCCGTTCGAGCACAATCTTTATTTTCCCTACATTTTTCCTTCTCATTTCTTTTTAAGTTCCCTTTTTCTTTTCTTTTATCCAGTTCAGTTCCTTTTCTTCGCAAGCTTTCATTTCTTCACCCTTTGAAACAGTTTCTTTGCAAGCGTGGATCCCGTCGGGTACGGCGGACGATCTGGGGTGCTAATACCTTCCCAGGTCGTAACCGACTCCCGAACTCAGTTTCTTTGGTTTGCAGGACCCGTGTCCTTCCTCTTCTTTCTTCTAGTTTGTGCAGCATTACCATTCCCGTTCCTTCGGGATAAAATGCATGGTTGGCGACTCTAACCTCTTTCCGCGCCACTTTCGCGTTTGTACCAGGATGGAAATCTGGGGATCAACAGTTGGCGACTCTGCTGGGGATGGAACCCAGAATCTCTGGTTCCCTTGAGAGTCTCTCCTAGCGCTTGCATGTTTCTATTTCGTTGGGTGTTGATTGTTTGTTGCTGCCTGTGTATTTTACTGTTATTTTATTTACAGTTTTATTTATAGCTTTATTTACAGTTTTCAGTATTTAATTTTTTCATGCATCATATGTTATTACTGGACTGTCTGGACTGGATTTCTTCTGTTTGGTGGGATTCAGGTGATACTGTTACTGAGAGATAAGCCAAATACCCGACTTGAGTGCACCCTAGGATTAGCGTGGACACGTTGTACTCACATGTGACATGATGAGTGGCGATGTGTTTCACACCCAGACTGCGACAGTCTTGGAAATATCTTATGTGGGGATTTCCTCCACTTCGGGATAGGACCTTGATAGTTATGTGCATCTAGGGACTGATCATTGAGAACCTTTGTGGAAACAACCATCTCCAGTGGTGACAGTGGCAGACCACATTCTGTGGCAAACCCATTCGCACCCGAGGGTCCACTGGGGACTCGCATAGGATGGTCTGGTTCTCTTATAGGAACTCATTAAAAGCATCTGGTCGTATGACATTAGTACTGTATCCTACGGGCTGAATGTATTATTGTTTCTCGATTTCAGTGCTCGAAGCTGGGGACTTATAAGGGATGCTTGTTTTTCCCGGACTCAACTGATGCCTCCCTGAGTAGTATATAATGCCAAATCGGTTCCCTGATTTGGTCATGAGCCATTTCTCGGAAATGGTGAAAGTATTATTGCCATTCGGCTTTGAGAGCCCGTGATGTTTGACCCGAAGCACACCCGTAAGATTGGGAGGGGTTTACAGGCTTGCAGGAACCCTTGACCTCATCATACCTTCGTTACCAGTGCAGTCTTATGATCTGATATGGTTACTTTAATTCCGGAGTTCTTGAGTTTATCTGGTTCTTGATTGGGTTTATCTGAGATTATCTGAGTGTTTATGGGTTATTATTCAAAGGATTCGGGTTTCTGATCACTTGGTTCTGACATCCAGTATCCAGACAGTCCCGGATTGATCATGTGCCCTTGCATTTGCATTGCATAATTTCATCATTAATCATGTTTTGTTTTCATTCACAGGTTCATAACATTGCTTCCGGTTCCGGTATCCTGTTCAGAGATGGAAGATTCTCGCAAGCAGAACATTCATTTCAAGTTTTTCGACACTAAGGTTGGCCTATTAAAGAAGATGGTGAAGTTGATCACGCCCAATCAGGTGGAGAGGTTCAGGAAGGCTTATGGGAGTATTCTGGATGTGGTGGTAGAGTTAGATCCCTATGAAAGAAGTGCCATTCACACGCTACTTTAGTACTATGATCCTCAGCTTCGATGTTTCACTTTTCCGGATTTTCAGTTAGGTCCTTTGTTGGAGGAGTATGCTTTAATCTTGGGAGTTCCTATTCGAGACCAGATTCCGTTCAATGCTGAGATGGTTAGACCTGCACCTGAAGCGATTGCCAAGGCTCTTTATTTGAGCACTTCTGTTGTGAATTCACTGACTATCATTAAAGGAGGTGTATCTGGTTTCCCTTTGGAGGCTTTAGTGAAGAAGGTTGAAGAGATGGCTGTTAAAGAAGAGTGGGATTCTGTGTGCGCTATTCTGGCTCTCTCTATTTATGGCATTATTTTGTTTGCAGACATGGAGAAATTCATATACATGAATGCCATCCATCTATTCTTGCTGAAGAATCATGTGCCTACGTTGCTCGGAGATTTGTATTACTCGGTGCACTATAAGACTGAAAAGAAACGAGGAGGTTTAGTTCTCTATTGTGCTCCTTTGTTACACATGTGGTTCATGAGGCACTTGCCTAGTACTGGTGTGTTTAGTGATCATACCTTGGTGTGGGCTCAGAAGTTGGAGAAGTTGTTTGCTAAGGATGTTAAATGGATTACTCAGAGACTTCAGGGTGAATGTTTCATCACCAGTTGTAGGAGTAACCTTAGTGTACCTCTGTTGGGAGTGACTGGGGGAATCAATTACAACCCGATCTTTTTGAGGAGACAGTTGGGGTATGCTTTGAGAGAAGTACCAGAAGAGTTGAAATTGGCCCCTATTTTCTATTTCCCGGTGAAGGACAATATGCCTTTGGTGAGAAAAGATGTTGGAGCTTGGAAGTGCATTAAAGGAGAAGGAGTGGCTAGCTTTGGAAAATGTGCAACCAAACTTTTTCGGAGTACGAGGCTTGGCTGAAGGATAGAGCAAGGATGGTATTGCTGCCATTCTCACCTCCAGTTCCTCCAACGACTGAGTCTAATACCATTGTTCCCTTAGAAGAATACAAGAAGTTGGAAACACAGCTGCACGAGGTCAGGGTAGAGAATGCTGAAATGGTTAATTTGTACCACCTTGCCAATCGTGCTAAGAATGAAGCAAAGGAAAAACTACAGAAGATGCAGATCACCTTGGAAGCTAAGGAGAAAGAGTTTGCCGGGATAGAAGTTCACTTTCGGATATTGGGCATATTGGAATCAAAAAGAGAAACGGAACGTAAGAAGACTTCAAAGACTCTTAAGGAGGCTCGCCAGTCCATTGTTTGGTTGCAGGGCTAAAGGGAACAGGAGCAGAAGAGGTATAAAGAAAAGGAAGAGTTTTTCGAGGTACAGATGACCTTCAAGAAAGAAGAAGTGGAACAAGCCCACCAGATCCGAATAGAGAAGACTCAACAGTTGGCAAAGAGTCAACAGGCCTTAGAAGAAGCGCTTAAGGAGATTGAAGATCTCAAGTTGATGGCTGGAATCAAGAAGGCTAGGTCTGAGTTTGGACTTAGTGAGGGAAGATCAGAGTTTTCGAGCAGCAGTCTTGCTTTTTAGTTTGTTTTCTCAGTATTTGGATTACCTACAGGCATGTTGTAGGAATCTTGGTTGTTTGTTTTTTATTTTTAAAAGACTTGTACCCTATGGGGAATTCTATTACTTTTTCCTGGTAGGCTGATTTATGTTATGCAGTTTTATTCAGCTCTATATTTTTGTGCATGCTGGCACTTGTGCTGTTAGGTGATCCAAATTTGATTTCTATGCAAAGGTTTCTAAGGGTCGGGGATCAACAGCCATATGGATTTCTTTGTTAAATACCGAAACCGGGGCATTAATGACCTGGAGTTTGAAAGCATAAACAATTGCATTGCATACATATCACCATTCTTCTTGTTTTGTAGGTATGACCGCAGGTTCCTAATGTCTTTTTTGTAACAGACACTATAGCTCCCAGGAAGGTTCGAGAACAACCAAACGTGCACAGATATCCCACAAGAGTCAACAGAGAAAGAGTGATGGATCAAATGTAGGCTGATTTAGCCAACTTGAGATTGAGAATGGAAAATTTCATGACCCTTATGGCAGGGATGGGTCAGACTCAGGAACGCTTGCGCGAGATGGTGGAAAATAATCAGGCCAGGAACAATGGGGCTGCTGACGGAGGTAATCACAATGGTGCTGGCACCCGTCAAGTTGAAATCCATGTGGCACAGCCAGGGATCACCATTATCAATGATGGACTGAAGAACGTATAGATGGATGGTCAAGATGAACGGTTTACTTTGCTGGACGAGGCGGAAGGCCAAGGGGCTGAAATGAACAGAAAGTTTGAAGAGATGGCTGAGCAGATCCGGGCCATTCAGTCTCAGAGCTCTTTGGGGTTTGATATTACTGACTTGGGTTTGGTTCTAGGGGTTAGAATCCCTTACAAGTTCAAGGTTCCTACTTTTGAGAAGTACAACGACACGGCTTGCCCGAAGACTCACCTCCAGTCCTTTGTAGGAAGAATTGCTGCCCATACTGACGACGAGAAGCTATGGATGTATTACTTCCAGGATAGTCTGGTGGGGGTGTCCTTGGAGTGGTATATGAAGCTGAGTAGAGTTAACATTAAGAGCTGGAAGGACTTGGCAGAGGCGTTCGTGAGGCAATACCAGTATAATTTGGACATGGCTCCAAATCGCACTCAACTGCAGACCATGTCTCAAAATGCTAAGGAGGGATTTAAGGAGTACGCTCAGAGGTGGCGTCAACTGGATGCCAGAGTATAGCCACCTTTGCTGGAGAATGAGATGGCTGATATGTTCATGGGAACATTGCAAGGGGTGTTTATCGAGAGGTTGGCGTCTTGTTCGACAACCAAGTTCAATGATATAGTAATAGCAGGCGAGAGGGTCGAAACTCTGTTAAAGATGGGGAAGATTCAGGACACCGGTGCGAGTAGCTCGGGCGGTGTAAGAAAAGCTTTCAATGGACCCCCGAGAAGAAGGGAAGGGGAAACCAATGCTGTGTATGGCCGAGGACGGGGCCGAGGACATAGAAGATCATATGAGCAAGTGGCAACTGTCACTATTCCTTCAAGTCCTGTGCAACAGGTTCAACCTCAACTACAACAGCAACAACAACAACCACAACGTAATAGTTATCAACAAAGACCTTATCAACCGAGACAAGCTCATCTGGCTAATAGGGTGCTTGAAGCCATTCCCATGACATATACGGCACTGCTGCAGAGGTTGTTAGACTTGAACTTGATACAATTGAGGACATTAGCACCACCTCCACCTGGAGAGCTTCCAGTGGGGTACGATGCTAATGCTAGATGCGCATTCCATTCGAGAGCACCCGAGCACTCAATTGAGAAGTGCAGGGCGCTACAACATAAAGTTCAAGATTTGATCGACTCAAAGGCAATTAACTTTGCACCACCGCCTAATGTTACATCAAACCCTATCCCAAACCATGGAGGGGCGAGAATAAATGTTGTTGACGGTGGTGAAAAGTTATGTTTGAATTTGAACGTAGAAGAGGTGAAGACTTCCTTGCTGGTTGTGAAAGACAGTCTGTTGAAAGGACAAGTATTCCCGGGGTGTGGTTCTGATTGTGAAAAGTGTTTAAGTTCAATGAATGGCTGTGAAGACTTGAAGATGGGTCTGCAATATCTGATTGATGAGGGGTCGTTGCAGTTTGATAAAGTTGATGATAAAGGCGATTGTGTGTCTACCATAACAATCTACTATGATCCAGCTGAAGTACCTATTCGGAGAGAACCTGTGACTATATATGCTCCGGAAGTCAGTCATGTTACTATTACTGTTCCAGGGCCTATTCCTTATGTCAATGACAAAGCCATCCCATGGCATTAAGGCTCAGATGTGTATGTGGAAGGACAGAAGGTCGAGAGTAAGTCCGTAGCAATTGACCCAACTGTGGTGAACGTCGGAGGAGATGGTGGTTTTACAAGAAGTGGGCATCTTTTTGCTCCTCAAGCTCTCAGGGGAGATCCTGAAGCTGAAGCTGTTGCAAAGGCTAAAGGAAAGCAAATAGCAACCGAAGAAACGACAACTCCTGTTGCTGGACAAGGTACCTTTGAAAAAGAAGTTGAGGAGTTTATAAGAATAATAAAGAAGAGTGACTATAAAGTGGTCGAGCAGTTGAATCAGACTCCGTCCAAAATATCAATTTTGTCTTTGTTGATGTGTTCTCTAGCTCATAGGGAAGCTTTGCTGAAGGTCTTGCAGATGGCATATGTTCCACAGGAGATAACTGTTAACCAATTGGAGGTTGTAGTGGGCAGTGTGAATGCTAGCCATGGGTTAGGCTTCACAGATAAATATCTTACTTCAGAAGGCCGCAATCACAACAAAGCACTGCATATCACCATGGAGTGTAAGGGTGTTGTCTTGTCACATGTCTTAGTTGATACGGGCTTTTCTCTCAATGTACTCCCTAAGAAGGCCTTAATGAAACTGAATGTTGATGGCATCGTCTTGCGACCCAGTGATTTGATAGTTAAAGCCTTTGATGGGTCCCGAAGGTTTATGTTCGGGGAAGTTGAGTTACCTGTGAAGATAGGATCTCAAGTGTTCAAGAGCACGTTTTATGTTATAGATATTCAACCTGCGTATACTTGCTTGCTGGGACGTCCTTGGATTCATGCTGCAGGCGCAATAACATCCACGTTGCATCAGAAGCTGAAGTATGTGGTTGATGGCCAGGTAATTATTGTGTGTGGAGAAGAAGATATCTTTGTGAGCCACCTATCAACGTTCAAATACGTAGAAATGGACGGAGAGATTCATGAAACGTTGTGTCAAGCCTTTGAAGCAGTCAATGTCAGTATTTTGACTCCAGTAGAGAGGAGCAATGAGAAGGAAGGGACCTCCATTCACTCCTACAAATAAGCCAAAGAAGTGGTTCAATCTGGAAGCGCCCAAGGCTGGGGAAAACTGCTGGAATTAGAGAAGAAAGATGACAAGTTGGGCCTTGGATATCAGCCTGGTGGGTCCAACTGGTCTCAGAATAATAAGACTATAACTTTCACAAGCGCCGGACTGCTCGATCGCAACAATATCTATGCAACAAGTGAAGAAGGGGATAGTGAATGTGACTGGGATAGCTGGATTCGCCCGTGTGCACCTGGGGGGGAGCTCAAGAACTGGTCTGCCGAGGATTTCGTTCTAGTTACCTGGCAATCAAAGTAATTTACTTGTTTCCTTTTTATCATGCTGCATATCAATCCTGCACTCTGCCCAAGGTGCACAGATCCATTTGTAGGGCCACCATTGCTTTTAATGCATTTATGTTTTACCATGAAATAAAGGACATTTTTCAAGCAAATTGTGTTCTCTTTCTTTCGTTTTAAATTTTTCACAAAAAATAAAATGGAAATGTGTTTTTTTTTCTTTTTTCTCTTTTGTTTGGGTGTTTGCGTCTCTTTTGAAAAAAACAAACAGATTCTGAAATAAGCACATCATCTGTGCAGTGTTGATCATCCGGATTCTAGTGATAACGTTGCTGCTATGACCACGCATGACTTCGACAATCCTATCTACCAAGTTGATGAAGGGGTTGAGGAAGACTGTGAACTCCCCGAAGAATTGGTCAGGTTGTTGAAACAAGAGGAAAGGGTCATTCAGCCTCATCAGGAAGAAATAGAGATCATCAACATCGGGACAGAAGATGTAAAGAAGGAAATAAAGATTGGGGCCAGTCTGCAGGCCGAGGTAAAGAAAGAGTTGATTGGTATGCTATGTGAATATGTGGATATCTTCGCCTGGTCGTATCAAGACATGCCAGGTTCCTTTCAATACATAGATGGTCAAGCCCACACATGAAGATATTGCTAAGGCTCTTTATTTGAGCACTTCTGTGGTTAATGCTAATTTGAAAAAATGGCTGCCAAAGGTGAGTGGAGTTCTGTATATGCTCTGATAGCTCTCTTCATCTATGGTATCGTCTTGTTTGTTGATCTTGAGAAGTTTGTGGACATGAATGCTATTCATCTGTTCATTTTGAAGAATCCAATGCTAACTCTCTTGGGTGATCTTTATTATGATGTACACTACAAGAATGAAAAGAGGAGAGGAGGTTTGTTCTGTTGTTGTGCTCCTTTGTTTCACAAGTGGTTTATGAGACACCTTCCAAATACTGAAGCATTCAATGATCCTAAGCTAGTGTAGGCTCAGAGATTGGAGAAGTTATCTGCAAACGATATTAGATGGTTCACCATGAGGTTGAAAGGGGTAGAATATTTCACTAGTTGTGGAGGATGCCCGAATGTGCCACTCTTAGGAGTTATTGGGGGATTCATTACAACCCGATCCTTTTAAGAAGATAGTTGGGGTATGCTTTGAGAGACATCCCGGAGGAGTCATGGTTAGCTCAAACCTTTTACTTTCCGGTGAAAGATAATCTACCCTTGGTGAGACAGGTTGTCGGCCCATGGAAGCTTATTAGAAGAAGGGGTGTGGCTTTATTAGGAAAGAGTAACAACCAAAATTTTCCTGAATATGAAGCTTGGCTGAAGAGGAATGCTCAGATAGTGTTGTTACCTTTTTCTCCACCTCCTGCAGTGGTTGAGCCCAAAACCACTATCGCTTTGGGGGATTATCAAAAACGGGAAGCTCAACTTCAAGAAGTTAGATTGGAGAGCTCAGAGCACAACAGGTTATATCATCAAAATATACATGCCAACAAAATCTTATAGGGAAAGATGGAGATGATGCAACAGGAAAGAGAAGTCAAAGAGAAAGAATATGCAGAGAGAGAGGCTTACTTCAAGAGAAGGGTTTCTATAGAGATTAGAAGGGAAGTTGAAAGCAAGAAGACTAGAAAGTCTTTAAAGGAAGCTAACTAGACCATTAACCTCTGGCCGGACAAGTGGGACAAAGCTCTGAAAAAGCATGAGGAAACATAAGAGCACTTGCAAGTCCAGATTGATTCTCAAAAGGAAGAGAAAGAGCTGGTCCACAAGAGGCTCCGAGAGGAGACTCGACATCTAGAGAGAAGCTTGAAGGAATTGGAGGAAGCCCAAGAGTAAATAGAAATTCTCAAGGTGTTTGTTGAGACGAAGAAGGCTAAGTCTGAACCCGGGCCTAGTGATGGGATCTCAGACTTTTTCATTCAGTAAATCAGTGATTTACACGCATCCTTTGAGCACAGAGATCTGTTAATCAAGAAGTTGATTGAAGACCCTACACACCCAGATGTATCCATACTATTCGAAGATGTTTGACACCTTAGCTGGCATATGAACGATGTCCAGTTTCCTAGGCCTTAGTTCCTTAGATTACCTACAAGCTTGTTGTAGGAATCTTTGCTTATTTCCTTTGTTATTTCTCTTGTATTTTGTAAGGCATGTAACCCTTCAGGGAATGCTTTGTTTATTTTTGCCTTGAAGGATCTTTTATGCTAATATAATCCTAATCAACTTATTGTTTCATTATATAGTTGGTTGTATCAGAGTTTCGTGCGGAGGTTTCTTCTCAAGTCGGGGTCCTAAGCCATCTGGACTTTCTTTATTGAATACCGGAACTGGGGGCACAAAACACCTAGAGAATGAAACATAAAGCATTTGCATAGCATTCACGTAACCTTTTTTATTTGTTTTGCAGGTACAGTTCCCAGGTTTCTAACATCTCATATTTTCAGGAACTATAGCTACAAAGAGGATCCACCGGTGTCCGACAAAAGAAAACAGGGAAAGAGTTATAGATCAGATGCAAGAAGATCTGGCTGAGTTGAGAACAAGAATGGACCAGTTCATGGTTCTCATGACTGGCATCAATCAGAATCAGGTACAGCTGAGAGAGATGGTTAGAGAAGGAAACAGACAGGGTGATGGTACAAGTGCTCACGGTGACAATGGTGGCCCACAGCCTCAACTTGGCTTTAATGTTAATAATGGTGGTGGTCTAGAGCATACTTGAAATCTTCTTATGGAAGGTTAGGAGGACCAGTTTACTCTGCTGGAAGTGGTGGAAGGTCAAGGTTCTGAAGTGAATCGTCGTTTCGAGAAAATCGCAGAATAGATTTGTTCCATACAGTCTCAGAATACTTTGGATTTCGACATATCTAATATGGGCCTTGTTCCCGGGGTTAGAATCCCTCACAAGTTCAAACCTCCCACTTTCGACAAGTATAATGGCTCTTCCTTCCCAAAGACTCATATTTAAGCCTATGTCGGGAGAATTGCAGCTTATACGGACGATGATAAATTGTGGATGTATTATTTCCAAGATAGCCTTACTGGGGAATCTCAGGAATGGTACATGAAGCTTAGTTGTGCGTCTGTGAGAAATTGGAAGGAGTTGGTTGAGGCATTTTTCAAACTGTATCAATACAACATGGACATGGATCCAAACCGCAGTCAACTGCAGAGCATGTCTCATACGTCAAAGGAGAGTTTTAAAGAGTACGCCCAACATTGGCGCCAACTCGCTGCTAGGGTCCAACCACCATTATTAAACCACGAGATGGATGACATGTTCATAGGAACATTTCAAGGTGTATTTATGTATTGTTTAGCCTCCTGTTCTGCTACCAAGTTCACAGACTTGGTGATTGCTGGAGAAAGGGTGGAGAATTTTTTAAAGCTGGGAAAGATTCAGGATGTTGGTGCAAGTAGCTCGTCTGGAGCTAGAAAGCCATTTGCAGGCCCCCAATGGAGAAGAGGGGGGAGACAAACATTGTGTACGAAATAGGTTGAGGCCATGGCCTCCCAAATCATTACGCTTAGGTATCAGCTATTACCATACCAACAGAGCCAGTTCAATAACAGCAACAACGTACTCAACACAACAATCAACAAAGACCTTTCCAACAATGCCAACCCAAGCATTTTGACCGTTTCATTGAAGCCATCCCTATGACCTACACTGCTTTACCATAGAGATTGTTGGAATTGAATATGGTACAGCTCAGAACATTGGCGCCACCAGTGGGCAACCCTCCTCCTGGATATGATGCTAACACTCATTGTGTGTTCCACTCGGGTGCACTGGGACATTCAATAGAAAAGTGCAGGGCTCTACAAATGAAAGTGCATGATCTGATTGATTTTAAAGCTATCAACTTCTCACCACCTCCTAATGTTACTAACAAACCGATGCTAAACCACGTTGGGGGTGCAATGGTAAATGAATTCGAACATGGAAGAGAACTAAATTTGGTAACAGGCGTGAACAAATCCAGACGTCGTTGAATGTTGTGAAGATCCGTTTTCTGAAGGGACGGGTGTTCCCAGGATGTGATGATGATTGTGAAGACTGCTCAAGTTGTGTGAATGGTTGCAACATATTAAAAGCGGGTATTCAGGGCTTGATTGACGAAGGATCTTTACAGTTTTATAGAGTAAATGACAAAAGCTACATTGTTTCTACGGTCACCATTTATTTCACTCCAACTGACATTCTGGTGCCACCCAAACTGGAACCTGTCACTATTTATATCCCTCAAGAGGTGAGTTCGGTAACAATCACCATACATGACCCTGTTCCTTATGAGACTGAGAAAGTTATTCCATGGCACTACGGTGCAGATGTATACGTACAAGGACAAAAGGTTGAGGAGAAATCACAGATGGAGGTGGGGTCTAGTATTGATAATGTAGGAGGTCTTGGTGGTTTCACCAGAAGTGGGTGGCTCTTTGCTCCCCAGACATTTAAAAGGAAGTGGAAGAGTTTATGCGTATTATCAAGAAAAGTGATTACAAGGTGGTAGATCAGTTAAGCCAAATGCCTTCAAAGATATCGATCTTGTCCTTGCTGATTTGTTCCCAGGCACACAGGGAAGCACTTCTGAAAGTCCTGCAAATGGCTTATGTACCTCAAGAGATTACTGTCAACCAATTGGAGGTTGTGGTTTATAATGTGAACGCCAGTCATGGATTGGGTTTCACTGACAGGGATTCGACCTCCGAAGGGCGGAACCACAACAAAGCCTTGCATATCACCATGGAATGCAAAGGGGCCGTACTATCGTATGTGTTGGTGGACACCGGATCTTCCTTGAATGTGTTTCCTAAGAAGGATCTATTGAAACTTGATGTGGACGGGATTGTATTACAACCAAGTGACTTAGTGGTGAGAGCATTTGATGGCTCTATGAGAACATTCTTCGAAGAGATTAAGCTACTCGTAAATATTGGGTCCTGGGTCTTCAAAAGTACCATTTATGTCATGGATATACAGCCTGCTTACAACTGTCTTCTCGGTAGGCCTTGGATTCACGCAGCTGATGCTGTGACATCCACATTGCATCAGAATCTGAAGTATGTCGTTGATGGAAAGGTTGTTACCGTGTGCGGGGAGGAAGACATCTTTGTTAGTCACTTGTCAACCTTCAAATATGTTGAGATGGACGGGGAGATACATGAGACCTTGTGTCAGGCGTTTGAGACTGTTAATATTTTTGAACTTGCTTCTAGCTCAAAGAGCAAAAGCGTTCAACAAGTTGGTACTTCCATAGCTTCCTCATAACCCCACAAACACAAACAAATAAATTTAATCAAACAATTTCTATCAAGGAAGAATGTGGCAATCACTTGTTGATCATATATCCAAATTCGAAGTTTCTTCCGATTTTATTTCTCAAAGAAATAATATGGCATTGCTTGTCGATCCCCATATCCAAGTTTAAAGCTTCTTTCGATTTCATTCCTCAAATATTTGTGGTGGAATAAGCGAGATACCTCCCTCAAAGATGACGTCTTGTCTCTTTCTTTCAAATACAACTTAAAATATACCAACCAATACAAATCATTTTTATAATTAATTAACGAAGAACTGAACTCGGGAATCTAGCATTCCTTGGGTTCTTGAATGAAATCACTCATGGGATAGCCCCACGCATTGTGGTTCATTCACCCTTTCGTTTAAAACACCATAACAAAGGTCAAACACATTTCTCTAAACGAACATTGTTTAAATCTTTCTATATCGCAAACAAGACAGCGCTTGAGCCTCTACCGCGAGTAAAAGCCAAAGCTAAGCAATTAGAAAGCATTTCAAATAATTGATTCATTAAAAAACACAAATTGTAGTTGCACGAACTATGAAGCTCTGACTTTCCCATTGCACAAGGGAATACATAGGCACAGGGATTTTAATCCTTCGCGAGCACAATAATAAAAAATTAACCTTTTCTCCATAATAATAATAATTAAAATATTCTTTCCTTTAGAACAAACATTTTAACAAACCATTTAGAAGACCTAGAAAAAAATCAACATTAAATCGCATAGTTAGACAAAGAGGTTTCCGTTAAGTACAACGGACGTGAGGAGTGCTAATACCTTCCCCTTGCGTAACCGACTCCCGAACTTAGAATTTGGTTTCGTTGACCATTTCTTATCCTTTATTTAGGTTGTATATATATCTCCCTTTTCTCTCGTAGAATACATAGAATTAGGTTGCGATTCTATTGTTTTATTTCCGCGTCCCATCGCGAGGATCGTATTTTTCGAGGTACGACACCTAGTGAGTTGAAAATCCGCATTGGACGGTTTAGGTAAAAAAGGCTATCCCGGTGGATTGAAAACCCGAAAGGGCGGTCCATGCAAAAGATGGAATAAGCGAATGACTGCGACCTGAGTTATCTGTACTACATTGTCATCTCATTCAACCTGGCAATCTCTAAGGAATAGGAATCAGTTCAATCATCCTCTTCAGAAAGAAATATCAGAAATAAAGAAATCTTGAAGATATACTGGTCATAGCAGAATTGAAACTCAGTGGAATGTCGTTCACATTTCCATTAGGATAGTTTCTTTCCTCAATTTACAGTGATCACCTCTTTCTAGGTGATTGCTTCCTGATGTATCTTTCCTATTCACAGGCTCGTGAATAATAGAATATTCAGTAAAAAAGATTTGTACTTGTTTTATTTTTGCATGTTTTGTTTGCAAAAATGTCCTGAATTTTTGATAAACGAACATTGCATCAAAACGAGGTGGCTTCACGAATAACATGCGAAAGAGGAAAACATTTAAAATCACTTTGAATGTTAGGTAACACCGGATGGTTGACTCGTACCACATAATTCCCCGGGGCATACCTGTACAACCTTTGTTATTGCAGGTTTTACAGGTATGAGGAGAAAGATGTCGCTAGATGGCATTACCCAAGATGAGTCCTCTCCTTAGTGAGAGATGCCTTATAACTCTCGTCTCCAGTAGAGGGTGATGGGCTAAAGACGTGTCTACTTATGCGTCTAGCGGTATCTTACTGCAAGTGCACAGCCTATCGAAGTAATATTTAAGATTATCGATCCACAGGGATTCTATGGTTACTTAGTGCTAGATGAACTTTCTAGTTTAGCTAAGGCGAATGGTTGTCACGATTTTTTTGTTGGTTTTTAAGACTATTAAAGGCGGAGTAAAATTTAAGTTTTAATTAAGTAATTCTAAGGCGGTCGGTATGTAATTATATTAACTTAGGTGGGTCAATCTAACCTAGGCTTATTTAAGATGTTCACTTAATCTATTCGGTAGGGATTACCAGTTTAAATACCCTCAACTCACACTCTCGTGGTCTTATATCAGATCTTATCCCTAAAGCCCTATGCCTGCTCTCTCTAGCCCATAAGTGTTTAGAGGTAATTTTTGGAAACTAAGTAATTCTAATTTATCTTAAAGCGCTCTCGCTGTGTTTAATTTAAATGCCTAACTTTAGCTATCTGGTTAAAATCTCACACTCTCGTGGTCTTGACCTAACCTAATACTCTTTTCTTACTCTCGTAACAAAAAGGTCTATTTAATTAAAAAGTCTCAGCCAGAAATGTTAAGTGATTAATTATTTTTAGCCTATGGTTATATTTTACCGGTTAAGTTTGTTCTAACTACATACCGCCCTAAGGTGTTTAGCTACTCATCGATGTTGAACCAGACAGAGACAGAAAATTAAATAATAAAATACTCATGGCAGGAAAATAAATAAACATTATAATTAATTAAATTGCAATATAAATAAAAACCTGGTTAACAATATCAGAGAGACTCCTTCTTCCACAAACCGGAAAGCTCGGAGTTGGCGAAATCAAAATTAAACGAATGCTGAAGGTTTAGAAAAAATAAATAACGTATAACAATTTCCTGATGTTGGAAATTGTTATATGGCGGGGTTGGATACAATAAAACGAAACAGAAAATAATGCAGAAATAAGAACGGGTCATAAATCAGTTCGGCAGAGCTTCCGCAGGAAATTGAATAGAAAAATGCTCTGTCCATTCTTCATGAACTTGGTGCTATTTATAGAACTTCAATTGGGCTGGATTTTTGGACTTCAGTTGAAATGGGCCTTGCTATTTTTGGGGAGAAAATGTAGGTAGTGGCAACAAAATAGGAGACCATCTCTTCACGTAATGCCTTCACGTTGCCTTGGTCAAAAACCTAGAATAATCATTGTCACGGTCGTGACAATGCCTTTACGCTCGTGACTTGTGACTTTTAAGTGTCACGGTCGTGACACATGTCTTACGGTCGTGATGCTCCATTTTGGGGTGTCACGGTCGTGACACCCTTGTAACGGTCGTGACTGCTGCAAAATATGCAGTTTTGCAGAGAGCTTCATTTCTTTATCTTTTTATGACCGATTTTGTTCCTTTTTCTCTTGATTCATGATTTGGCTCCATATAGTGATGTACCTGCAAAACGGTAAGAAAAACTCGAGAAATCGAGTATTAAAACGATAATTATTCAATAAAACGCCAATGAAACTTAGCAATATAATCGATACGTTTTCTCGTTATCAAACTTCCCCAAACTTAAACCTTTGCTTGTCCTCAAGCAAATAGTCGGTTGAAAATCGGCGGACAAGATGTCATTCACGCATACTCCTAACAAATCCTACGAGGGATCGCTTTTGTTGGATAATCCGATACTTTGATATTACACTACCGATACACTAATGGCACAAGCAACAAGCTATGTCGTCGACTTCCCGTTAAATGAGCCAATCTGCAATTACTTTACGATTTCACCTAAAGTTTTTCGATCTTATTTCGCCCGGTTTCATTCTAGCGCAATCACATTAAGCCCTTTGCCTTAGCACGCACGTAGTGGAGTAGCCGGTTAGCGACTTTGATCCTTTTTGAGCACGGGGTCTGGTACACGAGTGTGGTAACCCTACATTTTGTATCCGATTTGGAGGTTGTGGGGGATCGAGCCGTAGCACGCCCTACCGAGTTCAGAACAAGTACCTCTGAACCAACCCGCAATGGACTCCTTCTCATATTTCTCATTTCTTGTATGCGACCGTGTACTTTGGTGCAATTTCTTTTCATTTTGCATCGAGATATGAAGGATCATTATTGATTAGGCATCAAACGCTTATATTCATCGGCTCCCCACGTGGTTTGTGTTCAGACGGTGCTGACTGCTAGTATAAACTACTCGGGGTTACTTTTGAACTGAAACTAGAAGTGTACTCGTAATGGTAATCGGAGATGGAATCGCTTAAGTAGGAAGTCAAAGTTGTCAAGATTGTATTGGTCTTGTTTAATCGTTCTCGGCTTCCATTTTACGATTTCGTAGGTAAGTCGGGTAATGCGAATAATTAAAATTTTTCGGTTATGGCTAAATAAACGGGAAAGTTTGAAACTAAAGAAAATGTCATAAAGATTTTTGCACGCTTCATTAACTTACTAAAAGAAATACAACGGGAATGAAAATACAACGAAAATGAAAAAGTGCGAAGCGGAAAAATGCGGAAATGAAAGGTACCTCTCCCACACTATATCAGACATTGTCCTCAATGTTGTGATATAAATGCGGTTAAAGTACAGTACAAACGACAAAAACTAAAAACAAACAGAAGAAAAACTAAAACTATGGCTGCTGAGGACCGCGGGGTCGGCTTCTGGTACGGGAGCGGCGTCTGGAAGGAGTCGCTTCAGGATCAGAACCGGTGCTGGTGGTCCCAGTGATGTCGATACGCAAGGCTTCTAACTCGCCAAAAATCGCGTCAAACCTCTCATTAGTAGCTGCCTGGTTTGCTGCAATAGTGCCGAGCAAAGCATCGTACTGCTCCTTATGCCTACGCTCCAGTGCGGAATTCATCTGGTTCTGCTGATGAATCGCACGGAGGACGTCCTCAAGTGTGATGTCCTGTGCATGAGGTTGTCGGGTAGATGTCTCTGGTATATCCTGGACAGGCTCACCTGCATCCATAGCGTCCTGCATCTCATCCGCAGGGAGATCTGCCTGATCATGGATAGGAGCGTGGTCAGCAGCATCAGGTAGAACAAAGAGCCAGTTGGCTCGGCTGGATGGGTCGATGCGGTCGCGGGACGACAGAGTGATATGATGAAATATGGTGCCATGGACAACAGGGCTATACCTGCCATCCTCTCGCTGCGCAATCAGGTGAGCGGACCTGCAATAACTCTTGGAGAGGAATTCAGCGGCTAGGTAAGGCTGATTAGCGATCGCGTCACCAAGCCCCAACTGAATGGCGAGGGTGGTGACGATGCCGCCTATGAAGAACGGGGTGGAGCCTCTGTGTGCAATGGCCTGGATGTGGTAGAGCATGAAAGGGGAAGCGCTGATCGGCTCGTCATTAAGAACACAATGCAAGAATAGAAGCTCCTTGGAGTTGAGCTTATGGTTGCTCTCTCGAGCGAAGATGGTGTTGCAGATGACTCTGTGGAAATAGCGGATGGCCGGATTGTGGATGTGCGTGGCGTTGAGGCTTTGGAAGGCTGATGCACGGGTGTTGGTTAAATCGTGCCATAAAGTGAAAGCTTGTTCACTAAAGTTATCGGGCACGCGACGGTGAGCTTCAGTTCCGTGATGGAAGCCTAACAACTCGGTGATCCTGTCTTGCGAGAGGTTGAATTCTTGGCCATGCAATCTAAATTTCGCAAAACCGGTGAGCTGACTCAGAGAACCGGTGTCGGTGACGTAACTGAAGGAACTCAAGAACTCCAGTGTCAGAAGTTCGAAGGTTGGCTGAGGTTGACTGCAAAGGTCCCAGAGCCCGACTTTTTGGAGCAGGTTCGTAACACTGGCAAGCATTCCGAGTTCTCTCAAACACACAGTGTCGATGTAATGCGTAGGTTGCACACCGCGGTTTTGGAATCGGAGAAATCGTTCTCTTTGAGTTTCTCCAGCATCACCTTCTCTAAAAGTGATAGAATCCATTGCATGCAAGAGCTTAAAGTGAAGAGTGAAGATTTTTGAAGTTTTTGTGAAAAAATGGTAAAATGAGATAAATAATGATTCGGGATAAATGATGGAGAGTGAGAATGTGGTAGGTTGTGATAATGGGGGGTTAATGAGATTAAAGCTCGTAATGGGGGGGGTTACGGAGGTTAGGAAGAAGATGGGAAGTTTTTTTTTAGGGAGTTATGGAGGAGAAGAAGAAGAAGCACGAAGAGAAACAGTTCTGTTTCTCACGATTTCTGGTATAGGGGTCGTCACGGTCGTGACAGGGGTACGACGGTCGTGACACTCAAAAAGAGCGTGTCACGATCGTTATGGGGCAGTGACGACCGTGAGGCTTGCTACGTTAAATAATTTCCAGAAAAACACTTTCTCACTTGTTTTACATAATTTATATCAATGTATTTTCTTCACTAACTCTCATATTAATTTATAGATACCACATAGTGCATAAGTTCAACACAGTAATTCAATAACTTACAAGGCATGAGAGATTTGTATATATAATGAATAAATGCAAGCATAAAAGTGCATAGAATGAAAAATACATAAATTGCTAAAATTGGAGAAATTTTGGAATTAATGATGCATTGCATAAAGTACTTGAAAATGAAATTACATAAATGGAAAAACGATAAGAAATTGTTGCGAAAAATAAATCTAACTAGAAACGAAAACAATGAGAAAATAAACTAAATCACTTATAACATTATCAAAAGCGTTTCTTCAAGTCTTCGATGGCGGAGTTCAAGTGATAGAATTGTTCGCAGGTTATGTCAGTCAAACCTATAATGTCCAATCGCATGCTCTTAATATCTTCTTTAAATAAGTTAATGTCAGTTTGGTAAGCATTGAGAGTGTTCATGATGTTTTGTAAGTTGTTAGCATACTCTCCTTGATTCACTTCAGGGGTTTCATAAACTTCTTCAGTGTGGTCAATGTCATGGTAACCAGGAGGCGTCTCAGGGTCAGTTTCGACATCGGTCATTGTATCATCTTTTATTTTATACGACTGAGGTGTTTCAGGAGTGGGTGGATAATCAGGTGGGTTTAACTCATAAAGCCAGTTATCCTTATTATGAACACTTACTTTAGCATGGTTAGGCAATGTGAACAGGGTTACTACTTCGTTCCGGATTAGGTACTCAAAAGGTGGATGTCCTAAATTCCTTATGATATGTCTATTGAAGCAGAAGTTAAGATCCATAGGACGGATGTTACCTAAACGGTTGCATCTATGCAATTGGTACCTAAGTCCTATGGCATCAGCAATCATGGTTACAAGACCTCCTACTAAGATAGGTAATTCAGGTTCTTCTTGGATACGGGTGAAGGTTTGCATCATGAAAGGTACACCATTAACAGGCTGTCCATTAGTGAAACATGACATAATAAATATTTCATCTTTAGAAACTCCGGTAATGTTTTCTTCTTTTCCAAAGAATGTGTGGGCTAGGAATTTATGGAAGTAACGGAGGGCAGGATTATGGATCTCATCATTATTCATGTTATTTGGTTCAGGGTGGTAGTTTCCGGTTAAAGTTCCCCAAAAGAAATCTAGCTCAATATCCATCAATTCTACCTGTGTGGTAGTGAATGCAAATGGTCCACTAGGGAATCCTAACAAGCCAGCTAGTTCTTTATGGTTAAAGTCATATTCTATTCCAAACAGGCGGAAACTAATAAATCCTTTCCTAAATCCAAAACCGCGCTCAGGTAGGTAAATTAAGGAGCTAAGGAACTCAAGAGTGAGCTCGCGGTAAGTCACAAACTTATGTTGGATCAATGCATTCTCCCATCCGAGTCGGTTAAACAAGTACATGATGCTATCATGTATACCTAAGGTTTCCATAGTCCGATCATCCGGGTACAGGGTCAAATCCATTTGCCTCTGTGATAATTCTTCAAATTTCATTCTTTGGTTCCTACCTCTAAATTTGGTTTCCATATGGTTAATTGGTTGGTTAGCCATGGTCAGTGCAAATATGGAGGAAACAAATCAGGAGAAGAAGGAAAGTGGAAAAGACTTTTAGAAAATCTGTAAAAAGTGATTTAAAATAAATATAAGAAAATGAAATGCATAATGTAATGGCAATAATAGTAATATAAAATAACTATAAAATGACAAAACAATTAAACAAATAGTAAAACTATAAATAATAAAAATGATAAAGAGAATAATTTAAATAATTTGATAAGTAAATGGGTTGCCTCCCACTAAGCGCTGTTTTTATCGTCTAAAGCCTGACGTAATGCTTAAGTTTAGATTAATCAGGGGAATTAGTGGACAACTCTAAAAGCTTTAGATTATTCGCATAATCTCTATTTTCAACTTTATGATAATGTTTCAAACGTTGTCCGTTTACTATGAATGGTTCACTATTCCTACCCTTAATTTCTATTGCTCCACTCGGGAATACTTTAATTATTTCAAAGGGTCCTGACCATCTAGATTTTAATTTTCCAGGAAAGAGCCTAAGTCTTGAATTAAAGAGGAGTACAACGTCTCCCACACTAAATTCTTTCCTAGATAGGCGTTTATCATGCCATCGCTTAGTTCTTTCTTTATATATCTTAGCATTCTCATAAGCATCTAACCTTAATTCTTCTAATTCGTTAATGTCTAGGATTCGCTTTTCTCCTGCAGCATTATAATTTATATTGAGAGTTCTAATCGCCCAATAAGCTTTGTGTTCTAGTTCTACTGGTAGGTGACAAGATTTTCCATAAAAGAGTTTGAAAGGTGTAGTACCTATGGGTGTCTTGTAAGCGGTCCTATAAGCCCATAAAGCTTCATTAAGTTTAGATGACCAATCTTTCCGAGATATGGCGACAGTCTTTTCTAAGATTTGTTTAATTTCTCTGTTTGAGACTTCGACTTGTCCACTTGTTTGTGGGTGATATGGTGTAGCCACACGGTGTCTTACTCCATACTTAGATAGTAATTTGTCAAATATTTTTGAGATGAAGTGCGAGCCGCCGTCACTTATGACGAGTCTAGGCACACCAAATCTGGGAAAGATTATATTTTTGAAAAGCTTTATTACTACTCGTGTATCGTTTGTAGGAGAAGCTATGGCTTCAATCCATTTCGAAACATAATCAACAACTACGAGTATGTAATTATTACCGAAAGATGATGGGAATGGTCCCATGAAATCTATTCCCCAAACGTCAAAGATTTCTACTTCTAATATTCCTTTTTGAGGCATTTCATCTCTTCTTGAAATATTGCCAGTGCGTTGACACCGATCGCAATTTATAACAGCGATGTGGACATCCTTCCATAGATTTGGCCAGAATAAGCCGGCTTGCAAGATTTTTGCACAAGTTTTGGAAGTGCTTGCATGTCCACCATAAGGAGATGAATGGCATTGAGCAATGACATCTTCTATTTCTTCTTCGAGAATACATCGGCGAAAGATTCCATCTGGTCCTCTTTTGAACAATAATGGTTCATCCCAATAGTAATGTTTCAGATTATGAAAGAATTTCTTTTTCTGCTGATAGGTCAGGTTGGGTGGAAGAGCTCCTGCAGCTAGGTAGTTGACGATGTCAGCGTACCATGGCAGTCCTACAGTTGTCTGGATTGTTTCCACGGATTCTGGTTCATTTATATCTAACTGAGCTAGGTCGCTTCCTAATTGTGCTATCAGCTGTTCATACGGAAAATCATCGTTAATCGGCACTTGTTCAGGTTTAATACCTTCTATTCTAGATAAATGGTCCGCTACGACGTTCTCAGTACCTTTCTTATCTTTTATTTCTAAGTCAAACTCTTGTAAGAGTAAAATCCATCTCAAGAGTCTCGGTTTAGCATCTTTCTTAGTTAATAGATATCGGATAGCAGCATGGTCTGTGTAAATGATTATTTTCGCTCCAACTAGGTAAGAACGGAATTTGTCAAGCGCAAAGACAACTGCTAACAATTCTTTTTCGGTAGTGGCGTAGTTCATCTGGGCAGAATCTAAAGTTCTACTGGCATAGTAGATCGCATGAAGTTTCTTTTCCTATCTCTGGCCTAGAACTGCGCCTACAGCATAGTCACTCGCATCGCACATGATTTCAAAAGGTAATCTCCAGTCAGGGGGTTGCATGATTGGTGCAGTGATGAGGGCTGTTTTTAGAGTTTCGAATGCTTTAAGACAATCTTCGTTGAATATGAACTCAGCGTCTTTCATTAATAAACCAGTAAGAGGTTTAGTAATTTTCGAGAAATCTTTGATGAATCGTCGGTAGAAACCGGCGTGTCCTAAAAAGCTTCGTATTTCTCGAACGGTTTTAGGGGGTTGAAGATCTTTTATGACTTCAATCTTAGCTTTATCAACTTCAATTCCCTTGTCAGATATTACATGACCTAATACGATTCCTTCGTTGACCATAAAATGACATTTCTCCCAGTTAAGCACAAGGTTTACTTTTACACATCTTTCTAATACCATTTCTAAGTTCGATAAACATCCTTCAAAACTTTGCCCGCATACAGAGAAGTCGTCCATGAACACTTCCATGATGTTGTCTATAAAATCTGCGAAGATCGACATCATACATCTTTGAAAGGTTGCAGGAGCGTTGCATAATCCAAAGGGCATTCGTCTATAAGCGAACGTTCCATAAGGGCATGTGAATGTGGTCTTCTCTTGATCATCTGGGTGGATAGGGATTTGGAAAAATCCTGAGTATCCGTCAAGATAACAGAAGTAAGAATGCTTGGCTAATCGTTCTAACATTTGATATATAAAAGGTAGTGGGAAATGATCTTTTCGAGTGGCTTTGTTTAGTTTACGATAATCTATGCACACTCTATATCCCGTCACTACTCTTTGCGATATCGATTCGCCTTGAGCGTTTTTCACAACAGTGATACCTCCTTTCTTTGGCACTACATGTATTGGACTAACCCATTCACTATCAGAGATTGGATATATTATTCCGGCATCTAATAATTTCTTAACTTCCTCTTTTACTACAGTGCTAAGGGTTGGGTTAATTCTTCTTTGAGATTCTCTGGAGGTTCTGCAATCTTCTTCTAGCAGAATACGATGCATACAAACTGAAGGACATATTCCTTTGAGATCAGATATGTTATATCCTAATGCAGTCGGATATTTCTTCAAAACATCTAAAAGTTTCTTTGTTTCTATAGTTCCTAAACTGGAATTTACTATAACTGGTCTTTTACATTCAATGTCTAAGAATTCGTACCTTAGGTTATGAGGTAAAGTTTTTAATCCTAATGTAAGTTTATCTTTACTTGGCATAGGATCTGGTGTAAGCGCTAAACTTTCGCTTAGACTATCATCCTGATACGGTTTTCGCCAATTATCATCTTCGAAAATCGGAGGGATTTGAATTTTCATTATCTCAGAATAAGTGGTCTCTTTTAGTTCCATTTCTCTTACACATTCGTCAATTACGTCCAACAGATAGCATGTATCCTCTATAGCTGGTGATTGTAAGAATTGTGTTAAAATGAATTCAACTTTCTCTTCACCCACTTCAAAGGTTAGCTTTCCTCTTTTTACGTCTATTATAGCTCCAGCAGTGGCTAAGAATGGTCTTCCTAGTATGATAGGTGTAGTGGAGTCCTCAGAGATGTCCATGATTATAAAATCAGTAGGGATATAGAATTGTCCTATACGTACTGGGACGTTTTCTAGTATGCCTACAGGATATTTGATAGAGCGATCGGCTAGTTGAACTGACATTTTAGTTGGTCTTAGGTCACCCATGTCTAGCCTTTTGCATATTGTTAAGGGCATAACACTGATACTGGCTCCTAAATTGCATAGAGCTTTGTCAATGACGAATTTTCCTATTACACAGGGTATAGAGAAACTTCCTGGATCTTTTAGCTTAGGAGGCATTTTATTCTGAATTATTGCGCTACACTCGGCAGTAAGTGTAACTGTTCCGTTATCCTCTATCTTTTTCTTATTGGATAAGATTTCTTTTAAAAACTTAGCGTACGAGGGTATTTGAGTGATTGCTTCTGTAAATGGAATAGTAATATTCAACTGTTTCAGAAGTTCAACAAATTTCTTAAATTGACCCGTCGTCTTGGAATTTATTAATCTTTGAGGGTACGGAATTGGTGGTTTATAGGGTGGTGGAGGCACATAAGGTTGTTCTTTCTCCACTACTTCTTGATTATCATCTTCCTTTTCTTCTGGATCATTCACCACTTCAGTCGGTTTATCCGGTTTTTGGTACATGGCTGGATTGTCAAGTCTTGGATCGGTAGGTCCGTCAAGTTCCTTGCCACTTCTTAATATCACAGCGTTAGCATGTCCTTTCGGATTTGGTTGAGGTTGTCCAGGGAACACTCCAGCTGGTGCAGCAGTAGGTGCTTGTTGTTGAGCTACTTGTGAAATCTGAGTTTCCAGCATTTTGTTATGTGTAGCTAATGCATCTACTTTGCTCACTAATTGTTTAATCTACTCATTAGTGTGAATGTTTTGGTTTAAAAAGTCCTTGTTTGTTTGAGATTGGTTAGCTATAAAGTTCTCCATCATCAACTCAAGGTTCGATTTTCTAGGGATATTAGGAGCAGTCTTTTGATATCCTGGTGATGTAGCTGGTGCTTGACCTGGCGCGTATAAAGCGTTGTTATTCTTATAGGAGAAGTTCGGATGATTCTTCCAACCTGGGTTATATGTATTTGAGTAAGGGTTTCCTTGAGCATAATTCACTTGATCCGTGGGAGTTCC
Source organism: Lathyrus aphaca (assembly GCA_963966055.1). Classification (NCBI taxonomy): domain Eukaryota; kingdom Viridiplantae; phylum Streptophyta; class Magnoliopsida; order Fabales; family Fabaceae; genus Lathyrus; species Lathyrus aphaca. The sequence goes on along the minus strand of OZ014523.1, from coordinate 302,618,024 downwards.
TGTCAATAGTTGACAATCAGAAACTTCGTGTCCTGAAACTCCACATAACTCACAGTTAGGTGTTACTGCAGCCACGGTGGCTGTTGGTGTTATGGCCAAGTTGTCGATCTTTTGGCTTAGTTGGTCAAACTTCGCATTGACTTGGTCCATACTACTTACTTCGTATATACCTCCCTTTGTTGGTTTCTCAGTTGCGACTCTCTCGCTTCCCCAAAGGTAATGATTTTGAGCCATACTTTCGATAAGTGCATAGGCATCATTATATTCTTTGTCCATCAATGCACCGCCCGCGGCAGCGTCAATTGTCATTCTTGTATTGTACAAGAGTCCATTATAGAAGGTATGGATGACCATCCATTCTATTAATCCATGATGTGGACAAAGTCTCAATAGATCTTTATAGCATTCCCAAGCTTCGAATAATGATTCACTTTCTCTTTGCTTAAATCCGTTGATCTGAGCTCTCAGCATAGCTGTCTTGCTAGGTGGAAAATATCTGTTCAAGAAAACTCTCTTAAGCTCCTCCCACGTAGTTACTGAGTTTGAAGGCAGAGATTGAAGCCAAGATCTTGCTCTGTCTCGAAGCGAAAAAGGAAATAAACGTAGTCTAATAGCTTCTTGGGTAACTCCATTGGCTTTTACAGTATCTGCATATTGCACAAAGATCGAAAGATGAAGATTTGGATCCTCGGTAGGATTTCCGGCGAATTGATTTTGTTGCACGGCTGATATCAACGAAGGTTTTAGTTCGAAATCGTTTCGGTTGATAGCCGGCGCTGCAATGCTTGAATGCGGTTCAGCTTGCGAAGGACTGGCGTAATACTTGAGTGGATGAGTTTGTTCTTCAGCCATCTCTGTGTCCTTTGATGTTACGACTGGTTTAGGCGGATCTGATTGAAGATCTGGAATACTGTAACTTTTTTCGTAATCGAATATACGTCTTCTTACGTGTAAGAAGCGTTCCGATTCAGGGATTAGAGGTTGCAAGTCTTCGCTTTTAGAGCGAGTACTTGGCATACACTTGGAAATTAAATTAAATTAAGTAGTTGATACCTTAGTCTAGACAATGCTACCTAAATGCACTAGTGACTAAATTAAGGAATCCCCGGCAACGGCGCCAAAAACTTGATGGGCTAAAGACGTGTCTACTTATGCGTCTAGCGGTATCTTACTGCAAGTGCACAACCTATCGAAGTAATATTTAAGATTATCGATCCACAGGGATTCTATGGTTACTTAGTGCTAGATGAACTTTCTAGTTTAGCTAAGGCGAATGGTTGTCACGGTTTTTTTGTTGGTTTTTAAGACTATTAAAGGCGGAGTAAAATTTAAGTTTTAATTAAGTAATTCTAAGGCGGTCGGTATGTAATTATATTAACTTAGGTGGGTCAATCTAACCTAGGCTTATTTAAGATGTTCACTTAATCTATTCGGTAGGGATTACCAGTTTAAATACCCTCAACTCACACTCTCGTGGTCTTATATCAGATCTTATCCCTAAAGCCCTATGCCTGCTCTCGCTAGCCCATAAGTGTTTAGAGGTAATTTTTGGAAACTAAGTAATTCTAATTTATCTTAAAGCGCTCTCGCTGTGTTTAATTTAAATGCCTAACTTTAGCTATCTGGTTAAAATCTCACACTCTCGTGGTCTTGACCTAACCTAATACTCTTTTCTTACTCTCGTAACAAAAAGGTCTATTTAATTAAAAAGTCTCAGCCAGAAATGTTAAGTGATTAATTATTTTTAGCCTATGGTTATATTTTACCGGTTAAGTTTGTTCTAACTACATACCGCCCTAAGGTGTTTAGCTACTCATCGATGTTGAACCAGACAGAGACAGAAAATTAAATAATAAAATACTCATGGCAGGAAAATAAATAAACATTATAATTAATTAAATTTCAATATAAATAAAAACCTGGTTAACAATATCAGAGAGACTCCTTCTTCCACAAACCGGAAAGCTCGGAGTTGGCGAAATCAAAATTAAACGAATGCTGAAGGTTTAGAAAAAATAAATAACGTATAACAATTTCCTGATGTTGGAAATTGTTATATGGCGGGATTGGATACAATAAAACGAAACAGAAAATAATGCAGAAATAAGAACGGGTCGTAAATCAGTTCGGCAGAGCTTCCGCAGGAAATTGAATAGAAAAATGCTCTGTCCATTCTTCATGAACTTGGTGCTATTTATAGAACTTCAATTGGGCTGGATTTTTGGACTTCAGTTGAAATGGGCCTTGCTATTTTTGGGGAGAAAATGTAGGTAGTGGCAACAAAATAGGAGACCATCTCTTCACGTAATGCCTTCACGTTGCCTTGGTCAAAAACCTAGAATAATCATTGTCACGGTCGTGACAATGCCTTTACGCTCGTGACTTGTGACTTTTAAGTGTCACGGTCGTGACACATGTCTTACGGTCGTGATGCTCCATTTTGGGGTGTCACGGTCGTGACACCCTTGTAACGGTCGTGACTGCTGCAAAATATGCAGTTTTGCAGAGAGCTTCATTTCTTTATCTTTTTATGACCGATTTTGTTCCTTTTTCTCTTGATTCATGATTTGGCTCCATATAGTGATGTACCTGCAAAACGGTAAGAAAAACTCGAGAAATCGAGTATTAAAACGATAATTATTCAATAAAACGCCAATGAAACTTAGCAATATAATCGATACGTTTTCTCGTTATCAGAGGGTGATCCCCATTATCCCTAGTATAGTGTAAGAAGAAATGTTCCCAAGCTGAGTCAGAGCAAGATAGTTGAATCCCCAACATAACTTCAAGATCAATTGAATAGTTCTCATCCCCGATCAGAGTTGTCACAGTGAAGTTTTCCCAACAAGCAGTTGAAAGCTTTACTTCCCTACAGAGTTAGAATTGTCAGAATTCTCTCCTCAGTAGGATTTTAACCAAGCACCTCCCCAGCCAAGTCTGAAGATGGTCATTCCCCACAGAGTTTCATGATTGGGATTCACTCATCTTTGAAGTATTCCCCAGAGAGGTCTCCAATTTATTTTTGGCCAGTGTAACAAGTGAATGCATACATTTGTTCACACTTCATTTCTCAGCCAGATCAAGTATTGTCAGGATATCTTGATGTCATTCCCTCAGCAGAATGTTAGTTAGAACATTCTCATTCCCCAACGGAGTTACAAATGGTATTCTCCCACTACAAAAGCAGTTCCCTAGAGGACTCTGTCTTCTCAATTCTTCAAGGCCCACATCCCTGTGGCAGGCCACTAGTCTCCTGGTTCATCATAAAATACATGTCTCTGAGTCATAAATCCAATGATCTTATGCTCTCATCGTTCTGGTTATGGTTCCTATGGTACCATACCCTAATTACTTCATGTGTGGGTTGTAAATCCTATGATATTACAACACTCTTTACAAGGCCCACATCCGTGGAAGACCAGTAGTCTCCTGGATCATTACAAAAGACAACATTGTCAAGGCCCATATCCCTGTGGCAGACCGGTTAGTCCTGGTTTATACAAAATACTTCTCCAAGGCCCACATCCCTATGGCAGACTGGTTAGTCTTGGTTCATACAAAAGACTTCTCCAAGGACCACATCACTGTGGTAGACCAATTATTCCTGGTTCATCCAAAATACTTCTTCATGGCCTACATCTCTGTGACATGCTAGTGGTCCCCTAGTTCAATATAAAGGACAGTATACAGTTTTGATGGATTAGACCTTGAAAGTAATGTCTGTTTGATAGATAGAATGAACTTTTCAAGATGACGATTTCACAATGCATCTTGACCAGCACTTGTTTGTTTTACAAACTTCGTTCCTAAGGCCCAGATCCGTGGCAGGCCAGTAGTCATTATGTTCATTATAAAAGACATTTGTTTGAGTCGTAAATCTTATGATATTACGTTCTTGTGGTTGGTTTATAGGTCCTATGATACTTAAATACCGTTTAAAGTCCCACGTCCGTGGCAAGCCGGTAGTCTACTGGTTCATTACAAAAGACATTTCTTCATTGTTACAGAATACTTTTCACTACACCAAGGTTTTTAGAGTGGTGTTCTTTGGTCGAGTTCATATCCCTTTTCTTCTTCAGCGGAGTGCAAATTTCCGAGTTATTTTGGTATTTAATCATAATTCATCTCGAACAGCCGACAACCGACGCTCTTGTCCTTTTCAGATTAACAGTTGCTTGAATAGGGGCGGTAGTAGTACCCCAAAATTTTCCCTCTCATTTTCATATCATATAGCATAGCATATAGTATATATATCCCAACATTTGTGCATAGATAGATGAGGCATAACATCCATGATTAGAAGCATAAGGCATGTGATTAATCATCTATCAAGCTATGATTCTCCAAAGTCAAGATAAGAGCCAAGCAGTCTTGAAAGAAGCCTACAAGGGATTCTTATATCCTATACAAGCTCAAGCTCATCCTCAAAGCCCTGGAAGGGGTGTGGTTCATCAAAAGTTCAACAATGCAACATTCTCCTACATGGGGAAACCCTAATTATGGTTTTGGCTCAGAGAAATATATCCTCTTAGTTTTGAAAAATTCTTGTGGTTAAAGGATTTCATATGTTATACAAGGCAGAGGGATGAAATTTGGTGCAAAAATTCAACAAGGAAGTCAGGCATTGGTTCACTTACTTGTATTTGAAGAAAGAGGTCAACTATGTAGAAGAAAAGTCCACCATGGGATTTTTGGGGTTCCAATCATTATTTTCAAGTCTATGGACTTTGATTTGGGCAAGAAATGGCATGAATGGTCTTAAAATTCAAGAATCAAGAGTTTGAAGAAAAGTTACTAAATTTGGAAAGTGACCTATAATGAAACTTTCCATTTTTGGCTATTTTTGTCCTAATTTTAATCCATTCTTTCATGATCAAGAAGGCTTCAAATTAATTTTCCTTAAACATGAAAATTGTAGGGCTTGTTATCCCATTTCCAGAAAGTACCGGAACTCCCTCATAGCATTTGTGGATCAAAAGATATGCTTGATTGAAGTTGGATTATTTTTAGGAATTTTCAAATGTTCAAGTTTTGTACCATTTGCAAGAAGGTTCAAAATGAATTCTAATGTGTTATAATGGTTATTTTCTCATCACAATACCAAAATGCAATGCATAACAAGGATTTTTGCCCAAGGAAACTCCCATTTTCATGCACTATTCACCATGAATCATCCATTATGCAAAATTGCACATGTATTCAAAACATGTAATCCAAAGCATTGCAGACCATGAGATTGATCCAAGGGTACTTAGTGGAGTAAATGAAGTATAACCATGCACATGGGATAATGGATACACGAGCAAATAGTGGAGTGTGCACAAATTTGCAATTTTTCATTTTCATCCAAATATCTTGCTTCTGAGTCCTCCCTCTTCTAAAACCTTAATCCACCTCATTAGCATATTGATATAAAAGCTAAACACTAGGTTTTTAGAGCCTCATTCAATCCATATTCACCAATCCAAAGTTATTTCCATTTTTTCATATTTCTTAGAATCTCTTCATCCTTGAGCATATTGTTTCATTTCTTTGCACAATCATCATCAATGAAGTGTGAGGATCACAAATCACCCATCATTTCAAGCTTTGGTGCAAGAAATCAGAGGATTCGAACTTAAGGAGCTCACATTTGAATCTCAAGATCTAGCCTATTTCAAGCCTATATTTGCATTTATTTTGCAAATAGAGCTCAAAGGGAGTGGATCTGTACTTTTTCAGAAGATTCTTGGTGTTTTTGACAAGCTTCCATCTCAGGTAATCTATTGAATTCTTTGTCATATATCTTGTTTTAAATGTGTGCTTTAGGTTCCTTCTATTGTGTTGATTAATTTGAGCTATTTGGTGTTTGAAATGGATGTGTATTATGTATGATTTGTAGAGTTTCAGTTTTGTAGATCCATATTTGCTTGCTTCGATTCATTATGTATGTTGGTTGTTTGTTGGTTTTGAACTTGGAATTTTGTTCAGTGTGGTGAATAGAGTCATTCTGGAGGTTTAGATGCATTTTTGTGCATGTTCGTTCATGGTGATGAGTTTTTCGGTGACCGGAGGTAGGGCTCCATCACCGGACCATTTACAGTGGTGGGGACGACCTAAGGTTAGGGACAAATCCTGACCCTTGAGTTTTTTAATCCAACGCATATTATTTTTCAAGCAATCAAAAAAATCACGTGCTTCACTTGTACATTTTTTATTTCGTTAAATGATTTATGTTTGCCAGCCTATGATAATTGTGTGAATCTTCAAATCCTGAGCGTGTACTTGGTTGACCTTGGTTTGCTGACCTTTGTTTATGTGCGTTGATTTGTTATACCTTGGATGGACCATTAAGAACCACTGGATGGAATTACTTTTGTGATTGACCCTTTTGTGTATGTTGGATGTTTATACTTTTGTTTTGGTTGACTCCCATTATAGCCTTCAGATGCGCTAACTTAGTGAGACTAATTGTGGACCATTGATGTGAATTACTTTGACATCCCCTTGTTAACTGAGTCCTTTGTGCGTTGGGCTTCTATTGCATTCTACACCTCTTTTTCTGGCCCAGTCCTATTTTAAATGTATTTGGGTTACTCAATGCACCCCTTCCCTTTTATTATATTTTTATTTTCTTTTATTTCATTTTTATTTTCTAAAATAGTTTTTCTTATTAAAAAAAATACCAAAAAATTATGAATGATCCTTAACATTTCCTAAAAATTTTCCATTTTTTTTATTTTCCATTTTTTTTATTTTCCATTTTTATTTTATTTTGATGTCCTGAATTAATTTTTCCATTTATTTCTTTTATTTTGCTTTATACCATGAATACCCTGTCTTTTTTATTTTCTAACTTGAGTTCTAAAATAGTTCTAACCCTGGTTCTTTTTTCTACGTGTCCACAACACTTTAAGGTACCTTAGTCATTTTTGTGATGGTTTTTAGACTTGGTTTGACTGAATTTTAGTTTGTTGCTTCATGCTTAAGTAATGGAAATCCTAACCTTGCTTTGACCAATTTTTTTTATTGACTTTGGTTCTGAATCTTGACTTATGACTTTTCCTTGATGTTTGTACATGTTTAAGATGCTTTAATGCTTAAGGTCACAATTTTTAAGCATGTTTACTATTTGTTTGAGGTTTGAACTTGGAATGACCTTATTTGAAGATGTTTTGAGCCATGTTTGCTTAGGAAGGCACTTGTTCCATCATATAAGATCTTGTGTGAGGCTTGATAATATGTGATATGATCTCTGGTTGTGATGTATGAACCTCATCTTTGCTTATCCTATGCTTATCTTGTGCACTAAGTCACGCCTTTCCACAAGGATGAATCATGTTCAATTTCACCTCACACTTCTTTTTATCCTCTCTATTTTCCTTAGTATGTGCTTATATGCTTTCTTTGATGATTGAACCCTCTTCTTAGGCACATGATTGAGATGTTTATGTGAATATTTCTAACCATTTCTGGGGCTATGGTAAGTCTAGAGGTGTGGTTGATGCTTCCACATCTCCACACTCCTTTTTCTCCCTTCTTCTCTTTTTTATGCATTTTTAACTTGTGTTTGTGATGAGCTTAGGCCATCAATGTCTAACTTCTCCTTCTTCCCTTTTAGGATCAACTTAACTTTTTTTAAGAAGTAAGTTGAATCCTTTTGATCTCTCCTTCTTCTTCTTCTTTCTTTTATTATTTCCTTATTATTCATTAGGATAGGATTCAAGCCACACTAACCTAGGATTTCCATGCATGACAACATTTAGGATTGTTAGTCCCCCTTTTGGTTTTTACCTTTGAGATCCTTTTCGTGCTCTCTCTTCTTATCTTCAAACTTAACATCAAGACACCAAATAAATGATAAGTATTCTCATGTGCCAAGGGACTTTGCCATGGAGTACTTGCACACGTCCCATTTCGGGGCGAGGTGTAGGGTATCTATCATGATGAATAGGTCTTAGAATAAGACTACTTCACAAAAAAAAACCTAAAAAAACTTCTTAATCAAAAACCATAAAAACACTTAATAAATTCCAGTAGGTCGGTGTGTCTGAGCCTTCCTCTTAAGGGACTAGATTTGGGGATTTCCCCCATAGCTAGGTGTGCTTCTTGACCATTCCATTTCGGGATGATGTAAGAAGTACACATCCCATTGAGTAAGACTTAGGTACACTCACCTATGCAAACCTCAAAGCAAAAACTCATAAAAAACACTAAATAAAGAATAATCGTCTCTCCTTCGGGACTTGCTCTTACTTATCTCTTTGCAAGATGGTAATGCATTTGTACCTGACGAGCCTGCTACACCTGAGCATTGAAATAAGCAGTTAAAGCTTTTAAAAAATAAACCATTTTCCTCCCTAGTTAGGGGAACTATGGCGACTCTGATCCTCATGTCCAGATGAGGTACGTAGGCAATGGGGTAGGGCCCGTTCGAGCACTCTTTTATTTTCCCTATATTTTCCCCCTTTCTTTTTTCTTTTTATCCATTTTTAGTATTTCTTTTGCAACAACTTTCATTTCTTCACCCTTTGAAATAGTTTCTTTGCAAGCGTGGATCCCGTCGGGTACGGTGGACGATCTAGGGTGTTAATACCTTCCCATGTCGTAACCGACTCCTGAACCCGGTTTCTTTGGTTCGCAGGACCTTTGTCTTTCCTTTCTTTTACCGGTTTGTGCAGCATTACCTTTCCCATTCCTTTGGGATAAAAATGTCTGGCAGGCGACTATACCCTTTTCCACGCCACTTTCACGTTTGTACCAGGATGGAAATCCAGGGAGCAACACCATGCCATTGAACTCTTCTACTTTGACTTGACTTCTCTTCAGGTTTTGTACTTGAATCAGTTGGTCTGCTTATGTCAGATGCAGTGTTCTTGACATTTGATCTTGAGCCAAAATTCATCCTCTTCATGACTATGTTGAATTGTCTTCCCATCACGGCAACAACTTCTTTCAGACTTTCCTCATTCTCCACTTCACTTCTTTCTGATATCTTCTCAATATTAGACACAAGAGCTATGCTTTTGTTCTTCTTTTTAGGCACATCATTAAGTCCCATTTCAAAATTCTAAAGGCATCTAATAAGGTCTTCTACCTTCATGTTGCAAATGTCCTGAGCTTCTTCTATAGTAGTCACCTTCATAGTGAACTCTTAGGAAGAGATCTGAGAATTATCCTCACAAGCTTTTCATCAGACATCTTTTCTCCTAAGGCTCCTGAGGCATTATCAATATCAATAATGTTCCTGTGAAAGACATGACCAGTCTCATCTTCTTTCATTCTCAGATTTTCAAATTTTGTGGTAAGCATTTGATGTATTGACATCTTGACTTTAGAGGTGCCTTCATGAGTGGTTCTGATAATATCCCAAACTTCTTTGGCATTTTGGAAATGATGCACAAGTCTGAATATGTCTTTAACAATGCCATTGAATAAGGCATTCAGGGCTTTAGAATTCCATAGCGCCAGCTCATCCTCTTCTTTGCTCCAATCATCCTTAGGCTTCAGAGTTATATTGCCATCTTTATCAGTGATGGTAGGATGTTCGCATCCTTTATCTGCAGCTTTCCGAGCCTTCTTATTCAGAGACTTTAAGAAGGCAATCATGCGAGGTTTCCATTAATCATAGTTAGAACCATCCAGAATGGTGGTCTATGTCCAAATCCTTCTTCCTTATCTATGGTACCATAATAGTGCCCCTAGATCTCTCCCAGAAAAACAAGCAGGGTGCCTGCTCTGATACCAATTGAAATTCTAGCAACAAACAAACAATGTCGAATATGATGTCATGACACTATTAACAACAAAACTGTAAAAGACAAAGACAAAATGTAAAGAACACAAAAAGTTGTTAACCCAGTTCGGTGCAATCACACCTACTTTGGGGGCTTCCAAGCTAGGAAGGAACTTCACTATCAGTTGTATCAATTCAAAGATCCACAACAAATGCCTACAGTTTGCAATCTTTTCACTTAATCCCTACCCAATGACTGTTCTACCTAGGAACTCCTAGATATGAGACCCCTCTCACTCCCTCCACAATCACAGTCAGTGATCTCAAACAACATATCAAAGAAATTGAATACACTCTTCAAAAAAATCTTTGACCTTGCTTAAAAGCTTCAGTCAAATACAAACACTCTTGCTTAAAAGCTTCGAGTGGACAAAATACAAATTCACACCTAGTCCAAAACAATCATCAAAAGACAATTGCTTGGCTCACAAGAAACTAACACATACACACGTGAAAACTATGAATACCCAATCCTTATTTTCCACCTGTTCACTCTAAGGTTGAGCAGCCTTAAGTAGAAACTCCAATGTGCATTGGGCCTGCTGAATTTGTACAAACCAGAATAAATAATTCCTTAAATCAAGGAACAAAAATAGCAAGAACCATTGTTCTTCTAAAATAACTCCAAGCCGAATCCTTCTTTTCCTTCTGATAAAGTTGAACTAAAACCTCAATAAAATCATAATATTAAAGACAGCAGGATGCGCGCACAAAATAGGATTCACTTAGGTCTTCAGGCCCAGTCTGAGATGTCATGACATCGATCTTGACATCCTGAAACCAAACAGCTACACACATAAGCTTCACACCCGCATAATGCTTAAAACACATGTCATAATATAGCTTATGACATCCTGAGATATACAAGAGTTTTACCATAAAATATAGCTAATCAAAACATCTACATTTATATTCCCTCTCCTTCTGAATCATATGAATCTTCTCTTCCAAGGCCTTGTTGGTATGCACTATGTGCTGATACAAACGACCGCTCTCGGAGTTCTCAATTTTGACTGCATAGAGTTGAGCTTCCAGCTTCTGATATTCTTCAAGAGACATAATGGTTTTGGGCTCAACCACTAAAGGAGTAGTCTGAGCAGAGAAAGGCAATTGCACTTCCTGGGCCTTCTTTTTTAACCATGCTCTGTACTCAGGAAAAGTATGATTGTTACTTTTACCTAAACATTCCACACCTCTTCTTCTGATGAGCTTCCAAGGACCATAAGCTTTTCTCACCAACGGAAGATTATCCTTCACTGGGAAATATAAAGTTTGAGCCAACTCCACCTCTTTAGGAATGTATTTCAAAGCATACTGTAACTGCCTTCTTAGCAGGATCGGGTTATAGTAAATTCCCCCAATCACTCCTAAAAGTGGTACATTTGGGTAGCTCCCACAACTGGTAATGAAATATTTTCCCTTCAGTCTCACAGTGATCCCCTTGATATCTTTAGCAGATAGCTCTCCTAGTCTTTGAGCCCAAATCAAACTACGATCAATGAAGGCCTTAGTGCTAGACAGATGTTTCATGAACCATCTATGAAACAAGGGAGCACAGCAGCGTACCAAACCTCCTCGCTTCTTCTCATTTTTATAATGCATTGAGTAGTAAAGATCTCCCAAAAGTGTAGGCATTGGATTCTTCAGAATGAACATGTGTATGACATTCATATCCACAAACTTGTTAAGCTCTGCAAATAGAATGATCCTGTAAACAGAAAGAGCTATGATAGGAAACACAAAATCCCACTGAGCCTTAGCAACAATTTCCTCAACCTTCTTAATCAAGAACTCCAAAGAAAACCTAGATACTCCACTTTTAGTTGTACTTAGATTAGAGGTTACCATAGATGTGCTCAAATAAAGAGCCTTGGCAATATCTTCGTGACTAGGTCTAACCATCTCAGCATTGAAAGGAATTTGGTCCTGAAGAAGTACCCCCAGAATCAAAGCATACTCTTCTAACAAAGGACCCAACTGGTAATCATGGAAAGTGAAACACCTCTACTGAGGATCATAATACTATAGCAAGGTGTGAATGGCGTTTCTCTAATAAGCATCCAGATCTACTACCACATTCAAAAGGCCTCCATAAACCCTTATGAAGTATTCAACATGGTTTGGAGTAATAAGAGCTACCATCTTATTCAGCATGTCGACCTTGGTGTCAAAGAACTTGTGTAAACACCCCAAATTTTCCCTCACCCATTCACACCATGTATTGTGATCATTTCATATGCATAAACTCAATCATAGCATCTCATATCACATTTTTGATTCACTGCATTGGTTCAAAGTCATCTTCATCTAGGGTTTGTGATCTGAGCAATCCAAGAGCTTCTTGAGCAACTCCAAAGGTCATCAATCACTTCAAAGGGGTCCATGTGTTTTCAAGCATCATATTATATCCTCTCAAAGTCAATAATGTCAAAGAATCACAAGAACTGAGGATGGTATGGAAGCAGAGCCAGGCTTGACTGCACAGATGACCTAGAATTAGGGTTTTGGTTTCAAAGGCCATAACTCCATATTTTTTGGTCATTCTTGTTTCTATTGGTATCTATATGGTATAGGGAGTATGAATATCAAGTTTCATGAAGAAATTCCATGGGGAAGTCATTTGATCAAGAGTTGACTTTTCAAGCAAGTCAGTGCAAAATCAGGGCATCTGAGGCCCCCAATGACCCAACCAAAGGGTGTTCTTCATCATTTTGGTTGTATATGATCTTTATTTGATCATAGAAGAAGTTGGAAGTTCACAAAATTGAAGAATTTCAAGTCTCTTGCAAAGTTGACTTTTTGGGCAAGTTTGACTTTTAAGGAAATTGTCATTTTAGGCAACTTTTTCAACCTTTACTTTTTGATTCAAAAAAGCTTCAAATGGAAAAACTTTGGTCATGAAAGTTGTAGAATGGATCATTCCCTTTTCAAAAAGTACAAGAACATGACCTAATTCATTTTGGATCAAAAGTTATGGCTTGTCAAAGTTGGCAAAAATCACTAAATTTCAAGTTATGCACCAAAGAGGAAAAGTTGCAAATTCACTTCTCAAGGCAAATTAAGTCATCAAATGTATTTCCAAACTTCACAACATGATCACACAAGACCTAAAAATCAGAATGGGCCAAGAACTTCTCACTTTTGTGGCTTATGGATCAAGACATTTCACAAAGATCAAAGGCAAGGCAAGTTGCAAAACTCATCATAAGACATAGCCCACTTGCTTGCTAGCTTGCTGAACCATCCTAGGCCTTTCCCCTCATCATGCTGCGCAGCACACCCTCCTTGTACTTGGCTAGAAAGTAGCCCATACCTCTCTTACACAACTTTGACATTTTGGCAAAAGCACTCATACCAATCAATAAAGCACACATCACATCTTCTGACCAATCCCAATTGTTTATACTAATCAAATGCAAGCCAAACATAACAAGAAGCAAGCCTGAAACACACCACACCACAGCATTCTCATTTTCACCTTCAATTGCAAGAGCTTTCGAAACTCATCACACAAGTCACAAACTCACAAACAAACTCCACAAACAATCTCACCATGCTTCACTGAACACAAACCAACCTTCAAAACAGCCTGAAAGCCATTGAATCAAAATCACGATTCCCACCTGCCATTGAACAGAACTCAAGCAAACTCTCAAACCAGCCATTGCAAACTTCAAACAAACATTGCAAGCTTCTCAGGAGGATCATTGGAGTGCGTTTGAGCCAAAGAAACAGCCAGAAAGCTCCTGAATCGAAAGCTTCAGTTCAGGTAGTCAACTCAAAACATTTTTCCAGAAACGTGTTTTTAAGTTCTTAATAGCTTCTATGCACTCCCCTGATCATGAATATATGCTTACTTTTGAAAATGGTTGAGAAACCAGGATGTATGCAATGTCTGAAACTTTTACCCTAAAAAATGTTTGATTCGATTCTCTCTGATTTTGAATGATAAATGTTGTTTGATTGAGGGGTTTGATTCGTTTTTGAGTGGGGAAGATTTCTATTTAGTTAGATTTTGTTTTGGATGCGTGTAGAGAGAGTTTGAGAATTGGGATGGCCGGAGAAGACGACCGGAACAGTGTTCCGGTCGCCTGAAAGTCATTAGGGCATAATTAATTAGGGCTAATCATAATTATGAGAGTTTGAATGTCAGCCGTTGGATATGGCGCCAGGTCAAACGCGCGCGCAGCCAGTTCAAACTTGGACCTTTGGATCTGATTACTTTCCCATTTTTCAGTTTATTTCATTTTTATTTTTCATTTAAATGCATTTGTTTTCTCATTTTATTTAAAATAGCAAAATCATTTTAAAAATTCTGAAATTTTTTGTATAAGCTTTTATTAATTTTCAGAAACCAAAAACATTTTTATTTTTATTTTTTGCATTAAAAAATATTTTTAAATCATTTAAAATTTTATTTTTAATTAATTAATGAAAATTAATTAATTAAAAATACTTTTAGGTATTTAAAATTCACCAAAAAATTCATGAAACCTTCATAATCATTTAGAAACAATGTCCAACCCTCAAACCAAATTTATTTTTTTATCTTGATGTCTTTTGAGAATTTTTCATGGAATTAAAATCATTTCAAGGCATTATTTTGATCCAAACTTCAAAAAATCATTTCTTCCTAACCATTGAGAGTTGGACTTTGATTCTTTTTGCATTGCATTTTGTTTAGCATGTAGTTTGTGAGATTAAATTAGCATGATTTGATCTTTCATTTTCAATTTGTTTGGCATTTTTCTTGTTAAGGTACCCTAAAACCCTAGAAAACTTAGGAAATCCATAACCCTAATTAGGTTAAGAGTTGAAACCTCTCCTTTGGTAAGTGAGTTTGTATAGGATTAGGGTTGCTTTGGATGCATTTTCAATTTTTTATCTTGATGTTTGCTTCTGATTTTGGTTTTTGTTTGATGCATTGATCATAAACCCTAATTTGGGCTTCCTTTTGCATCCATCTTGCATTTGCTTGCATAACATGACTTGCCATGACGTTTTATGTTTTTATTTTGATTCATTAGACATCTTAGGATATGTTGGAAGCATGTTTGATCATTGAATCATGTATTTGCCATGTTGTATGTCATTAGCATCTCATAACTTTTCATGTATGTTCATGGTTCTAAACTAGCTCCATTTGCATCCATTTGTTCATGTGATCATCCCCATGTCTTGATTCATGTGCACATCATCTCATAGCATCATTATCATCTCATATATGCTTCTGGTTTTGATTTGCATCATGCCATTTCATTCCATTTTGCATTGCATTGCATTCCTTTCACTAACTTTTCAGGTGGTAAGCAACTTTGAGAAGTGAATTTGCCTTCACTTCTCACAATTTCTTTTCATCTCTTTCATGCATCATTGCTGCATTTTACTTTGTGTTTGAGATTGAGCTTGCTCTTTCTTCCTCTTCTCACTTTCTTTCTTCAAGTGACTTGACTTCTTAAATGAAGCAAGTTACTTTGCTTCTCCTGATCCTTTCATCTGCTTCCTGGTGGTTCCGTTGAAGATTTCTCTTGTCAAACCTCACAAACCTTAGGAACAACCAAGCATGACAATGATTAGGATTTTGATTAGTCTCCCCATTTAGTTTTACCATTGTGTCATCTTTGAGTCTCCTCTTCTCATCTCATAATCAGGGACTAAACCCTAAAGGCTTTAAGGCTTTGTGATTAAGCTTATGCCTGCATCCTTCTATTAGGATGGAGTGTATAACTTTAATCCTAAGTGTTAAACCCTTAATGTGTTTAAATCCTTTAATCAATTCATCTAATAATCATCAAGACATCAAGCTTGTAACTTGGGCCTTGCATTAGGGTTCTAATTCTTCCTTAATTGGTTAAGAAGGACTAACCATAGTGTTAATGGACAAGTCCCCCTCAAGTTGTCTTACAAACCCTAAAAATCACTTCATCATCTCACCATTAATTAAAATCCACTTAATAAAGGCTTTGTTTTGTCATGAGTTTAATCCCTAATCATGGATTAAGTTGAGGAGCTTTCCTCATCTTAAACATTCTCATCTATTATCCTTCTATTAGGATGGTGTAATGAGTTTGTTTAATCCTTGATTATGGCTTAACCACATTACTTAACACTAAAAAAAGACACAAAAAAACATCTAAATAATCACAAGTAGGTTAATGATCTTAACCCTACATCAAAGGTGATTAAGTGTGAGAAGCTGACTTCACACTTAAGGTATTCTCATTACACCTAATCAGAGGGAAGATGTGATGAGTTTACTAACCCATTGGTTTAGGCTTAAGCTCATTAACTTATGACAAACTTTCAAAAGCAATAAAAGACTGAAAACTCAAAAAACAAACAATAATCGTCTCCTTCGGGATTCTTTTCTCATCACCTTCACTCACAAACGAGAACGTGCTTCTTCCGTCTAATGCAAGACAGTTTGCACCTGAGCCAGACAGGTCATACACTTGAGCATAGACAAGCAGGCAGTTCACAAGTCAATTCTTCTTTCAGTCTCTTTGGGTCGAACTACGGTGTTCTGACTTCCTCATTGCACGAGAGGATACGTAGGCATAACTTAACAGTTATCGAACAAAAGTCTCTGTATATTCCCCCTCCTTTCATTTTCATTCTTTTAAGCCTCATGATCTTGAGCATATTCTCATCCTTACACTGACACTGTATATATCACACTTTGCACTTCTTTTACACTGACACCTGTACACCTTTTCCAGCTCTCTTTATACACAAATTGCACTGACACTACCCCTTTAAAACACAAATCTTATAAGCGTGGATCCCGTCGAATACGGCGGACAATCTGGGTGCTAATACCTTCCCAGGTTGTAACCAACCCCCTTTCTCAGTCTCTCTGGTTCGCAACCGTCTTATCCATGTCTTTCTAGGTCTATGCAGCATTGCCTTTCCTCCGGGATAAAAATTCCTAGCTGGCGACTCTTTTCTTTTCCCGTGAGTTCACTCCTGTGTGTCCTCACACCCTCCTTTCGCCGACCGTTCGCGTCTGTACCCCATTTGACCCGGCTTCATCTGGTGGGAGCGACAGCTTGGCGACTCTGCTGGGGACCCTTATACTGCAACCAGGGCTTCTGGTTCTTTTTGTGGGTTCCTCCTAGCGCTTGATTGATTTGTGTTTACTGGGGTGTTATGTGCTATTTGTGCTTGTATTTGTATTTATTTTTGCTTTATGTACAGTTGTTTTACTGCTTTCTTTATAGCTTTACATATATCATACTGTCATACTGTGCTGGCTGGATCTGTTTTGTTGCTTTGGTGGGTGGGTGTTCTATTGAGAGTTGAGGTCCTATACCTGGGACCTGAGTGACACCTAGGCTAGAGTGGTTCATGTTCTTTCCCATTCCATTTCGGTCTGGTGCGGGAATATGAAACACGATTCAGATATGGGTTTCTTCTTGAGAACTCTGTGCTGCAGATTTCCTGTAGTGCTAGGGCTATCTGGGAAGCCTGCTAAGTCTGGATGACCTTTATTTTTGACCTTTAGAAACTGAGGTGAATTAGAGGAGGATCTTTTATGGTTATTGTAAACACTGTACCTCCAGGTTAGAAGTGTTTACACTTCTCATAACTGATCCAAGTCTGAGGATCCTTGTTTTAGAACACTACCTGTGAGGGGGTTGGGCTGTTTACAGGTTTGCAGGTACCCTTGACCTCAGCATACCCTGTTACTTTGTTTTGATTAAGAGTACTCCATGTTGGAACAGTTCTTGTGATTTTTAACCCTGGACATGTGACTCTTTATTTGAGTCCCCCACCTTGGTTACTGGACTTATAAACCTCCATCTAGATTTCTTGAACATACATGGACCTATATCAGAGCACTTGATCAGATCCAGCTCAGTCACAAACCCTTGCATATCATTTGCATACATCATCATTGCATCATTTTAACATTTGCTTATTTGTTTTTCAGGGTATCCATACTTTATTTTGGCTTGGTTTTGACCCCATCATCAGCATAGACCTACCCTCATCAGCATCTACTTCAGCTATCAGCTACCTGCTTCACTCACCTGCACCAGCCTGTCAGTGGCCCATTTTCAGTGTTATTCTCAGCATCTGTCTCAGCTCTTCTTCAGCAACATGGCACCCAAGAAGAGTAATATCTCCTGTCATTTCTTTCAGCCTGAGCTAGCTGACATCAGGAAGATTCAGACCCTGATTACTCCAGACCATATACCACTGTTCAAAGAACACTATGGAAGCATACTTGATGTGGTTATGGATTTGGACCCTTCACAGAGGAGCTTGATTCATACTTGCCTGCAGTTCTATGATCCCCCTCTGAGGTGTTTCACTTTTCAGGATTTTCAGTTGGGACCTTTATTAGAGGAGTATTCATCATTGGTTGGTATACCTATCAGGAATGGAGTCCCCTTCAACCCTGAGATGGCTTTTCCCAGTAATGAAGAGATATCAAAGGCACTACATCTAGAACCAGTTCTGATTGGACAGAACCTGACTACCAAGGCTGGAATCTCTGGTCTACATTTGGATTTCTTGACCTCTCAGGCTATTCTGAAGGCCTCCTTGGGGGAGTGGAAGGCAGTCTGTGCATTATTAGCCCTTAGCATATATGGGATTATTTTGTTTGCAGATGAGCCTAAGTTTTTTAGCAAGAATGCAATCCATCTTTTCATCCTGAGGAACCCAGTGCCCACCTTACTAGGAGATTTCTACTACTTTGTCCACCAAAGGAATGAAAAGCAGAGAGGAAGATTGGTGAGGTGCTGTGCTCCCCTTTTCCATACCTGGTTGCTCAGGCACTTGCCCAAGACTGATGCATTTTTGAATCCTCATCAGCAGAGGAACTGGGCTAGAAGACTCACTGCTTTAACTTCAGCTGATATCAGGTGGTGCACTCAAAGCACAAAAGGCAGGGACATCATTACCAGTTGTGGGCAGTTTCCCAATGTACCCCTGATAGGAGTAAAGGGTTGCATCAACTACAACCCTCTGCTATTCAAAAGACAACTGGGTTATGCATTGGTCCACACTCCTAAGGCACAAGACTTGGCTGAGACTCTTTACTGTGAGATTAAGCCTAATCTGGCTATTGTCAGGCAAGCATCCTGGGCTTGGGACAATGTCCAGACTAAAGGGGTAACCATTCTGGGAAGATGCAACAATGTGGCCTCAGCACAGTACTATGAGTGGTCCCATGCCATGGCTCAATTTTCTGGGATGCCCTTCACCATGGAAGATATACCTGGACCATCCTCAGCACCACCTCCTGCCACTGTCAGCTTAGAGGAGTTTGAGAATTTGAAAGAGAGAAATGAGAAGTTGACTCAGGCTCTGCAAAAGACCCTCTGGGAGAGGAGTGATGGTCGCTTGGACATTGAAAGGTTAGAAAAGCTGAAGGTGGAACATCTAGCCAGAATTGAGAAGTCAGAGGATTACATTAAGAAGTCAAGGGCTGGAGAACAGATCTTGAAGAATGCCTGCAAGGAAGCTCAGTTCCAGAAGGCCAGGACTGATTTGTATCTGAAAGAGAGTCAAGCTAGGTGGGTCAGGATCACCGAAGCTCATACTCTGGAAGATAAGAGGACTCAGGACAAGATTGAGCAGTTGGAGACTAGTGCAAAGGAGCAACAGGAAGCCCTGCTAGCAGCCCAGAGAGAGATCTCAGAGTTAAAGATTAGAGCTGGTGTGAAGAGGTCAAAGGACCAGAGTCAACACAAGAAGCTAACTGCAGCTGTTACTACCAGGAATCTCCTTATTAGGAATCTCACAGAGCGTCCAGCTGATCCTGTGACTGAAGCACTTCTCAAGGAAGTTCAGGAGGATGAGTTTGGTCTTGGTGTTTGACTTTTGCTTGTTGTTACTTTCATTTCATGTACTTTTCTTTTCTTATGTTGTATTTTTGACCCCTCAGAGGGCATGTATTGTAAAAAACAAACTATGTATCATCTACTTTTGTAATATATGTGTTGGTTTGTTTTATTTGAGTTTCTTTCAAGCAACATCACAAGCATCTTCCTCAAGGGTCTGGAAAGGTCAAAACCAAGTGCCAAGCCGGATACCTTGGAAACAAATAAGCATACTGCATTGCATGCTAACCTTTGTTTGTTTTGTAGGTTTGTTTTGTTTTTGTTACTAACTCTGTTGTGATCTCAGGAACTATTGCTCAACGTCGGGTGTTCCCACTCAACCGTCCACACAGATATCCAACCCGCAACAACCTTCCGGGTATACAGATGGACCAGGTACAACAGGACCTTACAGAGGTCAGGAACCAAATGGCCAATGAGAGATTGGAAATGAGGAATCAGATGACACAATTTATGGAGGTGATGAATGGATTGGCTCATAGCCAAGAGAGATTAAGAGCCTTGGTAGAGAGGCAGACTCAGGAAGATCCCCATCTAGGGACTGGTGGGACAAGCAACAATGAGAGGGTTCAGCCTCATATCAACCCACCTGTATTTGGACCCCACCTTCATCCAGAGATCAACATCCCTGCTAATGTACAAGGGAATGCTACTACAGGCAGAGTGCTGCAAGAAGACCCCCAAGAAGATCAGTTCACAGTGATGGGAGCTGGGGATGAGGCCTATGACAGAAGGCTGGATGAAATTGCTGAAAAATTAAGATCCTTGGAGTCTCAAAACTCTTTGGGTTTTGATGTTATGGACATGGGCTTAGTGGACGGGGTCAGGATTCCCCACAAATTTAAACCACCGTGCTTTGAGAAGTACAACGGGACTTCCTGTCCACGGACCCACTTGCAATCCTTTCTGGGGAGGCTGAAGGCATATACCGGGGACAACAAATAAACCCTTAGAATGAAAAACAGAAATGATTAATGATGGTATGATGAAATGCAAATGCAAGGCATGTGATCAATGTTTGGTATCTATCTGGATGTGGAATACTGAACCAAGAACCAAGTGTCTGTAATCACAAGATCTCCATATAATAACGAAGAATATATAATCAAGGACCAAGAATTCCAGGATCTCAAGAACCAGATCAGGACATAGAACAATACTGATAATAAGGGTATGTTAAGGCCAGGGTTCCTGCAAACCTGTAAACACCCCCCCCCCCCCAATCTCACTAGTGTGCTCCAAGTCAACATCACGGACTCTCAAAGCCGAGTAGCGGTAATATGTTCACCATCTCTGAGAAATGGTTTAATAACATCTCATGGAATCGGTTTAGCATTATATACTACTCAAGGAGGTCTTAGTTGAGTCCGAGAAAAACAAGCATCCCCCATAAGTCCCCAGCTTCAAGCACTGAAATCGAGAAACAATAGTAAATTAATCCTAAAGGGTAAAATACTATCCTCATACGACTAGTTAATTTAAATGAGTTCCTACGAGAGAACCAAGCCATCCTATGTGAGTTCCCAGTGGACCCTCGGGTGCGAATGAGTTTGCCAACAAATATGGTCTGCCACTGTCACCACTAGAGAGGGTTATTTCCACAAAGGTCCTCAATGATCGGTCCCCATATGCACATAACTATCAAGGTCCTACCCTGAAGTGGAGGAAATCCCAACACAAAATATTTCCAGGACGGTCGCAGTTTAGGTGTGGAACACACCGCCACTCATCATGATGATATATCATGGAAGTACAACGTGTATCCATTCTAATTTCTAGGGTGCACTCGAGCCTTGGTATTGGGCACCTCACTCAGTAACCCCCATCCCACCAAACAAAAAAACTAGTCCAGACAATCCAGTATATGATGCATGCAAAGTAAATGCGGAAAGTAGTAAATAAAGTTGTAAAGTAAAACTGTAAATAAAAATAGTAAACTAAACACACATCAACAAACAGATAAACACCTAGAGAAACAGAAACAGACAAGCTCTAGGATTAACTCACATAAAGAACCATAGATACTCTGGTTAGGAGGTCTCGAGCAGAGTCACCAGCTGTGTCTCCCTGGATTTCCATCCTAGGACAAACGCAAAAGTGGCGCAGAAAAAGGTAGAGTCACCAGCCAGGCATTTTTATCCCGAAGGAATGGTAATGTTGCACAAACCAAAAAACAAAGGAAAGAACAAGGTCTTGTGAACCAATGAGACTAGGTTCAGGATGGTTACGAACTGGGAAGGTATTAGATCCCCAGATCGTTTGTCGTACCCGACGGAATCCACGCTTGCTAGAATTGTTTCAAAGGGTGAAGATAAACTGCTGCTATAAATGAACTACTATTGGATCTGGATAAAAGAAAAGAAATAGGGGAAATGTATGGAAAATAAAAGAATTCTTGAATGGGCCCTACCCTAATGCCTATGTATCTCATGGGAAATGAGAATCAGAGTCAACGTAGTTCCCCTAACTAGGGAGGAAAACTTCTTGTGTTTTTTAAGGCTTGAACTACTTATGTCTATGCTTATGTGTTACAAGCTCATCTAGAATATGTGTGTTATTGTCTTGCAAAGAGACACGTAGGAGTAAGTTCTTACGTTGAGAGTGAATGAGATGAGAAAAAATTCCCGAAGGAAAGACGTTTATTGTAAGTTCAGTGTTTTTTCGAAGCTTTTTCTTTGAGGTTTTCACAAGAGAGTGTACCTAAGTCTTACTCAATAGGATGTGTACTTCTTACATCATCCCGAAATAGAATGGATAAGAGGCACACCTAAGTATGGAAGATATCCCCAAACTTAGTCCCAAAGATTAAGGTTCAAGCACACTAGCATATTGTACTCATTAAGTGTTTTTTTGTTGTTTTTGAGAAGTGTTTTTTAGCTTTTGTTTGTGAAACATCCTCATGCTAAGACTTATTTATCATGATAGATACCATACACCTCATCCCCATTGGTTTTCTATACATCCATTGCTAGTGTTTGCTACTGGTTCAGATCTAAATTCGTGCTTAGAAGTGCTTTTGGGACTGAGTTTTGCATTAAGTTCATTAACTTGAATTTATTTTGCATTTTGTGTAAAGAAGAGCATTGGATCCTTGAAGTTCCCCTCTATGCTCAGGTGTTGCATCACATGAACATGAAAGCTTCCAAATTAGGTGTGTGAGTATGAAAATATGAGGCATCATCCATACACATTAAATACCAGATAGATTGAACTATTATTAGCATGTTAACAAGTCTAAGAAAACACATAATCATCATGTTCAATGCTTCATGAATGCAAAACATCAATTATGTCAAGTATAAAAAATGCATGAACTTCTGGGTCGAAATAATGCAAACATGCACCAATACACATGCAAATAGCTCTAAACGATCATCTAAAATGTTAAAACAATGGTCCATGATGATTAAAGAAGGCGTGGTACACAAACAACCCTACAAAAGAACAAAAAATCCAAACTGCTTCAGTGTTAACCGGTTAACCAGCCCAAATCCTGCATAATTGGTCAAAATAACACGTGTTAACCGATTAACCAAAGTGTTAACCGATTAACACTAAACACAAATCAATTGTACACGAAAATTACACCAAATTCAACACAAATCAAGCATACATTGGATCCACAAACATCAACACATAATCCAATTCACAAATTGATCAATCAACACAATCACATTATGGATCTACATCATGAACATGCAAATAAGCTAAAAGCAGAAGTAGATCTAAAGTTAACCAACCTACAAAGCTGAGATTTGCTTTGGTTAGTGTTGATCAAGATGAAACTGATGAATCTAGAGGAGAACTTCAAGGTTCCAATGCTCTTCTTCACATAAAATGCAAAATAAATGCAAGTTGATGAACTTAATTCAAAATTCAGTCCTAAAAGCACTTCTAAGCACAAATTCAGATCTGAATCAGTAGAAAAAAACAGCAATGGATGTGTAGAAAACCAATGGATGAAGGCTTAGTTCCAATATCAACCAACTTCAATGTGAAATTTGGAGTTTTTTTTATTGAAATGGAACTTTGAGTGTGAGGGTTTTGAAGAATGTTGAGAGAAAAATATGAGAGAACTCAGAGAATTGAGAGGGAAAATCGGAATTCTGAGTGTGTGTGTGTGTGTGTGTGTGAGAGAGAGAGAGAGAGAGAGAGAGAGAGGTTGGGAGAGAAGTGGCATAAACACCACTTAGGTTTGGGGCCCAAAAAATGTGGTTTGGAGTTTTCTTAGAAATGTGATTAGGAATTAGCTTTGGGATTAGGCTTGGTAATCATTCTAGATCCTTCTCCATAATTCCAATTTAATTGAAATGAAATAAATCAGAAAAATGGAAAAAATTAAACAACACCATTCATGCTGAATACCTGTTGAAATTCAAAATTTCGCAAGCGTTAACTGGTTAACAGATGTGTTAACCGGTTAACACAAATCAATTTCAAATTTTCCCCTCCTTTTTGTGGGAAACCTCAAGAATGCGTATTTGTCGTCCGTTCTGAGCTTATTTTGAATTTGAAGCTTGATGATTGATAATACCATCTAGATACACCTGATAACTTGTCTTATTTCGGATGACAATGCTTTTTTATTTATTATTTTATTATTATTTTTCCTAAATGCAATGCAAATGTATGCTGAATGCCATGAAAACGAGAGGGAAAATTTTGGGGTGTTACAGTATGCTCATTCATAAGCAACATAGGAAATTCATTAATGGTGTAATGCTACTTACTTTGTAAATTCATGAAGCATTAATAAGCATTCATCTTGCATAAACATTCATTCTTCCTACACTTACTTCACTTAGAACTTCCTTAGGATTTAAGGCATAGTTTGAGCTTACTTGGCTAGTGATTAGTTTCTTAGACTTAGGGAGCTATCTTAGAGATTAGCTACTGACTTAAGAAGTCATGTAACCTCTACGTACCTTCACCTTTTGACTTAGGTCTTATTTTGAACCCTAGTTTCATTTTAGGATGTGGGTGAGGTTTAATTGTATTTATTCCCTTGTTTTGGTTTCCAATGTGCAAATTATTGTGACACTAACCTTTTGTGTATGGGATATGATAAGTAATTGAGTATGTGGATATTTATCCATACTCATATTTCTTGTCCCTTCCCTTTTAAAATATTTCTCTTGTGTGATTGTGAAAAGCATCCTTATGCTTCTTTGACATATCATTTCCTTTCATCCCTTTGAGTTCATATCTCATCTTCAACCTTTGAAGTGAGTTAGAACTTGTTTTTCTTCTCTCTTCTTCTAGGTTTAGAGTTCTTCAAACCTCACTAAACTTAGGATCTCCATTGTATAAAAAAATAGGGTGATTCTTAGTCTCCCTTAGAGTTTCCTTTCTCTCCACTTGAGTCTTCTCTCTATAGACTTATTCCATGGGGAATTTGCATCTATCCTATCTTGGGGTAATGTAAACTTGTCTAGCATGATGTACAAGCCTTAGAAGGAAGTCATTTCACAAAGAAAATATAAAAAAGTACTTCTTTATCAAAAACAACAAAACACTTAATAAGCAAATGTAGGCTAGTGTGCTTGAACCTCAATTCTTTGAACTAAGTCTTGGGGATCTTCTCCATACATAGGTGTGCTTCTTCTTCATTCCATCTTGGATTGATGTAAGAAGTACACACTCCATTGAATGAGACTTGAATACATTCTCCTATGCAAACTCAAATAAAAAGCTTCTAAAAAGCTCTAAACCAACAACAAGCATCTTTCCAGCGGGAATTCTCTTCTAATATCCTTCACTCCAAACGGAAGAACTCGCTTCGACTTGCCTTTTGCAAGAAGGTAAATGCACTCATTCCATACGAGCCCGCAACACCTGAGCATAGGTGTATGTAGTTCATTCATAAAAAACACAAACTAAAAAATTTCCTCCCTAGTTAGGGGAACTGGGTTGACTCTGATTCTCATTCCCGATGAGATACGTAGGCAGTTGGTTAGGGCCCATTCGAGCGCCATTCTTTATTTTGCCTACATTTTTCCCGTTCTTTTTCCCAATTCAGCAGCAAACGAAGCAGATGAGTTATACCTTTTGAAACAATACAAGCAAGTGTGGATCCCGTCGGGTATGACAGACGATTTGGGGTGTTAATACCTTCCTAGTTCATAACCGACTCCCAAACCCAGTCTCTTTGGTTTGTAAGACCTTGTTCTTTCCTTTTTCCTCGGTTTGTATAGCATTACCTTTCCCTTTCCTTGGGATAAAATGTCTGGCTGACGACTCTTTTTCTTTTTCCGCGCCACTTTCACGTATGTACTGGGATGAAAATCCCGGGACGACAGCTGCCAAGCGTTTTCACCAGTATATGTTGAATCATACAACTTGGTTGATATCTAAAAGGATCTGATCAAGTATATCTTTGAAAAGTCTGCTTTAACTGGTAGGATTGCTCATTGGCAAATGTTGTTATCTGAATATGATATTGAGTACTGAGCTCAAAAAGCTATAAAAGGAAGTATTTTTGCTGACCATTTGGCACACTAGCCAATTGATGATTACCAGTCCATCAAGTTTGATTTCCCTAATGAGGATGTAATGTATTTGAAAATGAAAGATTGTGATGAGCCTTTGTTGAGAAAGGGCCTGAGCCCGGATCTCGATGGGGCTTGGTTTTTGATGAAGTTGCGAATTCATGTGGAAAAGGAATTGGGGCAATGATCTTTACTTCCCATGTGTAACACCCCATATAATATATATCTAGAATAATATCATACAATGTTAATTTTTGGTACTTACACCAACATAAGTGTAACACCCCATTTCTATACCCCAAATAAAACAATTAATTCACTTATGCACGTATTCAAAATTCCATCAGAGTATATTTAAATAATGGCATAAAAGGGGTATGTTACATTATACTTGAAATCAAAACCTTAATACACCTGCTCATAATAGATATGAAACAATAGGATAGTTTCCAAATGATAAATGATTATACAGTGAAAACATTCCAACAACATCAAACATATATATATTTCCATTCAAAATATATATATATATATATATATATATATATATATATATATATATATATATATATATATATATATCAACAAGATTGATGCCAACAACAATATTCATGTTTATACAAAACATCATCCAAAAGATACATGTACACAATTCATCACAAAAATGGCGCAAAGCCAACCTAACTACTCGGTGCTACATATCAGAGTCGACCGACCAAAAGATGAAGACGAGCTTCACAAAAGACCTCCAGCAACCTACTCTACAATGCCTCATAGAGCATTATAAAACACCAGAAGGGTGAGAAACATTATCATAATAACATTGCATATAATTATATATCTCAACACAAATCATTCCTTATCACCTATACACATCGCAACGTGTACATCAATACCAATCAAACATATTAATTACGCACAATTCACCAATTCACATAAACTTATATTATTTATGTTTATTCCTCAATTCTATTCATTCCGCATAAACATATGTCTAGCTATGTTTAATCACACATATACATTACAAATGTATAAATCATACACATATACATATATTAGACATGCGTATATACAAACAAGTATGTTTCATCACACATACTATCATCTCCATAATAATCCAAATAAACATATGCACATTCATGTTTATTTCTGCATATCATAATTAAAATGATAAAATGCAACTCATAGAGACCGACACACGACTCTATGCAGATGCAATGCGGTACCGACTCAACATTTCAACATGTTCACTCAGGAACCAAATGGAATCATCGCTTTTTACATAAAGTAACTCCCCGTCGGGCACACGATGTTCCCCATTGCTCACACCCCACATGGGCACACAATGTTTATGGATTGCTCACACCCCACACGGGCACACAATCTGATTGCTCACACCACACACGGGCACACAATCAATGTGAATAAATCACCCAACGCTCACACCCCACACGGGCACACGATGTTTCTGGATTGCTCACACCCCACACGGGCACACAATCCGATCGCTCACACCTCACATGGGCACACGATCTTGTTGTTGTCATCGCTCACACTCCACATGAGCACACGATGCTACAAAGGATTCACAAAGAATCCCACGACACAAGAATGCATACATTATGCTTTACATGCAAAATGACACACAATATTCTTGAAAATGCATATATTACTCACAACATAATTATGCACTCAACTCATTCAATTAACATACATTTGCACACAATTCAAGCAATGTATTCGTTTGCTAACGGCCACAACATAGCGTCAAACTCACAATTCCATAATTAACTTATTTACGTTTTATCGTAAAAGTTGGGTGTAAGTCGGCTAAACATTACATTTTTTAGCATCATTAGTTTCTATACGTTTCTAACTTCGAATCGATATAAGGAACACTAAAAACTGATACCCAAAACTAAAGCTACGGATTAAAACACAATTTTCTCAAAAATCTATAGGCTCGCTGAGCGCCCTCTCGCTCACTGAGCGAGAATTTCCCTGGAACTATCGCTGAGTGAGGAATATCTCGCTGAGCGACCACTACGATTTCCATATTTTCTCAGCTTCGGGACAGTCAACCCAAACCTATCCAAACCTCCAAGATACTTCCATAAACATGATCAACAACATATTTTAGCTATTATACTTCGATTACAATGATTTCTAACCGATTAATCCACTAATTTCTCACATTTTATCTAAAACCCTAACTATTCATCTTCTCTAAACTTTCATCAAAACCAAAACTCAACCAATCAAACACATACATAATCATACACAATATCAAGATAACAATGCTTATCACCCGTACCTGATTGTTTCGTCTACACGGAGCAATCTTGATTAAAACCTAGCTTTTCCTCTCTTCCTCTTCTCTTCTCCTTTTCTTCCTCTTCTCTTTCTCTCTAACACTTTTCTTACCAACTTTTCTTTCTTTCTATTCTTATTCTTTCCTTACTTATTCTTTCCCTCATATTTCTACACTTAACTCTATTCTTTCTTTTTCTTTCCAACCAAATATTATTTTTCTCACAAAAATATAATTCCATCTAATTCTAACTTATCATTAATTAGCAAAAGTCTAAAATACCCCCTTATCCAATTTTACCCGAAAATTCACAAAACAGTAAAATCACATTAACACATCAACATATCATATCATCATGTTAATTCACAATTAAAACAATTATCATTCACATAAAATAAAAGACACCATAAAAATGGGAATTATCGAATCGGGGCATTACAACTCTCCCCCACTTTAGAAATTTTCATCCTCGAAAATATTACCTGATTCAAACAACTCCGAATACGACTCGCGCATCCTACTCTCCAATTCCCAAGTCATATTGCCTTCCGCAGAGCCTCCCCACGCCACTTTTACAAGCGCAATATCCTTGCCTCTTAGCTTCTGAATTTCACAATCCAAAATCCTAACCGGCAAAGCTTCCACAGTAAGGTTATCTCTTACTTCAACCTCGTCCATAGGAATAACATGTGACGGATCCGGAACATACTTCCGAAGTTGCGAAACATGGAACACTTCATGCAAATTCGAAATATTTGGAGGCAACGCCATATGATAAGCCACAATAACCACTCGTGCAGTAATCTGATAGGGCCCAATTAAACGAGAATTCAACTTCTTCGACTTCAAAGCAAGACCCACACCCGTAACCGATGTAACTCTCAAGAACACTTGGTCGTCTTCCGGAAACTCAAGATCCTTCCTTCTCTTGTCATGATAACTCTTTTGTCTACTTTGAGAAGCTCTCATCTTCTCCCGAATAAACTTTACTTTTTCCGTCGTTTGTTGTACTATTTCCGGTCCAACTACCGTTCTCTCTCCGGTTTCATGTCAACACAAAGGTGTTCGACATCTCAGACCATAGAAAGACTCAAATGGTGCCATACCAATACTCGAATGAAAACTGTTATTATAGGTGAACTCAATCAACGTTAAATAACTATCCCAAACACCACCTTGCTCTAGCACACAAGCACGGAACAAATCCTCCAACAATTGAATTGTCCTCTCGGTTTGACCGTCCGTTTGCGGATGGTAAGCCGAACTCAATCTTAGCTTAGAACCCAAAGCCTTTTGCAAACTTTCCCAAAAACTCGATGTAAATCTAGGATCTCTATCCGATACAATACTCTTAGGAACCCCATGCAACCTCACAATCATAGAAACATAAATCTCGGCTAGCTTCTCCAAAGAATAACTAATATCAATCGGAATAAAGTGAGCAGATTTAGTAAGTATATCCACAATTACCCAAATAGCATTATGACCTCTTTGTGTATTTGGAAAACCCGTAACAAAATCCATCGATATACTATCCCATTTCCATTCTGGAATATCCAACGGTTGCATCAAACCACTAGGCTTCTGATGTTCCACCTTAGACTTCTGACAAGTCAAACACGTATAAACAAAATGAGCTACATCTCTCTTCAATCCGGACCACCAAAAGATCCTCTTCAAATCTTGATACATCTTATTCGCTCCCGGATGTATACTTAAATTACTCCGGTGTCCCTCTTCCAATATCATCTTTTTCAACTCCTCATCATCGGGAATATAAATACGACCACGGAATCTGAAAACTCCAAAATTATCAACCTTGAAATCCTCATTCCCATTCATCATCAAATCAACAAATTTCAAATCCAACTTTTGCTTTTCACAAACGGTTGCAAGAAAATCATTTGTAACATGTAGCATACCAAGTCTCACACTTGTCAGCGTCATCTCGCAAACCAAACTCAAGTCTCTAAAATTCTCCAAAAGTTCCCATTCTCTTATCATCAATGCGGACATATGTAATAACTTACGACTCAAGGCATCGGCCACCACATTCTCTTTACCCGAATGGTAATTCAAACTAAAATCTTAATCCTTCAAAAGTTCTAACCATCTCCTTTGTCTCATGTTCAATTCCTTTTGATCGAATAAATAATTCAAACTTTTGTGATCACTAAAAACTTTGAACCTCGCACCATAAAGATAATGCCTCCAAATTTTTAGAGCAAAAACCATGGCCGCTAATTTTAAATCATGCGTAGGATAATTCTTTTCATGCACCCTCAATTGTCTTAAAGCATAAGCTACAACTTTTCCATCTTGTATCAAAACACCACCTAACCTAAACAATGAAGCATCACAAAACACCACAAATGGTTTCGTTGGATTCGGAAAAATCAAGATCGGAGTCGTTGTTAACCTTCTCTTAAGTTCCATAAAACTCTCTTCATAATGAATATCCCAAATAAAAGCCTTTCCTTTACAAGTCAACTGCGTTAACAGAAGTGCCAACTTTGAAAATCCTTCAATAAACCTCCGATAATAACTCGCCAAGCCTAAAAAGCTTTGAATCTCTGTAACCGATCTAGGAACTTCCCATTGCATTACCGTATCAATCTTGGATGGATCCATACTAATACCCCCATCAGAAATAACATGCCCATGAAAACTTACCTTCGACAACCAAAACTCGCACTTAGACAACTTAGCATACTATTGTTTCTCTTTCAAAATCTGTAACACAATCCTTAAATGCCCTTCATGCTCTTCTTGAGACTTAGAATAAATCAAAATGTCGTCGATGGACACAACCACAAAACGATCCAACTGTTCATGAAAAATACGATTCATGTATTCCATAAACACACCTGAGGCATTAGAAACTCCGAATGGCATCACAGAATACTCGTAATGACCATACCGTGTCCTAAAAGCCGTCTTTTGAATCTCCTCTTCTTTCACACAAATCTGGTGATATCCTGATCTCAAATCAATCTTAATAAAAACACGCGCACCAACTAATTGGTCCATCAAATCATCGATTCTCGGAAGCGGATACTTGTTCTTAATCGTCACCTTGTACAACTGTCGATAATCAATACATAACCGCCTACTTCCATCATTCTTCTTTACCAACAAAACCTACGCACCCCAAGGAGAAACACTCGGCCGAACAAATCTCGTGTCCAACAAGTCATTCAACTGCTTCTTCAATTCTACTAATTCCGAAGTTGGCATACGATATGGTGCCATCGAAATCCGTCTAGTACCCGGAACTAGATCAATGGAAAACTCAACTTCTCTTTTCGGCGGTACATCCATAATATCGTCCGGAAACACTTATGGGAAATCACACACCACTGGGAATCTACTGAGCTCCATTTCTCTCTCCACTGACAATGATGCAAACAAACCAAACAATTGAGCTTCTTCCACTAAATGTTTCTTCAACTCTTTCGTGGATAGGAAACTCTCATCTTCACCATCATCCAAAGAAGGAAACCTTACTAACTTATGATAGCAATCTATATGAACTCGATTAAACTGCAACCAGTTCATACCCAAGATCACGTCCATACCTTCCAACGGAAAACAAACTAAATCCATAACAAAATCATTACCATACATGGTCAAAGAACAACTTACACACACCAAAGAAGTAGTTACCGACCCTGAAGCAGGAGTCTCAATAACCATCTCACCACCCCAAGAAGACATAAGCAAATTCAAACGCTTAGCACACACAAGAGAAATGAACGAGTGAGTCGCTCCCGTATCAATAATAGTAACTAAAGGCGTACTATTAATATAGCATGTACCTTTAATCAAATGGTCTACACTAGTAGTATTCTTCCCTGCTAATGCAAACACCTTTTCGCCCGCCTGAGCTTGCCTTGGCTTAGTACACTTAGTACTAATGTGACCTACTTCCCCAAAATTGAAGCATTTCACATCATTCCTCCTACACTCGGTAGTAGCATGTCCAAGACCTCCACAGTTTGAACATTTCACAATATTCTTCCCACACTCAAAAGACTTGTGTCCTAAATCGCCACACTTGTAACACTTAACGGGACCAGAACTCCCTCCACCAGATCTCCTATCAACGCTTCCCTTATGTTTTCCCTTATCAGCGGATGTCACATAAGGTCCACTTCTAGCTTATTGCTTCCCTTTCCTCTCATTTACACTCTTGTAATGTGTAGAACAAGCTCTACTATCTTCTTCAAAAATTATACAACATTCAGTCAAATCTGAAAACCTTCTAATTCTCTGGTATCCCACAGCTTGCTTAATCTCAGGACGCAAGCCATTCTCATACTTAATGCATTTAGAAAACTCAGCAATAGCAGCAGCATAGTGAGGATGAAACTGAGCCAATTCCACAAACTTAGCAGTATAGTCAACCACTGACATACTACATTGCTTTAGTTTAAGGCATTACATCTCCTTCTTTCCCTTCACACTCTCAGGGTAATACTTCCCTAAGAACTCAGTACGAAAAACTTCCCAAGTTATCTCTTCATCATTCTCCTCAAGATTTTGACTTCTACCGACCCACCAATCATCGGCTTCTTCCTTCAGCATGTGAGAACTAAGCCTCACCTTACTCTCTTCAGCACAGTCCATGAGTCTGAAGATTCTTTCAATCTCCTTCAACCAATTCTGAGTACCATCAAGATCGAATCTTCCTTTGATGACCGGTGGTTGATTCTTTCTGAACTCATCATTAGCATTCACATTTGGCGCTCCCTGCACCGCCCTAGCCATTGCTTCCTAAGCAACAACCATAGCATTGTAATTTCTACCAGCCATATTCTGATCATTCCTAAAGACAACAACAAGATTAAACAAAATTTCAATCGAAACAACAACAAGACAGACACAACTGACTCGAACACTGGCTCTGATATTCCTTAATATAACACCCCCTTTCTATACCCCAAATAAAACAATTAATTCACTTATGCACGTATTCAAAATTCCATCAGAGTATATTTAAATAATGGCATAAAAGGGGTATGTTGCATTATACTTGAAATCAAAACCTTAATACACCTGCTCATAATGGATATGCAACAATAGGATAGTTTCCAAATGATAAATGATTATACAGCGGAAACATTCCAACAACATCAAACATATATATATTTCCATTCATATATACATATATATATATATATATATATATATATATATATATATATATCAAGAAGATTGATGTCAACAACAATATTCATGTTTATACAAAACATTCATCCAAAATATACATGTACACAATGCATCACAAAAAGGGCGCTAAGCCAACCTAACTACCCGGTGCTACATATCAGAGTCGACAGACCAAAAGATGAAGACGAGCTTCACAAATGACCTCCAGCAACCTGCTTTGCAATGCCTCATAGAGCATTATAAAACAGCAGAAGGGTGAGAAACATTATCATAATAACATTGCGTATAATTATATATCTCAACACAAATCATTCCTTATCACCTATACACATCGCAACATGTACATTGCGTATAATTATATATCTCAACACAAATCATTCCTTATCACCTGTACACATCACATAAACTTATATTATTTATGTTTATTCCTCAATTATATTCATTCCGCATAAACATACGTCTAGCTATGTTTAATCACACATATACATTACAAATGTATAAATCATGCACATATACATATATCAGACATGCGTATATATAAACAAGTATGTTTCATCACACATACTATCATCTCCATAATAATCCAAATAAAAATATGCACATTCATGTTTATTTCTGCATATCATAATTAAAATGATAAAATGCAACTCATAGAGACTGACACACGACTCTATGCAGATGCAATGCGGTACCGACTAGACATTTCAGCAGGTTCACTCAGGAACCAAATGGAATCATCGCTTGTTACCTAAAGTAACTCCCCATCGGGCACATGATGTTCCCCATTGCTCACAACACACATGGGCACACAATGTTTATGGATTGCTCACACCCCACACGGGCACACAATCTGATTGCTCACACCCCACACGGGCACACATTCAATGTGAATAAATCACCCATCGCTCACACCCCACACGGGCACACGATGTTTCTAGATTTCTCACACCCCACACGGGCACACAATCTGATCGCTCACACCCCACATGAGCACACGATGCTACAACGGATTCACAAAGAATCCCACGACACAAGAATGCATACATTATGCTTTACATGAAAAATGACACACAACATTCTTGAAAATGCATACATTATTCACAAAATAATTATGCACTCAACTCATTCAATTAACATACATTTACATACAATTCAAGCAATGTATTCATTTGCCAACGACCACAACATCACCTCAAACTCACAATTCCATAATTAACTTATTTACATTTTATCGTAAAAGTCGGGTGAAAGTCGGCTAAACAATAAATTTCTTAGCATCATTAGTTTCTACACATTTCTAGCTTCGAATCGATATAAGGAACACTAAGAACGGATACCCGAAACTAAAGCTAGGGATTAAAACACAATTTTCTCAAAAACCTATAGGCTCGCTGAGCGAGGGATAGCTCGCTGAGCGATCACTACGATATCCAGAATTTCTCAGCTTCAGGAAAGTCAACCAAAACCCATCCAAACCTCCAAGATACTTCCATAAACATGATCAACAACATATTTTAGCTATTATACTTTGATTACAATGATTTCTAACCGATTAATCTACTAATTTCTCACATTTTATCTAAAACTCTAACTATTCATCTTCTCTAAACTTTCATCAAAACCAAAACTCAACCAATCAAACACATACATAATCATACACAATATCAAGATAACAATGCTTATCACCCTTACCCGATTGTTTCGTCTACACGGAGCAATCTTGATCAAAACCTAGCTTTTCCTCTCTTCCTCTTCTCTTCTCCTTTTCTGCCTCTTTTCTTTCTCTCTAACACATTTCTTACCAACTTGTCTTTCTTTCTATTCTTTTTCTTTCCTTACTTATTATTTCCCTCCTATTTCTACACTTAACTCTATTCTTTCTATTTCTTTCCAACCAAATATTATTTTTCTCACAAAAATATAATTCCATCTAAATCTAACTTATCATTAATTAGCAAAAGTCTAAAATACCCCCTTATCCAATTTTACCCGAAAATTCACAAAACGGTAAAATCATATTAACAAATCAACATATCATATTATCATGTTAATTATCAATTAAAACAATTATCATTCATATAAAATAAAAGACTCCAGAAAAATGGGAATTATCGAATCGGGGCGAGATAACAACATCTCAGTGGGTTCCCTATCTTAGAGTTCCCTCGGCTCTAAGGGTTCTATCAAAACCTAACTCAAGTCTTTTCAAAAGGAAAAACGACCTTGAGTTCACACGTTTCACTCTCGTTGGAACCACGTCCAAGAGTTCTACAAATCCTATTATCACTAGCTAGGATATTACCTTTTACTTCTCATGGGACTCGATATAACACCCAACTCAACCCTAAGGTCACTCCTCCATAAGGAAAAACAAAATGAGATGGAATAACCAAAACAACTTTCTCGACATCTCACGTGGGACTCGATGTAATACCCACCTCAAGTGTTCACCGGCAAGGCTTCCCATGGAACTCAGTCTAATACCCATCTCAAGCGACTAACAAAACGGATGCTTCCTGTGGGACTCAGTGTAATACCCACCTTAAGACTTACACAATGCTTCCTGTGGGACTCAGTGTAATACCCAGCTCAAGCCTAAACATTTTGATGCTTCCCGTGGGACTCAGTGTAATACCCACCTCAAGACTTACTCAATTTGATGCTTCCCGTGGGACTCAGTGTAATACCCACCTCAAGACTTACTCAATTTGTTGCTTCCCGTGGGACTCAGTGTAATACCCACCTCAAGACTTACTCAATCTGATGCTTCCCATGGGACTCAGTGTAATACCCACCTCAAGCCTAACACAATACCAATTCTTCCCGTGGGACTAAGTGTAATACCCACCTCAAGACTTACTCCATGCTGACGGTACCTCAAGCATTTACAAATGCTTCTCGTGGGACTCAGTGTAATACCCACCTCAAGACTTACACAATACTTTTCGGAGAATGCCGCGTATAATGTGTCAAGGATTCGCAACGACCTAGGATGAACCTAAGCATATCATATTCATACCATCTAACAATTTCTAGTTACACTACTAGTCCACACTATTGGTTTATGGTACGATTCATCACTCTTTCTCAAATCTTGATAGTTTAATTATATAGTTTTCAATTACATAATTCTAACATTCTAGTTAATTACCACCATAAAACAATTCTCACGATAATCTCATGCCTCTACTCTCAATCAATCCTCATGATTAGGCATACCTTCCAAAATTCTCTAACTAAAATAATTACAGTTAATCGGAAAATTCGAATAAAATTCGGGTAAACTTAATATCTTTTAGCATCATCAATTAGTAAATATTCTCAACTTCGAATCAATATGCGGAACACTAAAAACGGATACCCAGATCACAAGTTATGAATTAAAAAAACAAAATATAACTCCCAGGTCTCACCGAGTGAGGGACCTACTCGCTGAGCGAGCTCTGCGATCATAACAGAAAACTAGTCACGAACAACCAATGCCCAAGGTTCCAAAACTTCTCTAATCATCAACAAACATGATTATTGACATATATTGACTAACATACTTTGATTTTATTGAGTTTTAACAGTTTAAGCTATCAATTTCTATGATTTTCTTCAAAAACCCTAAATCTCATAATCTTCAAAACTCAAGAGAAAAGTTTCTAACTATGAACCCACCTTGCCAATGAAGAGGAGTTTGGTGAAGATGGAGATTTGGTGGAGAAATGGTGATGATTCAAGCATTTCCTCTCTTAGGGTTTTCTTCCTCTTCTTCTCTTCTCTTCTCCCTTTCTTTCTTTCCTTTTTCCTTCTTTCTCTTTTCTTTCTCTAACCAACTTTCTTACTTTTCTTTTCCTTTTATAATACATAACTATTTTTTCTTTCTTTTAAAAACCAAACAATGTATATTATACCAATATACAATAGTTAGTATTCTAACGGGTCCAAATTGAGAATATCCAGAAAAATATCTATAAGTAAGATAATACTAATTTATCTGAATTAATATTATCCAGGGTGCTTAACTAAATACGGGGTATTACATTCTCCCCTCCTTGAATTGAAATTCGTCCTCGAATTTCCTTTACTAATCCTCACGGAAGTTTACAACACTATCTTAGATTCATACTTATCATTAACTTCGTTACATATCCTAACATACTCAAATTCTAATCTGACCTTGCGACTCAAAGTCCTCGTTTCACAACGAATCAAACTTCGCGTCCATGTTCACACGCTTGTTTCCAACACCGGGTTAACTTCCAACTTACTACTTTCGCAATCTATCTGTTGCATTATACTTAATCACCTAGTCTCATCCTTCCGTCGAAGAAACATACCACGTTAAAACTTTCCATTGATTCTCAACACGAGATAAAATACTCCGACTTACCTCGACAAGGTTCCACAAGGAATCTCAGTGAGATCCCTTCCTTGTATTATTTCCCAACAAAAGCATCCTATTAAGATCCTCCAATCACTAACGCTATAACAAAAGTTGTCAAAAGACTTTTCTACCAATTCCACTTGATCTCACAACAAAACTATGACCATTTGCATCGGGCGCTTCATTCATTTGGCATCTTTCCATAGACAACCTACTTAGAATAAGATCCTCTTACTTCGACATTTATAATTAAATCTCTTCAAATTCTCATACAAAACCAAGTAGCTATAAGTCTACAGAGAACACACTTATTCATAGGAGTTCCCACCAACCAATGGAATAAGAACTTGCGAACATGCAAAGATAGAACAATTCACTTGTCAACTACAAGATCATAACATCGGTCCACACTCTCCAACGACAGAGATGTCGGGGTTGTACTACTGCAATCATAACCGATAAAATTCAATTCCAATCTAAACTCGAAACAATTATCCAATTAAGCTTAACCAATCTGACCATGGTTACTATGTTCCATATTAATTCTCTTTACAAACTTTTCATTCACTCGAGATTTTTGTCAACACAAGGTCTCCATCAATAAAACGCATTAATGCCACAGAGCTTACAACAGCCATTGAGTCACCAACGCCAGACTCAAATCATCCTCAGTACACTTGCGGGTTTCCATAACGCTTGCCTTTGAAGACCATATCCAACTTCTCGTTCAATCTATTTCTCTCAGGGGTCTCGTTTCTTAAACGGCCCAATTTGCATGCATGACTTCGGAACATTCATTTCTCACTCTTACCCAGAAGATGACTTAAAATCCTTATCTTTGGGTACGACTCAACTGCACGCATTTGTTATCACTTTTACGCAGTCTATAACTGATGTCAACGATACTAAAACTGACCAATTGTTCATCTCCTAACCACACAAAAATTCAATTACAAAAACATTTCTGGAAGGACCTTCGCTCCACGAATCTCTCATGACTTTACAGCTAAATTCTTCAATAGCCATAACAACGACATGCCAACATCAAACAATTTACCTCCCACTAAAACATGTTCAAAACAAGGTCCGACACTTTGCCCACTGACACTTCAAACAGAAACTAAAATAGACTTAAGGTTCAGAAGGTACAATTCTCTAAAGTTGTCCACAAAAGTCGTGTGTTAATCGATTTCACATCCGAGGTTAAACGATCGAACACCACTAAACTTGTTCTTCTTATTAACGAACAATCCAATTCAACATTACCAAATCAAACCACGCCATCTTGAAAGATGATTCTCACTCTTGATTTCTAGCCATGAGCACAACGTTCGCCGTTCACAACTTGAGATAACACAAAATGGGCACAACATGCAGATCACCACTCCCATAAACGACGAAGTAGAACTACCATTCTGTCACGGTCGCAATACGAATACTCAACGGAAAGGCTCGATTCCACTCGCACAACTATGTCAACAAAAGGGTTGTGGTTGCAAGCTAACACTTGAGTCATCCACGGACAAAACCAACACTCAAATTCTCAATCTCATTAGAGACAAAATTCAAAATACTTCGATTATTCCTTACTCTTGGAAACAAAGGTAATGCAATCCTCTGAAGAACCTTTGATACTTCTAATTACATATAATACGGGGTTTCCTTACCCTCTACTATTCGTTTCATAGAATGTCCCCCCAACTTTCCATTGGTACCATAAACGCTTCAACCGAAGCCAAGTCCAAGTGCATACATCTTAGAGAAAAAAAATCCAACTTTCAAAACTTAATAATGTTAACCAGTTACTAACAGGAGGGTAACCAATTACCTAAACACAAGAGCAACTTTTGATCTACATTGTTACCTAAGCCTCCTAGCTCCTTCCAATCGTAACTAAAAGTTATAACCATCACCAACGGATGATTCCTCCGACCAGTGATGAAAGAAAACAGCGGACAAGTTGTCGTTAGCGGACATGTTCACATCAGTCCAAGTAATAGGTTACGACAAACCAGATTACAAATTCATCTGATACACGTGCAGAAGTTAAGTGCAAGGTGATGGCCAATCAACTATACCTCCAAAAATGCTTTCCTTACATCAAAATTTTTCTTAACCAAGTTAACAACAACTCCAGTAGAGTCCTTCCATCCACCATTCTCGTAGAACATCAACGTCAGGATGTCCACTCTCCTTGAAAATTCATATAATACCGAATTAACAATTGTCCAAAACAAGTCTCTGAATTCGCAGGCTTGGTTTATACTTATTCAATCTCATTCGTTTACAATCCTGTCCTTGGTGATACGAGTGATGTCCATGGAGGTAACATTGATCGTAGAGTTCCATTTGGACATGTAGCATATCCAGGAGCACGCTTTTGCTTCAGTTAAACTCAGACCCCATCCAATGAATTCTCATACCATATTAACTTCACGCTCTGCGTTAATCTTTTCACACCCACACTAACCATCTTACTAGAAATTCCTCCAAGTCCAATGTGTTTACTCTAACACTTATCACCCTTTTATCAAGTCCGCACTTCACACACCTCATATCACTAAACAGAGGTTGTTCTTCTTCTGATACTATACATTATACCATTCTTAGGTCACTCAACCATTTCTGACTTAATCTCTTATCAAAAACATAACATCCTGATGCCTTACTCTGATCCTTGTCTCTTTGATTTCAATTGAACAAACAACTATGGTCTTCTATCCTTCGTCCGGGGTATACTTGTCTCATTTGAAACGTGTAGTCACATCCTCGTGTCCCTCTTCACGTTTCGCCACACCTTAGATTCTCAAAAGAAAATGAACGTCCTTAATCTGTAATTGCTATCCATCCGTAAGGTATTATCCGAATACACTCCATTGAAGTACACTCGCTCATCCAAGATGCCACCACGATCTTGGAACTGAGACATTTAACAATTTACTTGTTCTCGAACTTACGCCACACATTCCACAAGCACTCTCTCTCTCTCTCTCTCTTCGCGGAATGAGGTTTCTCAACACTCTTGATTATACCAGTGACTATTACTGGTCCACCATCGACTTTACTCATTCCTTGATACACTGACCATTTATCCCGTAGATATATTTACCCTTCAGATCCTATCCATCCCAAGGATTCCCCCAAACCACACACTCCTCTTCAATCCCACGTCATAGGAAGTAAAATTCTTAAGAAGACTCCAACTGAGCTGACCAAAGTTCCTTCTGCTAACTCTTGGCTTGAGCCCACCCTCACAGCACAAGATGCAACAACGCTACGGAATCCTCATGGTCGCACTACCATGATCCTACCTACCACATACATAGCACTAGGTTGATCAGACCCATTACTACATAGTGTTATATTAAGAATCATGTCGGCCAGACACACTTAAGAGGAAGGAAATATTTACTTATGATGTTTCAAGGCTAGGTCGAGGATACAACCTGCTCTGATACCAACTATAACACCCCATATAATATTTATCTATGAATAATATCATACAGTGTTAATTTTTTGTACTAACACCATCATAAGTGCCTAATAGCATAATTCACATTCTTGACCAACTATAAAAAAACTATACAACAATGGTGCAAGACATGAAAATCATACTAAAACAAAAGCTAAGATCAATACAATATCCAATTTTGTACAAAGATACATATATACATAGCGGAAGACTAAAACTATGCTTCACTTGAAACATCCCGAGCATAGCTCCACTTGTAAATCAAACCTGTAAAAGGAACCTGAAAGCAACAACAATAGTGTGGTGAGATAAAAACATCTCAGTGGGTTCCATATCTTAAAGTTCTCTCGGCTCTAAGGGTTCTATCAAAACCTAACTCAAGTCTTTTCAAAAGGAAAAACGACCTCGAGTTCACACGCCTCACTCTCGTTGGAACCACATCCAAGAGTTCTACAAATCCTACAATCACTAGCTAGGATATTACCTTTTACTTCTCATGGGACTCGATATAACACCCAACTCAACCCTAAGGTCACTCCTCCATAAGGAAAAACAAAACGAGATGGAATAACCAAAACAACGTTCTCGACACCTCACGTGGGACTCGATGTAATACCCACCTCGAGTGTTCACCGGCAAGGCTTCCCATTGGACTCAGTGTAATACCCATCTCAAGCGACTACCAAAACGGATGCTTCCCGTGGGACTCGGTGTAATACCCACCTCAAGCCTAAACACTCTGATTCTACCCGTGGGACTTAGTGTAATATCCACCTTAAGACTTACTCAATCTGATGCTTCCTATGGGACTTAGTGTAATACCCACCTCAAGACTTACTCAATCGGATGCTTCTCGTGGGACTCAGTGTATTACCCACCTTAATACTTACTCAATCTGATGCTTCCCGTGGGACTCAGTGTAATACCCACCTCAAGCCTAACATAATACCTATGCTTCCTGTGGGACTCAGTGTAATACCTTCCTCAAGACTTACTCCATGCTGACGGTAACTCAAGCCTTTATGGATGCTTCCCGTGGGACTCAGTGTAATACCCACCTCAAGACTTACACAATACTTTCGGAGAATA
Organism: Lathyrus aphaca; assembly: GCA_963966055.1. Classification (NCBI taxonomy): domain Eukaryota; kingdom Viridiplantae; phylum Streptophyta; class Magnoliopsida; order Fabales; family Fabaceae; genus Lathyrus; species Lathyrus aphaca. Next base: position 302,575,491 of record OZ014523.1, on the reverse strand, counting down.
CCGCGTATAACACGTCAATGATTCGCAACGACCTAGGATGAACCTAAGCATCCCATAGTCATACTATCTAACAATTTCTAGTTACACTACTAGGCCACACTATTGGTTTATGGTACGATTCATCACTCTTTCTCCATTCTTGATACTTTAATTATATAGTTTTCAATTACATAATTCTAACGTTCTAGTCAATTACCGCCATAAAATAATTCTCACGATAATCTCATGCCTCTACTCTCAATCAATCCTCATGATTAGGCATACCATCCAAAATTCCCTAACTAAGATAATTACGGTTAATCTGAAAAGTCGGATAAAAGTCGGGTAAACGTAATATCTTTTAGCATTATCAATTAGTAAATATTCTCAGCTTCGAAATGATATGCGGAACACTAAAAACGGATACCCATATCATAAGTTATGAGTTAAAAACACAAAACATAACTCCCAGGTCTCGCTGAGCGAGGAAACTCCTGGATATGCTCGCTGAGCGAGCTCTGCGAACACAACAGAAAACCAGTCACGAACAGCCAATGCCCAAGGTTCCAAAACTTCTCTAAACATCAAAAAACATGATTATTGACATATATTGACTAACATAATTTGATTTCATCGAGTTTTAACCGTTTAATCTATCAATTTCTAATATTTTCTTCAAAAACCCTAAAACTCACAATCTTTAAAACTCAATCAAAACTCAAAAGAAAAGTTTCTAACTATGAACCCACCTTGCCAATGAAGAGAAGTTTGGTGAAGATGAAGATTTGGTGGAGAAATTGTGATGATTCATGCATTTCCTCTCTTAGGGTTTTCTTCCTCTTCTTCTCTTCTCCTTTTCTTTATTTCCTTTTTCCTTCGTTCTCTTTTCTTTCGCTTACCAACTTTCTTTTCTTTTCTTTAAGAAGATATTGATTTGAGAATCAAGAATCTTGAGTGTATGAAGATACAACTTTGGTGATTAATCATATCAAAGGAAAGTGGGAAACTCAACAACCCCAGTGGATTCCATATAGATATTATGCCAGAAGGATATCAACTTTCTTCACTAAAGTTGAGTTTCATTTTGTGCCTCATGATAAGAACCAAATGGCAGACGCTTTGGCAACTATAGCTTCTATGATAAAGGTGAATCAATGGAATGAAGTTTCTATGATTAGTGTGATGTGGCTTGATAGACCAACTCTTGTGTTTGTAGTTGAAGAGGTCCAAGATGATAAGTGTAACACCCGTATTTAATTAATTAATTTAATTAAATATTATTGTGTGTTTTCCCGATTAGTTGTTGTTGAGTTGATGTTTTTGTCATTTGTGTCGTTAAGTTATTTAAGTTGATTAAATTAATGATTAATTTGTGTTTGGGGTGGTTGAATTACTTAAGTCGAATAATAAAATAATTGTTAATGATATAATATTATGTTAGGCTTAGTTACAGTGTGAGAGAAGTAAAGTTGGGGGTGTTATTTTAGGCCCATAAGAAATTAGTTGATTAGTTAGGTTTTAGAGATAATAGGCTGAAAAACCTAATTAGAAGGTTAATCAGAATTTCGTAAGAGAACAAGTCTTGAGGAAGAACAAGAGGCCAGTTTGGATTTTCGTAGAGATTTTGGTCAGTAGATTCGAGCTGCCTTCAATTCAAGGTAAGGGTGGTGTTTGAATTCCATAACCGGGATTAGATAATTTGTATGTAGGTTGGGTTTCGTATAATTATTATTGTGTTTTCGTATGATTTGTTGTTGGAATTTGTTTGAATCTGATATGTATAATATGATGTTTTTGTTGTGTTGTTGTCATGGAAGTTGTTTCTGTTGTTGTATATGTTGTTGTATTTGTTGTACTAGTTGTTGTAGGAAAACCATGTAGAGAAGGAGATTAGGATTCGTAAAATTAGTCATAGAAATTAGTAGATGAATAGATACAGAAAATCTGAGGTCTAAAATCGATGTAGAACCCATTTAGGCTTGAATCAAAGTGAGAATTGATGAACCTGTAGCAGAAAATTGGACTGGTGTGAAGAACAGGATTTTGCGTAACAAATTTGAGTTACGCGTATCGGAGGCTTTTACGCAGGTGTTACGCGTAAGTACATAGGCTATTACGCGTAAGGATGGGCGAGAAAAAGGTATGATACACGTATTGGAAGACTTTATGCATATGGGCAAGTTAGGCATGAGGTGTTATGCATAAGGAAATAGGCTATTACGCGTAAGGATGGGCGAGAAAATGTATGTTACGCGTATTGGAAGAATTTACGCGTATGGGCAAGTTGGGCATTAGGTGTTACGCATAAGGGATGATGTGTTACTCATATGGGTAGAGTCGTTGTAGAAAGTGCAATTTTTAGAGATTCGTCCTGTTTTTGCATCTGTTTCGAGTTTAGTTGATCTTGGACTTTAATAGAGATAAAATAAGTTGAGTACAGTAGGTTTGAGGATTAAAAATGATTAATTCAGAAGTCTAATTAATTAATTAAGTCGTAATTAGCCGTTTTTCCATGTTAAGGTTGTATTAAGTTGTGTTGTCTCGATCTTGGGAAAATTATTAAGTTGCATGTCTTTTGACCAATGTTGATTCATGTTTTTAAGTTGTTATGTTGTTGTTCATGTTGTTATTGTATGCCATTCATATTTGCATACATTTGCATATTTTCAAGTTGGAGCGAATTTCCTGAGGTTTTTTCCAATGAAATTCCTGATGTACCACCTGAGAGAGAATTTGAGTTTGCGGTTAATTTTGTACCTGGTACTAGACCTGTTTCTATGGCACCGTACATGATGTCCGCATCTGAGTTGGCTGAATTGTAGAAGCAGTTGGAAGATTTTCTTGAGAAGATGTTTGTAAGACCAGGTGTATCGTTGTTGGGAGCCCCAGTTTTGTTAGTTAAGAAGAAAGATGGAAGTATGAGTCTTTGTGTGGATTATAGATAGTTGAACAAGGTGACAATTAAGAACAAGTATTAGTTACCAAGAATAGATGATTTGATAGGTCAGTTGGTAGATGCTCATATGTTTAGCAAGATTGATTTCAGATCAAGCTATCATCATATTAAGGTGAAAGATGAGGATATTTAGAAGATGGTGTTCAAAACACAATATGGACATTACGAGTATTCGGTGAAGCCTTTCGATGAGACTAATGCGCTGGGAGTGTTCATGGAGTACATGAATCGTATTTTTCATACTTATCTAGATCGTTTTATGGTTGTGTTTATTGATAATATTTTGGTTTATTCTAAGTCAGAATAAGAGCATGCAGAACATTTGAGAATAGTATTAGAAATTTTAAAGGATAATAAGTTGTATGCGAAGTTATCCAAGTGTGAATTTTGGTTGAAAGAAGTCAGTTTTCTTGGTCATGTGATTTCAGGTAGTGGTAAGGTTGTAGATTCTTCTAAGATAGATGTTGTGTTGCAATGAGAAACTCTAAAGTCGGCTACTGAGATTAGAAGTTTCTTGGGATTGGCCAATTATTACCAAAGGTTCATTGAAGGATTTTCTATGTTGGCACTTTCGTTGACTCGGTTGACTTGTAAGAATGAAGCTCTTGTGTGTGATGTTCAATGTGAAGAGAGTTTTGCAGAGTTGCAGAAGATATTGATGTCGGCTCCGGTTTTGACTTTACCGAATTTAGAGGAACTATTTGTTGTGTATTGTGATGCTTCATTGATGGGTTTAGGAGGTGTTCTTATGTAGAATAGTAAGGTGATTGATTATGCGTCGAGACTGTTGAGGGTTCATGAAAAGAACTATCATACACATTATTTGGAACTTGCTGGAGTTGTTTTTGTGTTGAAAATATGGTGGCATTATCTTTATGATTCTAGATTTGAAGTGTTTAGCGACCATAAGAGTTTAAAGTATTTGTTTGATCAGAAAGAGTTGAATATGAGGCAACGAAGATGGTTGGAACTATTGAAGGACTGTGATTTTGGTTTAAATTATCATCCAAGTAAAGCTAATGTTGTAGCAGATGCTTTGAGTTGGAAGACGTTGCATATGTCGACAATGATGGTTAAGGAGTTAGAGTTGATTGAGCAGTTCCGAGATATGAGTTTGGTTTGCGAAGTGGCACTGAATAGTTTTATGTTAAGTATGCTGAAGATTAATAATAATTTTCTGGACAATATTAGAGAAGGTCATAAATTGGACATGAAACTAGTGGATATAATAGTTGATTGCGGTGAATTAGAGAAGAATGGTTTTAAGTTGGATGTGCATGGTGTTTTGAGACTTCATGATCGGATTTGTATTCCCGATGATATGGATATGAAATGAATGATTCTTGAAGAGATTCATAGGAGTAATTTAAGTATTCATCCAGGAGCGACCAAGATATATCAAGATTTTAAGAAGTTGTTTTGGTGGCCTGGGATGAAGAAAGAGGTTATGCGTTTTGTGTATGCTTGTTTGATTTGTCAGAAGTCAAAAGTTGATCACCAGAAGCCTACTGGTTATATGCAACCGTTGGAAATTCCATAATGGAAATGTGATAGCATTTCTATGGACTTTGTAACGGGATTTTCTATTACTTCAAGAGGACATGATTCGATTGGGTGATTGTTGATAGGCTTACAAACTCGGCTTATTTTATTCCTATTAACATCAGTTTTCTAGTATCAAAGTTGGCTGAAATTTATGTCAGGGTGATTGTGAAGTTGCATGGTGTTCCTTTGTATATTATGTCGGATCGAGATCGAAGGTTTACTTCCGATTTTTGGAAGAGTCTGCAAGAAGCATTGGGTTCTAAATTGAGGTTGAGTTTAGCGTATAATCCTCAGACAGATGGTCAAACTGAGAGGACGATTCAGTCGTTGGAGGATTTGTTAAGAGCTTGTGTACTTGAGCAGGGAGGTTCGTGGGATACTTATCTTCCATTGATCGAGTTCACGTATAATAGCAGTTACCATTCTAGTATCAGAATGGTACCTTTTGAGGCGTTGTATGGTCGGAGATATAGGACTCCGTTATGTTGGTATGAATCTAGTGAGAGCGTGGTTAAGGGAACAAAGATAGTTCAAGATACTATCGAGAAGGTGAAGTTGATTCAAGAGAATATGAAAGCTTCTCAAAGTTGACAGAAAATTTATCATGATAAGTGAAGGAAGGATTTAGAATTCCAAGTGGGTGATCACGTATTCTTAAGAGTTACGCCCGTGATAGGTGTTGTGAGAGCGATGAAATCCAAGAATCTTACTCCTTGTTTTATTGGTCTATATCAGATTTCAGATAAAGTTGGGAATGTTGCTTATAGAGTGGCTTTACGGCCATATTTGTCGTATTTGCATGATGTGTTCCACGTGTCGCAACTCCAGAAGTATATTTCAGATCCTTCTCAGGTGATTAGTATGGATGATGTGAAAGTACGGGGTAATCTCACTGTGTAAATAATACCAGTACGAATTGAGGATCGTGAAATGAATAATTTAAGAGGAAAAGAGATTGCCTTAGTGAAAGTTGTTTGGTTTGGAGCTGCCGGAGAAAGTATGACTTAGGAGTTGGAAAGCAAGACGCAGGAGTCTTATCCCGAGTTGTTTGAGAAAGGTAAGATTTCCGAGGAAGAAAATGTTCTAAGTGGGGGAGAGTTGTAACGCCTGTATTTAATTAATTAATTTAATTAAATACTATTGCGTGTTTTCTCGGTTAATTGTTGTTGAGTTGGTATTTTTGTCATTTGTGTCGTTAAGTTGTTTAAGTTGTTTAAATTGATGATTAAGTCGTGTTTGGGGTGGTAGAATTAATTAAGTCAAATAATAAAATAATTTTTAATGATATAATATTAAGTTGGGCTTAGTTACAGTGTGGGAGTAGTTAAGTTGGGGGTGTTATTTTAGGCCAATGAGAAATTTGTTGATTAGTGAGGTTTTAGAGATAATAGGCTGAAAAACCTAATTAGAAGGTTAATCAGAATTTTGTTAGAAGATAACAAGTCTTGAGGAACAACAAGAGGCTAGGTTGGATTTTTGTAGAGATTTTGGTATGTAGATTCAAGTTGCCTTCAATCCAAGGTAAGGGTGGGGTTCGAATTCCATAAACGGGATTAGATCATTTGAATGTGATATGTATAATATGATGTTCTTATTATGTTGTTGTCACGGAAGATATTTCTGTTGTTGTATTTGTTGTTGTATTTGCTAGACTGGTTGTTGCAAGAAAATCGTGTAGAGAAGGAGATTAGGATTCGTAAATCCAGTTGTAGAAATTAGTAGATGAATAGATTCATAAAATATTGTAAACACCCCAAATTTTCCCTCACTTATATCACACCATGGCTTTTGATATTTCATGTTTGCATTAGTATAAGCATACCACCTCATTTAGCATATTTGCTTCACTGCATAAGTTCAAGTTCATCTGCGTCTAAGGTTTGTGATATGAGCAATCCAAGAATCCATTTGAGCCATCCCAAAGGCCTAAAAGCTTTCCAAGAGGGTCCATGTGTGTTCTATCATCATATTATGCTCCTCAAAGTTCATGAAAGTCATGGGATCACAAGAACTGGCAAAGGCATGGAAGCAGAGCTAGGGTTTTCACTACATAGATGACCAAAATTAGGGATTTGGTTTCATAGGCCTTAACTCCAAAATTTTGGGCCATTCTTGTTTCTAATGTTATTAATATGTTATAAGGATCATGTGTACCAAGTTTGATGAAGAAACTCATTGTTGAAGTCATTTGTTCACTGGGTAACTTCTTGAGCAAGTTAAGTCAAAATCAGGGCATCTGAGGCCCCCAACAATGGAACCAAAGGGATATTTTCATCAAATTGAAGTTATATGATCTTTATTTGATCTTATAAGTGGTTGGAAGTTCACAAGATTAATTTTTAGCCAATTGCAAACTTGCCATTTTTGGAAATGACTGAAATGCAAACTTTCCATTTTGGGAAAGTTTTTCAACCTCCTCTTTCATAACCAAAAATGCTTCAAATGAAAAATTCTTGGTCATGAAAGTTGTAGATTAGGTCTTTCCCTTTTCAAAAAGTACAATAACATGTCTTAATTCATCATAGAACTCAAGATATGGCCTTTCAAAGTTGGCAAAAATCCTATAATTTCAAGTTTCATGTCAAAGAGGGATTTTGCATTTTGGCATGTTCAAGCATTCTAATGACTTCAAATGTACACAAACACTTCACAATATGTCAATTGAGCCTCTAAACATCAGAATTGTGCATCAAACCTAGGGTTTTCATGACTTGAACTTCAAGAAATCACAAAAGGGCCAAAACTCTCCAAAATTGCAAAATGCATTGGATCCTCTCATCCACTTGTGCTAGCAGCATCAAAACCATTCTATAGCTCTACATGAAACTTGCTGAGGCCAGACACCCCAAGAAATCATACCTGCCATGGCCCATACCTCAAGTACACAAATCTTGACTTTTTTTCAAAACACCCCATACCAATCATCCTGTGCCACAACAACTATCTGAGCAATCCCATTGGCTTAATCAAACATTATGCAAGCCATTTCATAACACACAAGAGCCTGAATCATCTAAGAACTCAGATTTCACAAAATCCCTCAAAAACTTCCTTTCTTCGAAACTCATCACACAACCACTGAAACTTCAATCTTTTTTCACCAATCATCTCCACATGACCTAAGGATCATTTCCCACCCATCACCATAGCCTAAAACATAGCCAAAACAAAACACGATTCTTGGTGCAGAGGAAATGAAACTCTCAAACTAGGCCAAACAAACTTGTTCTTAGCTCCTCCTCATCATCAGGGAGTTCATTAGGGTGGGTTTGAACCAAGAAAGAGGCCAGAAAGCTCAAGAACACAAAGAATTCAACTCTGGTACCTATGATGAATTTTTTTTCCAGAACTTGCCATTTAAGTTAAAATATGATTCTACATTTTTAGCTGATCATCCTGATATGTTTATTTTGGAAAATGGTTGATAAACGAGCATGTATTGAACTTCTGAAAGTTTTGAATCTTTTCACGATTTGCTTCGAATCATGGTTTGTGTGAATGATAAATGTTGTTTGATGATGGATTCTTGTTAATGGAGGGTAGTAGATCATTTCTAGAGAGTTAGAGGGTTTGATTTAGCCTAGTGTAAACACCCCAAATTTTCCCTCACTAGGTTCACACCATGGCTTGTGATCTTTTCATACCATTTCATGTTGCATTTTTGCTTCACTACATTAGTTCAAGTTCATCTGCATCTAGGGTTTGTGACTTGAGCCATCCAAGATCCATCTGAGCCACTCCAAAGGCCATCAATAATTTCAAGGGGGTCCATGTATCTTAAATCATCAGATTATATCCTTCAAAGATCAAAGAAGTCAAAGAATCACAAGAACTGGCAAAGCATGGAAGCAGAGCTAGGGTTTCACAGCACAGATGACCTACAATTAGGGTTTTGGTTTCGGAGGCCATAACCCTAATTTTTTTGGTCATCCTTGTTTATAAGGGTCTCAATATGTTATAAGGATCATGTGTACCAAGTTTTATGAAAAAATTCATTGTGGAAGTCATCTGATCACTGGGTAACTTCTTGAGCAAGTCAGAGCAAAATCAGAGCATCTGAGGCCCCCCAACATGGAACCAAAGTGGATTTTTTTTATCAAATTGAGGTTATATGATCTTTATTTGATCATTGAAGTGTTTAGAAGCTCACAAAATTGAATAAAAATGAGCTAAACCAAAAGTTGCCAAAAATGGAAATGACCTGTAATGTAAACTTTCCATTTTGGGAAAGTTTTTCAACCTCCTCTTTCTCAACCAAAAAGGCTTCAAATGAAAAATTGTTGGTCATGAAAGTTGTAGATTGGATAATTCCCTTTTCAAAAAGTACAAGAACAAGATCTAATTCATTTTGGAACCCAAGATATGGCTTGTCAAAGTTGGCAAAAATCCCATAATTTTCAAGAATGCACCAAAAGGCATTCTTTGCAAAACCACTTGTCAAGGCTTTTTGTGACTTCAAACACACTTCAATGTATCATAACATCATATTGTATTGCCTTTAGATCATAATTTCCCAAAGAATTGCAAGATTACATGCTTTGAACATCAAGAATTCTCAAAGGGGCCAAAACTTCACATAATTGCAAAACACCCCATAACTTTGCTTCAACTTGCTGAATTGCCTCAAGATTGATTCTATGGACATCCTTGAAGTCATCTGCGCATGGACATGCCCAAAGGCCAGCTGCATCCTTGCTCATACCTCAAGTACATAAGTTGGTAACTTTTTGTAAGAAGGCCATACCAATCACCATAGGGCACAACCACTTCTCTGACCTATCACAACTTGATTTGTGGACCAAATGTTGATCATAACACACAAGAACACAAGCTGAAACCAGAGATTGATCAAGTTCCCAAAATCTCTCCCTCTTGCATTTTCTTTCGAAACTCACAGCTCACTCACTCAATCTTCAAACCAATTCCACCATTCATCTCAAAATCCCACTGATCACAAACCAGCCATTAAAACAACCAAAACCCCTCATACACCAAACACGATTTCTAACCAGTTGGATTGCTACCACTCCAACCAGCCTCTCTCAAAGCTTTCCAAACATTTCAACTTCTTCAGGGAGGCCATTAGAGTCATTTTGCACCAAGGAAGTGGCTAGAAAGCTCAAGGTTGAAAAGCTTCATCTCAGGTAGTCATCTGAATTCATTTTTCCAGAACCTCTTTTTTATGTTACAAAATAAATAAGCATGCTCCACTGATCATTCTGAGCTTTGAATTTTTGAAAATGGTGTAGAATTGAGTATGTACTGAACCTCTGAAATTTTTGCCATGTTTGATCTTTTTTTCGAATCTTGTTTATGAGCATGAATAAATGTGATTTGAGCTTAGGGGAGTGAGGGGAGTTAATCTGGGGCTTTAGAGCTCGAGAAATTACCTAGGGAAGAAGTTGGAACTTTTCAGGTGAGGGTGTCACCGGAGAAGACGACCGGAGCTCTTCTCCGGTGACCTGAAAGTCATTAGTGTGTTAAATAGGGTTAGGGTTTCATTTGAATCTGGGCCCTTGGATTTCCCTTTCCCGCGTGTGGTGAATGGCTAGGATCAGTTCATTAATTCTTAATTAGGATTAAATAGTTAATTAATTAAGTTTAAGTAAGTTTGAATTTCGTCCGTAGGATCACGCGCCAAGTCAACATAGATTTCCCCAAAATCAATGTGGTCCCTTAGATTTGCATACTTCTGTTTTATTTAATTTTAATTCCATTTTTTTTCTTATTTGTTTTGTACATTTTATTAAAAATAGCTAAAATTTTCCAAAAATAATTTTATTCTGCATTTTTACTTCAAATAATTTTCTTAACCAAAAAATATTTTTATTTTTATTTTTTGCATTAAAAAATAATTTTTAAAACATTTAAATGTTTATTTTAATTAATTAATGAGAATTAATTAATTAAAATATCATTTAGGTTTCTAAAAAATCCCAAAAAATTCATATTGCATCTTTAAACATTTAGAGACATTGTCATACCATCCACACAAATTTATTTTTGAATTTGAATCATCATTGATAATTTTCTTGAATTTAGAGTTCATAAAATGCCTATTTTAGAACCCTAACTTCAAGAATTATTTTTTGCCAAACCAAGAATGGTATGACAATGGTTCTTTTTGCATTGATCTTCATTTGACATGTAGTTTCTAGCATAATTTTGTCACAACTTTCTTCTGCATTTTTGAATTGATTTGCATTTTTTCTCTTTAGGTACCTTAAAACCGTAGATAACTTAGAAAATTCATAACTTCCTTAGGGTTAAGAGTTAGATCTCCTCCTTTGGAGTGTGATATCATATGGGGCTATGTTTCTTTTGAGTGCATTTTCAATTTTTTGTCTTGTCAGTTTCTTCTGTTTTTGAGTTTTGCATCTCATGTTGCATGGAAACCCTAATTTCTCATCTTCATTTGCATAAACCTTGCATATGCTTGCATTCATGAACTTGCCATGACATTTCTTGCACCCACATGACATATAAGACATCATAGGACACATTAGAATCATGCTTGATCATTTATTCACCCATTTTCCATGTTATGCATTCATTAACATTCCATGAACATTCATGTACTTTCATGCTTCCTTTATGCTTCATTTGCATTCACATCCTTTGTAAGATCATCCATTGCTCTTGACATACATTTGCATCATCTCTTAGCATCATTTACATCATGAATATGCTTCTGGTTTTGGTTTGCACCTTTGCATTCATTTCATTTCTTTCTCTTATGCTAACTTTTCAGGTGGTAAGAACTTTGAGAAGTGAATTTGCCTTCACTTCTCACAATCTTTTCTCATCTCTCTTATGCATTCATTGCTGCATTTTACTTTTTCTTTAGAGTGAGCCTGCTCATTCATGTTCCTACTTCACTTTTTTTCTTCAAGTAACTTATCTTCTTAAGTGAAGTAAGTTAGCTTGCTTCTTCTGCTTCTCCTCCTTTCATCTGCTTCTTCCTTGGTGGCTCTTCTTGAAGATCTCTTGCAAGCCTCATAAACCCTAGGAACACCCAAGCATGTTAACAATTAGGGTTTGATTAATCCCCCCATTAGTTTTACCTTTGTGTCATCTTTTGTGTCTCTCTTCTCACCTCATAATCAAAGACTAAACCTTTAAGGTTTTAAGGCTTTGTGATTAAGATTATGCCTGCATCCTTCTCTTAGGATGGAGTGTATAACTTTAATCCTAAGTGTTAAACCCTTGATGTGTTTAAATCTCTTAATCAATCCATCTAATAATCACTAAGACAATAAGCTTGTAACTTGGGCCTTGCATTAGGGTTCTAATTCTTCCATTATTGGTTAAGAAGGACTAACCCTAGTGGTAATGGACAAGTCATCCTCAAGTTGTCTTACAAATCATAAAATTCACTTCTTAATCTTACGATTAACTAAAATCCACTTTAATAAAGGCTTGTTTTGTCATGAGGTTAATCCCTAATCATGGATTAAGTTGAGGTATCTTCCTCAGCTTAAATGTTCTCATCTATTATCCTTCTATTAGGATGGTGTAATGGGTCCATTAAATCCTTGATTATGGCTTAAACTCATTACTTAACACTAAACAAAAACTCCAAAAAAAACATCTAAATAATAGCAAGTAGGTTAACGATCTTAATCCTACATCATGGTGATTAAGTGTGAGGTGCTTACTTCATACTAAGGTATTCTCATTACCCCTAATCAGAGGGAGGATGTGATGAGTTTACTAACCCTTGGTTTAGGCTTAAGCTCATTAAATTATGACAAACTCCAAAAAGCAATAAAAGATTGAAAACACAAAAACAAACAATATTCGTCTCCTTCGGGATTCTTTTCTCATCATCTTCACTCATAAACGAGAACTTGCTTCTTCCGTCTAATGCAAGACAGTTAGCACCTTAGCCAGACAGGTCATACACTTGAGCATAGGCAAGTAAGCAGTTCATAAGTCAATTTATCTTTCAGTGTCTTTGAGTTGAACTATAGTGTTCTGACTTCCTCATTGCACGAGAGGATACGTAGGCATAACTTAACTGTTATCGAACAAAAGCCTCTGTCTCTTCCCCCTCTTTCAGCATTATTCTTTTAAGCCTCATCCTTGAGCATTTCCCTTCACACTTCTTTTGCACTGACACCTGTACATTCTTTTCCAGCTTTTGCACACAGATAGCACAGACACCTACCCCTTTAAACATAAACTTTCAAGCGTGGATCCCGTCGAGTACGGCAGACAATCTGGGTGCTAATACCTTCCCAGGTTGTAACCAACCTCCTTTCCCAGTTTCTCTGGTTTGCGACCGTCTTATCCATCTTTTCTTAGGTTTATGCAGCATTACCTTTCCTTTGGGATAAAAATGCCTAGTTGGCGACTCTTTTAAGTTCATCTTCATATCCTCTCTTTCGTCGACCGTTCGCGTCTGTACCCCTTCTGACCTAGGTGTCATTTGGTGGGAGCGACAACTTGGTGACTCTGCTAGGGACCCTTATACTGCAACCAGGGCTTCTGGTTCTTTTCTGTGGGTTCCTCCTAGCGCTTGTTTGATTTGTGTTTACATGGGGTGTCATGTGCTAATTGTGCTTGTTTATTTACTTTATTTATTGCCTTATGTACAGTTTTATTTACTGCTTTCTTTATAGTTTTTTATACATCATACTGTCATTATCATTGTTGGATCTGGCTTCTGTTTTGGTGGATGGGGTTTCACTGAGTGATTAAGGTCCTATACCTGGGACCTGAGTGACACCTAGGCTAGAGTGGTTCATGTTCTTTCCCATTCCATTTCGGTCTGGTGCAGGAATATGAAACACGGTTCAGATGTGGGTTTCTTCTTGAGAACTATGTGCTACAAATTTCCTGTAGTGCTATGGCTATCTGGGAAGCCTGCTAAGTCTGGATGACCTTTATTTTGACCTTCAGAATCTAGGGATAATTGGAGGAGGATCCTTTATGATTATTGTAAACACTGTACCTCCGGGTTAGAAGTGTTTACACTTCTCGTAACTGATCCAAATCTGAGGATCCTTGTTTTAGAACATTACATGTGAGGGGGTTGGGTTGTTTACAGGTTTGCAGGAACCCTTGGCCACATCATACCCTGTTTCTGTATTTGTTTAAGAGTACTTCACTTTGGACAATTCTTGTGATTAGCCCTGGACATGTGACTCTTTATTTGAGTCCCCCACCCTGGTTATTGGATTTCTGAGCCTCCATCCGGACTTTTGAACATACATGGACCTTATACCAAGACAGAGAATCAGATCCAGCTCTTGGTCACAAATCCTTTCATATCATTTACATACATCATCATTGCATCATTTAACATTTGTTTATTTGTTTTTCAGGGTATCCATCATTTCATATTTGGTTTGGTTTTGACCCCTTCTACTGCTTAGACCTCTGCTTCAGTTATCTCCCTCAGCACATGCATCAGTCTGCCAGAGACTCACCTTCAGCTTCTCAGTCTGTGATCTTCATCAGCATTTGTCTTCAGCTTCTTTATCAGCACTCATGGCTACTCCAAGGAAGAGCAACATATCTTACCATTTCTTTGAGCCCATATTGACTGGTATCAGGCAGGTCCAGTCCCTTATTACGCCTGACCACATCCCACTATTCAGAGAGCACTATGGGGGAATTTTGGACATGGTCATGGATCTTGATTCATCTCAGAGGAGCATGATCCACACATGCTTGCAGTTCTATGACCCTCCTCTTAGGTGTTTCACCTTTCCTGATTTTCAAATGGGACCACTGTTAGAAGAGTTTTCCTTATTGATTGGAGTTCCTATCAGAAAAGGAATTCCTTTCAACCCAGAGATGATTGCTCGTAGAAGTGAAAAGATAGATAGGGTATTGCATTTGGAGCCTGCCCTCATTGAGAAAAACATGACAACAAAAGCTAGGATTCCTGGCTTACACCTGGACTTTTTTATTTCTCAGGCCACCCTGAAGGCTGCAGTGGGAGAATGGGAGGCAGTCTATGCGCTCTTGGCCCTCAATATATATGGGGTTATATTGTTTGCAGATGAGCCCAAGTTTGTGAGTAAGAGTGCCATCCACTTGTTCCTGCTGAGGAACCAAATGCCTACATTGCTAGGGGATTTTTACTACTCCATCCACCAGAGAAATGAAAAGCAAAGGGGGAAGCTGGTTAGATGTTGTGCTCCTCTGTTCTACTCTTGGTTGCTCAGACACTTTCCCAAATCAGATGCCTTCTTGAACCCCCATCAGCAAAAGAATTGGGTTAAGAGGTTCATTGCCTTGACTTCAGATGACATCAGGTGGTGCACCCAGAGCACCAAAGGCAAAGACATTATTACAAGCTGTGGGTTGTACCCTAATGTTCCTCTGATAGGAGTAAAAGGTTGCATCAATTACAACCCTTTGTTGTTTAAGAGACAATTGGGATATGCCTTGGTTCATCCTCCCAGAGGACAGGATTTGGCTGAGACTCTCTTCTATGAAGTTCAGCCTAACTCTGCTGTTGTTAGACAAGCTACCTGGGCTTGGGATAATATTCAGACCAAGGGGACAACTATCCTTTGAAGGTGTAACAATATTGCTTCAGCCCAGTACTCTAACTGGTCCTGTGCTAGAGCTCAGATCACCAGGATTCCTTTTACCTTGGAAGACACCCATGGGCCCTCTACAGTGCAACCTGCAGCAACTGTCAGCCTGGAGGAATTTGAAAAGTTGAAGGAAAGGAATGATCAGCTAGCTGAAGCCCTAAAGAAAACTCTCTGGGAGAGGAATGATGGTCGTCTGGACATTGAGAGATTGGAAAGACTCAAGACTAAGCATCTGACCAAGATTGAAAGAACAGATGACTACATCAGGAAGGCAAGAGCCGGGGAGTTGATACTGAAGAATGCCTGCAAGGAGGCCAAAATTCAGAAAGCTAGGGCAGAGCATTATCTGGAGGAAAGCCAGGCTAGATGGGTAAGGATCACCGAAGCCCGTGCACAAGAAGACCAGAGGACCCAGACCAAGATTGAGCAGCTGGAGGCCAATGTGAAGAAGCAGCAGGAAGCTTTGTTGGCAGCTCAGAAGGAGATATCAGAGTTAAAACTCTGGGCGGGGTTAAAAAGATCAAAGGATCAGGACAGGCATAAGAAGCTGACTAATGCCCTTGCTACCAGGAACCTCCTCATCAGGACTATCACAGAGCACCCAGCTGGTCCGGTGACTGAGGCCCTCCTGAAGGAAGACAAGGAGGATGACTTTGGATTGAATGTCTGATCCTTTTGCTTGTATTTCTTTCTTTTGATGTACTTTTTCTTTTGATTGTTGTATTTTGACCCACCATGGGCATGTATTGTAAACAGACTATGTATTTTCATCCTTTTGTAAAATATCAGTTTATTTTATTGGTGGGCTTTCTCTCAAAAGCATCCAGCATTTCCTCGAGGTCTGGAAAGGTCAAATCCAAGAACCAAACCGGATACCTTGGAAGAAAAATAAGCATATTGCATTGCATACTAACATTTTTATTTGTTTTGTAGGTTTTGTTTGTTGTTTGTTTCTCACTTTGTTGTGGTTTCAGGAAACATTGATCGTCGAAGAGTGTTCCCTGTCAACCGAGCACACCGGTACCCAACACGTAACAACCTTCCAGGCATTCAGATGGATCAGGTACAGCAGGACTTGAATGAAGTAAGGAATCAGATGGCAAACGAAAGGGTCGAAATGAGAAACCAAATGACCCATTTTATGGCTGTAATGACTGGCTTAGCTCAGATCCAGGAAAGGCTGAGGGAAATGGTGGAAAGACAGACTCCTGAAGAGCCTCACCTTGGTATAGGAGGAACCAGCAATAATGAACGCGGACAGCCTCACATTGACCCACCAGAGTTTGGGCCCCATTTGAACCCTGATGTTAATGGTATAAGGAATGTTCAAGGAAATACTACTGGAGTCAGGGTCTTGCAGGAAGATCCCCAAGAGGAACAATTCACAGTTGTCGGAGCTGGGGATGAGGTTTATGACCGAAGGTTGGATGAGATTGCTGAAAAGCTAAGGTCTTTGGAATCTCAGAACTCCCTAGGCTTTGACGTAATGGATATGGGGTTGGTAGATGGGGTGAGGATTCCTCACAAATTCAAGCCCCCATGCTTTGAAAAATATAATGGTACCTCCTGCCCGCGTACTCATCTGCAATCTTTCTTGGGGAGACTCAAAGCTTATACCATGGATGAGAAGTTATGGATGTTCTATTTTGAGGACAGCCTGACTAGGGCATCAAGAGAATGGTATTCGCATCTGACGAGGGCCACTGTAAGATGTTGGAAAGACTTGGCTGAGGCCTTTATCCGTCAGTACCAGTACAACCTAGACATGGCTCCCAATAGAACCCTTCTAATGGGCATGTCTCAGTCTTCGAGGGAAAGCTTCCGGGATTATGCTCAGAGGTGGAGACAGCTTGATGCTGCTGTCCAGCCACCCATGTCTGAACGGGAAATGGCGGACATCTTTATGAACACTTTGCAGGGAACTTATATTGACCGACTTGCTGCATTCTCCTCCACCAGTTTTTCCGATGTAGTTATAGCTGGTGAGAGAATAGAAAGTCTTTTGAAGATGGGTAAAATCTCTGAAAGCGGTGCAAGCTCCTCCAAAAACCCCAGAAAACCTTTTTCAGGACCCCGATGGGCGGGTGAAACAAATGCTATTCATACAAGCAGGGGCAGGCCCCAATATTCTCACAGATCAGTAGCAGCCGTCACTATCCCGGCTCCAGCTCCACAACAACCACTTTTTCCTCAGCAAAAATAACAACATCACTATCAGCAACAATCCCATTTTCCGCAACAAAGAACGTACAACAATAACAACAACAACTAACAGCATCGCCCCTTTCAACAGAGGCCATCTCAGGAAAATAGGGTGATTGATCCTATCCCTATGCCTTATGCCACTCTACTGCCACAACTCCTGAAGCTCAACCTGGTTGAGTTAAGGACGTTGGCTCCACCAGATCCTCTCAACCTCTCGAAGAATTATGATGCTAATGTTAGGTGTGCCTTCCACTCCAACGCACCTGGTCACAATACTGAGAAGTGTAGAGCCTTGCAAATGAAGGTTCAGGATTTGGTCGATTCCAAAGCTCTCAACTTCGCACCTCCTCCAAATGTTAACATAAATCCTATGCTTAATCATGGTGGGCCCAGGATTAGTGCCATAGAGGAAGATAAACCATCTGCACTAATTGACAATGTGGCACAGATTCAAACACCGCTGGAAGAAGTCAAAGCTCAACTCCTAAGATGGCAAGTTTTCCCAGGCTATGAGGCCTGCTGCGAATCGTGCAAGACTGCTATTAATGGTTGCGAGAGGCTGAGGCTTGGCATAAATGGCCTTATCAGAGATGGAATTTTGCAAATTACCACAACGGTTCCTACAACATCAACAACTCTTTCTTCATCAATAGACCCTCCTACAACATCAATAATTCTTTCTTCAGCAATGACAGATCCTCCTGCAACTGCAACAACTATCACTCCCACCGATTCATCCACAACTCCAGCAATCACTCCATCCATTGTTTCAACAAACCAAAGTTCGGCAATATTTACTTCTACAACATCAACACCCATTTTATCAACGGAATCGCCTACAACACCAACAAACATTAATGAAGATGTCTCAATGGTCACGATCTATTATGACCCGGCAAATGTTCATCCCAACAACAATTTCCAACAAAAAAATGCAACACCTCTTGTCAGATCTCCAGTCACAATCTATTACGACCCGCATACCATCACAGTTCCTTCCGCTGCAGCAATCAGTCTGGTCACCATTACGGTGCCTGGACTTGTTCCTTATGAAAGTAGTAACACCATACCTTGGAACTACGGCTCTGATCTCTACTGCGACGGAAAGAAGATCACTCTAGATTCAGCAACCTCTTCACCACAAGTTGACAATGTTGGGGGAGGCGGAGGCTTCACTAGAAGAGGACACCTTTTTGTCTCAAAAACACCAAGACCCAATGCTGAAGCGGAAGCTGCTGCTAAGGCAAAAGGGAAGAATGTGGTACTTGAAGATCCAACTGTTAAAGAAACTCCGAAGACGTCTTTTGAACAAGAGGTGGACGATTTCATGAGGATAATAAAAAAGAGTGATTACAAAGTGGTGGACCAGCTTCATCAGACACCCTCCAAAATCTCTATATTATCATTGTTAATGTGTTCCGAAGCCCAATGGAATGCACTGTTAAAGGTCCTGCACGCAGCCTATGTGCCGGAAGAGATTACGGTTAATCAACTGGAAACAGTGGTTGCAAATGTTAACACCAGTCATGGACTGGGCTTCACAGATGCTGATTTAACGACAGAGGGACGCAATCATAACAAGGCTTTACATATTACCTTAGAATGCAAAGGTGTTGTTCTTTCTCATGTTCTGGTAGACACTGGGTCTTCGCTCAATGTCCTCCCAAAGAAAGCCTTGGTGAAGCTGGAGTATGATGGTTTGGCATTACGTCCAAGTAACTTGGTGGTGAGAGCATTTGATGGCTCTAAGAGATCAGTGCTTGGAGAGATTGATCTACCTGTGATGATTGACCCACAAATATTTAAAACTAATTTCTTCGTGATGGACATATAGCCGGCCTACAGCTGTTTGTTGGGTAGACCCTAGATTCATGTCGCTGGTGCTGTTGCATCTACCCTTCACCAGAAATTAAAATTTGAGTGGGAAGGCCAGATCATCACAATCTACGGGGACGAAGACATTTTCGTTAGCCAACTGGCTACTTACAAGTATATAGAGATGGATGGGGAGATCCATGAGAATATGAGTCAGGGATTTGAGGCCCTTAACATCAATGAAACAACTGTTGTGTCTGGAAATTCCATCACTTCATATCAACAAGCCCGGAAGGTTGTTGAGGAGGGTACCGCTCAAGGCTGGGGCAAGCTGCTGCCAGTAGAAAAGAAAGAAGACAGATTCGGGTTGGGTTACAGACCAACTCGACAAGATCAACCGGAGGCTGCAACGGAGCCCAAATTTGTCAGCGGGGGAATGCTTACCCCGGATGCTGTGAACAGTCTGGAAGACGAGGAAGAAGACGAACGCAACCTGGAAAGCTGGATACGTCCAAGGATCCCGGGGAACCAAGTCTCTAACTGGTCTTCCCAAGAAATTATAAGAGTTACTCCTGCAGAGTAATTATTATTTCCTGTCTTTTGAGCATGCATCAAGTCCTGCATCTTGCCCAAGGTGTCAGGACTCATTTTGTAATCGGGCCATCTTGTATTTTGTGCAAACGATCAATTAATGAATATCAGGACATCTTTTGCAAACAAGTCTCTTTTTTTTCCCGCTCACTGTTTTTCATTTTTCATTTTTTGTACAAAACAATAAAATGGCAATGTTTTCAAAATAATAAATTTTCACTTTTTTTAAACAAGATAAAACTGATCAC
Organism: Lathyrus aphaca; assembly: GCA_963966055.1. Classification (NCBI taxonomy): domain Eukaryota; kingdom Viridiplantae; phylum Streptophyta; class Magnoliopsida; order Fabales; family Fabaceae; genus Lathyrus; species Lathyrus aphaca. The sequence goes on along the minus strand of OZ014523.1, from coordinate 302,555,596 downwards.
TAAAATGAACCAATCTCAACCCTTGCAGAGAGTGCCCTCCAGATTGCACCGACAACAACACTGCTATGACTTCGACAATCCGATTAATCAAGCCGATGAAGGGGTTGAAGAAGATTATGAGCTACCTGACGAACTAGCCAGACTGCTAAGGCAAGAGGAGAAGGTTATCACTCCTCATTAGGAGGAAGTTGAGACAATTAATCTTGGTACCGAAGAAGACTTGAAAGAAGTGAAAATCGGGGCCCGTCTGCAAGATTTAGTGAAAGAATAACTTATTGACATGCTTCGAGAGTACGTTGATGTCTTCGCTTGGTCCTATCAGGATATGCCAGGTCTGGATACAGACATTGTTGTGCACAAGCTGCCTTTAAAGGAAGACTATCCTCCAGTAAAGTAGAAGCTATGTCGTACTCGTCCGGATATGGCAATGAAGTTAAAAGAAGAGGTGCAAAAACAGTGGGACGCCGGTTTCCTTGCTGTAACTAATTACTCGCCGTGGGTTGCTAACATTGTACCAGTGCCTAAGAAGGATGGAAAAGTATGGATGTGTGTGGATTACCGGGATCTGAACAGAGCTAGCTCGAAAGATGATTTCCCTTTACCTCACATTGATGTATTGGTCGAGAATACAGCTCAGTTCTCGGTATTCTCCTTCATGGATGGATTTTCAGGATATAATCAGATCAAGATGTCACCTGAAGACATGGAGAAGACAACTTTCATTACATCTAAAGGAGTTCACATGCCTTTCTCGGCAAAACTCACCTTTAACTGCACTAACAACGAAGCTGAATACGAATCCTGCATCATGGGACTTGAGGAAGCCATTGACCTCAGGATCAAGACTTTAACTGTATTCGGAGATTCAGCTCTGGTAATCAATCAAACCAACAGCAAATGGTACACACACCAAGAGCATCTGATTCCATACCGTGACTATACGAGGAGATTATTGACTTTCTTCACTACAGTCAAACTTGAGTATATCCCTCGGGACGCAAATCATTTTGCAGATGCTTTGGCTACCATTTCCTCCATGATTAAAGTTCAAGCCGCCAGCTTTGTGCCTCGGATTTCAGTGTCCAGACTTGACAGACCAGCATACGTATTCTCTATGGACATTGCTAAAGATGACAAGCCTTGGTTCCATGACATCAAATGCTTCTTAGAGGATCAAACATACCCACCTGGGGAATCATCCAATGATAAGAAGACATTAAGAAGGCTAGCTGGTAGTTTCTTCCTGAATACTGATGGTTCCTTGTACAAGAGAAACTTTGACATGGTACTTCTCAGATGTGTTGATAAGACAGAAGCAAACTTGTTGATGCACGAGGTGCATGAAGGATCTTTCGGTACCCATGCTGGAGGACACGCAATGGCTAAAAAGTTGTTAAGATCAGGTTACTAGTGGATCACAATGGATGCAGACTGTTGTGCTTATGCCAGAAAAGGCCACAAATGCCAGATTTATGCGGACAAAGTGCATGTGCCTCCGAATCCTTTGAATGTGATGTCTTCACCTTGGCCCTTTGCCATGTGGGGCATTGATATGATTGGAAATATTGAGCCGACTGCTTCAAATGTACACAGATTCATCCTGGTAGCCATTGATTACTTCACCAAATGGGTTGAAGCGGCTTCGTATGTAAATGTCACCAGGCAAGTGGTAGCCAGATTCCTAAAGAGAGACATCATCTGTCGGTATGGAGTACCTGAGCGAATCATTACTGATAATGGTTCCAATTTGAACAATAAAATGATGGCATAACTGTGTCAGGGCTTCAAGATCCAACATCACAACTCTTCTCCTTACAGGCCAAAGATGAATGGCGCTGTTGAGGCAGCTAACAAGAATATCAAGAAGATTGTGCGAAAGATGATGGTTACATATAAAGACTGGCATGAGATGCTACCGTTCACTTTGCATGGGCACCGTACCTCAATCAGAACATCCATTGGGGCAATACCGTATCAACTTGTGTATGGTATGGAGGCAGTCCTACCTGTTGAAGTTGAATTACCCTCTTTACGGGTACTAATGGATGTCAAGTTGAATGAAGCAGAATGGGTCCGTTCTCGGTACAATCAACTGAATCTGATCGAAGAGAAGAGATTAGTTACAATCTGTCATGGGCAGTTATATCAGAAGAGAATGAAGAAATCCTTCGATCAGAAAGTCAGGCTTCGAGAATACCAAGTAGGAGATCTTGTGTTGAAAAGACTCCTTCCTCCTCATACAGACCACATGGGCATGTGGACTCCGAATTACGATGGTCCATTCATAGTAAAGAAAGTTTTCTCTAGTGGAGCACTGATGCTCACTACTATGGATGGTGAAGATTTCTTGTCCCCTGTGAATTCAGATGCAGTTAAAAAATACTTCGCATAAAATGACCCGCTGGACATAAAAAACAGAATGTAAGTCCAGGCGAAAATAGGGCATCCCGACGAGTCAAAAACAGAATAAAAGACTCGGGAAAAATATGGAAAAATGAAAAAAAATGTACAGCCGCTGAGTTGAAAAGCCGCATTGGACAACTCAGGCAAAAATGGGTATCCCGGTGGATTGAAAACCCGAAAGGGCGATCCACGCAAAATTAGGGAATAAGCGAACAACTGCATTCTGAATTCGTCTGTATCACTCACAACATGGCAAACTTTGAAAGGTTAAAGCATCGGTCAGAATCAACTTTCTTCAGAAAGCAAGATGAGAAGAACTTCAAGGTCATACGGGTCATAGCAAAGGGAAGCTCACTGAAGCGTCATCAACATTGCCAGCACCTTCATTTTTCTCAATTTGTAACAATCTCCTCATTTCAGGGGATTTGTTTCTTTGACTGTATTTGCCAATTCAGGGTACACAAATTAATAAAATCAGAGTTTTCAGTCACACTGCGTCTTGTGCATTTTTGTTTCGTTTGCAAAATATCCAAAATTCATGATATGATACTTGCATAAAAAAGGATGTGCCTTTCTAATAAATTAATGCAGGAAATGTATTTACTTCCAGGAATATCTGAACTCCTATGATGGAATTCGGTAAGGGATGCCTCGAGATACTTGTACATTTCTTTGTTTTGACAGGATTGTAGTATCTGGAATACATTTCCTCAGCAAAGTTGCCAAATCATTGTTTCCTCAGCACATCCTCCAAACAACACCGGAATTGCTTTCTCCCCATCAGAGTTGCCAGGCATCACTTCTCCAGCACATTTTCTCCAGAGCAGCATCAGTAAATGCTCATTTCCCCAACTGAGTTGTCAAGTCTCCTCATCCTCAGCAGGATCCTCACAAAACCCTCTGGGAGGATCGTTCAGTGATCTTTTCTCCCCCAGAGTGCCAAATCTCTCATCTCTAGCAAAGACAGGGAACCATCTCCCCACAGAGCTCCAGCCTCTTCCCAGAAGAGCAATGTCTGAATTTCCCACACAACAAAGTGATGAAAGGTTCCTCATCCCCAGCTGGGTTATCTCACTACCAGATTGGTCTATCATTGATTTAATCCCCAAGAAGAGTCATACATCCTATCAAGATCTACCAATGATCACATCCCCAACTGGGATACCCTTCCAAGCAGATCAGCCAGAGATCTTTACGGCAGCGGGATCTGAATCCCGGATCGGTATCTTTTGCATAATCATAGCATTCGCATCATAAATCACCACAAAAGCGTAGCATTCTATCTAATACGGAGCATTACGGCAAAAATCAAACATATTGCATGATCACAAGTCAGGTTCGAACCCGTCACCTGTAAATACCAACAACACCTCGTCAGCAATATACGAAATACCTTTCAACTTCCCCAATAGAAAGCCAAAGCATCCCCTTTGCAATCAACAAACACATGATCATATGTACTTTCGACACTCGTCCGTGTCATATCATCCCCTGCAGATATAAACCAAACCAGTGCTTGTACATTCTCTTGACACCCGTCCGTGTCACCTATCCCCAGCATGGTTACCCAAACACTTATTATAATACACTCTTATTGACACCCGTCCGTCTCATCCTATCCCCACAAATTTCCTGAACACCTTTTACACTTATAAGTTCATAACTTATACACTTTCTTTTTTGACACTCGTTCGTGTCGCTTTTCCCAGCAAGTTGAGCACTCGTCTGTGTTTTGCTCATACTTCACAATGCTTATTTTTACTCATACAGATACTCGTCCGTATCTTGTATACACACTTATTTCCCCTCAGAGTCGACACTCGTCCGTCTACTTTGTTAACCAGTTGATACTCGTCTGTATCATCATCTCTGAACATGTGTCAGCGTTGTTTCTACCGATACTCGTCCATATCGTAGTCTTAAGGATGCTCGTCCTCATTTTTTAACCTATACACAATGTCAAACACTTATACCTTTGCTTCTTAAGAGCGTAAGCACTCGTTCGTGTTTACCTTTCCCCGGTAAAGCAATCTTTCTGTTATCTGACATTCGTCCTATGTCATGATACTTTCGGCAGTCGTACCCTGCCAGGTGATCGTCCTTCACCTTTGGATGACCGTCCCTCATCCTTCTCCCAATGGAGTCTCCATTATTGGAACCCTTTTCTATCCAACATTCATCATATGTCGTGATATTTAGCAGTCGTCCCCTGCTAGGTGATCGTCCTTCACCTCTTGATGATCGTCCTTCATCAATTTATCTGATGGTCGTCCCCATCGTTGATCTTGTTATCTGACATTCGTCCTATGTCATGATAAACCCCGAGAGCAGTCGTACCCTGCTAGGTGATCGTCCATCACCTCTTGATGATCGTTCTTCATCATGCTTATCCAATGGTCGTCCCTATCGTCGACCCTTTTCTATCCGACATTCGTCTTATGTCGTGATAAAGAGCAGCCCTCCCCTGCTATGTGATCGTCCTTCACCTTTTGATGACCGTCCCTCATCAATATTTCATTTATTCTTTGAACCGATGGCTTTCCCCATCAATGTTTACCTTACTTTACAAACCTAATGGTCGTCCCCATCATTGACTTTACCTTTAATCCCCAGAGAATCTAGTTTCTTTGCTTGATGGTCGTCCCCATCATGACTTCTTTATTTTCCCAGCATGTCGGCTGTCCCCGTCATTGCTTTATCCCCAGCAGTCGTCCCCTGCTCGATGGTCGTCCTCCATCGCTTTCACTTGATAATCATACTATACCTTTCTTTTACAATCTATATCCCTTTTCTTCTTCTCACCAGTGAGTGCAAATTTTGGACTGTCTTTGTTATTCAACCACAAATTACCTTGTTTGTCTGTTAAACCACAAGTTATCTAGTTCAAGTTCATCTGCATCTAGGGTTTGTGACTTGAGCCATCCAAGATCCATCTGAGCCACTCCAAAGGCCATCAATCATTTCAAGGGGGTCTATGTATGTTCAATCATCATATTATATCCTTCAAAGATCAAAGAAGTCAAAGAATCACAAGAACTAGCAAAGCATGGAAGCAGAGTTAGGGTTTCACTACACAAATGACCTAAAATTAGGGTTTTGGTTTCAGAGGCCATAAACCCAATTTTTTTGGTCATTCTTCTTTCTAAGGGTCTCAATATGTTATTAGTATCATGTGTACCAAGTTTTATGAAAAAATTCATTGTGGAAGTCATCTGATCACTAGGTAACTTCTTGAGCAAGTCAAAGCAAAATCAGGGCATCTGAGGCCCCCCAACATGGAACCACAGTGGATTTTTTTATCAAATTGAGGTTATATGATCTTTATTTGATCATTGAAGTGTTTATAAGTTCACAAAATTGAAGAAAGGTGAGCTAAACCAAAAGATGCCAAAAATGGAAATGACTTGTAATGTAAACTTTCCATTTTGGGAAAGTTTTTCAACCTCCTCTTTCTCAACCAAAAATGCTTCAAATGAAAAATTGTTGCTCATGAAAGTTGTATATTGGATCATTCCCTTTTCAAAAAGTACAAGAACAAGATCTAATTCATTTTGGAACTCAAGATATGGCTTGTCAAAGTTAGCAAAAATTCCATAATTTTCAAGAATGCACCAAAAGGGATTCTTTGCAAAACCACTTGTCAAGGCTTTTTGTGACTTCAAACACACTTCAATGTATCATAACATCATAGTTCATTGCCTTTAGATCATAATTGCCCAAAGAATTGCAAGATTACATGCTTTGAACATCAAGAATTCTCAAAGGAGCCAAAACTTCACATAATTGCAAAACACCCCATAACTTTGCTTCAATTTGCTGAATTGCCTCAAGATTGATTCTATTGACATCCTTGAAGTCAGCTGCGCATGGACATGCCCAAAGGCCAGCTACATCCTTGCCCATACCTTAAGTACACAAGTTGGTGACTTTTTGCAAGAAGGCCATACCAATCACCATAGGGCACAACCACTTCTCTGACCTATCACAACTTGATATGTGGACCAAATGCTGATCATAACACACAAGAACACAAGCTGAAACCAGAGATTGATCAAGTTCCCAAAATCTCTCCCTCTTGCATTTTCCTTCGAAACTCACAACTCACTCACCCAATCTTCAAACCAATTCCACCATTCACCTCAAAATCATCCACTGATCACAAACCACCCATTAAAACAGCCAAAAACCCCTCATACACCAAACACGATTTCTGACCAGTTGGATTGCTACCACTCAAACCAGCCTCTCTCAAAGCTTTCCAAACATTGCAACTTCTTCAGGGAGGCCATTAGAGTCATTTTGCACCAAGGAAGTGGCCAGAAAGCTCAAGGTTGAAAAGCTTCATCTCAGGTAGTCATCTGAATTCATTTTTCCAGAACCTCTTTTTTATGTTACAAAATGAATAAGCATGCTCCATTGATCATTCTGAGCTTTGAATTTTTGAAAATGGTGTAGAATTGAGTATGTACTGAACCTCTGAAATTTTTGCCATGTTTGATCTTTTCTTTGAATCTTGTTTATGAGCATGAATAAATGTGATTTGAGTGTAGATTTGAGCTTAGGGGAGTGAGGGGAGTTAATCTGGAGCTTTAGAGCTCCAGAAATTACCTAGGGAAGAAGTTGGAAATTTTCAGGTGAGGGTGTCACCGGAGAAGACGACCGGAGCCCTTCTCCGGTGAACTGAAAGTCATTAGTGTGTTAAATAGGGTTAGGGTTTCATTTGAATCTGGGCCCTTGGATTTCCCTTTCCCGCGTGTGGTGAATGGCTAGGATCAGTTCATTAATTCTTAATTAGGATTAAATAGTTAATTAATTAAGTTTAAGTAAGTTTGAATTTCGTCCGTAGGATCACGCGCCAAGTCAACATAGATTTCCCCAGAATCAATGTGGTCCCTTAGATTTGCATACTTCTGTTTTATTTAATTTTAATTCCATTTTTTTTCTTATTTGTTTTGTACATTTTATTAAAAATAGCTAAAAATTTCCAAAAATAATTTTATTCTGCATTTTTACTTCAAATAATTTTCTTAACCCAAAAATATTTTTATTTTTATTTTTTGCATTAAAAAATCATTTTTAAAACATTTAAATGTTTATTTTAATTAATTAATGAGAATTAATTAATTAAAATATCATTTAGGTTTCTAAAAAATCACAAAAAATTCATATTGCATCTTTGAACATTTAGAGACATTGTCATAGCATCCACACAAATTTCTTTTTGGTTTTGAATCATCTTTGATAATTTTCTTGAATTTAGGGTTCATAAAATGCCTATTTTAGAACCCTAACTTCAAGAATTATTTTATGCCTAACCAAGAATGGTATGATAATGGTTCTTTTTGCATTGATCTTCATTTGACATGTAGTTTCTAGCATAATTTTGTCACAAATTTCTTCTGCATTTTTGAATTGATTTGCATTTTTTCTCTTTAGGTACCTTAAAACCCTAGATATCTTAGAAAATTCATAACTTCCTTAGGGTTAAGAGTGAGATCTCCTCCTTTGGGGTGTGATATCATATGGGGTTAAGTTTCTTTTGATTGTATTTTCAATTTTTTATCTTGTCAATTGCTTCTGTTTTTGAGTTTTGCATCTCATGTTGCATGGAAACCCTAATTTCTCATCTTCATTTGCATACACCTTGCATATGCTTGAATTCATGAACTTGCCATGACATTTCTTGCATCCACATGACATATAAGACATCATAGGACACATTAGAATCATGCTTGATCATTTCTTCATCCATTTGCCTTGTTATGTATTCATTAACATTCCATGAACATTCATGTACTTTCATGCTTCCTTTATGCTTCATTTGCATTCCCATCCTTTGTAAGATCATCCATTGCTCTTGACATACATTTGCATCATCTCTTAGCATCATTTACATCATGAATATGATTCTGGTTTTGGTTTGCACCTTTGCATTCATTTCATTTTCATTTCATTTCTTTCTCTTATGCTAACTTTTCAGGTGGTAAGAACTTTGAGAAGTGAATTTGCCTTCACTTCTCACAATCTTTTCTCATATCTCTTATGCATTCATTGCTGCATTTTACTTTTGCTTTAGAGTGAGCTTGATAATTCATGTTCCTCCTTCACTTTCTTTCTTCAAGTAACTTATCTTCTTAAGTGAAAAAAGTTAGCTTGCTTCTTCTGCTTCTCCTCATTTCATCTGCTTCTTCCTTGGTGGCTCTTCTTAAAGATCTCTTGCAAGCCTCATAAACCCTAGGAACACCCAAGCATGTTAATAATTAGGGTTTGATTAGTCCCCCCATTAGTTTTACCTTTGTGTCATCTTTTGTGTCTCTCTTCTCACCTCATAATCAAAGACTAAACCTTTAAGGTTTTAAGGCTTTGTGATTAAGATTATGCCTGCATCCTTCTCTTAGGATGGAGTGTATAACTTTAATCCTAAGTGTTAAACCCTTGATGTGTTTAAATCTCTTAATCAATCCATATAATAATCACTAAGACAATAAGCTTGTAACTTGGGCCTTGCATTAGGGTTCTAATTCTTCCATTATTGGTTAAGAAGGACTAACCCTAGTGTTAATGGACAAGTCTTCCTCAAGTTGTCTTACAAATCATAAAATTCACTTCTTAATCTTACCATTAACTAAAATCCACTTTAATAAAGGCTTGTTTTTTCATGAGGTTAATCCCTAATCATGGATTAAGTTGAGGTATCTTCCTCAACTTAAATGTTCTCATCTATTATCCTTCTATTAGGATGGTGTAATGGGTCCATTAAATCTTTGATTATGGCTTAAACTCATTACTTAACACTAAACAAAAAATCCAACAAAAACATCTAAATAATTGCAAGTAGGTTAATGATCTTAATCCTACATCATGGTGATTAAGTGTGAGGTGCTTACTTCATACTTAAGGTATTCTCATTACCCCTAATTAGAGGGAGGATGTGATGAGTTTACTAACCCTTGGTTTAGGCTTAAGATCATTAACTTATGACAAACTCCAAAAAGAAATAAAAGATTGAAAACACAAAAATAAACAATAATCGTCTCCTTCGGGATTCTTTTCTCATCATCTTCACTCATAAACGAGAACTTGCTTCTTCCGTCTAATGCAAGACAGTTAGCACCTGAGCCAGACAGGTCATACACTTGAGCATATGCAACTAAGCAGTTCACAAGTCAATTTATATTTCAGTCTCTTTGAGTCGAACTACGGTGTTCTTACTTCCTCATTGCACGAGAGGATACGTAGGCATAACTTAACTGTTATCGAACAAAAGTCTCTGTCTCTTCCCCCTCTTTCAGCATTATTCTTTTAAGCCTCATCCTTGAGCATTTCACTTCACACTTCTTTTGCACTGACACATGTACATTCTTTTCCAGCTTTTGCACACAGATAGCACATACACCTACCCCTTTAAACACAAACTTTCAAGCGTGGATCCCGTCGAGTATGGCGGACAATCTGGGTGCTAATACCTTCCTAGGTTGTAACCAACCCCCTTTCTCAGTTTCTCTGGTTCGCGACCGTCTTATCCATCTTTTCTTAGGTTTATGCAGCATTACCTTTCCTTCGGGATACAAATGCCTAGCTGGCGACTCTTTTCAGTTCATCTTCATGTCCTCTCTTTCGCCGACCGTTCGCGTATGTACCCCTTCTGACCTAGGTGTCATTTGGTGGGAGCGACACCTAGGGTAGAAGTTAGGGTGTTTGGCTTGTCGGAGAAGATGACCGGAGCTAGCTCCGGTCACTTGAAAGTGATTAAAACCCTAATTAGTGTTAGTTGCCCAGATGCGTGCATGGTCGTTGGATGGTGATTAGGGTTAGGCAATGTGTGGTCTAGATGCGCCATTAACTTTTAATCCTGATTAATCAAATATAAAACACAATTAAAACCCAGTTTGAATGTCAGCCATTGATCTGCGCGCGCAGTCAATTCCCTCCAACCCAGTTCTTATCTCAGCCTTAGGATCTGCATACTTTCATTTTAATTCATTTTCTTTTTATTTCTTTTGCATAATTAATTTAAAATAGCAAAAAGCATCACAAAAATATTTTCTTTTGGATTCTGACCTTAAATATTTTTCTCATTCCAAAAATGATTTTTATTTTATTTTTTGCATTAAAAAAGTATTTTTAAAATATTAAAATGTTATTTTTAATTAATTAAAGTATTTTAATTAATTAAAAATACATTTAGGTTTCTAAAAATCACCAAAAAAATCATGAATCATTCCAATGCATTTAGAAACATTTTCAAACTCTTCACACAAATTTCTTTTTAGGATTGATCATAGTTTGCCAATTTTCTTTGAATTAAGGGTCATAAAAATCACATTTTTAAACCCTAACTTGGAAAAATCATTTATGCCTAACCAAGAAGAGTTCGAAGTTGATTCTTTTTGCATTATGTTACATATTGCATGTAGTTCATAGGTCATTTTCCTCATGAATTTATCTTGCATTTTCAATTTGATTTACATTTTTCCCTTTGAACCACCCAAAATCCCTAGAAAACTTAGGAAAATCATAACTTTTGATTGGTTAAGCTTTTGACATTCTCCTTTGGGGTGTGACCTAATATGGGATTAGGGTTTGTTTGAGGTTTGATTAAAATTTTTATCATGTCATATGCTTCTGTTTTATTCATTTTCATCTCATATGTCCATATAACCCTAATTTCTCATGTTCACTTGCATTCACCTTGCATATGCATCAATACATGAACATTCCATGACATTTCTTGCATTCATATGTCATCTTAGACATCTTAGGACATGTTAGAACTTTGCTTGATCATTTCTTCATTCATTTTCCATGATTAGCATTCATTTCATTTCATAAACTTTCATGTGTTTTCAAACTTCAAAGCATGTTTCCATTTGCATCTCATTCTTGTATGATCATTCATATGCATTTTGTATGCCTTTGCATCATCTTACATGACATTTACATGACATAAACACTTCTGACTTTGGTCATTTCATCTCATGTCATCTCATTTTATTTCATTTTCTTATGCTTTATACCTTATGCATCCATACTAACTTTTCAGGTTTTGGTAAGTTATTTTGGGAGGTGAATTTGCCTCCACCTCTCACTTATTCTCATCTCTTTCATATTCATTTTACTTGTCTTTTAAGTGAACTTGTTCACTTGTGTTCCATCCATCTCACTTTCTTTCTTTAAGTTACTTATCTTCTTCAATGAAGTAAGTAACTTATTCTTCTTTCTCATCCTCCTTTCATCTGCTTCTTCCATTGGTGGCTTCCTTGAACATCTTTCTCTAAGCCTCACAAGCCATAGGATATCCAAGCATGATAATTATTAGGGTTGTGATTAGTCCCCCTTAGCTTTTTACCTTTGAGTCTTCTTAAGTCTCTCTTCTCATCTCAATAATCAGAGACTAAACTCTTAAAGTTTTAGGACTTGGGAATTAGGGTTATGCCTGCATCCTTCTCTTAGGATGGAGTGTATAACTTTAATCCTAAGTGTTAAACCTTTAATTTGTTTAAACCTCTTAATAAAATCACTTAATAATCATCAAGACTTTATCTTGTAACTTGGGCCTTACATTAGGGTTCTAATTCTTCCTTATGGTTAAGAAGGACTAACCCTAGTGTTTAATGGACAAGTCTCCCTCAAGTTGTCTTACAAACATAAAATCCATTTCTTAATCTCATCCCTTAATTAAAATCCACTTAATAAAGGCTTGTTATATAATGAATTTAATCCCTAACCATGGATTAAGTTGAGGTATCTTCCTCAGCTTAAGTGTTCTCATCTGTTATCATTCTATTAGGATGGTGTAATGAGCCCATTAATCTGTGATTAGAGATTAAACTCATTACTTAACACTAAACAAAAACCCAAAAACATCTAATTAATCACAAGTAGGTTAATGATCTTAATCCTACTTCATCTTGGTAATTAAGTTGAGATGTTTATCTCATACTTAAGTATTCTCCTTATCCCTAATCAGGGAGGATATAATGAGTTTACAAGCCCTTGATTTAGGCTTAAGCTCATTAACTTATGCAAAAAATAAAAAACAATAAAAAAACTAAAAACACAAAAAAAAACAATAATCGTCTCCTTCGGGATTCTTTTCTCATCATACTCATCCATAAACGAGAACTTGCTTCTTCCGTCTAATGCAAGACAGTTAGCACTCGAGCCAGACGAGTCATACACTTGAGCATATACAAGTAAGAAGTTCACAGTTAACTTATTTTTCAATCTCTTTGAGTCGAACTAAGATGTTCTGACTTCCTCATTGCACGAGAGGATATGTAGGCATAACCTAACAGTTATCGAACAAAAGTCTCTTTGTCTTCCTCCTCTTTCAGTATTCTTTTCTAAGCCTCAATTCCTGAGCAATTCATCTTTTGCACTAACACTTGTACTTTCATTCCTAGCTTTTGCACACAGATAGCACACACCTACCCCCTTTTAAACACAATCTTGTCAGCATGGATCCCGTCGAGTACGACGGACAATCTGGGTACTAATACCTTCCCAGGTTGTAACTAACCCCCTTTCTCAGTTTCTCTGGTTCGCAACCGTGTTATCCATCTCTTTCCCGGTTTATGCAGCATTAACTTTCCTTCGGGATAAAATTGACTAGCTAGCGACTCTATTCAGTTCACCTTCATTTTCTTTTTTCACTGACCGTTCGCGTCTGCACCCTATCTGACCTGGTGTCTTTTCGGGGGAGCGACAGCTCGACGACTCTGCTGGGGAGATATCTTGCAACCAGGGCTTCTGGTTCTTTTTGTGGGTTTCTCCTAGCGCTTGTTTGATTTGTGTTTACAGGGGTATTATGTGCTACTTGTGCTTATTGTTTATTGCTTTATTTATTGCTTTCTGTACAGCTTTATTTATTGCTTTCATTTACTGTTTATATGCATTTCATACTGTTATCATCATATCATTTGTGCTGGATCTTTTGTCTGTTTTGGTGGGAGGGATCATTAAGTGAGTAAGGTTCCATATCGGGGACCTGAGTGACACATAGGATATAGTGGCTTCATATTCTTTCCCATTCAATTTCGGTCTGGTGCGGGAATATGAAACACAGTTCAGACATGGGTTTCTTCTTGAGAACTCTGTGCTACGGATTTCCTGTAGTACTAGGGCTATCTGGGAAGCCTGCTAAGTCTGGATGACCTTTTTTTATGACCTTCAGCATCTAAGGTGACTTAGAGGAGGATCTTTTATGGTTATTGTAAACATTGTACCTCCAGGTTAGAAGTGCTTACACTTCTCATAACTGATCCAAGTCTGAGGATCCTTGTTCTAGAACAATACATGTGAGAGGGTTGGGATGTTTACAGGTTTGCAGGAACCCTTGGCCTCATCATACCTCTGTTACTAGTTTTGTTAAGGTTGTATTATTTTGAACTGTTCTTGTGAAACCCTGGACTTGTGACTCTTTATTTGAGTCCCCCACCTGGTTACTGGTTTTCTAAGCCTTCATCCGGACTTATGAACACACATGGACCCTATCAAGGCAGATAACAAATACATCACTTGATCACAAACCCTTTGCATATCATTCTGCATACATCATTTTGCATCATTTAACATTTTTCTATTTGTTTTACAAGGTATCCACATCTTATCTTTGGTTTGGTTTTGACATGTTTTGCTACTCGGATTCCTCAGCCTTTTGCATCAGCTACATTAGAGATTCTTTTCAGTTCTCTTCACCAGCTGTCTTCATCAGAGACTCTTCTTCAGCATCTTCTTCAGTGGCCTTTATCAGCAGTTACCCTCAGTCTTCTTCACCAGCATCCATTGTCAATATGGACACATCCAGGAAGAGCAACATCAGCTATCATTTCTTTGAGCCCACTCTAACAAGCATCAGACAGATTCAGTCTCTCATCACCCTTGATCATGTCCCTTTATTCAAGGAACATTATGGTGGCATTATGGACATGATCATGAACCTGGATGCATCACAGAGGAACATGATCCACACCTGTCTCCAGTTCTATGACCCTCCTCTCAGATGCTTCACTTTCCCAGATTTTCAGTTGGGACCACTGATGGAAGAGTTCTCCATGTTGTTAGGTGTCCCCATCAGGAGAGGGATTCCCTTCAACCCTGAGATGGTTGCTCCTAAGAATGAAGATGTAGCTAAGGCTTTGCACTTGGATCCTACCCTCATTGACCATAATATGACCACCAAAGCTAGAATTCCAGGCCTTCATTTGGATTTCTTGGCTACTCAGGCCACCCTACATGTTGCAGCAGGGAAGTGGGACACTGTTTGTGCACTCTTGGCCCTCAGCATATATGTGTAAACACCCCAAATTTGCCCTCACTAATCTCACACCTCGGCTTGTAATCTTTCATGTTTGCATAAGCATAGGCATACCACATCACTTTGCATTTTTGTTTCATCTACTTGGTTCAAGTTCATCTGCATCTAGGGTTTGTGATCTGAGCAATCCAAGGATCCATCTGAGCCACTCCATAGGCCTCCAATCATTCCAAGAGGGTCCATATGTGTTCTCTCATCATATTATATCCCTCAAAGATCAAGGAAGTCAAAAAATCACAAGAACATGGAAAGCATGGAAGCAGAGCTAGGGTTTCACTACACAGATGACCTAAAATTAGGGTTTTGGTTTCAGAGGCCATAACTCCAAATTTTTTTGGTCATTCTTGTTTCTAATAGTCTCAATATGTTATAAGGATCATGTGTACCAAGTTTGATGAAGAAATTCATTGTGGAAGTCATATGTTCATTGGGTAACTTCTTGAGCAAGTCAGAGCAAAATCAGGGCATCTGAGGCCCCCAACAATGGAACCAAAGTGGATTTTTCATCAAATTGAAGTTATATGATATTTATTTGATCATTGAAGTGCTTGGAAGTTCACAAAATTGAAGAAAATTGAGCTAAAACCAAAAGTAGCCAAAAATGGAAATGACTTGTAATGGAAACTTTCCATTTCGGGAAAGTTTTTCAACCTCCTCTTTCTCAACCAAAAATGCTTCAAATGAAAAATTGTTGGTCATGAAAGTTGTAGATTGGATCATTCCCTTTTCAAAAATTACAAGAACAAGTTCTAATTCATTATGGAACTCAAGTTATGGCCTTGCAAAGTTGGCAAAAATCACATAATTTTCACATTCATGCCAAAGAGGGATTTTTGCAAATTCACTTGCCATGATTCTAAGTGACCTCTAATTGACTTCTAAACAACATAACAACATCACATGACTCATTTTGATGAGAATTGCCGAAGGAATCACAACATTCCATGCCTTGCACTTCAAGATTTCTCAAAGGGGGAAAATCACATAACACTTGCAAAACCTATGAGATCTTTGCTTCTAAGTCATCCAGCTGCATAATCTCAATCCCATGGCTCTCCTTGATCAATGCTGAGGCCAGACATGCCTTTGAACAACCCCTGCCATAGCCTATACCTCAAGTACAAGTTATGTTGACATTTTGGCAACTTGCCCATACCAATCACCACAGGCCACCACCCACTTTCTGACCTATCAAACAATGTTATGTGGACCAAAAGAAACTCATAACACAACACACACAAGCCTGAAATCGGAGAATCACCAAGCTTCACAAAAAATCACCTTCAAGGAAAAACCTTAGAAACTTTCTGTCCAGCCATCAAACTTCAAAACAAACTTCACCATTAATTCAGAAATGATCCATAGAACATAAACCAACCATCAAACAAGCCTCAAAACCCCTCTACACAAAACATGATTCTGGTACAGCAAGAGTGCGACCTCTCATTCCAGCCATTCTAAGCTTCATCAAAGCATTCCAACATCATCAGGAGGTCAAGAGGAGTAGATTTGCACAAGAGAAGAGGTCCAAAAGCTTCTAACTGAGAAAGCTCAAGCTCAGGTAACCTCAAGAACATTTTTTCCAGAAATGTGTTTTTAAGTTCCTAAAAGATTCTTCATGATTCACTGATGATCCTGATGTGTTTAGTTTTGAAAATGATTGAGTATTAAGCATGTATGAGCTCTCTGGAATTTTTTTGACCTAGAACTAATTTGCTTCGATTCAGCTTGAATATGTGAAATAAATTTGTTTTGATGGATGATTCTTGTTATGTGATGCGTGGGGTTTGATTCTGGGCAGAAAAAATAGGTTTTAGAGGCTTAGGGAGAGAGATAGCATTTTGGACTGCCGGAGAAGATGACCGGAGCACTGTTCCGGTCATCTGAAAATAATTAGGGCTAATCTCAGGTGATTAGCCAAGTTTGAATCTGGAGCGTAGGATCTTAGTTTCGCGCGTGTGTGGAAGGCTGAGATCTGTTCACTTAACCCTAATCTTTTTGTTTTTTTAATTAATTGAAATTAGGCCAGATTGAATCTGGACCTTTATATTTCGCGTTGGTCAATCATTCTCCCCCCAGTTCAAATCCTGTCTATCAGATCATCATACTTTCTTTTATTTTCATTTTTTATTTCATTTAAATGCATTTTTCTTTACCAATTTATTTAAAATACTTAGAAAATTCCAAAAAAAATATTTTCTTCTGCATTTTGACTTCAAATATTTTTCTTCATCCAAAAACATTTTTATTTTTATTTTTTGCATTAAAAAAATCATTTTAAAAATATTTTAATTAATTAATGGAAATTAATTAATTAAAATATCATTTAGGTTTCCAAAAATTCCAAAAAAATTCACATTGCATCTTAGGACATTTATAAACATTGTCAAACCATTAATACAAATTCCTTTTTGGTTTTGATCCAATCTTGACATTTTTCTTGAATTTAGGGTTCATAAAATTCCCTTTTTGGAACCCTAAATTTGAAAATTCTTTTCTGCCTAACCATGAAGGGTTTGACAATGGTTCTTTTTGCATTGATTTCCATATAGCATGTAGGTCCTAGGATAATTTTATGATTGATTTATCTTGCATTTTCCATTTTATTTGCATTTTCCCTCTTAAGGTACCCAAAAAACCCTAGTTAACTTAGAAAATTCACAACTTTCTTTAGGTTAAGAGTTAGATCTTATCCTTTGGGGTGTGATATCATATGGGGTTAGGGTTCCTTTGAGTTCATTTTCAAATTTTTATCATGTGATTTTCTTCTGTTTTTGTCATTTGCATCTCATCTTTTCATGTAGCCCTAATCTTGCATCCATACTTGCATCTTACATTGCATTGCATGAATATGTGAACTTGCCATGACCTTCTAAGCACTTGTATGCCATCTTAGACATCTTAAGACATTTCTTGAACATTGTTTGGTAATTTCTTCATACATTTTCTATGCTTTGCATCCATTTCATTTCATAAACATACATGTGTTTTCATGCTTCCTACATGCTTCATTTGCATTCTTTCTCTTTGTATGAACACTCATAGCACGTGGTATGCTTTTGAATCATGTCATATCATCATTTGCATCATTTTTTTACTTCTGGTTTTGGTTTCTACCTTTGCATATGTTCCATATTCATTTCATTTCTTTCCTTATGCTAACCTTTTCAGGTGGTAAGTAACTTGAGAAGTGAATTTGCCTTCACTTCTCATTTCTCTTCGTCTTTTTCTTATGCATCCTTGTTGCATTTCTCTTTGCCTTAGAGTGAGCTTTCTCATTCATGTTCATAATTCACTTTTTTTCCTCAAGTTACTTATCTTCTTCTATGAAGTAAGTAACTTGTTTCTTCTGCTTCTCCTCCTCTCATCTGCTAGTTCCATTGGTGGCTTCTCTGAAGATCTCTTCCAAGCCTTACAAACCATAGGAACATCCAAGCATGACAATAATTAGGGTTGTAATTAGTCCCCATTTAGCTTTTACCTTTGCGTCTTCTTTGTGTCTCTCTTCTCACCTCATCATTAGAGGCTAAACCTTTAAGGTTTTAAGACTTTGTGATTAGGGTTATGCCTGCATCCTTCTCTTAGGATGGAGTGTATAACTTTAATCCTAAGTGTTAAACCCTTAACTTGTTTAAACCTCTTAATCAATCCATCTTAATAATCACTAAGACATTAACTTGTAACTTGGGCCTTGCACTAGGGTTCTAATTCTTCCTTCATTGGTTAAGAAGGACTAACCCTAGTGTTAATGGACAAGTCCCTCTCAAGTTGTCTTACAAACCATAAAACTCACTTCTTAATCTCACCCTTAATCAAAATCCACTTTAATAAAGGTTTGTTTTGTCATGATATTAATCCCTAATCATGGATTAAGTTGAGGTATCTTCCTCGGCTTAAGTGTGCTCATCTATTATCCTTCTATTAGGATGCTGTAATGGATTCACTAATCCTTGATTATGGATTAAACTCATTACTTAACACTAAACAAAAACTCAAAAACATCTAAATAATCACAAGTAGGTTAATGATCTTAATCCTACATCATCATGGTAATTAAGTTGAGATGTTTATCTCATACTTAAGGTATTCACATTATCCCTAATCAAAGGGAGGATATGATGAGTTTGCTAACCCTTGGTTTAGACTTAAGCTCAGTAACTTATGACAAACACCAAAAACAATAAAAGACTGAAAACACAAAAACAAACAATAATCGTCTCCTCCGGGATTCTTTTCTCATCCTCTTCATTCACAAACGAGAACTTGCTTCTTCCGTCTAATGCAAGACAATTAGCACTCGAGCCAGACGAGTCATACACTTGAGCATAGACAAGCAAGAAGTTCATCAGTCAATTTATATTTCAGTCTCTTTGAGTCGAACTACGGTGTTCTGACTTCCTCATTGCACGAGAGGATACATAGGCATAACTTAACTGTTATCGAACAAAAGTCTCTGTGTCTTCTGTAACGCCTGTTTATTTAATTAATTATTTAATTAAATATAAGTGTATTTCGTTGTGTTGATTTGTGATGTTTTGTGTATTCGAAGTTGATTTAAGTTGGTTTCCAAAATATCGGAATAATTCGTGGATGTTTATAAGTTGATTTAAGTTGTAAATAATAATATTGAATATTTTGCGTTTAAAGTTGATTATGTTGATTTGGTAGTTTGAGCGATTTAATTGAATGTCGGCATTTAGTCGGTTTAGTCGGGAGAAATAATATGCGAATTAGTATTATGGAATTATAAGAGTATTTAATTAAGTGGGCTTAGTTGTGGCGTTATGGTAGAAGTCATGGGGGTGCTGAATAGTAGGCCTAATTAAGATTTAAATTATAATAATGATTATAATAAAAGAAATAATAATAAGTGGAGGTTAGTTTTTTTGAGAAGTAGCAGTAAGAAGAGAGAGATCGTAAAAATTGGGGAACGAGGAAAAGTGGAGAAAGCGGTTACGAGAAGTTGCCGTTGGAAACCAAATCAGAACATCGATCGGAGATTCGAAGAGGCCACCGATTAAGGTAAGGGCGGGGTTCGAATTATATAACCGAGATTATGATAATTATTTTGCGGGATTGGGGTTATATGATTTTCATATTGTCTGTTGTTGAATTTGTGTTGCTCCGATTTATAATGACAAAAATATATTTTTCTGTGATATGATTATACAATTGATTTATGAATTTTCGTTGTGGATTAATCGATTGCTGAACAAAAAATTGGAATTTGGGGACGGAACCCCTAGACCGAGGGTGGCGCAGGCCACCCATTAGCAAAGGGGGGTGGCGCAGGCCACCCATGGAGAAAGAAATTGTGGTGCAGTCCACACCCCATATGTGGGAAGATATGGCGTAGGCCATACTCCTATGGCCCAGGTCATGGTTTCATGGCAAGGGCCATGATTTTAATAGTTAGTATTATATTTTCCTTTACGTTAGTTTGAAAGAAATAAATATATATATTTAATAAAGCATTACAAATTTTATAATAAGAAAATAAATAAAGGATTATTTATCTTTTATTCTTAATAAAATTAACATAAATGTTTATTATAATTAAATAATAATGTTAATTGGTTTTTAAGATGTGGAGTATAGCAGTAGCATAATTTAGTAGATCATTAAGAGAGAGGGAAGTAAGAAATCAGTAACATGAGATTTAGCAGGTGTTGGCATTTTGGTATCGTGGCGGAATTCTTATGATAGTATAATTGGCGATGTGATGTGTTGGTATCAGTAAGTTGGAAATTGAACATAATTTGTAAAATTGATTAGTAATAGTCGTGGAGTATATAACAATGCAATTTGTCTGTTTAGCCGAATAAGTGAATTTAAGCGGAGAAATTTGTTGTCCGGAATTTAACGAAAATTGACGAGGTAATTCATAATACTTAGTAGGTAATTTTAGTCGGTTTACTTTGTTGAATATGTGGATTTTCTTGTATGTTGAATGTGTCAGTTTGTCCCGATTGATGGGCATATTTAAGTTGAAGATCGAAGGACCAATGTTGAAATTAAAGTTGAAGGTCGAAGTACAAATGTTGAAATTAAAGTTGTAGGTCGTATGACCAATGTTGAAAGTCGTAGGCCAATGGCCAAGGTTGAATCATGTTGAATTTAAGTTGTTACGTTGTTGTAGTATGTTGTTTGAGTTGTTCGTTGTTTATGTGTTGTGTTGTTGGTCTCATGGCATCTATTGCATTTCGAAGTTGTAACGGATGCTCACCACGTTGGCCTGGATTGGAAGTTTTATTAAGTTGAAGGCTTATTCCTTGCAGATACCTCGATAACCTGGAATATTTTAAGTTGGGAGTTTTACTCCAATGGTACCACATGCATATGCACAGTCGAGTCACATTCCGTGTCGCATTAATTATGTTGTTTGTTTTGTTTATGTTGCCGAGTTGATAAAGTTGTTCTTGTTGCTTACCTTGATAAAGTTGTGTACGTTGCTCAAGATGAATAAGTTGTTTATGTATACTTAAATGGATTATGTGGTTTAAGTTGATTATGTCGAGTAAGTGGTTCATGCTAAGTTGATTATATTATTAAGTTGGACAAGTTGATTATGTTGCTAAGTTGATTATATTATTATGTTGGACAAGTTGATTATGTTGCTAAGTTGATTATATTATTATGTTGGATAAGTTGATTATGTTGCCAAGTTGATTATATATATATGATGGATGAGTTGATTATAGGATTATGTTGCCTGAGTTGTTTATATATTTATGTTTGTAATGTCGATTATGCTGATATTGAAAGAGTTGAATATGTTGTAAACATTCGTCGAAGTTGATCAAAGTGTGTATGTTAAGGTTATAGTTGGAATTGATTATATTGATGTGTGAATTAAGATGATAAAACATGTTGATAGTTTGGGGTGATTGGTAAAATGTTGTTGTGTGATAGTATGAAAATTGTATGATTCTAACTAGCATATTAATTATCACACTCTTGTTTATATGGTTCGATATCTCACCCCTTTCTGTTGATTAAATGTTACCTTGATTGGTAACGTGTAGGTATTCCAGATTAGCGTTGCTTACTTTCATAGTAAAGTCGGTGTCGTCGCTCTCATACGTAACACTCGGGGGGATGGACGCTTATTTTTTTTGTTATTATATTATGTTGTTGTTGAGTTAAGTTGTTTCAATGCGAAATGTGTTATTACCAAGTTGATAGGTTGAATAAGATGTTAACTGATGCAAAGTTGAATATTGTGAATCTGCTGCCTATTTGTAAAAGTTGCTTTATTTTAAAGAAATGAATAAGAGAGTTGACGTTATGGGTTCATCCTGATTGAAAGTGTTATGTATCGATGATTACGAAATTAAATGAATTTGTTAAAGTTGAAAAATGTAGCATCCTATTTTATTGTTGAAATTTTTGAAACTCTGAATTATGATTTTCCGCTGGGTAGATTTGGGGTGTTACATTAGTGGTATCAGAGCAGGTCGGTCCATCTGGTCAATGTTGTCTAGTGTTGTTAATCCCTTAGTACGCGGCATGTGTGTGAAACACTGTCGGTACTTGTTGTTAGTTTCTAGTCGATGTCTGTAGGTGTTGGTTGGAATTAAGTGGGGGAGAAGGTGACTCTCGGACTGTGGTTGGAACGTCGAAGTTGGTGCGAATTTGATGTTGATTGCAAGAGTGCAAGGTTGTTGAAGAGACGTCGTTGCGGACCAGCGAGAGCATGGATTCATGAATTTGTATCGGTCGGGTTGAGAAGTGAGTGGACTTATGGATGGAGAAGTTGATGAATTAAGTTGAAGGATCAAGTCGGTAGATTGCTATGCCTTGAGTGTAGTTGGATTAAAGTCGAGTAATTTTCGAAGTTGGATGTAGAGCAAGATTTTTGGTAGAACTTGGAAGTAAGATGGAGAGAGGTGGAATTTACATTCATCAATCTCAAAAATTCTGATTTTTGCAATCTTGGAGCAGCTGTCACGAGAAGGGGCATAAATTTTTAACCGTGATTCGGATTGAATTGGTTCTGGATTTTTTGGAAAGATTACAAAATTCCCTACAGTTTTCATATAAGATTTGCATTCAGGAGCTTTATAATGAGGGAGATAAGTGCATTTTAATAGTTGGGTCTGCTGCTGACTTTTGGAAAATTCTGCATACGGGAATTGTCGACCAGCCCCATTGCATGGAGGATAACTTTTTACTCGTAAGTTGGATTCGAGCGATTCTTGAAGTTCTGGAATCTGCACAAATTTCTCTTCATGTTAGAATATAATTTTGTGATTTGGAGGTCTGTATTGGAGAAGATAATATCGTTCGAAGTGGAGCGTGTGTTGCTGGAAAATTTAGAAAGATGAAAATGTTGGGAAAATAATAAGATGTTGGTATTAGAGGGAAGGAATAAGTATTCGGAGAATGAATAAATATGTAATGAGAATGATTAAAGTGCTAATGTTAGATGGTAGTAATGTCGAGAGGAAGACAGATGTTTGAATTGTGCTGTTAAGAATTATAATTTGGATGAAAGTCATGATTGGAAGAGATAATTGTGTTCGAAGTTGAACGTCTATTGCTGAAAATTCGGAAAGATGAAAATGTTATTAAATAATAAAATGTTGGTATCGGAGAATGCATAGAGATACGATTTATGTTGAATGAGGACAATTAAAGTGCCTATGCTAGATGATGGTGATGTTGAGAGGAAGACCGAAGTTGATTAGTGTTGTTAAATCTTTTAACTTGGATGAGAGTTGTAATTGGAGCGAACCGAATTGGATTCTGTTGATGTTGTGGCTGCTCCGGTGTTAGAAGGATATTTAAAGTTGGGTTGCGCTTGGAGCGTGTATAAGAGATTGTGTATCGAATTTTGGGATGCGTTGGTATAATTGACAAGGTCGAAATTTTTGGAGACTAAGGAGAAGTGGATAAGCCGTAGAAAGTTGGTGGAGCATTATACTTACGGACTTTGGGCACAAGTTAAAGTACGCTATTATGTTGAATAATGATTATTTATGCCACCGTTATGGTTGTCGGATGTCTATTGACAAATTGAGGAACTGATCACCCTTAATCTATTGTTGATAGCAGACGTAATCATAATTGATGGATAGATGTGTCGTGCCAACTAGTATAGTATGTACGTCGAATTGGTTGAAGTCAAGCCGAGTGCTTGAGTATTATTTGTTTTGTGGATGCAACTTACTATATGAGAGTATTAGTTGGAATTTAAGAGGGAAGTAAGAAGTTGCGCTTGGATTGAATTGTAATAAGAAAATTCCTAGTTGGACTCAGAATAATTGGAATGATGTTTAATGATGAATTAAGTAGCTTGAGACTTAAAGTTCTCTTGAGTTGATTAGAAAGGAAAGTAGGTGGAAATGTGAAATGATGATTTGATAAGAATGTCAGATATAATTGAGTTGCCAGTATTAGAAGTGAAATTATAAGTTGGTTTATTAAAGAGAGGTTTTGGTTGGAATAAGAGGAGTTGTTTGGTTGTATTGATTCAGATAAGAATATATAAAAGGTTGTGCCGGTATGAGTAAGAATCGAGTATTCGGTAAGTTGAATTAGTTGGAAGAGAAGGGTATGAGTTATCTAATGGAGATTCGTTGGACCCTTGTATCTTATATTGGTGTAATGATGTTGCGTGCTTAAAATGAATTTTGCAGGACGTGTTGTTAAAAGATGGTGAAGTTGTAGTCGTATGTTGATGATAATTGGGAATTCATGGAAGTATATGAATGTCTTATCCAAGATTTGGAAGTAGTCGTCGTTGTAATTATATTGAACATTCAAAGGTGTTATCGTACAAATCTAAGTTGAAGTATTCGGTAACTACAAGAGTTAGAATACCTGTTGGAACGGAATTCCAAAGGATTAAGTAGGAGGCTTTGTTGATATGTCGATTTTGGTGAGTGTAAGTTGGAGTTAAACTCAGTAAACTTTGTAACTTGCAAGTAATCAGAGTGCGCAGCGAGCGCGTGGTGTCGTCATTCATACGCAGATGACAACGATATTGGTAGTTTGGTTGTATTAACGTTGTGAATAAGTTGTATGTTCTTGAGTTGATGTGTTCTAAGTTGTAAGTTGGTTACTCGTTGTGTTGTGTTGATGGTTGTCAAGTGTATTGTTAATTGTTGTTTGTGTTGTTGTTAACGTTGATGTTATGAATTGTTGTCTGTATTATAAGTGGGGTTTCCTTTCGAGGATGAGAGTTGATTAGTCGGAATAAATTAGTAGTTGGAGTAGTTGAATCGGATAAATTTTCGAGGACGAAAATATTCTAAGTGAGGGAGAGTTGTAACGCCCGTTTATTTAATTAATTATTTAATTAAATATAAGTGTATTGCGTTGTGTTGATTTGTGATGTTTTGTGTATTCGAAGTTGATTTAAGTTGGTTTCCAAAATATCGGAATAATTCGTGGATGTTTATAAGTTGATTTAAGTTGTAAATAATAATATTGAATATTTTGCGTTTATAGTTGATTATGTTGATTCGGTAGTTTGAGCGATTTAATTGAATGTCGGCATTTAGTCGGTTTAGTCGGGAGAAATAATATGCGAATTAATATTATGGAATTATAAGAGTATTTAATTAAGTGGGCTTAGTTGTGGCATTGATGGTAGAAGTCGTGGGGGTGCTGAATAGTAGGCCCAATTAAGAATTGAATTATAATAATGATTATAATAAAAGAAATAATAATAAGTGGAGGTTAGTTTTTTTGAGAAGTAGCAGTAAGAAGAGAGAGATCGTAAAAATTGGGGAACGAGGAAAAGTGGAGAAAGCAGTTACGAGAAGTTTCCGTCGGAAATCAAATTGGAACGTCGATCGGAGATTCGAAGCGGCCACCGATTAAGGTAAGGGTGGGGTTCAAATTATATAACCGTGATTATGATAATTATTTTGCGGGATTGAGGTTATATGATTTTCATATTGTCTGTTGTTGAATTTGTGTTGCTCCAATTTATAATGACAAAAATATATTTTTCTGTGATATGATTATACAATTGATTTATGAATTTTCGTTGTGGATTAATCGATTGCTGGAAAAAAAATTTGGAATTTGGGGACGAAACCCCTACACCGAGGGTGGCACAGGCCACCCATTATCAAAGGGGGGGTGGCGCATGCCAGCCATGTGTAAACACCCCAAATTTGCCCTCACTCATTTCACCATGGCTTGTGATCTTCTCATATGCATAAACTCAACCATAGCATCTCATACCACATTTTTGATCCACTGCATTGCTTCTAAGTCATATGCATCTAGGGTTTGTGATCTGATCCATCCCTGAGCTAGTTGAGCCACTCCAAAGGTCATCAATCACTTCAAAGGGGTCCATGTATGTTCAAGCATCATATTGTATCCTCACAAAGTCAAGAATGTCAAAGAATCACAAGAACTGAGAATGGCATGGGAGCAGAGCCAGGTTTAACTGCACAGATGACCTAGAATTAGGGTTTTGGTTTCAAAGGCCATAACTCCAAATTTTTTGGTCATTCTTGTTTCTATTGGTCTATATATGTTATAAGGATCATGCATATCAATTTTCATGAAGAAATTCCATGGAGAAGACATCTAATCAAGAGTTGACTTCTTGAGCAAGTCAGTGCAAAATCAGGGCATCTGAGGCCCCCAATGACCCAACCAAAGGGTGTTCTTCATCATTTGTATTGTGTATGATCTTTATTTGATCATAGAAGATGTTGGAAGCTCACAAAATTGAAGAATTTCAAGCCATTTGCAAAGTTGACTTTTTGGGAAAATGACTTGTAATGGAAACTTGCCATTTTGGGAAACTTTTTCAACCCTTGCTTTTTGATTCAAAAATGCTTCAAATGGGAAAACTTTGGTCATGAAAGTTGTAGAATGGATCATTCTCTTTTCAAAAAGTACAAGAACGCATTCTAATTCATTTTGAATCAAAAGTTATGGCTTGTCAAAGTTGGGGAAAATCACTTAATTTCAAGTTATGTACCAAAGAGGCATTTTGCAAAATGATGTGATCAAGCATTCTAACGACTTCAAATGTGCACAAACTCATTACAACATACTCACATGACCTCTAAAGATCAGAATTGGCCCAAGAATATTGCATTTTTATGCCTTGAACCTCATGAATTTCCAAAGTGGCCAAACTTTAAGAAAATTGCAAAACATCTCATAAGCTTTGATCCACTTGCTGATTTGCCTCAATCCCAATTCCATGGACATCCTTAATCTCAGCTGAGCCAAGACAAGCCAAAAAGCTAGCTGTACCATTGCCCATACCTCAAGTACAAGTCAAGTTGACATTTTGGCAACTTGCCCATACCAATCACAACAAGCCACCAACAACTCTCTGCCCAATCCAGACTTTACAAACACACTTCAAGCAAGCCATTTCATCACACAACTCAGCCTGAAACTCTCTCCAAGCCAGCATACACAAAAATCCTCCCCTTTGCATTTTCTATCGAATCTCTCAACTCAGCCACAAAAACTTAAAATTTCTTTCACTAATCAACTCACCATGATCCACTGATCATTTCCCACCCCTCACTTGTCCCTGAAACCACCACAATCGAAAACACGATTTCAACACTCCCTTGACCTGAGCTTCTGCCATCTTTCTCTGGAGGCCATATAAACTCTAGCTAAGTGTCAAAAGCTTCTAAGGAGGATCATTGGAACCTGTTTGAGCCAAAGAAGCAGCCAGAAAGCTCCTGGATTGAAAGCTCAACCTCAGGTAACATGATGAACAAATTTTCCAGAACTTTGATTTCTTGTTAGAATGTTGTTCTATATGTTGCCCTGATCATGGGGATCTATTTATTTTTGAAAATAAGCCAGAAACAAGCATGTTATAATGTTCTGAAAGTTTGCCCGTAAAAATGTTTTTGCTTGTTTCCTTTGATTCAGTGAAAATAAATGTTGTTTGATTTAGGGTTTATGCTTAGTGATGTTCATAGGTTGATTCTGGAGATTTTTGTGAGGTTTTGATGCGTATTGAGAGAGATTGAGATTTTGGCTTGCCGGAGAAGATGACCGGAACACTGTTCCGGTCATCTGAAAGTGATTAGGGCACAGGATTAGGGTTTAATCATAATTAGTGAGATTTGAATTCTGGCCATCCATTCGCGCACCAAGTCAATTCCCGCCCCCCTGACTTTGAATCTGGACCCTTGGATTGGCTGACTTTCTCATTTTTCATTTAAAATTCATTTTATTTTCATTTGTTTTGATTTATTTTGTACGAATTAATTAAAATAGCAAAAAATGTTTAAAAATTATGAAAATTTTTGTCAAGATTTTCATTATTTATCTGAACACAAAATATTTTTATTTTTATTTTTTGCATTAAAAATTATTTTTAAATCATTTAAAAGTTTATTTTTAATTAATTAATGAAAATTAATTGATTAAAAATACTTTTAGGTATTTAAAAATCACAAAAAAATTCACATAACATTTGAAAACATTTAGAAACATTGTCCCACTCTCAAACCAAATTTCTTTTTTGATCTTGTTCCCTTTTGATAATTTTCTTTGGAATTAATTTCATTTCAAGGCAATATTTTGTTTCAAACTTCAAAAATTCATTTCTGCCTAACCATTGAGAGTTGGACAATGATTTTTTTTTTTTGCATTGCATCTTGCATAACATGTAGTTTATAGGATAAAATTGGTTTGAATTGATCTTGCATTTTTAATTTGTTTTGCATTTTTCTTGTCAAGGTACCTTAAAACCCTAGCAATCTTAGGAAATTCATAACTCTCACTAGGTTAAGAGTTGGATCCCCTTCTTTGGGCAGTGAGTTTGTGTAGGTTTAGGGTTCCTTTGATTGCATTTTCAAATTTTTATCATGTCATTTGCTTCTGGTTTTGGATTTTGCTTTGTGTGTTGATCATAAACCCTAATTTATGCCTTCCTTTGCATCCATCTTCCATTTGCTTGCATACCATGACTTGCCATGCCATTTTATGTATTCATTTGGTTCATAATACATCTTAGGACATATTAGAATCATGCTTGATCATTTCATATTGCATTTGCCATGTTATATGTCCATTACATTTCATAACTTTTCATGTACATCCATGGTTCAAAACATGCTTCTCATGCATCCATATGTTTGTATGATCATTCTAATGCCTTGCCTCATGTTTGCATCATCTCTTAGCATCATTAACATCATACTTATGCTTCTGGTTTTGGTTTGCATCATGACATTGCATCTCATTTTGCATTGCATTTCATTTCTTTTCCTAACTTTTCAGGTGGTAAGTTGTTTGAGAAGTGAATTTGCCTTCACTTCTCACATTCTCTTTTCATCTCTTTCATACTTCCCTTGCTGCATTTTGTATGTGTATTGGATTGAGCTTGCTCATTCTTGTTCATCTTACCTTCTTTCTTCAAGAAACTTGTCTTCTTAAGTGAAGCAAGTTGTTTTGCTTCTCTTTGCTCCTCTCATCTGCTTCTCTCCTTGGTGGTTCCTTGAAGATTTCCTTCTTAAACCCCACAAACCCTAGGATCTCCAAGTATGATAAAATTTAGGGTTTTGACTAGTCCCCCACTTAGTTTTACCTTTGTGTCATCTTTGAGTCTTCTCCCCTCATCTC
Organism: Lathyrus aphaca; assembly: GCA_963966055.1. Classification (NCBI taxonomy): domain Eukaryota; kingdom Viridiplantae; phylum Streptophyta; class Magnoliopsida; order Fabales; family Fabaceae; genus Lathyrus; species Lathyrus aphaca. The sequence continues at coordinate 302,526,297 of OZ014523.1, read as the reverse complement.
ATAATCAGGGACTAAACCCTAAAGGCTTTAAGGCTTTGTGATTAAGCTTATGCCTGCATCCTTCTATTAGGATGGAGTGTATAACTTTAATCCTAAGTGTTAAACCCTTAATGTGTTTAAATCCTTTAATCAATTCACTTAATAATCATCAAGACATCAAGCTTGTAACTTGGGCCTTGCATTAGGGTTCTAATTCTTCCTTAATTGGTTAAGAAGGACTAACCCTAGTGTTAATGGACAAGTCCCCCTCAAGTTGTCTTACAAACCATAAAACTCACTTCTTCATCTTATAATTAGCTAAAATCCATTTAATAAAGGCTTTGTTTTGTCATGAGGTTAATCCCTAATCATGGATTAAGTTGAGGAGTCTTCCTCAGCTTAAATATTCTCATCTATTATCCTTCTATTAGGATGGTGTAATGAGTCTGTTTAATCCCTGATTATTGCTTAATCTCATTACTTAACATTAAACAAAAACAACAAAAACATCTAAATAATCACAAGTAGGTTAATGATCTTAATCCTACATCATGGTGATTAAGTGTGAGATACTGACTTCACACTTAAGGTATTCTCATTACCCCTAATCAGAGGGAGGATGTGGTGAGTTTACTAACCCATTGGTTTAGGCTTAAGCTCATTAACTTATGACAAACTTCAAAAAAGCAATAAAAGATTGAAAACACAAAAACAAACAATAATCGTCTCCTCCGGGATTCTTTTCTCACCTCATTCACTCATAATCGAGAACTTGCTTCCTACGTCTAATGCAAGACAGTTTGCACCTGAGCCAGACAGGTCATACACTTCAGCGTAGATAAGTGAGCAGTTCATAAGTCAAATTTATCTTTCAGTCTCTTTGGGTCGAACTACGGTGTTCTGACTTCCTCATTGCACGAGAGGATACGTAGGCATAACTTAACATTTATCGAACAAAAGTCTCTGTATATTCCCCCTCTTCCAGCATTATTTTTAAGCCTCATAGTCTTGGGTTTCCCATACTTTCTTACATTGACACTTCACATATTTCACATTTCTTTTACACTGACACTTGCATTCTTTCCAGCTTTGATACACAGATAGCACTGACACTACCCCTTTAAAACACAAATCTTTTAAGAGTGGATCCCGTCGAGTACGACGGACAATCTGGGTGCTAATACCTTCCCAGGTTGTAACCAACCCCGTTTCTCAGTCTCTCTAGTTCACAACCGTCTTATCCATATCTTTCTTAGGTCTATACATCATTACCTTTCCTCCGGGATAAAAATGCCTAGCTGGCGACTCTTGTCTTTCTGAGTTCACTTCTGTGTGTTCTCATCCCTTTCGCCGACCGTTCGCGTCTGTACCCCTTCTGACCTGAGGTGTCATTTGGTGGGAGCGACACCATGGAGAAAGAAATTGTGGCGCAGGCCACACCCCATGTGTGGGAAGATATGGCGTAGGCCATACTCCTACGGCCCAGGCCGTGGTTTCATGGCAAGGGCCATGATTTTAATAGTTAGTATTATATTTTCCTTTACGTTAGTTTGAAAGAAATAAATATATATATTTAATAAAGCATTACAAATTTTATAATAAGAAAATAAATAATGGATTATTTATCGTTTATTCTTAATAAAATTAACATAAATGTTTATTATAATTAAATAATAATGTTAATTGGTTTTTAAGATGCGGAGTATAGCAGTAGCATAATTTAGTAGATCATTAAGAGAGACGGAAGTAAGAAATCAGTAACATGAGATTTAGCAGGTGTTGGCATTTTGGTATAGTGGCGGAATTCTTATGATAGTATAATTGGCGATGTGATGTGTTGGTATCAGTAAGTTGGAAATTGAACATAATTTGTAAAATTGATTAGTAATAGCCGTGGAGTATAAAACAATGCAGTTTGTCTGTTTAGCCGAATAAGTGAATTTAAGCGGAGAAATTTGTTGTCCGGAATTTAACGAAAATCGACGAGGTAATTCATAATACTTAGTAGGTAATTTTAGTCGGTTTACTTTGTTGAATATGTGTTGAGTATGTGGATTTTCTTGTATGTTGAATGTGTCAGTTTGTCAAGATTGATGGGCATATTTAAGTTGAAGGTCGAAGGACCAATGTTGAAATTAAAGTTGAAGGTCGAAGGACAAATGTTGAAATTAAAGTTGTAGGTCGTATGACCAATGCTGAAAGTCGTAGGCCAATGGCCAAGGTCGAATCATGTTGAATTTAAGTTGTTACGTTATTATAGTATGTTATTTGAGTTGTTCGTTGTTTATGTGTTGTGTTTTTGGTCTCATGGCATCTATTGCATTTCGAAGTTGGAGCGGATGCTCACCGTGTTGGCCTGGATTGGCAGTTTTATTAAGTTGAAGGCTTATGCCTTGCAGATACCTCGATAACCTGGTATAGTTTAAGTTGGGAGTTTCACTCTAATGGTACCACATGCATATGCACAGTCGAGTCACATTCCGTGTCACATTAATTATGTTGTTTGTGTTGTTTATGTTGCCGAGTTGATAAAGTCGTTTTTGTTGCTTAAGATGAATAAGTTGTTTATGTATACTTAAGTGAATTATGTGGTTTAAGTTGATTATGTCGAGTAAGTGGTTCATGCTAAGTTGATTATATTATTATGTTGGACAAGTTGATTATGTTGCTAAGTTGATTATATTATTATGTTGGACAAGTTGATTATGTTGCTAAGTTGATTATATATTTATGATGGATGAGTTGATTATAGGATTATGTTGCCTGAGTTGTTTATATATTTATGTTTGTAATGTCGATTATGCTGATATTGAAAGAGTTGAATATGTTGTAAACGTTCGTCGAAGTTGATCAAAGTGTGTATGCTAAGGTTATAGTTGGAATTGATTATGTTGATGTGTGAATTAAGATGATAAAACATGTTGATAGTTTGGGGGATTGGTAAAATGTTGTTGTGGGATAGTATGAAAATTGTATGATTCTAACTAGCATATTAATTATCATACTCTTGTTTATATGGTTCGATATCTCACCCCTTTCTGTTGATTGAATGTTACCTTGATTGGTAACGTGCAGGTATTCCAGATTAGCGTTGCTTACTTTCATAGTAAAGTCGGTGTCGTCGCTCTGATACGTAACACTCGGGGGGGATGAACGCTTAGTTTTTTGTTATTATATTATGTTGTTGTTGAGTTAAGTTGTTTCAATGCGAAATATGTTATTACCAAGTTGATAGGTTGAATAAGATGTTAACTGATGCAAAGTTGAATATTGTGAATCTGCTGCCTATTTGTAAAAGTTGCTTTATTTTAAAGAAATGAATAAGAGAGTTGACGTTATTGGTTCATTCTGATTGAAAGTGTTATGTATCGATGTTTACGAAATTAAATGAATTTGTTAAAGTTGAAAAATGTAGCATTCTGTTTTATTGTTGAAATTTTTGAAACTCTGAATTATGATTTTCCGCCGGGTAGATTTGGGGTGTTACATCTTCCCCCTCTTTCAGCATTCTTTTTAAGCCTCATTCCTGAGCACCTCACTTCACTTTCCTGCAATGACACTTGTACATCCTTTCCCAAATTTTGCACACAGATAACACATAAACCTACCCCTTTAAACACAATCTTTTAAGCGTGGATCCCTTCGAGTACGACGGACAATCTGGGTGATAATACCTTCCCAGGTTTTAACCAACCCCCTTTCTCAGTTTCTCTGGTACGCAACCGTCTTATCCATATTTTCCTAGGTTTATGCAACATTATCTTTCCTTCGGGATAAAAATGCCTATCTAACCAAGTGTCTTTTTCGGGGGAGCGACAGCTTGGCGACCAGGGCTTCTGGTTCTTTTTGTGGGTTCCTCCTAGTGCTTGTTTGATTTGTGTTTACAGGGGTGTTATGTGCTACTTGTTTTTATTTATTTTCTTTATTTATTGCTTTATGAATAGCTTTATTTATTGTTTTCTTTTACAGTTTTATGCATTTTCATATTGTCATTATCATGTGCTGGATCTCTTGTCTGTTTTGGTGGGTGGGGTTCATTGAGTGATTAAGGTCCTATACCGGGGACCTGAGTGACACATTGGCTAGAGTGGCTTCATATTCTTTCCCATTCCATTTCGGTCTGGTGCGGGAATATGAAACACGGTTCAGATATGGGTTTCTTCTTGAGAACTTTGTGCTACAGATTTCCTGTAGTACTAGGGCTATCTAGGAAGCCTGCTAAGTCTGGATGACCTTTTTATGACCTTCAGCATCTGAGGTAAATTAGAGGAGGATCTTATATGGTTATTGTAAACACTGTACCTCCGGGTTAGAAGTGTTTACACTTCTTATAACTGATCCAATTCTGAGGATCCTTGTTCTAGAACATTACATGTGAAGGGGTTGGGATGTTTGCAGGTTTGCAGGAACCCTTGGCCTCATTATACCTTGTTACTAGATTTGTTAAGGTTGTATTATTTGGACAGTTCTTGTGATTAACCTGGACTTGTGACTCTTTATTTGAGTCCCCCACCTGGTTACTGGATTTCTAAGCCTCCATCCGGACTTATGAACATACATGGACTTTTACCAAGACAGATAAACAGATCCAGCACTTGATCACAAACCCTGTGCATATCATTTTGCATACATCATTTCTGCATCATTTTACATTTGCTTATTTGTTTTACAGGGTATCCATCTTATTGTCTTTGGTTTGGTTTTGACCCCTTCTGCTGCTTAGACTCCTTCAGTTATCTTCTCCAGCACCTTCATCAGTTTGTCAGTGATTCTCCTCCAGCTATCTTTACCAGAGACCCACCTCCAGCATCTCAGTCAGTGACCTTCATCAGCATTTGCTCTCAGTTTCTTCATCAACATCCATCATCAGCATGGACACTTCAAGAAAAAGCAACATCACTTACCACTTTTTTGAGCCCACCCTGACTGGCATCAGGCAGATCCAGTCTCTCATTACCCCTGACCATGTCAACTATTTAGAGAGCATTATGGAGGCATATTGGACATGGTCATGGATTTAGATGCATCTCAGAGGAGCATGATCCATAATTGCTTGCAGTTTTATGATCCTCCACTCAGATGCTTCACATTCCCTGATTCCCAGTTGGGACCCTTGCTAGAAGAATTTTCCATGTTGTTAGGAGTTCCTATCAGGAAGGGGATTCCTTTCAACCCTGAGATGACTGCTCCCAAAAATGAAGACCTAGCCAGGGCATTGCATTTGGAGCCTGTCCTCATTGATCAGAACATGACAACCAAGGCTGGGGTTCCAGGCCTTCACCTAGACTTCTTGATCTCCCAGGCTACCCTGAATGTTGTAGTAGGGGAATGGAAGGTTGTCTGTGCACTTGTAGCCCTCAGTATATATGGGGTTATCTTATTTGCAGATGAGCCAAAATTTGTGAGCAAGAATGACATTCACCTGTTCTTATTGAGAAACCCGGTTCCTACCTTGCTTGGGGACTTCTACTACTCAGTACATCAGAGGAATGAGAAGCAAAGAGGAAGATTGGTCCGATGTTGTGCTCCTCTTTATTACTCCTGGCTGCTAAGACACTTGCAAAAGTCAGACACCTTCTTGAACCCTCACCAACAGAAGTATTGGGCTAAGAGGTTCATTTCCTTGACATCAGATGACATCAGATGGTGCACTCAGAGCACCAAGGGCAAGGACATCATTACTAACTGTGGGCAATATCCTAATGTGCCTTTGATAGGAGTAAAAGGTTGCATCAATTACAACCCTTTGCTCTTCAAGAGACAATTAGGGTATGCTTTGGTTCATCCTCCCAGAGGACAAGATTTGGCTGAAACTCTTTAATGTGAAATCCAACCCAACTCTGCTGTTGTCAGACAGGCTGCCTGGGCTTGGGACAACAATCAGACCAAGGGAACAACCATCCTTGGCAAGTGCAACAACATTGCTTCAGCACAGTATTTTGATTGGTCTCGTACCAGAGCTCAGATCACTCGGATGCCGTTTACCTTGGAAGATATACCCGGACCTTCTACAGTACAACCTGTAACTACTGTTGGTTTGGAAGAGTTTGAAAAGCTGAAGGAAATGAATACCCAACTATCTGAAGCCTTGAAGAAGACTCTCTGGGAGAGAAATGACAGTCGTCTAGACAATGAGAGATTGGAAAGGCTCAAGGTTGAGCATCTGACCAAGATTGAGAAGACGGATGACTACATCAGGAAGGCAAGAGCAGGGGAGTTAGTACTGAAGAATGCTTGCAAGGAAGCAAAGACTCAGAAGGCTAGGGAAGAGCATTATCTGGAGGAGAGTCGGGCTAGGTGGATCAGGATCACTGAAGCCTATGCACAAGAAGATCAAAGGACTCAGGCTAAGATAGAGTAGTTGGAGGCTTGTGAGAAGAAGCATCAGGAGGCATTATTGGCAGCTCAGAGAGAGATATCTGAATTGAAACTCCGGGCGGGGTTGAAGAGGTCAAAGGATCAGGACAAGCATAAGAAATTAACCAGTTCCATTGCTACCAAAAACCTCCTCATCAGGACTATTACGGAGCACCCAGTAGGTCCAATGACTGAGGCCCTCCTGAAGGAAGTCAGAGAGGATGATTTTGGATTAGATGTTTGACTTTTTGCTTGTACTCTTCTTTTGTTGTACTATTGATATTGTTGTTGTATTTTGACCCACAATGGGGATGTATTGAAATCAAACTATGTATTTTCACTCTTTGTAATATACGTGGTTTGTATTATTTATTTTTGGTGGGCTTAATCTCTCTTCATCATCAGCATTTCCTCAAGGTCTGGAAAGGTCAAAACCAAAGAACCAAACCGGATACCCTTGGAAGACAAATAGGCATATTGCATTGCATACTAACATTTTCTTTGTTTTTTAGGTTTTTGTTTTATTGTTGTTTCTCACTTTGTCGTGGTTTCAGGAAACATTGCTCGCCGAAGAGTGTTCCCTGTCAACATAATACACCGGTACCCGACAAGAAACAACCTTCTGGGAATACAGATGGATCAAGTTCAGCAAGACTTGAATGAAGTAAGGACCCAAATGGCCAATGAGAGGGTTGAGATGAGGAATCAGATGACTCAATTCATGACTGTAATGACTGGTTTAGCTTAAAGCCAGGAAAGGCTAAGGGAGTTGGTTGAAAGGCAGACTCCTGAAGAACACCATCCAGGTACGGGAGGTACCAGTAACAATGATCATGTGCAGCCTCTCACTGATCCACCAGAGTTTGGGCCTCATCTAAACCCAGAAATCAATGCCATAAGGAATACTCAAGGTAACATTGCTGGAGGAAGGGTCTTGCAAGAGGATCCTCAAGAAGAGCAGTTTACAGTTGTTGGGGCTGGAGACGAAGTTTACGACCGTAGGCTGGATGAAATTGCAGAGAAGCTTAGGTCTCTTGAATCCCAGAACTCCCTAGGATTTGATGTCATAGACATGGGACTGGTGGAAGGGGTGAGAATTCCTCACAAGTTCAAGCCCCCGTGTTTTGAAAGGTATAATGGCACATCCTGCCCACGCACCCGCCTTCAATCATTCTTGGGAAGACTAAAAGCATACACCATGGACGAGAAAATGTGGATGTTTTACTTCGAGGATAGCTTGACAGGGGCATCCCGAGAATGGTATTCTCACCTGACTAGATCCACAGTAAGGAACTGGAAGGACTTGGCTGAAGCTTTTATCCGTCAGTATCAGTATAACTTGGACATGGCCCCAAACAGGACCCTCCTAATGGGGATGTCTCAATCTTCCCGTGAAGCTTCAGGGAATATGCCCAAAGGTGGAGGCAACTGGCTGCTGCAGTTCAACCCCCTATGTCTGAAAGGGAAATGGCCGACATGTTCATGAATACCCTCCAAGGAACTTACATTGACAAATTGGTTGCATTTTCTTCTACCAGCTTTGCAGATGTGGTGATAGTTGGGGAATGAATAGAAAGCCTATTAAAGATGGGAAAGATCTTCGATAACGGTGCCAGTTCAAGCAGTACAAGAAAACCATTTGCTGGGCCCCGTAGATCTGGTGAGACAAACTTTGTGCACATGGGAAGAGGGAGACCCCAATATTTGCCCAGAACAGTTGTTGTTGTTACTATCCCTGCTCCACCTCCTCAGTATACTCAACAACTGCAACACTTTCCGCAACAATAACAATTTCTGCAGCAAAGATCCTACAACAATAATAACAACAATCACCTACAACGCCCGTTTCAACAGTGGCCATCTCAGGTCAACCGAGTGATTGACCCCATTCCAATGCCATATGCTACACTGCTGCCACAACTCCTAAAGCTCAATCTTGTTGAGTTAAGTACATTGGCTCCACCTGATCCTCAAAACCTTCCTAGGAACTACGATGTCAATGCTAGGTGTGCTTTTCACTCTAATGCACCTGGTCACTCTACGGAAAAATGCAGAGCTCTGCATATGAAGGTTCAGGATCTGGTAGATTCAAAAGCCCTGAACTTTGCACCTCCTCCCAATGTAATGAAAAATCCTATGCCAAGCCACAGTGGGCCAAGGATTAATTCTATAGAGGAAGGCTCACCCATGAGTTTAATAGAAGATATTGCAAGTATTCAGACACCTCTGGCAGAGGTTAAAGCCCAGCTTTTGAAATGCCAAGTGACTCCAGGTTGTGAGGCCTATTGTGAATCATGAAAACTTTCCGAGAATGGGTGTGCGAGCTTGAGGAGTGGAATTAATGGCTTGATCAGAGAAGGCATTCTACAAATTACAACAACAACTTCTACAACACCAACAACCCTTTTGTCAAAAACAAGTGAATCTTCTACAAATGCAACAACCATCTTTCCTATTGGTTCTTCTACAAATGCAACAACCACTGTTCCAACTCATTCAACTACAACTTCAGCAATCATTTCATCTGTCACTTCAACACACAACAATTCATTTGCACCAGCTACTACAACTTCAACAACCAATAATGATGTTTCCACTGTCACAATTTACTATGACCCGGCAACGGTCCCGAACTCCAGCAACTTTCAGCAAAATCAACAACAGTCTCAACAAAGCTTCAATTCACTTCCACCAACATCCATCAGAGGTCCTGTTACTATCTTCTATGATCCACACACTATTACAGTCCCAACATCTGCTGCAGTGAGTCCAGTCACTATCACAGTTCCCGGACCAATCCCCTATGATAAAGACAGTGCTATACCATGGCATTATGGTGCTGATATGTACTGCAACGGAGAGAAAGTCCTTCTTGATTCTCCAGTTCTCACTCCCCAAGTAGATAATGTTGGGGGAGGCGGAGGCTTCACCTGAAGCGGACGTCTCTTCACATCACAAGTCCCTAGAACCAACACTGAGGCAGAGGCTGTTGCCAGAGCCAAGGGGAAGAGTGTGATACCAGAAGAATCTGCACCCAAAGAAACTCATAAGTCATCCTTCGATAAAGATGTGGATGAGTTTATGATAATTATTAAAAGAAGTGACTATAAAGTTGTGGACCAGCTCCACCAGACTCCTTCAAAGATCTTAATCTTATCACTGTTGTTGTGTTCCGAAGCTCATCGGGATGCACTACTCAAAGTTCTGCACGCTGCCTACGTGCCAGAAGAGATCACAGTAAATCAGCTGGAAACAATGGTGTCAAATGTCAATACTAGCCATGGGCTAGGGTTCACTGATGCCAATTTGACTGCAGAAGGACATCTCCACAACAAAGCCTTGCACATAACCCTGGAGTGCAAAGGAGCTGTACTATCTCATGTTCTTGTAGACATTGGGTCCTCACTATATGTCTTACCCAAGAAAGCCCTTGTCAAGCTCGAGTATGATGGAATAGCTCTCCGGCCAAGTAACCTCGTGGTCAGAGCTTTTGATGGCTCCAAAAGATCTGTTCTTGGAGAGGTGGTGCTGCCGGTGATAATCGGTCCACAAGTCTTTAAGACCATTTTCTATGTGATGGACATACATCCTGCTTATAGTTGTTTGTAATGTCGACCCTGGATTCACGCCGCAGGCGCTGTAACGTTGACCCTTCACCAGAAACTAAAGTATGAATGGGAAGGACAGATTATCACCATCTGTGGTGAGGAGGACATATGTGTTAGCCACTTGGCTACGTACAAGTATATTGAGATGGATGGTGAAATCCATGAGACAATGAGCCAAGGGTTCGAGGCCCTCAATGTCAATGAGGCTACTGAAGTATTTGCTGCATCCCAGGAAGACAGGATGGGTACTTCAATTGTCTCCTATCAGCAAGCCCGGAAGGTTGTTGAGGAAGGTAATGCTCAAGGGTGGGGCAAGCTGCTGCCGGTGGAGAAAAAGGAAGATAGATTCGGTTTGGGTTATAAACCATTACAACAAGATCAATCATCGGCTGCTAAGGAGCCCAAATTCATTAGTGGGGGAATGCTCACCCCAGATGCTGTTAACAATCTGGAAGACGAGGCGGAAAGCAACCGCAACCTGGAGAACTGGATACGTCCAAGGATCCCAGGGAACCAAGTCCTTAACTGGTCCTCCCAGGAAATTATAAGTGTTACTCCTATAGAGTAATTATTATTTCCCGTCTTTTCAGCATGCATCAGGTCCTGCATCTTGCCCAATGTGTCAGGACTCATTTTGTAATAGGGCCATATTGTAATTTTGTGCAAATGATTAATCAATGAATATCAGATATCTTTTGCAAATGAGTCTCTTTTTTGCTCACTGTCTTTTCATTTTTCACTTTTGTACAAAACAATAAAATGGCAATGTTTTCAAAATAAATAACTTCATTTTCATTTTTTTCTAAACAAGATTAAAACTGATCACTAAAACGAACCAATCTCAAACCTTGTAGAGATTATCCTCCAGATTGCACCGACAACAGCACTGCTATAACCTTGTATGACTTTGACAATCCGATTAATCAAGCTGATGAAGGGGTCGAAGAAGACTATGAGTTACCTGAAGAGTTAGCCAGGTTGTTAAGACAAGAAGAGAAAGTGTTCACTCCTTATCAGGAGGAGGTTGAAACAGTTAATCTTGGTACCGAAGAAGACTTGAAAGAAGTAAAGATTGGGTCCTGTCTGCAAGATTCAGTGAAGGAACAACTTATTGACATGCTTCGAGAGTACGTTGACGTCTTTGCTTGGTCCTATCAAGACATGCCAGGTCTGGATATTGATATTGTTATGTACAAGCTTCCATTAAAAGAAGATTGCCCTCTAGTGAAGCAAAAGCTATACCGTACTCGTCCGGATATGGCCATGAAGATTAAAGAAGAGGTACAAAAACAGTGGGATGTCGGTTTCCTTGTTGTAACTAGTTACCCGCCATTGGTTGCTAACATTGTACCGGTGCCTAAGAAGGATGGCAAAGTACGGATGTGTGTGGATTACCAGGATCTGAACAGAGCTATCCCGAAGGATGACTTCCCTTTACCTCACATTGATGTATTGGTCGGCAACACAGCTCAGTTCTCGGTGTTTTCCTTCATGGATGGATTTTCTGGGTATAATCAGATCAGAATGTCACCCGAAGATATCGAGAAGACTACCTTCATCACACCTTGGGGAACATTTTGTTACAAGGTAATGCCTTTTGGATTAAAGATTGTCGGTGCTACTTATCAACGGGCTATGGTGACTTTATTCCACGACATGATTCACAAAGAAATTGAATGCTACGTGGATGACATGATTACTAAGTTCCTCACTGAAGAAGATCATCTAGTAAATCTGCTGAAGTTGTTCAAGCGTCTGAGAAAGTATCAACTGAAGCTAAACCCCAACAAATGCACATTCGGGGTACGGTCCGGTAAACTGTTGGGGTTCATTGTAAGTGAAAAAGGAATTGAAGTTGATCCTGACAAAGTCAAAGCCATTCAGCAGATGCCTGCACCTAGGACTGAAAAGGAGGTTCGGGGGTTCTTGGGTAGATTGAACTACATATCAAGGTTCATATCTCACCTCACTACAACCTATGAACCTTTGTTCAAACTGTTAAGGAAAGAACAAACGGTCAGGTGGAACGAAGATTGAAGAAGGCTTTTGAAAAAATCAAGGAGTACTTACAAGAACCTCCAATTCTTATGCCTTCGTTGAAGGAAGACCTCTAATAATGTACCTGACAGTATTAGAAGGATCAATGGGGTGTGTGTTGGGCCAGCATGACGAGTCTGGTCGAAAAGATTATGAAATATACTACCTAAGCAAAAAGTTTACCGACTGTGAACAACATTATTCACTGCTCGAGAAAACTTGTTGTGCTTTAGCGTGGGCTGCTCGCCGACTAAGACAGTATATGTTTACTCACACTACCTTGTTAATTTCAAAAATGGATCCAGTCGAGTACATATTTGAGAAGCCAACGCTTACCGGAAGGGTCACAAGATGGAAAATGATTCTGACATAGTATGACATTCAGTACACATCTCAAAAAGCCATCAAGGGTAGTGTACTGTCTGATTATCTGGATGAGCAACCCATTGATGATTACCAACCAATGAGATTTGACTTCCCTGATGAAGACATCATGTTTCTAAAAGCAAAAGATCATGAAGAGCTTGTTCACACTGAAGGGCCAGACCTAGAAGAAGAATGGACAATGATGTTTGATGGGGCTGTCAATATGAATGGTCGTGGAGTTGGTGCAGTGCTCATTACACCTAAAGGAGTTCACATGCCTTTCTCGGCAAAGCTCACCTTTGCATGCACTAACAATGAAGCTGAGTATGAAGCCTGTATCATGGGTCTTGAGGAAGCCATTGACCTCAGGATCAAGACTTTAACTATATTTGGAGATTCAGCTCTGGTAATCAATCAGACCAACGACAAATGGTACACTCACCAAGAGCATCTGATCCCATACCGTGAATATACAAGGAGATTATTGACTTGTTTCACAACAGGTAAACTTGAGTACATCCCTCGAGACGAAAATCAGTTCGCAGATGCTTTAGATACCATTTCCTCCATGATCAAGGTTCAAACTGCCAATTATTTGCCTCGGATTTCGGTATCCAGACTAGACCGACCAGCATACGTATTCTCCGTGGACATAACTAAAGATGGCAAGCCTTGGTTCCATGACATCAAATGCTTCTTAGAGGATCAAACATACCCACCTGGGGCATCATCCAATGATAAGAAGACATTAAGAAGACTGGCCGGTAGTTTCTTCCTTAATGCTGATGGTTCATTATACAAGCGAAACTTTGACATGGTGCTACTCAGATGTGTTAATAAGAAAGAAGCAGAATTGCTGATACATGAGGTGCATGAAGGATCTTTCGGTACCCATGCTGGAGGACATGCAATGGCTAAAAAGTTGTTACGATCAGGTTACTACTAGATCACAATGGATGCAGACTGTTGTGCCTATGCCAGGAAGTGTCATAAATGCCAGATTTATGTAGAAAAAGTGCATGTGCCTCAAAATCCTTTGAACATGATGTCTTCACCTTGGTCCTTTGCAATGTGGGGCATTGACATGATTGGGAAGATTGAACCGACTGCTTCAAATGGCCACAGATTCATCTTGGTAGCTATTGATTATTTCACCAAATGGGTTGAAGCAGCTTCGTATGCAAACGTCACCAGACAAGTAGTAGCCAGATTTCTGTAAAGAGACATCATCTGTCGATATGGAGTACCCGAGCGAATCATTACTGATAATGGTTCCAATTAGAACAACAAAATGATGGCAGAACTGTGTCGGGACTTCAAAATCCAACATCACAACTCTTCTCCTTACAGGTTAAAGATGAATGGCGCTGTTGAGGCAGCTAATAAGAACATTAAGAAGATTGTGCAAAAGATGGTGGTTACTTATAAAGACTGGCATGAAATGCTACCATTTGCCTTGCATGGGTACCGTACCTCAATCAGAACATCTACTGGGGAAACACCTTATCAGCTTGTGTACGGTATGGAAGTTGTCCTGCCTGTTGAAGTTGAGCTATCCTCCTTAAGGGTACTGATGGATGTCAAGCTGAATGAAGCGGAATGGGTCCGTTCTCCGTACAATCTGTTGAATCTGATCGAAGAAAAGAGATTAGCTGCAATTTCTCATGGACAGTTATATCAGAAAAGAATGAAGAAAGCCTTCGATCAGAAAGTCAGGCTTCGGGAATACCAAGTAGGAGATCTTGTGCTGAAAATACTCCTTCCTCCTCATATAGACCACAGGGGCAAATGAACTCCAAACTACGATGGTCCATTCATAGTAAAGAAAGTTTTCTCTGGTGGAGCACTGATGCTCACTACTATGGATGGTGAAGATTTTTTATCCCCTGTGAATTCAGATGCAGTTAAAAAATACTTTGCATAAAATGACCCGCTAGACATAAAAACAAAGTGTAAGTCCAGGCAAAAATAGGGCATCCCGGCGAGTCAAAAACGGAATAAAAGACTCGGGCAAAAATAAGGGAAAAATGAAAAAAATGTAAAGCATCAGTCAGAATCAATCTTCTTCAAAAAGAAAGATGAGAAGAGCGTCAAGGTTATACGGGTCATATCAAGGAAAGCTCGCCGAAGTGTCACCAACATTGCCAACACTTTTACTTTTTTTCAATTTGTAACAATCTCTTCATTCCAGGGGATTTGTTTCTTTGAATGTATTTGCCAATTTAGGGCACCCAGATTAATAAAATCAGATTTTCAGTCACACCTTGTCTTGTACATTTTTGTTTCGTTTGCAAAATGTCCAATATCCATGATATAGTATTTGCATTAAAAAAATGTGCCATTCTTAATAAATGCTTGCAGGAAATGTATTTACTCTCAGGAATATCTAACTCCTATGACGGAATCCGGTAAGGGATACCTCAGGATACTTGTGCGTTTCTTTGTCTTGACAGGATTGCAGGTATTCAAATAACGCAACATGGGGCATGCCAGGCATCACTTCCCCAACACATCTTCTCCAAGCAGCATCTGAAAATGCTTTTTCCCCAACAGATTTGTCAAGGTCTCCTCGTTCCCAACCGGGATCCCCACAGATATCTCCAGGAAGATCGTTCAGTGATCTTTCATCCCCCGAATGGAGTGCCAGGTCTCACAAAGACAAAAGAACCATCTCCCCGTAGAGTTCCATCCTCTCCCCAGAAGAGCAATGCCTGAATTTCTCACACAAAAAAGTGACGGAAGCTTCCTCATCCCCAGCTGGATTGTCTCCTTACCTGTTAGATCTATCAGTGATCTATTTCCCCAAGCAGAGCCGTATATTTTATCAGATTGACCAATGATCTCACCCCCAGCTGGGATATCCTTCCAAGCAGATCAGCCAGAGATCTTCACCACAGCGGGATCCGAGTCCCGGATCGGTTTCTTTTGCATAATCATAGCATTCGCATCATTTTTCCCACAAAGCATATCATTCCGTCTAATACGGAGCATTACGACAAAAATCAAACATTTGCATGATCAAAAGTCATGTTCGAGCCAGTCACCTGCAAATATCACCAATATTCCACCAGCAATGTACATAAGAACTTGCTCTCCTTGCAAGTAATAAAAGCCAAAGCATCCCCTTTGCACTCTCCAACACAAGTACCTATTCATATATACCTTTATGACACTCGTCTGTGTCATGTTATTCCCCTGCAGATATAAACCACGAACATCCTATTTGAATACAGATACCTATACATTCTCTTGACACCCGTCCGTGTCACCACTCCCCAGCACGGTTGCCAAAACACTTGTTGCAAATCAAACACTTGCTTATAGTATACTCCTTTTGATACCCGTCCGTGTCATCCTATCCCCACAGGACGCCGGAATACCTTTTACACTCATAAGTTCATAACTTATATACTTTCTCTTCTGACACCCGTCCGTGTCAAAATTTTCCTAGCAAGATGAATACCCGTATGTGTCTTGCTTATACTTCACAATACTTATTCTTACTTATACAGATACTGGATCCGTATCTTGTATATACACTTATCTCCCCACAGATTCGACACTCGTCCGTGTTCTTTGGTAACCAGTTGGTACTCGTCTGTACCATCATCTCTGAACATGTGTCAGCGTTTGTTTCTACCGATACTCGTCCGTATCATAGTCTTAAGGATGCTTATCCGCGTCTTTAATCTAGACACATTGTACAACACTTATAACTTTTATTTCTAGAAGGCGTAAGCACTCGTCCGTGTTTACCATTCGCCACTAAGTCGCCAGTAGAACAACATTCCTTCTATCCGGCATTCTCCCTATGTCGTGATACTTTCGGCAACCGTACCCTGCCAGGTGATCGTCCTTCACCTTTGGATGACCGTCCCTCATCCTTTCCCCAGTGGAGTCTCCATTATTGGAACCATTTTCTATCCGACATTTGTCCTATGTCGTGATATTTATCAGCCGTCCCCAGCTAGGTGATCGTCCTTCACCTTTTGATGATCGTCCTTCATCATTTTATCTGATGGCCATCCCCATCGTTGATCTTGTTATCTGACATTCGTCCTATGTCATGATAAACCCCGAGAGCAGCCGTACCCTGCTAGGTGATCGTCCTTCACCTCTTGATGATCGTCCTTCATCATGCTTATCCGATGGCCGTCCCCATCGTAGACTTTTTCTATCCGACATTCGTCATATGTCGTGATAGAGAGCAGTCGTCCCCTGCTAGGTGATCGTCTTTCACCTTTGATGACCGTCCCTCATCAATATTGCATTAATTCTTTGAACTGATGGTCGTCCCCATCATTGAATTTCCCTTTAAATCCCTAGAGAGTCCTATTTCCTTACCTGATGGTCGTCCCCATCATGGTATCTTTATTTCCCCAGCTTGTCGGCCGTCCCCGTCATTGCTTTATCCCCAGCAGTCGTCCTCTGCTCGATGGTCATCCTCCATCGCCTTCATTTGATAATCATACTATACTTACTTTTACAATTTATATCCCGTTTCTTCTTCTCCCCAGTGAGTGCAAATTCTGGACTGTCTTTGGTATTCAACCACAAGTTATCTTGTTTGGTTGTTAAGCCATGCGCTTACATCCTGCACAGCTAACTCATGTTTGAATAGGGGAAGCTGTAAACACCCCAAATTTCCCTCACTAATCTCACACCTCGTCTTGTAATCTTTCATGTTTGCATAAGCATAGGCATACCACATCACTTTGCATTTTTGTTTCATCTGCTTGGTTCAAGTTCATCTGCATCTAGGGTTTGTGATCTGAGCAATCCATGGATCCATCTGAGCCACTCCAAAGGCCTCCAATCATTCCAAGAGGGTCCATATGTGTTCTCTCATCATATTATATCCCTCAAATATCAAGGAAGTCAAAAAATCACAAGAACTTGGAAAGCATGGAAGCAGAGCTAGGGTTTCACTGCACAGATGACATGAAATTAGGGTTTTTGTTTCAGAGGCCATAAATCCAATTTTTTTTGGTCATTCTTGTTTCTAATAGTCTCAATATGTTATAAGGATCATGTGTACCAAGTTTGACGAAGAAATTCATTATGGAAGTCATATGTTCATTGGGTAACTTCTTGAGCAAGTCAGAGCAAAATCAGGGCATCTGAGGCCCCCAACAATGGAACCAAAGTGAATTTTTAATCAAATTGAAGTTATATGATCTTTATTTGATCATTGAAGTTCTTGGAAGTTCACAAAATTGAAGAAAATGGAGCTAAAACCAAAAGTTGCCAAAAATGGAAATGACTTGTAATGGAAACTTTCCATTTTGGGAAAGTTTTTCAACCTCCTCTTTCAAAACCAAAAATGCTTCAAATGAAAAATTGTTGGTCATGAAAGTTGTAGATTGGATCATTCCCTTTTCAAAAAGTACAAGAACAAGTTCTAATTCATTATGGAACTAAAGTTATGGCCTTGCAAAGTTTGCAAAAATCACATAGTTTTCACATTCATGCCAAAGAGGGATTTTTGAAAATTCACTTGCCAAGCTTCTAAGTCACCTCTAAGTAACTTCTAAACATCATAACAACATCACATGACTCATTTTGCTGAGAATTTCCCAAGGAATCACAACATTCCATGCCTTTCACTTCAAGATTTCTCAAAGGGGGAAAATCACATAACACTTGCAAAACCTATGAGATCTTTGCTTCTAAGTCATCCAGCTGCATAATCTCAATTCCATAGCTCTCCTTGATCAATGTTGAGGCCAGACATGCCCTTGAACAACCCCTTCCATAGCCCATACCTCAAGTACAAGTTATATTGACATTTTGGCAACTTTCCCATACCAATCACCACAGGCCACCACACACTTTCTGACCTATCAAACAATGTTATGTGGATCAAAAGCAACTCATAACACAACACACACAAGCCTGAAACCGGAGAATCACCAAGCTTCACAAAAAATCACCTTCAAGAAAAAACCTTCGAAACTTTCTGTCCAGCCATCAAACTTCAAAACAAACTTCACCATTCATTCAGAAATGATCCATAGAACATAAACCAACCATCAAACAAGCCTCAAAGCCCCTCTACACAAAACACGATTCTGGTGCAGCAAGAGTGCAACCTCTCATCCCAGCCATTCTAAGCTTCATTAAAGCATTCCAACATCATCAGGAGGTCAAGAGGAGTAGATTTGCACAAGAGAAGAGGTCCAAAAGCTTCAAACTGAGAAAGCTCAAGCTCAGGTAACCTCAAGAACATTTTTTCCAGAAATGTATTTTTAAGTTCCTAAATGATTCTTCATGATTCACTGATGATCCTGATGTGTTTAGTTTTGAAAATGATTGAGTATTAAGTATGTATGAGCTCTCTGAAATTTTTTTGACCTAGAACTAATTTGCTTCGATTCAGCTTGAATATGTGAAATAAATTTGTTTTGATGGATGATTCTTGTTATGTGATGCGTGGGGTTTGATTCTGGGCAGAAAAATTAGGTTTTAGAGGCTTAGGGAGAGAGATAGCATTTTGGACTGCCGGAGAAGATGACCGGAGCACTATTCCGGTCATCTGAAAATAATTAGGGTTAATCTCAGGTGATTAGCCAACTTTGAATCTGGAGCGTAGGATTTTAGTTTCGCGCGTGTGTGGAAGGCTGAGATATGTTCACTTAACCCTAATCTTTTTGATTTTTTTAATTAATTGAAATTAGGCCAGATTGAATCTGGACCTTTATATTGCGCGTTGGTCAATCATTCTCCCCCCCAGTTCAAATCCTGTCCATCAGATCATCATACTTTCTTTTATTTTCATTTTTTATTTCATTTAAATGCATTTTTCTTTACCAATTTATTTAAAATACTTAGAAAATTCGAAAAAAAATATTTTCTTCTGCATTTTGACTTCAAATATTTTTCTTCATCCAAAAACATTTTTATTTTTATTTTTTTCATTAAAAAAATCATTTTAAAAATATTTAAATGTTTATCTTAATTAATTAATGGAAATTAATTAATTAAAATATCATTTAGGTTTCCAAAAATTCCAAAAAAAATCACATTGCATCTTAGGACACATAGAAACATTTTCAAACCATTCATACAAATTCCTTTTTGGTTTTGATCCAATCATGACATTTTTCTTGAATTTAGGGTTCATAAAATTCCCTTTTTGGAACCCTAACTTTGAAAATTCTTTTCTGCCTAACCATGAAGTGTTTGGAAATGGTTCTTTTTGCATTGATTTCCATATAGCATTTAGTTCCTAGGATAATTTTGTCATGGATTTATCTTGCATTTTCCATTTGATTTGCATTTTCCCTCTTAAGGTACCCAAAAAACCCTAGTTAAATTAGAAAATTCACAAATTTCTTTAGGTTAAGAGTTAGATCTTCTCCTTTGGGGTGTGATATCATATTGGGTTAGGGTTCCTTTGAGTTCATTTTCAAATTTTTATCATGTGATTTGCTTCTGTTTTTTTCATTTGCATCTCATCTTTTCATGTAGCCCTAATCTTGCATCCATACTTGCATCTTACATTGCATTGCATGAATATGTGAACTTGCCATGACCTTCTAAGAACTTGTATGCCATATTAGACATCTTAAGACATTGCTTGAACATTGTTTGGTAATTTCTTCATACATTTGCTATGCTTTGCATCCATTTCATTTCATAAACATACATGTGTTTTCATGCTTCCTACATGCTTCATTTGCATTCTTTCTCTTTGTATGAACACTCATAGCACTTGGTATGCTTTTGCATCATCTCATAGCATCATTTTCATCATGTGTTTACTTCAGGTTTTGGTTTCTACCTTTGCATATGTTCCATTTTCATTTTATTTCTTTCCTTATGCTAACCTTTTCAGGTGGTAAGTAACTTGAGAAGTGAAGGTTCCTTCACTTCTCATTTCTCTTCATCTTTTTCTAATGCATCCTTGATGCATTTCTCTTTGCCTTAGAGTGAGCTTGCTCATTCATGTTCATCATTCACTTTCTTTCCTCAAGTTACTTATCTTCTTCAGTGAAGTAAGTAACTTGTTTCTTCTGCTTATCCTCCTCTCATCTGCTTCTTCCATTGGTGGCTTCTCTAAAGATCTCTTCCAAGCCTTACAAACCATAGTAACATCCAAGCATGAAAATAATTAGGGTTATAATTAGTCCCCCTTTAGCTTTTACCTTTGTGTCTTCTTTGTGTCTCTCTTCTCACCTCATCATTAGAGACTAAACCTTTAAGGTTTTAAGACTTTGTGATTAGGGTTATGCCTACATCCTTCTCTTAGGATGGAGTGTATAACTTTAATCCTAAGTGTTAAACCCTTAAATTGTTTAAACCTCTTAATCAATCCATCTTAATAATCACTAAGACATTAACTTGTAACTTGGTCCTTGCATTAGGGTTCTAATTCTTCCTTCATTGGTTATGAAGGACTAACCCTAGTGTTAATGGACAAGTCCCTCTCAAGTTGTCTTACAAACCATAAAACTCACTTCTTAATCTCACCCTTAATCAAAATCCACTTTAATAAAGGTTTGTTTTTTCATGAGATTAATCCCTAATCATGGATTAAGTTGAGGTATCTTCCTCAACTTAAGTGTGCTCATCTATTATCCTTCTATTAGGATGGTGTAATGGGTTCAGTAATCCTTGATTATGGCTTAAACTCATTACTTAACACTAAACAAAAACTCAAAAACATCTAAATAATCACAAGTAGGTTAATGATCTTAACCTTACATCATCATGGTAATTAAGTTGAGATGTTTATCTCATACTTAAGGTATTCTCATTATCCCTAATCAAAGGGAGGATATGATGAGTTTGCTAACCCTTGGTTTAGACTTAAGCTCATTAACTTATGACAAACACCAAAAACAATAAAAGACTGAAAACACAAAAACAAACAATAATCGTCTCCTCCGGGATTCTTTTCTCATCCTCTTCCCTCCCAAATGAGAACTTGCTTCTTCCGTCTAATGCAAGACAGTTAGCACTCGAGCCAGACGAGTCATACACTTGAGCATAGACAAGCAAGCAGTTCATCAGTCAATTTATATTTCAGTCTCTTTGAGGCGAACTATGGTGTTCTGACTTCCTTATTGCACGAGAGGATACGTAGGCATAAGTTAAATATTATCGAACAAAAGTCTTTGTGTCTTCCCCCTCTTTCAGCATTCTTTTTAAGCCTCATTCCTGAGCACCTCACTTCACTTTCCTGCACTGACACTTGTACATCCTTTCCCAGCTTTTGCACACAGATAGCACATACACCTACCCCTTTAAATACAATCTTTTAAGCGTGGATCTCGTCGAGTACGACAGACAATCTGGGTGCTAATACCTTCCCAGGTTATAACCAACCCCCTTTCTCAGTTTCTCTGGTTCGCAACCGTCTTATCCATATTTTCCCAGATTCATGCATCATTACCTTTCCTTCGGGATAAAAATGCCTAGATGGCGACTCTATTCACCTTCATCTTCATTTCTCCTTTCACCGACCGTTCGCGTCTGTACCCTATCTGACCAGGTGTCTTTTTCGGGGGAGCGACAATATGGAGTCATCTTGTTTGCAGACGAGCCTAAGTTTGTAAGCAATAATGTTATTCACCTTTTCCTGTTGAGGAAACCAGTCCCTACCTTGCTTGGAGACTTCTACTACTCAGTGCACTAAAGGAATGAGAAGCAGAGGGGAAGATTGGTCAGATGTTGTGCACCTCTCTTCTACTGTTGGTTGTTAAGGCACTTGCCGAAGTCAGACATTTTCTTGAATCCTCATCAGCCAAGGAACTGGGCTAAAAGAATGATTGTCCTTACATCAGAAGACATCAGATGGTGCACTCAGAGCACCAAGGGCAAAGATATCATCACCAGCTGTGGGAAGTACCCAATGTACCCTTGATTGGAGTGAAGGGTTGCATCAACTACAATCCTTTTCTTTTCAAAAGGCAATTAGGGTATGCCTTGGTACATCCCCCAAGAGGGCAAGACTTGATAGAGACCCTCTACTGTGACATTCAACACAACCTTGCCATTGTCAGACAAGCTGCCTGGGCTTGGGACAATATTCAGACTAAGGGGACAGCTATTCTTGGCAAATGCAACAATATAGCTTCAGCTCAGTATCTTGATTGGTCTCGTACCAGGGGATAGATCACCCGTATGCCATTCACCTTGGAGGATATGCCTGGACCATCAGCAGTGGAGCCTGCAGCTACTGTCAGTTTAGAGGAATTTGTGAAATTGAAGGAAAGGAATACTCAGCTCTCTGATGCTTTAAATAAGATCCTTTGGAAGAGGAATGACAGCCGTCTGAACAATGAAAGATTAGAGAAGCTCCGGATTGAGCACTTGACCAAGATTGAGAAAAAAAATGACTACATCAGAAGGGCTAGAGCAGGAGAGCTAGTGTTGAAGAATGCTTGCAAGGAAGCTAAGACTCAGAAGGCCAGAGCTGAGCATTACTTAGAGGAGAGTCAGGCTAGGTGGATCAGGATCATTGAGGCTCGTGCACAGGAAGATCAGAGAATCCAAGCTAGGATAGAGCAGCTGGAGGCTAGTGAAAAGAAGAATCAGGTAGCCTTGTTAGCAGCACAGAAGGAGATCTCTGAGTTAAAACTTCGGGCGTGGTTGAAGAGGTCAAAGGATCAGGATAAGCACAAGAAGTTGACCAGTGCCATTGCCACCGGGAATGTTCTTATCAGGACCATCATAGAGCATCCAGTTGGCCCAGTAACTGAGGCTCTCCTGAAGGAAGTCAGAGAGGATGACTTTGGTTTGGATGTTTGATTTCTTTGTATTTGTACCTCCTTTGGTTTGTACTTTTTTGTTGTATTTTAACCCACCATGGGAGCTTTATTGTAATCAAACTATGTATCTTCACATTTTTGTAATATATGGTTTGTATTATTTTGTGGGCTTGATCTCTCTAAAACATCATCATTCCTCGAGGTCTAGAAAGGTCAAAACCAAAGAACCAAACCAGATACCCTTGGAAGAAAAATAGGCATCCTGCATTGCATACTAACATCATTTCTTTGTTTTGTAGGTTTTTGTTTTTGTTGTTTCTCACTTTGTTGTGATTTCAGGAAACATTGCTCGTAGAAGAGTGTTCCCCTTCAATAGAGTGCACCGGTATCCGACAAGAAACAACCTTCTGGGATTACAAATGGATCAGGTTCAACGGGACTTGATTGATGTGAGGACCCAAATGGCCAATGAAAGGACTGAGATGAGGGCCCAAATGAATCAATTTATGGTATAGATGACTGGTTTGGCTCAGAGCCAGGACAGACTGAGGGAGTTGGTCGAGCGACAAACTCCAGAAGAAAACCACCCAGGCACAGGGGGTACCAGCAACAACAATCACGTACAGCTTCGTACCGATCCCCCAGAGTTTGGACCTCATCTGAACCCAGAAATCAATGCCATAAGAAACACCCAAGGCAACACTAGAGGGAGGGCCTTGCAGGAGGACCCTCAGGAAGAGAAATTTATTGTGGTTGGGGCTGGAGACAAAGTCTACGATCGTCTGTTGGACGAAATAGCAGAAAAGCTAAGGTCTCTTGAATCCCAAAACTCTCTGGGTTTTGATGTCATGGAAATGGGATTAGTGGAGGGGGTTAGAATTCCTCACTAGTTCAAACCTCCTTATTTTGAAAGATACAATGGCACATCCTGCCCACGTACCCATCTTCAGTCTTTCCTGGGGAGATTGAAAGCCTACACCATGGATGAGAAACTGTGGATGTTCTACTTTGAGGATAGCTTGACAGGGGCATCTCGGGAATTGTACTCTCACTTGACCAGGGCCACAGTTAGGAATTGGAAAGACTTGGCCGAAGCCTTCATTCGTCAATATCAATATAATCTGGACATGGCTCCAAACAGAACCCTTCTGATGGGAATGTCACAGTCTTCCCGAGAAATCTTTAGAGAGTACGCCCAAAGATGGAGGCAATTAGTTGCTGCCGTTCAACCCCCAATGTCAGAAAGGTAGATGGAAGATATGTTCATGAACACCCTCCAGGGGACTTATATTAATAGGTTGGCTGCATTTTCTTCCACCAGCTTTGCAGACGTGGTTATATCTGGGGAAAGAATTGAGAGCTTATTGAAAATGGGAAATATTTCTGACAACGGCGCCAGCTCAAGAAGTGCAAGGAAGCCATTTGCAGGGCCCCGCTAATCCGGTGAAACAAATTATGTACATATGGGAAGAGGAAGACCCTAGTATCTGCCAAGATCAGTTGCCGCTATCACTATCCCTACTCCACCTCCTCAATATACTCAACAACCATAACACTTTCCTCAACAGCCACAGTTTCCTCAACAAAGATCCTACAACAACAATAACAACAACCAATAACAACGCCCTTTCCAACAGCGGCCATCGCAGATCAACAGGGTGATTGACCCTATACCAATGCCATATGCCACATTGTTACCACAACTCCTAAAGCTTAATCTTGTCGAGTTAAGGACATTGGCTCCACCAGATCCTCAGAACCTTCCGAGAAATTACGATGTCAACGCCAGGTGTGCCTTTCATTCTAATGCACCTGGTCACTCCACAGAAAAGTGCAGGGCTCTGCACGTGAAGGTCCAGGATCTGGTAGATTCAAAAGCCCTAAATTTTGCACCACCTCCTAATGTCACGAAGAATCCTATGCCCAGCCATGGTGGGCCAAGGATAAATGCAATAGAGGAGGGCTCCCCCAATATTTTAATTGAAGATACTGCAAGTATTCAGACACCTCTGGCAGAGGTTAAAGCTCAGCTTTTGAAATGCCAAGTGTTTCCAGGTTGTGAGGCCTATTGTGAATCTTGCAAGGTTTCCGTGAACGGGTGTGCAAGCTTGAGGAACGGCATCAACGGCCTGATCAAAGAAGGTATTCTGCAAATAACCACAACCGCTTCTACAACACCAACAACTCCTTTTTCAACAACAAGTATTTCTCCTACAACTGCAAAGACAATTGTTCCTACAGACTCGTCTACAAAATCAACAACCACCTCTTCCATCACTTCAACAAACAACAGTTCAATTGCATCCACTTCTACAACTACAACAACCCACCAACAACGATGTCTCCACAGTCACCATCTATTATGATCCTGCAACGGTCCCTGTTCCCAACAATTATCAACAACAATCTCAACAACAATTTCAGCAACAACCAAGCTTCAATCAATCGCCACCAACATCCACCAGAAGTCCTATCACCATCTTTTATGATCCACAAACAATAACGGTTCCAATCTCTGTTGCAGTTAGTCCAGTCACCATCACGGTGCCAGGGCCAATTCCATATGATAAAGACAATGTTGTACCATGGCACTATGGTTCAGACCTTTACTGCAGCGGAGAAAGTGTCCTTCTTAATTCTTTGGTTCACACTCCACAAGTGCATAATGTCGGGGGAGGTGGAGGCTTCACACGAAGCAGACGCCTCTTTGCGTCACATGTTCCAAGAACCAATACTGAGGCAGAGGCTGCTGCCAAAGCCAAAGGAAAAAGTGTGGCACCTGAAGAACCGGCAGCAAAAGAGACCCATAAATCATCCTTTGATCAGGATGTGGATGAATTTATGAGGATAATTAAAAGAAGTGACTACAAATTTGTGGATCAACTCCACCAGACTCCTTCCAAGATCTCCATCTTATCCCTGTTGTTGTGTTCTGAAGCCCATCGGGATGCATTACTTAAAGTCTTGCACGCTGCCTACGTGCCGGAGGAGATCAAAGTGAATCAGCTTGAGACAGTAGTGTCCAATGTCAATACTAGCCATGGGCTAGGTTTCACTAATGTTGACTTGACAACGGAAGGACGTCACCACAACAAAGCTTTACACATCACTTTGGAGTGTAAAGGGGATGTGCTCTCTCATGTTCTTGTTGACACCGGGTCTTCACTCAATGTCTTGCCAAAGAAGGCTCTTGTCAAGCTCGAATATGATGGAATAGCTCTCCGACCAAGCAATTTGGTAGTCAGAGCTTTTGATGGATCCAAGAGGTCTGATCTTGGAGAGAAGGAGCTTCCTGTGATAATCAGTTCGCAGGTCTTTCAGACTACTTTATATGTGATGGACATTCAGCCGGCCTACAGCTGTTTGTTGGGTCGACCATGGATTCACGCCGCGGGCGCAGTTACGTCGACCCTTCACCAAAAATTGAAATATGAGTGGGAATGACAGATTATCACCATCTGTGGTGAAGAGGATATCTTTGTTAGCTATCTGGCTACATACAAATACATTGAGATGGATAGTGAAATCCATGAAACTATGAGCCAAGGGTTCGAAGCACTGAACGTCAATGAGGCGACGACTGAAGTATTTGCTGCATCCCAGGAGGATAAGATGGGTACTTCAATTGTCTCCTATCAGCAAGCCCGAAAGGCTGTTGAAGATGGAAATGCCCAAGGATGGGGCAAGCTGCTACCGGTGGAGAAGAAGGAGGACAAATTTGGTTTGGGTTACAAACCATTCCGACAAGATCAAGCAGAGGCTGCTAAAGAGCCCAAGTTCATCTGTGGGGGGATGCTCACCCCATATGCTCTCAATAATCTTGAAGACTAGGCAGAAAGCAACCTCAACCTGGAGAGCTGGATACGTCCGAGGATCCCGGGTCACCAAGTCCTTAACTGGTCTTCCCATGAAATTATAAGGGTTACTCCTGCAGAGTAATTATTATTTCCTGCTTTTTTCAGCATGCATCAAGTCCTGCATCTTGCCCAAGGTGTCAGGACTCATTTTGTAATAGGGCCATATTGTAATTTTGTGCAAATGGAATATCAATGAATATCGGACATCTTTTGCAAACAATTCTCTCTTTCGCTCACTGTCTTTTCATTTTTTACTTTTGTACAAAATAATAAAATGGCAATGTTTTCAAAATAAATAACTTCATTTACACTTTTTCTAAACAAGATTAAAATTGATCACTAAAATGAACAAATCTCAACCCTTGCAGAGATTATCCTCCAGATTACACCGACAACAGCTCTGCTATGACCTTGTATGACTTCGACAATCCAATTAATCAAGCCGATGAAGGGGTTGAAGAAGACTATGAGTTGCCTGAAGAATTAGCTAGGTTGTTGAGACAAGAAGAGAAAGTGATTACTCCTCATCAAGAGGAGGTTGAAATTGTTAATCTTGGTACCGAAGAGGATTTGAAAGAAGTGAAGATTGGGGCCAGTCTGCAAGCTTCAGTAAAAGAACAGCTTATCAACATGCTTTGAGAATACGTCGACGTCTTTGCTTGGTCCTATCAAGACATGATAGGTCTAGATACGGATATTGTTATGCACAAGCTGCCATTAAAAGAAGATTGCCCTCCAGTGAAGCAAAAGCTACGCCATACTCGCCCAGATATGGCCATGAAAATTAAGGAAGAAGTACAAAAACAGTGAGACGCCAGTTTCCTAGCTGTAACTAGTTACCCGCCGTGGGTTACTAACATTGTACCAGTGCCTAAGAAGGATGGAAAAGTATGTATGTGTGTGGATTACCAGGATCTGAACAGAGCTATTCCGAAGGTTGATTTCCCATTACCTCACATTGATGTATTGGTCGACAACATAGCTCAGTTCTCGGTATTTTCTTTCATGGATGGTTTTTCTGGGTATAATCAGATCAAGATGTCACCCGAAGACTTGGAGAAAACAACCTTCATCACACCTTGGGGCACATTTTGTTAAAAGGTAATGCCTTTTGGACTAAAGAATGTCGGTGCGACTTATCAACAGGCTATGGTGACGTTATTCCAAGATATGATCCACAAAGAAATTGAATGCTACGTGGATGACATGATTGCCAAGTCCCTTACTGAAGAATATCATCTGGTAAATCTGCTGAAGTTGTTCAAGTGTCTGAGAAAGTATCAATTGAAGTTAAACCCCAACAAATGCACATTCAGGGTACGTTCCGGTAAGTTGCTGGGATTTATCATAAGTAAAAAGGGAATTGAGGTTAATCCCGACAAAGTCAAATCTATTCAGGAGATGTCTGCACCTAGGACTGAAAACGAAGTTCGAGGGTTCTTGGGTAGATTGAACTACATATCAAGTTTCATATATCACCTTACTGCAACCTGTGAGCCCCTGTTCAAACTGTTAAGAAAGGAACAAACAGTTAGGTGGAACGACAATTGTCAGAATGCTTTTGACAAGATCAAGGAGTACCTGTAAGAACCTCCGATTCTCATGCCTCCAATTGAAGGAAGACCTCTGATAATGTACCTGACAGTATTAGAAGGGTCAATGGGGTGTGTGTTGGGCCAGCATGACGAGTCTGGTCGAAAAGAGTATGCAATATACTACCTAAGCAAAAAGTTTACCGACTGTGAACAACGTTATTCACTGCTCGAGAAAACGTGTTGTGCTTTAGCGTGGGCTGCTCGCCGACTAAGGCAGTATATGTTGACTCACACTACCTTGTTAATTTCAAAGATGGACCCCCTCAAGTACATATTTGAGAAACCAACACTTACCGGAAGGGTTGCAAGATGGCAAATGATTCTGACGGAGTATGACATTCAGTACACTTCTCAAAAGGCCATCAAAGGCAGTGTGTTGTCTGACTATCTAGCTGAGCAACCAATTGATGATTATCAGCCCATGAGATTTGACTTCCCCGATGAAGACATCATGTACTTAAAAGCAAAAGATCATGAAGAGCCAGTTCACACTGAAGGTCCTGATCTTGAAGAAGAATGGACAATGATGTTTGACGGGGCTGTCAATATGAATGGTCGCGGAGTTGGTGCAGTGCTCATTAAACCTAAAGGAGTTCATATGCCTTTCTCGGCGAAACTCACTTTTGCCTGCACTAACAACGAAGCTGAATACGAAGCCTGTATCATGGGTCTTGAGGAAGCCATCGACCTCAGGATCAAGACTTTGAATGTATTCGAAGATTCAACTTTGGTAATCAATCAGACCAACAGCAAATGGTACACTCACCAAGAGCATCTGATTCTGTACCGTGACTACACGAGGAGATTATTGACTTTCTTCACAACAGTCAAACTTGAGTATATCCCTTGAGATGAAAATCAGTTTGCAGATGCTTTAGCTACCATTTCCTCCATGATCAAAGTTCAAACTTTAAATTATGTGCCTCGTATTTTGGTATCCAGATTGGACCGACCAGCATACGTTTTCTTTGTGGACATTGCTAAAGATGACAAGCCTTGGTTCCATGATATCAAAGGCTTCTTAGAAGATCACACATACCCACCTGGGGCATCATCCAATGATAAGAAGACATTATGAAGGCTGGCCGGTAGCTTCTTCCTTAATGCTGATGGTTCATTATACAAGCAAAACTTTGACATGGTGCTACTCAGATGTGTTGATAAGAAACTTTGACAAGCGAAACTTTTAGGTGCATGAAGGATCTTTCGGTACTCATGCTGGAGGGCATGCAATGGATAAGAAATTATTAAGATCAGGTTACTACTGGATCACAATGGATGCAGACTGTTGTGCCTATTCCAGAAAATGTCACAAGTGCCAGATCTATGCAGACAAAGTGCACGTGCCTCCGAATCCTTTGAATGTGATGTCTTCACCTTGGCCCTTTTCCATGTGGGGCTTTGACATGATTGGAAAGATCGAACTGACTGCTTCAAATGGCCACAAATTCATCTTGGTAGCCATTGATTACTTCACCAAATGGGTTGAAGCAGCTTCGTATGCAAACGTCACCAGACAAGTGGTAGCCAGATTTCTGCAAAGAGACATCATATGTCGATATGGAGTTCCCGAGCGAATCATTACTGATACTGGTTCCAATTTGAACAACAAAATGATGGCAAAACTGTGTCGGGACTTAAAAATCCAACTTCACAACTCTTATCCTTAAAGGCAAAAGATGAATGGCGCTGTTGAAGCGGCTAACAAGAACATCAAGAAGATTGTGCAGAAGATGGTGGTTACTTACAAAGATTGACATGAAATGCTACCATTTCTCTTGCATGGGTATCGAACCTCAATCAGGACGTCCACTGGGGCAACACCTTATCAGCTTGTGTACAGTATGGAGGCAGTCCTACCTGTTGAAGTTGAGCTACCCTCCTTACGGGTAATGATGGATGTAAAGATGGACGAAGCGGAGTGGGTCCGTTCTCGGTACAATCAACTGAATTTGATCGAAGAAAAGAGATTAGCTGCTATCTGTCATGGGCAGTTATATCAGAAAAGAATGAAGA
This sequence comes from Lathyrus aphaca, assembly GCA_963966055.1. NCBI lineage: Eukaryota > Viridiplantae > Streptophyta > Magnoliopsida > Fabales > Fabaceae > Lathyrus > Lathyrus aphaca. The sequence continues at coordinate 302,495,767 of OZ014523.1, read as the reverse complement.
AAGCCTTCAACCAGAAAGTCGGGCTTCGGGAATACCAAGTAGGAGATCTTGTACTGAAAAGACTCCTTCCTCCTCATACAAACCATAGGGGAAAATGGACTCCAAACTGCGATGGTCCATTCATAGTAAAGAAGGTTTTCTCTGGTGGAGCACTGATGCTCACTACTATGGATGGCAAAGATTTCTTATCCCTTGTGAATTCAGATGCAGTTAAAAAATACTTCCACAAAATGACCTGTTGGACATAAAAACAGAATGTAAGTCCAGGCATAAATAGGGCATCTTGGCGAGTCAAAAACAGAATAAAAGACTCGGGCAAAAATAATGGAAAAAAAAGTACACTCGCTGAGTTGAAAAGCCGCATTGGACAACTCAGGAAAAAATGGGTATCCTGGTGGATTGAAAACCCGAAAGGGCGATCCGCGCAAAATCAGGGAATAAGCGAACAACTGCATTCTGAATTCGTCTGTATCACTTACAACATGGCAAGCTTCGAAAGGATAAAGCATCAGTTAAAATCAGCCTTCTTCAGAAAGCAAGATAAGAAGAACGTCAAGGTCATACAGGTCATAGCAAAGGAAGCTCAATGGAGCGTCGTCAACATTGCCAACACTTTTATTTTCTCAATTTTTAGCAAATCTCCTCATTTCAGGGGATTTGTTTCTTTAATTGTATTTGCCAATTCAGGGCACCCAAATTAAGAAAATCAGAGTTTTCAGTCACATCTTGTTTTGTACATTTATGTTTAGTTTGCAAAAGTCCAGTATTCATGATACAACACTTGCATAAAACAAGGTGGTCAAGGAATTTCCTATTCCCCACCAGAGTGCCAGATCTCTCATCCTCAGCAAAGTTAATATGAACTGTCCCCCCACAGAGTTTTTATTCTCTCCCCAAGAGAACAATGCATGCACCCTTTCCCAGCGGAGTTGTTGAAGCTTCCTTATCCCCAGTTGAGTTCTCCTTACAGATAGATCTACCAATAATCCATTTCCCCTAAGCAGAGTTCTCCCTCCTACCAGATCTACCAACGATCTCTTCCTCAGCCGGGTTATTCTTCCAAACAGATCAGCCAGAGATCTTCGTCAAGACCCGAGTCTCGGATCAGTTTCTCTTTTGCATAATCATAGCATTTGCATCATTTTCTCCACACAGAGTGTAGCATTCAGTCTAATATGGAGCATTATGGCAAAAATAAAACATTTGCATGATCACAAGCCGGGTTTGAGCCAGTCACCTGCAATTACCATCAACGCTTCATCAGCAATATACAAAATACACCCTGCACATAAAAGCCAAAGCGTCCCCTTTGCACTCTCAAATACAGATACCTATACATGCTCCTTTTGACACTCGTCCATGCCATCCTTCCCCAGCAAGGTCGCCCGAACACTTTCTATGAATAGATTCTTGTTTATAACACACTCTTTTCGACATCTGTCCGTGTCATCCTATCCCCACAGAAAGCCAAAGCATATCCTTTACATTTTCAAAACAGATGCCTGTTTATATATAGTACTTATTTGATGCTCGTCTGTGTCATTCATTTCCCAGCAAGTCGATCACTCGTCCGTATCTTGCTCATACTTCGCCAACAAACCAATACTCACTCATACTTATACAGAAGTCTTTGATACTCGTCTGTATCTTGTTTATATCACTCCTCAACAGATCTGACACTCGTTCGTGTTCTTTGCTAACCAGTTGGTACTCGTCCGTATCATCATCTCTGAACAAGCGTCAGCGTTTGTTTCTACCGATACTCGTCTGTATCATGGTCCTAAGGATGCTCGTCCGCATCTTTAGTCTATACACAACATCAAACACTTATACCTTTTATTCTTAAGCGTGAACACTCGTCCTTGTTTACCATTCCCCAGTAAGTCACATACAAAACAATTTTCATCTATCCGACATTCGTCCTATGTCGTGATACCTTCGGCAGCCGTCCCCTGCCAAGTGATCGTCCTTCACCTTTGGATGACCGTCCATCATCCCCTTCCCCAACGGAGTCCTTATTGGTGGAACCCTTTTCTATCTGATGTTCATCCTATGTGGTGATAAAGAGCAGCCGTCCCCTGCTAGGTGATCGTCTTTCACCTTTTGATGATCATCCCTCATCATTTCATCCGATGGTCGTCCCCATCGTTGATCTTGTTATCAGACATTCGTCCTATGTTGTGATAAACCCCGAGAGCAGTCGTACCCTGCTAGGTGATCGTCCCTCACCTCTTGATGATCGTCCTTCATCATTTTATCCGATGGCTGTCCCCATCGTCGACCTTTTCTATCCTACATTCGTCCTATGTCGTGGTAAAGAGCAATCGTCCCCTTCTAGGTGATCTTCCTTCACCTTTGATGACCGTCCCTCATCATTTACTCTTTTATTCTTTAAACCAATGGCCGTCCCCGTCGTTGTTTACTTTACTTTGCAAGCCTGGTGGCCGTCCCCATCAATGCTTTCTTTTAATCCCCAGAGAATTTTGTTTCTTTACCTGATGGTCGTCCCCTTCACGGTCTCTTTATTTCCCCAGCTTGTCAGTCGTCCACGTCATTGCTTTACTTACCGCTTTATCCCCAGCAGTCGTCCTCTGCTCGATGGTCGTCCTCCATCGCCTTCCTTTGATAATTCATACTATGCTACCTTTTACAATTTATATCCCTTTTCTTCTTCTATCCAGCGAGTGCAAATTTTGGACTATCTTTGGTATTCAACCACAAGTTATCTTGTTTGTCTGATAAGCCAGACACTTACATCCTGCATAGCTAACTCATGATTGAATAGGGGCAGCTGTAAACACCCCAAATTTTCCCTCACTTATATCACACCATGGCTTGTGATCTTTCATGTTTGCATTAGCATAAGCATACCACCTCATTTAGCATATTTGCTTCACTGCATAAGTTCAAGTTCATCGGCATCTAGGGTTTGTGATATGAGCAATCCAAGAATCCATCTGAGCCATCCCAAAGGCCTCAAATCTTTCCAAGAGGGTCCATGTGTGTTCTATCATCATATTATGCTCTTCAAAGTTCATGAAAGTCATGGGATCACAAGAACTGACAAAGGCATGAAAGCAGAGCCAGGGTTTTCACTACACAGATGACCAAAATTAGGGTTTTGGTTTCAGAGGCCTTAAATCAAAATTTTTGGGCCATTCTTGTTTCTAATGTTCTTAATATGTTATAAGGATCATGTGTACCAAGTTTGATGAAGAAACTCATTGTTGAAGTCATCTGTTCACTGGGTAACTTCTTGAGCAAGTTAAGTCAAAATCAGGGCATCTGAGGCCCCCAACAATGGAACCAAAGGAGTATTTTCATCAAATTGAAGTTCTATGATCTTTATTTGATCTTATAAGTGATTGGAAGTTCACAAGATTGAGGAATTTTGAGCCAATTGCAAACTTGCCATTTTTGGAAATGACTTGAATTGCAAACTTTCCATTTTGGGAAAGTTTTTCAACCTCCTCTTTCATAACCAAAAATGCTTCAAATGAAAAATTCTTGGTCATGAAAGTTGTAGATTAGGTCTTTCCCTTTTCAAAAAGTACAAGAAAATATCTTGATTCATCATAGAACTCAAGATATGGCCTTTCAAAGTTAGCAAAAATCCTATAATTTCAAGTTTCATGTCAAAGAGGGATTTTGCATTTTGGCATGTTCAAGCATTCTAATGACTTCAAATGTACACAAACACTTCACAATATTTCAATTGAGCCTCTAAACATCAGAATTGTGCATCAAACCTAGGGTTTTCATGACTTGAACTTCAAGAAATCACAAAAGGGCCAAAACTCTCCAAAATTGCAAAATACATTGGATCCTCTCATCCACTTGTGCCAGCTGCATCAAAACCATTCTATAGCTCTCCATGAAACTTGCTGAGGCCAGACACCCCAAGAAATCAAACCTGCCATGGCCCATACCTCAAGTACAAAAATCTTGACTTTTTTTGCAAAACACCCCATACAAATCAGCTTGTGCCACAACAACTATCTGAGCAATCCCATTGGCTTAATCAAACATTATGCAAGCCATTTCATAACACACAAGAGCCTGAATCATCCAAGAACTCAGATTTCACAAAATCCCTCAAAAACTTCCTCTCTTCGGAACTCATCAAACAACCACTGAAACTTCAATCTTTTTTCACCAATCATCTCCACATGACCTAAGGATCATTTCCCACCCATCACCATAGCCTAAAACATAGCCAAACCAAAACACGATTCTTGGTGCAGAGGAACTAAAACTCTCAAACCAGGTCATAGAAGCTTGTTCTTAGCTCCTTATCATTATCAGGGAGTTCATTAGGGTGGGTTTGAACCAAGAAAGAGGCCAGAAAGCTCAAGAACACAAAGCTTCAACTCAGGTAGCTATGATGAACTTTTTTTCCAAAACTTGCCATTTAAGTTAAAATATGATTCTACATTTTTAGCTGATCATCCTGATATGTTTATTTTCGAAAATGGTTGAGAAATGAGCATGTATTGAACTTCTGAAAGTTTTGAATGTTTTCACGATTTGCTTCGAATCATGGTTTGTGTGAATGATAAATGTTGTTTGATGATGGATTCTTGTTAAGGGAGGGTAGTAGATCATTTCTGGAGAGTTAGAGGGTTTGATTTAGCCTAGGGAAGAAGTTAGGGTGTTTGGCTTGCCGGAGAAGATGACCGGAGCTAGCTCCGGTCACCTAAAAGTGATTAGAACCCTAATTAGGGTTAGTTGCCCAGATGTGTGCATGGTCGTTGGATGGTGATTAGGGTTAGGCAATGTGTGGTCCAGATGCGCCATTAACTTTTAATCCTGATTAATTAAATATAAAACATAATTAAAACCCAGTTTGAATGTCAGCCATTGATCTGCGCGCGCAGTCAATTCCCTCCAACCCAGTTCAAATCTCAGCCTTAGGATCTGCATACTTTCATTTTAATTCATTTTTTTTATTTCTTTTGCGTAATTAATTTAAAATAGCAAAAAGCATCACAAAAATATTTACTTTTGCATTCTGACCTTAAATATTTTTCTCATTCCAAAAATGATTTTTATTTTATTTTTTGCATTAAAAAAGTATTTTTAAAATATTTAAATGTTATTTTTAATTAATTAAAGTATTTTAATTAATTAAAAATACATTTATGTTTCTAAAAATCACCAAAAAAATCATAAATCATTCTAATGCATTTAGAAACATTTTCAAACTCTTAACACAAATTTCTTTTTAGGATTGATCATAGTTTGCCAATTTTCTTTGAATTAAGGGTCATAAAAATCACATTTTTAAACCCTAACTTGGAAAAATCATTTATGCCTATCCAAGAAGAGTTTGAAGTTGATTATTTTTGCATTATGTTACATATTTCTTGTAGTTCATAGGTCATTTTCCTCATGAATTTATCTTGCATTTGAAATTTTATTTGCATTTTTCCCTTTGAACCACCCAAAAACCCTAGAAAACTTAGGAAAATCATAACTTTTGATTGGTTAAGCTTCTGACCTTCTCCTTTAGGGTGTGACCTAATATAGGATTAGGGTTTGTTAGAGATTTTATTGCAATTTGTATCATGTCATATGCTTCTGTTTTATCCATTTGCTTCTCATATGTCCATATAACCCTAATTTCTCATGTTCACTTGCATTCACCTTGCATATGCATCAATACATGAACTTGCCATGACATTTCTTGTATTCATGTATCATCTTAGACATCTTAGGACATGTTAGAACTTTTCTTGATCATTTATTCATTCATTTTCCATGATTAGCCTTCATTTCATTTCATAAACTTTCATGTGTTTTCAAACTTCAAAGCATGTTTCCATTTACATCTCATTCTTGTATGATCATTCATATGCATTTTGTATGCCTTTGCATCATCTTACATGACATAAAAACTTCTGACTTTTGTCATTTCATCTCATGTCATCTCATTTCAATTCATTTCCTCACACTTTATACCTTATGCATCCATACTAACTTTTCAGGTTTTGGTAAGTTATTTTGGGAGGTGAATTTTCCTCCACCTCTCACTTCTTCTCATCTCTTTCATATGCATTTTACTTGTCTTTTAAGTGAACTTGTTCACTTGTGTTCCATCCATCTCACTTTCTTTCTTTAAGTTACTTATCTTCTTCAATGAAGTAAGTAACTTATTCTTCTTTCTCATCCTCCTTTCATCTGCTTCTTCCATTGGTGGCTTCCTTGAAGATCTTTCTAAGCCTCACAAGCCATAGGATATCCAAACATGATAATGATTAGGGTTGTGATTAGTCCCCCTTAGCTTTTTACCTTTGATTCTTCTTGAGTCTCTCTTCTCATCTCAATAATCAGAGACTAAACTCTTAAAGTTTTAGGACTTTGGAATTAGGGTTATGCATGCATCCTTCTCTTAGGAGGGAGTGTATAACTTTAATCCTATGTGTTAAACCTTTAATTTGTTTAAGCCTCTTAATCAAATCACTTAATAATCATCAAGACTTTATCTTGTAACTTAGGCCTTACATTAGGGTTCTAATTCTTCCATATGGTTAAGAAGGACTAATCCTAGTGTATAATGGACAAGTCTCCCTCAACTTGTCTTACAAACATAAAATCCATTTCTTAATCTCATCCCTTAATTAAAATCCACTTAATAAAGGCTTGTTATATAATGAATTTAATCCCTATCCATGGATTAAGTTGAGGTATCTTCCTCAGCTTAAGTGTTCTCATCTGTTATCCTTCTATTAGGATGGTGTAATGAGCCCACTAATCTGTGATTAGAGATTAAACTCATTACTTAACACTAAATAAAAACCCAAAAACATATAATTAATCACAAGTAGGTTAATGATCTTAATCCTACTTCATCTTGGTAATTAAGTTGAGATGCTTATCTCATACTTAAGTATTCTCATTATCCCTAATCAGGGAGGATATAATGAGTTTACAAGCCCTTGATTTAGGCTTAAGCTCATTAACTTATGCAAAACATCAAAAACAATAACAAAACTAAAAACACAAAAAAACAAACAATAATCGTATCCTTCGGGATTCTTTTCTCATCATACTCATCCATAAACGAGAACTTGCTTCTTCCGTCTAATGCAAGACAGTTAGCACTCGAGCCTGACGAGTCATACACTTGAGCATAGACAAGTAAGCAGTTCACAGTCAACTTATTTTTCAGTCTCTTTGAGTCGAACTACGGTGTTCTGACTTCCTCATTGCACGAGAGGATACGTAGGCATAACTTAACAGTTATCGAACAAAAGTCTCTTTGTCTTCCCCCTCTTTCAGCATTATTTTCTAAGCCTCAGTTCCTGAGCAATTCATTTTTTTGCGCTGACACTTGTACTTTCATTCCTAGCTTTTGCACACAGATAGCACACACCTACTCCCTTTTAAACACAATCTTGTAAGCATGGATCTCGTTGAGTACGACGGACAATCTGGGTGCTAATACCTTCCCAGGTTGTAATCAACCCCCTTTCTTAGTTTCTCTGGTTCGCAACCGTCTTAACTATCTCTTTCTAGGTTTATACAACATTACCTTTCCTTCAGGATAAAAATGCCTAGCTGGTGACTCTATTCAGTTCACCTTCATTTTCTCTTTTAGTCGACCGTTCGCGTCTGCATCCTATCTGACCTGGTGTCTTTTCGGGGGAGCGACAAATTTGAGGTCTAAAATCGATGTAGAAACCCATTTAGGCTTGAATCGAAGTGAGAATTGATGAACCCGTAGCAGAAAACTAGATTGGTGTGAAGAACAGGATTTTGTGTAACAGATATGAGTTACGCATATTGGAGGCTTTTACGCAGGTGTTACGCATAAGGACATAGGCTATTATGCGTAAGGATGGGCGAGAAAAGGTATGTTAGACGTATTGGATGACTTTACGCGTATGGGCAAGTTGGGGATGAGGTGTTACGCGTAAGTGTAACACCCCAAAATTTTCCCTCTCATTTCATGGCATTCTACACATCATATTGCATTATATTTCCACATCCTTGCATAAAATTTGAAGCAAAACACTCATGGCTAGAGGCATAGTGCATGTGATCAAGGACTGATGGAATTGATGATCATCCAAAAGCAATAGAAGGGTCACATGGCTTCTCCACAATGTTCCAAGGGTTCTTAACACCCCACAAGATCTCAAAGGATCCCTTAAGTCTTAGAAAGATGTGGATTGATCAAAGAATGCAAGAAGTGCAACACCTCCTAACAAAAAGGGCTGAAATTAAGGTTTCTGATTAATGGGGCTTCCTAATAAAATGTTGGTTCAAACTTGATTACAATGTTTTCCCCATGATGTCAAGTTTATAGGGTTGAAAAATAATCCCTGGAGTTATTTCAAAAGGTTTTCAATTAGTCAGTTACTTGAAAATCAAGGAATTGGGGAAAAGTCAATTGTGTAGAGGAAAACGTCAACTCGTGACTTTTTGAGGTCGAAATCATGAAATTGATGTTACAGGGAGTCAATGGACAAAATTTGGTCAAGAAATGATGGATTAATCATCAAGAATCAAGAAAATCAAAACTTACCATTTTGAGAAAATTAGGGTTTCTTAAAATGGGAAGTTTAGGCCATTTTGCAGCCATGTTCAAGAGAGGCCTTCTCCCAATTAAAAAGTCAAATGAAAATTCCACTTGGACTGTTTGAAAGAGGGCATCCTAAGATTCAAATCCATAGGTGGATCATGTCAATTGGATAAAATTTAGAAATTTATAATCAATCAAAGTTTGATCAAACTAGGGTAAGATCTAAGTCATGGAAAAAAATTTGAACAACAGAGTTGTTCATCTCCATGTTCTCCACAACTTTCATGTTGGCCAAAAATTCATTTGATCAATGGTTGTGGAGTTATGGAGAGTCAAAGTGTGATCCCCACACTGATAAATCCCATGGGCAAGTTGCCCTAGGCAAGCCAATCTCTACATGCCCGTGAATGCAGCTTTGTGGCAATGAGTTCAATTACACATTTGATTTACATAGAGACCATATCTCATTTTGGAGTGAACATCAAACATGTTGTATAAAGTTTTCTCTTCAAATTGAGCACAAGAAGGTCATGTCTTGATAGCTTCAACTTGAAGTTACATTCCATGGAAGATCACAATATGCAATCTGGTTTCTTGTGTACAAAGGCAATGTTACAAATTTTGATTCCATTCAGTCAGGCTTTGTTTGCAGCATTTATCATGTGGTGATCACAATGCATCATGTGTAAAGTTTAATTCATCATCTACCTCCATGATCATGCTAGTTTCCATGCACATTAGTGGAAATCCAAGCCAAATAAGAAACTTCATACATAGCATTTCATACTTGCTGCATTGATTAGGTTCTTTGAACATCACTCAAGCTCACACTAATTATCATGTCCTTCTCTCACACATGTGTCGCTCCCAAAGATTTGCATCCCGGTACAAGCGCGAACGGTCGGTGAAAGAGAAGGATGAATAGAGTCGCCAGCCAGGCATTTTTATCCCGAAGGAAAGGTAATGCTGCATAAACCTAAGAAAAGAGATGGATAAGACGGTCGCGAACCAGAGAAACTAAGAAAGGGGGTTGGTTACAACCTGGGAAGGTATTAGCACCCAGATTGTCCATCGTACTCGAAGGGATCCACGCTTGAAAGATTTGTGCTTAAAGGGGTGGTGTCAGTGCTTTTTGTGTGCAAGAAGCTGGAAGAATGCAAGTGTCAGTGCTGGAGAAATGTGAGGTGAAATAAAAGAAGTGTCAGTGTAAGAACAGGAGTATGAAATGCTCAAGAATATGAGGCTTAAAGAATAATGCTGGAAGAGGGGGAATATACAGAGACTTTTGTTCGATAACTGTTAAGTTATGCCTACGTATCCTCTCGTGCAATGAGGAAGTCAGAACACCGTAGTTCGACCCAAAGAGACTGAAAGAAGAATTGACTTGTGAACTGCCTGCTTGTCTATGCTCAAGTGTATGACCTGTCTGGCTCAGGTGCAAACTGTCTTGCATTAGACGGAAGAAACAAGTTCTCGTTTGTGAGTGAATAAGGTGAGAAAAGAATCCCGTAGGAGACGATTATTGTTTGTTTTTGTGTTTTCAATATTTTATTGCCTTTGAAATTTGTCATAAGTTAATGAGCTTAAGCCTAAACCAAGGGTTGGTAAACTCATCACATCTTCCCTCTGATTAGGGGTAATGAGGATACCTTAAGCATGAAGTAAATACCTCACACTTAATTACCATGATGTAGGATTAAGATCATTAACCTACTTGTGATTATTTAGATGTTTTTGGAGTTTTTGTTTAGTGTTAAGTAATGAGTTTAAGCCATAATCAAGGATTTAATGGACTCATTACACCATCCTAATAGAAGGATAATAGATGAGAACATTTAAGTTGAGGGAGGCTCCTCAACTTAATCCATGATTAGGGATTAACCTCATGACAAAACAAAGCCTTTATTAAAGTGGATTTTAGTTAATGATGAGATTAAGAAGTGGATTTTAGGGTTTGTAAGACAACTTGAGGGGGACTTGTCAATTAACACTAGGGTTAGTCCTTCTTAACCAATTAAGGAAGAATTAGAACCCTAATGCAAGGCCCAAGTTACAAGTTTGATGTCTTAGTGATTATTAGGTGAATTGATTAAAAGATTTAAACACATTAAGGGTTTAACACTTAGGATTAAAGTTATACACTCCATCCTAATAGAAGGATACATGCATAACCTTCATCACAAAGCCTTAATACCTTTAAGGTTTAGTCCTTGATTAGGAGATGAGAAGAGAAGACTCAAAGATGAACCAAAGGTAAAACTAATGGGGAGGCTAATCCAACCCTAATTGTGTTCATGCTTGGGTGTTCCTAGGGTTTATGAGGCTTGCAAGAAGATCTTCAAGAGAGCCATCAAGGAAGAAGCAGGATGGAAGGAAAAGAAGCAACAAGAAGCAAGACAACTTACTTCACTTAAGAAGGTAAGTTGCTTGAAGAAAGAAAGTTAGGAAGGAGCATGAAGGAGAAAGCTCACTCTAATTCACAAGTAAAAATGCAGCAATGATGCATAAAAGAGATGAGAAGAGATCATGAGAAGTGAAGGCAAATTCACTTCTCAAACACTTACCACCTGAAAAGTTAGCAACAAGAAATGAAATGAAATGAAAATGAGATGAAATACAAAGATGAAAGCCAAAGTCAGAAGCATAACCAAGATGCCAATGATGCTATGAGATGGTATGAAAGCATGCTAAGAGATGTGGATGATCATACAAAGGATGGGAATGCAAATGAGACATGTAAGAAGCATGAAAGTTCATGAAAACTTATGAAATGTAATGGATGCATACCATGGTAAATGGATGATGCAATGATAAAACATGATTCTAATGTGTCCTAAGATGTCTTATATGTCATGTGGATGCACAAAATGTCATGGCAAGTTCATGTATGCAAGCATATGAAGAATGAATGCAAATGAAGGCAAAAATTAGGGTTTATGTACAAGATGCAATGCAAAATTCAAAATCAGAAGCAAATGACAAGATAAAAAATTGAAAATGGGATCAAAGGTACCCTAAACCCATATGATACCACACCCCAAAGGAGGAGACCTAACTCTTAACCCTAAGGAAGTTATGATTTTTCTAAGTTTGCTAGGGTTTTAAGGTACCTCACAAAGAAAAATGCAAAACAAATCAAAAATGAAAGATAAATTCATGCCAATTTTATCCTAGAAACTAAATGATATGTGGGATTCAATGAAAAAGAATCACTATCAAACCCTTCATGGTTAGGCAGAAAAGATTTTTCTAAGTTAGGGTCAAAATATTGATTTTTAAGAACCCTAAATCCAAAGAAAATGTCAAAATGGATCAAGAACCAAAAAGAAATTTGTATGAATGGTTTGATAATGTCTATAAATGTGTCAAGATGCAATGTGATTTTTTTGGTGATTTTTAGAAACTTAAATGGTATTTTAATTAATTAATTGCCATTAATTAATTAAAATACACATTTAAATATTTTAAAAATACAAATTTTATACAAAAAATAAAATAAAAATTATTTTCAGAATGAGAAAAATATTTAAAGTCATGATGCAAAAAATAAATTTTTTTGAAAGTGTTTTGCTATTTTAAATAAAATACACAAGAAAAATGCAAGAAAATGAAAATAAAATTAATTTAAGTGAGAAGTCAATGGAATCAAAGGCCAATATTCAAAGATTTTTGGAGGGAGTTGACCCGCGCGTGAATAGAGGTCTAGGATTCATTCTGAGAATTTGAATTTAATAAAACCTAATTAAGCTAATTAATGACTGATTAGGGTTTTAATGTGAAATCTGGAACGTCCAAAACGCGCGCGAAACTGGATCCAAGGGCCTATATTCAAACTGACCTAAAACACTAATTAACCCTAATTACTTTCAGACGACCGGAACAGTGGTTCCGGTCGTCTTCTCCGACGAGGCCAAATCCCTAACTCTCTCTACAAGCCACCCCACCTCAAATTAACTGCCCAGAAATGATCCCCCACTCAAAACGAACTCAAACCACCATCCAAACATAATTTATAACAAGCATACATGGAGAATCGAAGAAGAACAAAAAAACTGGACAGAGTTTCAGAGAGTCATAGCATGTTCATTTCTCAACTATTTTCAAAAATAAAAAGAGCAGCATGATTAGTGAAGCATGGAGAAAAACTCTATAACAAGAAATACAAGTTCTGGAAAAATTGTTCTTGGTGATACCTGAACTGGAGCTTTCACCTTTGGAGCTTTCTGGCCAGTTCCTTGCTTCCAATCACCTCCAATGATCTTCCTCAAGAGTTTGCAATGTTTGGTTGGAGTTTATATGGCCTCTATGTGAAGTTAGCTGAAGCTCAGTTCAAAGGAAGTGAAAATCGTATTTTTGATGTGGTTGTGTTTAAGGCAAGATGAAGGGTGGGAAATGATCAGTGATGAGTGTGGAGTTGAATGGTGGAAAAAGTTTGGAGATTTGTTGGCTGAGTTATGAAATTCGAAGAGAAAATGAAAAAGGGGAGGTTTTTGTGTATGCTGAGTTGTGGGAGGATTCAGCTTGTGTTGTGGTGTGTGTTGAGTTGCTTGAGGTCCACATATCAATCCTTGATAGGTTAGAGAGTTGTTGTGGAGCAGTGTGATTGGTATGGTTCATTTTGCAAAAAGTCCACAAAGTTGTCTTTGGAGGTATGGGCTCATGGCAGGCCAAGGACAATGGGGTGTCCTGTGCAGCTAGCTTTAGGGAGGTCCATGGTGTTATACCCCAAATTTGTCCTACCTTTACTATTTTATTTTCTGTCTTATCATTATTTCCAAAAATTCAAAAAAAGGGCATTGTACCATTTATTTTACCGTTTAACCGCATATTTCAAAAAAAATCAATCAAAATATGTCATTTATTTTTGTCAAAAAAAATCGAGTCGTTTAAGTTTCTCAAGCTGAATGTGTTTGTGGTCCTAGAAGTCGGCGTCGTGTTAGGATTTTTGGCCGATTGTCATTTCCATTTTTCATTTACTATATCTGTCACTTTTTCTATCCTAGAAAAAAAATCTAAAAAATAAATTTCTTTATTATTTTATTTTTTCTTCTCTTTTCTAAAATATAGATTGCACCACTTCATTTCATTTTTTTTATGTATATCATTTTTTATTATTATTGTCCATAATATTATAATCTTTTTTTCATTTATATTATTATTAATCTTGTTTTTATTATCATCATTTCCCAATATTTTTATTAATATTATCATCATTATGTTTTTTATTATTATCATTCTTATCATTTTTTATTTATATTTCAACAATTACTTGCATTATTATTATTTATTCTTATTATTATTACTATTAATTTTTACTATTATTTTTATTATGATTATAATTATCAGTTTTATTACTACCAATTCTTATTTGTTTTGTATAGTCTTTTGTTTTCTGCATAACTTCCACTTTATACAGCCTGTCCACTCACAAATTGTACCACCCACAACTCCACTCATAACAAACCTTTTATGTACAGCTCACATTTTTTTTTCCTCAGCACCTCACGTCTCAATCCCAGCAAACATTCCATACACAATAAAGTTTAACCACCACATCCATCCATATAAAAATCCCCACCACTAAAACACCAAACTAAAAAAATTCAGAAATTACTCAAATTCATCTTTCAAAAAAAAGAATCAGAATCTTATTCAAATCCATACACCTCTGTTTTTCCCAGAAACGAACCACCCTTTTCACTTTCCTTCATCCCTCAACCGTGACCCTCATTCAAACACAGTAAACCGTAAACCTCCATTCTTTCACAAATCTCTTTTCCATTCTTCTTGAGTTTCAACACACCACACAAAACTGTAAACCGCTCAGAATACCGCAGCCACAAAACAAAACTCACCACTGTTTTTTTTTTCTTCGAAACCACAACTTTCAGAACTTCCATCTTCACAAAATGAAAAACCAGAATCCGTCCGACGACCCAACATCACCATAGAACTCGAAACAAACTTTGAAACTCGGCCAAACAAACCAGAAAACAAAACCGAACCTCTCGCCGCACAAACAGACGCACCTGTCTTCGCTTACCTTCACCGAGCTCACAAACAGAACCGACCGCAAAACCAAAATCCCGGCCACCTCCGAATACTCACGAAGCAACCACTCACACCCTTCGCGAAACCCTTCCGCCGGCCATCCTTTCCAAAACCTCTTCCATTAAACAACCGCAGCCAAAGCACAGAAACCTAAGCCGCAACTTCATAACCCCGAAACAACACCGGCCACCACAGAAAGTCCAACTGAATCAGAACCAACCCCATATCTCCATGAAATCTGACCCATCAGCCGACGCACCTTCACAGATCCGAGCAACAACATCATCTATCGCCGGCATTCGCGATTCAAATCCGTGCAAGTAACCGAGCGACGATCCAAAAGCGCAAGCCACCTCTCAAGGCCGTGAGCCTTCCATCTCCAGCCACCCATCTTCCAAACACCCTCCGGCCCATTCTTCACCGCAAAACAGCCGTCCACCGCGTCACCAACCGACAACCACCGGAAACGAACCGAGAGGGAGCCTTCGACGGAGGTTTGAGAAAGAGAGAGGCGTCGCCGCCATCGAGACCGCAAGTGAGGACGAAAATCAGGCGTGAGAGAGGGAAAGCTGTGGTTTTTGGCCCCTTTTCCGTTCTGAGGTACTGGAAGGTCCTCTACCTCTTTTCATTACTTCACTTAACTATTTTTTTATTTTTTTTATTTTTATTGTATAAATTCATAATTTAATATTTTGTTTATTTAATTTGCATTATATGGATCCTTTTTTTAAGCCCCTGATATTTTTGTTTGATTACTCTTTTTGTTTGTTATTCATTTTATCATAAAATCCTGGTTTGGGTTGATTGGGCCTTGAAGGCCGCTTTGCACAGATTGCTACCCGCAAATCCTATTTCAGCTAAAAGCTCCCACTCATTTTATCAATTTATTTTTATTTTATTTTTACTTTAAAGAAGAAATCAAACTCCATATTTTTCTATATGGGCTCAGCCCAATTTTGTTTATTATTCGGACTTTAGATTATTCAGACTCACCATTTGTCTCTTTATTTTTCTATATTATTGTTTATAGTTATATATATATATATATAATTTTCTTTTGACAATATTTGTTGCTTTTGGATTTCAAAATTGAATTTTATTTTTAGGTTTTTATAGATTTAAGTAAACTATTAATATCATCATTCTCATTTAGTCCCTTTGTTGTTTGTTCTTAAACTTTAGATTTTCTTTTGTTAGTTTTGTCTTAATTTCATGACAAGTATTTTCTTTGTTAAAATGTAAAAAATATATAGTGTATATTTTAATTTCTATTAGTTTTAGGGCCGATGATATTACAAAAGGCCGTTTTTCGCCCGATTACATTTAATCGGTGATGTGCGGTCAATATGAGGCCCCCTTTGTATTTAATTTTCCATTTTATCATTCCGACAAAACAAACTTGTAATTTAATTTAATTCATTTTATTCTTAATATTATTTATTTCGTTTAATCATTTATATTCATTATTTTATTTTTCTAACAATTCAATTCATTTATTTATTCATTTATTTATTCAATTATTTTCGCATTAAAAAAAATTACGATTCGACTCCTTATAGAATGGTTCCCATTTTGAACCGATTCTAAGGCAGTTCACGAACAAAATTTTGTCGCGTCCCAAAAGGTCCAACGCCTTCGAATAGTTGTGCTCTATTAAAAGGTCCAACGCCTTCGAATAGTTGTGTTCGAAAAAGGTCCAACGCCTTCAAATAGTTGCGTCCCGATTAAACAGGCTGAACGCCTTCGAATAGTTCAAACACACTGCACACACGCTTTCTCTTGGGCTAATTACAACGAGACCTCTTTATTTCTCGCAATCCCCTGTATTTATTTTGTACCCCTCTCCCATTATTTTGTACGCAATTTATTTTCCTTATTTAATTTCGAATCCTTGGTCCAACGCCAAGCGATTGCACTTGCACACTTGCACTTTATTTTCCAGTTATCATTTCGTTTATTAGGATCCACCTTACCTTGCGAGCTGAGCGATTCGTGCCTCGCTAACAAAACCACAAAAATACACTCCATTTGCACTTACCTTTAAACTTCAAAAAACCAAAACAATTTCGATTAGATCCAAACCCTTGATCCAACGTCAAGCGGTCTTAGGAAATAAAACACTTTAATAATACGAGAAGATTTGTACGCCACGAGCCTTAAGCGGTAGAAAGGGGGATAACGAGCTTTCGTTACTCGCTCCGATTATTTCGACGCAGGACACTCGTCTTGTTGGGCGAGATAAACTATCCATAGTCTTTAGTACATTCGACTCCTAAACCCTTTCATCAACGAAAGGTAATAAAATCAACAACCACTACCCTTAGTAGGCCGAACTACGACGCTCTGACTTTCCCATTGCACACGGGAGTACGTAGGCACAAGGATCTCAATCCTTGCCGAGCACCTAGGTTCAATCTAACTTATAATTCAACTCATTTCCCTCTAGCAAGCAATTCGTTTAAGCATAGACATCCTTTCGCGCGCGTTAGCTTAGATGGTTCCCATCGAGTACGATGGATGTAGGGGGTGCTAATACCTTCCCCCTGCATAACCGACTCCCGAACCCAGGCAATGGTTCCGTTGACCTTTGTCCTCATCCTTTTCCTCCCGGGTTGTATCGATATCTCCCCTTTCCCTCTTCGGGAATAAATAGAATTAGGTGGCGACTCTTCAGTCCGTCCGGCGCGCGGCTCCGTCCATTTCGGATCGCGTAAGGTCGTATTTTTCGGGGTACGACAGCTGGCGACTCTGCTGGGGACTGGTTCACCCCTATGCGAGTCAAGCCTAGTCTAGGTTCCCGCGCTTGTTTGAATGTTTGCTTCTATACCTTGCTTGTTTACTTTTATCGCTTTCTTTATCGCATTCCATTTTATATATCTTGTGGCTCCTTGGTACTATGATTTGGATCGATACTTTGCAAAAGAAACTTGAGGGAAAGGCTCTATACCCGGGCTTTCGAGTACAAACATAAGTTAGCGAGGTTGTGTAGTATGGGCTCCCGAGAGAACCTCTCTCGTGGGTTGTCGATACGAAAACCTCACTCGGAGTAGATTTTAATGGAAATACTGACAACCGTCAAGCTTTTGGCGTGTGTGCTCAGTTGTTTTCATTAAAGTCGTCAACTCTGAGGACCTTTAGAACCTTTTGGTTAAAACATCGGTTGATGGTTGCGTAGTATTGGGCACCAGGGTTCGCCCTCGCGTGGCTCGATACGAAAACCTCACTTGGAATAGACTTACTCAATGGAGTTGATTGACTGTCAAGAATGTATGAAATTGACACGTGCATCAAACAGTTGAGAAAGTTCCATAACTCCAGGACTTTGTTTTAAACCTTGTGTCGATGATCACTTAGTATGGACTCCCGAGAAAATCTTCTCTCGTGGGTTGTCGATACGAAGATCTCACCCAAAATAGATTCATATGGCGGAGTCAATCAACCGTCATGCTTATGGCGCGTGTGATGAACAGCCATATGAATTGATAACCTTGGGATCCCTAAACTTTAGAGTCTACCCAGTGAGTTCTTGATCTGAGTATCCTCCATCTGTACCTTGGACTCATGAGACCTTGATCTTGTGATCCTGGATTCTGACATTTGCATATCATCTCATTTGCATCATTTATTCATCTTGCATTTCATTCCAAAATCCAGAAAACTTATTTTCATGTTCCTCCATCTTCAGTAAATCAAGCTGGTTTCCCGACGCCCGTATCGAGCTAGACGACCGTATTTAACTTGAGCCAACACTAGAGGACTGATGGATCAGATTCGACAAGAACAAGCTGCTATGAGGGGAGAGATTGACTCAATCAAGAGCAAGATCGATCGTATTCATGAGGCCATGCAAGCCTTGGCCAGGATGGTTGTGTCTCATCAGCCTGTTCCTTTAATGCCCGTTCATCCAGCTATTCAAGCTCTGCTTCCGCCTCCGATGGCTTATCAACCACGTCCACCTCCAATGGGTGCAGCTGCGCAATATGGACCTAGAACATGCCAGCAATCGGCATATCCATATCAGCAACCGGCTTATCCATACCAGCAACCGGCTTATCAACAACAGCCTGGTCAGCAACAACAACGCGCTCCTCAACAGCGTCCACCATATCAGCAAAGAAGGCCTGAAAGAACCTTCGATCCCTTGCCTATGACACATTCTGAAATCTTTAATCAGATGATGGCAAAAGGAACTCTTGTGTTGAAGGACATGCCACCTCAAACTGGTAACGCTCAAGATTATGATGCCAATGCTCGCTGTGAGTATCACAAGGGTGCTCCAGGTCACACGCTCGAGAACTGCAAATCGTTCAAGCACAAGATTCAAGATCTGATTGATTCTAAGGATCTCACCTTCACTCCGAGAAATCCAAATGTCCAGAACGATCCAATGCCGTCACACGGTGCCAACAAGTAAAGACATTTGAAGGGGTTGTTGAAGACCAAGCTGAGTAGTATCCCAACTTTGAAGTATTCAATCAAGAGAAGTTCAATTCCTCAAATCAAGGCAGCCAATGCCATTTATTATTTCTGCATTCCTGTTCTTTTGTAATGTTTGTTTAAGTACTATTTGCTTTAAACATTGTTATTTGTTCTTGGTTATGTTAATGTTATGTTTATGCATGTTTTGAATCAGTCTATTCGCATTCGCTCATATTTATCATTTATCACAAAAATCACAAAAATATTCCCTCACTTCACTTTAGCAAATATTTGAGGGAGGATGATGAAAACGAAATACCCATAACTGTTGCGGTATGCTTTTGGATAAAATCTCGTCGATGATGTACAGGCATTCTTTCAAATCCCCAAACACTGGAGATATAAGGAGTTAATCCCTAGTCAACCACTTCGAGCCTAGAAGTAGGAGTTTCTTTCGGATACAACCCTTACATTTAACCCGGGGTAGGGTAGTTGTTCAGTTAACCCGACTACACCTTCGAATTGCAAGATGAGACATCCCGTCAGAGGACCATCAACAAGTGACTTGGCAGTCACAACATTCAAGAAAAAAGAAATAGAAAGGAAAAATAACTAAGTTGAGCACCCAAAGGGAGACTTAGTCGAAAAAAACAAATCAAAAAGAGGAGTTCAAATCCTCAGCAAAAACAAAGCAACGATCAGGTGACTACCAAAACAAAATCAAAGGGGCACCAACATCAAAACAAAAAAGGATGACTGCCACTTCCAAGCGAACTTTAAAGCTTCATCTTCACTCTTGCAAAGTCAAAACAAATACACGTGTAGAGTTAACTGAACTTAGGACTGGAGAACATCACGAAGAAGGGATGGGTATAAATCAAACTTTGAGCTTATTATCCTTCGTTTCTCAAACCATTAACCAGACCACGTTACAACCCTCAAAAGACCTAATTGAGGCAGGGTTTATTCTGAAAGCGTGCTACCAACAAGGTTGCGTAAATTGACTCCCATATATTTGCTAATCTTCAAATCTCGACTGCACATTATTCTTGCTGCATCTTTCGCGCACTTTCTAAATCAGCACTTCGTTTGGGCTAACGGTTCATTCGTTACACTATCACAATCATTCAAATAAATTGACTTTTTTCAAAACTTACATGAACATTACATTAACACTACCATTTGTGTATGAACAATTTAATTGCAATTCAGTGCTCGACATCAGTACAATCCCAACAAGGGGCAATCAAAAGAGAAATTCGAACTTCATTGGTGCCAACATGAATCAAGACTACCTCAGCAGTCCAATCAGGGACAAAGCATTTTCAACAGCCCAATCAGGGGCAATTTATTTCAAGATCAGCTCAATCAGGGGCAAATTATCTTCCAACAGCTCAATCAGGGGCAAGCAAACAAGGAGCGAGTCTTCCTCTTTCTTCTCCCCAGCTAAACAAGCAGATCTGGCCAAGCGTTGGCAAACATTCAAAGCAAATCAGTCTTCATGTGTCAGTTAAGTCGCTTCGCTCATCAGCAGATAACCAAACCTGGAGCTCTCAGATCCATCTTCTGATCATACATTGTTGAAGATCGAGTGTCGGGGAATCAAGCCCTCCACCCACCCAAAGTCCAATTACTATTGGTAACTACCAAACTAAAAGTCCACCAAGCTGGCACCTTTCATTCCAATCACTCATATGCATCATTACGCATCATCAACGTCATAAGCATCATTTATTTCAATCATTTACAACATGTGCATCATATGCATGCCCAAACAAAAACAAACCTTTTATTTTCCCCAATAGTTTCAATTTACATCTCAGTGCATAAGCATTTGTATCGTATCTCCATCATTATGGAATACCATTTCAAAAACAATCAAGCATACATACATAGTTCAGGATCCAGGATCATACAAGACTCCAGTCCTTTCCCCAGTGGAGGATCACATCAATCAGATTCCAGGCATCCTCTTGACGGATTCAATAGCCGTGTTTAAATTTCAGTCCCTTTGCCTTATCATCCTCTGGTGATAAGTGATTTTATTTTTCTGTTTATTGCCTTATCTTCCTCTGTTGATAAGTGAGTTTATTTTTCTGTTTATTGCCTTATCATCCTCTGTTGATAAGTGAGTTTATTTTTCAGCTTGTTGCCTTATCTTCCTCTGTTGATAAGTGAGTTTATTTTTCTGTTTATTGCCTTATCATCCTCTGTTGATAAGTGAGTTTGTTTTCAGTTTATTGCCTTATCATCCTCTGTTGATAAGTGAATTTATTTTCAGTTTGTTGCCTTATCATCCTCTGTTGATAAGTGAATTTATTTTCAGTTTGTTGCCTTATCATCCTCTGTTGATAAGTGAGTTTGTTTTCAGTTTGTTGCCTTATCATCCTCTGTTGATAAGTGAGTTTGTTTTCAGTTTATTGCCTTATCATCCTCTGGTGATAAGTGATCTATTTTGTTAATTTGTTTTGCTGTGTCACCTATTATTTTCCAGTTTATTTCATTTGCTATTTTTTACAAATTCTTTCTTTGTCAGACAAATTTGGAGTCTGTTAATATCTAATTATCTTATACCTTGAAAGATTGAACGCGAACCAGTTCATCTCACTCGGTCTAAGCCAATTCGATAGGGGCATCTGTCATACCCCAAATTTGTCCTACCTTTACTATTTTATTTTCTGTCTTATCATTATTTCCAAAAATTCAAAAAAAGGGCATTGTACCATTTATTTTACCGTTTAACCGCATATTTCAAAAAAAATCAATCAAAATATGTCATTTATTTTTGTCAAAAAAAATCGAGTCGTTTAAGTTTCTCAAGCTGAATGTGTTTGTGGTCCTAGAAGTCGGCGTCGTGTTAGGATTTTTGGCCGATTGTCATTTCCATTTTTCATTTACTATATCTGTCACTTTTTCTATCCTAGAAAAAAAATCTAAAAAATAAATTTCTTTATTATTTTATTTTTTCTTCTCTTTTCTAAAATATAGATTGCACCACTTCATTTCATTTTTTTTATGTATATCATTTTTTATTATTATTGTCCATAATATTATAATCTTTTTTTCATTTATATTATTATTAATCTTGTTTTTATTATCATCATTTCCCAATATTTTTATTAATATTATCATCATTATGTTTTTTATTATTATCATTCTTATCATTTTTTATTTATATTTCAACAATTACTTGCATTATTATTATTTATTCTTATTATTATTACTATTAATTTTTACTATTATTTTTATTATGATTATAATTATCAGTTTTATTACTACCAATTCTTATTTGTTTTGTATAGTCTTTTGTTTTCTGCATAACTTCCACTTTATACAGCCTGTCCACTCACAAATTGTACCACCCACAACTCCACTCATAACAAACCTTTTATGTACAGCTCACATTTTTTTATCCTCAGCACCTCACGTCTCAATCCCAGCAAACATTCCATACACAATAAAGTTTAACCACCACATCCATCCATATAAAAATCCCCACCACTAAAACACCAAACTAAAAAAATTCAGAAATTACTCAAATTCATCTTTCAAAAAAAAGAATCAGAATCTTATTCAAATCCATACACCTCTGTTTTTCCCAGAAACGAACCACCCTTTTCACTTTCCTTCATCCCTCAACCGCGACCCTCATTCAAACACAGTAAACCGTAAACCTCCATTCTTTCACAAATCTCTTTTCCATTCTTCTTGAGTTTCAACACACCACACAAAACTGTAAACCGCTCAGAATACCGCAGCCACAAAACAAAACTCACCACTGTTTTTTTTTTCTTCGAAACCACAACTTTCAGAACTTCCATCTTCACAAAATGAAAAACCAGAATCCGTCCGACGACCCAACATCACCATAGAACTCGAAACAAACTTTGAAACTCGGCCAAACAAACCAGAAAACAAAACCGAACCTCTCGCCGCACAAACAGACGCACCTGTCTTCGCTTACCTTCACCGAACTCACAAACAGAACCGACCGCAAAACCAAAATCCCGGCCACCTCCGAATACTCACGAAGCAACCACTCACACCCTTCGCGAAACCCTTCCGCCGGCCATCATTTCCAAAACCTCTTCCATTAAACAACCGCAGCCAAAGCACAGAAACCTAAGCCGCAACTTCATAACCCCGAAACAACACCGGCCACCACAGAAAGTCCAACTGAATCAGAACCAACCCCATATCTCCACGAAATGCGACCCATCAGCCGACGCACCTTCACAGATCCGAGCAACAACATCATCTATCGCCGGCATTCGCGATTCAAATCCGTGCAAGTAACCGAGCGACGATCCAAAAGCGCAAGCCACCTCTCAAGGTCGTGAGCCTTCCATCTCCAGCCACCCATCTTCCAAACACCCTCCGGCCCATTCTTCACCGCAAAACAGCCGTCCACCGCGTCACCAACCGACAACCACCGGAAACGAACCGAGACGGAGCCTTCGACGGAGGTTTGAGAAAGAGAGAGGCGTCGCCGCCATCGAGACCGCAAGTGAGGACGAAAATCAGGCGTGAGAGAGGGAAAGCTGTGGTTTTTGGCCCCTTTTCCGTTCTGAGGTACTGGAAGGTCCTCTACCTCTTTTCATTACTTCACTTAACTATTTTTTTATTTTTTTTATTTTTATTGTATAAATTCATAATTTAATATTTTGTTTATTTAATTTGCATTATATGGATCCTTTTTTTAAGCCCCTGATATTTTTGTTTGTTATTCATTTTATCATAAAATCCTGGTTTGGGTTGATTGGGCCTTGAAGGCCGCTTTGCACAGATTGCTACCCGCAAATCCTATTTCAGCTAAAAGCTCCCACTCATTTTATCAATTTATTTTTATTTTATTTTTACTTTAAAGAAGAAATCAAACTCCATATTTTTCTATATGGGCTCAGCCCAATTTTGTTTATTATTCGGACTTTAGATTATTCAGACTCACCATTTGTCTCTTTATTTTTCTATATTATTGTTTATAGTTATATATATATATATATAATTTTCTTTTGACAATATTTGTTGCTTTTGGATTTCAAAATTGAATTTTATTTTTAGGTTTTTATAGATTTAAGTAAACTATTAATATCATCATTCTCATTTAGTCCCTTTGTTGTTTGTTCTTAAACTTTAGATTTTCTTTTGTTAGTTTTGTCTTAATTTCATGACAAGTATTTTCTTTGTTAAAATGTAAAAAATATATAGTGTATATTTTAATTTCTATTAGTTTTAGGGCCGATGATATTACAAAAGGCCGTTTTTCGCCCGATTACATTTAATCGGTGATGTGCGGTCAATATGAGGCCCCCTTTGTATTTAATTTTCCATTTTATCATTCCGACAAAACAAACTTGTAATTTAATTTAATTCATTTTATTCTTAATATTATTTATTTCGTTTAATCATTTATATTCATTATTTTATTTTTCTAACAATTCAATTCATTTATTTATTCATTTATTTATTCAATTATTTTCGCATTAAAAAAAATTACGATTCGACTCCTTATAGAATGGTTCCCATTTTGAACCGATTCTAAGGCAGTTCACGAACAAAATTTTGTCGCGTCCCAAAAGGTCCAACGCCTTCGAATAGTTGTGCTCTATTAAAAGGTCCAACGCCTTCGAATAGTTGTGTTCGAAAAAGGTCCAACGCCTTCAAATAGTTGCGTCCCGATTAAACAGGCTGAACGCCTTCGAATAGTTCAAACACACTGCACACACGCTTTCTCTTGGGCTAATTACAACGAGACCTCTTTATTTCTCGCAATCCCCTGTATTTATTTTGTACCCCTCTCCCATTATTTTGTACGCAATTTATTTTCCTTATTTAATTTCGAATCCTTGGTCCAACGCCAAGCGATTGCACTTGCACACTTGCACTTTATTTTCCAGTTATCATTTCGTTTATTAGGATCCACCTTACCTTGCGAGCTGAGCGATTCGTGCCTCGCTAACAAAACCACAAAAATACACTCCATTTGCACTTACCTTTAAACTTCAAAAAACCAAAACAATTTTGATTAGATCCAAACCCTTGATCCAACGTCAAGCGGTCTTAGGAAATAAAACACTTTAATAATACGAGAAGATTTGTACGCCACGAGCCTTAAGCGGTAGAAAGGGGGATAACGAGCTTTCGTTACTCGCTCCGATTATTTCGACGCAGGACACTCGTCTTGTTGGGCGAGATAAACTATCCATAGTCTTTAGTACATTTGACTCCTAAACCCTTTCATCAACGAAAGGTAATAAAATCAACAACCACTACCCTTAGTAGGCCGAACTACGACGCTCTGACTTTCCCATTGCACACGGGAGTACGTAGGCACAAGGATCTCAATCCTTGCCGAGCACCTAGGTTCAATCTAACTTATAATTCAACTCATTTCCCTCTAGCAAGCAATTCGTTTAAGCATAGACATCCTTTTGCGCGCGTTAGCTTAGATGGTTCCCATCGAGTACGATGGATGTAGGGGGTGCTAATACCTTCCCCCTGCATAACCGACTCCCGAACCCAGGCAATGGTTCCGTTGACCTTTGTCCTCATCCTTTTCCTCCCGGGTTGTATCGATATCTCCCCTTTCCCTCTTCGGGAATAAATAGAATTAGGTGGCGACTCTTCAGTCCGTCCGGCGCGCGGCTCCGTCCATTTCGGATCGCGTAAGGTCGTATTTTTCGGGGTACGACACATGGAATTCAGATTGTGGCAAAACATGAAGTTGAAAGAAGTTTGTGGGTGATTTTGCAAATTGTGAAGGTTTTGGCCCCTTTGAGAAATCTTGATGATCAAGGCATGAAACTTGAGAATTCTTTGGGCAATTCTGAATTATAGGTCATGTATGATGTTTGTGTAATGGTTAGAAGTTACTTTGAGGTCACAAATTGGTTTGACATGAGAATTTGCAAACTTCCCTCTTTGGTACATAAGTGAAATTTTATGATTTTTCCCAACTTTGCAAGGCCATAACTTGAGTTCTATGATGAATTAGATCAAGTTCTTGTACTTTTTGAAAAGGGAATGATCCAATCTACAATTTTCATGACCAAGAATTTTTCATTTGAAGCATTTTTGAATAAAAAAGAGGAGGTTGAAAAACTTTCCTAAAATGGCAAGTTTGCATTACAAGTCACTTTCCCAAAATGGAAACTTTGCAAATGGCTTGAAATTCTTCAATTTTGTGAACTTCTAACTTCTTCTAAGATCAAATAAAGATCATATACACCCAAAATGATGGAGAAGACCCTTTGGTTGGATGATTGGGGGCCTCAGATGCCCTGATTTTGCACTGACTTGTTCAAGAAGTCATCTATTGATCAGATGCCTCCCCCCTTGAATTTCTTCATGAAAATTGGTATGTATGATCCTCATAACATATAGAGACCAATAGAAATAAGAATTACCAAAAAATTTGGAGTTATGGCCTCTGAAACCAAAACCCTAATTTTAGGTCATCTGTGCAGTTTAGCTTGGCTCTGCTTCCATGCCTTTCTCAGTTCTTGTGATTTTCTGACTTCCTTGATCTTGGGAGGATATAATGTGATGCTTGAACATACATGGACCCTCTTGAGATGATTTAAGACCTTTGGAGTGGCTCAGATAGCTCATGGGTTGCTCAGATCACAAACCCTAGATGCAGATGGCTTTGAACCAATGCAGTGAAGCAAAAATGCAATATGAGATGATATAATTGAACTTATGCAAATGAAAAGAATCACAAGCCATGGTGAAATTAGTGAGGGAAAATTTGGGGTGTTTACACCTGCCCCTATTCAAACATGAGTTAGCTGTGTAGGATGTAAGCGATAGCTTAACAGGCAAACAAGATAACTTGTGGTTGAATACCAAAGACAGTCCAAAATTTGCACTCACCGAATGAAGAAGAAAAAGGGATATAGATTGTAAAAGAAAGTAAAGTATGATTATAAAGTGCGGGCGATGGAGGACGACTATCGAGCAGAGGACGGCTGCTGGGGGGTAAAGCAATGACGGGGACGACCGACATGCTGGGGAAATAAAGTAGTAAATGAAATTCCGGGGATTAAAGGTAAAGGCAATGATGGGGACGACCATCAAGTTAACAAAATAAATGAAATAAATGACGAGGTACGGTCGTCAAAGGTGAAGGACGATCACCTAGCAGGGGACGGCTGCTCTGTTGGGGATAAGATGAAGGACGGTCATCTAAGGTGAAGGACGATCACCTGGCAAGGTACGGTTGCCGAAAGTATCACGACATAGGACGAATGCCGGATAAAAAAGGTCGAAGATGGGGATGGCCATCGGACAAGCATGATGAAGGAAGATCATCAAGAGGTGAAGGACGATCACCTAGCAGGGTACGGCTGCTCTCGGTGTTTATCATGACATAGGACGAATGTCAGATAACAAGATCAACGATGGGGACGGCCATCGGATAAGAAGTGATGAAGAACGATCATCAAAAGGTGAATGACGATCACCTAGCAGGGGACGGCTGCTAAAATATCACGACATAGGACGAATGCCGGATAGAAAAGGGTTCCAATAATGGAGACTCCGCTGGGGGACTGGATGAGGGACGGTCATCCAAGGTGAAGGACGATCACCTGGCAGGGTACGGCTGCCGAAAGTATCATGACATAGGACGAATGCCAGATAGAAATGAAGTTTTGCCAAGAATTTGATGGGAACTCTTCTGGGGAATGGTAGACACGGACGAGCGTCTATATTCAAGAAACGAAAGGTATAAGTGTTTGACACTGTGTATAGATTAAAAATGCGAACGAGCATCCTTAAAACTACGATACGGACGAGTATCGGTAGAAACAACGTTGACACATGTCAGAGATGATGATATGGGCGAGTATCAACTGGTTAACAAAGAAAACGGACTAGTGTCGACTCTGAGGGGAAATAAGTGTGTATACAAGATACGGACAAGTATCCTCATGAGTAAAAATAAGCATTGTGATGTATGAGCAAGACACAGAGTGCTCAACTTGCTGGGAAAAGCGACACGGACGTGCGTCAAAAGAGAAAGTGCATAAGCTATGAACTTATATGTATAAAAGGTGTTTGATGACCTGAGGGGATAGGATGACATGGACGGGTGTCAGGAGAGGCGTATTATAAACAAATGTTGGGTTTACAATAAGTGTTTAGGCAACCGTGCTGGGGATGGATGACACGGATGGGTGTCAGGGAAAATGTGTAGATATATGTAAACATGTATTTGTATTTGTGAGTACAAGTATCTGTTTGCGGAAAGTGTTCCGGCGACTTTCTGGGGAAAGAAAAATATGAACGAGTGCCAAAAGAAGCATGTATCTGTATTTTTGGGAATGTAAAGAAAATGCTTTGATATTCTGCCGGGGAATTTTTGAGAGGTATTCTGTATGTTGTTGATGGTATGTCAGTATTCACAGGTGACTGATTCAAAACATGGCTTGTGATTATGCAATATGTTTGATTTTTGTCGTAATGCTCCGTATTAAACGGAATGCTACGCTTTGGGGGGAAATATGATGTAAATGCTATGATTATGCAAAAGATCGATCCGGGATTCGGATCCCGTTGTTGTAGAGATTTCTGACTGATCTTGCTTTGAAAGAACATCCCAGCTGGGGATAAGACCATTGGTAGATCTGATACAGATGATTCTTGCTTGGGAAAATAGGCCACTGATAGACCAATCTTGATAATGAGGAGCCCATTTGGGGACTATGGTAGCTTTCGTCACTTTGTCGTGAGATCTTTAGACATTGCTCTTCTGGATGGAGGTTGAAACTCTGTGGGGAGATGGTTCCATGTCTAACACTTGGCTGGGGAGGAACGATCACTGAACGATCTTCCCAAAGATTTTTGTGGGGATCCTGCTAAGGATGATGAACTCAGTTGGGGAAATGAGCCCCTCTTGATGCTGTCCTGGACAAGGTGCTGAGGAATTAATGATTTGGCATCCTGTTGGGGAAAACACTCCAGATATTGTCTGGAAGAGGTGCTGAGGACACAATGATCAGGCAATGTTGCTGGGGAGAAGCTTTCATGCCCCACGTTGCACTTTGAATACCTGCAATCCTGTTATGACAAAGAAACATACAAGTGCCCCAAGGTGTCCCTTACTGGATTCCATCATAGGAGTTTAGGCACCCCTAGGAGTAAGAAATGTATTTCCTACAAGCATGTAATTTAGAAAAGACACATTTGTATTTATGCAACCATTACATTAAGGACATCAGACATTTTTGCAAATAGAAATAAAATGTACGAGACAAAATGTGACTGAAAATCTAATTTTATTAATTTGGGGTGCCCTGAATTGGCAAGTACAGTAAAAAAAACAGATCCCTTGAAATGAGGAGATCGTTACAAATTGAGAAACAAAAAAGATGCTGGCAATGTTGATGATGCTTCCCCTTTACTATGACTTGTATGACATTGACATTCTTCTCATCCTGCTTTCTGAAGAAGGCTGATTCTGACCGACGCTTGAACCTTCGAAGCTTACCATGTCATGGGTGATACAGACGAATTCAGAATGCAGTTGTTCGCTTATTCCCTTATTTTGCGTGGATCGCCCTTTCGGGTTTTCAATCCACCAGGATACCCATTTTTGCCTGAGCTGTCCAATGCGGCTTTTCAACTCAGCGGGTGTACACTTTCTTTTTATTTATTTTCCCTTATTTTTGCCCGAGTCTTTTATTCTGTTTTTGACTCGCCGGGATGCCCTATTTTTGCCTGGACTTACATTCTGTTTTTATGTCCAACGGGTCTTTTTATGCGAAGTATTTTTTAACTGCATCTGAATTTACAGGGGACAGGAAGTCTTCACCATCCATAGTACTGAGCATCAGTGCTCCGCCAGAGAATACTTTCTTCACTATGAATGGGCCATCATAATTCGGAGTCCACTTGCCCCTGTGGTCTGTATGAGGAGGAAGGAGTCTTTTCAACACAAGATCTCCTACCTGGTACTCTCGAAGCCTGACTTTCTGATTGAAGGCTTTCTTCATTCTCTTCTGATACAGTTGCCCATGACAGATTGCAGCTAATCTCTTTTCTTCGATCAAACTCAGTTGATTGTATCGGGATCGGACCCATTCTGCTTCGTTCAGCTTAACATCCATCAGTACCCGCAAGGAGGGTAATTCAACTTCAACAGGTAGGACTGCCTCCATACCATACACAAGTCGATACGGTGTTGCCCCAGTGGATGTCCTGATTGATGTATGGTACCCATGCAAGGCAAATGGTAGCATTTCATGCCAGTCTTTGTAGGTGACCACCATCTTTTGCACAATCTTCTTGATATTCTTGTTAGCTGCCTCTACAGCGCCATTCATCTTTGGCCTGTAAGGAGAATAATTGTGATGTTGGATCTTGAAGTCCCGGCACAGTTCTGCCATCATTTTGTTATTCAAGTTAGAACCATTATCAGTAATGATTCGCTCGGGCACTCCATACCGACAGATGATGTATCTCTTCAGGAATCGGGCTACCACTTGCCTGGTGACATTAGCATATGATGCTGCTTCAACCCACTTGGTAAAATAGTCAATGGCTACCAGGATGAATCGGTGGCCATTTGAAGCAGTCGGTTCAATCTTTCCAATCATATCAATGCCCCACATGGAAAATGGCCAAGGTGAAGACAGTATATTCAGGGGGTTGGAGGCACATGCACTTTATCTGCATAAATCTGGCATTTATGACATTTCCTGGCATAAGCACAACAGTCTGCATCCATTGTGATCCAGTAGTAGCCTGATCTTAACAACTTTTTAGCCATTGCATGCCCTCCAGCATGGGTACCAAAAGACCCTTCGTGCACCTCGTGCATCAACAAGTATGCTTCTGCCTTATCAACACATCTGAGAAGTACCATATCAAAGTTTCTCTTGTACAAGGAACCATCAGCATTCAGGAAGAAACTACCAGCTAGCCTTCTTAACGTCTTCTTGTCATTGGATGATGCCCCAGGTGGGTATGTTTGATCCTCTAAGAAGCATTTGATGTCATAGAACCAAGGCTTATCATCTTCAGCAAGATCTGTAGAGAATACGTATGCTGGTCTGTCAAGTTTGGATACTGAAATCCTTGGTACAAAGTTGGCAGCTTGAACTTTGATCATGGATGAAATGGTAGCCAGAGCATCTGCAAACTGATTTTCATCTCAAGGGATATACTCCAGCTTGACTGTTGTGAAGAAAGTGAGTAATCTCCTTGTATAATCCCGATAAGGAATCAGATGCTCTTGGTGAGTATACCATTTGCCATTGGTTTGATTGATTACCAGAGCTGAATCTCCGAATACAGTTAAAGTCTTGATCCTGAGGTCAATGGCTTTCTCAAGACCCATAATGCAAGCTTCGTATTCAGCTTCATTGTTAGTGCAGTTGAAGGTGAGTTTTGCCGAGAAAGGCAGGTGAACTCCCTTAGGTGTAATGAGTACTGCACCAACACCATGACCATTCATATTGACAGCCCCATCAAACATCATAATCCATTCTTCTTCTAGGTCAAGCCCTTCAGTGTGAATAGGTTCTTCATGATCTTTTGCTTTTATGAACATGATGTCTTCATCAGGGAAGTCAAATCTCATAGGCTGGTAATCATCAATGGGTTGCTCAGCAAGATAATCAGACAACACACTGCCCTTGATGGCTTTCTGAGATGTGTATTGGATGTCATATTCTGTGAGGATCATTTGCCCTCTTGCAACCCGTCCGGTAAGTGCTGGCTTCTGAAAAATGTACTTGACTGGATCCATCTTTGAGATCAACAAGGTAGTGTGGGTCAACATATACTGCCTTAGTCAGCGAGCAGCCCACGCTAAAGCACAACAAGTTTTCTCGAGCAGTGAATAACGTTGTTCATAGTCGGTAAACTTTTTGCTTAGGTAGTAAATCGCATACTCTTTTCGACCAGACTCGTCATGTTGGCCCAATACACACCCCATTGACTTTTCTAATACTGTCAAGTACATTATCAGAGGTCTTCCTTCAACTGGAGGCAAAAGGATTGGAGGCTCTTATAAGTATTCCTTGATTTTGTCAAAAGCCCTCTGGCAGTCTTCATTCCACCTGACCGTTTGCGATTTTCTTAACAACTTGAACAAGGGTTCATAGGTTGCTGTAAGGTGAGATATGAACCGTGAGATGTAGTTCAATCTACCTAGGAACCCCCGAACTTCTTTTTCAGTCTTTGGTGCAGGCATTTCTTGAATGGCTTTGACTTTGTCAGGGTCAACTTCAATCCCTTTCTCAGTTACGATAAATCCTAGCAGCTTACCGGACCGTACCCCGAATGTGCATTTGTTGGGGTTTAACTTCAATTGGTACTTCCTCAGACGCTTGAATAGCTTCAACAGATTCACCAGGTGGTCTTCTTCTGTGAGGGACTTGGCAATCATGTCATCCACATAACATTCAATTTCTTTGTGGATCATGTCGTGGAATAATGTTACCATAGCCCGTTGATAAGTGGCACCAGCATTCTTCAGTCTGAACGACATCACCTTATAACAGAACGTGCCCCAGGGTGTGATGAAAGTTGTCTTTTCCATGTCTTCAGGTGACATCTTGATCTGATTATATCCTTAAAATCCGTCCATGAAGGAGAATACCGAGAACTGAGCCGTATGGTCGACCAATACATCAATGTGAGGTAATGGGAAGTCATCTTTTGGGCTAGCTCTGTTCAGATCCCGATAATCCACACACATCCTTACCTTTCCATCCTTCTTAGGCACAGGTACAATGTTAGCAACCCACGGCAGGTAGCTAGTTACAGCAAGGAAACCGGCGTCCCACTGTGTTTGTACCTTTTCCTTTATCTTCATTGCCATATCTGGGCGAGTACGGCGCATCTTCTGTTTTACTGGCGCACAGTCTTCTTTCAGAGGTAGCTTGTGCATAACAATGTCAGTATCCTGACCTGGCATGTCTTTATAAGACCAAGCAAAAACATCCACATACTCCCGAAGCATGTGAATAAGTTGATCTTTCTCTGAGTCTTGCAGACGGGCCCCGATCTTAACTTCTTTCAGGTCTTCTTCTATACCAAGATTAACCGTTTCCACTTCCTCCTGATGAGGAATTATAACCTTCTCCTCTTGTCTCAACAATCTGGCTAGCTCTTCAGGTAGCTCATAATCTTCTTCAACCCATTCATCAGCTTGATTAATCGGATTGTCAAAGTCATACGGAGTCATAGCAATGTTGTTGTCGGTGCAGTCTGGAGGGCACTCTCTGCAAGGGTTTAGATTTGTTCATTTTAGTGATCATTTTTATCTTGTTTAGAAAAAGGTGAAAATGAAGTTATTATTTTGAAAAGCATTGCCATTTTATTTTTTGTACAAAAAATGAAAAATGAAAAACAGTGAGTGGAAAAGAAAAGACTCATTTGCAAAAGATGTCCTGATATTCATTAATTGATCGTTTGCACAAAATACAAGATGACCCTATTACAAAATGAGCCGTGACATATTGGGCAAGATGCAGGACTTGATGCATGCTTAAATACAGGAAATAATAATTACTCTACCGGAGTAACTCTTATAATTTCCTGGGAAGACCAGTTTGAGACATGGTTCCCCGGGATCCTTGGAAGTATCCAGCTTTCCAGGTTGCGCTCGTCTTCTGACACATCTTCCAAACTATTCACAGCATCCGGGGTGAGCATCCCCCCGCTGACAAACTTGGGCTCCGTTGCAGCCTCTGGTTGATCTTGTCGAGTTGGTCTGTAACCCAACCTGAATCGGTCTTCTTTCTTCTCAACTGGCAGCAGCTTGCCCCAGCCTTGAGCGGTACCTTCCTCAACAACCTTCTGGGCTTGCTGATACGATGTGATGGAAGTCCCAAGCACAACAGATGCTTCATTGATATTAAGGGCCTCAAACCCTTGACTCATGGTTTCATGGATCTCCCCGTCCATTTCAATGTATTTGAAAGTAGCCAGCTGACTAACGAAGATATCCTCCTCCCCACAAATGGTAATGACTTGGCCCTCCCACTCGAATTTTTACTTTTGGTGAAGGGTTGACGTCACGGTGCCAGCGGCGTGTATCCATGGTCTACCCAATAGACAGCTGTAGGCAGGCTGTATATCCATCACAAAGAAGGTCGTTTTGAAAACCTGTGGGCCAATCATTATTGGCAACTCCATCTCTCCCAGAACTGATCTTTTAGAACCGTCAAAGGCTCTCACTACCAAGTTGCTTGGGCGTAGTGCCAATCCATCATGTTCCAGCTTCACAAGGGCTTTCTTGGGTAGGACATTGAGTGATGACCCTGTGTCCACCAATACGTGAGAAAGAACTGCCCCCTTACACTCCAAGATAATGTGCAAAGCCTTGTTGTGATTGTGACCTTCCGTTGTCAGATCAGCGTTGGTAAATCCTAGTCCATAACTAGCGTTGACATTTCCAACCACAGCCTCTAACTGATTGACAGTAATCTCCTTCGGCACATAAGCAGCATGCAGGTCCTTTAATAGTGCGTTCCGATGAGCCTCATAGCACATTAGCAATGATAGTATGGAGATTTTGGAAGGTGTCTGGTGAAGCTGGTCCACCACCTTATAATCACTTTTCTTTATGATTCTCATGAACTCATCAACCTCTTGATCAAAAGGAGTCTTCAAAGTTTCTTTAGCAACTGGTTCTTCTTGCACCACGCTCTTCCCTTTTGCTTTAGCAGCAGCTTCTGCTTCAGCAATGGGTCTTGGTATTTGCGAGGCAAAGAGACGTCCGCTTCTAGTGAAGCCTCCGCCTCCCCCCACATTGTCTATCTGAGGTGAAGAAGTTGATGACTCTAAAGTGATTTTCTGCCCCGTGCAGTATAGATCTGAGCCATAATGCTAAGGGATGGCATTATTGCTTTCGTAAGGAACTGGCCCAGGCACTGTGATAGTGACCGGACTGATAGCAGCTGCAGAGGGGACCACAATGGTGTGTGTATCATAATATATGGTAACTGGAGCTCTGATAGGAGTAGCATTTTGTTGTGAGTTATTGGAAGGAACATTTTCGGGATCGTAGTATATCGTAACCGTTGAGACGCTTTCATTAAATGTTGCAGATGTTGTAGACGGTATTGTTGACTGGATGGGTGCTGAAGTTGTAACAGGAACTGATGGAAAAATGGGTGTTGTCGTTGTAGAAGGAATTGTGACTGAACTTGTATCCGTTGAAGTGATTGATTGAGTGATCGTTGGAGTTGTAGCAGAATCTGTTGGAACAAGGGTTGCTGATGTTGTAGGAGTATCTGTGATTATTGATGGAGGTATTGTTGGAGTTGTAGTTGCTGTTGTTGTAATCTGAAGAGTGCCATCCCTAATGAGTCCATCTATTCCGTTTCTCAGTCTCTCACATCCATTAACGACAATATTGCAATATCCATAGCCGACCTCACATCCGGGGAACACTTGGCATTCTAACAGCTGAGCTTTGATTTCAACCAAGGGTGTTCGGATTTGTGCAACACTGTTGATTAATGTGGATGGTTTTCCCTCCTCAATAGCATCAATCCTAGGCCCGTTGTGACTAAGCATTGGATTTCTTGTGACGTTCGGAGGAGGCGCAAAATTGAGAGATTTTGAGTCCACCAAATCCTGGACTTTCATCTGTAGGGCCCTGCATTTTTCAGTATTATGCCCCGATGCGTTTGAGTGGAATGCAGACCTGGCATTCGCATCATAGTTCTTTGGCAGATTAAGAGGATCTGGGGGAGCCAATGTCCTTAACTCAACTAGGTTGAGCTTCAGGAGTTGTGGCAAGAGTGCAACATACGACATTGGGATTGGGTCAGTCACCCTGTTTGCTTGCAATGGCCTCTGTTGGAAAGGGCGCTGTTGTTGGTTGTTATTACTGTTGTTGTAGGTTCTCTGTTGCAGAAAATGAGATTGTTGTTGATAATGAGGTTGTTGTTGTTGTTGAGGATACAATGGTTGTTGCGGAGCTGGAGTTGGGATGGTAACAACTGCTATTGACCGGTGAGCATATTAAGGCCTGCCCCTGCTTGTATGAATGGAATTTGTTTCACCTACCCTTCGGGGCCCTGCAATAGGTTTTCTGGGATTGCTGGAGGAACTTGCACCATTGTCAGAGATTTTTCCGATCTTCAAAAGACTTTCAATTCTTTCACCAGCTATGATCACGTCAGTAAAACTGGTAGAGGAGAAGGCAACAAGTCTATCAATATAAGTCCCTTGCAATGTGTTCATGAACATGTCAGCCATTTCACTTTCTGACATGGGTGGCTGGACAGCAGCAGCAAGCTATCTCCACCTCTGAGCATAATCCCGGAAGCTCTCTCTGGAAGACTGAGACATGCCCATTAGAAGAGTTCTATTGGGAGCCATGTCCAGGTTGTATTGGTACTGACGGATGAAGGCCTCGGCCAAGTCCTTCCAACATCTTATGGTGGCTCTAGTCAAGTGCGAATACCATTCTCTCGAAGCTCCAGTCAAGCTGTCTTCAAAGTAGAACATCCATAACTTCTCATCCATTGTATAAGCCTTGAGCCTTCCCAAGAAAGATTGTAGATGAGTACGCGGGCAGGAGGTACCATTATACTTCTCAAAGCAAGGGGGCTTGAATTTGTGGGGGATTCTCACCCTATCTACTAGGCCTATGTCCATCACATCGAAGCCCAAGGAATTCTGAGACTACAAAGATCTTAACTTTTCAGCAATCTCATCCAATCTCCTGTCGTATACCTCATCTCCAGCCCCTATAACAGTAAACTGTTCTTCCTGGGGATCCTCTTGCAGGATTCTACCCCCAGCAGTATTACCTTGCACATTCCTCGGGATGTTAACTTCTAGATTCAAGTGAGGTCCATATTCTGGTGGATCAATACGAGGCTGCCCCCGTTCATTGTTGCTAGTTCCTCCTGTTCCAAGATGAGGTTCCTCAGGAGTTTGTCTCTCCACCATCTCTCTTAACCTTTCTTGACTCTGGGCTAAGCCAGTCATCACTGCCATAAACTGAGACATCTGATTCCTCATTTCCACTCTCTCATTGGCCATCTGATTTCTGACCTCAGTCAGGTCCTGCTGTACTTGGTCCATTTGAATGCCTGGAAGGTTGTTACGGGTAGGGTACCGGTGCGTGCGGTTGACAGGGAACACTCGGCGATGAGCAATGTTTCCTGAGATCACAACAAAGTTAGAAACAAGAATAATAACAAAACCTACAAAACAAAAACAAAGTTAGTATGCAATGCAGTATGCTTATTTGTTTTCCAAGGTATCTGGTTTGGTTCTTGGTTTTGACCTTTCCAGACCTCGAGGAAGATGCTTGATGTTGTTGAGAGAAAGCCCAAATGAAAACAAACCAAAATATATTACAAATGATGGAGCAATACATAGTCTGTTTTACAATACATGCCCCCGAAGGGTCAAAATACAACAAAAAGAAAAGTACATCAAATGGAAATAAACAACAAGCAAAGAATCAGACATCCAGTCCAAACTCATCTTCTCTGACCTCCTTCAGGAGTGCCTCAGTTACTGGACCAGTTGGGTGCTCTGTAATGGTCCTAATGAGGAGGTTCCTGGTAGCAATGGCAGTAGTCAGCTTCTTATGCCTATCTTGGTCTTTGGATCTCTTCAATCCTGCTCTGAGCTTTAATTCTGATATCTCTCTTTGTGCAGCCAACAAAGCTTCCTGCTGCTTCTTCTCATTGGCCTCTAGCTGTTCAATCTTGGCTTGAGTCTTCTGGTCTTCTTGTGTACGGGCTTTAGTGATCCTGACCCACCTAGCCTGACTCTCTTGCAGATAGTGCTCAGCCCTAGCTTTCTGAATCTTGGCCTCCTTGCAGGCATTCTTCAATATTTGTTCCCCGGCCCTTGCTTTTCTTATGTAGTCCTCTGTCTTCTCAATTTTTGCAAGGTGTTCAACACTGAGCTTTTCCAACCTCTCAATGTCCAGGCGACCATCACTCCTTTCCCAAAGAGTCTTCTTCAAGGCCTGAGATAACTGCTCATTCCTTTCCTTCAGCTTTTCAAATTCCTCCAGGCTAATTGTTGTTGTAGGCTGTACTGTAGACGGTCCAGGTATGTCTTCCAAGGTGAAAGGCATTCTGGTAATCTGAGCTCTAGTATGGGACCAGTCTGAGTACTAAGCTGAAGCAACATTGTTACATCTTCCAAGAATAGCTATCCCCTTTGTCTGGATGTTGTCCCAAGCCCAGGATGCTTGTCTGACAACAGCTGAATTAGGTTGCACTTCACAATATAGGGTCTCAGCTAAATCATGTCCTCTGGGAGGGTGAGCTAAGGCATAGCCCAATTGTCTCTTAAATAGTAAAGGATTGTAATTGATGCAACCCTTTACTCCTATGAGAGGCACATTTGGGTACTGTCCACAACTGGTGATAATGTCTTTGCCTTTGGTGCTCTGGGTGCACCATCTAATATCATCTGAAGTCAAAGCAATGAATCTCTTGGCCCAATTCTTCTGCTGATGTGGGTTCAAGAAGGCATTTGACTTAGGCTGGTGTCTGAGCAGCCAGGTGTAAAACAAAGGAGCACAACATCTTACAAACTTCCCCCTTTGTTTCTCATTCCTCTGATGAATGGAATAGTAGAAATCCCCTAGCAGTGTAGGCACTGGGTTCTTCAGAAGAAACAAATGGATGGCA
Organism: Lathyrus aphaca; assembly: GCA_963966055.1. Taxonomy (NCBI): domain Eukaryota; kingdom Viridiplantae; phylum Streptophyta; class Magnoliopsida; order Fabales; family Fabaceae; genus Lathyrus; species Lathyrus aphaca. The sequence continues at coordinate 302,457,139 of OZ014523.1, read as the reverse complement.
TTCTTGCTGACATATTTAGGTTCATCTGCAAACAGTATAGCCCCATATATGCCGAGGGCTAATAATGCACAGACTGCCTTCCACTCTCCCAATGAAGCCTTCAGGATGGCCTGAGAAATCAAGAAGTCCAGATGTAAACCAGGAATCCCAGCCTTTGTTGTCATACTTTGCTCAATCAGGGAAGGATCCAAGTACAATGCCCTTGCTACCTCTTCATTCCTAGGAGCAGTCATCTCTGGGTTGAAGGGGATTCCACCTCTGATAGGTACTCCAATCAACAAAGATAATTCTTCCAACAGAGGTCCCATCTGAAAGTCTGGAAAGGTGAAGCATCTCAGTGGAGGGTCATAGAACTGCAAGCATGTGTGGATCATGCTCCTCTAAGAAGGATCAAGGTCCATAACCATATCCAAAATACCCCCATGGTGCTCTCTGAATAGTGGAATATGGTCAGGTGTGATAAGTGACTGGACCTACCTGATACCAGTCAATACAGGCTCAAAGAAGTGGTAGGATATGTTGCTCTTCCTTGGAGTAGTCATGAGTGCTACTGAAGAAGCTGAAGACAAGTGCTGGTGGAGATCACAGACTGATGCTGGAAGTGAACCACTGACAGACTGATGCTGGTGAGGATGGAGATAACTGAAGCATATAACTGATGAAGACAGCTGAAGCAGAGGTCTATGCAGAAGAAGGGGTCAAAACCAAAACCCGGATACAATGAAGTGGATACCCTGAAAAACAAATAAACAAATGTTAAATGATGCAATGATGAGATATGCAGATGATATGCAAGGGTTTGGGATCAAGCTGGATCTGATTATCTGTCTTGATATAAGGTCCATATATGTTCAAAGATGAAGGCTCAAAAGTCCAGTAACCAGGGTGGGGGACTCAAATTAAGAGTCACATGTCCAGGGTTAATCACAAGAACTGTCCAAAGTGGAGTATTCTTAAACAAAACAGTAACTGGGTATGCTGTGGTCAAGGGCTCCTGCAAACCTGTAAACAACCCAACCCCCTCACATGTAATGTTCTAGAACAAGGATCCTCAGACTTGGATCAGTTATAAGAAGTGTAAACACTTCTAACTTGGAGGTACAATGTTTAAAATAACCATAAAAGATCCTCCTCTAATTCACCTCAGCTTCTGAAGGTCATAACAAAAGGTCATCCAGACTTAGCAGGCTTCCCAGATAGCCCTAGCACTACAGGAAATCTGTAGCACAGAGTTCTCAAGAAGAAACCAACATCTGAACCGTGTTTCATATTCCCGCACCAGACCGAAATGGAATGGGAAAGAACATGAATCACTATAGCCTAGGTGTCACTCAGGTCCCAGGTATAGAACCTTAAACTCTCAATGGAACCCCACCCACCAAGACAACAAACCAGATCCAGCAAATGACAGTGTGAAATATGCAAAACTGTAAAAAGCAGCAAATAAAGTTGTACATAAAGCAATAAATAAAGCAAAAATAAATAAACACACATAGCACATAACACCCCAGTAAACACAAATCAAACAAGCGCTAGGAGGAACCCACAAAAAGAACCAGAAGCCCTGGTTGCAATATAAGGTTCCCCAGCAGAGTCTCCAAGCTGTCGCTCCCAAAGATTTGCATCCCGGTACAAGCGTGAACTGTCGGCGAAAGAGAAGGATGAATAGAGTCGCCAGCTAGGCATTTTTATCCCGAAGGAAAGGTAATGCTGCATAAACCTAAGAAAAGAGATGGATAAGACGGTCGCGAACCAGAAAACTGAGAAAGGGGGTTGGTTACAACCTGGGAAGGTATTAGCACCCAGATTTTCCGTCGTACTCGACGGGATCCACGCTTGAAAGATTTGTGCTTAAAGGGGTGGTGTCAGTGCTTTTTGTGTGCAAGAAGCTGGAAGAATGCAAGTGTCAGTGCTGGAGAAATGTGAGGTGAAATAAAAGAAGTGTCAGTGTAAGAACAGGAGTATGAAATGCTCAAAAATATGAGGCTTAAAGAATAATGCTAGAAGAGGGGGAATATACAAAGACTTTTGTTCGATAACTGTTAAGTTATGCCTACGTATCATCTCGTGCAATGAGGAAGTCAGAAAACTGTAGTTCGACTCAAAGAGACTGAAAGATAAATTGACTTGTGAACTGCTTACTTGCCTATGCTCAAGTGTATGACCTGTCTGGCTCAGGTGCAAACTGTCTTGCATTAGACAGAAGAAACAAGTTCTCGTTTGTGAGTGAATGAGGTGAGAAAAGAATCCCGGAGGAGACGATTATTGTTTGTTTTTGTGTTTTCAATCTTTTATTGCCTTTGAAATTTGTCATAAGTTAATGAGCTTAAGTCTAAACCAATGGTTAGTAAACTCATCACATCTTCCCTCTGAGTAGGGTTAATGAGGATACCTTAAGCATGAAGTAAATACCTCACACTTAATTACCATGATGTAGGATTAAGATCATTAACCTACTTGTGATTATTTAGATGTTTTTGGAGTTTTTGTTTAGTGTTAAGTAATGAGTTTAAGCCATAATCAAGGATTTAATGGACTCATTACACCATCCTAATAGAAGGATAATAGATGAGAACATTTAAGTTGAGGAAGGCTCCTCAACTTAATCCATGATTAGGGATTAACCTCATGAGAAAACAAAGCCTTTATTAAAGTGGATTTTAGTTAATGATGAGATTAAGAAGTGGATTTTAGGGTTTGTAAGACAACTTGAGAGGGACTTGTCCATTAACACTAGGGTTAGTCCTTCTTAACCAATTAAGGAAGAATTTGAACCCTAATGCAAGGCTTAAGTTACAAGTTTGATGTCTTAGTGATTATTAGGTGAATTGATTAAAAGATTTAAACACATTAAGGGTTTAACACTTAGGATTAAAGTTATACACTCCATCCTAATAGAAGGATACATGCATAACCTTGATCACAAAGCCTTAAAACCTTTAAGGTTTAGTCCATGATTAGGAGATGAGAAGAGAAGACTCAAAGATGACCCAAAGGTAAAACTAATGGGGAGAATAATCCAACCCTAATTGTGTTCATGCTTGGGTGTTCCTAGGGTTTATGAGGCTTTCAAGAAGATCTTCAAGAGAGTCATCAAGGAAGAAGCAGGATGGAAGGAAAAGAAGCAGCAAGAAGCAAGACAACTTACTTCACTTAAGAAGGTAAGTTGCTTGAAGAAAGAAAGTGAGGAAGGAGCATGAAGGAGCAAGCTCACTCTAATTCACAAGTAAAAATGCAGCAATGATGCATAAAAGAGATGAGAAGAGATCATGAGAAATGAAGGCAAATTCACTTCTCAAACACTTACCACCTGAAAAGTTAGCAACAAGAAATGAAATGAAATGAAAATGAGATGAAATACAAAGATGAAAGCCAAAGTCAGAAGCATAACCAAGATGTAAATGATGCTATGAGATGGTATTAAAGCATGCCAAGAGATGTGGATGATCATACAAAGGATGGGAATGCAAATGAGACATGTAAGAAGCATGAAAGTTCATGAAAACTTATGAAATGTAATGGATGCATACCATGGAAAATGGATGATGCAGTGATCAAACATGATTGTAATGTGTCCTAAGATGTCTTATATGTCATGTGGATGCAAAAAATGTCATGGCAAGTTCATGTATGCAAGCATATGAAGAATGAATGCAAATGAAGGAAAAAATTAGGGTTTATGTACAAGATGCAATGCAAAATTCAAAATCAGAAGCAAATGACAAGATAAAAAATTGAAAATGGGATCAAAGGTACCCTAAACCCATATGATACCACACCCCAAAGGAGGATACCTAACTCTTAACCCTAAGGAAGTTATGATTTTTATAAGTTTGCTAGGGTTTTAAGGTACCTCACAAAGAAAAATGCAAAACAAATCAAAAATGAAAGATAAATTCATGCCAATTTTATCCTAGAAACTACATGATATGTGGGATTCAATGCATAAAGAATCACTATCAAACCCTTCATGGTTAGGCAGAAAAGATTTTTCTAAGTTAGGGTCAAAATATTGATTTTTAAGAACCCTAAATCCAAAGAAAATGTCAAAATGGATCAAGAACCAAAAAGAAATTTGTATGAATGGTTTGATAATGTCTCTAAATGTGTCAATATGCAATGTGATTTTTTTGGTGAATTTTAGAAACTTAAATGGTATTTTAATTAATTAATTTCCATTAATTAATTAAAATACACATTTAAATATTTTAAAAATACAAATTTTATACAAAAAAAAATAAAAATTTATTTTCAGAATTAGAAAAATATTTAAAGTCATGATGCAAAAAATAAAATTTTTTGAAAGTGTTTTGCTATTTTAAATAAAATACACAAGAAAAATGCAAGAAAATGAAAATAAAATTAATTTAAGTGAGAAGTCATTGGAATCAAAGGCCAATATTCAATGATTTTTGGAGGGAGTTGACCCGCACGTGAATAGAGGGCTAGGATTCATTCTGAGAATTTGAATTTAATAAAACCTAATTAAGCTAATTAATGACTGATTAGGGTTTTAATGTGAAATCTGGAACGTCCAAAACGCGCTCGAAGCTGGATCCAAGGGTCTATATTCAAACTGACCTAAAACCCTAATTAACCTTAATTACTTTCAGACGACCGGAACAGTGGTTCCAGTCGTCTTCTCCGACGAGGCCAAATCCCTAACTCTCTCTACAAGCCACCCCACCTCAAATTAACTGCCCAGAAATGATCCCCCACTCAAAACGAACTCAAACCACCATCCAAACATAATTTATAACAAGCATACATGGAGAATCGAAGAATAACAAAAAAACTGGACAGAGTTTCAGAGAGTCATAACATGTTCATTTCTCAACTATTTTCAAAAATAAAAAGAGCAGCATGTTCAGTGAAGCATGGAGAACAACTCTATAACAAGAAATATAAGTTCTGGAAAAATTGTTCTTGGTGATACCTGAACTGGAGCTTTCACCTTTGGAGCTTTCTGGCCAGTTCCTTGCTTCCAATCACCTCCAATGATCTTCCTCAAGAGTTTGCAATGTTTGGTTGGAGTTTATATGGCCTCTATGTGAAGTTAGCTGAAGCTCAGTTCAAAGGAAGTGAAAATCGTATTTTTGATGTGGCTGTGTTAAAGGCAAGATGAAGGGTGGGAAATGATCAGTGATGAGTGTGAAGTAGAATGGTGGAAAAAGTTTGGAGATTTGTTGGCTGAGTTATGAAATTCGAAGAGAAAATGAAAAAGGGGAGGTTTTTGTGTATGCTGAGTTGTGGGAGGATTCAACTTGTGTTGTGGTGCGTGTTGAGTTACTTGAGGTCCACATATCAATCCTTGATAGGTAAGAGAGTTGTTGTGGAGCAGTGTGATTGGTATGGTTCATTTTGCAAAAAGTCCACAAAGTTGTCTTTTGAGGTATGGGCTGATGGCAGGCCAAGGACAATGGGGTGTCCTGCGCAGCTGGCTTTAGGGAGGTCCATGGAATTCAGATTGTGGAAAAACATGAAGTTGAAAGATGTTTGTGGGTGATTTTGCAAATTGTGAAGGTTTTGGCCCCTTTGAGAAATCTTGATGATCAAGGCATGAAACTTGAGAATTCTTTGGGAAATTCTGAATTATAGGTCATGTATGATGTTTTTGTAATGGTTAGAAGTTACTTTGAGGTTACAAATTGGTTTGACATGAGAATTTGCAAACTTCCCTCTTTGGTACATAAGTGAAATTTTGTGATTTTTCCCAACTTTGCAAGGCCATAACTTGAGTTCTATGATGAATTAGATCAAGTTCTTGTACTTTTTGAAAATGGAATGATCCAATCTACAACTTTCATGACCAAGAATTTTTCATTTGAAGAATTTTTGAATAAAAAAGAGGAGGTTGAAAAACTTTCCTAAAATGGCAAGTTTGCATTACAAGTCACTTTCCCAAAATGGCAACTTTGCAAATGGCTTGAAATTCTTCAATTTTGTGAACTTCTAACTTCTTCTAAGATCAAATAAAGATCATATACACCCAAAATGATGGAGAAGACCCTTTGGTTGGATGATTGGGGGCCTTAGATGCCCTGATTTTGCACTGACTTGTTCAAGAAGTCATCTATTGATCAGATGCCTTCCCCCTTGTATTTCTTCATGAAAATTGGTATGTATGATCCTCATAACATATAGAGACCAATAGAAACAAGAATGACCAAAAAATTTGGAGTTATGGCCTCTGAAACCAAAACCCTAATTTTAGGTCATTTGTGCAGTTAAGCTTGGCTCTGCTTCCATGCCTTTCTCAGTTCTTGTGATTTTCTAACTTCCTTGATCTTGGGAGGATATAATGTGATGCTTGAACATACATGGACCCTATTGAGATGATTGAAGACCTTTGGAGTGGCTCAGATAGCTCATGGATTGCTCAGATCACAAACCCTAGATGTAGATGGCTTTGAACCAATGCAGTGAAGCAAAAATGCAATATGAGATGATATGATTGAACTTATGCAAATGAAAAGAATCACAAGCCATGGTGAAATTAGTGAGGGCAAATTTGGGGTGTTTACAACATGATCAAATTCGAATCACACTCAATCAACTTCATACTCCATTGCACTACACACCCTTTTGGTTGCTTCCCTCACCTCTACCTAACTCAACCATAGTTCTAACTATTAATTGTGTTAGTTAGAGTCTAACCATGCATATTAAAGCTTAGCATAACTGAATTACACTTCACCATAATCATTTGCTCGAAATCACTCCATAAAACTACATTCTCTTGTTCTGAATTCTCTCTGCACATTAGAAGAAGATCTCACTGCATTCTGGTTCAGATTGCTTCATTCTTCATCTGCATACATCAATCATCATCAATTCATCATCATCTTCAAGTTTTTCTCACTCTCCATGGATGAATTTGCTTGAAGCTTCAATAACAAACTCCATTGAACTTCTACATTTTCCTCATCATCAAGCATTCAAGCATCTTAGAGTGTTTACTTCACTTAATTAAAGATCAAGAGCACATTGCATCAAGCTTTGGAACCTCACCTATGGCTTTCCTCAACAATTGAAGATCTGCATTCAGAGGTTTGATCTTGAATTTCACTTGCACGATTTCACTTCTTTTTGCTTGTTTTATGTCATTTGAAGCTTGATAGAAGCATTAATGAAGCTGGCTAGTTGATAGGCACAATAAGTGCTTAGATTCAAATTTTAGGATGGATCTTCTTTGCTTCGATTTGTATTGTTTGTGTAAGATAAACGAGATTTGAGCACAGATTAGTTATCTGCGTGACCTTAGGAACATTTATATGGCTTTAGTTTGCATTTTCATGGAGGTTTGTGATTTTCCCTAACTGAGTGTGATCGGAGAAGATGACCGGAGGTCGTCTTCGGTGACTGGAACAGTGCCCTAGCTTTTATCATGAAATTAAGTCCCAACCATTGATTGTTTTTCATCCAACGTTCATAAGCCTGACAACGCATTAATGAATCACTTGCCATTCACGTGCCAATCTCATAGAGCCTGAGTGTTAGTGTGCGTGACATCCACCATTTTTATCATGTGTGTCACCCTGGATCCTTTTGATATGATTACTTTGACAATGGTTGTGTGCGTTGGATGAATCATAAGGCCTAGATGGAGTCAACGCTTTGACTGAGTTCCACAATAACTTGCGTGTTTCAGCCAACCTTTGGACCTGGGTTTCTTTTCTATTTCCACCCCCTTTTCATAAATCCTAATGATTTTGAACTAAGTTTCTATGTTGATTACACCTCCTCCTCTTATTTCGTTTCTTTTTATTTTCCATTTTTATTCCATTTCGATTTTGATTTAATAAAAATACCAAATCCCATCCAAAAATTCAAAATAAATTCCCTCTGCCTTTTCACCATTTTACAAAAAAAATCATAATTTTTAATTTCTTTTTTTTTTATTTTTGGTCCAGAATTAATATTTCCTTTAATTTCTTTTGGAATTTCTTCATCCTTGACCACATTGACTTCTCAATTTATAGGTTTCTTTTGGAATTAATATTTCCTTTAATTTCTTTTGCATCTTCATTTGAGTGAGTTAAAATGTGAATTTTTTAGAGATGTTTTAGAGGTTTATTTGTCTCTGATTTGTGACTTTGGATACCATTTTTCATATTTTTTCCATGTCCTTAGGTATTTGTTTGATACCTTATTCTCAAGTAACTATTTTTGCCTTCTTTTCTCATCTTTATAACATCCTTTTGGCAAGGCGTTTATGCCATCCATTAGAGGTCCTTTACTTGAGTTCTTATGGGTTCCTTACATGTTTACAAGTCATCTGTGTCCAACTATAGGTCACCCCTTTTGAATTTTTGGGTTGCATGGTTCTTAGGTTTCACTTATGTTCTTATATACCTCATTTGACCTAATTCACCTTCATCCTTAACCATTCTAAATCACCTTTGTGAGTCTTATCTCCATTTCTTACACTTCTTATACATATCATAGTGTGTCCACATCCATTTTCATATCATTTTACCAAGTCATGAGTCCATTTACTTCATTTGGTAACTTTTTGTACCTAAGAACTTCTAATGCACACTTCTTTTTCCAATAACCCTAATATGCTTCATACTTGTTCATTTGTGGTTTATATTTTTTTCCAATCTTCATTTTATCATGTCATTTAGCCTCTGGTTTTTGTATGGGAGATTCACATTTTTTTATTCATGTTTGACTTTTATTCTAAGTCACTTGACTTCTTTTGACACCACTTGTTCACTTCTTCTTATTCTTTCTCCATTCAAGCTCTTGTACTTGAATCTCTTTGCTCCCACTTTTGTCCACCTCTTGAGACACTTTTAATTGATGTTAGGTTCTGACTTTAACATTCAACCTTGGTCTAATACAAGTTTACCTTGCAATTTCATTCAAACTTCCCCATTTCACTTCACCTTGAACTCCTTAAGGGTTTAGTACCTCATTAGGGCATAGTTTGTTGGTTGTTTGGTCTTAGAACCTTAGAACACCTTAATAGGGTTTAGCTACTGACTTTAGAAGTCTCTTAGCATTTAAGACCCTTTAATTTTAGGACATAACTTTAGGTAACCCTTAGTACATTTCCTTAGCTAGTTTGATTCTTACGTGTGCTTTTGCCATGCTTTATGCTTTCAATATACATTGTAAAGCTAAACTTTGTTTTGTAGGGAGGTTGAGGTAAGCTTGATTATACAATTTCTTTCCTCATCTTTTTTATGCTTTCAATTTTTTTTTGTCTTAGCCCTTTAGGTTTTGTCTTGTACAACTTCATGTTAATCCCTCTTTAGAAACAACTTAACTTCTTTAGAGAAGTAAGTTGCTTTCTAGGTTATTCTTATTTTCTTTTTTTCATTAGGATTAGAAGACCATACTAACCATAGGACATCCCTTGAATAAACAATTTAGGGTGAGTCTTAATTGCCCTAGTTTTTTTCCTTTCTCAACTTGAGTCCCTCTTTCTCATCTCAAAGATAAACAACAAAATACCTAATAAACGTCGAGCTTTCTCATGCGCCAGGAGACTTTGCCGTGGGGTACTTGTGCACGTCCTATTTCGGGGTGAGGTGTAAGGCATCTATCACGATGAACAAGTCTTAGCATGAGAATTTTTCACAAACGACAAAATCAAAACACTTCTTTTAAAAGACAGTAAACAAACAACACATGTCTTTTCCCGCAGGAATTCTCTTCTCACCTCATTCACTCTAAACGAACGAACTTGCTACGACTTGTCTCTTTGCAAGACGGTAACGCACTCGTACCAGACGAGACTGCAACACCTGAGCATAGGCATAAGCAGTTCAATTCATAAAAAACACAAACAAAGTTCCCGCTTTAGTTAGGCGAACTGCGTCGACTCTGATCTTCATATTTATGATGAGGTACGTAGGCAGCGGGGTAGGGCCTATTCAAGCACACTCTTTATTTTACCTACATTTTTCCTGTACCTTTCATTCTCTTTTTCTAGTTACCTCTCTCATTTCAGTTCCAGTAGCAGTTTTTATTCAGTAGCATATTTATTCCTTACCCTTTTAAACAGATCAAGCAAGCGTGGATCCCGTCGGGTACGGAGGACGTTCTGGGGTGCTAATACCCTCCCAGGTCATAACCTACTCTCGAACCCAATTCTTTTGTTCGGAAGACCTCGTTCTTTCCTTTTTCCTTCGGTTTGTGTAGCATTGCCTTTCCCATTCATTCGGGATAAAAATGCCTAGCTGGCGAATCTACCTTTTACGTGCCACTTTCGCGTTTGTACTAGGATGAATATCCCGGGAGCGACAACTGGCGACTCTGCTAGGGATCGAATCCAGAATCTCTAGTTTCCCCTTTGAGAGTCAATCCTAGAGCTTGTATGTTTTTGTTTCTTTGGGTATTATCTGTTTGTTGTTGTGTATTTAGTTTTACTGTTTTCATTTACAACTTTACTTTGTAGCATCTATTTACCGCTTTCAGTATTTATTTTCCATGCATCATATATACTGGACTGTTTGGTTTGGATTTTTTCTGTGGGATGGGGTTACTGTGAGATAAGCCAAATACCCGGCTTGAGTGCACCCTAGGACAAGCATGGACAAACATTGTACTTCCATGGTATTTAACCATGATGAGTGGCGATGTGTTACACACCCAGACTACGACCGCCTTGGAACTATTATGTGTGGGAATTTACTCCACTTCAGGGTACGACCTTGATAGTTATGTGCATCTGGTGACCGATCATTGAGGACCTTAGTGGAAACAACCATTTTCAGTGATGATAGTGGCAGATCACCTTTGTTGGCAAATTCACTCGCATCCGAGGGCCCACTTGGAACTCATATAGGATGGCCTGATTCTCTCATAGGAACCAAGTTAAAGCAAATTGCTCGTATGACGATAGTATTGTATCCCAAGGGCTGAATATACTATTGTTTCAAGATTCAGTGCTTGAAGTTGGGAACTTATGAGGGATGCTTGTTTTTCCCAGACTCAATTGAGACCTCCCTGAGTATTACATAATGCTAAATCGATTCCTTGATTTGGTCATGAACCATTTCTCAGAAATGGTGAACGTATTATTGTTATTCGGTTTTGAGAGTCCGTGATGTTTGACCCAGAGCACACACGTGAGATGGGAGGGATATTTATAGGTTTGTAGGAACCCTAAACTTTCAACATGACCACTTTTCTAGTGTTATTTTGTGATATGATATGGTTCTATATAGTCCTTTGGTTCTGAGTTCAGGGATTTCTACACACAGAGACTGATATTGTGACCCTTCATAGACACTTGATTATCTGATCAACATAACACAGACACATCACTGATCATATACCTTGCCTTGAATAACATCATCATATCATTAATCATTTGGGTTTTTTTCATTCTCAGGGTTCATATATAATTCCCAATTCTGGTCAGACTTCTGATTTAGAGATGGAAGACTTCAGAAAAAAGAACATTCACTACAAATTCTTTGATACTAAGGTGGACATAATAAACAAGATGGTGTCCCTTATTACCCTAGATCACGTGGGATACTTTAGAGAGAGTTACAGAGATATTCTGGACATGGTGGTAAAACTGGATAGTTCTGAGAGGAGTGTCATTCACACCTTACTACAGTATTACGATCCTGGGCTCAGATGCTTTACATTTCCCGATTTCCAACTGGGTCCTTTGCTTGAAGAGTATGCTCTGATTTTGGGGGTGCTGCTTCAGGATCAGGTTCCCTTCAATCCAGAAATGAGAAGGCCCACTCATGCTGATATAGCCAAAGCTCTTTATTTGAGCTCGTTTGAGGTGACTGTCAACCTAGGTACTACCAAGGCTAGGGTATCTAGTTTTTCTTTGGACTTCCTGGGTAAAAGGGCTGAAGAACTTGTTGTTGCTTCCCGGTGGGATTCTGTTTGTGCTATCCTGGCTCTCTCTATCTATCGGATCATTTTGTTTGCAGATATGGATAAATTTGTTGACATAAATGCCATCCATCATTTTGTGCTGAAGAATCCGGTGCTCACTCTCTTTGGGGACCTTTACTATTTAGTGTATTATAAGAATGAGAAGAGACGGGGAGGTCTAGTACGGTGATGCACTCCTTTATTTTATAAATGGTTTATGAGGCACCTGCCTACTACTGAAGCTTTCAAGGACCCTAGCCGGATCTGGGCCCAAAGGTTGAGCATGTTATTTGCCAAGGACATCAAATGGTTTACCATGAGGCTGAAAGGGAAGGACTTTATCTCCAGCTGTGAGATCTACCCAATGTGCCACTCTTACTAGTAATAGGGGGCATCAGTTATAACCTCATTCTCTTGAGAAGGCAATTGGGATATGCACTTAAGTTCTCTTGAAGATTCAGAGTTAGTTCAGACCTTCTACTTTCCTGTGAAGCACAATCTTCCTTTGGTTTGTAAAGCTACAGGTTCTTGGAAACTCATCCGAAGAAAAGGTGTGGCTCTTTTGGACATAAGAAATAATTATATGTTTCCCGAGTATGAGGCTTAAATAAAGGAGAAAGCCTAAATGTCTCCAATTCCCTTCTCTACACCAGTCCTACCTCCAGTGGTTGAACCAGAAGCTATTGTGCCTTTGAAAGATTATCAGAAGTTAGAGGCTTTGGTCCAATAGCTCAGAACAGAGAATCAAGAGGCTCACAATTCCTATCAGAAGATGGTGACCCTTAATCACAAACTAGAGGAAAGGACTCAAAAAGCTGAAAAGACAGTGAAGGACAAGAAGAAAGACTTTGAAGCAAGAGAGATCTATTTCAAGAAGAAGAAATTAGCTGAGATCCATAAAGCAAGCCAGCGTCGAAAGGACAAGATGTCTCTAGATGAAGCCAATGAATCCATAAATCTCTGGTAAACAAAATGGGAGGACAATCTGAAGAAGAAAAAAGAAGTGGAAGTTGGATACAAGCTGAAGATCAAAAATCTTCAAGAGCTACTAGGTGAATAGGAATAGCAACTCCAGCAAGCCTACAAGCAACACATAGACTACGACCAGAAGATATCACAATGTCAACAAGCAATTGAGAATGCTCAGAAAGAGGTAGAAGAGCTCAAGGTCCCAGCAGAGGTCAAGAAATCCATACCTGAGCCAGGTCTAAACAAAGAGAATGAAGACGTGTTCCTGTAGAAGATTAGTGAACTACATGCTTCCTTTTATCAGAGAGATCTCCTCATTCAGAAGCTAATCCAGGATCCAGGTCATCCAAACATAGCTCAGTTATTCCAAGTGGTCAAGCATATTAGTTGGAGGTTGAAGGATATGGAGTTTCCTATGGATTAACTTCATTTGCTTGTACCAGGATTACCCACAGGCTTGTTGTGGGATTCCCTTTATGCTTTGACTAGTTTCTTATTGTAAGAATTGGCACCCTTCGGGGAATTTGTTGTTATTTCCAGACTTCATTTTATGTTATTTGTATGGTTTGAATCTCTTGTTGGTATCTTTTCACTAACACGGGCTCCAAGCACTAGTTCTCCACAGTTATTTATTGAGCTTCATGTGGAGTTTTCTTCCCAAAAGTCATACTTTACAAAGGCCATCAGGATACTTCTAAATACCGGAATGGGAACGTAAATAACCTTGAGAATGAAATAACACAGCATCCACATGCATTCATATCAATTTCATTCTTTTTCTTTGCAGTTTAGCTGAGTTTCTTAACTTATATGTGTATAGAAGAAAGATTGTGAATATTGCAAAGAGCCTTCTTCATCGACACGACACTCCTCTACATCGGTACGCCCCTCGCCACAACCAACAAAACATCATGGACACTGTACAAACTGAACTGACTGCACTCTGCACGAGGATGGATGAATTTATGACTATGATGTAGGGCATGGATCAGGGGAAGCAAGAGCTAAGGGATGTTGTTCAAAGGCTTGATCCACCTCAGACAGACCCTCTAGTTATCACTTTGGATACACAAGGCAACCTTATTCCACCCAGAGGTAACATGCCTCCTACTCCAGAGGGTGGCCCCACTCTAATTCATGTGGTAGATCAACAGGAATATCAATTCACCTTGGTCAACAAGGACATGGGATTTGGTGCAGGAGGTAACCCTTAGGACTTCCAGATGCTGGCAGAGAAAGTCAGAGCTCTAGAATGCAGAGATACTCTGGGAATTGATGTTTCTGACATGGGTCTGGTGCAAGGGTTGGTCATTCCTCAATAGTTCAAGGCCCCGACATTTGATAAATATAATGGGACTTATTTCCACAAAACTAATCTTCAGGCCTATTATCGCAAGATAGCTGCTTATACCAGAGATGAGAAACTCTGGATGCATTTTTCCCAAGAGATCCTGTCTGGAGGCTCCCTTGAGTGGTACATGAAACTAGAGAAGACTTATGTTCGCAACTGGAAGGAGCTCGGAGAAGCATTCCTCAAGAAATATCAGTATAATCTCGACATGGCCCCGAGCATGACCCAGCTACAGAGTCTCTCCCAGAAGAACTCCAAAAGCTTCAAAGAGTGCGTGCAGAGGTGGCACGAGCTAGCAACTAGGCTTCAACCTGTTGGTGTAAGCCCTATAGGGCAATACTTTTGGTACATGTATCGAATTATTTATTAATAATAAAATGCATTTCTTTATTATGTTTGTTTTTCCAAAATAATAAAGTCCTTAGAATAGCTAGTTCTTTTAATGAAATATTAAGTGTGACTTAATCATGAGATTCCATTAAACATAAGGACATTATTCTTAAAGCATCCATAGTCAAGATTTAATGTGAAATGGGATAGCCTTAAAGCATTAAGACTATTATGTAGATAGACTGATGATCAAATCTCATGGATCATGGATAAGGAGTTATCAAGTCTTGACATAAGCATGAATATTAGGAGTAAAATTTATACCGGATTGACCCACTATGAGAGTACTACTTAGAATGTTATGCAAAGTGTCATAAGTTACTCTCATGGTGATAGTGGTGTATACCACCCTTCTACTTGAAACTACTATAGACCCTAGATGTAGAGTCAAGTACTTTATTGTTGATCAAACATTATTCGTAACTAGATGATCATAAAGACAGTTGATGGGTACTTCACAAAGCATGATAAGGGACATGAGTAGCCTAGATGGAATTTGCCCATCCTGCATAACAGGATAAGTGTCTAAGGGCCCAATATTGAATTGGACAAGGATGACACGATATATGCCATGTATTCAATATAGACATAAGGGAAAAAGGGTAATTGTACACACAAATACTATCACAAAAGTTTTTGTCAGATCACATGACAATTTTGTGACTTTGGTAGTAGTGATGTGTTGCTAGATACTGCTCACTGTTTATTATGTTAAATACATGATTTAATATAATTGCCAACGTTGCAAAATCCTACAGGGTCACACACATAAGGACAATTAGAGAAAATGTGGAATAAATAAGGTACACTGTAAGGTATGATGCACTAGAATGGAATACGGAATATGGTAAGGTACCATATGATATAATAATAATATTTATTATTAATTTTATAATAGTTATAAAATATAATAATAATAAAATTATGGTTATTATAATAATAGTTATTATAATAATATAATAATAGTTATTATAATAATATAATAATATTATTATTTTTGAGTTGGGATTTTAGGTTAAAGCCCACACAAGTAGTTCTATAAACCAACTAGCACTGTGATTGAAGGAAGTTGTTTGTGTGGACTGAGTAGAGGCGTTGTTTGTCGTACAACGATCATGATCAAATCAGAATCAATGGTTTCAAGCGCCACAAGAGGTAAATATTTTATCACAAATCATGCCCTTTCGTAAGGATCTCTAAAGGGAAATATTTGTTTTCCGCTGCACTTTTTTCGGCAATTTTCCTTCAGTGGTATCAGAGCCACTTACGAAAACATGAATCTGGTAATTGTTTATATTTTGTCAATTTTGTTTTAATTGGATTAAAACACGTAAAAATGATTAATTTTGTTTTAATTGGATTAAAACACATAAACATAAAATTAAATCAAATCCGGATATTGAATTTTTGGCATCAAATTGTGTACGACTTGGATGGTTGATATTGAATATGCTTTGATATCCGACAATTGTATGGTGAAGCAGCGATATGTCAATCGTCCATAAGTTACACATATGATCGATCTAATTCATATATGATATGATTAATTTTAATGCAAAGATGGTATATTGGATATACTATTTTATTTCATCGATTCAAATCACGTAACGACTATCATTCAGTTGTGCGATTTGTGATTATCAGCTTCGGAATCTGACTTTAGTATGGTGAAACAATAATATACGGATCAATCATACGAAATTATTATTCATGGTGGTTTGATAGTATGAGATCATTGCGTTAAAATTTGTGACGACACAAGGGTTGCAGCGTCAATGAGGTCGTTAAAATTTGTGACGGCACAAGGGTTGCATTGTCAATGAGGTTTGCGCATTCTGAATGTGTGACGGTCGTCGTAGACTTGTGACGGTCGTTGTGGAATTGTGATGGGCATCATGGAATTGAGACGGTCGTCATGGAATTGAGACGGTCGTCATGGTATTAAAACAGTCTTCATGAACTTGTGACGGTCGTCATGGAATTGTGACAAGCGTCATGGACATTTGACGGATCAAGGGTTGCGTCAATAATGTCTGCAAAAAGAATAAAAGGGTTTATTATTATTTTTCCATAAATTTAATTTGATTTATTTAATTAATAGGATTTAAATTAATAATAATAAAATTTGTTTATTATTTTTCTTGTGGTGATCAGTTATGGCCTTAGTTTTATTTTGTTTGTTTTTGGATTTTAAAAATACGACTTGTGTGTCGTGCCTCTCTCTTACTCTCTTCATGTAATTACTTTTCTCATCTCACTCCCTCGTTTGTAAAACGAGTTTCTTTTATGTAATGTATTATAAAGAAAGAAAAGATTACAAGACAAAGAAGGACAACCTTGGAGATCTTGCTTGGAGAAGTGAAGATCGTTATTAGGTTTAGTTTTACTTCTTTTATTGGCTTGGGAAAACAATTGTGCTAGGGGCCATAACTGTTTCATTTGTTTGTATGTTGATATAAATATTGTATGCATATGTGAGGAACGCTTTATATGATAAATAAATTGTGAGATCAAATTAATTAAAAATCCCTCAAAACTAAATCGTCAAGACTAGTATCAAAGTATGTAGGTCTCACCTAAAGCGAGATGCATATTCTATATTGGTAAGGTGCAATGGGATAAATGTAATATCCAATTTCTAAAATAATGGGTCAAAATTAACTAAACAAAATATAATAAGATTATATATGTTTAGAAGCAAGAGTTGGGAATGATTCATATGATGGATTGAAATAAGGAGTTATTCACCCAACTAAAATATTCGAGAATTGTATTGGATGCAATTGGAAGGAATTCCTACCTAAATAGCCTAGTTTTATGTAATCAGCCTAACATTGACTTAAAACAAATTGAAATATGGATCTCGATCCACTAGAAAATCTTCCAACGGGATTTTTCGAATCAAATGATGAGGGTCATTTGTTTTGAGTAAAATAGTGGGAGCTTTTAATTAAAGGCCTAATTGAATATGTTTAATGATACCAATATCTCCATCATCTTTTAATGTAGATTACCATGACAAACAACACATGTAATATCATTTTGCAAAAAATCCGGGATAAGGCAAAAATTGTCTGGGACAAACTTTCTAGATTGGCACCGAAATATGAAGATTGTCATCAAACATCACAAAAAGTTGTATGTCTTAGAGACGCCTGTTCCTGATGAGAAACCTCCTAGTTCTGCTCCTAAGGCTGAAAGAGATGCTTATAAGAAGCATGTCGGTGATGCCAATGAAACTGCTTGCCTCATGCTGGCTACCGTGAATTCTGAATTGCAAAAGCAACATGAAAACATGGTAGCGTTCGATAAGATCGAACATCTAAAGATGCTCTATCAAGAGCAGGAGAGGCATGAGAGGTTTGAAGTTTCAAAAGCCCTTTTCTAAGCTAAGCTAGCTTATGGAAGCCTAGTAGGTACCCATGTACTTAAGATGATTGGGTATATGGAGAATCTTGAAAGATTGGGATTTCCCCTCATGAAGGAGCTTGCAATTGATTTGATCCTGCAATCGTTGCCGGATAATTTCGATCAATTTGTCCTTAATTTCAATATGAATGATATGGTCAAATCTCTTCCTGAATTGCTAAGCATGTTAAGAACTGATGAGAAAAATATGAAGTCAAAAGGGAAATCCATTATGACGGCCAGTAATGGAAAGAAATAGAACAAAAGGTCAACCAGGCAGGGTGGTAAATGGAAAGGCAAGGAAGTTTCCAAACCCAAACATATTGCACCTTCTTTGAAGCCTAGTGGAGGCATATCTAAGGAGGGAACTTGTTTCTATTGCGGTAAGACCAGACATTGGAAGAGAAACTGCCCAAAGTACCTTGAAGATAAGAAGAAGGGAGTGGAGACTTCAACTTCAGGTATTTTTGTTTTAGAAATTAATTTATCTACTTCTGCATCATGGGTATTAGAAACTGGATGTGGTTCTCACATTTGTACCAATGTGCAGGGACTAAAAAAGAAGTAGAGATTTAGCAAAAGGTGAAGTTGACCTACGAGTTGGCAATGAAGCAAAAGTTGTTGCTTTAGTTGTAGGAATTTATGATTTGACTTTACCTAGTGGTTTAATAATTCAGTGAGAGAACTATTATTATGTACCTGCAATTAGTAGGAATATTATTTTTGTTTCTTATTTGGACAAGTTTGGTTTTTCATTTATAATAAAGAACAATTGTTGCTCTATTTATTTAAATGATATATTCTATGCTACTACACAAATGAAAACTGGATTGTATGTCCTTGATCTTGAAATGCAAATTTATAACATTAATACTAAAAAGACAAAACCTAATGAGTTAAATCCAAGTTACCTTTGGCATTGTCTCTTAGGCCATATAAATGAGAAACACATTTCCAAACTCCATAAAGATGTAATATTGGACTCTCTTGATTACGAATCATATGATACATGCAGATCTTGTTTAATTGAAAAGATGACATTGACCCCATTCACAGGAAAAAGTTAAAGGGGAAATGATCTTTTGGCCCTCATACATAATGATGTATGTAGACCATTGAACATACCAGCCAGAGGAGGTTTTCAATACTTCATCACATTTACTGATTATTTCAGTAGATATGGTTATGTGTATTTAATGAAACACAAATCTGAGTCCTTTGAAAAGTTCAAGGAGTTCAAGAATGAAGTACAAAACCAATAAGGTAAGAATATTAAAATTCTTTGATTAGATCGAGGCGGTGAATATTTAAGCCTAGAGTTTGAGGATCATCTAAAAGAGTGTGTGAGTTTATCCCAACTCACTCCTCCTGGAACACCATAATGGAAAGTTGTGTCTGAGAGAAGAAATCGAACCTTGTTATACATGGTCTGTTCCATGACAAGTCACGCCGATCTTCCAAACTCATTTTGGGGATATGCACTACTGACAGCAGCTTACACACTTAACCATGTTCCATCCAAAAAGGTAGCAAAGACGCCATATGAGATATGGAGTGGTAAGAAACCACATATGTCTTACATGAAGGTTTTGGGTTGTGAAGTTTATGTGAAACGATAAGTTTCAACTAAGCTTGAGCCCAAATATGACAAATGCTTATTTGTAGGGTATCCTAAAGAAACAAAAGGATATTACTTCTACAATCCTTCTGATTGGAAAGTCTTTGTCGCTCAAACTGAAGTCTTCTTGGAAAAGGATTTTATTTCCAATGGAATCAGTGGGAGGAAAGTAGAGCTTGAAGAAATTCAAGAATCACAGAGCATTGATACACCTTTGGAGGAATTAGAGTAGGAATCACAAAAAGTTGTGGAAGAGAAACCTGCTCAAGTAGAACAAAATCGATGTAGGTCAAGCAGGATACATCACCAATCAGAGAGATATGGATATCTCATAACTGATTAAGGTGATGTATTACTCATGGATCAATATGAGTCTGTAACATATCAAGAGGCCATAACTGGTCCTGAGTCTGAGAAGTGGCTAGAAGCCATGAAATCTGAAATGGATTCCATGTACACAAACCAAGTTTGGACCTTGGTAGATACTCCTGTAGGAATTAATCCTATAGGATGCAAGTGCGTCTTCAAAAAGAAGACTGACATGGATGGTAAAGTACATACCTATAAGGCAAGACTGTTTGCTAAAGTTTATAAGCAAATTCATGGGATAAACTATGATGAAACCTTTTCACAAGTTGTAATGCCTAAATCTGTTCAGATTTTACTAGTTATTGCTGCATATCATGATTATGAAATATGGAAGATGGATGTTAAGACTGCTTTCCTTAATGGGAATCTTCTTGAGGATGTGTACATGACACAGCTTGAAGGATTTGACATACCTGGAGAAGGCCATAAGATATGCAAGTTACAGCGATCAATCTATGGATTGAAGCAAGCATCCAGAAGCTGGAATCTACATTTTGATGAAACTGTAAAACAATATGGATTCATAAATAATGAAGATAAGCCTTGTGTCTACAAGAATTTTAGTGGGAGCATGGTCATTTTCCTGGTATTATATGTAGATGACATATTACTCATTGGAAACGATATCCCTACCTTCCAACAAGTAAAAGCTTGGTTAGGGAAATGCTTTTCTACGAAGGACCTTGGTGAAGCAGCCTATATATTAGGAATTAGGATCTATAGAGATAAATCACAAAACTGCTTGGCCTAAGTCAAATTACATACATAGACAAAGTGTTGAGACGCTTTAATATGAGTGATTCTAAGAAAGGATTCATACCTATGAAACATGGCATGTCTCTATCAAAAACATAATCCCCTTCAACTAAGGAAGAAAGGAATCGCATGAATAAGATTCCATATCCATCTGTAATAGGATCTATCATGTATGACATGTTATGTACTCGACCAAATTTCTCGTATGCTTTAAGTGCAACGAGTAGGTACCAATCTGATCCTGGTGATGCTCACTGGGTAGTTGTCAAGAATATCCTTAAGTACTTGAGAAGGACTAAGGATACATTCTTGATATATGGAGTTCAGAAAAAGCTCGCGGTAATTGGTTACACCGATGCTAGTTTCCAGACAAATAAGGATGACTTCATATTGCAATCTGGTTATGTATTTTGCCTAAATGGTGGTGTTGTAAGCTGGAAGAGTTCAAAGCAAGATACAGTTGCTAATTCTACAACCAAGGACGAGTATATTGTTGCCTCAAATGTAGCAAAGGAAGTTCTTTGGATCAAGAAGTTTATCAGTGAACTTGGAATAATCCTTAGCATTGTGGATCCCATTGATCTTTATTGTGATAACAATGGTGCCATCTCACAAGCTAAGGAGCCTAGATCTCACCAACAATCCAAGCACATACTTAGGCATTATTGTAAACACGCCAAATTTTCCCTCTCACTTTCTCATGCCTTGGCTTATGATCACACATATTGCATAGCATATTATTACATCTCACATTTCATAATTATCCTTTAGCAACTCACTACATAGCTGCATAACTAGGGTTTGTGATCAGGTGAACCCAAGAAGTGATTTGAGAAATCTTAGAGGCCTTGAAGCATTCCATGAGGGTCCTTGAATGTTCTATGGTTTTTTTATACCTCCAAGGTTTCTTTGAAGTCAAGAAATCTCAAGGGATTGCAGAGCTATCAAGGCAAGCTTGAAGCTCACACACAAATGACTTCAAAATTAGGGTTTTGGGTTTAAGGCCCTTACACCCAAAAATTTTGGTCATTCTTGATTCCATTGGTATTTATATAATATAGGGAGCTTTTGTATGAAGTTTTATGCAAAAATTCACTAAGGAAGTCATCTGATCAAGCTGTAACTTGTCGTGCAAGAAAAGTCAGGATTAGGGAATCTGAGGCCTCAACCAAGGGTTCCAAAGGTTCATTTCCATCATTTTGAAATCATATGACCTTTATTTGGTCTTAGGAGAGGTTGGATGATCACAAGATTGAAGAATTTTGAGCCAAATCAAAAGTTTCCAAAAATGGACATTACTTGAAATGCAAACTTTCCATTTTGGGAAAGATTTTCAACCTCCTCTTTCTTGATCAAAAATGCTTCAAATGAAATTTTGTTAAACATGAAAGTTGTAGATTGGATCTTCCCTTTTTCAAAAAGTACAAGAACTCCTCTTGATTCATCCTAGAACTCAAGATATGGCAAGTCAAAGTTGGGAAAAATCTTGTAATTTTAAAGTTTAGGTCAAAGAGGGAAATGTGCAAAATTTAATTTCAGGCCTCTATGTGACTTCTGATCCACTCAAATGCATCATGGTGTGATCAAACAACATCTCAAGATCATATTTGGGCTTTGAACCAAGGGATTTCATGACTTGTTTCTCAAGAAATCACAAAGTTTCAAAATTGCAAAACCTATGCAAACTCATGATCCAAGCCTCATAGCTCATAACAATTGATCCTAGGGCTCTCCTTGAAGCCAACTGAAGCAGTTCAAGCCCCCAAATTATCTCTGCCATGACCCATACCTCAAGTACACAAAATTTGACTTTTTTGCCAAATGAACCATACCAGTCCCACAGTGCATAACAACTCTTCTGACCTATCTCAATTTTTATACAATGCCTAAGGATCATAAAAGACATCTCACAAGAGCTCAGAATGACCCATGCTCAGTTTGCACAAAAATCCTTCAAAACTTCCTCTCTTCGATTCTCCTAATCCAACCATCAAACTTCACAAATTCCTTCACCAATCAATCACATATCACTCATAGAACAAGAATCAACCACTGAAATGGCCTGAAAAATCACATATCAAAACCTCCATTTCTGCTACATCAGAACTGGACATCACAAACCAGCCATTTTCAAAGCATTCCAAGCATTCCATTAGCGTTAGAAGGTTCAAAGGAAGCCATTTGCACAAGAGGGAGGCTTTGAAAGCTCATATCTGCAGATCACCAGCTCAGGTATACTCAAGAACTTGTTGTCTCAAAGCTTCAATTTCTTGTCATAGAATGAAAAGACATGCTCTAGGGATCACATAGATGTCTTTCGAATTGAAAATGATGAAATGAGTATGTTATGTGTTTCTGAAATTTTGCCCGTGTTTTTAATTTGCTTCGATTCAGCTTATTCATGTGTTATAAATCATGTTTGATGGTTGATTTGAGTTCCTTGTAGTATGAGGATTGATTATGGGTTAGTTAGAGGGCTTGTAATGGCCTAGGGAAGAAGATTGGTGTTTGGTTTCGCCGGAGAAGATGATCGGAACACTATTTCGGTCATCTGAGGGTGATTAGGGTTAAGTGAGATTAGGGTTTCCAGATTGATTATGGACCATTGGATCATGTTTAGATTAAGATATGGACGCTCCAGATGCACCATTAGCCCTAATTTGGAGTAATTAAAATAAACTATAATTGATTTCCTCAGATTAAATGTGGACCATTAGATCACGCGCATTTAGTGAAATTGAATCTGGACCCTAGGATTTGCATACCCCCAGTCTTGCTGACTTGCGCCCATGACCCTTGATCCTTCTTCCTTGCAATCTGAGTCATCCATCCTGATTACTTTTCATTTTATTTTCATTTTATTCATTTTGTTTTCTCTTATTTATTAAAAATAGTAAAACACTTTTAAAAATTCTGATTTTTTGCACTTTCACTCTAATTAATTATAAAAACCCAAAAACATTTTTATTTTCATTTTTTGCATTAAATAATTATTTTTAAATCATTTAATTGTATTATTTAATTAATTAATTCATATTAATTAATTAAAAATACTTTTAGGTATTTAAAAATAACCAAAAAAAATCATGAAGCATCCGTGAACATTATAATCAATGTACAAACTCATTTCACTCATTTATTTTAGGTTTTGATTCTATTTTGAGAATTAAACTTGAATTAGGGTTTTCAAAATCCCCTTTTTCATAACCTAACTTCTAAAATTCACTTCTGATCAATAAAAATGAGTTTGTACTTGGTTCTTTTTTGCATTCTTCTACATGTTCCATCTAGTATCTAGGACATTTAAATCATATTTTTCATTTCATTTTCAATTTGATATGCATTTTTCTTTGAGAGGTACCCAAAACCCAAGCCTAACTTAGAAAAACCATAACTTGACTTTGGTATAGCTTCTGACCTCCATCTTTGGGGAGTGTTCTTGTGTGTGTTTAGGGTTTGTTTGGTTTCAATTTCAAATTTTTATCATGTGTTTTGCTTCTGTTTTGATCATGGACATCTCATGCATTCTAAAAACCCTAATTTGCCATGTATACTTGCATTCATCTTTGCATATCCTCATCATATGAACTTGTCATGACATCTTGTGCATTTGTATGTCATCTTAGACACCTTAGGTCATGTGAGAACATTGGTTTATCATTTTTACATTCATTTGGTATGCTTTGCATGCATTACATCTTATGTATGTTCATGTATTTTCAAGCTTCTAACATGCTTATTTTTGCATCCAACACTTGTATGATCATATATATGCATTGTACATGACTTTGCATCTTTTAATGACACATTTTCATCATGTGTTCTCTTATGGTTTGGGTCATTGCACCTTCATATGTTTCATTTCATCTTATTTCATACCTTATGCATTCATACTAACCCTTTCAGGTGCTTCAGGTAAGTTGATCAGGATGTGGATGTGTATCCACATCCAACCTCTTCTTATCCTTTCATATGCATCTTTACCTGTATTTGAAGTGAATTTGATTCACTTGTGTTCTCTCTTGCTCTTATCCCACTCTTAGGTTACTTAACGTCTTCTGGAAGTAAGTAACTTATTATTCTATCTCCTTCCTTTTTCATCTGTTTCTCCTTCCTTGGTGGACAATTTGAAGACTTTCTTTATGCATCGCAAACCATAGGAACTACCAATCATGATAACATTAGGGTTGTGAATAGTCCCCCTTAGTTTTTTTACCTTTTGAGTCTCCTTGAGTCTCTGCTTCTCATCTCAAAAACAAAGGCTAAACAGTTAAAATTTTAGGGCTTTGTATTAGGGTTATACATGTATCCTTATCTTAGGATGGAGTGTATAATTGTAATACTTAGTGTTAAAAATTTAAGTTGTTTTCACCTTCTAATCAAAATACCTAATAATTATCAAGACTTAAGCTTGTAACTTGGGCCTTATATTTGGATTACATCTCTGCCTCTGGGTCAGAGGGACTAACCCTAGTGTTCAATGGACAAGTCCCCCTTAGGTTTAGTCTTACAAACATAAAATTCACTTTTTGATCTAACCTCTAATCAAAATCCACTTTAATAAAGGTTTGTTATATAATGATTTTAATCTCTGACCATGGATTAAGTTGAGGTATCTTCCTCATCTTAAGTATCCTCATCTATCATCCGTCTCTTAGGATGGTGTAATGAGTTCACTAGTCCCTGATTAGAGATTAAACTCATTGCTTAATACAAAACAAAAATCCAAAAAAAAAGTTGATAATTACAAGTAGGTTAATGATCTTAATCCTATATCATTAGGGTAATTAAGTTGGGATATTCATCTCACACTTAAGTAGACTCATTATCCCTAGCCAGGGGTGATATAATGAGTTTACGACCTTTGATTAAGGCTTAAGCTCATTATCCTATGCCAAACACTAAAAACAATAAAAAAACTAAAAACACAAAAACAAACAATAAACGTCTCCTCCAGGATTCTTTTCTCATCACACTCACTCTGAAAACGAGAACTCGCTTCTTCCGTCTAATGCAAGACTGTTAGCACTCGAGTCAGACGAGTCATAAACTTGAGCATAGACAAGCAAGCAGTTGACACCAAAACACCAAGTCTCTTTGAGTCGAAATACGATGTTTTGACTTCCTCATTGCACAAGAGGATACATAGGCATGACTTAACGGTTATCGAACAAAAGTCCCCAGGTCTCCCCCATCTTCTCTTTCTAGCTTTCTTTTCTTAGCCTCAGTTTGAACTCCTGTTCTTTTTGCACTGTCACTTTTCACATCCATCTCTTTTATACAGAGTTAGCACGTACACTTCCCCCTTTTTAAACACAATCAGGTAAGCGTGGATCCCGTCGAGTACGAAAAACGATTTGGGTGCTAATACCTTCCCAGGTCGTAACCGACTCCCTTACACAGTCTCTTTGGTTCACAATCGTCTTATCCACTTCTTTCTAGGTTTATGCAGCATTACCTTTCCTTCGGGATAAAAATTCCTATCTGGCGACTCTATTCAACCTTCAACATCCGACCGTTCTCGCCAATAGTTCGCGTTTGCACCGGGACGAATGTTCAGGGAGCGACAGCTTGGCGACTCTGCTGGGGACTTTGCAACCAGAGCTTCTGAGTTCCTGAGAGGGTTTCTCCTAGCGCTTGTTTCTTTGTATTTACGGGGGTGTTATGTGTATATGTATTTGTGTTTTTGCTTTATTTTTCGCTTCTGTATAGCTTTATTTATCGCATTGTTTTATCGCTTTCGTTTACTGCTTTCTGCATTTCATTATTATTATTGCATCATTGTGCTGGATTTTTGTTTACCTTGGTGGGTGGGGTATTCTAGTGAGAAAGGCTTAATACAAAGGCCTGAGTGACACATAGGATTAGATTGGTTTCGTATTCTTTCCCATTCAATTTCGGTCTAGTGCGGGAAAATAAAAACAGGGTTCAGACATGGGTTTCCTTTTGAGAACTATGTGCTACGGATCTCCTGTAGTGCTAGAGCTATCTAGGAAGTCTGCTAAATCTGGATGACCTTTTTAGATGACTTTCAGCATCTGAGGTGAATTAGGGAAGGATTCTTTATGATTAAGGTAAACATTGTACCCTCCGGGTTAGATGTGTTTACACTTCTCATGATAAATCCAAACCTAAGGATCATTGTTCTAGTACATACATGTGAGAGGGATGGGATGTTTACAAGTTTGCAGGAACCCTTGACCTCATCATACATTGCTACTGGAGAATGTTTATGAGGTTGTACTATTTTTGGACTGATTCTTTGTAACCCTGGATTGTTGACTCTATATTTGAGTCCCCCACCCGGTTACCGGTTCTCAAACTCTAGACACTCAAGGATTCTACCAAAGGACGACTGATAATCCATCACATGATCACAAACCATTGCATATCATCATCATGCATCATATTGCATCATTTCTAACATTTTTCTATTTGTTTTACAGGGTATCCACTTTTCTTGGTTTGGTTTTGACTCCTCCAAAGAATGAAAACATAGAGAAAGCAATACATCTGGAAGTAACCACCATTGATGAACACATGACTTCTAAAGCTAGAACCCCAGGCCTTCATCTGGATTTCTTGATTACTCGGGCTATGAAGCACGCTGCAAAAGGGAATTGGGAAACTGTATGTGCTCTCCTAGCTCTCAGCATTTATGGTATCATTTTGTTTGCAGACGAGCCTAAGTTTGTAAGCAGAAATGCCATCCACATCTTCATGCTAAGGAACTTAGTTCCCACCTTATTAGGAGACTTTTATTACTCAGTTCATCAGAGGAATGAGAAACAGAGAGGAAGACTGGTAAGATGTTGTGCACCTTTTTTCTACAGTTGGTTGATGAAACATATGCCAAAGACGGAAGCTTTCTTAAACCAACATCAGACAAGGAGTTGGGCTAAGAGGATGATTGCCCTTGCTTCAGAAGATATCAGGTGGTGTACTCAGAACACCAAGGGTCGATATATAGTAACCAGCTGTGGGAAATACCCAAATGTGCCTCTCATTGGAGTGAAGGGTTGCATCAACTACAATTCTTTACTTTTCAAAAGACAATTGGGGTATGCCTTGGTACATCCACCTAGGGAGCCATACCTAGCAGAATCTTTTTATTGTGTTGTTCAAAACAACCATGCCACTGTCCGACAAACAGCCTGGGCTTGGGACAATATACAGACTAAAGGAACCGCCATTCTGGGAAAGTGCAATAACATAGCCTCTGCTCAGTACACTGAATGGTCGCGCATCAAAGGACAAATTACTCGTATTCCATTCACCCTGGAGGATGTACCAGGGCCATCAGCAGTTGAGCCCATAGCCACAGTGAGCCTGGAAGAGTTTGAAAAGCTGAAGGAAAGAAATACCCAGCTTGCCGAAGCTTTAAAGAATACCCTTTGGGAAAGGAATGATGCTCGTTTAGACATTGAAAGGTTAGAGAAGCTACGCATCGAGCATATAGCCAAGAGTGAGAAGACTGAAGACTTCATCAGGAAAGCCTGAGTAGGGGAACTTGTGTTGAAGAATGCATGTAAGGAGGCAAAAATTCAGAAGGCAAGAGCTAAGCATTATCTAGAAGAGAGTCATGGTAGATGGGTCAGAATAACTGAGGCTCATTTGAAAGAAGACCAGAAGATGAAAGCCAAGATAGAGAAATTGGAGTCCAGTGAGAGAAGAAGCCAAGAAGCACTTCTAGCCGCTCAGAAGGAAATCTCAGATTTAAAACTCTGGGCAGGGTTAAAAAGATCCAAAGAGCAAGATAAGTATCAGAAGATGACGAATGCCATCGCAACCAGAAACCTTCTCATCAGGACCATCACAGGGCACCTAGTTGGACCTGTGACCGATGCTCTCCTGAAGGAAGTCATGGAGGATGCATATGGATTGGATGTCTGATTTTCTTTGTACTTGTTTTTTGTGTTGGACTCACCATAGGGGTTTTGTTTTGTTCTTGAACTTGTTGCATTTCGACTCACCATGGGAGTTTTGCTTTGTTGTATTCATGAACTGGTTGTATTTATGCAATGCCACTTGTATTCTATGGTTTATGTATTATTGGTTCTTCATGTGGATTTCGTTCGCTCCAACATCTTCATCTCCTCCAAGGGGTCTGGAAGGTCAAAACCAAGAACCAAACCGGATACCCTCGAAAGACAAAAAGGCATATTGCATTGCATTCTAACCACATACCTTTTGTTTTTGCAGGTGTTTTGTTTTTGTTTTCTCACTCTGTTGATTGTTTCAGGAAATATTGCTCGCAGAAGGGTCTTTTCCGTCAACCGAGTCCACAGATATCCAACTCGACGCAACCTTCCGAGTCTACAAAAGGATCAGCTACAACAGGAACTCACAGATGTAAGGACTCAAATGAATCAATTTATGGCTGTGATGACTGGACTGGCCCAGGGCCAAGAAAGATTGAGGGAGTTGGTCGAGCAGCAAACCCCGAAAGATAACCACGCAGGCACTAGAGGTACTAGTAACAACGAGCGCGAGCAGTTGCGAACGACTCCGATAGAGTTTGGACCCGTCAACAATCCTGAAACTAATATCATTGGGAATGACCAAAGGAATACTTGAGGTCGTATTCTACAGGAAGATCCTCAAGATGAACAATTTATAGTGCTAGGTGTTTGGGAAGATAAAGCTTATGACCGTCGGTTGGACGAGATATCAGAAAAGTTAAGATCCTTGGAATCCCAGAACTCCTTGGGATTTGATGTAATGGACATGGGCCTGGTTGAGGGGGTAAGGATTCCCCCCAAATTCAAGCCCCCGTGTTTTGAGAAGTACAATGTAACTTCCTGTCCTCACACTCATTTGCAGTCCTTTCTGGAAAGGTTGAAGGCATACACTATGGATGAGAAGCCATGGATGTTTTATTTTGAAGATAGCTTGACCGGGGCATCCAGAGAATGGTATTCACACTTATCCAGGGACACCGTTAGAAATTGGAAAGATTTGGCTGAAGCCTTTGTGCGCCAGTATCAATACAACTTGGATATGGCACCTAACAGGACCCTGCTAATGGGAATGTCTCAATCTTTGAGTGAAAGTTTTCGTGAGTACGCTCAAAAGTGGAGACAGCTGGCTGCTGCTATCCAACCTCCAATGTCAGAAATGGATATGGATGACATGTTCATGAATACCCTTAAAGGAACTTATATTGATAGACTTGTTGCTTTCTCTTCCACTAGCTTTGCTGATGTGGTCATAACGGGAGAGAGAATTGAAAGTTTGTTGAAGATGGGCAAGATTTCTGATAATGGCACCAGCTCCAGCAACACAAAGAAACCATTCTCCGGACCCCGAAGGACAGGAGAAACTAATTCAGTGCATATTGGCAGAGGTAGGCCTTAGTATTTGCAAAGGTTAGTGGCTACTATCACCATTCCTACTCCAGCACCTCAGCAACAACAGGTCCCACAACTGCAGCAAAGAACTTACAACAACAATAATCAACAACATCGTCCATTTCAACAAAGGACTTCTCAGACCAACAGGGTAATCGATCCCATTCTGATTCCCTATGCAGTGTTACTCCCACAACTGTTGAAACTCAACTTGATTGAACTGAGGACTTTGGATCCACCAGATCCTCTCAACCTTCCAAGAAATTATGATGTCAACACAAGATGTGCCTTCCACTCAAATGCTCCTGGCCATGCCACAGAAAAGTGTAGGGCCCTGCATATGAAGGTCCAAGACCTGATTGATTCCAAAGCCGTAAACTTCGCACCTCCTCCGAGTGTCACCAAAAATCCAATAGCTAACCACTGTGGGCCAAGGATTAATGCTATCGAGGAATACCAACCAACAATCCTGATTGATGATATTGCAAGTATTCGAATACCTATGGCCGAGGTGAAAGCTCAGATTTTAAAATTCCAAGTGTTTCCAGGTTGTGAAGCCTACTGCGAAGCTTGTAAGGTTACTACTAATGGTTGCACAAGTTTGAAGAATGGTATCAACAGTCTGATTAAGGAAGGCATCCTATGGATAACATTGCAAACACCCCAAATTTTCCCTCACTAGATTCACACCATGGTTTGTGATCTTTCATATTTTCATTAGTTTAATCATACCATATCATGTTGCATTTTTGCTTCACTGCATTGGTTCAAGTTCATCTACATCTAGGGTCTGTGATCTAAGCCACCCCAAAGGTCTTCAATCATTCCAAGAGGGTCCATGTATGTTCAACCATCATATTTTATCCTCCAAAGATCAAGGAAGTTAAATAATCACAAGGACTGGGAAAGCATGGAAGTTGAGCTAGGGTTTAACTACACAGATAACCTGAAATTAGGGTTTTGGTTTCAGAGGACATAACTTCAAATTTTTTGGTCATTCTTGTTTCTATTAGTATCAATATGATATAAGGATCATGCATACCAAGTTTGATGAAGAAATTCATTGTGGAAGTCATCTGATCACTGGATAACTTCCTAAGCAAGTTAAGTCAAAATCAGGGCATCTGAGGCCCCCATCCATGGAACCAAAATGGATTTTTCATCAAATTGAAGTTATATGATCTTTATTTGATCATTTAAGTGCTTATAAGTTCACAAATTTGAAGAAAAGTGAGCAAAACCAAAAGTTGCCAAAAATGGAAATGACTTGTTATGTAAACTTTCCATTTTGGGAAAGTTTTTCAACCTCCTCCTTCTCAACCAAAAATGCTTCAAATGAAAAATTGTTGTTCATGAAAGTTGTAGATTGGATCATTATCTTTTCAAAAAGTACAATAACAAGATCTAATTCATTTTGGAACTCAAGTTATGGCTTGTCAAAGTTGGCAAAAATCACATAATTTCAAGTTTCATGCCAAAGAGGGATTTTTGCAAAACCTCTTGCCAATTCATTTTTATGACTTCAAATTGACTTCCGATCATCATACAAACATTATGCAATGCCTAAAACTCAGAATTTCCCAAAGAATTTCAAAATTCCATGCCTTGCCCATGAAGAAATCTCAAAAGGGCTAAACTTTGTCAAATTTGCAAAACCTCCCATAACATTTCACAAACATGCTGAATTGCCTCAAAGTGATCTCCATGGCCATCCTTGATCCTTGCTGCACCAGACACCCCTTTGTACCAAGCCTGAACTAGCCCATACCTCAAAGTACAACCAACCTTGACTTTTTGCATTTACACCCATACCAATCAGCATAGCCCACACCAACTCCACAGACCTATCACAGTTTGATATGTGGACTTTATGCAAGCCATAACACACAAGAACCAAGCCTGAATCCTCAGCATTTCCCTATTTCACAAAAATCACCCCACTTGCATTTTCTTTCGAAACTCTCAGCACACTTAACAAAACTTCAAACTTCTTCCACTATTCATCTCCAAATCCATCATTGATCACAAACCACCCACCAAAACAGCCAAGAACACCTCACAAACAAAACACGATTTTCTGACCAGTTGAGCACAAACTCACAAACCAGCCTCCCTCAAAGCTCTCCAAGCATCAAAGCTTCTTCAGGGAGGTCATTGGAGGCACTTTTGACCAAGAAAGCAATCAGAAAGCTCCAGGGTTGAAAGCTTCATCTCAGGTAGCCATGCGAAATAATTTTTCCAGAACCTTTATTTTAAGTTATTATTTTAAGCATGTTCCCCTGAGTGCAATGAACTTGTTATTTTTGAAAATGATGAAGAATTGAGAATGTATTGCTTGTCTGAAAGTTTCACCATTTTGTTCATGGCTTCGAATCCTGAGATTGAGTGAAAAGAAATTGTTTTTGAGGGTGGATTTGATGTTAGGAGGGTGAAAGGAGTCAATCTGGAGCTTTAGAGCTCCAGAAATGACCTAGGGAGTGAGATGAAAATTTTCAGGGGAGAGTGTCACCGGAGAAGACGACCGGAGCTCTTCTCTGGTGACTTGAAAGTAATTAGGGTTTTAATTAGGTTTAGGGTATTGTTTGAATCTGGGTCGTTTGATCACTCTTCCCCGCGTGCGTTGGATGGTGTAGATTAGGTCATTAATTATAAACCTGGATTAATAAATTAATTAATTAGGATTAATAGGATTTGAATGTTGACCCTTAGATCACGCGCCAAGTCAACAGATCCAAACCCAAAATCAATCCTGTCTCTCCATTGTGCATACTTTCCATTTATTTGATTTTATTTCACATTTTTCTTATTTATTTTGTACGAATTTTTAAAAATAGTAAAAATCATCAAAAAAATTCTGAAAATTTTTATCAAACATTTTATTAATTTTCAGAAACCAAAAATATTTTTATTTTTATTTTTTTCATTAAAAAAGTATTTTTAAATCATTTAAATGTTTTATTTAATTAATTAATGAAAATTAATTAATTAAAAATACATTTAAGTATTTAAAAATCACCAAAAAAATCAGAGAACATATTTAAGCATTTAGAGACATTTACAAACTCACCATACAAATTTCTTTTTGGTTTTGATCATGCTTTGACATTTTTCAATGAATTAGGGTTCTTAAAATTGTTCATTTTCTAACCCAAACTTCAAAAATTCATAACTTTTAAACCAAGTAGAGTTTATGAATGGTTCTTTTTGAATTTTTCTATGCATGACTTCTAGTTTCTAAAAACATTTTTGTTTCATTTTTTATCCTGCATTTTCAATTTATTTGGCATTTTGCATTGAGGATCACCCAAAAAACCCTAGAAACTTAGGAAATTCATAACTCCTTCTAGGTTTAGCTTCTGACCTCCCCCTCTGGATGTTAACTTAGTATAGGTTTAAGGTTCCTTTGAGTGTACTATCAATTTTTTATCATGTTATTTGCTTCTGTCTTTGCCATTTGCATCTCATCCTTTCATAAAACCCTAATTTTGTATCTTCTCTTGCATTCATCTTGCATTTGCTTGCATTCATGAACTTGCCATGACATTTTATGCATTCACATGACTCTTAAGATATCCTAGGACACATTAGAATCATTTTTGATCATTGCATCATCCATTTGCCATGCTATGCATTCATTTCATTTCATGTGCATTCATTTCATTTCATGTGCATTCATGAACCTTCATGCTTCCTTTATGCTTCATTTGCCTTCTCATTACTTGTATGATCATTCACATCTCATGACATACATTTGCATCATCTCTTAGCATCATTTGCATCATAA
This sequence comes from Lathyrus aphaca, assembly GCA_963966055.1. Taxonomy (NCBI): domain Eukaryota; kingdom Viridiplantae; phylum Streptophyta; class Magnoliopsida; order Fabales; family Fabaceae; genus Lathyrus; species Lathyrus aphaca. Next base: position 302,423,285 of record OZ014523.1, on the reverse strand, counting down.
ACATGCTTCTGGTTTTGGTTTGCACCTTTGCATTCATTTCATTTTCATTTCATTTCATTTCCTTTTGCTAACTTTTCAGGTGGTAAGTGCTTTGAGAAGTGAATTTTCCTTCACTTCTCACAATCTCTTCTCATCTCTCTTATGAATTCATTGCTGAATTTTGTATTTGTATTAGAGTGAGCTTGCTCATTCATGCTCCTTCTTCACCTTCTTTCTTCAAGCAACTTATCTTCTTAAGTGAAGTAAGTTAACTTGTTTCTCCCATTTCTCCTCCTTTCATGTGCTTCTTCCTTGGTGGCTTTTCTTGAAGATCTCTTGCAAGCCTCATAAACCCTAGGAACACCCAAGCATGTTAACAATTAAGGTTTGATTAGTCCCCCCATTAGTTTTAACCATTGTTTCATCTCTTGTGTCTCTCTCCCCACCTCATAATCAGGGACTAAACCTTCAAGGTTTTAAGGCTTTGTGATTAAGGTTATGCATGTATCCTTCTATTAGGATGGAGTGTATAACTTTAATCCTAAGTGTTAAACCCTTAATGTGTTTAAATCCTTTAATCAACTCATATAAATAATCACTAAGACAATAAGCTTGTAACTTGGGCCTTGCATTAGGGTTCTAATTCTTCCTTAATTGGTTAAGAAGGACTAACCTTAGTGTTAATGGATAAGTCCCCCTCAAGTTGTCTTACAAACCATAAAATTCACTTCTTAACCTTACCATTAACTAAAATCCACTTTAACAAAGGCTTTGTTTTGTCATGAGGTTAATCCCTAATCATGGATTAAGTTGAGGAGCCTTCCTCAGCTTAAATGTTCTCATCTATTATCCTTCTATTAGGATGGTGTAATGGGTCCATTAAATCCTTGATTATGGCTTAAACTCATTACATAACACTAAACAAAATACCAAAAACATCTAAATAATGGCAAGCAGGTTAATGATCTTAATCCTATATCATGGTGATTAAGTGTGAGGTGTTTACTTCATACTTAAGGTATTCTCATTACCCCTAATCAGAGGGAAGGTGTGATGAGTTTAGTAACCCTTGGTTTAGGCTTAAGCTCATTATCTTATGACAAACACAAAAAGAAATAAAAGATTGAAAACACAAAAACAAACAATAATCATCTCCTTCGGGATTCTTTTCTCATCATCTTCATTCACAAACGAGAACTTGCTTCTTCCGTCTTATGCAAGACAGTTTGCACCTGAGCCAGACAGGTCATACACTTGAGCATAGGCAAGTAAGTAGTTCATCAGTCAATTTATCTTTCAGTCTCTTTGAGTCGAACTACGGTGTTTTGACTTCCTCATTGCATGAGAGGATAGGTAGGCATAACTTAACAGTTGTCGAACAAAAGTCTCTGTATACTCCCTCTCTTCAGCATTATTCCTTAAGCCTCATTGTCTTGGGCTTTGCACTCTTTTCTTACACTGACACTCCTCTTCTTCACACTTATTTCTAGCACTGACACCTGTACATCCTTTTCCATCTCTTTGCACACAGAATAACACTGACACTACCCCCTTTAAACACAAACTTTTAAGCGTGGATCCCGTCGAGTACGACGGACAATCTGGGTGCTAATACCTTCCCAGGTTGTAACCAACCCCCTTTCTCAGTTTCTCTGGTTCGCGATCGTCTTATCCATCTTTTCCAGGTTTATGCAGCATTACCTTTCCTTCGGGATAAAAATGCCTAGCTGGCGACTCTTTTCACCTTCATTTCATGTTCTCTCTTTCGCCGATCGTTCGATCTTGTACCGGGATGCAAATCTTTGGGAGCGACAGTTTGGCGACTCTGTTGGGGACCCTTATACTGCAACCAGGGCTTCTGGTTCTTTTTGTGGGTTCCTCCTAGCGCTTGTTTGATTTGTGTTTACGGGAGTGTTATGTGCTAATTGTGTTTATTCATTTGCTTTATTTATTGTTTTATGTACAGTTTTATTTACTGCTTTCTTTACAGTTTTTTTATATATACATCATACTGTCATTATCATTGTTGGATCTGGTTTTCTTTGGTGGGTGGGGTTCCATTGAGTGATTAAGGTCCTATACCTGGGACCTGAGAGACACCTAGGCTAGAGTGGTTCATGTTCTTTCCCATTCCATTTCGGTCTGGTGCGGGAATATGAAACACGGTTCAGATGTGGGTTTCTTCTTGAGAACTCTGTGCTACAGATTTACTGTAGTGCTAGGGCTATCTGGGAAGCCTGCTAAGTCTGGATGACCTTTATTATGACCTTCGGAATCTGGGGTGAATTATAGGAGGATCTTTTATGGTTATTGTAAACACTATACCTCCGGGTTATAAGTGTTTACACTTCTCATAACTGATCCAAGTCTGAGGATCCTTGTTCTAGAACACTACATGTGAGGGGTTGGGTTGTTTACAGGTTTGCAGGAACCCTTAGCCACATCATACCCTATTACTGTATTATTTAAGAATATCCTATTTTGGACAGTTCTTGTGATTACCCCAGACACGTGACTCTTTATTTGAGTCCCCCACCTTGGTTACTGGATTTCTGAGCCTCCATCCGGACCTTTGAACATACAAGGACCTTGTATCAAGACCGATAATCAGATCCAACTCTTGATCACAAACCCTTGCATATCATTTGCATACATCATCATTGCATCATTTAACATTTGTTTATTTGTTTTTCAGGGTATCCACCTCATTATGTCTTGGTTTGGTTTTGACCCCTTCTATTGATTAGACCTCTGCTTCAGTTATCTGCTTCAGCTATCTCCTTCAGCATTTCCATCAGTCTGCCAGAGACTCACCTCCAGCTTCTCATCCTGTGATCTTCATCAGCTTATTTTCAGCCTCTTCATCAGCACTCATGACTACTCCAAGGAAGAGAAACATATCTTATCACTTCTTTGACCCCACCTTGACTGGTATCAGGCAGGTCCAGTCACTCATCACACCTGATCACATCCCACTGTTTAGAGAGCACTTTGGGGTTATCTTGGACATGGTTATGGATCTTGATTCTTCTCAGAGAAGCATGATCCACACATGCTTGCAGTTTTATGACCCTCCCCTTAGGTGCTTCACCTTTCCAGACTTTCAGATAGGGCCTCTATCGGAGGAGTTTTCTTTGTTGATTGGAGTACCTATCAGAGGAGGGATCCCCTTCAACCCAGAGATGACTGCTCCCAGAAGTGAGGAAATAGCTAGGGCATTGTACTTGGAGCCTGCCCTTATTGAGAAAAACATGACAACAAAAGCTTGGATTCCTAGTTTACATCTAGACTTCTTGATTTCTCAAGCCATCCTGAAGTCTGCAGTGAGAGAATGGAAGGCAGTCTGTGCACTTTTAGCCCTCAGCATATATGGGGCTATATTGTTTGCAGATGAGCCCAAGTTTGTGAGTAAGAATGCCATCCACTTGTTTCTGCTGAGGAACCCAGTGCCTACATTGCTAGGGGAATTTTACTACTCCATTCATCAGAGAAATGAGAAACAAAGGGGGAAGTTGGTCAGATGTTGTGCTCCTTTGTTCTACTCTTGGCTACTCAGACACCTGCCTAAGTCAGATGCCTTCTTGAACCCCCACCAGCAGAAGAATTGGGCCAAGAGGTTCATTTCCTTGACATCAGACGACATCAGGTGGTGCACCCATAGCACCAAAGGCAAGGACATTATCACAAGTTGTGGGCAATACCCTAATGTGCCTCTGATAGGAGTAAAAGTTTGCATCAACTACAACCCTTTACTGTTTAAGAGACAATTGGGATATGCCTTGGTTCACCCTCCCAGAGGACAGGATTTAGCTAAGACCCTATACTGTGAGATCCAATCTGCCTCTGTTGTTGTTAGACAAGCTACCTGGGCTTGGGATAACATCCATACCAAAGGAACATCTATCCTTGGAAGATGCAACAATATTGCTTCAGCCCAGTACTCTGACTGGTCCCGTGCTAGAGCTCAAATCACCAGAATGCCTTTCACCTTGGACCCTCTATAGTACAGCCTACAGCAACTATCAGCCTGGAAGAATTTGAAAAGCTGAAGGAAAGGAATGAGCAGCTATCTGAAGCTCTAAGGAAGACCCTCTGGGAGAGGAATTATGGTCGTCTGGACTTTGAGAGATTGGAAAGGCTCTAGACTGAGCACCTGACCAAGATTGAAAGGACAGAAGACTACATAAGGAAAGCAAGAGCCGGGGAACAGATATTGAAGAATGCCTGCAAAGAGGCCAAAATTCAGAAAGCTAAGGCAGAGCATTATCTAGAAGAAAGCCAGGCTAGGTGGATCAGGATCACCGAAGCCCGTGCACAAGAAGACCAGAGGACTCAAGCCAAGATTGAGTAGCTGGAGGCCAATGAGAAGAAGCAGCAGGAAGCTTTGTTGGCAGCTCAGAAGGAGATTTCAGAATTAAAGCTTCGAGCAGGGTTAAAGAGATCCAAGGATTAGGACAGGCATAAGAAGCTGACTAATGCCATTGCTACCAGGAATCTCCTCATTCAGACTATTACAGAGCACCCAGCTGGTCCGGTGACGGAGGCACTCCTGAAGGAAGTCAGGGAAGATGACTACGGATTGGATGTCTGATTCCTTTTGCTTGTATTTCCTTTCTTTTGATGTACTTTTCCTTTTTGTTGTATTTTTGACCCACCATGGGCTTGTGTTGTAAACAGACTATGTATTTTTCGTCATTTGTAATATATCAGTTTGTTTTATTTTGGTGGGCTTTCTCTCAACATCATCAAGCATCTCCTCGAGGTCTGAAAAGGTTAAAACCAAGAACCAAACTGGATACCTTGGAAGACAAATAAGCATACTGCATTGCATACTAACATTTCTCTTTGTTTTGTAGGGTTTTTTTTGTTTGTTTCTCACTTTGTTGTGCTCTCAGGAAACATTGCTCGTCGCCGAGTGTTACCTGTCAACCGTGCACACCGGTACCCTACCCGTAACAACCTTCCAGGCATTCAGATGGATCAGGTGCAATAGGACCTGAATGAAGTAAGAAATCAAATGGCCAACGAAAGGGTCGAAATGAGAAACCAAATGACTCAGTTTATGATTGTAATGACTGGCTTGGCACAGAGCCAAGAAAGACTGAGGGAATTGGTGGAAAGACAGACTCCTTAAGAGCCTCACCCTGGTACAGGAGGAACCAGCAATAATGAGCGCAGGCAGCCCCGCATTGACCCACCAGAGTTTGGGCCCCATTTGAACCCAGACGTTAATATCCCAAGGAATGTTCAAGGTAATACTACTGGAGGCAGAATCCTTCAAGAGGATCCCCAAGAGGAACAATTCACGGTTGTCGGAGCTGGGGATGAGGTGTATGATAGAAGACTGGATGAGATTGCTGAAAAACTGAGGTCTTTGGAATCCCATAATCTTAGGCTTTGACATGATAGATATGGGGTTGGTAGATGGGGTGAGAATTCCCCACAAATTTAAACCCCCTTGCTTTGAGAAGTATAATGGTACCTCCTGCCCGCGTACTCATCTGTAATCTTTCTTAGGAAGACTCAAGGCTTATACCATGGATGAGAAGTTATGGATGTTCTACTTTGAGGACATCCTGACTGGAGCTTCAAGAGAATGGTATTTGCACCTGACAATGGCCACTATAAGATGTTGGAAAGACTTGGCCGAGGCCTTCATCCGTCAGTACCAGTACTACCTAGACATGGCTCCCAATAGAACCCTTCTAATGGGCATGTCTCAGTCTTCGAGGGAAAGCTTTCGGGATTATGCTTAGAGGTGGAGACAGCTTGCTGCTGCTGTCTAGCCACCCATGTCTGAACGGGAAATGGCGGACATGTTTATGAACACCTTGTAGGGAACTTATATTGGCCGACTTGCTGCATTCTCCTCCACCAGTTTTGCCGATGTAGTTATAGCTGGTGAGAGAATAGAAAGTCTTTTGAAGATGGGTAAAATCTCTGACAACGGTGCAAGCTCCTCCAACAATACAAGAAAACCTTTTGCAGGACCCCGAAGGGCAGGTGAAACAAATGCTATCCATGCAGGTAGGGGCAGACCCCAATATTCTCACAGATCAATAGCAGTCGTTACCATCCCGGCCCCATCTCCACAACAACCATTATATCCTCAACCACAACAACAACAACATCACCATCAGCAACAATCTCATTTTCCACAACAAAGAACTTACAGCAATAACAACAACAACCAACAGCAGCGCCCTTTTCAACAGAGGCCATCTCAGGCAAATAGGGTGATTGACCCTATCCCTATGCCTTATGCTGCTTTACTGCCACAACTCCTGAAGCTTAACTTGGTTGAATTAAGGACGTTGGCTCCTCTCAACCTCCCGAAGAATTATGATGCTAACGCCCGGTGTGCCTTCCACTCCAACGCACCTGGTCACAATACCGAGAAATGTAGAGCCTTGCAAATGAAGGTTCAAGATCTGGTCGATTCCAAAGCTCTCAATTTCGCACCTCCTCCGAATGTTAATAGAAATCCTATGCCTAATCATGGTGGGCCCAGGATTAATGCCATAGAAGAGGACCAACCATTTGCACTGATTGACAATGTTATGCAGATTCAAACACCACTAGCTGAAGTCAAGGCTCAACTCTTAAGATGCCAAGTGTTCCAGGGCTGTGGGGCCTGCTGCGAATCGTGCAAAACTGCTATTAATGGTTATTAGAGGCTAAGGTTCGGCATAGATGGCCTTATTAGAGATGGAATTTTGCAAATTACCACAACGGCTCCTTTAACATCAACAACTCTTTCTTCAACAACGATGGATTCTCCTACAACATCAACAATCCTTTCTTCAGCAAAGACAGATCCCCCTACAACAACAACAACTATTATTCCTACTGATTCATCCATAACTCCAGCAATCACTCCATCCATCATTTCAACAGATCATAGTTCAGCAAAACATACTTCTACAACATCAACACCCATCTTATCAACGGAAACGCCTACAACACCAACAAACTCTAATGAAGATGTCTCAACGGTCACGATCTTTTACGACCCGACAACTGTTCATCCCAACAACAATTTTCAACAACAAGCTGCAACACCTACTGTCAGATCTCCAGTCACAATCTATTACGACCCGCATACCATCACAATTCCTTCCGCTGCAGCAATCAGTCCAGTCACCATTACGGTACCCGGACCCGTTCCTTATGAAAACAGTAATGCCATACCTTGGCACTACGGCTCTGATCTCTTCTGCGACGGAAAGAAAATCACTCTAGACTTATCAACCTCTTCACCACAAGTTGACAATGTTGGGGGAGGCGGAGGCTTCACCAGAAGCGGACGCCTTTTTGCCTCACAAACACCAAGACCCAATGCCGAAGCAGAAGTTGCTGCTAAGGCAAAAGGAAAGAGTGTGGTACCCGAAGAGCAAGTTGTTAAAGAAACTCAGAAGACGTCTTTTGAATAAGATGTGGACGAGTTCATGAGAATAATCAAAAGGAGTGATTACAAAGTGGTGGACCAGCTTCATCAGACACCCTCCAAAATCTCTATATTATCACTGCTAATGTGTTCCGAAGCCCATAGGAATGCATTGTTGAAGGTCTTGCACGCAGCATACGTGCCAGAAGAGATTACGGTTAATCAGTTGGAAACAGTGGTTGCAAATGTAAACACCAGTCATGGACTGGGCTTTACAGACGCTTATTTAACACCGGAGGGACGCAGTCATAACAAGGCTTTACACATCACCTTAGATTGCAAAGGTGTTGTTCTTTCTCATGTACTGGTAGACACTAGGTCCTCACTCAATGTCCTCCTAAAGAAAGCCTTGGTGAAGTTGGAGTATGATGGTTTGGCATTGCGTCCAAGTAACTTGGTGGTGAGAGCATTTGATGGCTCTAAGAGATCAGTGCTTGGAGAGATTGATTTACCTGTGTTGATTGGCCCACAGACCTTTAAAACTACCTTCTTCGTGATGGACATACAGCTGGCCTACAGCTGTCTGTTGGGTAGACCCTGGATTCACGCCGCTGGCGCTGTTACATCTACCCTTCACCAGAAGTTAAAATTTGAATGGGAAGGCCAGATCATCACAATCTGCGGAGAGGAAGACATTTTTGTTAGCCAGCTGGCTACTTACAAGTACATAGAAATGGATGGGGAGATCCATGAGACTATGAGTCAGGGGTTTGAGGCCCTTAACATCAATGAAGCAACTGTTGAGTCTGGAACTTCCATCATGTCATATACACAAGCCCAGAAGGTTGTTGAAGAGGGTACCGCTCAAGGCTGGGGCAAGCTGCTTCCAGTAGAAAAGAAAGAAGATAGATTCGGGTTGGGTTACAGACCAACTCGACAAGATCAACCGGAGGCTGCAACGGAGCCTAAATTTGTCAGCGGGGGGATGCTGACCCCTTATGTTGTGAACAGTATGGAAGACGAGGAAGAAGGCGAGCGCAACTTGGAAAACTGGATACGTACAAGGGTCCCGGGGAACCAAGTCTCTAACTGGTCTTCCCAGGAAATTATAAGGGTTACTCCTGCAGAGTAATTATTATTTCCTGTCTTTAAGCATGCATCAAGTCCTGCATCTTGCCCAAGATGTCAGGGCTCATTTTGTAATCGGGCCATCTTGTATTTTGTGCAAACGATCAATTAATGAATATCAGGACATCTTTTGCAAACGAATCTTTTCTCGCTCACTGTTTTTCATTTTTCATTTTTTGTACAAAAATAAAATGGCAATTTTTTTCAAAACAATAACTTCATTTTCACTTTTCCTAAGCAAGATAAAACTGATCACTAAAATGAACCAATCTAAACCCTTGCAGAGAGTGACCTCCAGACTGCACTGACAACGACACTGCTATGACTTCGTATGACTTCGACAATCCGATTAATCAAGCTGATGAAGGGGTTAAAGAAGATTATGAGATACCTGAAGAGCTAGCCAGACTGCTAAGGCAAGAGGAGGAGGTTATCACTCCTCATCAGGAGGAGGTGGAGACAGTTAATCTTGGTACCGAAGAAGACTTGAAAGAAGTAAAGATCGGGGCCCGTCTGCAAGATTCAGTGAAGGAACAGCTTATTGACATGCTGCGAGAGTACGTTGATGTCTTTTCTGATCGAAGGCTTTCTTCATTCTTTTCTGATACAGCTGCCCATGACAGATTGCAGCCAATCTCTTCTCTTCAATCAGACTCAGTTGTTCGTATCGGGACCGGACCCACTCTGCTTCGTTCAGCTTAACATCCATTATTACCCGCAAGGAGGGTAGTTCAACTTCAACAGGCAGGACTGCCTCCATACCATAAACAAGTTGATACGGTGTTGCCCCAGTGGATGTCCTGATTGACGTACGGTACCCATGCAAGGCAAACGGTAGCATTTCGTGCCAGTCTTTGTAGGTGACCACCATCTTCTGTACAATCTTCTTGATATTCTTGTTAGCTGCCTCTACAGCGCCGTTCATTTTTGGCCTGTAAGGAGAAGAATTGTGGTGTTGGATCTTGAAGTCCCGGCATAGTTCTGCCATCATTTTGTTGTTTAAGTTGGAACCATTATCAATAATGATTCGCTCGGGAACTCCATACCGACAGATGATGTCTCTCTTCAGAAATCGGGCTACCACTTGCCTTGTAACATTTGCATAGGAAGCTGCTTCGACCCACTTGGTGAAATAGTCAATGGCAACCAGGATGAATCTGTGGCCGTTTGAAGTAGTTGGTTCAATCTTGCCAATCATATCAATTCCCCACATAGCAAAGGGCCAGGGTGAAGACATCACATTCAGAGGATTGGGAGGCACATGCACCTTATCCGCATAAATCTGGCATTTATGGCATTTTCTGGCGTAGGCACAACAGTCGGCGTCCATTGTGATCCAGTAATATCCTGATCTTAGCAACTTTTTAGCCATGGCATGCCCTCCTGCATGGGTACCAAAGGATCCTTCGTGCACTTCGTGCATCAACAAGTCTGCTTTTGTTCTATCAATGCACCTGAGAAGTACCATATCAAAGTTTCTCTTGTACAGGGAACCGTCAGTGTTCAGGAAGAAACTACCAGCAAGCCTTCTTAATGTCTTCTTGTCATTGGACGATGCCCCAGGTGGGTATGCCTGATCCTCCAAGAAGCTTTTAATGTCATGGAACCAAGGCTTATCATCTTTGACAACGTCTGCTGCAAATACATATGCTGGTCTGTCAAGTCTGGATACTGCAATTTGAGGTACAAAGTTGGCAGTTTGAACTTTGATCATGGATGAAATGGTAGCAAGGGCATCTGCAAATTGATTCTCGTCCCGAGGGATATACTCAAGCTTGACTATTGTGAAGAAATTCAATAACCTCCTTGTATAATCCCGGTAAGGTATCAGATGATCCTGGTGGGTGTACCATTTGCCGTTGGTTTGATTGATTACCAAAGCTGAATCTCCGAACACAGTCAAAGTTTTGATCCTGAGGTCAATGGCTTCCTCAAGGCCCATAATGCAAGCTTCGTATTCAGCTTCGTTGTTAGTGCAGTTAAAGGTGAGTTTTGCCGAGAAAGGCATGTGAACTCCCTTAGGTGTAATGAGTACTGCACCAACACCACGACCATTCATATTAACAGCCCTGTCAAACATCATAGTCCATTCTTCTTCTGGGTCAGGCCCTTCAGTGTGAACAGGCTCTTCATGATCTTTTGCTCTTATGAACATGATGTCTTCATCAGGGAAGTCAAATCTCATAGGCTGGTAATCATCAATAGGTTGCTCAGCAAGATAATCAGACAGTACACTGCCCTTGATGGCCTTTTGAGATGTGTACTGTATGTCATATTCTGTGAGGATCATTTTCCATCTTGCAACCCATCCGGTAAGTACTGGCTTCTCAAAAATGTACTTAACTGGGTCCATCTTGGAGATCAATAAAGTAGTGTGGGTCAACATATACTGTCTCAGTCGGCGAGCAGCCCACGCTAAAGCACAGTGTGTTTTCTCGAGCAGTGAATAACGTTGTTCACAGTCGGTAAACTTTTTGCTTAGGTAGTATATTGCGTACTCTTTTCGACCAGACTCGTCATGTTGGCCCAGCACACACCCCATTGACTCTTCTAATACTGTAAAGTACATAATTATAGGTCTTCCTTCAACTGGAGGCATAAGGATTGGAGGTTCTTGCAAGTACTCCTTGATTTTGTCGAAAGCCCTCTGGCAGTCTTCGTTCCACCTGACCGTTTGTTCTTTTCTTAATAGCTTGAACAAGGGCTCGCAGGTTGCTGTAAGGTGAGATATGAACCTTGAAATGTAGTTCAATCTACCTAGGAAACCTCAAACTTCTTTCTCAGTTTTCGGTGCAGGCATTTCTTGAATGGCCTTAACTTTATCAGGGTCCACTTCAATCCCTTTCTCACTTACAATAAATCCCAGCAACTTACCAGACCGCACCTCGAATGTACATTTGTTGGGGTTCAACTTCAGTTGGTACTTCCTCAGACGCTTGAATAACTTCAACATATTTACCAGGTGGTCTTCTTCTGTGAGGGACTTGGCAATCATGTCATCCACATAACATTCAATTTCTTTATGGATCATGTCGTGGAATAATGTTACCATAGCCCGTTGATAGGTTGCACCAGCATTCTTCAGTCCGAATGGCATCACCTTATAACAGAACGTGCCCCAGGGTGTGATGAAAGTTGTCTTCTCCATGTCTTCAGGTGACATTTTGATCTGATTGTATCCTGAAAATCCGTCCATGAAGGAGAACACCGAGAACTGAGCTGTATTATCCACCAATACATCAATGTAAGGTAAAGGGAAGTCATCTTTCGGGCTGGCTCTATTCAGATCCCGGTAATCCACACACATCCTCACCTTGCCATCCTTCTTAGGCACAGGTACTATATTATCAACCCATGGTGGATAGCTAGTTACAGCAAGGAACCCGGCGTCCCACTGTTTTTGTACCTCTTCTTTTATCTTCATTGCCATATCTGGGCGAGTACGGCGCAGCTTCTGTTTTACTGGCGGGCAGTCTTCTTTTAATGGCAGCTTGTGCATAACAATATCGGTGTCCAACCCTGGCATATCCTGATAAGACCAAGCAAAGACATCCACATATTCACGAAGCATGTCAATCAGTTGCTCTTTTACTGAATCTTGTAAGCAGGCCCCGATCTTAACTTCTCTCACATCTTCTTCCGTACCAAGATTAACCGTTTCGACCTCCTCCTGATGAGGAGTGATAACCTTCTCCTCTTGCCTTAACAACCTGGCTAGCTCTTCAGGAAGCCCATATTCTTCTTCAACCCCTTCATCGGCTTGATTGATTGGATTGTCAAAGTCATACGAAGCCATAGCTGTGCTGTTGTCGGTGCAGTCTGTAAGGCACTCTCTGCAAGGGTTTAGATTGTTCATTTTAATGATCGATTTTAATCTTTGTTTAGAAAAAGTGAAAAGAAGTTATCATTTTGGAAAACATTGCCATTTTATTTTTGTACAAAAAGAAAAAATGAAAAACAGTGAGCGGAAAAGACTCATTTGCAAAAGATGTCCGATATTCATTGATTGATCTGTTTGCACAAAATTACAAGATGGCCCGATTACAAAATGAGTCTTGACATCTTGGGCAAGATGAAAGACTTGATGCATGCTTAAAATATATAGGAAATAATAATTACTCTGCAGGAGTAACCCTTATAATTTCCTGGGAAGATCAGTTTGAGATATGGCTCCCCGGGATCCTTGGACGTATCCAGCTCTCCAGGTTGCGCTCATCTTCCGACACATCTTCCAAGTTGTTCACTGCATCCGGGGTGAGCATCCCCCCACTGACAAAATTGGGCTTCTTAGCAGCCTCTGATTGATCTTTTTGAGTTGGTTTGTAACCCAACCCAAATCTGTCCTCCTTCTTCTCCATAGGTAGCAGCTTGCCCCAGCCTTGGGCGGTACCCTCTTCAACAACCGTCCTGGCTTGCTGATAAGATGTCATGGAGGTTCCCAGTACAGCAGATGCTTCATTTATGTTCAGGGCCTCAAACCCCTGGCTCATAGTTTCATGGATTTCTCCATCCATTTCAATGTACTTGTACGTAGCCAGATGGCTAACAAAGATGTCCTCTTCGCCACAGATGGTGATGATCTGGCCTTCCCACTCGAATTTCAGCTTCTGGTGAAGGGTAGACGTAACTGCGCCAGCGGCATGGATCCAAGGTCTACCCAACAAACAGCTGTAGGTCGGCTGAATGTCCATCACATAGAAGGTAATTTTGAAGGTTTGCGGGCCAATCATCACAGGCAGATCAATCTCCCCTAGCACTGATCTTTTAGAGCCATCGAAAGCTCTCACCACCAAATTACTCAGACGTAATGCCAAGCCATCATACTCCAGCTTCACTAAGGCTTTCTTTGGTAGAACATTGAGTGAGGACCCAGTGTCCACCAGTACATGAGATAGAACAGCATCCTTGCATTCTAGAGTGATGTGTAAAGCCTTGTTGTGGTTACGCCCCTCAGTTGTCAAGTCAGCATTGGTGAAGCCCAATCCATGGCTGGTGTTGACATTTGCTACCACAGTTTCTAGCTGATTAACTGTGATCTCCTCTGGCACGTATGCTGCGTGCAGGACTTTCAGTAATGCGTTCCTGTGAGCTTCAGAACACATCAGCAGGGATAATATGGAGATCTTTGAGGGAGTTTGATGAAGCTGATCCACCACCTTGTAATCACTTCTTTTTATAATTCTCATAAACTCGTCTACATCCTGTTCAAAAGAGAATGTTTCACAAATGACAAAATCAAAACACTTCTTTTAAAAGACAGTAAACAAACAACACACGTCTTTTCCCGCGGAAATTCTCTTCTCACCTCATTCACTCTAAACGAACAAACTTGCAACGACTTTTCTCTTTGCAAGACGGTAACGCACTCGTACCAGACGAGCCTACAACACCTAAGCATAGGAATAAGTAGTTCAATTCATAAAAAACACAAACAAAGTTCCCGCCTTAGTTAGGAAAACTACATCAACTCTGATCCTCATATTCCCAATGAGGTACGTAGGCAACGGGGTAGGACCCGTTCGAGCACACTCTTTATTTTCCCTATATTTTTCACGTACCTTTCGTACTCTTTTTCCAGTTCCCTCTCTCATTCCAGTTCCAGTAGCGGTTTTTATTCAGCAGCATTTTTATTTCTTACCCTTTTAAACATATCAAGCAAGCGTGGATCCCGTCGGGTACGGCGGACGGTCTGGGGTGTTGATACCTTTCCAGGTCGTAACTGACTCCCGAACCCAGTTCTTTGGTTCACAAGACCTCATTCATTCCTTTTTCCTTTAATTTATGCAACATTACCTTTCCCATTCATTCGGGATAAAAATGACTAGCTGGCGACTCTACCTTTTCCGTACCACTTTCGCATTTGTACTAGGATATAAATCCCGAGAGCGACAGTAAGGACATAGGTTATTACACATAAGGATGGGCGAGAAAATGTATGTTACGCGTATTGTAAGACTTTATACATATGGACAAGTTGGGTATGAGGTGTTACACATAAGGGATGTTGTGTTATGCGTATGGGCAGAGTGGTGTGCAGATAGTGTAGTTTTTGGCGATTCGTCCTATTTTCGCATTCGTTTCGAGTTGAGTTGATCTTGGACTTTAAGTAGAGATAAATAAGTTGAGTACAATAGATTTGAGGATTAAAAATGATAAATTCAGAAGTCTAATTAATTAATTAAGTAGTAATTAGTTGTTTTTCCGTGTTGAGGTTGTATTAAGTTGTTATAAGTTGTGTTGTCCCGATCTTGGGGAAATTATTAAGTTGTAGGTCTTTTAACCTATGTTGATTCATGTTGTTATTGTATTCCATTCAATTCGAGTTGAGTTGATCTTGGACTTTAAGTAGAGATAAAATAAGTTGAGTACAAAAGATTTGAGGATTAAAAATGATAAATTCAGAAGTCTAATTAATTAATTAAGTAGTAATTAGTTGTTTTTCTGTGTTGAGGTTGTATTAAGTTGTTATAAGTTGTGTTGTCCCGATCTTGGGGAAATTATTAAGTTGTAGGTCTTTTAACCTATGTTGATTCATGTTGTTATTGTATTCCATTCAAAGTTGCATACATTTTCATATTTTCATGTTGGAGCGAATGCTCAATTCAAGTTGGCTTGGATTGGCAAATACGTTGTTAATGCCTCGATAAATTGGCAGGATTTTTAAGTTGGGAGTTTTACTCCAAATGGTACTACATGCATATATATAAGTTGAGTTGCATTCGAGTCGCATTTTATCTATGTTGATATTTGTTGTTGGTTGCGAGATGTACATTGATGTTGCAAGTTGTGTGAAGTGGTGTGATTGTATGATTTCTTGCTTACGTATCGATTATCATACTCATGTTTATGTTATTCAATATCTCACCCCTTCTGTTCAAATGTTGCCCTTTGTTGGTAACGTGCAGGTAACCAAAAGTCAAGTACTTATTAGCTCCGAGTTGGTGTTGGTTGCTCTGATGTGTAGAACTTTGGGAGGATGAACGCAAGTTTTATTTTATGTTGGATTTTTATTTAGTTGAAAAAATAAATTTATTTGTTTCATGTTGAAAACCATGTTGAAGTAGTTTAAAGTTGCAAGCATTGATGTCATTTTAAAGTTGTAATATGTTGAATCTGTTGTGTTGTTTTCAAAGTATTTTATTAATGCAATTTTGTTGTTTGATTATTTAGTTGAACATGTAATATCCCATGTTTTGGAGAATTTGTTTATAACTCTGATTTAATTTATAAGTCGGGTAGAATCGAGTATTACAATAATCCTTGGTATTATTATATTAAATGTTTCCTCCAATGTCAAGAGTACCCGATTGGGGCATCAAGAAAAGATAAAAGGACTTTGAAGAGATTGGCAGGAGATTTCTTTTTGAATGAAAATGTGTTTTACAAGAGAAACTTAGATATGGTCTTGCTCATATGCGTGGATAGACACGAAGTGGCATGTTAATGAAAGAAATTCATGAAGGGTCTTTTGGTACTCATGAATATGGGCATGCAATGGAAAAAATATGTTAAGAGCAGGTTACTATTGGCTGACAATGGATTATGACTGTTGCAAGTATGTAAAGAAGTGCCATAAATGCCAAGTTTATGCTGATAAGATTCATGTGCCACCGACTCATCTCAATGTTTTTCCTTCTCAATGGAATTTCTCTATGTGAAGAATCGATATCATTGGCATTATTGAGCCCAAATCTTCAAATGGGAATTGTTTTATCCTTGTGGCTATCAACTATTTCACCAAGTGGGTAGAAGCGGCGTCGTATGCTAATGTGACCAAGCAAGTTATGGTTCGGTTTATAAAGAATCATATTATTTGTTGATATGGTGTTATGAATAAAATCATTATTGATAATGGTTCGAATTTGAATAATAAGATGATGAAAGAACTTTGTGAAAAATTCAAGATTCAACACCATAATTCTTCTCATTATAGGCTGAAGATGAATAGGGTCGTTGAAGCTGCGAATAAGAACATTAAAAAGACCATTCAGAAGATGGTTGTGACATATAAGGATTGGCATGAAATGCTCCCTTTTGTTTTGCATGGGTATCATACATCCGTCTGCACTTCAACAGGGGTAACCCCTTTCTCGCTAGTGTATGGTATGGAAACAATGCTCCTCGTGGATGTTGAGATCCCATCAATGAGAGTTATGATGAAAGCCAAGTTGATTGAGACTGAATGGTGTCAAAGTAGATTTGATGAGTTGAATTTGATTGAGGAAATAGAATGAAAAATTTATGGCATGGTTAGTTGTACCAAAAAAGAATGAAGAGAGCTTTTGAGAAGAAGGTTAGACCTCGTGTATTCAGAGAAGGCAACCTTGTGCTAAAAAAGATCAAGTCTTTCATTACTGATTCTAGGGGAAAGTGGACTCCTAATTATGATGGCCCATATGTTGTTAAGAAAGCTTTATCTAGAGTTTAATTGATTCTTACAACTATGGATGGTGAGAAGATCACTCGCCTGTGAATGTTGATACGAACCTCATCGGGAAAATGAGGATCAGAGTCGACGTAGTTCGCCTAACTAAGGCGAGAACTATTTGTTTGTGTTTTTTTATGAGCAGGAACTACTTATGTCTATGCTCAGATGTTGCAGGCTCGCCTTTAACGAATGTGTTTACCGTCTTGCAAATGAGACAACTCATCGCAAGTTCGCGTTGAGAGTGAGTGAGGTGAGACGAGAATTCCCGCAGGAAAAGACGAGTGTTGTTTGTTATTTGTCTTTTAGAGAAGTGTTGTGAATTTATTTGTGAAACATTCTCATACTAAGACTTGTTCATTGTGGTCGATTTCTTACACTTCTCCCCGAAACAGGATGTGTACAAGTAAACCACGACAAAGTCTCTTGTCGTACAAGAACATTTAACCTTTATTATGTGTTTTATTGTTTTTCTTTGTGTGATGAGAAAGAAATACTCAAGTTGCAAAACGACAAACTAAGGGGGACTAAGACACAAACCTAAATTGTTTATTGCATGCAAAAAGAGATCCTAATGGTTTGTGTGGTTTTCTAATCCTAATGAGAAAAGGAAAAGAAGGAAAGATAATTAGAACTCAACTTACTTCCTAAGGAAGTTAAGTGGTTTTAAGAAAGGGGAAAGCCTAAAAAAGCAAAGCACAAAGTGCTAAGTTATGCACAACTTGAAAGAATAAAGAGATGAAGGAAGAAGTAGTATGAGACTTACCTTAACCTCCCTACAAAACAAAGGTTAGCTTTACAAATCATATTGAAGAACATAAAGCATGGCAAATGCTCAAGTTAACTCAAACTAGCTAAGTAAAAGCACTAAGGACTTCCTAGGGTTAAGACCTAGATCTAAAGGATCCTAAATGATAAAAAGCTTTTAAATTCAGTAGCTAAACCCTATTAAGTTATTTTAAGGTTATGATATCAAACAACTACAATCTATGTCCTTATGAGATATTAAACCCTAGTGGAAATCAAATATGAAGTTAAATGAAGGAGTTGCATGATTATGTATGGAAAACTTGAATTAGGTCAAAGGTGAATGTTAAAACCATACCATAACACTAAATGAAAGTGTCTCAATATGTGAACCAAAGTAGGAGTAAAGATATTCAAGTTAAAGTGATTCAAACAAGGGATGAATGGTGAAGGAATGAGAATAGATGAACATGTGATTTCTAAAGAAGAAAATGACTTAGAAGAAAAAGTCAAACATGACCTATGAGAATTGAAATTCCCATACAAAAACTAGGGGATTAATGAAAAGTTAAGATGAACTTTAAACTCAAAAATTAACCACAACTGAACTATAATGAGTTCCATTAGGGTTAAGGAACAAAGAAGTTTGATTTTTGAAGTCTTAAGGCACCAAATGAAACACAGAGACTTATGACTTGAAGTGAAAGCATGAAAATGGATATGGGACACTTATAATGGGTATGAAAAGGATATAACATGAATATCATACTCAAAAAGTTGATTTATAAATGTTAATGATGGAGGAAGAATGTGAATTAGGGTAAAGATGGCATACATGAATACATATGTGACTTAGGGATCAAGCAACCCAAAAATTCAAAGTGTGATAACCTATAATGGATACCAATGACCTAAAGACATCAAATGGGACCTTAGAAGCTCAAATTGAGGACCTCACATGAATGGTATAAATGCCTTATCAAAATGGAATGAGAAGGATGAGAAAATAAGGACCAAAAAGTGACTTGTAACACAAGGGACCTAAAAAAATACCAAATGACCTGGAAAAATTATGAAAGTTGAAATTCAAGATCTTGAACCAAGGACTAACATATTTCTGAAAGATCTCACTTAAATTTGGAATTTTACTCAATCAAATAAATGCACAAAGTTGACTAGGGTTTTGAAGGATAATGCTCAAAGGATGGACTCACAAAGGGACCCAATGTGACCTAAAAAATATCAAAAAAATATTTTTAAGGACCTAAAGATGTCCTCTGGATAAGGAAAAAGGATGGAATGAAAACTATTTTTGGTCTATGAGAAATAAAATGAGCAAGGCAAGGTGTTCAAGAATAGTGAAATTCCAAATGAAATTAAAAAGAAAATTAATTCTGGTCTGAAAAATGGAATTAAAAATTATGAGAAATTTTATGGACATGAAGTATGAATTTATTTGGAAGTTTTAGTAGTTTTTTAGTATTTTTAGAAAATGGAAATTGGATTGAAAATAAAAATGGAAAATAAAAAAGGAAAGAATATTGAAAGGGGTGCATATAGAAACAAAATTCAATGAAAATGAATGGGCCTTTTAGAATAGGGGTGTGAAGAGCAACACAAAGCCCAGTCCAAAGGCGCTGAATACACCAGCTTATAGTGGAAACTCAGTCAATGTGTTGACTACATCTAAACCATGGAATCAATTCAACGCATCAAACAAAAGTCAAAGTATGGAAAACTGGTAGATCGATTACACATGGTATAAGGGTGGAATAGGCACACATGATTGTTCAGGTCGACTTACTATGGCATGTGAATGCCACAGGTTCATTTATGTGCTGGCAAAACGTGGGATGCATGATGGAAATGATCCAAGGGATGTGACTGAAACTGAGAGATAAAGTTAGGGCATTGTTCCGTCCACCGGAGAAGACCTCCGGTCATCTTCTCCGGTGGGATGGAATTAGTGCAAAGTTCATAACTCCATGAAAATGGAAACTAAGACCATGGACACAATCCTCATGTTGAGTAGATCACTAATATAGGTTCAAACTCCATTAATCATGCATAAACAAGCTGAATAAAAGCCAATAAGATTCACCCTAAAATTTGAAACTACGTATCTATGATGCATATCAACTAGCCATATCCATATAACCGCTATTAGGCCACCATAAATCATGAATCAACCAAGAAAAGCATGATAACAAGCCAAAAGAAATGAAATAGAACCTGAGTTGTAGAGCTCTGAATTATTGAGACAACCAGAGATCTTGAACCAATGGTGCTTGATGCTTATCCTTGATCTTCACTAGAGTTAAATAAACACTCCACTATGGTAGAATCTTAGTGAATTTTGAGAATCCAGAAATATGCAGAAGCTTGATCTTGATGATTCAAGCTGGTTGATCCATGGAAATCGCGCACAATTTGATGATGATGAAGAACATATGAATATTTCACTGTGGTTGATGAAGAGCAATGCAAACTGAGAGCAAAATGCATAATGGAATCTTCAATGTGCATAGAAAAATTCAGATCTATGTGTGTGTGATCTTCTGTGTGATTCGAGCAAATGATGATGGTGGTTACAATTCAGTTACGAGAAGCCTTTATAGTTGTGGTTAACTATTAATCATCATGGTTAATAGTTAGAACCATGGTTAATGTTGTGCAATGAAAAAACTAGGTGCCCTAGGCAATGGCAAGTGATAGTTAAGCTGGCACGAGTTTGATCAAGTGTGTGGAGTTGTTCATGGCTTATGGTGAGGCTTGAGTGATGTATGGTGTGGATAAGATCAATGCAGCTTGTGTTCAATGCTTATGAGATTCCCACTTGCTTGAATCTTCAACATGGTGCATGGAAGCTAGTGTGTATATGTAAGCATGAGATGATTTGAACCTCTAAGTATGATGCATTGTGAACATAACATGATAAGTGAAGTACATCAATTGAACTAAACTGAATTCAATATCATGTTGCAATGTCTTGGCATATAAGAAACCTGACTTCAAGTGTTGATCTTCTATGGTACATACCTTACAGCTCAAGTATTCCTTGTGCTCAAATTAAAGATCAAACTTCATACAACATATTTGAAGCTCATACATAGATGACACAATGCCTCTAAGCACCTCAAACATGTCATTGAAGGCAATACATCAAGTCTGCATGCTTGGGCCTGAGAATATGGGCATGCCTTGGGCAAATGGCCTAGAGGATGATAAGTTTGAGGACCTTACTTGTAGCATTCATAACTCTTAGTCCTTTGATCAAATGAAAAATCCTCCAACATGAAAGTTGTAGAGGAGACAACCATGAACAACTTTGATGTTGGAAGAAATTTAATTTGAGTTAATCTTGATGGAGAAAAATAGCCATTCATTTTGCACACCACATGTTTGAGGAAATACCTTGCCTGGCGCGCGGATACAAGGAATGACTTGGTTTTTGCCCTAGTTTGCCCTAGTTTGATCAAACTTTGATTGATCATAACTTCTTCAATTTTAATGCTATGAACATGTTCCACCTATGGATTTGAAGCTTAGGATGCCCTCTTTCAAACAGCCCAAGTGGAATTTTCATTTGACTTTTATTTTGGGAGTAGGCCTCTCTTGAACTTGGCTGCAAATTGGCCAAAACTTGCCATTTTTGGAAACCCTAATTTTCCAAAAATGGTAAGTCTTGATTTTCTTGATTTCTAAGGATCCCTCCATCATTTCTTGATCAAATTTGGTCCATGGACTCCTTGTAACCTCAATTTCATGAATTTGACCTCAAAAAGCCAGAAGTTGACTTTTTCCTCAGCATGGTTGACTTTTCCCCAATTCCTTGATTTTCAAGTAACTGATCAATTGAAGACCCTTTGAAATGGTTAAATAAATTAAATTTCGACCCTAGACACTTAATATCATGTGGAAAACAATGAAATAATGTTTGAACCAAAATTTCACTAAGAAGCTCATTTAATCAGAAACCCTAATTTCATCCCCTTTTATTAGGAAGTGTTGCACTGCTTGAATTCATTGATCAATCCACTTCTTTCTGAGACCTAGGGAACCAAATGAGATCTTGTGGATGAACCCCTTGAACAATTTTGAGAAGCCATTGTCTCTCTCCCGAAAAGACACCTAGTCAGATAGGCATTTGTATCCCGAAGGAAAGGTAATGCTGCATAAACCTAGAAAAGGATAGATAAGACGGTTGCGAACCAGAGAAACTGAGAAAGGGGGTTGGTTACAACCTGGGAAGGTATTAGCACCCAGATTGTCCTTCGTACTCGACGGGATCCACGCTTGGAAGTTTGTGTTTAAAAGGGGTTGGTGTTTGTGCTATCTGTGTGCAAAAGCTGGAAAAGAAAATACAAGTGTCAGTGCAAAAAGGTGTGAATTGCTCAGGAGTTGAGGCTTAAAAGAGAATGCTGGAGGAGGGGGAAGACATAGATACTTTTGTTCGATAACAGTTAAGTTATGCCTACGTATACTCTCGTGCAATGAGGAAGTCAGAACACCGTAGTTCAACTCAAAGAGTCTGAAAGATAAATTGACTGGTGAACTGCTTGCTTGCCTATGCTCATGTGTATGACTCGTCTGGCCCGAGTACTAACTGTCTTACATTAGACGGAAGAAGCGAGTTCTCGCTTGTGAGTGAAGGTGATGAGAAGAGAATCCCGGAGGAGACAATTACTGTTTGTTTTTTGTGTTTTCAATCTTTTATTGTTTTTGGTGTTTTTCATAAGTTAATGAGCTTAAGCCTAAACCAAGGGTTAGTAAACTCATTATATCCTCCCTTTGATTAGGGATAATGAGAATACTTTAAGTATGAGATAAACATCTCAACTTAATTACCATGATGATGTAGGATTAAGATCATTAACCTACTTGTGATTATTTAAATGTTTTTGGGTTTTTGTTTTGTGTCAAGTAATGAGTTTAATCCATTATCAAGGATTCGTGAACTCATTACACCATCCTAATAGAAGAATAATAGATGAGAACACTTAAGCTGAGGAAGATACCTCAACTTAATCCATGATTAGGGATTAACCTCATGACAAAACAAACCTTTATTAAAGTGGATTTTAATTAAGGGTGAAATTAAGAAGTGAGTTTTATGGTTTGTAAGACAACTTGAGGGGGACCTGTCCATTAAACACTAGGGTTAGTCCTTCTTAACCAATAAAGGAAGAATTAGAACCCTAATGTAAGGCCCAAGTTACAAGTTAATGTCTTAGTGGTTATTAAGTGGATTGATTAAGAGGTTTAAACAAATTAAGGGTTTAACACTTAGGATTAAAGTTATACACTCCATCCTAAGAGAAGGATGCAGGCATAACCCTAATTCCAAAGTCCTAAAACCTTAAAGGTTTAGTCTCTAATGATGAGATGAGAAGGGAGACACAAAGAAGACTCAAAGTTCAAAGTCTAAGGGAAACTAATAAGTCCTAATTATTGTCATGCTTGGGTGTTCCTATGGTTTTTAAGGCTTGAGAAAGATCTTCAGAGAGGCCACCAATGGAAGAAGCAGATGGAAGGAGGAAGAAGCAGGAGAAATAAGTTACTTACTCTATTTAAGAAGATAAGTAACTTAGAGAAAGAAAGTGAGAGATGAACATGAATGAGAAAGCCCACTCAAAGACAAATAAAAATGCAGCAAAGATGCATATGAAGAAGATGAAGGGAAATGAGAAGTGAAGGCAAATTCACTTCTCAAGTTAACTTACCACCTGAAAATGTTAGTACAAGGTGCATAAAGAAGGAAATGACATGAAATGATGCATATGTAATGACAAAGAAACAAAACCAGAAGCAAACACATGATGTAAATGATGCTATGAGATGATGTGAGAGCATACAAGGTGCACATGTGTGATCATACAAGGGAATGAATGCATATGAGGCATGTGGGAAGCATGAAAACACATGGATGTTTATGAAATGAAATGGATGTAAAGCATAGCAAATGTATGAAGAAATGACCAAGCAATGTTATAACATGTCTTAAGAGGTCTAAGATGACATATGAATGCTTGAAATGTCATGGAAAGTTCATGTGATGATGAATATGTAAGGTGAATGCAAATGAACATGAGAAAATAGGGTTACATGGACATGTGAGATGCAAATGAACAAAACAGAAGCATGCAACATGATAAAAATTTGCAAATGAGCTCAAACAAACCCTAACCCCATATGATATCACACCCCAAAGGAGAAGGTTCAACTATTAACCTAAAGGAAGTTATGATTTTCCTAAGTTAACTAGGGTTTTTGGGTACCTTAAAAGGAAAAATGCAAATCAATTTGAAAATGAAAGATAAACTCATGACAAAAATATCCTAGAAACTACATGTTATATGGAAAAAATTGCAAAACGAACCATTATCAAACCCTTCATGGTTAGGCAGAAAAGATTTTCAAAGTTAGGGTTCTAAAAGGGGATTTTATGAACCCTAAATTCAAAGAAAATGTCAAAGTAGGATCAAAACCTTAAAGAAATTTGTATGAATGGTTTGACAATGTTTCTAAATGTCTTAAGATGCAATGTGAATTTTTTTGTGATTTTTAGAAAACTAAATGGTATTTTAATTAATTAATTTCCATTAATTAATTAAAATAAACATTTAAATATTTTAAAAATGCTATTTAAATGCAAAAAATAAAAATAAAAATGTTTTTGGGTGGAGAAAAATATTTGAATCAGAAATGCAATGTTTGAAATTTTTTGGATGAGTTTTGATATTTTAAAATAATTATGCAAAAGAAAAAAGAAATAAAGAAATAAAAATCAATCAAATGAGAAGTATGCAAGATCCATGGTTAAGATTCAAACTGGAGGGGAGACCATTGACTGCGCGCGTGAATCAAAGGCTGGGATCACTCCTGGCTAATTAATTGAGTTTTAATTTAATTAATCTGAAATTATCCTAATGAGCTAATCATGACCACTCATACGCTAACCCTAATCTTCATCTAACGACCAAGATTCAAACCGGTAATTAAAACGTTGATTAGCCCTAATGACTCTCAGGTGACCAGAGAAGACTTCCGGTCATGTTCTCTGGCCAGCTCATCCCTTGAGCTTGCTCAAATCATCACCCCAACCCCCAAAATCTCCAGAAATGATCAACTAAACACCCTAAACAATAATCCAGTCTCAAAAATAATTTATCATTCATCATCATCAAGATTCGAATCAAAACATCAAAACGGCAAAAATTTCAGAACATCATGAAATGCTTAATACTCACCCATTTTCAATTTTAAACACATCAGCATGATTAGTGAAGCATAAGGAATGATTATATAACATGAAAACGCATTTCTGGAAAAAAAAGTTCTTGAGGTTACCTGAGTTGAAGCTTTCGAAAATGGAACTTTCTGGGCTCTCCTTTGGTGCTTTTCCACTTCACTTGATCCCCTGATGATGTTGCAAGGCTTTGAATGAGTTTATATGGAGTGTTTTGAAGGTTTCAGTTCAGAGGTGATGGAAATCGTGTTTTCGTTTGAGGTGGTTTCAGGCCAATGTGAGGGGTGGGAAATGATCTATGAGTGATGCTGAGTTGAATGGTGAAGTTTGTTTGAAGTTTTGATGGTTGGTTTGAAAGTTTCGAAGAGAGGAAGTTTCTTGAGGATTTTTTCAATCTGAGCCATGCCTGTGTTTCAGGCTTGTGTGATGTGTGTTATGGCTTGCTTTTGGTCCACATAACAAGTCTCTATTAGCCAGAGAGTGGGTGGTGGTTGTAGCTGATTGGTGTGGGGTGATTTGCAAAAAGTCAACATTATGTGTACTTGAGGTATGGGCTTGTGCAACAACTGTTTTATGGCATGTCTGGCCTCAACATGAATCAATGAGGTCCATGGAATTGAAATTATGCAGCTGGATGGCTTGGAGGGAAAGATTTTATAGGTTTTGCAAGACTTTGCATTTTTCCCCCTTTGAGAAATCTTGTGATGCAAGGTATGAAAACAAGTGATTCCTTAGGCAATTCTGGTCACAATGCATTTTACTATGTTTTTATGATGCTTAGAGATGCATTAGAGGTCACAAAATGACTTGGCAAGTGGTTTTGCAAAAAATCCTCTTTTGTGTGAAAATGAAAATTATAGGATTTTTGCCAACTTTGCAAGGCCATAACTTGAGTTCCACAATGAATTAGAACATGTTCTTGTACTTTTTGAAAAGGTAATGATCCAATATACAACTTTCATGACCAAAATATTTTCATTTGAAGCATTTTTGGTTGAGAAAGAGGGGGTTGAAGAACTTTCCCAAAATGGAAAGTTTCCATTACAAGTCATTTCCATTTTTGGCAACTTTTGGTTTAGCTCAAATTTCTTCAATTTTGTGAACTTCCAAGCACTTAAATGATCAAATAAAGATCATATAACTTCAATTTGATGAAAATATCCCTTTGGTTCCATTGTTGGGGGCCTCAGATGCCCTGCTTTTGCTCTGACTTGCTCAAGAAGTTACCTAGTGAACAAATGACTTCCACAATGAATTTCTTCATTGAAATTGGTACACATGATCCTTATAACATATTGAGACTATTAGAAACAAGAATGACCAAAAAATTTGGAGTTATGGCCTCTTAAACCAAAACCCTAATTTTGGTCATCTGTGTAGTGAAAAACCCTAGCTCTGCTTCCATGCCTTGCTAGTTCTTGTGATTTCTTGACTTCCATGATCTTTGAGGGATATAATATGATGATAGAACACACATAGACACTATTGGAATGATTGGAGACCTTTTGAGTGGCTCAGATGGAACCTTGGATTGCCCAGATCACAATCCCTATATGCAGATGAACTTGAACCATGCAGATGAAACAAATATGCAATATGAGATGATATGCTTAAACTAAATGCAAATATGGAAGATCACAAGCCATGGTGTGAAATTAGTGAGGGAAAATTTGGGGTGTTTACAGCTGCCCCTATTCAAGCATGAGTTAGCTGTGCAGGATGTAAGCGCCTGGCTTAACCGACAAACAAGATAACTTATGGTTGAATACCAACGACAGTCCAAAATTTGCACTCACTGGGGAGAAGAAGAAAAGGGTTATAAATTGTAAAAGGTAGTATAGCATGATTATCAAATGAAGGCGATGGAGGACGACCATCGAGTAGAGGACGACTGTTGGGGATAAAGCAATGACGGGGACGACCGACAAGTTGGGGAAGGGTAAAGATACCATGATGGGGACGGCCATCAGGTAAGGAAACAAGATTCTCTGGGGATTAAAATAAAGGGAAAAACAATGATAGGGACGACCACCGGGCTTCCGAAAGTAAAGCAAACAACGACGGGGACGGCCATTGGTGTAAAGAATAAATGAAATAATGATGAGGGGCAGTCATCAAAGGTGAAAGACGATCACCTAGCAGGGGACGGCTGCTCTTTATCACGACATATGACGAATGTCGGATAGAAAAAGTTGACAATGGGGGACGGCCATCGGATAAGCATGATGAAGGACGATCATCAAGAGGTGAAGGACGATCACCTAGCAGGGTACGGTTGCTCTCGGGGTTTATCACGACATAGGACGAATGTCAGATAACACAATCAACAATGGGGATGGCCATCAGATAAATTGATGAAGGACGATCATCAAAAGGTGAAGGACGATCACCTAGAAAGGGACGGCTGCTAAATATCATGACATAGGACGAATGTCGGATAGAAAAGGGTTCCAATAATGGAGACTCCGCTGGGGAAGGGATGAGGGACGGTCATCCAAAGGTGAAGGACGATCACCTGGCAGAGTACGGCTGCCGAAAGTATCACAACATAGGACGAATGTCGGATAGAAGAAAGGTTGTTCTGCCGGGGACTTACTGGGGAAAGGAAAACACAGACGCGTGCTTACACTTAAGAATAAAAATGGTATAAGTATTTGTCGTTGTGTATAGATTAAAGATGCGGACGAGCATCCTGAAGACCGTGATACGTACGAGTATCGGTAGAAACAAACGCTGACGCGTGTTCAGAGATGATGATACGGACGAGTACCAACTGGTTAACAAAGAACACGGACGAGTGTCAAATCTGTGGGGAAATGATGATATATATATATATATACAAAATACAGATGAGTATCTGTATAAGTATGAATGAGTATTGTGAAGTACGAGCAAGACACAGACGAGTGTTCAACTTGCTGGGGTAAGTATGACACGGACGAGTGTCAAACAGAAACTGTATATAAGTTATGAACAAATATTTTCATGTGAGAGTGTAAAAGGTGTTCTGGAGACCTGTGGGGACAGGATGACACAGACGGATGTCGACAAGAATGTATTATGAAGAAGTGTTTGGTTTGTAACAAGTGATTGGGCAACCATGCTGGGGAAAGGTGACACGGACGAGTATCATAAGAGTATATAAGTATCTGTATCTGAGAATGCAAAGAGGGTGTTTGGCTTATATCTGCAGGGGAAAAGTATGACACAGGCAAGGGTCGAAAGAGTACATATGAACATGTATTTGTGTTGGAGAGTGCAAAAGGGACGCTTTGGCTTTTTACTTGCAAGTAATGTGAGCTTTTATATACATTGCTGATGAAATGCTGGTGGTATTTGCAGGTGACTGGTTCGAACCAGGCTAGTGATCATGCAAATGTTTGATTTTTTGCCGTGATGCTCCATATTAGACGGAATGCTACGCTCTGTGGGGAAAATGATGTGAATGCTATGATTATGCAAAAAAAGAAACCGATCCGGGATTCGGATCCCGCTGTTGTAAAGATCTCTGGCTGATATGTTTTGAGGGATATCTCAGCTGGGGGGGAGATCTTTGGTAGATCTGTTAAGATATATAGCTCTGCTTGGGGAACTAGATCATTGATAGACCTATCCTGTAAGGAGAAGCTCAGTTGGGGATAACAAAACTTCCGTCACTTTGTTGTGTGAGAATTTCAGGCATTGCTCTTCTGAGGAGTGGCTTGAACTCTGCGGGGAGATAGTTCTTTTTATCTTTGAGAGACTTGACACTCTGTTCGGGGAAGAAAAGAACACTGAACGATCTTCCTAGAGAACTCTGTGGGGATACCGGCTGGGGAAGCTCCCGTTGAATAGACGTATGCTGGTGATGAGGAGGTTTTGACAACTCCGTTGGGGAAAGGCATTTCAGATGCTGCTTGGGGGAGGTATGCTGGGGAAAGGTGCTTGGCATGCCCCATGCTCCGTATTTGAATACCTGCAATCTTGTTAAGATAAGAAACGCACAAGCATTCTGAGGTATCCCTTACCGGATTCCGTCATAGGAGTTAGATATTCCTGAGAGTAAATACATTTACTGCAAGCATTTATTAAGAATGGCTCATTTGTTTTACGCAAATATTATATCATGGATATTGGATATTTTGCAAATGAAACAAAAATGTACAAGACGGGGTGTGACTGCAAACTCTGATTTTATTAATTTGGGTACCCTGAATCGACAAATACAATCAAAGGAACAGATCCCCTGGAATAACGAGATTGTTTCAAATTGAAAAAGTAAAAGTGTTGGCAATGTTGACGACGCTCCAGTGAGCTTTCCTTGCTATGATCCATATGACCTTGACGCTCTTCTCATCTTGATTTCTGAAGAAGGTTGATTCCGACTGATGCGTTAACTCTTTAGAAGTTTGCCGTGTCGTAAGTGATACAGACGAATTCAGAATGCAGTTGTTCGCTTATTCCATGATTTTGTGTGGATCGCCCTTTCGGGTTTTCAATCCACCGGGATACCCATTTTTGCCTGAGCTGTCCAGTGCGGCTTTTCAACTCAGCGGGTGTACACATTTTTTTTTATTTTTCCCTTATTTTTGCCCGAGTCTTTTATTCTATTTTTGACTCGTCGGGATGCCCTATTTTTGTCTGGACTTACATTCTGTTTTTATGTCCAGCAGGTCATTTTATGCGAAGTATTTTTTAACTGCATCTGAATTCACATGGGATAAGAAATCTTCACCATCCATAGTAGTGAGCATCAGTGCTCCACCAGAGAAAACTTTCATTACTATGAATGGACCATCGTAATTTGGAGTCCACTTGCCCCTGTGGTCTGTATGAGGAGGAAGGAGTCTTTTCAGCACAAGATCTCCCACTTGGTATTCCCGAAGCTTGACTTTCTGATCGAAGGCTTTCTTCATCCTTTTCTGATATAACTGTCCATGACAGATGGCAGCTAATCTCTGTTCTTCGATCAGATTCAATTGATTGTACCAAGACCGAACCCATTCTGCTTCGTTCCGCTTTACATCCATCAGTACCCGTAAGGAGGGTAGTTCAACTTCAACAGGTAGGACTGCCTCCATACCATACACAAGTTGATACGACATTTCCCCAGTAGACGTTCTGATTGAGGTACGGTACCCATGCAAGGCAAACGGTAGCATTTCGTGCCAGTCTTTGTAAGTAACCACCATCTTCTACACAATCTTCTTGATATTCTTGTTGGATTTTGAAGTCCCGACACAGTTCTGCCATCATTTGGTTGTTCAAATTGGAACCATTATCAGTAATGATTCGCTAGGGTACTCCATATCGACAGATGATGTCTCTCTTCAGGAATCTGGCTACCACTTGTCTAGTGATGTTTGCATACGAAGTTGCTTCAACCCATTTGGTGAAATAATCGATGGCTACCAGGATGAATCTGTGGCCATTCGAAGCAGTTGGTTCGATATTTCAAATCATGTCAATGCCCCACATGGCAAAGGGCCAAGGTGAAGACATCATTTCAAAGGATTTGGCGGCACATGCACTTTGTCTACGTAAATCTGGCATTTGTGGCACTTTCTGGCATAGGCACAACAGTCTGCATCCATTGTTATCCAGTAGTAACCTGATCTTAATAATTTCTTTGCCATTGCATGTCCTCCAGCATGGGTA
Organism: Lathyrus aphaca; assembly: GCA_963966055.1. Classification (NCBI taxonomy): domain Eukaryota; kingdom Viridiplantae; phylum Streptophyta; class Magnoliopsida; order Fabales; family Fabaceae; genus Lathyrus; species Lathyrus aphaca. The sequence goes on along the minus strand of OZ014523.1, from coordinate 302,392,733 downwards.
CCGAAAGATCCTTCATGCACCTCGTGCATCAGCAAGTCTACTTTTTACTTATCAACATATTTGAGCAGTACCATGTCAAAATTTTGCTTGTACAATGAACCATAAACATTAAGGAAGAAACTACCAGCCAGCCTTCTTAATGTCTTCTTATCATTGGATGATGCCCCAGGTGGGTACGTTTGATCCTCTAAGAAGCTTTTGATGTCATGGAACAAAGGCTTGTCATCTTTAGCAATGTCCACAGAGAATACGTATGCTGGTCGGTCTAGTCTGGATACCGAAATTCGAGGCACAAAATTGGCAGTTTGAACCTTGATCATGGAGGAATTGGTAGCTAAAGCATCTGCGAACTGATTTTCGTCTCGAGGGATGTACTCAAGTTTGACTGTTGTGAAGAAAGTCAATAATCTCCTCGTGTAGTCACGGTATGGAATCAGATGCTCTTGGTGGGTGTACCATTTTCCGTTGGTTTGATTGATTACCAAAGCTGAATCTCTGAATACAGTTAAAGTCTTGATCCTGAGGTCAATGGCTTCCTCAAGACTGATGATACAAGCTTCGTATTCAGCTTCGTTGTTAGTGCATGCAAAGGTGAGCTTTGCCGAAAAAGGCATGTGAACTCCTTTAGGTGTTATGAGCACTGCACCAACTCCACGACCATTCATATTGACAGCCCCATCAAACATCATTGTCCATTATTCTTCTGGGTCAGGCCCTTCAGTGTGAACAGGCTCTTCATGATCTTTTGCTTTTAGGAACATGATTTCTTCATCAGGGAAGTCAAATCTCATGGGCTGGTAATCATCAATGGGTTGCTCATCCAGATAATCAGACAGTACACTGCCTTTGATGGCTTTTTGAGATGTGTACTGAATGTCATATTCTTTCAGAATCATTTGCCATCTTGCAACCCTTCCGGTAAGTGATGGCTTCTCAAATATGTACTTGACGGGGTCCATTTTTGAGATCAATAAGGTAGTGTGGGTCAACATATATTGGCTTAGTCGGCGAGCAGCCCACGCTAAAGCACAACAAGTTTTCTCGAGCAGTGAATAACGTTGTTCACAGTTGGTAAACTTTTTGCTTAGGTAGTATATTGCATACTCTTTTCGACCAAACTCGTCATGTTGGCCCAATACACACCCCATTGATCCTTCTAATACTGTCAGGTACATTATTAGAGGTCTTCCTTCAACTGGAGGCATAAGAATTGGAGGTTCTTGTAAGTACTCCTTGAGTTTGTCAAAAGCCTTCTAACAATCTTCGTTCCACCTGACTGTTTGTTCCTTTCTTAACAATTTGAACAGGGGCTCACAGGTTGCAGTGAGATGAGATATGAACCTTGAAATGTAGTTCAATCTACCTAAGAACCCCCGAACTTCTTTTTCAGTCCTAGGTGCAGGCATTTCCTGAATGGCTTTGACTTTGTCAGGATCAACTTCAATTCCTTTTTCGCTTACGATAAACCCCAACAGTTTACCGGAACGTACCCCGAATGTGCATTTGTTGGGGTTTAGCTTCAGCTGATACTTCCTCAGACGCTTGAACAACTTCAGCAGATTTACCAAATGATCTTCTTCAGTGAGGGACTTGGCAATCATGTCATCCACGTAGCATTCAATTTCTTTGTGGATCATGTCATGGAATAACGTTACCATAGCCCGTTGATAAGTAGCACCGACATTCTTTAGTCCAAATGGCATTACCTTGTAACAAAATGTGCCCCAAGGTGTGATGAAGGTTGTTTTCTCCATGTCTTCGGGTGACATCCTGATCTGATTATACCCCGAAAAACCATCCAAGAAGGAAAACACCGAGAACTGAGATGTGTTGTCGACCAATACATCAATGTGAGGTAGAGGGAAATCATCCTTCGGGATAGCTTTATTCAGATCCCGGTAATCCACACACATTCGTACTTTGCCATCCTTCTTAGGAACTGGTACAATATTAGCGACCCACAGCGGGTAATTAGTCACAGCAAGGAAACCGACGTCCAACTGTTTTTGTACTTCTTCCTTAATCTTCATGGCCATATCTGGACGAGTACGGCGAAGCTTTTGCTTTACTGGAGGACAATCTTCTTTTAAAGGCAGCTTGTGCATAAGAATATCCGTATCTAGACCTGGCATGTCTTGATAGGACCAAGCAAAGACGTCGACGTATTCTCGAAACATGTCAATGAGCTGTTCTTTTACTGGAGCTTGCAGACTGGCCCCAATCTTCACCTCTTTCAAATCCTCTTTGGTACCAAGATTAACTATTTCAACCTCCTCCTGATGAGGATTGATCACTTTCTCTTCTTGCCTCAACAACCTGGATAACTCCTCCGGTAACTCATAGTCTTCTTCAACCCTTTCATCAACTTGATTAATTGGATTGTCGAAGTCATACAAGGTCATAGCAGTGTTGTTGGTGGTGCAATATGGAGGATAATCTCTGCAAGGGTTGAGATTGGTCCGTTTTAGTGATCAGTTTTAATCTTGTTTTAAAAAATTGAAAATGAAGTTATTTATTTTGAAAACATTGCCATTTTATTGTTTGGTACAAAAGTGAAAAATGAAAAGACAGTGAGCGAAAACGAGACTTGTTTGCAAAAGATGTCCGATATTCATTGATTAATCAATTTGCACAAAATTACAATATGGCCCTATTACAAAATGAGTCCTAACACCTTGGGCAAGATGCAGGACTTGATGCATGCTAAAAAGACAGGAAATAATAATTACTCTGCAGGAGTAACCCTTATAATTTCCTAGGAAGACCAGTTAAGGACTTGGTGCCCCGGGATCCTTGGACGTATCTAGATCTCCAGGTTGCGGTCGCTTTCCGCCTCGTCTTCCAGGTTGTTAACAGCATCTGGGGTGACCATCCCCCCACTGATTGATCTTGTCGGAATGGTTTGTAATCACAACCCAATCTATCTTCCTTCTTTTCCACTGGCAGCAGCTTGCCCCAGCCTTGAGCATTACCATCTTCAACAACCTTCCGGGCTTGCTGATAGGAGATAATTGAAGTACCCATCCTGTCTTCCTGGGATGCAGAAAATACTTCAGTCGTCGCCTCATTAACATTCAGGGCCTCGAAACCTTGGGTCATAATTTCATGGATTTCACCATCCATCTCAATATATTTGTAAGTAGCCAGATGGCTAACAAATATGTCCTCCTCGCCACAGATGGTGATAATCTGTCCTTCCCACTCATATTTCTGTTTCTGGTGAAGGGTCGACGTTACTGCGCCTGCGGCATGAATCCAAGGTCGACCTAATAGACAGTTGTATGTCGGTTGAATGTCCATCACATAGAAAGTAGTCTTAAAGACTTGCAGACCGATTATCACTGGCAGCTCCACCTCTCCAAGAACAGATCTTTTGGAGCCATCAAAAGCCCTGACCACAAGATTACTTGGCCAGAGAGCTTTCCCATCGTATTTAAGCTTGACAAGAGCTTTCTTGGGTAAGACATTGAGTGAGGACCCAGTGTCTACAAGGACATGAGATAGTACAGCTCCTTTGCACTCCAGGGTTATGTGCAAAGCTTTGTTGTGGTGACGTCCTTCAGTGGTCAAATCAGCATCAGTGAAACCTAGCCCATGGCTAGTATTGACATTTTCCACAACTGTTTCAAGCTGATTCAATATGATCTCATCTGGAACGTAGGCAGCGTGCAGAACTTTGAGTAGTGCATCCCGATGAGCCTCGGAACACAACAACAGGGATAGTATAGAGATCTTTGAAGGAGTCTGGTGGAGCTGGTCCACAACTTTATAGTCACTTCTTTTAATTATCCTCATAAATTCATCCACATCCTGATCAAAGGATGATTATGAGTTTCTTTCGGTGCAGATTCTTCAGGTATTACAATCTTCCTTTTGGCTTTGGCAACAGTCTCTGCCTCAGTATTAGTTCTGGGAGCTTGTGATGCGAAGAGACGTCCGCTTCGTGTGAAGCCTCCGCCTCCCCTGACATTGTCCACTTGGGGAGTGAGAACTGGAGAATCAAGAAGGACTTTCTCTCTATTGCAGTAAAGGTCAGCACCGTAATGCCATGGTACATCACTGTCTTTATCATATGGGATTGGCCCAGGCACCGTGATAGTGACTGGGCTTACTGCAGCAGATTTTGGAACCGTAATAGTCTGTGGATTATAGAAAATAGTAACAGGACCTCTGGTGGGTGTTGGTGGTGGTGAATTGAAGCTTGGTTGGAACTGTTGTTGAGATTGTTGAAAGTTGCCGGAGTCTGGGACCGTTGTCGGGTCATAATAAATGGTAATTGTGGAAACGTCGTTGTTGGTGGTTGCTGGAGTTGTAGAAGGAGATGAAATGGAATTGTTGTTTGTTGAAGTGAAGGAAGAAATGGTTGTTGAAGTTGTAGATGAATCAGTAGGAACAATGGTTGTTGCAGTTGTAGGAGAATCACTCGGAACAATGGTTGTTGCAGTTGTAGAAGATTCACTTGTTGTTGACAAAAGGGTTGTTGGTGTTGTAGAAGCGGTTGTCGTAATTTGCATAATACCTTTTCTGATTAAGCCATTAATGCCATTCCTCAAGCCTTCACACCCATTCTCGGAAAGTGCATAATTCACAACAGGCCTCACAACCTGGAAACACTTGGCATTTCAAAAGCTGGGCTTTAATCTCCGCCAGAGGTGTCTGAATACATGCAATGTCTTCTATTAAACTCATGGGTGAGCCTTCCTATATAGCATTGATCCTTGGCCCACTATGGCTTGGCATAGGATTTTTCATGACATTGGGAGGTGGTGCAAAGTTCAGGGCCTTTGAATCTACCAGATCCTGGACCTTCATATGCAGAGCTCTGCATTTTTCCGTAGAATGACCAGGTGCGTTGGAATGAAAAGCACACCTAGCATTGACATCATAGTTTCTCTGAAGGTTCTGAGGATCAGGTGGAGCCAATGTCCTCAACTCAACAAGATTGAGTTTTAGGAGTTGTGGCAGCATTGTAGCATATGGCATTGGAATAGGGTCAATCACCCTGTTGATCTGAGATGGCCGCTGTTGAAAAGGGCGTTGTTGTTGATTGTTGTTGTTGTTGTTGTATGATCTCTGTTGAGGAAATTGTTGTGGTTGCGGAAAATGTCGTGGTTGTTGGGTATACTGAGGAGGTGGAGCAGGGATAGTAACAACAACAACTGGTATGGGCAGATATTGGGGTCTCCCTCTTCCCACATGCACAGAGTTTGTCTCACCAGATCTACGGGGCCCAGCAAATGGCTTCCTTGCACTGCTTGAACTGGCACTGTTTTCGGAGATCTTTCCCATTTTCAGTAGGCTCTCTATTCTTTCCCCAGCTATCACCACATCTGCAAAGCTGGTGGAAGAAAATGCAGCCAATCTGTCAATATATGTACCCTAGAGGGTATTCATGAACATGTCTGCCATCTCCCTTTCAGACATAGGGGGTTGAACTGCAGCAGCCAGTTTCCTCCGCCTTTGGGCATATTCTCTGAAGCTTTCACGGGAAGATTGAGACATTCCCATCAGAAGGGTCCTGTTTGGAGCCATGTCCAGATTATATTGATACTAACGGATAAAAGCTTCAGCCAAGTCTTTCCAGTTTCTTATTGTGGCTCTGGTCAAGTGGGAATACCATTCTCGGGATGCCCCTGTCAAGCTATCCTCGAAGTAAAACATCCACAGCTTCTCGTCCATGGTGTATGCCTTTAATCTTCCCAAGAAAGACTGCAGGTGGGTGCGTGGGCAGGATGTGCCATTATATCTTTCAAAACAAGGGGGTTTGAACTTGTGAGGAATTCTCACCCCTTCCACTAATCCCATGTCCATGACATCAAAACCTAGGGAGTTTTGGGATTTAAGAGACCTCAGTTTCTCTGCAATCTCATCTAACCGACGGTCGTAAACCTCATCTCCAGCCCCAACCACTGTAAACTGCTCTTCTTGAGGATCTTCCTGCAAGATCCTTCCTCCAGCAGTATTACCCTGGGTATTTCTTATGGCATTAACTTCTGGGTTTAGATAAGGTCCAAACTCTGGTGGATCAGTGCGAGGCTACACGTGATCGTTGTTACTGGTACCTCATGTACCTGGATGGTGTTCTTCAGGAGTTTGTCACTCAACTAACTCCCTCATTCTTTCCTAGCTCTGAGCTAAACCAGTCATTACAGTCATGAATTGAGTCATTTGATTTCTCATCTCAACCCTTTCATTGGCCATCTGGGCCCTTACTTCATTCAGGTCTTGCTGAACTTGATCCATCTGAAGTCCCGAAAGGTTGTTTCTCGTCGGGTACCGGTGCATTCTGTTGACAGGGAACACTCTTCTGCGAGCAATGTTTCCTAAGACCACAACAAAGTGAGAAACAACAATAAAACAAAGACCTACAAAACAAAGAGAATGTTAGTATGCAATGTAGGATGCCTATTTGTCTTCCAAGGGTATCCAGTTTGGCTCTTTGGTTTTGACCTTTCCAGACCTCGAGGAAATGCTGATGATGAAGAGAGATTAAGCCCACCAAAAATAATACAAACCACATATATTACAAAGAGTGAAAATACATAGTTTGATTACAACAACATCCCCATGGCGGGTCAAAATACAACAACAAAATCAAAAGTACAACAAAAGAAAAGTACAAGAAAAAAGAGTCAAACATCTAATCCAAAGTCATCCTCTCGGACTTCCTTCAGGAGGGCCTCAGTCACTGGACCTATTGGAAGCTCTGTGATAGTCCTGATGAGGAGATTCCTAGTAGCAATGGCACTAGTCAACTTCTTGTGCTTATCCTGATCCTTTCACCTCTTCAACCCCGCCCGGAGTTTTAATTCTGAGATTTCCTTCTGTGCTGATAATAGTGCCTCCTGATGCTTCTTCTCACTAGCCTCCAGTTGCTCTATCTTAGCCTGAGTTCTTTGATCTTCCTATGCATGGGCTTCAGTGATCCTGATCCACCTAGCCTGGCTCTCCTCTAAGTAATGCTCTGCCCTAGCCTTCTGAGTCTTTGCTTCCTTGCAAGCATTCTTCAACACAAGCTCTCCTGCCCTAGCCTTTTTGATGTAGTCAACCGTCTTCTCAATCTTGGTCAAATGCTCAATCCTAAGCCTCTCTAACCTCTCATTATCCAGAAGGCTTTCATTTCTCTCCCAGAGAGTCTTTTTCAAGGCTTCAGAGAGCTGAGTATTCCTTTCTTTCAGCTTCTCAAACTCTTCCAAACTGACAGTAGCTGCAGGTTGCACTGTTGAAGGTCTAGGTGTATCTTCCAAGGTGAATGGCATCCGAGTGATCTGAGCTCTAGTACGAGACCAATCAAAGTACTGTGCTGAAGCAATGTTGTTATAGTTACCCAAAATGGTTGTCCCCTTAGTCTGGATGTTGTCCCAGGCCCAGGCTGCCTGTCTGACAACAGCAGAGTTGTGTTGGATTTCACAATAGAGGGTCTCAGTCAAGTCTTGCCCCCTTGGAGGATGAACCAAAGCATACCCCAATTGTCTCTTAAAAAGTAAAGGGTTGTAATTGATGCAACCTTTTACTCCAATCAAAGGCACATTAGGATACTGCCCACAGCTAGTAATGATGTCTTTGCCCTTGGTGCTATGAGTGCACCATCTGATGTCTTCTGGTGTCAAGGCAATTAATCTCTTAGCCCATTTCCTTGAATGATGAGGGTTCAGGAAAGTATCTGATTTTGGCAAGTGTCTTAGCAGCCAACAATAATAGAGAGGAGCAGAGCATCTGACCAGTCTTCCTCTATGCTTCTCATTCCTCTGGTGTACTGAATAATAGAAGTCCCCAAGCAAGGTAGGCATTGGGTTCCTCAGCAAGAACAGGTGAATATAATTCTTGCTTACAAACTTTGGCTCTTCTATAAACAAGATAATCCCATATATGCTGAGTGCCAAGAGTGCACAAACAGCATCCCACTTCCCTACTGCAGCATGCAGGGTGGCCTGGGAGATCAAGAAGTCCAAGTGAAGGCCTGGAACCCCAGCCTTAGTGGTCATGCTCTGATCAATGAGGGAAGGCTCCAAATACAATGCCCTAGCTATGTCTTCATTCTTGGGAGCAACCATCTCAGTGTTGAAAGGAATCCCCCTCCTGATGGGGACACCTAACAACATGGAAAATTCTTCTAGCAGAGGTCCCAACTGAAAATCAGGAAATGTGAAGCATCTGATAGGGGGATCATAAAACTGCAAGCAAGTATGGATCATGCTCCTCTGGGATGCATCCAGGTCCATGATCATGTCCAATATGCCTCCATAATGCTCTCTGAATAATGGGACATGATCAGGAGTAATGAGGGACTGGATCTGCCTGATGCCTGTCAGGGTGGGCTCAAAGAAGTGGTATGTGATGTTGCTCTTTCTTGAAGTGTCCATACTGATAATGGGTGCTGGTGAAGAAACTGAGAGTGACTGCTGATGAATGTCACTGAGGAAGATGCTAAAGAAAGGTCTCTGATGAAGACAAGCTGGAGAAGAATCTCTGAAAAACTGATGAATGTGCTGGAGAAGATAACTGAAGAAGTCTGAGCAGCAGAAGGGTCAAAACCAAACCAAAGACAATAAGATGGATACCCTGTAAAACAAATAGGAAAATGTTAAATGATGCAAAAATGATGTATGCAAAATGATATTCAAAGGGTTTGTGATCAAGAGCTGGATCTGGTATCTGCCTTGATAAGGTCCATGTGTGTTCATAAGTCCGGATGGAGGCTTAGAAATCCAGTAACCAGGTGGGGGACTCAAATAAAGAGTCACAAGTCCAGGGTAATCACAAGAACCATCCAAAGTGATGCATTCTTAACACAAAACTAGTAATAAGGTATGATGTGGTCAAGGATTCCTGCAAACCTGTAACCATCCCAACCCCCTCACATGTTATTTTCTAGAACAAGGATCCTCAGACATGGATCAATTATGAGAAGTGTAAACACTTCTAACCCGGAGGTACAATGTTTACAATAACCATAAAAGATCCTCCTCTAATTCACCTCAGATGCCGAAGGTCATAGAAATGTCATCCAGACTTAGCAGGCTTCCCAGATAGCCCTAGTACTACTGGAAATCCGTAGCACAGAGTTCTCAAGAAGAAACCTATGTCTGAATCGTGTTTCATATTCCCGCACCAGACCGAAATGGAATGGGAAAGAATATAGAGCCACTCTAGCCTATGTGTCACTCAGGTCCCCAGTATAGGACCTTAATCACTCAATGATCCCCACCCACCAAGAAAAACACAAATCCAGCACATGATAATGACAATATGAAATGCATAAAAAACTGTAAATGAAAGCAATAAATAAACCTGTACATAAAGCAATAAATAAAGCAATAAAATAAGCACAAGTAGCACATAACACCCCTGTAAACACAAATGAAACAAGCGCTAGGAGGAACCCACAAAAAGAATCAGAAGCCCTGGTTGCAATATAAGGTCCCCAGCAGAGTCGCCAAGCTGTCGCTCCCCCGAAAAGACACCTTGTCAGATAGGGTACATAGGCGAACGGTCGGCGAGAGGAGAAGATGAAGGTGAAGTGAATAGAGTCGCCAGCTAGGCATTTTTATCTCGAAGGAAAGGTAATGCTGCATAAACCTAGAAAAGGATGGATAAGACAGTTGCGAACCAGAGAAATTGAGAAAGGGGGTTGTTACAACCTGGGAAGGTATTAGCACCCAGATTGTCCGTCGTACTCGACGAAATCCACACATGGAAGTTTGTGTTTAAAAGGGGTAGGTGTTTGTGCTATCTGTGTGCAAAAGCTGGAAAATAAAATACAAGTGTCAGTGCAAAAAGGTGTCAATTGCTCAGGAGCTGAGGCTTAAAAGAGAATGCTAGAGGAGGGGGAAGACTAAGAGACTTTTGTTCGATAACAATTAAGTTATGCCTACGTATCCTCTCGTGCAATGAGGAAGTCAGAACACCATAGTTCGACTCAAAGAGACTGAAAGATAAATTGACTGGTGAACTGCTTGCTTGCCTATGCTCAAGTGTATGACTCGTCTGGCCCGAGTGCTAACTTTCTTGCATTAGACGGAAGAAGCGAGTTCTCGTTTGTGAGTGAAGGTGATGAGAGGAGAATCCCGGAGGAGACGATTACTGTTTGTTTTTTGTGTTTTCAATCTTTTATTGTTTTTGGTGTTTTTCATAAGTTAATGAGCTTAAGCCTAAACCAAGGGTTAGTAAACTCATTATATCCTCCCTTTGATTAGGGATAATGAGAATACTTTAAGTATGAGATAAACATCTCAACTTAATTACCATTTGATGTAGGATTAAGATCATTAACCTACTTGTGATTATTTAAATGTTTTTGGGTTTTTGTTTAGTGTCAAGTAATGAGTTTAAGCCATAATCAAGGATTAGTGAACTCATTACACCATCCTAATAGAAGGATAATAGATGAGAACACTTAAGCTGAGGAAGATACCTCAACTTAATCCATGATTAGGGATTAACCTCATGAAAAAACAAGCCTTTATTAAAGTGGATTTTAATTAAGGGTGAAATTAAGAAGTGAGTTTTATGGTTTGTAAGACAACTTGAGGGGGACTTGTCCATTAAACACAAGGGTTAGTCCTTCTTAACCAATAAAGGAAGAATTAGAACCCTAATGTAAGGCCCAAGTTACAAGTTAATGTCTTAATGGTTATTAAGTGGATTGATTAAGAGGTTTAAACAAATTAAGGGTTTAACACTTCTGATTAAAGTTATACACTCCATCCTAAGAGAAGGATGCAGGCATAACCCTAATTCCAAAGTCCTAAAACTTTAAAGGTTTAGTCTCTAATGATGAGATGAGAAGGGAGACACAAAGAAGACTCAAAGTTCAAATTCTAAGGGAAACTAATAAGTCCTAATTATTGTCATGCTTGGGTGTTCCTATGGTTTGTAAGGCTTCAGAAAGATCTTCAGAGAGGCCACCAATGGAAGAAGCAGATGGAAGGAAGAAGAAGCAGAAGAAATAAGTTATTTACTCCATTGAAGAAGATAAGTAACTTAGAGAAAGAAAGTGAGATATTAACATGAATGAGCAAGCCCACTCAAAGACAAATAAAAATGCAGCAAAGATGCATATGAAGAAGATGAAGGGAAATGTGAAGTGAAGGCAAATTCACTTCTCAAGTTAACTTACCACCTGAAAATGTTAGTACAAGGTGCATAAAGAAGGAAATGACATGAAATGATGCATATGTAATGACAAAGAAACAAAACCAGAAGCAAAAACATGATGTAAATGATGCTATGAGATGATGTGAGAGCATACAAGGTGCACATGTGTGATCATACAAGGGAATGAATGCATATGAGGCATGTGGGAAGCATGAAAACACATGGATGTTTATGAAATGAAATGGATGCAAAGCATAGCAAATGTATGAAGAAATGACCAAGCAATGTTATAACATGTCTTAAGAGGTCTAAGATGACATATGAATGCTTGAAATGTCATGGCAAGTTCATGTGATGATGAATATGCAAGGTGAATGCAAATGAACATGAGAAAATAAGGTTACATGGACATGTGAGATGCAAATGAACAAAACAGAAGCATGCCACATGATAAAAATTTGCAAATGAGCTCAAACAAACCCTAACCCCATATGATATCACACCCCAAAGGAGAAGGTGCAACTCTTAACCTAAAGGAAGTTATGATTTTCCTAAGTTAACTAGGGTTTTTGGGTACCTTAAAAGGAAAAATATAAATCAATTTGAAAATGAAAGATAAATTCATGACAAAAATATCCTAGAAACTACATGTTATATGGAAAACAACGCAAAAAGAATCATTATCAAACCCTTCATGGTTAGGCAGAAAAGATTTTTCAAAGTTAGGGTTCTAAAAGGGGATTTTATGAACCCTAAATTCAAAGAAAATGTCAAAGTAGGATCAAAACAAAAAAGAAATTTGTATGAATGGTTTGACAATGTTTCTAAATGTCTTATGATGCAATGTGAATTTTTTTGTGATTTTTAGAAACCTAAATGGTATTTTAATTAATTAATTTCCATTAATTAATTAAAATAAACATTTAAATATTTTAAAAATGCTATTTAAATGCAAAAAATAAAAATGTTTTTGGGTGGATAAAAATATTCGAATCAGAAATGCAAAGTTTGAAATTTTTTGGATGAGTTTTTATATTTTAAAATAATTATGCAAAAGAAAAAAGAAAAAATGAAATAAAAATCAATTAAATGAGAAGTATGCAAGATCCATGGTTGAGATTCAAACTGGAAGGGAGACCATTGACTGCGCACATGAATCAAAGGCTGGGATCACTCCTGGCTAATTAATTGAGTTTTAATTTAATTAATCTGAAATTATCCTAATGAGATAATCCTGACCACTCATACGCTAACCCTAATCCTCATCTAACGGCCAAGATTCAAACTCGTAATTAAAACGTGAATTAGCCCTAATGACTCTCAGGTGGCCGGAGAAGACTTCCGGTCATCTTCTCCGGCCAGCTCCTCCCCTGAGCTTGCTCAAATCATCACCCCAAGCCCCCAAAATCTCCAGAAATGATCAACTACACACCCTAAACAATAATCCAGTCTCAAAAATCATTTATCATTCATCATCATCAAGATTCGAATCAAAACATCAAAACGACAAAAATTTCAGAACATCATGAAATGCTTAATACTCACCCGTTTTCAATTTTAAACACATCAGCATGATGAGTGAAGCATAAGGAATCATTCTATAACATGAAAACGCATTTCTGGAAAAAAAGTTCTTGAGGTTACCTGAGTTGAAGCTTTCAAAATGGAACTTTCTGGGCTCTCCTTTGGTGCTTTTCCACTTCACTTGATCCCCTGATGATGTTGCATGACTTTGAATGAGTTTATATGGAGTGTTTTGAAGGTTTCAGTTCAGAGGTGATGGAAATCGTGTTTTTGTTTGAGGTGGTTTCAGGCCAATGTGAGGGGTGGGAAATGATCTATGAGTGATGCTGAGTTGAATGGTAAAGTTTGTTTGAAGTTTTGATGGTTGGTTTGAAAGTTTCGAAGAGAGGAAGTTTCTTGAGGATTTTTTCAATCTGAGCTATGGCTGTGTTTCAGGCTTGTGTGATGTGTGTTATGGCTTGCTTTTGGTCCACATAACAAGTCTCTATTGGCCAGAGAGTGGGTGGTGGCTGTAGCTGATTGGTATGGGGTGATTTGCAAAAAGTCAACATTATGTGTACTTGAGGTATGGGCTTGTGTAGTAGCTGTTTTATGGAATGTCTGGCCTCAACATGAATCAAGGAGGTCCATGGAATTGAAATTATGCAGCTAGATGGCTTGGAGGGAAAGATTTCATAGGTTTTGCAAGACTTTGCATTTTTGCCCCCTTTGAGAAATCTTGTGATGCAAGGCATGAAAACAAGTGATTCCTTGGGCAATTATGGTCACAATGCATTTTACTATGTTTGTATGATGCTTAGAGATGCATTAGAGGTCACAAAATGACTTGGCAAGTGGTTTTGCAAAAAATCCTCTTTTGTGTGAAAGTGAAAATTATAGGATTTTTGCCAACTTTGCAAGGCCATAACTTGAGTTCCACAATGAATTAGAACATGTTCTTATACTTTTTGAAAAGGTAATGATCCAATCTACAACTTTAATGACCAACAATTTTTCATTTGAAGCATTTTTGGTTGAGAAAGAGGGGGTTGAAGAACTTTCCCAAAATGGAAAGTTTCCATTACAAGTCATTCCCATTTTTTGCAACTTTTTGTTTAGCTCAAATTTCTTCAATTTTGTGAACTTCCAAGAACTTCAATGATCAAATAAAGATCATATAACTTCAATTTGATGAAAAGATCCCTTTGGTTCCATTGTTGGGGGCCTCAGATGCCCTGATTATGCTCTGACTTGCTCAAGAAGTTACCAAGTGAACAGACGACTTCCACAATGAATTTCTTCATCAAACTTGGTACACATGATCCTTATAACATATTGAGACTATTAGAAAAAAGAATGACCAAAAAATTTCGAGTTATGGCCTCTGAAACCAAAACCCTAATTTTGGTCATTTGTGTAGTGAAAAACCCTAGCTCTGCTTCCATGCCTTGCCAGTTCTTGTGATTTCTTGACTTCCTTGATCTTTGAGGGATATAATATGATGATAAAACACACATGGACCCTCTTGGAATGATTGGAGACCTTTGGAGTGGCTCAGATGGAACCTTGGATTGCCCAGATCACAATCCCTAGATGCAGATGAACTTGAACCATGCAGATGAAACAAATATGCAATATGAGATGATATGCTTAAATTAAATGCAAATATGGAAGATCACAAGCCATGGTGTGAAATTAGTGAGGTAAAATTTGGGGTGTTTACAACCATGAGACCCTTTTATTGCTTTTGGATGATCATCAATTTCCTCAGTTATTGACCACAAGCCTTATACCTCCATTATGCTTGTTATGATGCAATGCTTTGTGCCATGATATGGAATTGTGTATTCCATGTGATATGCTAGATGCCATGAAAATGAGAGGGAAAATTTTAGGGTATTACAGCTGCCCCTATTCAATCTTCTGCAGACCTAAACGGATAATAGCAATGGCTTTTAAACTTTCAAGGTATGGAGTGATTGAATACTCGAATAAACCGGAAAATTTATACTCTGTGAGAAATGAAATGTGTTGGGGAGAATGCCATTTTTAGATGACGAAGAAAACAAAACAAACTATGAGTGGATCAGAAAAGAAACTATCAGGACTTGGATTACAACTCAAGGACACGAAACCGAACTTGGCGGAATAAAAAAGTACCTATCCCACGTGGGAGATAAGATCTGGAAAATGATTATCATAACATGGATGATAACTCGAACAAATGAAACTAAACTTGGAAGAATCGACAAGTATTTATCCCACGTGGGAGATAAAACCTAAAAAGAGACTATCATAACATGGATGATAGCTCGAACAAACGAGACCGAACGTGGCGGAATCGACAAGAATTAATCCTACGTGGGAGATAAAACCTGAAAAGAGACTATCATAACATGGATGATAGCTCAAACAAACGAGACCGGACTTGGAGGAATCGACAAGAATTTATCCCACGTGGGAGATAAAACCTGAAAAAGAGACTATCATAACGTGGATGATAACTCGAACAACAAAACCGGACTTGGCGGAATCGACAAGTATTTATCCTGCGTGGGAGATAAAACCTGAAAAAGAGACTATCATAACGTGGATGATGGCTCAAACTAACAAAACTGGACCTGGCGGAATCGACAAGAATTTATCCCATATGGGAGATAAAACCTGAAAAAGAGACTTTCATAACATGGATGATAACTCGAACAATGCAACCGGACTTGGCGGAATGGACAAGTATTTATCCTGCGTGGGAGATAAAACTTGAAAAAGAGACTGTCATAACTGATAACGAGAATCATATCAATAATTTAGCATATTTCTAGTCCGTTTTCACTACATTTTGATATAATTAACTCCCGACTTTTCCGAGTTTTTCGCATTTGTTATAGGTATCGCTCCCTAGATTTCCATCCTGGTACAAACGCGAAAGTGGCGCGGAAAGAGGTAGAGTCGCCAGCCAGGCATTTTTATCCCGAAGGAACGGGAATGGTAATGCTGCACAAACCGAAGAGAGAAAGGACAAAGGTCTTGCGAACCAAAGAGACTGGGTTCGGGAGTCGGTTACGACCTGGGAAGGTATTAGCACCCCAGATCATCCTCCGTACCTGAAGGGATCCACGCTTGCAAAGAAATCTGTTTCAAAGGGTGAAAGAAATGAAAGCTGCTGCAAAGAGAGGGAATAGAACTGGTTAAAAGAAAGGAAAAGGGAACTGAAAAATAAAATGAAGAGGAAAAATGTAGGGAAAATAAAGATTGTGCTCGAACGGGCCCTACCCCGCTGCCTACGTACCTCATCGGGAAAATGAGGATCAGAGACGCCGTAGTTCCCCTAACTAGGGGTGGAAAGGATTGCATGTGTCTTAAGGCTTGAACTGCCTATGTCAATGCTCAGGTGTTGCAGGCTCAAACGACGAGTGTGTAACCGTCTTTCAAAATGACAAATAGTGACAAGTTCGTATGTAAAGAGTGAATGAGGTGAGAAGAGAATTCCCGAAGGAAAGATGCTTATTGTTTGTTTATGTTTTTTTAGAAGTCTTTTTAGAGTTTGGAACAAGGAAGTGAAGGTAAAGCCTTTTCTAAAGACATGTCCTTATTACCACATCCCAAGATAGAATGAGTAACAAGTCCATCAAGAATGAAGAAGATCCTCAAACTTGTTTCCTAAGATTAGGATTTAAATTCACTAACTTGTTTTGTATTATTAAGTGTTTTGGTGGATTAAAGTGGAGAAGTGTTTTTTATACTTTTCTTTGAGAGGATGACAAAAAGGGGGAGGTCACCTCAACTGTTATTAATACTTTTTATGATTTGTATGAAGATGAGAAAAAGAGAGCACCAAAAGGATCTCAAGGGTAAAATCTAATGGGGGACTAACAAATCCTATTGTTATCATGCATGGGATCCCTAAGTTAATGTGGTTTGAACTCAATCCTAAGAAAGAAGAGGAACAGAAGAAGAAGAAGAAGAAGAAGCAGAAGAAAGAAGAAGCAGAACACCAACTTACTTCTCTTAAAGAAGGTAAGTTGTTCCCTAAGGGGGAAGGGGAAGGAGCTAAGGAAATTATGGCATAAAGCACATCCTAAACATAAATGAGAAAGCATATTGAAAGAAGAAGAGAAAAGAGTTGGAGATGTGGAAATTTCATCCACACCTCTCACTTACCTAAGCCCCTGAAATGGTTAGTAACATAAATAGAAGGTAACACAAAGACAAATGAAATTACATGAGATACAAATGCACAACATATCATACCAAATCATTACAACTAGAAGTGAAAGCAAACATTAAGTACACTAAGACAAGTCCCTACGATAAACCAAACAATAGGTAAATCATATAAACTATTTCTAAGCTCCACAAACCCCTATAAAGAAAGCAAGACTCAAATGGAAACCAAAAGACCTCAAGGGTTGACAAACACTTCGCATCATAAAATCAGAACCCTATCATCACAATTATGCACAAACAACTCAAGAGAACAAAGAAGGGTTCATGCCAATTCAAACACAAACACTATAAGAATGGGAAGTGAAATGGACATGTGAATAAGTGTAAGGACAAGCAAACACAAACAAACCAACTCAAAGCATAAGCATCATATAAAAACCAGGGACCTAACTATGTTAAGATTTGCCTAAGAAGCATTGTAAAACATGGGGAGAAAACACACAAACTCAATCAATCATAAGCATAGTCAAGAGATGGACAAAGGAGGTGAAATGAACATGCATACACTTGTGAGAAATTCTAAGGGCAAGTGTCACAAAACCTTTCAAGGCAACAACAACAAACAAGGACTAGGGATCAAACCTCATACAAAAGAGCCCAAAACACCCTATAGGAGTTGGCATAAGTGCACTCCTATCCTAAGAACTAAGCATACCAACAAGAAAAGGCAAAACTAGGGCAATCCCACATGAAAACTTCAAATCAAATAATCAACTCATGCAAAAAATATGGAAATAATCACAAGCATTCATTAATCAAGTAGTAACATCATGCTAAAAGAACAAAGTCAGAATCAAAAGGTAACCAAGTCAAAAGACCTTAAGAACACTAATTAGGGTTTTGAAACTTCACACACAAGTCACCTATAAAAAATGTTCATGCAAGCTTCTAAAAATCATAAGAAAAATCATCAACAAACTACATCCTAATATGAGCCAAATGCAAAAAGAACCATCTCAAAATTCAAATTGATTCTCAAGATATAAATTCCACAAGTCATCATGTATTTAAAATGAATTAAAAACAATTAATAAAAAAGGAAATTAATTCCTACGTAAAAAATAAAAATAAATGAAAAGTAAAAATATAAAAAATTAGAGAAAATAAAAAGGACCAATCATGAATTTTTCTGGAATTTTTGTGAACTTCTGACTATTTTTAATGAATTAAATAAAACAAAACAAATAAAAGGAAAATAATAAAATAAAAGAAATGAAAAGTAATCATAATGAATGGATGAGATTGAAAGAGAAACAGATCAAGGGCCATGCGCAGGAGTCAGCTTGACTTTTAGTAATCAGATCCTAAGGCTACCATTAAAACTTGTTAATTAAATGAAATCTAACGGTTGCGTTTTAAAGTTATGATAATCCTATTTAATTAAACTAATAAAACAAAATTAACTTAATTAATCCAGATCCAAGGGATAGGATCTAATCTGGACGCCACTAAACCCTAATTAACCCTAACCTAAACCCTATCGGCCGAAGAAGCGCCGGTCGTCTTCTTCGGCGAGCCACAAATTGCAGAACCACAAACCTCCATGAAAACAAGCAAATTATATACCAAAATGATCCTCAGGCCAAGCACATCATGAATCAATCATCAAAATAACATAACCTAACACACACAAGCTGAATCGAAGAGAAAAAGTTTGGATCTAAAACTTTCAGATCCACAGATTTGCCTCATTTCACCATCATTTTCAAAACAAAATAGATCAATATGCTCAGGACAACAGGCCGAACACAATGCACACAAAAGAAATCACATCCAGGGTGACAAATTTTTTAGTATACCTAAAATTGCAGAACCTTCAAACCTCCAAGAAAAGCAACCTCTAGCTCCAGATAAGCCTCATGTGACCTCTATTCACAAAATAAATGTGAAAGAAACCCTAGAACAGCCTGAATCTAGCACTTCGAATGAAAATGAGCTGAAATTGAACTGATGTAAAACTCGTCTATAGCCCAAAATAAAGATTGATTTATGACCTATAAAGCTCAAGGATGAAGAATCTGAAGTTTGTTTGGTGAATGAGTGTATGGATGAAGAGATTCGAATGAAAATGCAGCAAGAGCAAAATCTTGGAATAGAGCAATTGGTGTTGATCCCCTCTGAAATGAAACCCTAGTTGGCCTTTATATTGTGTCCAAATTCACTCCAAGAAAAATGAGAGGCAATGCACGTGGGAGGTGTGTGATCCATTCTGAAATGCAAAAATGCATCAAGTGTGTGATGGAATGATTTGCTCGTTCCTTGCCCTTGTGCTTCGCACATGTTGATCATATCTTCTTTGTTGATCACAAATGAGTCATCCTTAGCCCTTGGATTAGTTTGTGTTATGAATTCTCATGCTTATGCATATATTGCACATGGAATAGAACCATGCATACCATGCACGATTTCCATGCTTTTCCTTGAGCAAATCCTTTCTCATGAAATGTATGGTGATGTAGTGATCTGAATTTGCACATAGGATGGTTCACAAATGAGATACATGAATTTTTTCTCATTGGTAGAAACTTAAATTTCAAGGTAAACCCTAAAAATGGATGAAATTCAATTGGCCATTATAAACACCCCAAATTTGCCCTCACTAAGTTCACACCATGGCTTGTGATCTTTTCATTTGCATAAGTTCAATCATAGCATCTCATATTGCATTTTTTCTTCACTGCATTGGTTCAAAGTCATCTGCATCTAGGGTTTGTGATCTGAGTAATCCCTGAGCCATCTGAGCCACCCCAAAGGTCTTCAATCATCTCAAGAAGGTCCATGTATGTTGAAGCATCATATTATATCCTCCCAAGATCAAAGAAGTCAGAAAATCACAAGAATTGAGGCAGGCATGGAAGCAGAGCCAAGCTTAACTGCACAGATGACCTAAAATTAGGGTTTTGGTTTCAGAGGCCATAACTCCAAATTTTTTTGTCATTCTTGTTTCTATTGGTCTCTATATGTTATAAGGATCATACATACCAATTTGCATGAAGAAATTCAATGGGGACGTCATCTGATCAATAGATGACTTCTTGAGCAAGTCAGTGCGAAATCAGGGCATCTGAGGCCCCCAATCATCCAACCAAAGTTTCTTCTCCATCATTTTGGGTGTATATGATATTTATTTGATCTTAGAAGAAGTTAGAATTTCACAAAATTGAGGAATTTCAAGCCATTTGCAAAGTTTCCATTTTGGGAAAGTGACTTGTAATGCAAACTTGCCATTTTGGGAAAGTTTTTCAACCTCCTCTTTTTGATTAAAAAATGCTTCAAATGAAAAATTCTTGGTCATGAAAGTTGTAGATTGGATCATTCCCTTTTCAAAAAGTACAATAACTTGATCTAATTCATCATAGAACTCAAATTATGGCCTTGCAAAGTTGGGAAAAATCACAAAATTTCACTTATGTACCAAAGAGGGAAACTTGCAAAAACTCATACCAAGGCAATTTGTGACCTCAAAGTGACTTCTAACCATTACACAAACATCATACATGACCAATAATTCAGAATTGCCCAAATAATTCTCAAGTTTCATGCCTTGATCATCAAGTATTTCAAAAGGGGCCAAATCCTTCACAATTTGCAAAACCACCCACAAACTTCATTCCACTTGATATTTAGCCTCAATCTGAATTCCATGGACCTCCCTAAAGCCAGCTGCGCAGGACATGCCCTTGTCCTTGGCCTGCCATGAGCCCATACCTCCAAGGACAACTTTGTTGACTTTATGCAAAATGAGCCATACCAATCACACTGCTCCACAACAACTCTCTGCCCAATCAGAACATGTTATGTGGACCTAAAGCAACTCAACACACACAAGAACACAGGCTGAATCCTCCCACAACTCAGCATTCATCAAAACCTACCCTTATGCATTTTTCTTCGAAACTCATAGCTCAGCCAACAAAACTCCAAACTTTTTCCACCATTCAACCCCACATTCATCACTGATCATTTCCCACCCTTCATTTTTCCTTGAAACTCCCCATATCAAAAACACGATTTTCACTTCCCTTGAACTAAACTTCAGCAAACTTCCAAAAGAGTCCACAAAAGCTTCAGCTAAGCATCCCAGAGGCAAGAGGGAGTCAAAAGAAGGAGGAAAGCACCAAGGAAAGGCCCAGGCAGTGCCATTTTCGAAAGCTCCATCTCAGGTAACATCAAGAACAAATTTTCCAGAAATGATTTCTTAAGTTCTTAGATTGTTCTCCATGCTTCACTGATCACACTGCACCTTTTGGTTTTGAAAATGATTCAGTTTTAAGCATGTATGAAGCTTCTGAAATTTCTGAAAGATTTTCCGTTTTGCTTCGAATCTCATTGTTCATGTGAAATAAATGTTGTTTGATGGCTGAATCTTGTTTAGAATGGGGTGGGGATCATTTCTGGAGAGTTTGGTGGTTTGATTTTACGGATTGAGTGAGATAGCAAGAGTGGATGGCCGGAGAAGATGACCGGAACACTGTTCCGGTCACCTGAAAGTAGTTAGGGCATAATCCTGTAATTAGGGCTAAGTTTGAACGTGGACCCTTGGATTTGTGATTGGCGCGTGTTCTGATGGCCAGGATTGAATCATTAATTTTTAATTAGGTTTAATTAAATGAATAATCAGAATTAGTCAGGTTTGAACCTGGGCCGTCCAGATGCGCGCCCAGTCAAACCTCTTAAGGCCCAGATTTCATCTCCACCACCCATTCAACATACTTTCCTTTTATTAAATTTTTATTTCATTTTATTTGTTTTATTTTCTACGAATTTTTAAAAATAGTAAAACATATCAAAAAATTCTGAAAATTTTTATTAAATCTTTTATGAATTTTCAGAACCCAAAAATATTTTTATTTTCATTTTTTGCATTAAAAATTATTTTTAAATCATTTAAATGATTATTTTTAATTAGTTAATGGAAATTAATTAATTAAAAATACATTTAGGTGTTTAAAAATCCCAAAAATATTTCAGAGAACATTTTCAATCATTTAGAAACATTTACAAACTCACAAGACAAATTTCTTTTTGGTTTTGATCATATTTTGACAATTTTCATTTGAATTAGGGTTCTTTAATTTGAATATTTTTAACCCTAGCTTCAAAAATTCATAACTTTTTATCCAAGTTGAGTTTGTGAATGGTTCTTTTTGCATTGTGTTATGCATACTTTCAAGCATCTAAAACCATTTTTGTTTCATTTTTATCTTTCATTTTCCATTTGTTTGCCAGTTTCCCTTTAGGATCATCCTTAAAACCCTAGAAATTTAGGAAAATCATAAGTCTCTTAGGGTTTAGCTTCTGACCTTCCCCTTTGGGCAGTGATTATAGGTTTAGGGTACCTTTGATTCCATTTTCAATTTTTTATCTCACCATTTGCTTCTGATTTTGGATTTTGCATTGCATCTTGTACATAAACCCTAATCTTTGCCTTCATTTGCATTCATTCTTCATATGCTTGCATACATGAACTTGCCATGACATTTTGTGCATCCACATGACATATAAGACATCTTAGAACATATTAGAATCATTTTTGATCATTGCATCATCCATTTGCCATGCTTTTGCTTTCATTTGATGTCATATGCATTCATGAGCTTTCTTGCTTCTTATATGTCTCATTTGCATTCCCATCCTTTGTATGATCATTATCATCACTTGGCATGCTTTCATACCATCTCATAGCATCATTTGCATCATGAATATGCCTTCACTTCTCATAATCTCTTCTCATCTCTTTTATGCATCACTGTTGCGTTTTAATTGTGAATTAGAGTGAGCTTGCTCATTCATGCTCCTTCCTCTCTCTCTTTCTTCAAGCAACTTATCTTCTTAAGTGAAGTAAGTTGACTTGCTTCTTCTGTTTCTCTTCCATCCTGCTTCTTCCATGGTGGCTTTTCCTTGAAGATCTTCTTGCAAGCCTCATAAACCTTAGGAATACCCAAGCATGATCACAATTAGGGTTTGATTAGTCCCCCATTTAGTTTTACCTTTGTATCATCCTTTGTGTCTTCTCTCCTCATCTCTTAATCAAGGACTAAACCTTTAAGGTTTTAAGACTTTGTGATTAGGGTTATGCATGTATCCTTCTATTAAGATGGAGTGTATAACTTTAATCCTAAGTGTTAAACCCTTAATGTATTTAAATCCTTTAACCAATTCACTTAATAATCACTAATACATCAAGCTTGTAACTTGTGCCTTGCATTAGGGTTCTAATTCTTCCTTAATTGGTTAAGAAGGACTAACCCTAGTGTTAATGGACAATTCCCCCTCAAGTTGTCTTACAAACCATAAAATTCATTTCTTAATCTCACCATTAACTAAAATCCACTTTAATAAAAGCTTTGTTTTGTCATGAGGTTAATCCCTAATCATGGATTAAGTTGAGGTATCTTACTCAGCTTAAATGTTCTCATCTATTATCCTTCTATTAGGATGGTGTAATGAGTCCATTAAATCCTTGATTATGGCTTAAACTCATTACTTAACACTAAACAAAAACCCAAAAACATCTAAATAAATGCAAGTAGGTTAATGATCTTAATCCTACATCATGGTGATTAAGTGTGAGGTGCTTACTTCATACTTAAGGTATTCTCATTACCCCTAATCAGAGGGAGGATGTGATGAGTTTACTAACCCTTGGTTTAGGCTTAAGCTCATTAACTTATGACAAACATAAAAAGCAATAAAAGATTGAAAACTCAAAAACAA
Source organism: Lathyrus aphaca (assembly GCA_963966055.1). Lineage (NCBI taxonomy): Eukaryota > Viridiplantae > Streptophyta > Magnoliopsida > Fabales > Fabaceae > Lathyrus > Lathyrus aphaca. Next base: position 302,369,189 of record OZ014523.1, on the reverse strand, counting down.
GAAATAATCGTCTCCTCCAGGATTCTTTTCTCATCATCTTCACTCACAAACGAGAACTTGTTTCTTCCGTCTAATGCAAGATAGTTTGCACCTGAGCCAGACAGGTCATACACTTGAGCATAGACAAGTAAGCAGTTCACAAGTCAATTCATCTTTCAGTCTCTTTGAGTCGAACTACGGTGTTCTGACTTCCTCATTGCACGAGAGGATACGTAGGCATAACTTAACTGTTATTAAACAAAAGTCTATGTTTATTCCCCCTCTTCCAGCATTATTCTTTAAGCCTCATAGTCTTGAGCATTTCATTCTTTCCTTACACTGACACTTATCTCATTCACTTCACACTTCTTTTAGACTGACACTTGCATCCTTTTCCAGCTTTGATACACAGATTGCACTGACACTACCCCTTTAAACACAAATCTTTTAAGCGTGGATCCCGTCGAGTACGACGGACAATCTGGGTGCTAATACCTTCCCAGGTTGTAACCAACCCCCTTTCTCAGTTTTTCTGGTTCGCGACCGTCTTATCCATCTTTTCTTAGGTTTATGTAGCATTACCTTTCCTTTCGGGATAAAAATGCCTAGCTGGCGATTCGTTTCATTCTCCTATTTCGCCGACCGTTCGTGTCTGTACCCCTTTTGACCGGGTGTCATTTGGTGGGAGCGACAGCTTGGCGACTTTGCTGGGGACCCTTATATTGCAACCAGGGCTTCTGGTTCTTTTTGTGGGTTCCTCCTAGCGCTTGTTTGATTTGTGTTTACTGGGGTGTTATGTGCTATATGTTTTTATTTATTTTGCTTTATTTATTGCTTCATGTACAACTTTATTTATTGCTTTCTTTACAGTCTTATGCATATTTCATACTGTCATGGCTGGATCTGGTTTTCTTTGGTGGGTGGGGGTTCCATTGAGTGTTTAAGGTCCTATACCTGGGACCTGAGTGACACCTAGGCTAGAGTGGTTCATGTTCTTTCCCATTCCATTTCGGTCTGGTGCGGGAATATGAAACATTGTTCAGATGTGGGTTTCTTCTTGAGAACTCTGTGCTACAGATTTCCTGTAGTGCTGGGGCTATCTGGGAAGCCTGCTAAGTCTGGATGACCTTCATTATGACCTTCAGAAACTGAGGTGAATTAGAGGAGGATCTTTTATGGTTATTGTAAACACTGTACCTCCGGGTTAAAAGTGTTTACACTTCTCATAACTGACCCAAGTCTGAGGATCCTTGTTCTAGAACACTACATGTGAGGGGGGGTTGGGTTGTTTACAGGTTTGCAGGAGCCCTTGACCACAACATACCTTGTTACTGTTTTGTTTAAGAATACTCCACCTTGGACAGTTCTTGTGATTAACCCCGGACATATGACTCTTTATTTGAGTTCCCCACCCTGGTTACTGGATTTCTGAGCTCTCATCTGGACCTTTGAACATACATGGACCTTGTATTAAGACAGATGATAAGATCCAGCTTGACCACAAACCCTTGCATATCATTTGCATATATCATCATTGCATCATTTAACATTTTTTTATTTGCTTTTCAGGGTATCCATTTCATTGTATCTTGGTTTTGGTTTTGACCCCTTCTTCTGCATAGACCTCTGCTTCAGCTGTCTTCATTAGTTATCTGCTTCAGTTATCTCCATCTTCACCAGCATCAGTCTGTCAGTGGTCCTCCTTCAGCATCTCAGTCTGTGATCTTCATCAGCACTCATCTTCAGCTTCTTCAGCAGCACTCATGACTACTCCAAGGAAGAGCAACATATCCTACCACTTTTTTGAGCCTGTGTTGACTGGTATCAGGCAGGTCCAGTCACTTATCACACCTGACCACATCCCTCTGTTTAGAGAACACTATGGGAGTATCTTGGATATGGTTATGGACCTTGATCCTTCTCAGAGGAGCATGATCCACACATGCTTGTAGTTTTATGATCCTCCACTAAGATGTTTCACATTTCCATACTTTCATATGGGACCTCTGTTGGAAGAATTCTCTTTGTTGATTGGAGTACCTATCAGAGGTGGAATCCCCTTCAACCCAGAGATGACTACTCCTAGGAATGAAGAGGTAGCAAGGGCATTGTACTTGGAGCCTGCCCTGATTAAGCAAAGTATGACAACAAAAGCTGGGATTCCTGGTTTGCATTTGGATTTCTTGATTTCTCAGGCCATCCTGAAGGCTTCATTGGGAGAGTGGAGGGCAGTCTGTGCACTGTTAGCCCTCAGCATATATGGGGCTATACTGTTTGCAGATGAGCCTAAATTTGTCAACAAGAATGCTATCCATCTTTTTCTTCTAAAGAACCCAGTTCCTACACTGCTAGGGGACTTTTATTACTCCATTCATCAGAGGAATGAGAAACAAAGGGGGAAGTTGGTAAGATGTTGTGCTCCTTTGTTTTACTCATGGCTGCTCAAACACTTGCCTAAGTTAGATACTTTCCTGAACCCACATCATCAGAAGAATTGGGCCAAGAGGTTCATTGCTTTGACTTCAGATGATATCAGATGGTGCACCCAGATCACCAAAGGCAAGGACATTATCACCAGTTGTGGACAGTACCCAAATGTGCCTCTGATAGGAGTAAAGGGTTGCATCAACTACAATCCTTTACTGTTTAAGAGACAGTTGGGCTATGCCTTGATTCATCCTCCCAGAGGACAAGATTTAGCTGAGACCCTATATTGTGAAGTGCAACCTAATTCAGGTGTTGTCAGACAAGCATCCTGGGCTTGGGACAACATCCATACAAAAGGGGTAGCTATTCTTGGAAGATGTAATAATGTTGCTTCAGCTTAGTATACAGATTGGTCTCGTACTAGAGCTCAGATTACCAGAATGCCTTTCACCTCGGAAGACATACCTGGACCATCTACAGTACAACCAGCAGCAACTGTTAGCCTGGAGGAATTTGAAAAATTGAAGGAAAGGAATGAGCAGCTATCTCAGGCCTTGAAAAAGACTATTTGGGAAAGAAGTGATGGTCGTCTGGACATTGAGAGATTAGAAAAGCTCAGAATTGAGCATCTGGCCAAAATTGAGAAGACAGAGGACTACATAAGAAAAGCAAGGGCTGGAGAACAAATATTGAAGAATGCTTTTAAAGAGGCCAAGATTCAAAAAGCTAGGGCTGAGCACTATATGCAAGAGAGTCAGGCTAGGTGGGTCAGGATCACCGAAGCCCGTACACAAGAACACCAGAAGACTCAAGCCAAGATTGAACAGCTAGAGGCCAATGAGAAGAAGCAGCAGGAAGCTTTGTTGGCAGCTCAGAAGGAGATCTCAGAATTGAAGCTTAGAGCAGGATTGAAGAGATCAAAAGACTAGGATAGGCATAAGAAGCTGACTAGTGCCATTGCTACCAGGAACCTCCTCATTAGGACCATTACAGAGCACCCAGCTGGTCCAGTGACTGAGGCACTCCTGAAGGAGGTCAGGGAAGATGAGTTTGGATTGGATGTCTGATTCTTCTTTGCCTGTTGTTTTTTCCATTTGATGTACTTTTCCTTTTGTTGTATTTTGACCCTTCATGGGCATGTATTATAAAAAGGCTATGTATGTTCCATCATTTGTAATATATTTCGGTTTGTTTTCATTTGGGCTGACTCTCAACTAGATCAAGCATCTTCCTCGAGGTCTGGAAAGGTCAAAACCAAGAACCAAACCGGATACCTTGAAAAACAAATAGGCATACTACATTGCATACTAACTTTTTTCTATGTTTTGTAGGGCTTTGTTTATTATTGTTTCTAACTTTGTTAAGATTTCAGGAAACATTGCTCGTCGCCGAGTGTTCCCTGTCAACCGCACGCACCGGTACCCTACCCGTAACAACCTTCCCGGCATTCAAATGGACCAGGTAAGCAGGACCTGACTAAAGTAAGAAATCAGATGGCCAATGAAAGGGTCGAAATGAGAAACCAGATGACCTAGTTTATGGCAGTGATGACTGGATTAGCCCAGAGTCAAGAGAGGTTGAGAGAGCTGGTGGAGAGACAGACACCTGAGGAACCTCACCTTGGAATAGGGGGAACTAGCAATAATGAACGGTTTCAACCTCGTATTGACCCACCAGAATATGGACCTCACTTGAATCCAAAAGTTAACATCCCAAGGAATGTTCAAGGTAATGCTACTGGGGGCAGAATCCTGCAAGAGGATCCCCAAGAGGAACAGTTTACTATTATAGGGGCTAGAGATGAGGTATATAATTGAAGATTGGACGAGATTGCTGAAAAGTTAAGATCTTTGGAATCTCATAATTCTTTGGGCTTCAATGTGATGGATATGGGACTAGTAGATGGGGTGAGAATTCCCCACAAATTCAAACCCCCATGCTTTGAGAAGTACAATGGTAGCTCCTGCCCGCATACTCATCTGCAATCTTTCTTGGGAAGGCTCAAGGCTTATACAATGGATGAGAAGTTATGGATGTTCTACTTTGAGGAGAGTCTGACTGGAGCTTCAAGAGAATGGTATTCGCACTTGACTATGGCCACCATAAGATGTTGGAAAGACTTAGTCGAGGCCTTCATCCGGCAATATCAATACAACCTAGACATGGCTCCCAATAGAACTCTTCTAATGGGTATGTCTCAGTCTTCCAGAGAGAGCTTCCGGGATTATGCTCAGAGGTGGAGACAGCTTGCTGCTGCTGTCCAACCTCCCATGTCAGAAAGAGAAATGGCTGACATGTTCATGAACACATTGCAAGGGACTTATATTGATAGACTTGTTGCCTTCTCCTCTACCAGTTTTGCTGACGTGGTCATAGCTGGCGAAAGAATTGAAAGTCTTCTGAAGATGGGCAAAATCTCCGACAATGGTGCAAGTTCCTCCAGCAATCCCAGAAAACCTTTTGCAGGGACCCGAAGGGCAGGTGAAACTTATTTTATTCATGCAAGTAGGGGCAGGCCCCAGTATTCTCACAGGTCAGTAGCAGCTGTTACCATCCCAGCTCCAAATCCACAACAACCATTGTATCCTCAACAACAACAACAACCTCACTATCAGGAACAATCACATTTTCCGCAATAGAGAACATACAACAACAACAACAACCAACAGCAGCGCCCTTTTCAACAGAGGCCATCACAAGCAAACAGGGTAATTGACCCAATCCCAATGCCATATGCTGCACTCTTGCCACAACTCCTAAAGCTCAACCTAGTTGAGTTAAGGACATTGGCTCCTCCAGATCCTCTTAATCTGCCAAAGAACTATGATGCAAATGCCAGGTGTGCATTCCACTCAAACGCACCAGGGCATAATACTGAAAAATGTAGGGCCTTACAGATGAAAGTCTAGGATTTGGTGGACTCAAAAGCTCTCAATTTTGCGCCTCCTCCGAACGTCACAAGAAATCCAATGCCTAGTCACAACGGGCCTAGGATTAATGCTATTGAAGAGGGCAAACCATCCACATTAATTAGCAGTGTTGCACATATCCGAACACCTTTGGTTGAAATCAAAGCTCAGTTGTTAGAATGCCAAGTGTTCCCCGGGTGCGAGGTCGGATGTGGATATTGCAATATTGCCGTTAATGGATGTGAGAGACTGAGAAACGACATAGATGGCCTCATTAGAGATGGCACTCTTCAGATTACATCAACAGCGACTACAACTCCGACAATTCCTTCATCAACAACCACAAATACTCCTACAACATCAACAACCCTTGTTCCAACAGATTCTACTACAACTCCAAGGATCACTCAATCAATCACTTCAACGGGTACAAGTTCAGTCACAATTCCTTCTACAACGACAACACCCATTACTCCATCAGTTCCTGTTACAACTTCAACACCCGTCCAGTCAACAGTACCGTCTACAACATCAGCAACAGTTAATGAAAGCGTCTCAACGGTTACAATATACTATGATCCCGCAAATGTTCCTTCCAACAACTCACAACAAAATGTTACTCCTGCCAGAGCTCCAGTTACCATATATTATGATCCACACACCATTGTGGTCCCCTCTGCAGCTACTATCAGTCCGGTCACTATCACAGTGCCTGGGCCAGTTCCTTACGAAAGCAATAATGCCATCCCTTGGCATTATGGCTCAGATCTATACTGCGAGGGGCAGAAAATCACTTTAGAGTCATCAACTTCTTCACCTCAGATAGGCAATGTGGGGGAGGAGGAGGCTTAACTAGAAGCGGACGTCTCTTTGCCTCGCAAATACCAAGACCCATTGCTGAAGAAGAAGCTACTGCTAAGGCAAAAGGGAAGGACGTGGTGCAAGAAGAACCAGTTGCTAAAGAAACTTTGAAGACTCCTTTTGATCAAGAGGTTGATGAATTCATACAAATAATAAAAAAAAGTGATTATAAGGTGGTGGACCAGCTTCACCAGACACCTTCCAAAATCTCCATACTATCATTGCTAATGTGTTCCGAAGCTCACAGGAATGCACTATTAAAGGTCCTGCATGCAGCTTATGTGCCGGAGGAGATTACTGTCAATCAGTTAGAGGCTATGGTTGGAAATGTCAACGCTAGTCATGGTCTAGGATTTACCAATGTTGATCTGACAACGGAAGGTCACAATCACAACAAGGCTTTGCACATTACCTTGGAGTGTAAGGGTGCAGTTCTTTCTCACGTATTGGTGGACACAAGGTCATCACTCAATGTGTTCCGAAGCTCACAGGAATGCACTATTAAAGGTCCTGCATGCAGCTTATGTGCCGGAGGAGATTACTGTCAATCAGTTAGAGGCTATGGTTGGAAATGTCAACGCTAGTCATGGTCTAGCATTTACCAACGTTGATCTGACAACGGAAGGTCACAATCACAACAAGGCTTTGCACATTACCTTGGAGTGTAAGGGTGCAGTTCTTTCTCACGTATTGGTGGACACAAGGTCATCACTCAATGTACTACCCAAGAAAGCCCTTGTGAAGCTGGAACATGATGGATTGGCACTACTCCCAAGCAACTTGGTAGTGAGAGCCTTTGACGGTTCTAAAAGATCAGTTCTGGGAGAGATAGAGTTGCCAATAATGATTGGCCAACAGGTTTTCAAAACGACCTTCTTTGTGATGGATATACAGCCTGCCTATAGCTGTCTATTGGGTAGACCATGGATACACGCCGCAGGCGCCGTAACATCAACCCTTCACCAGAAGTTAAAATTTGAGTGGGAGGGCCACGTCATTACCATTTGTGGGGAAGAGGATATCTTCGTTAGCCAGCTGGCTACTTTCAAATACATTGAAATGGATGGGGAAATTCACGAAACCATGAGTCAAGTGTTTGAAGCCCTTAATATCAATTAGGCATCTGCTGTGTCTGGGACTTCCATAACATCATATCAACAAGCCCGGAAGGTTGTTGAAGAGGGTACCGCTCAAGGATGGGGCAAGCTGCTGCCAGTAGAAAAGAAAGAAGACCGATTCGGGTTGGGTTACAGACCAACTCGACAAGATCAACTAGAGTCTATGACGGGGCCCAAGTTTGTCAGCGGGGGAATGCTCACCCCGAATGTTGTGAATAGCGTGGAAGATGAGTCAGAAGACGAACACAACCTGGAAAGTTGGATACGTCCAAGGATCCCGGGGAACCATGTCTCAAACTGGTCTTCCCAGGAAATTATAAGAGTTACTCCTGCAGAGTAATTATTATTTCCTGTCTTTAAGCATGCATATAGTCCTGCATCTTGCCCAAGATGTCAGGGCTCATTTTGTAATCGGACCATCTTGTATTTTGTGCAAATGATCAATTAATGAATATCAGGACATCTTTTGCAAATGAGTCTCTTTTTTCTCGCTTACTATTTTTCATTTTTCATTTTTTGTACAAAAATAAAATGGCAATGTTTTTCAAAATAATAACTTCATTTTCACTTTTTCTAAACAAGATAAAACTGATCACTAAAATGAACAAATCTAAACCCTTGTAGAGAGTGCCCTCCAGACTGCACCGACAACAACACTACTATCACTTCGTATGACTTTGACAATCCGATTAATCAAGCCGATGAAGGGGTTGAAGAAGATTATGAGCTACCTGAAGAACTAGCCAGGTTATTGAGACAAGAGGAGAAGGTTATCACTCCTCATCAGGAGGAGGTTGAGACGGTCAATCTTGGTACCGAAGAAGATTTAAAAGAAGTAAAAATCGGGGCCCGTCTGCAAGATTCAATGAAAGAGCAGCTTATTGACATGCTTCGGGAGTATGTGGATGTTTTTTCTTGGTCTTATCAGGATATGCCAGGTCTGGATACCGACATTGTTATGCACAAGCTGCCTCTAAAGGAAGACTGCCCTCCAGTAAAACAGAAACTGCGCCGCACTCGCCCAGATATGCCAATGAAGATAAAAGAAGAGGTACAAAAACAGTGGGACGCCGGTTTCCTTGCTGTGACTAGTTACCCGCCTTGGGTTGCTAACATTGTACCTGTGCCGAAGAAGGATGGAAAAGTAAGGATGTGTGTAGACTACCGGGACCTGAATAGAGTCAGCCCAAAAGATGACTTCCCTTTACCTCACATTGATGTATTGGTCGATAATACGGCTCAGTTCTCGGTGTTCTCCTTCATGGATGGATTTTCAAGATATAATCAGATCAAGATGTCACCTGAAGAAATGGAGAAGACTACTTTCATCACACCCTGGGGCACGTTCTGTTATAAGGTGATGTCGTTCGGACTGAAGAATGTTGGTGCCACTTATCAACGGGCTATGGTAACATTATTCCGCGACATGATCCATAAAGAAATTGAATGTTATGTGGATGACATGATTGCCAAGTCCCTCACAGAAGAAGACCACCTGGTGAATATGTTGAAGCTATTCAAGCGTCTGAGGAAGTACAAATTGAAGTTAAACCCCAACAAATGCACATTCGGGGTGCGATCCGGTAAATTGCTGGGATTTATTGTAAGTGAGAAAGGGATTGAAGTTGGCCCTGATAAAGTCAAAGCCATCCAAGAGATGCCTGCACCAAAGACTGAAAAGGAAGTTCGGGGGTTCCTAGGTAGATTGAACTACATTTCAAGGTTCATATCTCACCTTACAGCAACCTGTGAGCCTTTGTTCAAATTATTGAGGAAAGAACAAACAGTCAGGTGGAATGAAGACTGCCAGAAGGCTTTTGACAAAATCAAGGAATACTTACAAGAGCCTCCGATTCTTATGCCTCCAGTTGAAGGAAGACCTCTAATCATGTACTTGACAGTATTAGAATAGTCAATGGGGTGTGTGTTGGGCCAGCATGACGAGTCTGGTCGAAAAGAGTATGCAATTTACTACCTAAGCAAAAAGTTTACCGACTGGGAACAACGTTATTCACTGCTCGAGAAAACTTGTTGTGCTTTAGCGTGGGCTGCTCGCCGACTAAGGCAGTATATGTTGACCCACACTACCTTATTGATCTCAAGGATGGATCCAGTCAAGTGCATTTTTGAGAAGCCAGCACTTACCGGATGGGTTGCAAGATGGCAAATGATCCTCACAGAATATGACATCCAATACATATCTCAGAAAGCCATCAAGGGTAGTGTGTTATCTGATTATCTTACTGAGTAACCCATTGATGATTACCAGCCTATGAGATTTGACTTCCCTGATGAAGACATCATGTTCAAAAAAGCAAAAGATCATGAAGAGCCTATTCACACTGAAGGGCCTGACCCAGCAGAAGAATGGACTATGATGTTTGATGTGGCTGTTAATATGAATGGTCGTGGTGTTGGTGCAGTTCTCATTACACCTAAAGGAGTTCACCTGCCTTTCTCGGCAAAACTCACCTTTAACTGCACTAACAACGAAGCTGAATACGAAGCTTGTATTATGGGTCTTGAGGAAGCCATTGACCTCAGGATCAAGACTTTTAACTGTATTCGGAGATTCGGCTTTGGTAATCAATCAAACAACGGGAAAATGGTATACTCACCAGGAGCACCTGATACCATATCGGGATTATAAGAGGAGATTACTAACCTTCTTTACTACAATCAAACTTGAGTATATCCCTCGAGATGAAAATCAGTTTGCAGATGCTCTAGCTACCATTTCATCCATGATCAAAGTTCAAGCTGCCAACTTTGTGCCTCGGATCTCAGTATCCAGACTTGACAGACCAGCATACGTATTCTCTGCAGACCTTGCTAAAAATAATAAGTCTGGTTCCATGACATCAAATGCTTCTTAGAGGATCAAACATACCCACCTGGGGCATCTTCCAATGATAAGAAGACATTAAGAAGGTTGGCTGGTAGTTTCTTCCTGAATGTTGATGGTTCTTTGTATAAGAGAAACTTTGATATGGTACTTCTCAGATGTGTTGATAAAATAGAGGCAGACTTGTTGATGCACGAGGTGCATGAAGGATCTTTTGGTACCCATGCTGGAGGGCATGCAATGGCCAAGAAATTGTTAAGATCGGGTTACTACTGGATCACAATGGATGCAGACTGTTGTGCCTATGCCAGAAAGTGCCACAAATGCCAGATTTATGCGGATAAAGTACATGTACCTCCAAATCCTTTGAATGTGATGTCTTCTTCTTGGCCCTTCGCCATGTGGGGCATTGATATGATTGGAAAGATTGAGTCGACTGCTTCAAATGGCCACAGATTCATCCTGGTAGCCATTGACTATTTTACTAAGTGGGTTGAAGCAGCCTCGTATGCGAATGTCACCAAGCAAGTGGTAGCTCGATTCTTAAAGAGAGACATCATATGTCGGTATGGAGTGCCCGAGCGAATAATTACTGATAATGGTTCCAACTTGAACAACAAAATGATGGCAGAACTGTGCCGGGACTTCAAGATCCAACACCACAATTCTTCTCCTTACAGGCCAAAGATGAATGGCGTTGTAGAGGCAGCTAACAAGAATGTCAAGAAGATTGTGCAAAAGATGGTGGTCACCTACAAGGACTGGCATGAGATGCTACCATTTGCTTTGCATGGGTACCGTACGTCAATCAGAACATCCACTTGGGCAACACCGTATCAGCTTGTGTATGGTATGGAGGCAGTCCTACCTGTCGAAGTTGAATTGCCCTCCTTGCGAGTACTGATGGATGTCAAATTGAACGAAGCAGAATGGGTCAGATCCCGGTACGAACAACTGAGTCTGATCGAAGAAAAGAGACTAGCTGCAATATGTCATGGGCAGTTATATCAAAAGAGAATGAAGAAAGCCTTCGATCAGAAAGTCGGGCTTCGGGAATTTCAAGTAGGAGATCTTGTGCTGAAAAGACTCCTTCCTCCTCATACGGACTACAGGGGCAAGTGGACTCCAAATTACGATGGTCCATTCGTAGTAAAGAAAGTTTTCTCTGGTGGAGCACTGATTCTCAGCATTATGGATGGTGAAGACTTCCTGTCCCCTGTGAATTCAGATGCAGTTAGAAAATACTTCGTATAAAATGACCCGCTTGACACAAAAACAGAATGTAAGTCCAGGAAAAAATAGGGCATCCCTGCGAGTCAAAAACAGAATAAAAGACTCGGGCAAAAATAAGGGAAAATAAAGAAAAATGTACACCCGCTAAGTTGAAAAACCGCATTGGACAGCTCAGGAAAAAATGGGTATCCCGGTGGATTGAAAACCCGAAAGGGCGATTCATGCAAAATAAGGGAATAAGCGAACAACTGCATTCTGAATTCGTCTGTATCATTCTCAGCATGGTAAACCTCGAAGGGTTAAAAGCGTCAGTCAGAATCAACCTTCTTCAGAAAGCAAGATGAGAAGAACGTCAATGTCATATGAGTCATAGAAAAAGGGGAAGCTCACTAAAGCGTCGTCAACATTGCCAGCACCTTTATGTTTCTCAATTTGTAACAATCTCCTCATTTCAGGGGATCTATTTCTTTGACTGTACTTGCCAAATCAGGGCACCCAAATTAATAAAATCAGATTTTCAGTCACATTTCGTCGTGTACACTTTATCATTTACAAAGATGTCCAATATCTCTGATTTAATGTTTGCATAAAAAAAATGTGCCTTTCTAAAATATGTACGCGCAGGAAACATATTTCTTACTCCCAGGAGTCTCTAAAACTCCTATGATGGAATCCAGTAAGGGATACCTCGGGGTATTTGTACGTTTCTTTGTCATAACAGGATTGCAGGTATTCAAAGCACAACGTGGGGCATGAAGGATTATCCCCAACGCAGTTGCCAAATCATTGTTTCCTCAGCACATCCTCCAAACAGCGCCGAAAATACTTTCACCCATCATAGTTGCCAAAGCATTCTCCCTCAGCGCATCTTCTTCAAAAAGCATCAGAAAATACACATTCCCCAGTTGATTTGTCAAGTCTCCTCATCCTCAGAAGGATCCTCATAGAGATCTCTAGGAAGATCGTTCAGTGATCATTCCTCCCCAGCCAAGTGCTAGACAGGGAACCATCTCCCCATAGAGTTCCAGTCTCTCCAGTAGAGCAATGTCTGAAGATCTCACAACAAAGTGACGAAAGCTTCCACAGACCCCAGTTGGGCTCCTCATCACCCAAGATAGGTCTATCAGCGACTTATTTCCCCAAGCAGAATCATATATCAGATCTACCAATGATCTCATGCCCAGCTGAGATACCACTGCAAGCGGATCAATTAGAAATCTCTACAGCAACGGGATCCGAATCTAGGATCGGTATCTTTTGCATAATCATAGAATTTACATCATATCTCCCCTCAGAGTGTAGCATTCCGTCTAGTACGGAGCATTACAGAAAAATTCAAACATATTGCATAATCACAAGCCGTGTTTTGAATCAGTCACCTGTGAATACTGACATACTATCAACACTCTATCAGAATACCTCTCGAAATTCCCCAGCGGAAAGCCAAAGTGTCCCCTTTGCACTCACAAATACGTGTGTACGTACATCTACACACTCCCCTGACACCTGTCCGTGTCACCCATCCCTAGCATGGTTGCCTAAGCACTTACTGAAAACTAAATGCTTGTTTATACATTTCTTTCGACACTCGTCCGTGTCATCCTATCCCCACAGGTCACCAAAACACCTTTTACACTCATAAGTTCATAGCTTATGCACTTCCTATTATGATACTCGTCTGTATCATACTCGCCCCAGCATATTGAACACTCATTTGTGTCTCGCTCATGTTTACCTTTTTCTCATACAGATACTCGTCCGTATCTTGTATACACCACTTATCTCTCCCAGATTCAACACTCGTCCGTGTTCTTTGTTAACCAATTGGTATTCGTCCGTATCATCATCTCTGAACATGCGTCAGCGTTTGTTTCTACTGATACTCATCCGTATCACAGTCTTAAGGATGCTCGTCCGCACCTTTAATCTATACACAGTGTCAAACACTTATCCATTCCCTTTCTTGAATATAGACACTCGTCCGTGTCTACCATTCCCCAGAAGAGTTCCCAGCAAATTCTTAGATAGACTTCTTTTCTATCTGACATTCGCCCTATGTCATGATACTTTCGGCAGCCGTACCCTGCCAGGTGATCGTCCTTCACCTCCTGATGATCGTCCTTCATCATTCTATCTGATGGTCGTCCCTATCGATGATCATGTTATCTGACATTCGTCCTATGTCATGATAAACCCCGAGAGCAGTCGTACCCTGCTAGGTGATCGTCCTTCATCATGCTTATCTGATGTCCGTCCCCATCGTCGACCTTTTCTATCCGACATTCGTCCTATGTCGTGATATCTTCGGCAGCCGTACCCTGCCAGGTGATCGTCCTTCACCTTTGATGACCGTCCCTTATCCTTATCCCCAACAGAGCAGCCGTCCCCTTCCAGGTGATCGTCCTTCACCTTTGATGACCGTACCTCATCATTTATTTCATTTATTTCTTTACCTGATGGCCGTCCCTATCATAATCCCTTATCTCCCCAGCATGTCGGTCGTCCCCGCCATCGCTTATCCCCAGCAGTCGTCTTCTGTTCGATGTTCGTCATCCGTCGCCCACACTTTTTAATCATACTTTACTTCCTGTCACAATCTATATCCCTTTTCTTCTTCATTCATTGAGTGCAAATTTTGGACTGCCTTTGGTATTCAACCACAAGTTATCTTGTTTGCCTGTTAAGCCCGATGCTTACATCCTACACAGCTAACTCATGCTTGAATAGGGGCAGCTGTAAACACCCCAAATTTTGCCTCACTAAGTTCACACCATTTCTTGTGATCTTTTCATTTGCATAAGTTCAATCATAGCATCTCATATTGCATTTTTGCTTCACTGCATTGGTTCAAAGTCATCTGCATCTAGGGTTTGTGATCTGAGTAATCCCTGAGCCATCTGAGCCACCCCAAAGGTCTTCAATCATCTCAAGAAGGTCCATGTATGTTGAAGCATCATATTATATCCTCCTAAGAATAAAGAAGTCAGAAAATCACAAGAATTGAGGCAGGCATGGAAGCAGAGCCAAGCTTAACTGCACAGATGACCTAAAATTAGGGTTTTGGTTTCAGAGGCCATAACTCCAAATTTTTTGGTCATTCTTGTTTCTATTGGTCTCTGTATGTTATAAGGATCATACATACCAATTTTCATGAAGAAATTCAATGGGTAAGGCATCTGATCAATAGATGACTTCTTGAGCAAGTCAGTGCAAAATCAGGGCATCTGAGGCCCCCAATCATCCAACCAAAGGGTCTTCTCCATCATTTTGGGTGTATATGATCTTTATTTGATCTTATAAGAAGTTATAAGTTCACAAAATTGAGGAATTTCAAGCCATTTGCAAAGTTGCCATTTTGGGAAAGTGACTTGTAATGCAAACTTGCCATTTTGGGAATGTTTTTCAACCTCCTCTTTTTGATTCAAAAATGCTTCAAATGAAAAATTCTTGGTCATGAAAGTTGTAGATTGGATCATTCCCTTTTCAAAAAGTACAAGAACTTGATCTAATTCATCATAGAACTCAAGTTATGGCCTTGCAAAGTTGGGAAAAATCACAAAATTTCACTTATGTACCAAAGAGGGAAACTTGCAAAAACTCATACCAAGGCAATTTGTGACCTCAAAGTGACTTCTAACCATTACACAAACATCATACATGACCTATAATTCAGAATTTCCCAAATAATTCTCAAGTTTCATGCCTTGATCATCAAGTATTTCAAAAGGGGCCAAAACCTTCACAATTTGCAAAACCACCCACAAACTTCATTCCACTTGATATTTGGCCTCAATCTGAATTCCATGGACCTCCCTAAAGCCAGCTGCGCAGGACATGCCCTTGTCCTTGGCCTGCCATGAGCCCATACCTCCAAGGACAACTTTGTTGACTTTATGCAAAATGAGCCATACCAATCACACTCCTCCACAACAACTCTCTGCCCAATCAGAACATGTTATGTGGACCTAAAGCAACTCAACACACACAAGAACACAGGCTGAATCCTCCCACAACTCAGCATTCATCAAAACCTCCCCTTATGCATTTTTCTTCGAAACTCATAGCTCAGCCAACAAAACTCCAAACTTTTTCCACCATTCAACCCCACATTCATCACTGATCATTTCCCACCCTTCATTTTTCCTTGAAACTCCCCATATCAAAAACACGATTTTCACTTCCCTTGAACTGAACTTCAGCAAACTTCCAAAAGAGTCCACAAAAGCTTCAGCTAAGCATCCCTCATTTAGTTTTACCTTTGTATCATCCTTTGTGTCTTCTCTCCTCATCTCTTAATCAAGGACTAAACCTTAAAGGTTTTAAGACTTTTTGATTAGGGTTATGCATGTATCCTTCTGTTAGGATAGAGTGTATAACTTTAATCCTAAGTGTTAAACCCTTAATGTGTTTAAATCCTTTAACCAATTCACTTAATAATCACTAAGACATCAAGCCTGTAACTTGGGCCTTGCATTAGGGTTCTAATTCTTCCTTAACTGGTTAAGAATGACTAACCCTAGTGTTAATGGACAAGTCCCCCTCAAGTTATCTTACAAACCATAAAATTCATTTCTTAATCTCACCATTAACTAAAATCCACTTTAATAAAGGCTTTGTTTTGTCATGAGGTTAATCCCTAATCATGGATTAAGTTGAGGTATCTTCCTCAGCTTAAATGTTCTCATCTATTATCCTTATATTAGGATGGTGTAATGAGTCCATTAAATCCTTGATTATGGCTTAAACTCATTACTTAACACTAAACAAAAACCCAAAAACATCTAAATAAATGCAAGTAGGTTAATGATCTTAATCCTACATCATGTTGATTAAGTGTGAGGTGCTTACTTCATACTTAAGGTATTCTCATTACCCCTAATCAGAGGGAGGATGTGATGCGTTTACTAACCCTTGGTTTAGGCTTAAGCTCATTAACTTATGACAAACACAAAAAGCAATAAAAGATTGAAAACTCAAAAACAAACAATAATCGTCTCCTCCAGGATTCTTTTCACATCATCTTCACTCACAAACGAGAACTTGTTTCTTCAGTCTAATGCAAGACAGTTTGCACCTGAGCCAGACAAGTCATACACTTGAGCATAGACAAGTAAGAAGTTCACAAGTCAATTCATCTTTCAGTCTCTTTGAGTCGAACTACGGTGTTCTGACTTCCTCATTTCACGAGAGGATACGTAGGCATAACTTAATTGTTATCGAACAAAAGTCTCTGTTTATTCCCCCTCTTCCAGCATTATTCTTTAAGCCTCATAGTCTTGAGCATTTCATTCTTTCCTTACACTGACACTTATCTCATTCACTTCACACTTCTTTTACACTGACACTTGCATCCTTTTCCAGCTTTGATACACAGATTGCACTGACACTACCCCTTTAAACACAAATCTTTTTAAGCGTGGATCCCGTCTAGTACGACGGACAATCTGGGTGCTAATACCTTCCCAGGTTGTAACCAACCCCCTTTCTCAGTTTCTCTAGTTCGCGGCCATCTTATCCATCTTTTCTTAGGTTTATGCAGCATTACCTTTCCTTCGAGATAAATATGCCTAGCTGGCGACTCTTTTCATTCTCCTCTTTCGCCGACCGTTCGCGTCTGTACCCCTTCTGACTGGGTGTCATTTGGTGGGAGCGACAGCCATATATTTTGATTCATGAAGGCTATGAAAATGCACTTGTACTTTTTAAAAATGGGAGACCATATTCTACAACTTTCATGTTTAATGGAAGTTCATTTGAGGTCATCTTGGCCATGAAAGGATGGTTTGAAAATTAGGGCAAAACTTGCCAAAAATAGTAACTTCCTTCATAAGCCATATGCCAAAAATGGAAAGTTCCCCTAAAACCTCTTGATTCTTAATCTTTGACTTTGCCACACCTCTTGTAGGACCTCAAGGACATCCCTTGACTTGAAAAATGGGATTGGAACCCTTGAATTGTTACAGTTGACTTTTCAAATGATCAGTTTGACCAATTTCTTCTTATGCAAGCAAATGATGAAATAACTGCCTTTCTCAATGCATTTTCTCACCAAATTCCATCCATACCCTTATCATATCATATGAAGGACTTTTCCCACATGAAATGGCCAAAGTCACAAATAATCCTTGCCTGACAAGAAACCTTAATTTAAGGATCATTTGTAGGAGCTTGCACTTCCTTGGATCATCTGATAACTTCCCAAACCCTTGGGCTCTTGTAGAGGATCTTGAGCTTGTATGAGACCTAAGAACACCTAGTGATACTTCTCCAAGGTCCATTAACTCTTTGCTTTGACTTGTAAGGCTTTAACTGTACCATTGATTGATCATATGCCCAATGCTAGGACATGAGAATGTTATGCTTCATTTTTCTATGCAAAGATGCTAAAATAAGTATGCCATGTTTATGATGATTATGATGATTATGACATGAAGATGATGGTAGGGACAAGAGGGCAAATTTGAGGTGTTACAGCTGCCCCTATTCAAGCAACTGTTAATCTGAAAAGGACAATAGCACGGGCTATCGACCGTTCAAGATAAACTGTGGTTGAATACCAAGAAAAACCTGAAATTTGCACTCTGCTGGAGAATGTAGACCATGGGACATAACCCAACCAAATAACACTCTGGACAACTAAAGTGATAGCAAAGCAGACGAGCTTCTTCCAAATTGAACTATTACTCTGGATAAGAAAACCAGGACACACGAGTCTTCTTCAAGTAAACCTGTTACGCCAGGAATGGACAGACGAGCCCTCCTCATACATTTTACGAAAATATATGACTTGAGACAAACGAATCTCCTTCGGATAACCCGTTACGCTAGGACCAGTGATGCACTTAAGTCTGTGGGATAGACGTGCATAATCAGGATAGACGCACCCCTTCATATGTTATCCGCAGACATATGGTCCAAGACAAATGGGCCTTCTTTAGATAAACCTGTTACGCCAGGTGCAACATTAAGATTTGACGAACCCTCTTCACAAATCTTGCGTAGATGAGTGGTGTTCGAGGCAGACGAACCTCCTTCGGATAACCCGTTACGCAAGGACTTGTAACCATTTTGATGTTTAATCCCACCGTCAGGACATCAAACCTCTTCAATACAGACGAGTATTAGATGATCATCAAGAGAACACAGATGAGTGCCACAAGTCAATGATACAAACGAATATCAGATGATGATCCAAGAAACGCAGACAAGCGCTTCAGGCGATGATACAGACGAATATTAGCCACTGATACGGACGAATACCAGCAATCCAACGCAGAAGATCATTTGGAGCAGCAATACAGACGAGTACCAGAGTGATTATCAAATCAACACATATGGATATAAGCTAACACAAACGAGTGTGAAGGATGATACAGACGAGTATCCAAGTAATGCAGACGAGCTTCAAACAAATATCAAACACGAGCATCAAGAAAATATCCAACCCAGATATTAAACACAGACGAGTGTTGAGGAATGCATACGAGCAAATGATTGGCAGTAAGAATCACAACCCTGCAGGGAAGAACCTGGTCAGAAGGTTTTGATACTTAACTCTGGCTGGGGAGATGATTAACTATCTGTATCATCACATTGGCCAAAAATAAATTGGCAACTTCTCCGGGGAATATTACAATGATGAGAGTGAGTCCAAATCATGAAACTCTGTGGGGAAATTAGGCGTACAGCTGCCTGCTGGCAGTACTTTACTTGTGGCAAGATAATCCGCTTGGGGGTGAAAGCTCTTCAATTATCCCTGGAGTTCTGTTGGGGATTCAACCTGCTCTAATTCAGCTGGGGAACACTCTCTGCTTGGAGAAATATTCTATCCTCCTGCAAAACATGCAATAGCAGTATACACATATGTGCCCCGGGGACTTGCATGGCATGATCTGTTCATTCATTGTCACCCGACACTCAAAGATAGTTTTAAATGTTTCCCTGCAATTTTGTTATTTAGAAGGAAAAAAAATCACCATGTTGCTAATGCAAAGCTCTTTTTGCCAAAAATTCAGGACATTTTTGCAAACAAAGTAAACAAAACACAACACAACTTTGACTGAATATTCATTTATTGAATGGCCTCTGAATAGGCGAAGTTTTTACATCAGGAAGCAACTACCTGGAAAGAGGTAGCTGCCATAAACTTTGGGAAAAGAAACTATCCTTATGGCAATGTATACGGCATTCCAATGAGTTTCCTTCCTACTATGACCAACATATTTTCAAGACTTTCTGCTCTTGCCTTTGCTTTCTAAAGAAGAAGAAGGCCTTGATTCCTACCCTTCTGATATTGCCAGACTATGTGAAACGGTGATTTGATTCAGATTACTCGGATCACAGTTGTTCGCTTATTCCCATGTTTTGCGTGGATCGCCCTTTCGGGTTTTCAATCCACTGGGATACCTTTTTTGCCTGGGCTGTCCGATGTGGCTTTTCAACTCAGCGGGTGTACACATTTTTTTTATTTGTTTTCCCTAAATTTTTCCGGAGCATTTTATTTTGTTTTTAGCTCGACGGGATGCCCTTTTCTTGCCTGGACGTTAATTCTGTTTTTGTGTCCAGCGGGTCTTTTTATGCGAAGTATTTTTTAACTGCATCCGAGTTAACAGGAGACTGGAAATCTTCTCCATCCATAGTAGTGAGCATCAGTGCCCCACCTGAGAAAACTTTCTTCACTATGAATGGGCCTTCATAGTTTGGGGTCCACTTCCCCCTGTGATCTGAACCTGGAGGAACGATCCTCTTGAGCACAAGCTCGCCTACTTGATACTCCTGAGTACGTACTCGTTGGTCGAAAGCTCGCTTCATTATCCTCTGATAAAGCTGACCATGACAGATAGCCGCTAATCTTCTTTCCTCAATTAGACACAACTGATTATATTGAGCATGTACCCACTCAGCCTCATCAAGCTTCACATCCATCATCACACGTAATAAAGGAATTTCTACCTCAACAGGTAAGACTGCCTCCATGCCATACACCAACGAGAAAGGAGTTGCCCCAGTTGACGTCCTGACCGACGTTCGGTACCTATGCAGTGCAAATGGCAACTTCTCATGCCAATCTTTGTAAGTAACCACCATCTTCTGCACAATCCTCTTAATATTCTTATTTGCTTCCTCTACCGCACCATTCATCTTTGGTCGGTAGGGAGAAGAATTGTGATGTTGAATCTTGAAGTCCTTACACAATTCTGCCATCATCTTGTTGTTCAAATTGGAACCATTATCAGTAATGATTCGCTTGGGCACTCCGTATCTGCAAATAATGTCTCTTTTAAAAAACCTAGATACTACTTGATGGGTGACATTGGCATAAGATGCTGCTTCAACCCACTTAGTGAAGTAATCAATCGCCACTAAAATGAAACGATGACCATTTGAAGTAGTATGCTCTATCTTCCCGATCATGTCAATGCCCCACATAGAAAAGGGCCAAGGAGATGACATGACGTTGAGCGGGCTAGGAGGAACATGCACCTTATATGCATATATCTGACACTTGTGGAACTTACGGGCATACGAATAACAGTCTGCATCCATCGTTAGCCAATAGTACCCTGATCTCAGCAACTTCTTAGCCATTGCATGTCCTTCTGCATGAGTACCGAAAGATCCCTCATGGACCTACTGCATTAACAAGTCTGCTTCGTGTCTATCCATGCACCTGAGCAAGACCATGTCAAAGTTCCTCTTATACAGAACTCCGTCCGTGTTCAAGAAGAAACTAGCAGCAAGTCGTCTTAAGGTCTTTTTTACGTTGGATGATGCTCTAGCTGGGTATTCTTGTTTTTCCAGGAAGAGCTTGATATTGAAATACCAAGGTTTCTCGTTCGACACTGCGTCTACAGAGAAAGAAAAAGCTAGCGTGTCAAACCTGGAAATGTCAATCCTGGGTACATAATTCCAACACAAGGCTTTGATGGACGAAGAAAGAGTAGCCAATGCATCGGCGGATTGATTCTCATCTCGTGGTATATACTGAAGCTTGACCGTCGTGAAGAATGTCAACAGTTTTCTAGTTTTCTGGCATAATCCCTATGAGGAATTAAGTGCTCTTGATGTGTATACCACTTGCCGGTAATCTGATTGATAACGAGGGCTAAATCTCTGAATATATCGAGGGTCTTAATCCGAAGATTAATAGCCTCCTCTATTCCCATTATGCACGCCTCGTATTCCGCTTCATTATTGGTGCAGCCAAAATTAATTCTGGCAGCGAAGGGAAAGTGAACACCTTCAGGAGTGATAAGAACGGCACCAACTGCACGTCCATTGATATTGACTGCCCCATCAAACATCAACTTCCATTTGGATTCAGGGTCTGGCCCCTCCTCCGGAAGTGGTTCCTCACAATCTTTTTCCTTGAGGTACATGATGTCCTCATCAGGGAAATCAAATTTCATTGGCTGATAGTTGTCTTCAAGTGGCTGTTGTGCAAGATAATTTGACAATACACTTCCTTTGATGGCTTTCTGGGAAGTATATTGTATATCATACTCTGTTAATATCATTTGCCACCTTGCAACCCTTCCTGTTAATGCTGGTTCTTGAAAATATACTTGACAGGGTCCATTTTTGAGATTAGCAACGTGGTATGGGTCAACATGTATTGTCTTAGTCGGCGAGCGTCCCATGCCAAAGCGCAACAAGTTTTCTCGAGCAGTGAATAACGGGATTCACAGTCGGTAAACTTTTTGCTAAGGTAGTAAATTGTATGCTCTTTTCGACCAGATTCGTCATGTTGGCCTAGAACACACCCCATCGACCCTTCTAACACAGTCAAGTACATGATAAGTGGCTGTCGTGGAACTGGAGGCATTAGAATTTGAGGTGTCTGCAAATATTCTTTTATCTTTTCAAAGGCTCTTTGACAGTCCTAGTTCCACCTGACCATTTTTTCTTTTCTCAATAGTTTGAATATTGGCTCGCACGTGGCCGTTAGATGAGATATAAACCGAGAAATGTAGTTCAATCTCCCTAAAAACCCACACACTTCTTTTTCTGTTTTTGGTGCAGGCATCTCTTATATTGCTTTTACTTTAGCAGGATCCACCTCAATTCCTTTCTGGCTAACAATGTACCCCAACAATTTTCCGGAACGCACTCCGAAGGTGCACTTGTTAGGATTCAACCTTAATCTGTACTTTATCAACCTATCGAACAACTTTTTGAGATTGACCAGATGCTCTTCTTCGTCCCGGGACTTGGAAATCATGTCGTCCACATAGCATTCGATTTCTTTGTGTATCATGTCATGGGAAAAAGTTACCATGGCCCGTTGATACGTTGCCCCGGCGCTCTTCAATCCAAAGGGCATAACCTTGTAACAGAATGTACCCCATGGGGTAATGAACGTTGTTTTCTCCATGTCTTTCGGTGCCATCTTGATCTGATTATACCTGGAGAAACCATCCATGAAAGAAAATACCGATAATTGAGCGATGTTATCTACCAGAACATCAATGTGAGGTAGTGGAAAGTCATCCTTTGGACTTGCTCTGTTTAGATCCCGATAATCAACGCACATCCGAACCTTGTCGTCTTTCTTTGGTACAGGCACAATGTTAGCTACCCAGGGTGGGTAACTAGTTATAGCAAGGAACCCGGCATCCCACTGTTTTTGAACTTCCTCCTTGATCTTCATTGCCATGTCAGGGCGAGTTCTTCTCAACTTTTGTTTTACCGGAGGACAGTTTTCTCTTAATGGTAGCTTGTGTACAACAATGTCAGTATCTAATCCTGGCATATCTTGAATCGACCAAGCAAATATATCCACATATTCACGTAGCATACTTATCAATTCCTTCTTCACATCGGCCTGCAGATTAGCCCCAATCTTATCTCTCTCTTTACATCTTCAGTCCCAATGTTAATTGTCTCTACTTCTTCCTGATGAGGCTGAATGACCCTTTCCTCTTGTTTCAGCAACCTAGCCAATTCTTTCGGGAGTTCGCAGTCTTCCTCAACCCCTTCATCAGCTTGGTAGATAGGATTGTTGAAGTCATGCATAGTCATAGCAGGAACGTTGTCACAGGAATCCGAATGATCAACACTGCACAATTGATGTGCTTATTTTAGGATTCTCTTCCAAGGAGACACAAACACATAAAAACACAGGAAACATAAAAACATTGCCATTTTATTGTGTGAAAAATTTTCAAAAAGAAAGAAAAAGAACACCATTGTTTGAAAAAAAGTCCTTTATTTCATGAAATAAGGTAAATGCATTAAAAGCATGGTGGCCCTACAAATGGATCCATGCACCTTGGGCAGAGTGCAGGATTTGACATGCAGTATGATAAAATGGGAACAAATAAAATTACTTTGACTGCCAAGTAAGTTGAACAAAATCTTCAACATACCAGTTCCGGAGCTCCTCTCCAGGTGCACATGGATGAATCCAGCTATCCCAGTCGCAGTCATTATCTCCATCTTCACTTGTTGCACAGATGTTGTTGCGATCGAGCATTCCAACACTTGTGAAAGTTATGGCCTTACTACCTTGAGACCAGTTGGACCCACCAGGTTGGTAACCAAGACCGAACTTGTCATCCTTCTTTTCCATCTCTAGCAACTTTCCCCAGCCTCGCGCACTTCCGGATTGGACTACCTCTTTGGCTTGCTTGTAAGAATAAATAGGAGACCCTTCCTTCTCGTTACTCTGGATTGCCGGAGACAAAGTACTAACATTAACTATCTCGAAAGCCTAGCAGAGTGTTTCGTGAATCTCCCCGTCCATTTTCACGTACTTGAAAGTCGACAAATGACTCATAAAAATATCCTCTTCTCCATATACAGTGATTACCTGGCCGTCTACCACATACTTCAACTTCTTATGCAACGTGGATGTCACTGTGCCAGCAGCATGAATCCAGGGACGCCCTAGCAGACAACTATAAGCGGGTTGAATATCCATAACATAGAATGTGCTTTTTAACACTTGAGACCCAATCTTCACAGGTAGCTCAACCTCCCCGAACACAAATCTCCGGGACCCATCAAAGGCTTTTACAATCAAATCATTGGGTCGCAAAACAATGCCATCAATATTCAACTTCATCAAGGCCTTCTTAGGGAGCACATTGAGAGAAGAGCCTGTATCAACCAAGACATGTGATAGGACAGCACCCTTACACTCCATGGTGATGTGTAGGGCCTTGTTGTGATTGCAGCCTCCAGAAGTAAGATCTCTATCCGTGAATCCCAATCCATGGATGGCGTTTATGCTGCCTACCACAGCATCCAACTGGTTAATAGTTATCTCTTAAGTCGATTCATTTGTAACACTTTCAGCAGAGCTTCCCAGTGAGCCTGAGAACACATTAACAATGACAAGATGGATACTTGGACGGAGTTTGATTCATCTGTTCAACCACTTTATAGTCGATTTTATTAATTATCCTCATGAACTCTTCAACTTCTTTTTCAAAAGTGCCTTGACTAGGAGCATGAGTTGTCACCTCTTCAGTTGCTATCTGCTTACCATTAGCTTTTGCCGCAACCTCGGCTTTGGGATCACCTCTAAGAGCTTGAGGAGCAAATAGACGCCCATTCCTTGTAAATCCACCAACTCCTCCGACATTCACCACAGTCGGGTCAATTGTTACCATTTTATTATCCACCTTCTGACCATCTATATACACGTCCGAGCCATAGTGCTAGGGAATGGCCTTATCATCAGTATAAGGGACCAGTCCTGGAACAGTAATGGTAACAGGACTCACCTCGGGAACATAAATAGTCACAGGTTCTCTCCGGGCAGGAACCTCAGCAATATCAAAGTAAATTGTTACGGTAGATACACAATTGCTTCTATCATCAACCCTATCAAACTATAGCGACCCCTTGTCAATCAAATATTGTAGCCCAACCTTCAAATCTCCACAGCCATTAACTGAATTCAAACACCCCTCACAGTCATAACCACACCCTTTGAATACTTGTCCTTTCAATAATCTGTCTTTTACCAATAACAATGAAGTCTTCACTTCATCCACATTCAAGATCAAGTTTAACCTCTCACCGCTATCAACAACATTTATCCTATCCCCCCTCCCACCCATGATTTGGGATGGGGTTTGATGTAACATTTGGAGGCGGTGCGAAGTTAATTGCTTTTGAATCAATCAAGTCCTAGACCTTATGCTGTAATGCCCTACACTTCTCTGTTGAGTTCCCGGGAGCTCCTGAATGAAATGCGCATCTTGCGTTAGCATCATACCCCACTGGAAGCTCTCCAGGTGGTGGTGGTGCTAATGTCCTCAACTGAACCAAGTTCAAATCTAACAATCTTTGGAGTAGTGTCGTGTATGTCATTGGGATGGCTTCAAGCACCCTATTAGCTGGACGAGCTTGTCTCGGCTGATATGGTCTTTGCTGATAGTTATTGCGTCGTGGTTGTTGTTGTTGTTGTTGTTGGGGTTGGGTTTGTTACACAGGACTTGATGGAATAGTGGCAGCTGCAACTTGCTCATAGGGTCCTCTGTATCCCCGATCCCGGCCTCGGCTGTACACAGCATTAGTTTCTCCCTCCCTTCTTCTTGGAGGTCCATTAAAAGCTTTTCTCATACCGCTTGAGCTACCTGCCCCAGTGTCTTGAATTTTCCCCATTTTTAGAAGAGGTTCAACCCTCTCTCCCGCTATCATGATGTCATTAAACTTGGTTGCCGAACAGGACGCCAGCCTCTCAATAAACACACCCTGCAGTGTTCCCATGAACATGTCTGCCATTTCATTTTCTAACAAGGGAGGTTGCACCCTAGCAGCAAGTTGACGCCACCTCTGAGCGTACTCTTTGAACCCTTCTTTAGCATTCTGAGACATGGTTTCTAACTGGGTACGATTTGGAGCCATATCCAAATTATACTAATATTGTTTCACAAACGCTTCAGCTAAATCCTTCCAGCTTCAAATATTAACCCTGCTCAGCTTCATGTACCACTCCAAAGAGGCTCCCACAAGACTATCCTGGAAGTAATACATCCATAACTTCTCATCGTCCGTATGTGCAGTAATCCTTCCCACAAAAGACTAGAGGTGAGTTTTGGGGCAAGCCGTGCTGTTATACTTATCAAAAGTAGGGACCTTGAACTTGTAGGGAATTCTCACCCCTGGCACCAAGCCCAAGTCAGTGATATCAAACCCCAGAGAACTCTGAGATTGAATGGCACAAATTTGCTCAGCCGTCTCTTCGAGCCTTCTATTCATGTCAAATTCCTTGGCCTTCTGCCTCGTCCAGCAAAGTGAATTGTTCATCCTGCCCATCCATCTGCATTTTATTCACTCTATCATTAAAAATGGTGACCCCTGGTTGCACTAAAGGGATTTCTACGTGACGGGCGCCAGCCCCATTGCGATTACCTCCATCTGTTGTCCCATTATTCCTGACTTGATTGTTTTCTACCATTTTGCGTAGACGCTCTTGAGTTTGACCCATCCCAGCCATGAGGGTCATGAAGTTATCCATTCTTGTCCTTAGGTCAGCCAGATCCGCTTGCATCTGATCCATTACTCTCTCTATGTTTACTTTCGTAGGGTATCTGTGCACCGTTGGTTGTTCCCGAATCTTCCTGGGAGCTATAGTGTCTGAAATTGATACAAACGTTAGAAAACCGATGAACTACCTGCAAAACAAACAAACACGTTATATGCAATGCAATCTTCATGTTTTCATTATCAAGCCCTTATTGCCCCTGGTTCTGGTATCTCATTAAGAATCCAGATGGCCTTGGGGGATCAACCTGTTATTATCCTCTCTTTCACTATTTCCAAACCATTTCCATAACCAAGCTATGAAGGGAAACAATACAGCTCGAGGAACATTGACAAAAGAAAGATGCAATAATATAAATGCCTCAAGGCACACATAACATCCCTGTAGGGTTTAGAGTTTTACATACCACAAAAATACACTGATTAAAATAGACCCCTACAACAATTCTGTAGGTGATCAGCAATATAAAGAAAAACTAGAATTCCAAGCTAAAAGAAGATTCTGCCTCTTCTCCCATCTCTACTCGAGTTCTTTTCACATATGATCTTCTTCTAAGGTCTGCTACCTCTTCCAAAGCCTCGTGTAGCTGCTGAGACACCTCCTGTTGCCTCTTGTATGCCTTTTCTAACTCTTCTCCTTGAGCAACAATCTGCAATTTGAACATCTCTTCTTTCTTCTGGTACTCTGCTTGATCTTGCTCTTTTTGACCATACACCCAAGTAAGAGATTGCCTAGCATCCCTGAGAGCCTTTTTATTTTTCTTGAATAACTCTTCTCTCTTGATATCCATCAACCATCTCCTCTGGAAGTAAGCCTCTTGTTCCACCTGTACCTTGTGCAGCTTCTCTTCTATGGTGAACTTGGAGATTGCTAACTGATGATGCAATCTAACCATTTCTGTGTGTTCCAACTTCAACTCCTTCAGCTGAGCTTCAAGCCTTTGATAATCTTCCAAAGGAACAGTGCTTGGTGCTACAGGAGTCTGTGAAATTACCTCCTTTGGATAGAGGGGAAGTTCCAAAGAAAAAGGCAACAAAGTAATCTTGACACGCTTCTTTAACCACGATGCAAAAGGTTCATACATGTTGGGGTCTACCCTCCCAAATTCTTTTTTTCCCTTTTGAGTCCTGATATCCCAAGCTTGGAATACCTGGATGGCCATATCAACATTCCCTTCAATAGGAAGATATAAAGATTCTCTCACATCCTCATCAGAAGGGGACTCTCTCAGAGGATATTCAAATTGCCTTCTTGCCAGAATTGGATTATAATTAATCATTCCTTTTCTACCAATCAAAGGGACATTAGGAAACCAGTTGCATTTTACAATCATTTCCTTCCCTAACACATCCCTATCATACCCCCAACTGATATCACTTGCAGTCAATCCCATCAATCTTTGGGACCATTTCCATTCTCCCTTCAAATCCTTAAAGGGTCCCACTTTAAGCAACTGCCTAGCAAACCAGTCAGCAAACAGAGGCACACATCAGCTTACATGACCTCCCTTTTTCTCATTCCTGTAGTGAACCCCATAATAGAAGTCACCTAACAAAGTAGGTGTGGGATTCCTTCTGAAGAAAATGGCAATAGCCTCCAGACTTACCATACCTTGGTCACTTGGAAAAAGACTGATTCCATAAACCATCAGGGCCAAAAGTACATTGAACTGTGCCCATTGATCATCTTGAGCATTTACCAGAGCTTCCTGAATCAACATATTGCAAGAAAAACCCTTCCCTTTGCTACTCCTCAAACTTTGATCAACTTTGCTTAAAGGCAAATGACACCTTTGAGCAATCTCCTCTGCCTGTAGTACTTTCCCTGAGTTGTAGTAAGGTTGTCTTCCACTAAGGGGAACATGCAGCAAACTAGAAATCTCTTCTAGAGTAGGTGCTAAGATATAATCTTGGAATACAAAGCAGCGTAATGGAGCGTCATAGAACTGAAGTAGAGTGTGGATTCTATCCCTTTGGTCTTCTGTTGGCTTGTCCATGTACCTGAGAATCTGCCCAAACCTAGCCCTGAAATCTCCTAAAATCTTATCATTCATCAGTCCCTTCAGCTGGTGTAGTTTCTTCACCTCTGGTTGTGGAAAGGTATAATGTGCATTATTCTTTTTGAGACCTGTGATGATGCTTGCCATCTGGATATGAGGTATCAACAAATACCAGAACAAGGTGTGCAAATGTGACCTAAAAAAATGAAAACACTAAGACGTTAAGGATGCTATGATATGATGCAGATGCAAATGCAAGGCAAGTATGATCAATCTGGGACTGTCTGGGTGTTGTTTTCAAGAATCAAGTGATCTCAAACTACAAGTCCTCTGGATAACAGCCCATATACCCTTGAAGGAGTCACAGATATCCTCGGATCAAACTATCAAACCAACTAGATCAAGAACACCGCAGATCAGAAATGTCAGATCAACACATACAACTGTACTGGCAGTGGGTATAATGAGGTCAAAAGGGTTCCTGCAAACCTATAAACCCCTCCCAATCTCACTGGTGTGCTCCGGGTTAAACATCACAGACTCTCAAAGCCGAATAGCAATAATACTTTCACCATTTCCGAGAAATAGCTCATGACCAAATCAGGGAATCGGTTTGGCATTATGTACTACTCAGGGAGGCCTCACCTGAGTCCGGGAAAAACAAGCATCCCTTATAAGTCCCCTGCTTTGAGCACTGAAATCGAGAAACAATAGTACATTCAGCCCATAGGATATAGTACTATTGTCATATGACCAGATGCTTTCGACTGAGTTCCTATAAGAGAACCAGGCCATCCTATGCGAGTTCCAAGTGGGCCCTCGGATGTGAATGGGTTTGCCACAAAATGTGGTCTGCCACTGTCACCACTGGAGAGGAATGTTTCCACAAGGTCCTCAATGATCAGTCCCCATCCGCACATGACTGTCAAGGTGGTGTAATGAAGTAAGGAAGATCCCTATATCAAGACATTTCCAAGACAGTCGCAAATCTGGGTGTGAACACACTAAAACCCCCATGACAAGATGACATAGGGCCAAAGTGATTTTCCATGCTAAATCCTATGGTGCACTCAAGTCGGGTATTTGGCTAGTCTCATCTCACCACACACAAGTAACACCCAGTCCCACCAAACAGAAAACCAGTCCAGACAGTCCAGTAATAATAAATGATGCATGGAAATAAATACTGAAAACTGTAAATAAAATTGTAAATAAACAACAGTAAAATATACACACAACAGCAAACAATCAACACCCAACGAAACAGAAACAAACAAGCTCTAGGAGAGACTCTCAAGGGAACCAGAGATTCTGGGTTCGGTCCCCAGCAGTGTCGCCAGCTGTCGCTCCCTGGATTTCCAACCTGGTACAAATGCGAAAGTGGCGCGGAAAGAGGTAGAGTCGCCAAACATGCATTTTTATCCCGAAGGAACGGGAATGGTAATGCTGCACAAACCGAAGAAAGAGGACAAAGGTCTTGCGAACCAAAGAGACTGGGTTCGGGAGTCGGTTACGACCTGGGAAGGTATTAGCACCCCAGATCGTCCGTCGTACCCGACGGGATCCACGCTTGCAAAGAAATCTGTTTCAAAGGGTGAAAGAAATGAAAGCTACTGCAAAGAGAGGGAATAGAACACGTTAAAAGAAATGAAAAGGGAACTGAAAAAGAAATGAAGAGGAAAAATGTAGGGAAAATAAAGATTGTGCTCGAACGGGCCCTACCCCGCAACCTACGTACCTCATCGGGAAAATGAGGATCAGAGACGTCATAGTTACCCTAACTAGGGGTGGAAAGGATTGCATGTGTCTTAAGGCTTGAACCGCCTATGTCAATGCTCAGGAGTTGCAGGCTCGGACGACGAGTGCGTAACCGTCTTGCAAAATGACAAGTAGTGACAAGTTCGTACGTAAAGAGTGAATGAGGTGAGAAGAGAATTCCCGAAGGAAAGACGCTTATTGTTTGTTTGTGTTTTTTTAGAAGTCTTTTTAGAGTGTGGCACAAGGA
Source organism: Lathyrus aphaca (assembly GCA_963966055.1). NCBI lineage: Eukaryota > Viridiplantae > Streptophyta > Magnoliopsida > Fabales > Fabaceae > Lathyrus > Lathyrus aphaca. The sequence continues at coordinate 302,338,314 of OZ014523.1, read as the reverse complement.
AGTGAAGGTAAAGTCTTTTCTAAGGAGATGTCCTTATTACCACATCCCAAAATAGAATGAGTAACAAGTCAATCAAGAATGAAGAAGATCCTGAAAATTGTTTCCTAAGATTAGGATTTAAATTCACTAACTTGTTTTTTATTATTAAGTGTTTTGGTGGATTAAAGTGAAGAAGTGTTTTTTATACTTTTCTCTGAGAGGATGACAAAAAGGGGGAGGTCACCTCAACTGTTATTAATACTTTTTATGATTTGTATGAAGATGAGAAAGAGAGAGCACCAAAAGGATCTCAAGGGTAAAATCTAATGGGGGACTAACAAATCCTAATGTTATCATGCATGGGAGCCCTAAGTTAATGTGGTTTGAACTATATCCTAAGAAAGAAGAGGAACAGAAGAAGAAGAAGAAGAAGAAGCAGAAGAAAGAAGAAGCGAAACACCAACTTACTTCTCTTAAAGAAGGTAAGTTGTTCCCTAAGGGGGAAGGGGAAGGAGCTAAGCAAGTAATGGCATAAAGCACATCCTAAACACAAATGAGAAAGCATATTGAAAGAAGAAGAGAAAAGAGTTGGAGATGTGGAAATCTCATCCACTCCTCTCACTTACCTAAGCCCCTGAAATGTTTGTAACATAAACAGAAGGTAAGACAAAGACAAATGAAATCACATGAGATACAAATGCACACCATATCATACCAAATCATTAAAACTAGAAGTGAAAGCAAACATTAAGTACACTAAGACAAGTCCCTAAGATAAACCAAACAATAGGTAAATCATATAAACTATCACTAAGCTCCACAAACCCCTATAAAGAAAGCAAGACGCAAATGAAAACCAAAATACCTCACAAGTTGACAAACACTATGCATCATAAAATCATAACCCTATCATCACAAGAATATGCACAAACAACTCAAGAGAACAAAGAAGGGTTCATGCCAATTCAAACACAAACACTATAAGAATGGGAAGTGAAATGGACATGTGAACAAGTGTAAGGACAAGCAAACACAAACAAACCAACTCAAAGCATAAGTATCATATAAAAACCAGGGACCTAACCATGTTAATATGTGCCTAAGAATCATGGTAAAACATGGGGAGAAAACACACAAACTCAATCAATCATAAGCATAGTGAAGAGATGGACAAAGGAGGTGAAATGAACATGCATACACTTGTGAGAAATTCTAAGGGCAAGTGTCACAAAACTTTTCAAGGCAACAACAACAAACAAGGACCAGGGATCAAATCTCATACAAAAGAGCCCAAAACACCCTATAGGAGTTTGCAAAAGTGCCCTCCTATCCTAAGAACTAAGCATACCAACAAGAAAAGGCAAAACTAGGGCAATCCCATATGAAAATTTCAAATCAAATCCTCAACTCATGCAAAAAAATATGGAAATAAGCACAAGCATTCATTAATCAAGTAGTAACATCATGCTAAAAGAACAAAGTCAGAATCAAAAGGTAACCAAGTCAAAAGACCTTAAGAACGCTAATTAGGGTTTTCAAACTTCACACACAAGTCACCTATCAAAATTGTTCATGCAAGCTTCTAAAAATCATAAGAAAAATCATCAACAAACTACATCCTAATATGAGCCAAATGCAAAAAGAACCATCTCAAAATTCAAATTGATGCTCAAGATATAAATTCCACAAGTCAGCATGTATTTAAAATGAATTAAAAACAATTAATAAAAAAGGAAATTAATTCCTACGTAAAAAATAAAAATAAATGAAAAGTAAAAATATCAAAAATTAGAGAAAATTAAAAGGACCAATCATGAATTTTTCTGGAATTTTTGTGAACTTATGACTATTTTTAATGAATTAAATAAAACAAAACAAATAAAAGGAAAATAATAAAATAAAAGAATTGAAAAGTAATCATAATGAATGGATGAGATTTAAAGAGGAACAGATCAAGGGTCATGCGTAGGAGTCAGCTTGACTTCTAGTAATCAGATCCTAAGGCTACCATTCAAACTTGTTAATTAAATGAAATCTAACGGCTGCGTTTTAAAGTTATGATAATCCTATTTAATTAAACTAATAAAACAAAATTAACTTAATTAATCCAGATCCAAGGGTCAGGATCTAATTTGGACGCCACTAAACCCTAATTAACCCTAACCTAAACCCTACCGGCCGGAGAAGCGCCGGTCGTCTTCTCCGACGAGCCACATATTGCAGAACCACAAACCTCCATGAAAACAAGCAAATCATATACCAAAATGATCCTTAGGCCAAGCACATTACGAATCAATCATCAAAATAACATAACCTAACACACACAAGTTGAATCGAAGAGAAAAAGTTTGGATCTAAAACTTTCAGATCCACATTATTGCCTCATTTCACCATCATTTTCACAACAAAATAGATCAATATGCTCAGGACAACAGGCCAAACACAATGCACACAAAAGAAATCACATCCAGGATGACGAATTTTTGAGTATACCTGAAATTGCAGAACCTTCAAACCTTCAAGAAAAGCAACCTCTAGCTCCAAATAAGCCTCTTGTGACCTCTATTCACAAAATAAATGTGAAAGAAACCCTAGAACAACCTGAATCTAGCACTTCGAATGAAACTGAGCTGAAATTGAACTGATGCAAAACTCGTCTATAGCTCAAAATATAGATTGATGTATGACCTATGAAGCTCAAGGATGAAGAATCTGAAGTTTGTTTGGTGAATGAGTGTATGGATGAAGAGATTCGAATGAAAATGCAGCAAGAGCAAAAACTTGGAATGGAGCAATTGGTGTTGATCCCCTCAGAAATGAAACCTTAGCTGACCTTTATATTGTGTCCAAATTCACTCCAAGAAAAATGAGAGGCAATGCACGTGGGAGGAGTGTGATCCATTCTGAAATGAAAAAATGCATCAAGTGTGTGATGGAATGATTTGCTCATGCCTTGCCCTTTTGCTTTACACATGCTGATCATATCTTCTTTGTTAATCACAAATGAGTCATCCTTAGCCCTTGGATTAGTTTGTGTTATGAATTCTCATGCTTATGCATATTTTGCACATGGAATGGAACCATGCATACCATGCACGATTTCCATGATTTTCATTGAGACAATCCTTTCTCATGACATGTATGGTGATGTAGTGATCTGAATTTGCACATAGGATGGTTCACAAATGAGATACATGAATTTTTGCTCATTGGTAGAAACTTGAATTTCAAGGTAAACCCTAAAAATGGATGAAATTCAATTGGCCATATCTTTTGATTCATGAAGGCTATGAAAATGCACTTGTACTTTTTAAAAATGGGAGACCATATTCTATAACTTTCATGTTTAATGGAAGTTCATTTGAGGTCATCTTGGCCATGAAAGGATGGTTTGAAAATTAGGGCAAAACTAGCCAAAAATAGTAACTTCCTTCATAAGCCATATGCCAAAAATGGAAGTTCCCCCAAAACCTCTTGATTCTTGATCTTTGACTTTGCCAAACCTCTTGTAGGACCTCAAGGACATCCCTTGACTTGAAAAATGGGATTGGAACCCTTGAATTGTTACAGTTGACTTTTCAAATGATCAGTTTGACCAATTTCTTCTTATGCAAGCAACTGATGAAATAACTTCCTTCCTCAATGCATTTTCTCACCAAATTCCATCCATAGCCTTATCATATCATATGAAGGACTTTGCCCACATGAAATGGCTAAAGTCACAAAGAATCCTTGTTGTCGTTCCCCGAAAAGACAACTGGTCAGATAAGGTACAGACGCGAACGGTCGGCGAAAGGAGAAGATGAGGGTGAACTGAATAGAGTCGCCAACTAGGCATTTTTATTCCGAAGGAAAAGTAATGCTGCATAAACCTAAGAAAAGATGGATAAGACGGTCGCGAACCAGAGAAACTGAGAAAGGGGGTTGATTACAACCTGGGAAGGTATTAACACCTAGATTGTCCGTCGTACTCGACGGGATCCACGCTTAAAAGACTATATTTAAAGGGGTAGTGTATGTACTATCTGTGTGCAAGAGCTGGAAGAGAATATACAGGTGTCAGTGCAAAAGGGTGAAGTGAAATGCTCAGGAATGAGGCTTTAAAAGAGGATGCTGAAAGAGGGGGGAGACACAGAGCGTTTTGTTCAATAACAGTTAAGTTATGCCTACGTATCCTCTCGTGCAATGAGGAAGTCAGAACACCATAGTTCGACTCAAAGAGACTGAAAGATAAATTGACTATGAACTGCTTACTTGTCTATGCTCAAGTGTATGACTCGTCTGGCTCGAGTGCTGACTGTCTTGCATTAGATGGAAGAAGCAAATTCTCGTTTGTGAGTGAAGATGATGAGAGAAGAATCCTGAAGGAGACGATTATTGTTTGTTTTTGTGTTTTCAGTATTTTATTGTTTTTGGAGTTTGTCATAAGTTAATGAGCTTAAGCCTAAATCAAAGGTTTGTAAACTCATTATATCCTCCCTGATTAGGGATAATGAGAATACTTTAAGTATGAGATAAGCATCTCAACTTAATTGCTATGATGATGTAGGATTAAGATCATTAACCTATTTGTGATTAATTATATGTTTTTGGGTTTTTGTTTAGTGTTAAGTAATGAGTTTAATCTTTAATCACAGATTAGTGAACTCATTACACCATCCTAATAGAAGGATAATAGATGAGAACACTTAAGATGAGGAAGATACCTCAATTTAATCCATGGTTAGGGATTAAATTCATTATATAACAAGCCTTTATTTAGTGGATTTTAATTAAGGGATGATATTAAGAAATGGATTTTATGGTTTGTAAGACAACTTGAGGGGGACTTGTCCATTAAACACTAGGGTTAGTCCTTCTTAACCATAAAGGAAGAATTAGAACCCTAATGTAAGGCCCAAGTTATAAGTTAATGTCTTAGTGATTATTAGATGGATTGATTAAGAGGTTTAAACATATTTAGGGTTTAACACTTAGGATTAAATTTATACACTCCATCCTAAGAGAAGGATGCAGGCATAACCCTAATTCCAAAGTCCTAAAACCTTAAAGGTTTAATCTCTAATTATGAGATGAGAAGAGAGACACAAAGAAGACTCAAAGGAAAAAAGACTAAAAGGGGGACTATATACAATCCTAAAGGTATCATGCTTATTTATCCTATGGTTTTTGAGGCTCAAGAGAAGTCTTCAAGGAAGCCACCAAGGAAGAAGCAGATGAAAGGAAGATGAGAAAGAAAGAACAAGTTACTTATTTCATTGAAGAATATAAGTAACTTGAAGAAAGAAAGTAAGAGGAACACAAGTGAGAAAGCCCAATCAAAGACAAACAAAAAATACAGCAAGGATGCAATATGAAAGTATGAGAAGAGGTGGGAAGTGAAGGCAAATCCACCTCCCACACAAACTTACCATTAACCTGAAAAGTTAGCACAAGATTTATAAGGAAAAAGATGAAGTGAAATGATGCATATGTAAGGGCAAAGACCAAGACCAGAAGCATACACATGATGTGAATGATGCTATGATATGATGCAAAGGGATACAAGATGCATATGTGTGATCATGCAAGAGAATGAATACAAATGAAGCATGTAGGAAGCATGTAAACACATAGATGTTCATGGAATGAAATGGATGCAAAGCATAGCAAATGTATGAATAAATGATCAATCAATGTTCAAGCAATGTCTTAAGATGTCTAAGATGGCATACAAATGCTTGAGATGGCATGGAAAGTTCATGTGTTCATGCAATGCAATGTAAGATGCAATTAAAGATGCAAAATTAGGGTTACATGAAAGGATTAGATGCAAATGGCAAAGACAGAAGCAAATGACATTATAAAAAATTAAAAATGCACTCAAAGGAAACCTAAACCTATACTAGGTTACCATCCAAAGGGGGGGGGGGGTCAGAAGCTAAACCTAGAAGAAGTTATGAATTTCCTAAGTTTCTAAGGTTTTTTGGGTGATCTTTAATGTAAAATTCCAAAAAAATTGAAAATGCAAGATGAATTCATGCCAAAAATATCCTAGATACTACATGATATGTGTAAAACAATGCAAAAAGAACCAACTTCAAACCCTTCATGGTTAGGCAGAAAAGATTTTTCAAAGGTTAGGGTTTAAAATATGATTTTATGAACCCTAAATTCAAAGAAAATTGTCAAATGATGATCAAAACCAAAAAGAAATTTGTATGAGGGGTTTGAAAATGTTTCTAAATGTGTTAAGATGCCACATAAATTTTTGGGTGATTTTTAGAAACCTAAATGCTATTTTAATTAATTAAATTCAATTAATTAATTAAAATAAACATTTAAATATTTTAAAAATACTTTTTATATGCAAAAAATAAAATAAAAATCATTTTCTGATTAAGAAAAATATTTGAAACAAAAATGCCAAAGGAAATATTTTGGGAATTTTCTAAGTATATTAAATTAAATGTGCAAGAAAATGCAATTAAAATGAAATAAAAATCAAATAAAATGAAAGTATGCTGATCCAGTGGTCCAGATTCAAACTGGAGAGAGAGGGAATTGACTGCGCGCGCTATCCAACGACTGGCATTCAAACTGGGTTAATTACTTAATTAATTTAATTAATTGAAAATTAGGGTTAACTGAAGTGATCTGGACCCTTAAAAAACGCGCTAAACAAGATACCAATGGCTCAAATTCAAACTGACCCCCTAAACCCTAATTAGTGCCCTAATGACTTTCAGTTGACCGGAGCTTGCTCCGGTCACCTTCTCCGGCAAGACCAAAATCCCAACTTCTTCCCTAGGCCAAAATAGGAGCTCTAAACCTCCAGATCAACTCTCCTAATCATTCTAAACAAGATTCAATCATCAAACAACATTTCTCATGCTTCAAAATCCAGATACGAATCAAAACATAAAAACTGCAAAACATTTCAGAAGCACGATACAAGCTCAATATTCAACCATTTTCAAAAGTGAAAGGTGCAGTGTGATCAGTGAAGCATGAAGAACATTTCTATAACAAAAAATACAAGTTCTGGAAAAAAAATTCTTGATGATACCTGAGCTTGAGCTTTCTCAATCTGAGCTATCTGGGACTCTCCTTGGTGTCAATCAACTCCAATGGACCTCATGAGGATGCTTTGATGCTTGGAATGAATTTATTTGAGCTGTTTTTGAGGTTTTAGTTCAGAGGGGGGTGAAATCATGTATTTGTTTTGGAAGGTTTCAGGCTTGTGTAGGGGGTGGGAAATGATCTGGAGGATGTATGGAGATGATTGGTGAAGTTTGTTTGAAGTTTTGATGATTGGTTTATGAGTTTCGAAGAAATGAAGTTTCTTGAGGATTTTGGAAATCTGAATGTGTGTCCTGATTCAAGCTTCAAGAATTTATGAAATGTGATCCTTAGGGCATGTATGTGAAGTTGTGATAGGTCAGAAGAGTTGTTGTGGGCTATGCTGATTGGTATGGCTTCATTTGCAAAAAGTCAAGGTTGGTTGTACTTGAGGTATGGACACATGGCAGGTCTGGATTTGTGCATGGTTGGGCTCAACTGAGATCAAGGAAAGCTTGTGGATCAGATTTGGCATACTGGCACAAGTGTATGGAAAGATCTATACCATTTTGCAATTTTGGGAAGTCTTGGCCCCTTTGGAATTTCTTGAAGTTTAAGTCATGGAAATGCATAATTCTTGGGTCAATTCTGATCAAAATGAGTCATGTGATGTTGTTATGATGTTTATAAGTCAATTATAGGTCACTTAGAAGCTTGGCAAGTGAATTTGCAAAAATCCCCCTTTGGCATGAATGTGAAAATTATGTGATTTTTGCCAACTTTGAAGGATCATAACTTGAGTTCCATAATGAATTAGAACATGTTCTTGTACTTTTTGAAAAGGGAAAGACCTAATATACAACTTTCATGACCAAGAATTTTTCATTTGAAGCATTTTTGGTTAAGAAAGAGGAGATTGAAAAACTTTCCCAAAATGGAAAGTTTCCATTACAAGTCATTTCCATTTTTGGCAACCTTTGGTTTAACTCAAATTTCTTCAATTTTGTGAACTTCCAAGCACTCCAATGATCAAATAAAGATCATAGAACTTCAATTTTATGAAAATAACCCTTTGGTTCCATTGTTGGGGGCCTCAGATGCCCTGATTTTGTCTTAACTTGCTCAAAAAGTTACCCAGATAACAAATGACTTCCACAATGAATTTCTTCATCAAACTTGGTACATATGATCATTATAACATATTAAGACCATTAGAAACAAGAGTGGCCCAAAAAGATTGAGTTAAGGCCTCTGAAACCAAAACCCTAATTTTGGTTATCTGTGCAGTGAAAACCCTAGCTCTGCTTCCATGCCTTGCCAGTTCTTGTGATTTCTTGACTTCCATGAACTTTGAGGGACACAATATGATGGTAGAACACACATGGACCTTCTTGGAAAGCTTTGAGACCTTTTGGAATGGCTCATATCATTCTTGGATTGCTCAGATCACAAACCCTAGATTCATATGAACTTGAACTATGCAGATGAAACAAATATGCAATGTGAGGTGGTATGCTTATGCTTATGCAAATATGAAAGATCACAAGCCATGGTATGATATGAGTGAGGTCAATTTTGGGGTGTTTACAGCTCCCCCTATTCAAGCACGAGTTAGATGTGCAGGATGTAAGCACCAAAGACAGTCCGAAATTTGCACTCACTGGGGAGAAGAAGAAAAGGGATATAAATTGTAAAAGACAGTATAGTATGATTATCAAATACGGGCGATGGAGGACGACCATCGAGTAGAGGACGACTGCTGGGGAAAGGGATGAGTAAAGCAAAGACGGCGACGGCCGACAAGCTGGGGAAACAAAAGATACCATGATGGGGACGATTATCAGGTAAGGAAACAAAATTCTTTGGGGATTAAAGTAAAGGCAATGATGGGGACGGCCATCAGGTTTGCAAAGTAAAGTAAACAACGATGGGGACGGCCATCGGGTTAAAGAATAAATGAAATAATGATGAGGGACGGTCATCAAAGGTGAATGACGATCACCTAGCAGGGGACGGTTGCTCTTTATTACGACATAGGATGAATGTTGGATAGAAAAGGTCGACGATGGGGACGGCCATCGGATAAGCATGAAGAAGGACGATCATCAAGAGGTGAAGGACGATCACCTAACAGGGTACGGCTGCTCTCGGGGTTTATCACGACATACGACGAATGCCGGATAACAAAATAAACGATGGGGACAACCATCAGATAATTGATGAGGGACAATCATCAAAAGGTGAAGGACGATCACCTAGCAGGGGACGGCTGCTAAATATCACGACATAGGACGAATGCCGGATAGAAAAGGGTTCCAATAATGGAGACTTCGCTGGGGAAAGGGATGAGGGACGGTCATCCAAAGGTGAAGGACAATCACCTGGCAGGGTACGGGTGCCGAAAGCATCACGACATATGACGAATGTCGGATAGGAGAAAAGTTGTTTTGGTGGTGACTTACTGGGGAATGGTAAACATGAACGAGTGCTTACGCGTAAGAATAAAAAGGTATAAGTGTTTGACGATGTGTATAGATTAAAGATGCGGACGAGCATCCTTAGGACCATGATATGGACGAGTATCGGTAGAAACAAACGCTGACACGTGTTCAGAGATGATGATACAGACGAGTACCAACTGGTTAACAAGGAACACAGACGAGTGTCGAATCTGTGGGGAGTGATATATAAACAAGATATGGACGAGTATCAAATACTCTTGTATAAGTATTGGTCTGTTGATGAAGTATGAGCAAGATACGAATGGATGTTCAACTTGCTGGGGAAAGTATGACACGGACGAGTGTCAAAAGAGAATATATATATAAGTTATGAACAAACATTTTTATGTGAGAGTGTAAAAAGTGTTCTGGAGACCTGTGGGGATAGGATGACATAGGCGAGTGCCGAAAAGAGTGTGTTATAAACAAGTGTTTGGTTTGCAACAAGTGATTTGGAAACCGCGCTGGGGAGAAGTGACACAGACGAGTGTCAAAAGAGTATGTATAGGTATTTGTGTTTGAGAGTGCAAAAGGAGATGTTTTGGCTTATATCTGCAGGGAATAATACGACGTGGCCGAGTGTCGAAAAGGGTATATATGAATAGGAATTTGTGTTGGATAATGCAAAAGGGACGCTTTGGCTTCTATTTGCAGGGGCTGTGAGTTTTTATATACATATTGCCGATGAAATACTGATGGTGATTGCGGGTGACTGGCTTGAACCTGGCTTGTGATTATGCAATATGTTTGATTTTTGCCGTAATGCTCTGTGTTAGATGAAATGCTACGCTTATTTTGTGAATATGATGCGAATGCTATGATTATGCAAAAGAGAAACCGATTCGGGATTCGGATCCCACTGAAGATTGGATCTCTGACTGATCTGCTTGGAAGAATATCCCAGCTGGGGAAGAGATCATTGGTAGATCTGCTTAGATATAGCTCTGCTTGGGGAAATAGATCATTGATAGATCTATCCTGTAAGGATAACTCAGCTGGGGATAAGGAAACTTTCGTCACTTTGTTGTGTAAGAGTTTCAGGAATTGCTCTTTTGGGGAGAGGCTGGAGACTCTATGGGGAGATTGGTTGGGGATTCTTCTATTGAGCAGACTTGTGTTGGGGATGAGGAGGCTTTGACAAATCCGCTGGGGAAAGCATTCCTGATACTGCTTGGGGAGGAGGTATGCTAGGGAAGTATGCTTGGCATGCCCCATGCTGCGTATTGAATACCTACAATTTGTTTAAGACAAGAGAAACGCACAAGCATCCTGAGGTATCCCTTACCGGATTCCGTCATAGGAGTTAGATATTCCTGAAAGTAAATATATTTCCTGTAAGCATTTATTTAAGAATGGCTCATTTTTTTTATGCAAATAGTATATCATGGATATTGGACATTTTGCAAACGAAACAAAATGTATAAGAAGAGATGTGACTGAAAATCTGATCTTATTAATTTGGGTGCCCTGAATTGGAAAATACAGTCAAAGAAACAAATCCCCTGGAATGAGGAGATTGCTATAAATTGAGAAAAGTAAAAGTGTTGGCAATGTTGATTCCGCTTCCGGCGAGCTTCCTTTGCTATGACCTGTATGGCCTTGACGTTCTTCTTATCTTCCTTTCTGAAGAAAGTTGATTCTGACTGATGCTTTATCCTTTCGAAGTTTGCTATGTTGTGAATGATACAGACGAATTCAGAATGAAGTTGTTCGCTTATTCCCTGATTTTGCGTGGTCGCCCTTTCGGGTTTTCAATCCACCGGGATACCCATTTTTTGCCTGAGTTGTCCAATGCGGCTTTTCAACTCAGCGGGTGTAAGTTTTTTTTTTTCAATTTTCCCTTATTTTTGCCCGAGTCTTTTATTCTCTTTTTGACTCGCCAGGATGCCCTATTTTTTCCTGGACTTACATTTTGTTCTTATGTCCAGCGGGTCATTTTATGCGAAGTATTTTTTAACTGCATCTGAATTCACAGGGGACAAGAAATCTTCACCATCCGTAGTAGTGAGCATCAGTGCTAAACTAGAGAAAACTTTCTTTACTATGAATGGACCATCGTAGATAGGAGTCCACTTGCCCATGTGGTCTGTATAAGGAGGAAGAAGTCTTTTCAGCACAAGATCTCCCACTTGGTATTCCCGAAGCCTGACTTTCTGATCGAAGGCTTTCTTCATCCTTTTTTGATATAACTGCTCATGACAAATTGCAGCTAATCTCTTTTCTTCGATCAGATTCAGTTGATTGTACCGAGATCGGACCCATTCTGCTTCATTCAGCTTTACATCCATCAGTACCCGTAAGGAGGGTAGCTCAACTTCAACAAGTAGAACTGCCTCCATACCATACACAAGTTGATAATGCGTCGCCCTAGTAGATGTTCTGATTGAATTTCGGTACCCATGCAAAGCAAATGGTAGCATCTCATTCCAGTCTTTGTAAGTAACTACCATCTTCTGCACAATCTTCTTGATATTTTTGTTAGCTGCCTCAACAACGCCATTCATCTTTGGCCTGTAAGGGGAAGAGTTGTGATGTTGGATTTTGAAGTCCCGACACAGTTCTTCCATCATTTTGTTGTTCAAATTGGAACCATTATAAGTAATGATTCGTTCGGGAACTCCATATCGGCAGATGATGTCTCTTTTCAGAAATCTGGCTACCACTTGTCTGGTGACGTTTGCATACGAAGCTGCTTCAACCCACTTGGTGAAGTAATCAATGGCTACCAGGATGAATCTGTGACCATTTGAAGTAGTCGGTTATATCTTTCCAATCATGTCAATGCCCCACATTGCAAAGGGCCAAGGTGAAGACATCATATTCAAAGGATTTGGAGGCATATGCATTTTATCTACGTAGATCTGGCATTTGTGGCACTTTCTGGCATAGTCGCAACAGTCTGCATCCATTGTGATCCAGTAGTAACCTGATCTTAATAATATCTTAGCCATTACATGTCCTCCAGCATGGGTACCGAAAGATCCTTCATGCACCTCGTGCATTAGCAAGTCTGCTTCTTTCTTATCAACACATCTGAGAAGAACCATGTCAAAGTTTCGTTTGTACAAAGAACTATCAACATTAAGGAAGAAACTACCAGTCAACCTTCTCAATGTCTTCTTATCATTGGATGATGCCCCAGGTGGGTATGTTTGATCCTCTAAGAAGCTTTTGATGTCATGAAACCAAGTCTTGTCGTCTTTAGTAATGTCCACGGAGAATACATATGTCGGTCGGTCTAATCTGGATACCGAAATCTGAGGCACATAATTTGCGGTTTGAACCTTGATCATGGAAGAAATGGTAGCTAAAGCATCTGCGAACTGATTTTCATCTCGAGGGATATACTCAAGTTTGACTGTTGTGAAGAAAGTCAATAATCTCCTCGTATAGTCACGGTATGGGATCAGATGCTCCTGGTGGGTGTACCATTTGCCGTTTGTCTGATTGATTACCAGAGTTGAATCTCCGAATACAGTTAATGTCTTGATCCCGAGGTCAATGGCTTCCTCAAGACCCATGATACAGGCTTCGTATTCAGCTTCGTTGTTAGTGCAGGCAAAGGTGAGTTTTGCCGAGAAAGGCATATGAACTCCTTTGGGTGTAATGTGTACTGCACCAACTCCGCGACCATTCATATTGACAGCCCCGTCAAACATCATTGACCATTCTTCTTCTGGGTCAAGCCCTTCAGTGTGAACTGGCTCTTCGTAATCTTTTGCTTTTAAGAACATGATGTCTTCATCAGGGAAGTCAAATCTCATGGGCTAATAATCATCAATGGGTTGCTCAGCTAGATAGTCAGACAGTACACTGCCTTTGATGGCCTTTTGAGATGTATACTGAATGTCATACTCTGTCAGAATCATTTGCCATCTTGCAACCCTTTCGGTAAGTGCTGGCTTCTCAAATATGCACTTGACAGGGTCCATTTTTGAAATCAACAAGGTAGTGTGAGTCAACATATACTTCCTTAGTCGGAGAGCATCCCATGCTAAAGCACAACAAGTTTTCTCGAGCAGTGAATAACGTTGCTCACAGTTAGTAAACTTTTTGCTTAGGTAGTATATTGCATACTCTCTTCGACCAGACTCGTCATGCTGGCCCAGCACACACCCCATTGATCTTCTAATACTATTAGGTACATTATTAGAGATATTCCTTCAACTGGAGGCATAAGAATTGGAGGTTCCTGCAGGTAACCCTTGATCTTGTCAAAAGCCTTCTGACAATCTTCGTTCCACCTGACCGTCTGTTCCTTTCTTAACAATTTGAACAGGGGTTCACAGGTTGCAGTAAAGTGAGATATGAACCGTGAGATGTAGTTCAATCTACCCAGGAACCCCCGAACTTCCTTTTCAGTCCTAGGTGAAGGCATTTCCTGAATGGCTTTGACTTTGTCGGGATCAACTTTAATTCCCTTTTCACTTACAATGAATCCCAGCAATTTACCAGAACGTACCCCGAATGTGCATTTGTTGGCGTTTAGCATCAGCTTATACTTTCTCAGACACTTGAATAACTTCAGCAGATTTACCAGATGATCTTCTTCAGTGAGGGACTTGGCAATCATGTCATCCACGTAGCATTCAATTTCTTTGTGGATCATATCGTGGAATAACGTTACCATAGCCCGTTGATAAGTGGCACCAACATTCTTCAGTCCAAATGGCATTACCTTGTAACAAAATGTGCCCCAAGGTGTGATGAAGGTTGTTTTCTCCATGTCTTCAGGTGACATTCTGATCTGATTATACCCAGAAAAACCATCCATAAAAGAAAACACCGAGAACTGAGCTGTGTTGTCGACCAATACATCAATGTGAGGTAATGGGAAATCATCCTTCGGGCTAGCCCTGTTCAAGTCCCGGTAATCCACACACATTCACACTTTTCCATCCTTCTTCGACACTGGTACAATATTAGCAACCCACGGCGGGTAGCTGGTTACAGCAAGGAAACTGGCGTCCCACTGTTTTTGTACTTCTTCTTTAATCTTCATGGCCATATCTAGACGAGTACGGCGTAGCGTTTGCTTCACTGGAGGGTAATCTTCCTTTAATGGCAGTTTGTGCATAACAATAATCGTATCTAGACCTGGCATGTCTTGATAGGACCAAGCAAAGACGTCGATGTATTCTCGAAGCATGCTGATAAGCTGTTCTTTTACTGAAGCCTATAGACTGGACTCAATCTTCACTTCCTTCAAATCCTCTTCGGTACCAAGGTTAACTGTTTCAACCTCCTCCTGTTGAGGAGTGATCACTTTCTCTTCTTGCCTCAACAACCTGGCTAACTCTTCAGGTAACTCATAGTCTTCTTCAACCCCTTCATCAGCTTGATTAATTGGATTGTCGAAGTCATACAAGGTCATAGCAGTGTTGTTGTCGGTGCAATCTGGAGGATAATCTCTGGAAGGGTTGAGATTTGTTCGTTTTAGTGATCAATTTTAATCTTGTTTAGAAAAAGTGAAAATGAAGTTATTTATTTTGAAAACATTGCCATTTTATTGTTTTGTACAAAAGTGAAAAATGAAAAGACAGTGAGCGAAAAAAAGAGACTTGTTTGCAAAATATGTCTGATATTCATTGATAATTCATTTGCACAAAATTACAATATGGCCCTATTACAAAATGAGTCCTGACACCTTGGGCAAGATGCAGGACTTGATGCAGGCTAAAAAGACAGGAAATAATAATTACTCTGCAGGAGTAACCCTTATAATTTCCTGGGAAGACTAGTTAAGGACTTGGTGCCCCGGGATCCTTGGACGTATCATGTTCTCCAGGTTGAGGTCGCTTTCCGCCTCGTCTTCCAGGTTGTTAACAACATCTGGGGTGAGCATCCCCCCACTGATGAACTTGGGCTCTTTAGCGGCCTCGTATTGATCTTGTCGGAATGGTTTGTAACCCAAACCGAATTTGTCCTCCTTCTTCTCCACCGGCAGCAGCTTGCCCCAGCCTTGGGCATTACCATCTTCAACAACCTTCCGGGCTTGCTGATAGGAGACAATCGAAGTACCTATCCTATCCTCCTGGGATGCAGCAAATACTTCAGTCGTCTCCTCATTGAAATTCAAAGCCTTGAACCCTTGGCTTATAGTTTCATGTATTTCACCATCCATCTCAATGTATTTATATGTAGCCAGATGGCTAACAAAGATGTCCTCCTCACCACAGATGGTGATAATTTGTCCTTCCCACTCATATTTCAATTTCTAGTGAATGGTCGACGTTACTGCGTCTGCGGCGTGAATCCATGGTCGACCCAACAAACAGCTGTAGGCCGGCTGTATGTCCATCACATAGAAAGTAGTCTTAAAGACCTGCGCACCGATTATCACAAGCAGCTCCACCTCTCCAAGAATAGACCTCTTGGAGCCATCAAAAGCCCTGACCACAATATTGCTTTGTCAGAGAGCTATTCCATCATATTCGAGATTGAAAAGAGCTTTCTTGGGTAAGACATTGAGTGAGGACCCGGTGTCTACAAGAACATGAGATAGTACAGCTCCTTTGCACTCTATGGTTATGTGCAAAGCTTTGTTGTGGTGATGTCCTTCTGTTGTCAAATCAACGTCAGTGAAACCTAACCCATGGCTAGTATTGACATTTGACACCACTGTTTCAAGCTGATTCACTGTGATCTCCTCCGGCACGTAGGCAGTGTGCAGGACTTTAAGTAGTGCATCCCGATGAGCTTCAGAACACAACAGCAGGGATAAGATTGAGATCTTGGAAGGAGTCTGGTGGAGCTGATCCACAACCTTGTAGTCACTTATTTTAATTATCTTCATAAACTCTTCCACATCTTGATCAAAGGATGATTTATGTGTCTCTTTTGGTGCGGGTTCTTCAGGTGCCTCACTTTTACCATTGGCTTTGGCAACATCCTCTGCCTCAGTGCTGGTTCTTGGAGCTTGTGACACGAAGAGGCGTCCGCTTTGGGTGAAGCCTCTGCCTCCCCCGACATTATCCACTTGGGGAGTAGGAACTGAAGAATCAAGAAGGACTTTTTCTTCATTGCAGTAAAGGTCAGTGCCATAATGCCATGGTACAGCACTGTCTTTATCATATGGAATAGGCCCTGGCACCATGATAATGACTGGGCTCACTGCAGAAGAAGTTGGAACCATTGTTGTTTGTGGATCATAGAAGATAGTGACAGGACTTCTTGTGGGTCTTGGTGGTGATAAACTGAAACTTGATTGAAACTGTTGTTGAGATTGTTGAAAGTTGCTGGAATTTGGGACCGTTGTAGGGTCATAATAAATAGTAACTGTGGAGACGTTGTTATTAGCGGTTGCTGAAGTTGTAGAAGGAGATGAATTGGAACTGTTGTTTGTTGAAGTGATGGAAGAAGCGGTTTTTGAAGTTGTAGATGAATCAGTAGGAACAATTGTTGTTGCAGTTGTAGGAGAATCACTTGTACAAAGAGTTGCTGGTGTTGTAGAAGCTGTTGTGGTTATTTGCAGAATGCCTTCTTGGATCAAGCCATTGATGCAATTCCTCAAACTTTCACACCCATTCTCGGAAAGTTTGCAAGATTCACAACAGGCCTCACAACCTGGGAACACTTGGCATTTCAAAAGCTGAGCTTTAACCTCTGCCAGAGGTGTCTGAATACTTGCAATATCTTCTATTAAACTCATGGGTGAACCTTCTTCTATAGTATTAATCCTTGGCCCACTGTGGCTTGGCATAGGATTTTTCATGACATTGGGAGGTGGTGCAAAGTTCAGGGCCTTTGAATCTACCAGATCCTGGACCTTCATATGCAGGGCCCTGCATTTTTCTGTGGAGTGGCCAGGTGCGTTAGAATGAAAAGCACACCTAGCATTGACATCGTAATTTCTCGGAAGGTTCTGAGGATCCGGTGGAGCCAATGTCCTCAACTCAAAAAGATTGAGCTTTAGGAGTTATGGCAGCAATATAGCATATGGCATTGGAATGGGGTCAATCACCCTATTGATTTGAGATGGCCGCTGTTGAAAAGGGCATTGTTGTTGATTGTTGTTATTGTTGTTGTAGGATCTCTTTTGTGGAAACTGTGGCTGTTGAGGAAAGTGATGTGGTTGTTGAGTATACTGAGGAGGTGGAGTAGGGACAGTGACAGCAGCAACTGATCTGGGAAAATATTGGGGTCTTCCTCTTCCCACATGTACAGAATTTGTTTCACCAGATCTACGGGGCCCAGCAAATGGCTTCCTTGCACAACTTGAGTAAGCTAGTGGAAGAAAATGCGGCTAATCTGTCAATATAGGTACCCTGGAGAGTATTCATGAACATGTCTGCCATCTCTCTCTCTGACATCGGGGGTTGAACGGAAGAAGCCAGTTGCCTCCACCTTTGGGAATATTCCCTAAAGCTTTCACGGGAAGATTGTGACATTCCCATCAGAAGGGTTCAGTTTGGAGCCATGTCCAGATTATATTGATATTGACGGATGAAAGCTTCAACAATGTCTTTCCAATTTCTAACTGTGGCTCTGGTCAAGTGGGAGTACCATTCTCAGGATGCCCCTGTCAAGCTATCCTCGAAGTAAAACATCCACAGCTTCTCATCCATGGTGTAAGCTTTCAATCTCCCTAGGAAAGACTGAAGATGGGTACGTGGGCAGGATGTGTCGTTGTATCTTTCGAAACAAGGAGGTTTGAACTTATGAGGAATCCTAACCCCCTCCACTAATCCCATGTCCATGACATCAAAACCTAGAGAGTTTTGGGATTCAAGAGACCTTAGCTTTTCTGAAATTTCATCCAACCGACGATCGTAAACTTCGTCTCCAGCCCCGACCACAGTAAACTGCTCTACTTGAGGATCCTCCTGCAAGACCCTTCCTCCAGTAGTGTTACCCTGGGTATTTCTTATGGCATTGATGTCTGGGTTCAGATGAGGTCCAAACTCTGGTGGATCAGTGCGAGGCTGCACGTGATCGTTGTTACTGGTACCCCCTGTACCTGGATGGTGTTCCTCAGGAGTTTGTCGCTTAACCAACTCCCTCAGTCTCTCCTGGCTCTGAGCTAAACCAGTCATCACTGTCATAAATTGATTCATTTTGGCCCTCATCTATGTCCTTTCATTGGCCATCTGGGCCCTCACTTCAGTCATGTCTTGTTGAACCTGACCCATTTGTAATCCCGGAAGGTTGTTTCTTGTCGGGTACCGGTGTATTCTGTTGACAGGGAACACTCTTCTGCGAGCAATGTTTCCTGAAATCACAACAAAGTGAGAAACAACAACAAAACAAAAACCTACAAAACAAAGAAAAAATGTTAGTATGCAATACAGGATGCCTATTTGTCTTCCAAGGGTATCCGGTTTGGTTCTTTGGTTTTGACCTTTCCAGCCCTCGAGGAAATGCTGATGATGTTGCAGAGAGAGATAAAGCCCACAAAAATAATACAAACCATATATATTACAAAGAGTGAAGATACATAGTTTGATTACAATAACATTCCCATGGCGGGTCAAAGTACATCAACAAAAAGAAAATACAATTAAAATGAAGTACAAACAAAAAGAGTCAAACGTCCAATCCAAAGTCATCTTCTCTGACTTCCTTCAGGAGAGCCTTAGTCACTGGACCTACTGGGTGTTCTGTGATAGTCCTGATGAGGAGGTTCCTGGTGGCAATGGCACTGGTCAACTTCTTATGCTTATCCTGATCCTTTGACCTATTCAACCCCGCCCGGAGTATCAACTCAGAGATCTCCTTCTGTGCTGCTATCAGAGCTGCCTAATTCTCCTTCTCACTGGCCTCCAGTTGCTCTATCTTCGCTTGGATCCTTTGATCTTTTTGTGCACGAGCTTCAGTGATCCTGATCCACCTAGCCTGGCTCTCCTCTAAATAATGTTCTGCCCTAGCCTTCTGAGTCTTTGCTTCCTTGCAAGCATTCTTCAATACCAGCTCTTCTGCTCTAGCCTTTCTGATGTAGTCGTCCGTCTTCTCAATCTTGGTTAAGTGCTCAATCTGGAGCTTCTCTAACCTCTCATTATCCAAACAACTTTCATTCCTCTCCCAGAGGGTCTTCTTTAAGGCTTCAGAGAGTTGAGTATTCCTTTCTTTCAGCTTCTCAAACTCCTCCAGGCTGACAGTAGCTGCAGGCTGCACTGTTGATGGTCCAGGTGTATCCTCTAAAGTGAATGGCATCTGGGTGATCTATCCCCTGGTACGAGACCAATCGAGATACTGTGCTGAAACTATATTGTTGCATTTTCCAAGAATAGTTGTCCCCTTAGTCTGAATATTGTCCCAAGCCCAGACAGCTTGTCTGACAATAACTCAGTTGTGCTGGATGTCACAATAGAGGGTTTCAGTCAAGTCTTGTCCTCTAGGGGGATGAACCAAAGCATACCCTAATTGCCTCTTGAAAAGAAAAGGGTTGTAGTTGATGCAACCTTTTACTCCTATCAAAGGCACATTGGGATACTGCCCACAACTAGTAATGATGTCTTTGCCCTTGGTGCTCTGAGTGCACCATCTGATGTCTTCTGATGTAAGGGCAATCAATCTCTTAGCCTAATTCCTTGGCTGGTGAGGGTTCAGGAAAGTGTCCGACTTCGTCAAGTGTCTTAACAACTAGTAGTAATAGAGGGGTTCACAACATCTGACCAATCTTCCTTTTTGCTTCTCATTCCTTTGGTGCACTGAATAATAGAAGTCTCCAAGCAAGGTAGGAACTGGGTTCCTCAATAAGAATAGGTGAATGGCATTCTTGCTTACAAACTTTGGCTCGTCTACAAACAAGATAACTCCATATATGCTGAGGGCTAGAAGTGCACAAACAGCATCCCACTTCCCTGCTACAGCATGCAGGGTGGCCTGAGAGATCAATAAGTCTAAGTGAAGGCCTAGGATTCCAGCCTTGGTGGTCATGCTCTGATCAATGAGGGCAGGCTCCAAATGCAATGCCTTAGCTATATCTTCATTCTTGGGAGCAACCATCTCAAGGTTGAAAGGAATCCCTCTCCTGATAGGGACACCTAACAACATGGAGAATTCTTCTAGCAAAGGTCCCAACTGAATATCAGGGAATGTGAAGCATCTGAGAGGAGGATCATAAAACTGCAAGCAAGTATGGATCATGCTCCTCTGGGATGCATCCAGGTCCATGATCATGTCCAATATGCCTCCATAATGTTCCCTGAATAATGGGACATGATCAGGGGTAATGAGAGACTGGATCTGTCTGATGCCTGTCAGGGTGGGTTCAAAGAAGTGGTATGTGATGTTGCTCTTTCTGGAAGTGTTCATGCTGATAATGGATGCTGGTGAAGAAAACTGAGGGTAACTGCTGATGAAGGTCACTAAAGAAGATGTTGAAGAAGTGTCTCTGATAAAGACAGCTGATGGAGAGGACTGGGAAGAGTCTCTAGTGAAAAATGCTGGTGAAGGGTCTCTGATGAAGACAAACTAAGGAAGGTGCTGGAGAAGGAACACTGATGAAGATGCTGGTGCAGATAACTGAAGAAGTCTGAGCAGCAGAACAGGTCAAAACCAAACCAAAGATAAGAAGGTGGATACCCTGTAAAATAAATAGCCAAATGTTAAATGATGCAAAATGATGTATGCAAAATGATATGCAAAGGGTTTGTGATCAAGTGTTGGATCTGTTATCTGCCTTGATAGGGTCCATTTGTGTTCATATGTCCGGATGGAGGCTTAGAAAACCAGTAACCAAGTGGGGGACTCAAATAAAGAGTCACAAATCCAGGGTTTCACAAGAACTATCCAAGGTGATGCATTCTTAAAACAAAACTGGTGACAGGGTATGATGAGGCCAGGGGTTCCTGCAAACCTGTAAACATCCCAGCCCCCTCACATGTATTGTTCTAGAACAAGGATCCTCAGACTTGGATCAGTTATGAGAAGTGGAAACATTTCTAACCCAGAGGTACAGTGTTTACAATAGCCATAAAAGATCCTCCTCTAATTCACCTCAGATGCTGAAGGTCATAAAAGTTCATCAAGACTTAGTAGGCTTCCCAAATAGCACTAGTACTACAGGAAATCTGTAGCACATAGTTCTCAAGAAGAAACCCATGTCTGAACTGTGTTTCATATTCCCGCACCAGACCGAAATGGAATGGGAAAGAATATGAAGCCACTCTAGCCTTTGTGTCACTCAGGTCCCCAGTATGGAACCTCAGTCACTCAATGATTCCCCACCCACCAAAATAGACAAGAGATCCAGCACCAATGATATGACAATAGTATGAAATGCATAAAACTGTAAATGAAAGCAATAAATAAAGTTGTACAGAAAGCAATAAAATAAAGCAATAAATAAATAAGCACAAGTAGCACATAACACCCCTGTAAACACAAATCAAACAAGCCCTAGGAGGAACCCACAAAAAGAACCAGAAGCCCAGATTGTAATATAAGGTTCCCCAGCAGAGTCGCCAAGCTGTCGCTCCCCGAAAAGACACCTGGTCAGATAGGGTACAGACACGAACGGTCGGCGAAAGGAGAAGATGAGGGTGAACTGAATAGAGTCGCCAGCTAGGCATTTTTATCCCGAAAGAAAGGTAATGCTGCATAAACCTAAGAAAAGATGGATAAGACGGTCGCGAACCAGAGAAACTGAGAAAGGGGGTTGGTTACAACCTGGGAAGGTATTAGCACCCAGATTGTCCGTCGTACTCGATGGGATCCACGCTTAAAAGACTGTATTTAAAGGGGTAGTGTATGTGTTATCTGTGTGCAAGAGCTGGAAGAGAATATACAGGTGTTATTGCAAAAGGGTGAAGTGAAATGCTCAGGAATGAGGCTTTAAAAGAGGATGCTGAAAGAGGGGGGAAACACAGAGACTTTTGTTCGATAACAGTTTAAGTTATGCCTACGTATCCTCTCGTGCAATGAGGAAGTCAGAACACCGTAGTTCAACTCAAAGAGACTGAAAGATAAATTGACTGTGAACTGCTTACTTGTCTATGCTCAAGTGTATGACTCGTCTGGCTCGAGTGCTGACTGTCTTGCATTAGACGGAAGAAGCAAGTTCTCGTTTGTGAGTGAAGATGATGAGAGAAGAACCCCGAAGGAGATGATTATTGTTTGTTTTTGTGTTTTCAGTCTTTTATTGTTTTTGGAGTTTGTCATAAGTTAATGAGCTTAAGCCTAAATCAAAGGTTTGTAAACTCATTATATCCTCCCTGATTAGGGATAATGAGAATACTCTAAGTATGAGATAAGCAACTTAACTTAATTGCCATGATGATGTAGGATTAAGATCATTAACCTACTTGTGATTAATTAGATGTTTTTGGGTTTTTGTTTAGTGTTAAGTAATGAGTTTAATCTCTAATCACAGATTAGTGAACTCATTACACCATTCTAATAGAAGGATAATAGATGAGAACACTTAAGCTGAGGAAGATACCTCAACTTAATCCATGGTTAGGGATTAAATTCATTATATAACAAGCCTTTATTAAGTGGATTTTAATTAAGGGATGAGATTAAGAAATGGATTTTATGGTTTGTAAGACAACATGATGGGGACTTGTCCATTAAACACTAGGGTTAGTCCTTCTCAACCATAAAGGAAGAATTAGAACCCTAATTTAAGGCCCAAGTTACAAGTTAATGTCTTAGTGATTATTAGATGGATTGATTAAGAGGTTTAAACAGATTAAGGGTGTAACACTTAGGATTAAAGTTATACACTTCATCCTAAGAGAAGGATGCAGGCATAACCCTAATTCCAAAGTCCTAAAACCTTAAAGGTTTAGTCTCTAATTATGAGATGAGAAGAGATACACAAAGAAGACTCAAAGGAAAAAAGACTAAAAGGGGGACTATATACAATCCTAAAGTTATCATGCTTAGTTATCCTATGGTTTGTGAGGCTAAGGAGAAGTCTTCAAGGAAGCCACCAAGGAAGAAGCAGATGAAAGGAAGATGAGAAAGAAAGAACAAGTTACTTACTTCATTGAAGAAGATAAGTAACTTGAAGAAAGAAAGAAAGAGGAACATAAGTGAGCAAGCCCACTCAAAGACAAACAAAAAATGCAGCAAGGATGCAATATGAAAGTATGAGAAGAGGTGGGAAGTGAAGGCAAATCTACCTCCCACACATACTTACCATTAACCTGAAAAGTTAGCACGAGATGCATAAGGAAAAAGATGACGTGAAATGATGAATATGTAAGGGCAAAGACCAAGACCAGAAGCATACACATGATATGAATGATGTTATGATATGATCCAAAGGGATACAAGATGCATATGTGTTATCATGCAAGAGAATGAATGCAAATGAAGCATGTAGGAAGCATGTAAACACATGGATGTTCATGGAATGAAATGGATGCAAAGCATAGCAAATGTATGAATAAATGATCAAGCAATGTCTTAAGATGTCTAAGATAGCATAAAAATGCTTGAGATGGCAGGGCAAGTTCATGTGTTCATGCAATGCAATGTAAGATGCAAGTAAAGATGCAAAATTAGGGTTACATGAAAGGATGAGATGCAAATGGCAAAGACAGAAGCAAATGACATTATAAAAAATTGAAAATGCACTCAAAGGAACCCTAAACCTATACTAGGTTACCATCCAAAGGGGGGATCAGAAGCTAAACCTAGAAGAAGTTATGAATTTCCTAAGTTTCTAAGGTTTTTTGGGTGATCTTTAATGTAAAATGCCAAAAAAAATTGAAAATTCAAGATAAATTCATGCCAAATATAACCTAGATACTACATGATATGTGTAAAACAATGCAAAAAGGACCAACTTCAAACCCTTCATGGTTAGGCAAAAAAGATTTTTCAAAGGTTAGGGTTTAAAAAATGATTTTATGAACCCTAAATTCAAAGAAAATTGTCAAATGATGATCAAAACCAAAAAGAAATTTGTATGAGGGGTTTGGAAATGTTTCTAAATGTGTAAAGATGCAACATGAATTTTTGGGTGATTTTTAGAAACCTAAATGCTATTTTAATTAATTAAAATAAACATTAAAATATTTTTAAAATACTTTTTATATGCAAAAAATAAAATAAAAATCATTTTCCGATTAAGAAAAATATTTGAAACAAAAATGCAAAAGGAAATATTTTTGGGATTTTTCTATCATTTTAAATTAAATGTGCAAGAAAATGCAATTAAAATGAAATAAAAATCAAATAAAATGAAAGTATGTTGATCCAGTGGTCCAGATTCAAACTAGAGAGAGAGGGAATTGACTGCGCGCGCTATCCAACGGCTGGCATTCAAACTGGGTTAATTACTTAATTAATTTAATTAATTGAAAATTAGAGTTAACTGAAGTGATCTGGACCCTTAAAAAACGCGCTAAGAAGGATCCAATGGCTCAAATTCAAATTGACCCCCTAAACCCTAATTAGTGCCCTAATGACTTTCAGGTGACAAGAGCAAGCTCCGATCATCTTCTCCGGCAAGACCAAAATCCCAACTTCTTCCCTAGGCCAAATTAGGAGCTCTAAACCTCCAGATCAACTCTCCTAATCATTCTAAACAAGATTCAATCATCAAACAACATTTCTCATGCTTCAAAATCCAGATACGAATCAAAACATAAAAACTGCAAAAATTTCAGAAGCACGATACAAGCTCAATATTCAACCATTTTCAAAAGTAAAAGGTGCAGTGTGATCAATGAAGTATGAAGAACATTTCTATAACAAAAAATACAAGTTCTGGAAAATTTGTTCTTGATTATAGCTGAGCTTGAGCTTTCTCAATCTGAGCTATCTGGAGCTCTCCTTGGTGTCAATCAACTCCAATGGACCTCCTGAGGATGCTTTGATGCTTGAAATGAATTTATTTGAGTTGTTTTTGAGGTTTCAGTTCAGAGGGGGGTGAAATCGTGTTTTTGTTTTGGAGGGTTTCAGGCTTGTGTAGGGGGTGGGAAATGATCTGGAGGATGTATGGAGATGATTGGTGAAGTTTGTTTGAAGTTTTGATGATTGGTTTCTGAGTTTCGAAGAAATGAAGTTTCTTGAAGATTTTGGCAATCTGAATGTGTGTCCTGATTTCAAGCTCCAAGAAGTTATGAAATGTGATCCTTAGGGCATGTATGTGAAGCTGTGATAGGTCATAAGAGTTGTTGTGGGCTATGCTGATTGGTATGGCTTCATTTGCAAAAAGTCAAGGTTGGTTGTACTTGAGGTATGGGCACATGGCAGGTCTGGATTTGGACATAGTTGGGCTCAGCTGAGATCAAGGAAAGCTTGTGGATCAGATTTGGCATGCTGGCACAAGTGTATGGAAAGATCTATACCATTTTGCAATTTTGGGAAGTCTTGGCCCCTTTGGAATTTCTTGAAGTTTAAATCATGGAAATGCATAATTCTTGGGCCAATTCTGATCAAAATGAGTTATGTGATGTTGTTATGTTGTTTAGAAGTCAATTAGAGATCACTTAGAAGCTTGGCAAGTGAATTTGCAAAAATCCCCCTTTGGCATGAATGTGAAAATTATGTGATTTTTGCCAACTTTGAAGGATCATAACTTGAGTTCCATAATGAATTAGAACATTTTCTTGTACTTTTTGAAAAGGGAAAGACCTAATATACAACTTTCATGACCAAGAATTTTTCATTTGAAGCATTTTTGGTTAAGAAAGAGGAGATTGAAAAACTTTCCCAAAATGGAAAGTTTCCATTACAAGTCATTTCCATTTTTGGCAACCTTTGGTTTAGCTCAAATTTCTTCAATTTTGTGAACTTCAAAGCAATCCAATGATCAAATAAAGATCATAGAAATTCAATTTGATGAAAATAACCCTTTGGTTCCATTGTTGGGGGCCTCAGATGCCCTGATTTTGTCTTAACTTGCTCAAGAAGTTACCCAGTGAACAAATGACTTCCACAATGAATTTCTTCATCAAACTTGGTACATATGATCCTTATAACATCTTAAGAACATTAGAAACAAGAGTGGCCCAAATATTTTGAGTTAAGGCCTCTGAAACCATAACCCTAATTTTGGTCATCTGTGTAGTGAAAACCCTAGCTCTGCTTCCATGCCTTGCCAGTTCTTGTGATTTATTGACTTCCATGAACTTTGAGGGACAAAATATGATGGTAGAATACACATGGACCTTCTTGGAAAGCTTTGAGACCTTTTGGGATGGCTCAGATCATTCTTGGATTGCTCAGATCAAAAACCCTAGATGCAGATGAACTTGAACTATGCAGATAAAACAAATATGCAATGTGAGGTGGTATGCTTATGCTTATTCAAATATGAAAGATCACAAGACATTGTATGATATGAGTGAGGGAAAATTTAGGGTGTTTACACTTTCCTGACAAGAAACCCTAATTTAAGGATCATTTGTAGGAGCTTGCACTTCCTTGGATCATCTGATAACTTCCCAAACCCTTGGGCTCTTGTAGAGGATCTTGAGCTTGTATGAGACCTAAGAACACCTTATGAGACTTGTCCAAGGTCCATTAACTCTTTGCTTTGACTTGTAAAGCTTTAACTGTACCATTGATTGATCATATGCCCAATGCTAGGACATGAGAATGTTATGCTTCATTTTTCTATACAAAGATGCTAAAAAACGTATGCCATGTTTATGATGATTATGATGATTATGACATGAAGATGATGGTAGGGACAAGAGGGAAAATTTGAGGTGTTACAATAGGTATAGTGTTGTCCAAGTCAAAAATATGCAAAAAGAAGATATGGAACAAATACACATGAGACAGATCAAATAACAAAACACAGAAGGAAATTCTGCATATTTTGTAACAGTGACGGTCGTCACGGATCCATTACGATCGTCACGCGGCATGTAGCGTGTGACGACCGTCACACCCATGTTACGACCATAACACGCTAAAAAGGTCCACGACGTTTGTCACAGCCTATGACGCTCACATTATGTTATAATTGGTTTTATGCAGAACGTGTGCAAAGTGAAACAGAAGCAGAACGGAGTCACACCACTTTCATTAATTTTATCAACCTAAAATTTTACGAAGAAAACTTAGTGCTCCTTCTTTTCCTCAGTTAATGGGCCTTTATCAGACCTGTAATTTCTCCAACTACTATATCATTGATTTCCTATAAATAGAAAGGGGAACATAAGGAAAAGGGGGCAGATTTTTGCTGCACAATCGTTACAGAAGCTCTGCCAAATTATTTCTTGCTTTTTCCTTATTTCCATTACTTCGTTTCAGTACTGTATTTTCCTTTTGATTCTATTACCCGTAATAGTTTCCAAAATTAGGAAGTTATTACATTAGATTAGGATATTTATTTTCTAGCTTCATAATTCGTATTTAATTTCTGAGAAGATCCAAGGTTACCGCCATTTATCGAAGAGGGATCTACGAGGAAAAGTTCTTTTGTATCAGGTTTTCATTATACACTACTTCATCCACTTTTGGGACATCAGTATCCTCATCAATGTGGTTTGGTTCATAATAATTAGGAGGGGTAGCAGGGTCAAACTCATAATCAGACATGTTTTCATTAGGAACTCGGTAAGCAAGTGGTGTATCAGGTGATGATGGTGGATTAGGTGGGTTTAATTCGTAAAGCCAGTTGTCACGGTTGTGGACACTCATTTTTGCATGGTTTGGAAGGGTAAATATGGTGACGACTTCATTCCTAATCAAGTAGTCGTAAGGTGCAATTCCTAAGTTTCCTATGATACGTTTGTCAAAGCAAAAATCCAAATTCATAGGACCGATTGTACCAAATGGTATGCACGTATTAAGTTGGTATCTAAGTCCAAGAGCTTCAACAATCATAGTTACTAGGCAGCCTACGATGATTAGGGTATCAGCATCCTAAATAATGCGGTTAAATTTTTGCATCATGAAAGGTACGACATTAACAGGGCGTCCTTGTGTCATACAATAAAGCATAAATATTTCATCCTTAGATACTAAGGTTCGGTTTTCTTCTTTTCTAAATAGTGTATGGGCTAGGATCTTATGGAAATAGCAGATAGTAGGGTTGTGTATTTCATTGTTGTCCATGGTATCCGGCTCAGGGTGGTAATTTTCGGTTAAGGTACCCCAGAAATAATCTAGCTCGAAATCCATTAGCTCCATTTGGATGGTGGTAAATGAAAAAGGTTCGCTAGGGAATCCTAATAAGTCAGCTAGTTCCTTATGATTATAAGAGAACTCAATACCAAAAAGTCTGAAACTAATATATCCTTTTATGGCTCTGAATCTGAGATCAGGTATGTGAATCAAAGAGCTTAAAAACTCAAAGGTAAGCTCGCGGTAGGTGACAAATCTAGACTTAATGTGGGCATTTTCCCATCCCAACTGGTTAAACAGATATAAGACACTGTATAACATACCTAAGGTGTCCAAGGTTGACTCATCATAATAAAGGATCATAGCAATATTTCTCTGTGACAACTCCTCAAATTCCCTTCTCTGGTTTCTACCTCTAAAAGTGGTTTCCATAAAATTATGTGGTTGTGGTTCCATGTTAAAATGAGAGAAACAAATCAGAGGGAAGGAATGTAAGGTAGAAAAAGCTTTTAGAAATCATGTATCAAGTAAAGTTTTTAAATTCAGCATAACAGTTTTATAAAGATTTTAGAAAAAAATGAAATAATGAAAATATAAAAAATCAATAGAAAGAAATGGAAAGAAACATTAAAGTAAAACACTCAAAAAAACAATATGGTGGGTTGCCTCCCACTAAGCGCTATTTTTAACGTCATAAGCTTGACATAGTGCTTAGTAGTAGATTAATCAGGGGAATTAGCGGGTAATTCTAATAGTTTTAGATTGTTCGCATATTCTCTATTTTCTATATGATGGTAGTGTTTTAATCGTTGTCCATTTACTGTGAACGGTTCACTATTTCTACCCTTGATTTCTATTGCTCCACTAGGGAACACTTTTGTAATTTTAAAAGGGCCTGGCCATCTAGATTTTAATTTCCCATGAAAGAGCCTAAGTCTAGAGTTGAATAAGAGAACAACGTCTCCCACACTGAATTATTTCCTAGATAAACGCTTGTCGTGCCATCTTTTGGTTCTTTCTTTATATATCTTAGTGTTCTCATAAGTGTCTAATCGTAATTCTTCCAGTTCATTTATATCGAGGACTCGCTTTTCTCATGCGGCTGTGTAATTTATATTAAGCCTTTTAATCGCCCAATATGCTTTGTGTTCTAATTCTACCGGGAGATGACATGACTTTCCATACACAAGTTTAAAAGGTGTAGTTCCTATAGGCATCTTGTAAGTTGTCTTGTAAGCCCATAAAGCTTCGTTAAGCTTGGATGACCAATCTTTCCTAGATATGGCGACAGTTTTTTCTAAGATTTATTTTATTTCTCTGTTTGAGACTTCGACCTGTCCCTTTTTTTGTGGATGATATGGTGTCGTTACACGGTGTCTGACTCCATACTTGGATAGTAGTTTGTCGAATATTTTCGAAATGAAATGGGAGCCACCGTCACTAATGACAAGTCTGGGTACACCAAATCTTGGAAATATTATATTCTTGAAAAGCTTAATCACTACTTGTGTGTCATTGGTAGGAGAAGTTATAGCTTCGATCCATTTTGAAACATAGTCGACAACAACGAGTATGTACTTATTTCCGAAAGAAGATGGAAATGGTCCCATGAAATCTATTCCTCATACATCAAAGACTTCTACTTCAAGTATTCCTCTTTGAGGCATTTCATCGTGTCTTGAGATATTACCAGTGCGTTGACACCGATCACAGTTTATAACAGTGATGTGGACGTCTTTCCATAAGGTAGGCCAGAATAAGCCTGCTTGTAAGATCTTGGCACAAGTTTACAAAGTACTTGCATGTCCGATATACGAAGATGAATTACATTGAGAAATGACATCCTCAATTTCTTCTTCGGGTATGCATCGACGAAAAATTATGTCGGGTCCTCTCTTGAAAAGAAAGGTTCGTCCCAATAATAGTATTTGAGATCATGGAAGAATTTCTTTTTCTATTGATATGTTAAATCTGGTGGAAGTGCGACTACAGCTAGGTAGTTAACTATGTCAGAATACCAAGGTAGTTTTTCGTTTGTATGGACTGCTTCAATTGTTTCTTTAGTTTCTGGTTTGATTGGGTTTAGTAGGGCCATGTCGCTTTTTATTTGTGTTATTAGTCATTCATACGGAAAATCATTGTTAATAGGCACTGGTTCAAGTTTGATGTTTTCTAATCTTGACAGGTGATCTGCTACTATGTTTTCAGTGCCTTTCTTATCTTTGATCTCTAGATCGAATTCCTGTAATAGTAAAATCCATCTTAGGAGTCTTGGTTTGGCATCCTTCTTGGTTAAAAGATATCTGATAGCGGCGTGATATGTGTAAATGATTATTTTCGAGTGCAAAGACAACTGCTAACAGTTGTGGCGTAGTTCATTTGATCGGAATCTAAAGTTCTACTGGCATAGTAGATTGCGTGAAATATCTTGTCCTTTCTTTGTCCTAAAATTGCGCCTACAACATAGTCACTCGCATCGCACATGATTTCGAAAGGCAATCTCCAATCGGGTGGTTACATGATTGGTGCGGTGAAAAGAGCTTATTGCAGAGTTTCAAATGCTTTTAGGAACCTTTCATCGAATATGAACTTTGCGTCTTTCATTAATAAACTGGTTAAAGGTTTAGTGATTTTCGAGAAGTCTTTGATAAATCGTCGGTAAAAACCGACGTGGCTTAAAAAGCTTCTTACTTCTCGTACGGTCTTAGGTGGTTGAAGGTCTTTTATGACTTCTATTTTGGCTTTATCAACTTCAATTCCTTTATCAGATATAACATGTCCTAATATGATCCCTTGTCTGACCATAAAATTGCATTTTTCCTAGTTAAGCACGAGATTTACCTTTACACATCTCTCTAGTACCCTTTCTAAGTTCAATAAACATCCTTCAAAGCTTTCCCCACACAGAGAAATCGTCCATGAACACTTCCATGATGTTATCTATGAAATCCGCAAAGATTGACATCATACATCGTTGAAAGGTTGCAGGGGCATTACACAATCCGAAGGGCATTCATCTGTAAGCGAATGTTCCATAGGGGCATGTGAATGTAGTTTTCTCTTGATCATCATGGTTAATAGGGATCTGGAAAAATCCGGAGTAACCATCTAGATAGAAGAAGTACGGATGTTTGGCTAATTGCTCTAGCATCTGATCTATGAAAGATAAAGGAAATTGATCCTTTCGAGTACACTCTACTTTCGGAAACCACTAATTGTGTTATTGATTCGGCTTATGCGTTTTTCACAACAGTGATGCCTCCTTTCTTTGGTACAACATGTTATGGGCTAACCCATTGACTGTCGGAGATCGGATATATGATTCCTACTTCTAATAGCTTCTTAACTTCATCTCTGACTACAGTGCTAAGGATAGGATTAATTCTTCTTTGAGGATCTCTAAAGGTTTTGAAATCGTCTTCTAGCATAATACGATGCATGCAGATTGATGGACATATTCCTTTTAAGTCGGAAATGTTATAACCTAATGCAGTCGGATACTTCCTTAGGACTTCTAACAATTTCTTAGTTTCGAGTTGTCCTAGGCTGGCATTAATTATTACTGGTTTTTTAAGTTCGGTGTCTAGGAATTCGTATCTTAGGTTTTAGGTAAGGTTTTTAGTTCAAAATTCGTTTCTTTTGGTCCTGGCATATGATTAGGTGTAAGTGTTAAACTTTCGCTTAGACTGTCATCTTTATATGGTTCACACCAGTTGTTGTCTTCGAAGATTGGTGGGATTTGTATCTTCATAATTTCAGAGTATTTGGTTTTTTCTGCTTCCATCTCTCTTACGCACTCGTCTATTACGTCAATTAGATAACAAGTGTCATCCATGGCTGGTGCTTGTAATAATTGAGTAAGGATGAATTCCACTTTTTCTTCTCCCACTTCGAAGGTTAATTTGTCGTTCTTTACGTCAATTATGGCTTCAGCTGTGGCTAGGAAAGGTCTTCCTAATATGATAGGAGTAACTGAATCCTCATAAATGTCCATGATTATGAAATCGGTCGGGATATAGAATTGACCTATTCTTATTGGAACATTTTCCAGTATACCTACGGGATATCTAACTGATCGGTCAGCTAGTTGAATAGACATTTTAGTAGGTCTAAGTTCTCCAATTTCCATCTTCTTGCAAATAGATAGCGGCATAACACTAATACATGCTCCTAAGTCGCATAGAGTTGTGTCTATGACGAACTTTCCAATATTACAAGGTATAGAGAAACTACCTGGGTTTTTCAGCATAGCAGGCATATTGTTTTGGATAATAGCACTACACTCAGCAGTAAGTGTAATTGTTCCGTTATCCATGATATTTTTCTTATTGGATAAAATCTCTTTAAGAAATTTAGTATAAGATGGTATTTGAGTGATGGCTTCTGTAAATGGAATTTTGATATTTAATTGTTTCAGAAGTTCAACAAATTTCTTGAATTGGTTCATCGTTTTGGAGTTTGTTAATCTTTGAGGATATGGAATGGGTGGTTTATAACACGGTGGAGGCACATAAGGCTTCTCTTTCTCTACAACCACTTGGCTATCTTCTCCCTTTTCTTCCGCTTCATTCTCCTTTTCAGTTGGTTTATCCTGCTTTTGGTACATGGCTGGATTTTCAAGCCTTGGATCAATCGATTTGTTAAGTTCTCTTCCGCTTCTCAATATCACAGTATTTGCTTGTCCTTTAGGATTAGGTTGTGGTTGTCCAGGAAATACACCAGCAGGGGCAGCAGTAGGTGCTTGTTATTGAGCTACTTGTGAAATTTGAGTTTCAAGCATCTTGTTATGTGTAGCTAATGCATCTACCTTGCTCACTAGTTGCTTAATCTGCTCATTAGTGTGTATGTTTTGGTTCAGGAAATCTTTATTTGTTTGAGTTTGGGAAGCTATAAAGTTTTCCATCATTAATTCAAGATTTGATTTCCTAAGGACAACAGGAGCGGTCTTTTGATATCCTGGAGGTGTAGCTGGTGCTTTACCAGGCGCATACAAAGCATTGTTATTTTTATAGGAAAGGTTCGGATTATTATTCCAACCTGGGTTGTATGTATTGGAGTAGGGATTTCCCTGGTCATAATTCACTTGGTCTGTGGGGATTCCGGCTAATAGCTGACAATCGGAGGCAGCATGTCCTTGAACTCCACATAACTCGCAGTTAAGTGTTACCACAACCACGGTGGTTGTTGGTGTTACGGCCAGGTTATCTATCTTTTGAGCAAGAGCATCAAATTTGGCATTAACTTGATCCATGCTACTTACTTCGTACATACCTCCTTTGATTGGTTTCTCTGTTGCGGTTCTTTCAACTCCGCACTAAAAATGGTTCCGGGCCATATTCTCGATAAGTTCATGAGCTTCCTTATACTCTTTGTTCATCAAAGCTCCGCCGGCGGCAACGTCTATCGTCATTCTTGTGTTGTACAAGAGCCCATTATAGAAGCTATGGATTACCATCCATTCTACTAAACCGTGATGAGGGCATAGTCTCAGCATGTCTTTGTATCGTTCCCACGCTTCGAAAAAAGATTCGTTTTCCTTTTGCTTAAATCCGTTGATTTGAGCTCTTAGCATATTTATTTTGCTATGTGGAAAATATCTTGCTAAGAAGACTTTTTTTAGCTCATCCTAGGTGGTGACTGAATTCGATGGTAGAGATTGAAGCTAAGCTCTTGCTCTGTCTCGTAATGAAAAAGGAAAAAGACGTAGTTTGATTGCTTCTTGGGTAACTCCATTCGCTTTAACTGTATCAGCATATTGCACGAATATCGACATGTGCAAGTTCGAATATTTGGTAAGATTTCCTGAAAATTGGTTTTGTTGCACGCGTGAAATTAGCGATGGTTTCAACTCGAAATCGTTTCGATTGATAGCAGGTGCGACAATGCTGTTATGAGGTTCATCTTGTGATGGAACAGCGTAATATGAGAGTGGATGAGTTCCTTCTTCTTCGGCCATCTCAGCTTTTCTAGATGTTCCTTCTCGGTCTTCAACAGATTTGGGTGGAAAGGCTAAAAGATCAGGAATGTTGTACCTTCGTTGTTACTCTACTATACGGCGTCTTAAATGTAAAAAATGCTCTAATTCAGAGATTGAAGGTTGCAAGTTTTCGCCTTGTGAGCGAGTACTTGGCATACAATTGGTGAATAAGAAAATAAATTGGTTACCTTAGACTAGACTGCACACTTTTAAAGTGCACTAGTGACTAAATACAAAATCCCCGGCAACGGCGCCAAAAACTTGATGTGCGATCGACCTAACGTCTAACAGTATCTTAACTACAAGTACACAGCCTATCGCGTAGTAATAAAAAGATGTCGAACCCACAGGGATTAAGTTATCACTCTAGTGCTATAAATGTTGCTATGTTAGCTAAGGCGAAGATTGTCACGAAGTTGGTTTCTAAAGGTAAACTAAATGGAAAATTACTAAAATTAAGATTATACGATTAAGGTGGTCGATATGTAACTTAGTAGACCTATGCGGATTAAACTAAGACTAAGCATAGAGAATTACTTCACTTAATTGCTTCTATAGAGATTATCAGTTTAAAAACCCTCAACTCACACTCTCGTGGTCTTGTATTAGACTGTATTCCTAAAGCCATATGCCTGCTCTCGCTAGCCCATAAGTGCTTAGAAAATACTCTTTGGAAACTTAACAAAATCTAATTCATTTTTAAGCGCTCTCGTTGTATTTAAATCAAATACTTAACTTTAGGTTTCCTATTAAAACCTCACACTCTCGTGGTCTCGATCCTAACCTTTTTCTACTCTTTTTACTCTCGTAACAAAAAGCTTGATTTTAATTATAAAAAGTCTTAGCCAGAAATTAAGTTAATTAGGACTTTTAGCTTAGCATTAATTCAATTCGCTCGGTTACCATTATTACATATCGTCACTGATAGATTATCTAGACATATTAATTAAAGTGAAAAAACAATAGTAACTAATTAAATAGAATACATACATAATTAATAAACAATTAAACAATAGAACTAAAATGAGATATATTGAAACCTGATACAAAAGAACTTTTCCTCGTAGATCTCTCTTCCACAAATGGCGACAAGCTTGGATCTTCTCGGAAATTAAATAGGAATTCTGAAGCTAGAAAATAAATGTCCTAATTTAATGTAATATCTTCCTAATGTTGGAAACTATCACGAGTAATTGAATTGAAAGGAAAATACAGTACTGAAACGAAGTAATGGAAATAATGAAAAATCAAGAAATAATTTGGCAGAGCTTCGGTAACGATTGTGCAGCAAAACTCTCCCCCTTTTTCCCTCTATTCCCCCTTCTATTTATAGGCAATCAATGATATAGCAGTTGGAGAAATTACAGGTCTGATAAAGGCCCATTAACTGAGGAAAAGCAGGAGTACTAAGTTTGCTTCGTAAAAATTTAGGTTGATAAAAATAAGGAAAGTGGTGTGACTCCGTTCTGCTTCTGTTTCACTTTGCACAAGTTCTGCATAAAACCAATTATAACATAGTGTGAGCGTCATAGGTTGTGACGAACGTCTTTGCCCTTTTTAGTGTGTTACGGTCGTAACATGGGTGTGACAGTCGTCACACGATACAAGTTGCATGACGATCGTAATGGATCCGTGACAACCGTCACTGTTACAAAATATGCATAATTTCCTTCTGTGTTTTGTTATTTTATTTGTCTCATGTGTATTTGTTCCATGTCTTCATTTTTCATATTTTTTACTTGGTTAACACTATACCTATAACAAATGCGAAAAACTCGGAAAAGTCGGGAGTTAATTATATCAAAATGTAGTAAAAACGGACTAGAAATATGCTAAATTATTGATACGATGAACTAAGAAGCGTACGATAAGATCTCATAAGCCTAATAGACATAACTGTGGATCAATTTTACCACATAAATTTGGTATTGGAAGATTTAAAGAAAAGACATCCTTGATGAACTAGCATTCAGCAAAAGTTTTATTTGTTTTCTGTTTCTAGGACAACTTTAGTTTCCTTTTACTTTGAAATTTCATTTTGCTTATGTCAATTTATTTATTTTCGCATAATTTAAATTTACACAATTTCCACTTTATGTCAAGAACAACAATTTCAATTTAGTGCAATTTTCATATGTTTCAATTCTGCAAGCAAGTTACTGAGTTTCACATTTTACTTATGGTAGCTACTGATAACAATGCCTAGTTACTCTGCTTGAATGATAGCAAATTTAGTTAGTAACTAGTATGTGCTTTATATACACTATCATGCCTATTATCATTCTAAATATATTAATCGTATTGCATGACTTTTGCCTTACCCGCTAAATCTGGAAGCCTGTGAAATTTTCCCAGTTTTTGTAACACTGACGCTCGTAACATCTAGCAGACGAGTTTCATGCTCCTTTACCCCACGTTACGATCGTAATGACCTTATGACGAGCGTCACAATTCCAGAGAACACGTTCTCTATAACTGCAGAAGTTCTTCATCCCAAAACACTCTTATCTTTTCCTCTCCACACGACTCTCCATTACCTCCCAATCCCAAAATTCGTAACCACCATTACACCCACTAAATTCATATAATTCCTCCCATAAATTCAATCTTCCCACATCCCATTCTCATTATTTACTCGATCAATTCACAAACTTCTCTCATTCTTCAACCCCAAATTCCATTCTACAACTTTTGCAAGTTATGGCAAATAATCAAAACCCTAACATCATATTCAAAGATGTTGAACAAGGCGAGGCTCAACGTTCTAAGTTTCAAAAATTTCACCGTTGTGGTCTCCAACCGACTCAGTACATCGACACTGAATGTTTGATAGCCTTGGGTCTATTTCACAGTGTCAGGAAACTACTGCAAAATGTGGAATTGTGGCAACACTATAGTCAACCGCAACGTATCTACGAAGCTCTAACTCTTGAGTTTCTGAGCTCTTTTTCCTACATGACTCTTGCAAGCGCAACCGGCCAACTTACGGGTGTGACTTCATTCTGCATGTTTGGTGTGGAGTACAGATTCTCTCAAAACGAAATTGCACAACTACTTGAATTTGACTTCGGTGAGGAAGCCCATCGCCGCGTCCTAGAAAACTTCTCTGAAGAAGCTTTCATCTTTTGGCAGAAGATAACCAACACACAAGATGTAGTGTTTGATCACCTCAATGCTACTCTTATCCATAACCCTTCCATTCGCTACTTCCAACGTATTCTCGACAACATGATTTTTGCCCGCGATAGTAATCATAAGCTTAATTCAAAAGAGTTTTTCTTAATTCACTGTGCCTTAGAAGACGACAAGATTAATGCCGCTCTGTTCCTATTATACAACATTCAATCCATATGTGTGAGAGGCGGTAAGTCTTTCTATTTCGGAGGCATAGTCACCTCTCTTGCGCTGAAACTGGACTTAGGCCCCAACCTTTCCATTTTACCTTCCATGCCACCAGCTTACCTTACTTTGGATCACTTCAAGGTTGCACACCTTATCTATGAAAGAGAAGATGGAATATTCCACCCTGTCATCCGCAATGTTGTTTTCCGTAACATTATCTTGCCTATCAAGGACCGCATTGATCCTGATAGCCGAGGCAACTGGCTTTTCGACCCTGAGGCTCAGAAGGCAGAATTCCTACCCATGATGAAGCCCCTAAAGCTCATGTTGATGAGATGGAAGAAGAGATGGATGTTGCTGCCCCTACTCCTGACATCCCAGAAACTTCATCAAGGAACCAACCTCAGCATGATATCACCCTCGAAGAGATCCTTCGTGCTATACACCATCAGAACCAAATGGTCATTGCACTAGAAAGGAAGAAGAAAGAGCAGTATGATAGCTTGTTTGCTCAGAACACTCAAATCATCAACAACCAAGAATCAATAGATGATAAGCTCAAGGAAGTCTTTAATGAGATGGGCACACTGTGCATTGATGTCAACAACCTATACTCTCAATACACATATGAAGAAGCAATGCCATCCAGAAGGGCACGCACCAGAAGTAGAAGATGTGACCCTCAGTAGCCTTTGTTTTTGCATTTTTTGTTTTCATTTCTCTTTCCTGCATTTTATGTATTGTATTTCCCCGCTATTATATCACAACATTGAGGACAATGTCTGATATAGTGTGGGAGAGGTACCGTTCCGTTTCATGTATCTCCCTTATTTTCCCTTCCGCATTGTTTCCATAAAACAATTATTATATGATTTGTTTCGTTTTCAATTTCCCTCGTCTATTTAGCCATACAGTTATAACACTTTGGACTCCCTAATTTAAGCGAGTTTCGTTTCAAATATTGTTATACTTGTATATTAAGTTTTAGTTCTAGAGTAACCGACAGTAGTTTATACTAGCAGTCAACACCGTCTTGACACAAACAAAGTGGGGAGCCGATGAATATAAGTGTTTGATGCCTTATCATAATATACTTCTTATCTCGATGCCAAAAAGAAAAGAAAATGAAAAATTTTCACCAAATTATACGGTCGAATATAAGAGATAGAAAAATAATGAAGGAATCCATTGTTGGCTGGTTCAGATGTATCTAGTTCTGAACTCGGTAGGGCGTGCGGTTTCACGATCCCCCACAACCTCCAAACTGGATTAGTTATAGATGGTTGCCACATTCGTGTACCAGACCCCGTGCTAAAAAGGATCAAAGTCACAAACCGGCTACTCCACCACGTGCGTGAAAAGGAAAAGGGCTTAATGTGATTGCGCCAGAACAAAACCGGGCGAAATAGGTATGAAGGACTTTAGGTAAAATTATAACATAATTGTTGAATAGCTTGTTTGAATAGGAAGTTCATGACATAGCATGTTGCTTGTGATATTAATGTATCGTTAGTGTTTCATTTTTCGGTCGAAATAACTACCAATTTCCCGCAATTGTTTCAAAGATATGTAATGCACATGCGTCTGATATGACTTGTCCAATTTACTTACTGAGTTTTTGATTGAGGACAAGCAAAGGTTTAAGCATTGGGGAGTTTGATAACGAGAAATCGTATCAATAATTTAGCACATTTCTAGTCCGTTTTCACTACATTTTGATATAATTAACTCTCGACTTTTCCGAGTTTTTCGCATTTGTTACATGTATAGTGTTGGCCAAGTCAAAAATATGCAAAATGAAGATATGGAACAAATACACATGAGACAAATCAAATAACAAAACACAGAAGGAAATTCTGCATAGTTTGTAACAGTGACGGTTGTCACAGATCCATTACGATCGTCACGTAGCTTGTAGCGTGTGACGATAGTCACACCCATGTTATGCCTGTAACGTGCTAAAAAGGGCCAAGACGTTCGTCACAGCCTATGACGCTCACACTATGTTATAATTGGTTTTATGCAGAACGTGTGCAAAGTGAAACAGAAGCAAAACAGAGTCAAACCACTTTCCTTATTTTTCTCAACCTAAATTTTTACGAAGCAAACTTAGTGCTCCTGCTTTTCCTCAGTTATTGGGCCTTTATCAGACATGTAATTTCTCCAACTACTATATCATTGATTTCCTATAAATAGAAGGGGGCAGAAGGAAAAAGGGGGGAGAGTTTTGCTGCACAATTGTTACCGAAGCTCTGCCAAATTATTTCTTGCTTTTTCATTATTTCTATTACTTTGTTTCAGTACTGTAATTTCCTTTCGATTCAATTACCTGTAATAGTTTCCAACATTAAGAAGCTATTACATTAGATTAGGACATTTATTTTCTAGCTTCAGAATTTGTATTTAATTTCCGATAAGATCCAAGCTTGCCGCCATTTGTGGAAGAAGGATCTACGAGGAAAAGTTATTTTGTATCAGGTTTCATATATTGCATTTTAGTTCTATTGTTTAATTATTATTTATTAATTATGTCTGCATTCTATTTAATTAATTACTATTGTTTTTGCACTTTAATTAATATGTCTAGCTAATCTATTAGTGACGGTATGTAATAACGGTAACCGAGCGGATTGAATTAATGCTAAGCTGAAAGTCCTAATTAACTTAATTTATGGCTAAGACTTTTTATAATTAAAATCAAGCTTTTTGTTACGAGAGTAAAAAGAGTAGAAAAAGGTTAGGATCGAGACCACGAGAGTGTGAGGTTTTAACCGGATACCTAAAGTTAGGCATTTGATTTAAATACAGCGAGAGCGCTTTAAACTGAATTAGATTTTGTTAAGTTTCCAAAGAGTATTTTCTAAACACTTATGGGCTAGCGAGAGCAGGCATAGGGCTTTCGGAATAAAATCTAATACAAGACCACAAGAGTGTGAGTTGAGGGTTTTTAAACATATAATCTCTACAGAAGCAATTAAGTGAAGTAATTATCTACGCTTAGTCTTAGTTTAATCTGCATAGGTCTACTAAGTTACATAGCGATCGCCTTAATCGTATAATCTTAATTTTAGTAATTTTCCATTTAGTTTACCTTTAGAAACCAACTTCGTGACAATCTTCTCCTTAGCTAACATAGCAACATTTATAGCACTAGAGTGATAACTTAATCCATGTGGGTTCGACATCTTTTTATTACTACACGATAGGTTGTGCACTTGCAGTTAAGATACCGTTAGACATTAGGTCGATCGCACATCAATAACAAGGATGATAACTCAAACAACGAAACTGGACTTGGCAGAATCGACAAGTATTTATCCTGCGTGGGAGATAAAACCTGAAAAGAGACTATCATATTGTGGATGATAACTCGACTGGGGATTGATTTGTAACAGTAATAGTGTTTGGAAAATGAAATTGTCATTCTCTGTGGGGAATACTTCAGATTGTTTGAAGAAAAAATGTTTCAGGCTTTTGTGCAAGGTACCCAAAACTGGCCTATGCTGGTATGCATATGTTTGAATTTTTCATGGCGTAATGCTCCATAATGTTGGAAATGCTACGTTTTTTGTTGATGCAAGTATACTGATAATTACTAAATGCAAATGCAAAGGGATCTCCTGATAAGGAGATAATAGGTATCCTTGCCAACTTCGTTGGGGAAGAAACCATTGTTGTGTTGATTATAATGAATCCTTGTGGAGGAAAAGCAACTCTCTGAGGCATAGTATTAATGATACACCAGTTCTAAACTGCCTTCATTGCCAAAAATAAATTGGACTTTGAGATGGGAGAGCCAAGAACCTGTTGGGAATGAACTTGATTTAAGAGGTACGCTACCCGTTGAACTTTGTTGGGGAAGTGATGTCCTTCTGCCTCGGCTGGGGGAATCAGACTTGTTGACTCTACTGACGGAGAAATTTGCTGGGGAATTCCTCTTTGAAGGAAAACTCTCTGCT
This sequence comes from Lathyrus aphaca, assembly GCA_963966055.1. Classification (NCBI taxonomy): domain Eukaryota; kingdom Viridiplantae; phylum Streptophyta; class Magnoliopsida; order Fabales; family Fabaceae; genus Lathyrus; species Lathyrus aphaca. Next base: position 302,296,534 of record OZ014523.1, on the reverse strand, counting down.
TGGGGAGAACATTAGTATTATATTACCATTGCTGGAAAAGATCTTCATTTTCCACTCTACTAGGTACAATGGAAAACATCAAAGAGGATGTTGCTGAGGAATCTTGCTCAAGAATCTGCTGAGGAAGGCTTCCGGAAGTTATACGTTGGCAATGGCTTTGCTAACAACACCTATACCTGCATGAACATAATTGATAGTGCCTACGAAATGAAGAGTTAGTTTGGCCTTCATGCCCCGGGTTCATGGTTTGAATCACCATCCCCAGTCACCCAACACATCAGATATGTGTCAAATGTTCTTACCCTCCTGCATGTATTATAAGGCATTCATGTGTTCGTAATGCAATATTTATCACAATTTATTGGACGTTTTTGCAATCAATCAATGATAGATGAAAAACAAAAACATATGGAAGCAAATTCAAATGAAATTTCACTTTTATTGATTTCAAAATATGGTCATGAATAGGCATTACACCGAGAAGCAACCCCTAGAAAGAGGAAATTGCACAAAAGGAAAATAAATTATCCTAATGGCAATGTGAAGACCAGATCTCATCAAACTCTGACTCGGCTATGACTTGTATATCCTCAAGACTCTTCACTTGATTCACTTTGAGGAAGACGATTGAATTGATCTTCAACCTTTGGATTAACTTTGATTGCAAATGATGAATAATAGATATCACATATCGCAGTTGTTCGTTTTAGTCCCTCTTTTGCGTGGATTTCCCTTTCGGGTTTTCAGTCCACCGGGATACCCATTTTTTGCCTGAACTGTCCAATGTGGATTTTCATCTCAGCGGGTGTACATTTCTTCAAAATATTTCCCTAATTTTTGCCCGAGCCTTTTATTCAGTTTTTGGCTCGCCGGGATGCCCATTTTGCCTGGACTCTTATTCTGTTTTTGTCCAGCGGGTCTCTTTACACTAAGTATTTTCTAATTGCGTCTGCGTTGACAGGGGATTGGAATTCCTCGCCATCCATGGTTGTTAACATTAAGGCTCCGCCCGAGAAGACCTTTTTAACCACGAATGGACCTTTATAGTTGGGTATTCACTTGCTCCTGTAATCTGTTAGAGGAGGAAGAATCCTTTTCAGCTCTAAGTCGCCGAGTATGTAGCGTTGAGGCCTTACTTTCTGGTCGAAAGCCTATTTCATTCGCCGCTGATACAATTGTCCATGGCATACAGCTGCTAGGCGTTTCTCTTCAATAAGTCTCAGTTGATTGTACCTGGATTGGAGCCACTCGGCTTCTTCAAGCTTTACATCCATCATTATTCTTAGCGAAGGAATATCGACTTCGACCGGTATGATTGCCTCCATACCGTACACAAGCGAAATGGGGTTGCCCCAGTTGAAGTGCGCACAGACGTTCGGTACCCATGTAGTGAAAACGGTAGCATCTCATGCCTATCCTTGTACGTCACAACCATATTTTGCATGATCTTCTTGATGTTCTTGTTGGCCGCATCGACAATGCCATTCATCTTTGGGCGATACGATGAAGAGTTATGATGCTCAATCTTGAAATCCAGACACAATTCTTCCATCATCTTGTTGTTGAGATTAGAACCATTGCCAGTAATGATTCATTCGGGAATTCCATACCGGCAGATGATATCCCTTTTGATGAACCGGGCTACCACTTGTTTCATGACGTTGGCATAAGACGTTGGCATACGACCATCATGCCGGGGAATAAAGAATCCGCGATGGGGACGGCCATCGGGTAAAGTGATGAAGGACGATCATCAAGATAAATAAGAAAACCATGACGGGGACGGCCATCGGGTAAAGTATAAATGAAATAATGATGAGGGACGGTCATCAAAAAGGTGAAGGACGATCACTGAGCAGGGGACGGCTGCTGAAAAGATCCTGACATAGGACTAATGTCGGATAGAAAGATCAACGATGGGGACGGCCATCGGATAACATGATGAGGGACAGTCATCAAAATAAATGATGAGGGACGATCATCAAGAGCTGAAGGACGATCACCTAACAGGGGACGACTGCTCTGTTGGGGATTATCTCGACATAGGATGAATGTCGGATTAAAAGGATCGACGATGGGGACGGCCATCAGATGAATGATGAGGTACGGTCATCAAAAGGTGAAGGACGATCACCTAGCAGGGGATGACTGCTGAGAAATATCGCGACATATGACGAATGTCGGATAGTAAGTTGTTTTGTTAGAGACTTCTGGGGATAGATAAACATGGACGCATGTTTAAGCCCTAAAAATAAAGTGGTATAAGTGTTTCAACAGTTTGTATAGTTTAAAGATACAGACGAGTATCCTTAGGACCATGATACGGGCGTGTATCGATAGAAACAAACAGCGACGTGTGTTTAAGGGGTGATGATATGGACGAGTATCAACTGTTTGAACAAGAAACACGGGCGAGTGTTGATCTGCTAGGGAGATGCGTAAGATACGGACGAGTATCAAATAATTATGTATAATTAGGATACGAACGAGTATCAGAAGGACTGTGTATAAGTATGTACAAGTATTTGTATTGAGAGCGCAACATGATATTTTTGGCTTTTATCTGCCGGGGATAAGTTTTTGCGTATTGTTGGAGGAGTGATTTTGTTATTTGCAGGTGTAACACCCCAAATTTTCCCTCTTATTTTTAAGCATCATCATCATATCATTATCATCATAAGCATATCACATCCTTGGCATCTTTGCATGGAAAGATGAGGCATAACATTCTCATGACCTAGCATTAGTCATATGACCATCTGTGGGTGGATTTGAAGCATCACAAGCTATAACAAGAGGCCCAGTGGACTTGTCCAAGTCCTATGAGGAGTCTACATGGCATTCACAAGTCCAAGATCAGTCACAAAAGCTCAAGAGGTTGAGAGATCATCAGGGAATTCAGCCTAGGGCAAGCTCCTACACAATGATCCCAAATTAGGGTTTCACTTTCAAGCATGAAAACTTTGTGACTTTGGCCATTTAATCTGGTAAAAGTCTTTCACATGATAAGAGGATCCTAGGGATGAAATTTGGTGAGAAAATTCCTTGTGGAAGTCAGTTATTTCATCAGTTGCTTGTAAAAGAAGAAATTGGTCAACTGTGCATTCTAGAAGTCAACTGTGGGAATTCAAAGGGTCCAACCTCATTTTTCAAGTCAAGGGATGTTCTTATAGCCTTAAAAGATGTTTGGCAAGGTCAAAGATCAAGAATCAAGGGCTTTTGAGGAGTTTTCCATTTTTGGCATGTGGTTTGTCATGGAATTTCTAATTTTAGCAACTTTTTGCCCTAATTTTCAAAGGCTTATATCATGGTGAAAAAAAGCTTCAAATGAGTTGCCATTAAACATGAAAGTTGAATTTTAGGTTCTCCTATTTTTAAAAAGTATAAGTACATTTTCATAGCCCTCATGGATCATGAGATAGGGCCTTTGAAAATTACTTGAATTTTAGGGCATGCCTTGAATTCCAAGTTTCATCCAAATGCAAGAACTCATGAAAGTCATTTTTAAGTTGTTTCATGGACAAAATAAGGCCATAATATTACAAGGCATTGCATAAATATCATTTTGCTCCAAAGACATTATCAAATTCGTGCATGAGGTGAGTTATACTATACAAGATGCAAAATTGCATAATCATTCAAAATGCATGACCCTCACATCCAAGGGCCAGGATGTTCCCAATTATGAATCAAGGGCTGGATTATACTTGAACATGTGCAAGGAGAGAAGGCATAGCACAAGAAAATGACCTCATTTCACCACTCTTGCATTTTTTGCAATTTGATCCTCCCTCATGATTCCCACGTGCATTCTCCTTGCAATTTCAAACACTGAAAGCATGCACCCTTTATAAGCTAATTAGGGTTTCATTTCACCTCAGATCCATAACATTTGTTCACTCTCAAGTTTTTGCTCCATTTGCAATTCTCTTCGAATTTCATCATACACTCACTCTTTGCAAGAACCAGTGACATATTCTTGATTAGTAAAGTGCAAGAAGTCAAAATCAACCCCTTGTTCAAGCTAATCCTCAGGATTTCACAACTTGCCATTTCAGTGCAGCAAGCTTCAAGTTCTTAGATCCAGCAGTTTTCAAGGCTTTAGTCGCATTTATTTTGCAACTAGATTGTATTTGGAGTGGATCTGCAGCTCCTCTTGGTTTCTCTCAAGCTATTTCCAGATCTGTAGATCTCAGGTCAGCATCAAATTCTTAGATCCAGAAATGAAATTGTTTGTGCTCATTGTGATCTACATGTTTTGCTGATGTTGTTGATCTATTGAGAATGTAAAATGAGTGTGAAATGAACTTGTTATGTTGAATTGCAGTTTGATACATGAAACTTTTTGTCTTCAATCTGGCTTGATACTTGATCCATTGTGAATTTTGTTGTCATACTTGGATTCAGCTTGGTTTAATGGTTTGATCTGGATAGTTTGAATCATTTATGTGCAAGTTTGTTCATATTGTTGAACTTTCCGATGCCGGAGCTAGAGCTCCGGTCACCGGATTCTGGAGTTTGTTGTTTGAAGAAGATGAAGCATGACCATTGGATCCTGGATCTGGACGGATGGCAGTGTGACAACGCATTAAATTTCCACCCTCTCCCTCGCGTATTTTTGGTTTTATATTTTAATCTGAAATGAACACTTTGTTTCGCACCTCACCATAATAGCATGCACTCTCACTAATGGCCAATGAATGAGGTGACTTGGTTTATTGCTTGACTGAATCTCATGCGTGCGTTTGATCTGATGGTTCATGATTTTTCCTGATTAATTTGAATTTCCATTGTAATTGTTATGAACCTACGCAGACATAATGGGCCTCCTCTACTTTTCGCACCCCCTATTATCTGAAGCCCAATCACTTTGAAGTGGTTTCGTTGCTATTTGCACCCCTGGTCCAATTTGTATATTTTATTATTTTGTTTTATTGTCATTTTGATTTTTAATTTTTAAAAATAGAAATAGGTCATTAAAAATTCTAAAAAATTTCATGAATGATCCTTTGAGTTTTCTCTAATTTTTGGAATTTTTATTTTTCATTTATTTTTTATTTGCCACGTGGGAATTAATTGTCTCTTTAATTAATTGCTTTTATTTCATTTTTGAAGCATGTTGTCTTGTACATTTTCTATCTTGATCATTAATTTGAATTTTGAACTGATTCTTTTTGTTCTGGATTCATGATGAGGTGTAGTTTGTTGATGATTTTTATTCTGATTTTTAGAAGTTTTCTTAATTGGTTTTGGTCTCTAACTTGTGCATGAAGCCTTCTAACCCTAATCCATGTTTGAACCCTTATTTGAATTGCTAAGCTTCTAATTCTCATTCTCTCCTTTTGGCATGTCAATATTGTATGATTGAGGAGTCTTTGTGCAAGTTTGTAGAATTATTGGATGTATACTTGAATTGATTTGAATTTTTGTTCTTTGCCTTTCCTCTTTTGTTTCCTTTTGGTCATATGTTCAATCCTTAGGTTAGAAGGGCACTTGTGCCAACTTCTTTAAGTTGTTTAGAGCCTTCTTAGGATGTTGATACCCCTCTGGTCTTGAGTTGATGCTTGTGCCTTGAGAAATTTTGTGTTTGCTTGCTTTTGATGTGCATTCACTCTTATGCATGCTCACTTCACTTCTTTTGCTTCTTTACTTCTCATGATATAAATACTTGAGTATGTGTGCTTCTTCTCTTCATCTCATGTGACCCTTAGGCACTTTCTTAACATGTTAGGGTTCTGGTCTTGAACTTTGTGATGTTGCTTTGTCTAGTTTGCTTTGTTTCAGCTCATGTTCACTTTGTGTTGTCATGATAATCCATGTTGCTTCATTTTGAGTGGTATAGTTCTTTTCTCATTCTTATGATTTGTATTTGTATTTGGCATTTGAGATTAAGACCTCACTTCTGGTTGTATGTTGCTTCATTTCGAGTGGTATAGTTCTTTTCTCATTCTTATCTCTTCTCTTTTCCTCATTGATACCATTCTTGTGATTGTTGGGGCTTAGGCCTTACTTCCTCCTTCTTCTCTTCTTCTTTCTTCTCTTTCTCTTCTTATCTTTTCCTTCCTTAGGATAGTAAACCTCACTAACCTAGGTTTTCCTTTGCATGATAACATTTAGGATTCATTAGTCCCCCATTAGACTTTTACCTTTAAGTTCTTTTTGGTTCTCTTCTCTTCTCATCTCAAAACCATAAAAAGCATCTTAATAAGGACTGAAGTGGTTTCCTGTGCAATATCCTTATTCCATGATACACTTGTAGTCTTCCCATCTTGGGATAGTACAAGCTTATCTTGTGATGCACAAGTTTGAACAGGATACCAACTTCACCAAGAAAATCATAAAAAAGACTTCTTCATCCAAAAATACAAAAAACACTTAATAAATTCAATAAGTTAGTGAGCCTAAGCCCTAATCTCCGGAATCAAGTTTTGGGGATCTTCTCCTTACTTGAGTGTGCTTGTTCTATTATTCCATCTTGGAATGTAGTGACAAGTTCACATTCCATGGAAAAGAGCTTGAGTTCACTTCCTTGTGACACACTCACCAAAAAGCTTCTAAAAAACACAAACAAACAATAAGCGGCTCTCCTTCGGGAATTCTTTTCTCATCTCCTTCGCTCCGTCCGCGAACTTGCTCCTACTTGTCATTTTACAAGACGGTAACGCACTCATCGTCCGAGCCTGCAACACCTGAGCATTTACATTGGCAGTTCAAGCCTTAATACACAAGCAATCCTTTCCACCCCTAGTTAGGGGAACTACAGCGACTCTGATCCTCATTGTCCAGATGAGGTACGTAGGCAGCGGGGTAGGGCCCGTTCGAGCACAATCTTTATTTTCCCTACATTTTTCCTTTTCATTTCTTGTTCAGTTCCCTTTTCTTTTCTTTTATCCAGTTCAGTTCATTTTCTTTTGCGGCAGTTTTCATTTCTTCACCCTTTGAAACAGATTTCTTTGCAAGCGTGGATCCCGTCAGGTAAGGCGGACGATCTGGGTGCTAATATCTTCCCAGGTCGTAACCGACTCCCGAACTCAGTCTCTTTGGTTCGCAGGACCCGTGTCCTTCCTTTTCTTTTCTTCTGGTTTGTGCAGCATTACCATTCCCGTTCCTTCGGGATAAAAATGCCTGGCTGGTGAGTCTACCACTTTCCGCGCCACTTTCGCGTTTGTACCAGGATGGAAATCCGGGAAGCGACAGCTGGCGACTCTGCTGGGGACTTCCTAACCAGAGTATCTCTGGTTCCCTTGAGAGTCTCTCCTAGCGCTTGTTTTTTTCTGTTTCACTGGGTGTTGATTGTTTGTTGTTGCATGTATATTTTACTATTGTTTATTTACAGTTTTATTTACAGCTTTATTTACAGTTTTCAGTATTTATTTTCATGCATCATATATTACTGGACTGTCTGGACTGGATTTTCTGTTTGGCGGGTCTTGGGTGATACTGTTACTGTGAGATGATCTCATTACCAAGGCTCGAGAGCCCCCTAGGACTTAGAGTGGTTCCACTTTGGCCTCATGAGATCTTTTCATGAGGGTAGTAGTGAGTTCCACGCCCAGATTTGCGACCGTCTTGGAAATGTCTTGATTTGGGGATCTTCCTCTTTCATTTCGTAACCTTGATAGTTATGTGCAGCTGGGGACCGATCATTGAGAACCTTGTGGAAACATCCCGCTCTAGAGGTGACAGTGGCAGACCACATTGTGTGGCAAACCTATTCGCATCCGAGGGCCCACTTGGAACTTACATAGGATGACCTTGTTTTCCCGGACTCAGCTGAGGCCTCCCTGCGTAGTATATAATGCCGAATCGATTCCCTGATCTGGTCATGAGCCATTTCTCGGAAATGGTGAACGTATTATTGCTATTCGGCTTTGAGAGTCTGTGATGTTTGACCCGGAGCACACCAGTGAGATTAGGAAGGGTTTACAGGTTTGCAGGAACCCTTGGCCTCTACATACCCTCATTATCAGTATGGTCCTTGTTATGATTTGGTCCTCCATGTTCTGGATTTCTTGGTCTCTTGGTTCTGAGGGTTGCTATCAGTTGGTTATGGCTCAGAGAATCTTGGTTTTCAGTTATTCAGAGGGTCCTAATGTTCAGTATCCAGATGGTCCCAGATTGATCATATGCCTGCATTGCATTTGCATTGCATCATTCTTGCATTAACTATTTGTGTTTCCATTTTTCAGGTTGTTGTTTACATTCTAGCACCCAGTTCTGGTAATTGTAAGCTCTCCAGATGGCAGAAGTTAAGAAAATTACAAGAAAAAAGAATGTTCATTACACTTTTCTCCAACCAGAAGTCAAGAGTGTTCAGAAATTAGCAGGGTTGATGAATGACCAAGTCTTAGGGAATTTCAGAAAGAGGTATGGTCAGATATTGAAGTACATGGACAAACCTATTACAGACTAGAAGGATAGCTTGCACACTTTGCTTCAGTTCTATGATCCCTTACTGCGTTGTTTTGTATTTCCATATTACATCTTGGCTCCTACCTTAGAGGAGATTTCTAACATTTTGGGTGTTCCAGTCAGAGATACTTTGCCTTACTATGGGTCAGAGGTGGTTCTCAAGGAAGAAGACATATCCAGAGTCTATCATATACAAGTTGCTAAGGTCAAGAAGGCTTTGAAGGACAATGAAGGCAGAGGACTTCCTTGGGATGTGCTTATACCAGAGGCTGAAGAATATGCCAAAGAGGGAAAGTGGGGAGATTTTGGTGTTGTGTTGGCCCTGATGGTATATGTATCTAGTCTTTTCCCGGGAGAAAAGGAGTTTGTGAGCTTGGAGGTGATTTCCATTTTTGCTAAAGGCAATCCTATACCAACCTTGTTGGGAGATTTCTACTACAATGTTCATTACCGGAATGAGAAAGGCAGAGGTGGAGCAGTGGGCTGTTGTGCTTCATTATTTGCTGAGTGGTTTGCTAGGCAATTACCAAAGTCAGGCCCTTTCAAGGAGATGAGAGATGAATGGAGGTGGTCTAGGAGGCTAATGGGGCTGACTTCTGAGGATATAGCTTGGGGTTATGACATAGATTTGTTGGGAAAGGAGTTATTGGTTAGTTGTGGAAGATTTGCTGGTGTGCCTTTGCTAGGGAGAAAGGGTGTGATCATTTATCATCCAACATTAGCCAGGAAGCAATTTGGCTATCCTCTGAGAGATCCACCAAGTATGAAAGAAGTTGCTGAATCTTTGTACTTTCCTGTGGAGGGAAACAAAGAGTTAGTCATACAAGCATCTCAGGCTTGGGCTCACAGGGTGAAGAAAGGTAAGAAGGACTTTGGAAGGGTAGATCCCAAGACATATCCTCCTTTTGCTACATGGTTGCAGAAACGTGTAGAGGAAGTGGTCATGCCATTTTCAATGGAGGCTCCATTGTATCCCAAAGAAGTGCCATGTCAGAATACTGTTTCTCTGGAAGAGTATAAGAAGTTGGAAGCTCAGTTGCACGAGATCTGGATAGAGAATGTTGAAATGGTTAACTTGTACCACCTTGCCAATCGTGCCAAAAATGAAGTAGAGGAAAAGTTACAGAAGATACAAGCCTCCTTGGTAGCCAAGGAAAAGGAGTTTGCTGGAAGAGAAGCTCACTTTCAGAGGTTGAGTCTAATGGAATCTAAAAGAGAAGTGGAGCGTAAGAAGACTTTGAAGACTCTTAAAGAAGCTCGCCAGTCCATTGTTTGGTTGTAAGGCCAAAGGGAACAGGAGCAGAAGAAGTACAAGGAAAAGGAAGAGTTTTTCGAGGTACATATGGCCTTCAAGAAAGAAGAAGTAGACCAAGTTCACAAAATACGAAGGGAAAAGATTCAATAATTGGCACAGAGCCAGATGGCCTTGGAGGAGGCATTGTAAGAGATTGAAGAGCTCAAGCTGAGAGCAGGGGTGAAGAAGAACAAGACAGAGGTGATAGCTGCAGAAGGGCCTAGGTCTTTAGTTTAGATTTTATTTATTGTTGTTCAGACTACCTACAACCTTGTTGTAGGAGTCTTGCTTTAGTTTCGCTTTATTCATGTATTGACTTGTAACCCTCTGGGGAATTTGTTTGTACTCTAAATCTTTTGGCCGACAGTGGGTTATCCATGTTATGCAGTGTTAATATTCAAATTACCATTTCTGAATACGCGAAGCTCGTTTGTATGATACTGCTAAGACCTGAACACTCTTCAAAGGGGAAAGTTTGGAAATTAATACTCAAAGTGGCTATCCGGAGCAAATACCAGAACTAGGGCATATAAATGCCTAAACTTGGAAACATGAATAGTTACATCGCATGCATATAACGTGTTTGTTTGTTTTGCAGGTAGTTCTTCAGTTTCTAACGTTTATGTCCTTTCAGGCACTATAGCTCCCAGGAAGGTTCGAGAACAGCCAATTGTACACAGGTATCCCACAAGAGTCAACAGAGAAAGAGTGATGGATCAAATGTAGGCTGATTTAGCTTACTTGAGATTGAGAATGGACAATTTCATGACCCTTATAGTAGGGATGGGTCAGACTCAAGAGCGCTTGCGTGAGATGGTGGAAAACAATCAGACCAGGAACAATGGGACTGCTGATGGAGGTAATCGCAATGGTGCTGGCGCCCGTCAAGTTGAGATCCCTGTGGCACAGCCAGGGGTCACCATTATCAATGATGGACTGAACAACGTACAAATGGATGGTAAAGATGAACAGTTTACTTTTCTGGACGAGGCAGAAGGCCAAGGGGCTGAAATGAACAGAAAGTTTGAAGAGTTGGCTGAGCAGGTCCGTGCTATTCAATCTCATAGCTCCCTGGGGTTTGATATTACTGACTTGGGCTTGGTTCCAGGGGTTAGAATCCCTTACAAGTTCAAGGTTCCTACTTTCGATAAGTACAATGGCACGGCTTGTCCGAAGACTCACCTCCAGTCCTTTGTAGGAAGAATTGCTGCCCATACTGATGACGAGAAGTTATAGATGTATTACTTCCAGGATACCCTAGTGGGGGCTTCCTTGGAGTGGTATATGAAGCTGAGCAGGGTTAACATTAAGAGCTGGAAAGATCTAGCAGAGGCGTTCGTGAAGCAGTACCAGTATAATTTGGATATGGCTCCAAATCGCACTCAGTTGCAGACTATGTCTCAAAATGCTAAAGAAGGCTTTAAGGAGTATGCTCAACGGTGGTGTCAGCTTGCTGCCAGAGTACAACCACCCTTGTTGGAGAATGAGATGGCTGATATGTTCATGGGAACGCTTCAGGGGGTGTTTATCGAAAGGTTGGCTTCTTGTTCAGCTACAAAGTTCAATGATATTGTGATAGCAGGAGAGAGAGTCGAAACTCTGTTGAAGACGGGGAAGATTCAGGACACCGGTGCAGGTGGCTCGAGCGGTGTAAGAAAAGCTTTTAATGGACCTCCGAGAAGAAGAGAAGGAGAAACCAATGTTGTGTATGGCCGAGGACGGGGTCGGGGATACAGAAGATCATATGAGCAAGTGGCAGCTGTCACTATTCCTTCGAGTCCTGTGCAACAGGTTAAACCTCAACCTCAACAGCAACAACAACAACAACAACAGCCACAGTGTAGCAATTATCAGCAAAGGCTTTATCAACCTAGACAAGCTCGTCCGGCTAATAGGGTGCTTGAAGCCATTCCCATGACGTACACGGCACTGCTGCAAAGGTTGTTAGATTTGAACTTGGTTCAATTGAGGACACTAGCACCACCTCCACCTGGAGAGCTTCTAGTGGGGTACGATGCTAACGCGAGATGCGCGTTCCATTCAGGAGCACCCGGGCACTCAACTGAGAAGTGCAGGGCATTGCAGCATAAAGTTCAGGACTTGATTGATTCAAAGGCGATTAACTTTGCACCGCCACCTAATCTTACATCCAACCCTATTCCAAACCATGGAGGGGCGAGGATAAATGCTGTTGACGGTGGTGAGAAGTTAAGCTTGATTCTGAACATAGAAGAGGTGAAGACTTCCTTGCTGGTTGTAAAAGACAGGTTGTTGAAAGGACAAGTATTTCCGGGGTGTGGTTATGATTGTGGAAAGTGTTTAAGTTCAGTGAATGGCTGTGAAGACTTGAAGATGGGGCTGCAATATCTGATTGATGAAGGGTCGTTGCAGTTTGATAAGGTTGATGATAGAGGTGATTGTGTGTCCACCATAACAATTTACTATGATCCAGCTGAAGTACCTGCCCGAAGGGAGCCTGTGACTATCTATGCTCCGGAAGTCAGTCCTGTTACTATTACTGTTCCAGGGCCTATTCCTTATGCTGATGATAAAGCTATCCCATGGAATTATGGCTCAGATGTGTATGTGGAAGGTCAGAAGGTGGAAAGTAAAGCGGTAACAATTAACCCGACTGTGGTGAATGTCAGAGGAGTTGGTGGTTTTAAGAGAAGCGGACGTCTTTTTGCTCCTCAAGCTCTCAGAGGAGATCCCGAAGATGAAGCTGATGAAAAGGCTAAAGGTAAACAGACAGTGACCGAAGAATTGACAACCCCTGCTGCTGGCCAGGGTACTTTTGAAAAAGAAGTTGAGGAGTTTATGAGAATAATAAAGAAGAGAGACTATAAAGTGGTCGAGCAGTTGAATCAGACTCCGTCCAAAATATCAATTATGTCTTTGCTGATGTGTTCTCCAGCTCACAGAGAAGCCTTGCTGAAAGTGTTGCAGATGGCATACGTTCCATAGGAGATAACTGTTAATCAACTGGAGGCTGTAGTAGGCAGTGTGAATGCAAGCCACGGGTTGGGCTTCACAGATAGAGATCTTACTTTAGAAGGCCGCAATCACAACAAAGCTCTGCATATCACCATGGAGTGTAAGGGTGTTGTTTTGTCTCATGTCTTGGTTGACACGGGCTCTTCTCTCAATGTACTCCCTAAGAAAGCCTTGATGAAGTTGAATGTTGATGGCATCGTCTTGCGACCCAGTGATTTGATTGTGAAAGCCTTTGATGGGTCCTAGAGGTCTGTGTTCGGGGAAGTTGAGTTACCTGTGAAGATAGGATCTCAAGTGTTCAAGAGCACGTTCTATGTCATGGATATTCAACCTGCTTACAGTTGCTTGCTGGGACGTCCCTGGATCCATGTTGCAGGTGCAGTGACATCCACGTTGCATCAGAAGCTGAAATATGTAGTAGATGGTCAGGTGATCACTGTATGTGGAGAAGAAGACATTTTTGTGAGCCACATGTCAACTTTCAAATACGTGGAGATGGACGGGGAAATTCATGAAACGTTGTGTCAAGCCTTTGAAGCGGTCAATGTCAGTATTTTGACTCCAGTAGAGAGGAACAATGAGAAGGAAGGGACCTCCATTTACTCCTACAAACAGGCCAAAGAAGTGGTACAATCTGGAAGCGCCCAAGGCTGGGGCAAGTTACTGAAATTAGAGAAGAAAGATGACAAGTTTGGTCTTGGTTACCAGTCTGGTAGGTCCAACTGGCCTCAGGATGGTAAGGCCATAACTTTCACAAGCGCCGGGATGCTCGATCGCAACGACATCTATGCAACCAGTGAAGAAAGGGATAGTGACTGCGACTGGGATAGCTGGATTCACCCGTGTGCACCTGGGGAGGAGCTCAAGAACTGGTCCGCCGAGGATTTCGTTCAAGTTACCTGGCAATCAAAGTAATTTACTTGTTTCCTTTTTCATCATGCTGCATGTCAATCCTGCACTCTGCCCAAGGTGCACGGATCCATTTGTAGGGCCACCATCTTTTAATGCATTTATATTTTTCCATGAAATAAAGGACATTTTTCAAGCAAATTGTGTTCTCTTTCCTTCATTTTAAATTTTTCACAAAAAATAAATTGGCAATGTATCTTTTCTTGTGTTTGTGTGTTTGTGTCTCTTTTGAAAAGAAAAAATAGATTCTGAAATAAGAACATCATCTGTGCAGTGTTGATCATCCGGATTTTAGTGATAATGTTCCTGCTATGACCATGCATGACTTCGATAATCCTATCTACCAAGATGATGAAGGGGTTGAGGAAGACTATGAACTCCCCGAAGAATTGGTCAAGTTGTTGAAACAAGAGGAAAGGGTCATTCAGCCTCATCAGGAAGAGATAGAGATCATCAACATCGGGACAGAGGATGTAAAGAAGGAGATAAAGATTGGGGCCAGTCTACAGGCCGAGGTAAAGAAAGAGTTGATTGGTATGCTACGTGAATACGTGGATATATTTGCCTGGTCGTATCAAGATATGCCAGGGTTGGATACTGACATTGTTGTGCATAAGCTACCACTAAGAGAAGAATATCCTCCTGTGAAGCAAAAGCTGAGAAGAACTTGTCCTGATATGGCGATGAAGATCAAGGAGGAAGTTCAGAAGCAGTGGAATGCCGGATTCCTTGTCGTAACTAGTTATCCATCTTGGGTAGCTATTATTGTGCATGTACCAAAGAAAGACGACAAAGTTCGGATGTGCGTTGGTTATCGAGATCTAAATAGAGCAAGTCCAAAGGATGACTTTCCATTACCACACATTGATGTGTTGGTAGATAACACCGCTCAATTCTCGGTATTTTCTTTCATGGATGGCTTCTCCGGGTATAATCAGATCAAGATGGCACCGGAAGACATGGAGAAAACAACTTTCATTACCCCGTGGGGTACATTCTGCTACAAGGTTATGCCCTTTGGATTGAAGAACGTCGGGGCAACATATCAATGGGCTATGGTCACATTGTTCCATGACATGATACACAAAGAGATTGAATGCTATGTGGACGACATGATTGCCAAGTCCAGAGACGAAGAAGAGCATCTAGTCAATCTCAAAAAGCTGTTTCATAGACTGATCAAGTATAAGTTGAGGTTGAATCTAAACAAGTGTACTTTCGGAGTGCGTTCCGGAAAATTGCTGGGTTTTATTGTTAGCTAGAAAGGAATTGAGGTGGATCCTGCAAAAGTAAAAGCAATACAAGATATGCCTGCACCGAAAACAGAAAAAGAAGTGCGCGGGTTTTTAGGGAGATTGAACTACATTTCACGGTTCATATCTCATCTAACTGCCACGTGCGAGCCAATATTCAAATTCCTAAGAAAAGAGCAAACGGTCAGGTGGATGGCATACGAGTAATATGTCCTCTGATGTGTGACCATTCAGTGTACTGAGCAGAGGCTATGTTGTTGCATTTCCCCAGAATAGCAGTCCTTTTAGCCTGTATGTGGTCCCAAGCCTAGGCCGCTTGTCAGATACTAGCATGATTGTTCTGAATAACACAATAAAGAGACACTGCTAAGTCCTGCTCCCTAGGTGGATGTATCAAGGCATACCCCAACTGTGTCTTGAAAAGTAAAGGATTGTAATTGATGCAACCCTTTACTCCAATAAGTGGCACATTTGGTTATTGCCCACAGCTTGTTATTATGTCTCGGCCCTTGGTATTCTGTGTACACCCTCTGATATCTTCTGAAGTAAGGTAAATCATCCTCTTGGCCCAGTTCCTTGACTAATGTGGGTTTAGGAAAGCTTCCGTCTTCGGCATATGCTTCATCAACCAACTGTGGAAAAGAGGTGCACAAAATCTTACCAGTCGTCCTCTCTGTTTCTCATTCCTCTGATGAACTGAGTAGTAGAAGTCTCCCAATAAGGTAGGAACCGGGTTCTTTAGAATGAATATGTGAATGGAATTCTTGCTTACAAACTTAGGCTCGTCTGCAAACAAAATGATACCATAAATGTTGAGGGCTAGGAGAGCATAAACAATTTCCCAATTCCCTACTACAACATGCTTTGTAGCCTGAGTGATCAAGAAATCCAGATGAAGGCCTGGGATTCCAGCCTTGGAAGTCATGTGTTCATCAATGATAGTTGCTTCCAGATGTAATGCCTTGGCTATGTCTTCATTCTTCAGAGGAGTCATATCAGGATTGAAAGGAATTCCTCTGCATATAGGGACATCCAATAGCTTAGAGTATTCTTCCAACAAAGGACCTATCTGAAAATCTGGGAAAGTGAAGCAACATAGAGGAGGGTCATAAAACTGAAGACATGTGTGAATCATGCTCCTTTGTGATGTATCTAGGTCCATGATCATGTCCTGGATTCCACCATAATGCTCTCTGAATAAGGGCACATGATCAGGGGTGATAAGGGCATGTATCTGTCTGATGCCTGCTAGAGGGTACTCAAAGAAGTAGTTGGTGATGTTTCTTTTCCTGGTTGAATCCATGTTGAAGATGCGTGCTGAAGGAGATAACTGGAGAGGATAACTGAAGAAGATGGCTAAAGAAGATAGTTGAAAAAGTGTTGATGCAGATAAGCTGATCAGAAGAACAGACAAAACCAAACCAAGTGAAGGTGGATACCCTGTAAAACAAATAGACAAATGTTAAATGATGCAATATGATGTATGCTTATGATATGCAAGGCTTTGTGATCATGTGCTGGATTATCAGTTGCCTTTGGCAGGATCCATGAGTGTTCAGAGTTTTGGATGGAAGTCTGAGAACCAGTAACCGTGTGGGGGACTCAAATAAAGAGTCAATAATCTAGGGTTTCAAAGAACTAGTCCAAAATAGTATAACCTTAAGAACAAATTCCAGTAGCAAGGTATGTTGAGGTCAAGGGTTCCTGCAAACCTGTAAACAACCCAACCCACTCACAGGTATTGTTCTAGAACAAGGATCCTCAGATTCGGATCTATTATGAGAAGTGTAAACACTTCTAACCCAGAGGTACAATGTTTACCCTAATCATAAAAGATCCTCCTCTAATTCACCTCAGATGCTGAAGGTCATCTTAAGAAGGTCATCCAGACTTAGCAGGCTTCCCATATAGCCCTAGCACTATAGGATATCCGTAGCACAGAGTTCTCAAAAGGAAACTCATGTCTGAACCGTGTTTTCATATTCCCGCACCATACCGAAATGGAATGGGAAAGAATACAAAACCAATATAATCCTATGTGTCACTAAGGCCTTTGTGTTGGACCTTTCTCACTAGAATACCCCTCCTACCAAAGCAAACCAGAAATCCAGCACAATGATATGATAATAATAAATGAAATGCAGAAAGCAGTAAAAGAAAGCGATAAAGTAAATGCAATAAATAAAGTTGTATAGGAAGCAATAAATAAAGCAAAAACATAAACACAAATAGCACATAACACCCCCAATAAACACAAAGAAACAAGCGCTGGGAGAAACCCACAAGAGAACCAGAAACCCTGGTTGCAAAGGTCCCTAGCAGAGTCGCCAAGCTGTCGCTCCCCAAATTTTCATCCTGGTGCAAACGCGTATTGTCAGTGATGTTGGTTGTTGAGGTTGAATAGAGTCGCCAGCTAATCATTTTTA
Organism: Lathyrus aphaca; assembly: GCA_963966055.1. NCBI lineage: Eukaryota > Viridiplantae > Streptophyta > Magnoliopsida > Fabales > Fabaceae > Lathyrus > Lathyrus aphaca. Next base: position 302,279,246 of record OZ014523.1, on the reverse strand, counting down.
TCCCGAAGGAAAGTTAATGCTGCATAAACCTAGAAAGATACGGATAAGACGGTTGCGAACCAAAGAGACTGAGTAAGGGGGTAGGTTACGACCTGGGAAGGTATTAGCACCCAGACTGTCCGTCGTACTCGAAGGGATCCACGCTTACTTGATTGTGTTTAAAGGGGAATGGTGTATGTGCTAAACTGTGCATAAAAAGCTAGGGAGAAAAGGATGTACAGAGTGTCAGTGCAAAAAGAAAGTGAGTGCTCAAAACTAAGGCTAAGGAAAGACAAACTGGGAGGAGGAGAGGGGGGAGAAAAAGAGACTTGTGTTCGATAATTGTTAAGTTATGCCTATGTATCCTCTCGTGCAATGAGGAAGTCAGAACACCGTTCGACTCAAAGAGACCTGGATTATTTTGTTGTGAACTGCTTGCTTGTCTATGCTCAAGTGTATGACTCGTCTGGCTCGAGTGCTAACTGTCTTGCATTAGACGGGAGAAGCGAGTTCTCGTTTTCAGAGTGAGTGTGAGGAGAAACGAATCCCGGAGGAGACGTTTATTGTTTATTTTTGTTTTTTCAGTTTTTTATTGCTTTTGGTGTTTTACATAAGATAATGAGCTTAAGACATAATCAAGGGTTTGCAAACTCAGTATATCATCCCTAATCAGGGATAATGAGTAAGCTTAAGTATGAGATGGAAATATCAACTTAATTACCCTAATGATGCAGGATTAAGATCATTAACCTACTTGTGATTATTATCGCTCCCGGGATTTTCATCCTAGTACAAACGCGAAAGTGGCGCGAAAAAGGTAGAGTCGTCAGCCAGACATTTTTATCCCGAATGAATGGGAAAGGTAATGTTGCACAAACTTAAGGAAGAAGGAAAGGACGAGGCCTTGCGAACCAAAGATCTGGGTTCGGAAGTCGGTTTCAAATTGGGAAGGTATTAACACCCCAATTCGTCCGCCGTACCCGACGGGATCCACACTTGTAAGTCTGTTTCAAAGGGTGAGAAATAAGATGCTATTGAACGGAAGAAATGTTAACTGGAACTTATACTGAAATGAGAAAAGGAATTGGAAAGAAAATGGAAAGAAGGGGGAAAATGTAGGGAAAATAAAGAATATGCTTGAATGGGCCCTACCCCACTGCCTACGTACCTCATCGGGAAAATGAGGATCAAAGTCGTCGTAGTTCATCTAACTAAGGTGGGAATTTGTTTGTGTTGTTTAAGATGACGTTTCCATAGCTCTAGCTCAGGTGTTACCGGCTTTGACTCAAGGGTGTTTACCGTATCGCTGTTTGAACTGTCAATGCAAGTCACATTCGTCCGCAAAGAGTATGAGATGAGAAGAAGACGTGATGTCTTGTTGGTTTATTGTCTTTTAGAAGAAGTGTTTTGACTTTATGTTTATCGTGGGTACAACACTAAAGACTATGATACAGGAGCGAATACTTTCCAAGATCACCCTCAATGGAACGTTTGTAAAGTATCCTAGAAGAGTGAAGGAGACCTCCACTAGTCATTTCCCGTATAGCTTAAGGCTCGTGGCGCATTGTACACATTTTCCTTTATTAAGTATTTTGATTTTTAATTTAAGATGAGAAGTGAAACTCAAGTTGTAAAAGGAAAAACTCTAGGGGAGACTATGACTCGAACCCTAAGTAGTTTAGTTTAATGGTGACCTATGGTTAGTGAGGCTTGAAAGATTAAATCTACCTAAGCGGATGTTAAACTAGAAATGCGAGTACGAAAATTAATAGTGAATATTATGGTCCTCCTACGTCATGATGGGTGAAAACGTGTATGAATCGTAAATGAGATGAAACGATGGATCGGGTGGGTCGGTTGCGTGGTGCTGAGACACACGACTTATGGTGTGCAACATACAAGGCTTGCTTTTGGGTGTATTGGAGTGGAGCGATGATGATCGAGGAATCCTAAAGTCACATGAGACTTTATTTATTTATTTGAAAATTTACTCGACGTTGGATCGAGTATTTCTTTATTTTATTTTTGAGATTTGGTTTTCTAGCGATTTGTTTTATCTTTTCTATCCTAATTATAGGAACTATACATGCATAAGAGTTCTAAGCTATTACATCACAAAGTACAAACCACAAAAATCTAATCGAGGCATAATAAAAATAATCCAAGTCCATAAGCGAATCCTCAAAAAATACCTTGCACAAAAAGAAGATGTTAGTAAATGAAATGAAGATGCATATGCAACAAATATGTCGAAAATGAATTAAGATAACAAAAAGTTGCTAGAATTTCTAAAGCATATAAGGCATAAAACCGAATTAATGGCTAATCGCTTCATGGAAATGCAGTTGAACGGTTTCTAAGCCTAAGTCCTAAAATTAAAGGATTTCACATGATATCAACATTCTACAATCAGTAGCTAAACCACACTAAGGCCTTCTAATATTCTAAGATTAAGCCTAATTAATATATGTCCTAATGCACCATAAAATCCTAAACTAAACTAGGTGGATTTGCAAGGGAAAAATTGACTAAAGTCAATACACTAAAAGAAATAGTAAGAAGTCCTGGAAAAATATCAAATTAATTCTCTAGGGTCTCTCACCTGAATCTAATATTGTGTTAAAAAATCTCCTAAAAAATCATAACCTAACTATGTCAAATGGTCACTTAAATCTACCTAAGATTCAATCACAATTTTCCACAAACAACACTATCAAAAAAGTGGATAAAATGGTCTAAAAAATATACCAAAAATTATTCCAGGTTATATTATTAGTCATCTAATCATAGCAAAAAGAATGGGGCAAAAAAGCTACAGGAAGGGGGAGAACCAAAATGTACAAAATTATGTATTCATGAAAGAATTCAATATAACACTAATTAAATGGAAAATCGAAATTAAATTGAAAAATGGAAAAAATCAGAAAGTAAAAATGTAGAAAATTTCTAAAATGAGTTTAAAGGCTACTATAATATTTTTGGGAATTTTTTAAAGGGTTTTAGTATATTTTATTGATTTATATTCAAAAGGCATTAAAAAAGAAAATAAAATAAAGAAATTATAGAAGGGGTGTATGTGAAGAACTTTATTAGTTAAAAAAACATTGGGCTTGCGCTAGAAGGGTGAGGATAGCATTAGTCTTAGGCCCAATCCGCAAGGTGAGGATGAGGGGCATACTATGTTCCAGTCAGCTATTTTGACTCCATCAAAACTGTTTGATTACAGGGCATCTGAGGCCCCCAACAATGGAACCAAAGGATCATTTTCATCAAATTGAAGTTCTATGATCTTTATTTAATCTTAGAAGTGGATGAAAGTTCACAAGATTGAAGAATTTTGAGCCAATTGCAAACTTGTCATTTTTGGAAATGACTTGAAATGCAAACTTTCCATTTTGGGAAAGATTTTCAACCTCCTCTTTCATGACCAAAAATGCTTCAAATGAAAAATTATTGGACATGAAAGCTGTAGATTAGGTCTTTCCCTTTTCAAAAAGTACAATAACATGTCTTGATTCATCCTAGAACTCAAGATATGACCTTTCAAATTTGGCAAAAATCACATAATTTTCAAGTTCATGTCAAAGAGGGATTTATGCAATTTTGAGTTTCAAGCTTCTAAGTGACCTCTAATCCACTCAATTATGTCACAGCATGTTAATGCAACTTTCCAAGATCAGAATTGGCCCAAGGATTGAAGCATTTCATGGCTTGATTCACAAGAAACATCAAAGTTGGAAAATTGCATAAAGCTTGCTATCTCTTCATCTAAGCCTTACAGCTGCATTCTAATGATCTAAGGGCTCCCCATAAACCATGTTGAGGCAATCTATGCTCAGAAATCCCTGCTGCATTGACCCATACCTCAAGTACACATAAGTTGACATTTTTGCATTTCCTCCCATACCAATCAAACTGAGCCACCACCCACTCTCTGACCAATCACAACCTCTTATGCAAACACTAAGGGCTCCATTCCATAACACATTCAAGCCTGAAACATTGGAGAGCTCATAATTCACAAAATTATCAAAAACCTTCCCTTCTTCAAAACTCAAAACACAACCATCAAACTTCAAAACAAACTTCACCAATCATCTTCAAATCACTCATAGAACACAAAACACCCTTCACCATGGCCTGAAACCCCCCAAATCAGAAATACGATTTCTGCAAAACCAGAACCAAACACATCAAAATAGCCATCACAAGCTTGTTCTAAGCTTCTCATTAGCTTCAGGGAGTCAATTGGGGTTGATTTGCATTAAAGGAAAGGTCAGAAAGCTCCAAACTGAAAAGCTTCAACTCAGGTATACCTCAAGAACAAATTTTCCAGAAACCTTCTTTTAAGTTTTAAAATGATTCTATATGTTCTCTAGATCACACTGATATGTTTAGTTTCAAAAATGGTTGAGAAATGAGCATATATGGTTGTTCTGAAAGTTTGCCCGAAAATCTTGTTTGCTTCGATTCTTGCTTTTGATGAAATATAAATGTTATATGATGATGGATTCTTGCTTAGGGGGGGTTAGAGGATCATTTATGGAGCTTTAGAGGGTTTAATTTGACCTAGGGAAGAAGTTGAGGTTTTGGGGTGACCGGAGAAGATGACTGGAGCTTGCTTCGGTCACCTGAATGTCATTAGGGTTTGATTAGGGTTTAATCTTGCCAGTTTAAATGTAGGTCGTAGGATTAGGTTTTGTGCGTGGAAGGCCAGGATCAGTTCACTTAAAACCCTAATTTTTAATTAGTTTAATTTTAAAATGCCAGATTCAATCCCAACCACCCATTAGCGCGCGCAGTCTTACCTCCTTTGAATCTCATCCACTGGATCTGATTACTTCCCATTTTATTTCATTTTTATTTATTTTATTTTATTTCTTTAGCATATTTATTTTAAAATACCAAAACACTTTCAAAAAATATGATTTCTTGCATTTTTGTTTTAAATATTTTTCTCAACCTGAAAATAATTTTTATTTTATTTTTTACATTAAAAAAGTATTTTAAAATATTTAAATGTTATTTTTAAATAATTAATGGATTTTAATTAATTAAAAATACATTTAGGTTTCTAAAAATCACCAAAAAAATCTTGAACCATTCCAATACATTTAGAAACATTTTCAAACTCTTCATACAAATTTATTTTTGATCATAATTTCACAATTTTCTTTGAATTAAGGTTCTTTAAAAATCACATTTTCTAACCCTATCTTTGAAAAATCATTTCTGCCTAACCAAGAAGAGTTTGAACTTGATTATTTTTGAATTGTTTCACATATTCTATGTAGTTTCTAGGTTATGTTCCTCATGAATTTATCTTGCATTTTCAAATTGATTTGCATTTTTCTTTGAGAATCACCCAAAAACCCTAGCAAACTTAGAAAAATCATAACTTTCAATAGGTTTAGCTTCTGACCATCCCCTTTGGGGTTTGAACATGTATGGGTTTAGGGTTTGTTTGAACTTGATTTCAATTTTTTATCATGTTGTATGCTTCTGTTTTTTCCATTTGCATCTCATATGTTCATAAAACCCTAATTTCTCATGTTCATTTACATCCACCTTGCATATTCATAATCACGTGAACTTTCCATGACATTTCAAGCATTCATATGTCACCTTAGACATCTTAGGATATGTTAAAACATTGCTTGATCATTTCTTCATTCATTTGCCATGTATTGCATTCATTATATTTCATAAACATCCATGTGTTTTTAAGCTTCTAAGCATGCTTTCATGACATCCCATCTTTGTATGATCATTCATATGCACATTGTATGACTTTGCATCATCTCATATGCAATTTGAATTGCATAATCACTTCTGACTTTGGTCATTTAATCTCACTTCAATTCATTTCTTTATTCTTTTTGTCTTATGCATCCATACTAACATTTCAGGAACTTTTGGTAAGTTATTTTGGGAGGAGGATTTGCCTTCACTTCCCACTTCTTCTTATCTCATTCATATGAATTTTAACATGTCTTTGAATTGAACTTCTTCACTTATGTCCATCCTTCTTACTTTCTTTCCTTCAAGTTACTTATCTTCTTCATGAAGTAAGTAATTTGTTCTTCTTTCTCCTCCTCTTTTCATCTGCTTCTTCCATTGGTGGCCTTGAAGATCCTTCCCTCTTAAGCCTTACAAACCATAGGATGTCCAAGCATGATAAATTTTAGGGTTATGTATAGTCCCCCTTAGACTTTTACCTTTGAGTCTCCTTGAGTCTCTCTTCTCATCTCAATAATCAGAGACTAAACTTTTAAAGTTTTAGGACTTTGGAATTAGGGTTATGCTTGCATCCTTCTCTTAGGATGGAGTTTATAACTTTAATCCTAAGTGTTAAACCTTTAATTTGTTTAAACCTCTTAACCAAATCACATTAATAATCACCAAGACTTTATCTTGTAACTTGGGTCTTACATTAGGGTTCTATCTCTTCCTTATGGTTAAGAGGGACTAAGCCTAATGTTTAATGTACAAGTTCCCCTCAAGTTGTCTTACAAACCATAAAATTCACTTCTTAATCTCATCCTTTAATTAAAATCCATTTAATAAAGGCTTGTTATATAATTAATTTAATCCCTAACCATGGATTAAGTTGAGGTATCTTCCTCAGCTTAAGTGTTCTCATCTATTATCCTTCTATTAGGATGGGATAATGAGTTCACTAATCTGTGATTAGAGATTAAACTCATTACTTAACACTAAATAAAAACTAAAAACATCTAAATAATCACAAGTAGGTTAATGATCTTAATCCTACAGCATCATGATAATTAATTTGAGATGTTTATCTCACACTTAAGAATGCTCATTATCCCTAATTAGGGAGGATATAATGAGTTTACAAATCTTTGATTTAGGCTTAAGCTCATTAACTTATGCAAAACACCAAAAACAATAAAAAACTGAAAACACAAAAACAAACAATAAGCGTCTCCTTCAGGATTCTTTTCTCATCACACTCATTCATAAACGATAACTTGCTTCTTCCGTCTAATGCAAGACAATTAGCACTCGAGCCAGACGAGTCATACACTTGAGCATAGACCAGTAAGTAGTTCATAGTCAATTTATTTTCAGTCTATTTGAGTCGAACTACGGTGTTCTGACTTCCTCATTACACGAGAGAATACGTAGGCATAACTTAACAGTTATCGAACAAAAGTCTTTGTGTCTTCCCCCTCTTTCAGCATTCTTTTTAAATCCTCAGTTCCTGAGCAATTCACCCTTTTGCACTGACACCTGTACATTCATTCTTTAGCTTTTGCACACGGATAGAACATACACTACCCCTTTAAACACAATCTTGTAAGCGTGGATCCCGTCGAGTACGACGGACATCCTGGGTGCTAATACCTTCCTAGGTTGTAACCAACCCCCTTTCTCGGTTTCTCTGGTTCGCAACCGTCTTATCCATCTCTTTCCAGGTTTATGCAGCATTACCTTTCCTTCAGGATAAAAATGCCTAGCTGGCGACTCTATTCAGTTCATCTTCATTTTCTCTTTTCGCCGACCGTTCGCATCTGCACCGGGATGAAAATCTCCGGGAGCGACAGCTTGGCGACTCTTTTGGGGAGACTTATCTTGCAACCAGGGCTTCTGGTTCTTTTTGTGGTTTTCTCCTAGCGCTTGTTTGATTTGTTTTTATGGGGGTGTTATGTGCTACATGTGCTTTTTATTTACTGCTTTATTTATTGCTTTATGTACAGCTTTATTTATTGCTTTCATTTACTGTTTTATTGCATTCCATATTATTGTCATCATATCATTGTGTTGGATCTTTTGTTTGCCTTGGTGGGAGGGATACTCAGTGAGTAAGGTTCCATACCGGGAGCCTGAGTAACACATAGGATAGAGTGGCTTCATATTCTTTCCCATTCCATTTCGGTCTGGTGCAGGAATATGAAACACGGTTCAGACATGGGTTTCTTCTTGAGAACTCTGTGCTATGGATTCCCTATAGTACTAGGGCTATCTGGGAAGCCTGCTAAGTCTGGATGACCTTTTAGATGACCTTCAGCATCTGAGGTGAATTAGAGGAGGATCCTTTATGATTAATGTAAACATTGTACCTCCGGGTTAGAAGTGTTTACACTTCTCATAACTGATCCAAGTCTAAGGATCTTTGTTCTAGAACAATACCTGTGAGGGGGTTGGGATGTTTATAGGTTTGCAGGAATCCTTGGCCTCATCATACCCTGTTACTGATATTGTTAAGGTTACACTATTTTTGGACTGATCTTATGAAACCCTGAACTTGTGACTCTTTATTTGAGTCCCCCACCTGGTTATTGGTTCTCTAGCCTTCATCTGGACTTATGAACACACATGGACCTTATCAAGGCAGATAATAGATCCAGCACTTGATCACAAACCATTGCATATCATCCTGCATACATCATTTTGCATCATTTTAACATTTGTCTATTTGTTTTACAGGGTATCCATATTATCTTTGGTTTGGGTTTGACTGTTCTTCTGCTTAGACACCTTCATCAGATATATTCACCAGCTATCTTCATCAGAGATTCTCTTCAGCACCTTCATCAGTTAACTTCATCAGTGTTTCTCCTCAGTTATCTTCATCATCATCCATTATCAGTATGGACCCATCCAGGAAGAGCAACATTACTTATCATTTCTTTGAGCCCTCTCTAGCAGGCATCAGGAAGATCCAGACACTCATCACTCCTGATCATGTCCCTTTATTCAGGGAACATTATTGTGGTATCATGGACATGATTATGGACTTGGATGCATCACAGAGGAGTATGATCCACACTTGCCTTCAGTTCTATAACCCTCCTCTCAGATGTTTTACCTTTCCAGACTTTCAGTTGGGCCCTTTGCTAGAGGAGTTTTCCATGTTGTTGGGTGCCCCCATCAGGAGAGGGATTCCCTTCAACCCTGAGATGACTGCTCCTAGGAATAAGGATATAGCTAAGGCTCTATATTTGGAAACCACCATCATTGATCAGAATATGACCACCAAAGCTGGAATCTCAGGCCTTCATTTGGACTTCTTGGTTACTCAGGCCACCAGTCATGCTGCAGTAGGGAAATGGGACACTGTTTATGCTCTCTTAGCCCTTAGCATATATGGTATCATCTTGTTTGTAGACGAGCCTAAGTTTGTAAGCAAGAATTTTATCCATCTCTTCCTGCTGAAGAATCAAGTTCCTACCTTGCTCGGGGATTTCTACTACTCAATGCACCAAAGGAATGAGAAATAGAGGGGAAGATTAGTCAGATGTTGTGCACCTCTCTTCTACTGTTGGCTATTGAGACACTTGCCAAAGACAGAAGCTTTCTTGAACCCTCATCAGGTGGTGCACTCAGAGCACTAAGGGTAGAGACATAATCACCAGCTGTGGGCAGTATCCCAATGTACCTCTGATTGGAGTAAAGGGTTGCATCAATTACAATCCTTTGCTGTTCAAAAGGCAATTAGGGTATGCCTAGGTGCATCCACCAAGAGAGCAGGACATATCAGAAACCCTTTACTGTGATATTCAGCATAACCATGCAATTGCCCGACAATTAGCTTGGGCTTGGGACAACATTCAGACAAAAGGGATTGTCATTCTTGGCAAATGCAACAACATAGCTTCACTACAGTATCTTGATTGGTCACGTATCAGAGGACAGATCACCCGCATGCCATTCACCATGGAGGATGTGCCTGGACCATCAGCAGTAGAGCCTGTAGCTACAGTCAGCTTAGAAGAGTTTGAGAAGTTGAAAGAGAGGAATACCCAGTTGTCTGAAGCTCTAAAGAAGACCCTCTGAGAGAGGAATGATAGTCGTCTGGACAATGAAAGGTCAGAAGGGCCCAAGCAGGGGAGTTGGTATTGAAGAATGCTTGCAAAGAATCCAAGATTCAGAAGGCCAGAGTTGAGCACTACTTGGAAGAGAATCAGGCTAGATGGATCAGGATTACTGAAGCTCGTTCACAGGAAGATCAGAAAACCCAGACTAGGATAGAACAGCTAGAAGCTAATGAGAAGAAGAATCAGGAAGCCTTGTTAGCAGCACAAAAAGAAATCTCTGAGTTGAAACTCCGGGCGGGGTTGAAGAGATCAAAAGACCAAGACAAGTATAAGAAGTTGACAAATGCTATTGCCACCAGGAACCTTCTTATCAGGACCATCAAAGAGCATCCAGTTGGCCCATTGACTGATGCTCTCCTGAAGGAAGTCAGAGAGGATGATTATGGGCTGGATGTTTGATTTCTTTGTATTTGTACTTCATTTTGTTTGTACTTTTGTTTTGTTGTTGTATTTTGACCCATCATGGGAGCTTGTTTTAATCATGAATTATGTATCTTTACATTTTGTAATATATGGTTTGTGTTATTTTGTGGGCTTCATTTTTCTTCAACATCATCATTCCTCGATGTCTGGAAGGTCAAAACCCAAAAAAAAAAAAAAACCGGATACCCTTGGAAGACAAATAGGCATACTGCAATGCATACTAACCTCATTCTTTGTTTGTTAGGTATTTTTTGTTGTTGTTTTCTCACTTTGTTGTGGTTTCAGGAAACATTGCTTGTAGTAGGATCTTCCCCATCAACAGAGTTCACCGGTATCCTACAAGTAACAACCTTCCGAGCTTACAGATGGAACAAGTTTAGCAAGATTTGACTGACGTAAGAACCCATATGGCTAATGAAAGAACTGAAATGAGGGCTCAGATGAGCCAATTCATGGCAGTAATGACTGGGTTGGCCCAAAGCCAAGAAATATTAAGAGAGTTGGTCGAGCGGCAAACTCCTGAAGAAAATCACCCAGGTATAGGGGTACCAGCAATAATGATCATGTACATCCACGTATTAACCCCCCGGAGTTTAGGCCTCATCTCAACCCTGAAGTTAATGCTATCAGGAATATCCAAGGTAATACTGGAGGGCGTGCCTTGCAAGAGGACCCTCAGGAGGAACATTTCACTATAGTTGGAGTAGGAGATGAAGTCTATGATCATCGTCTGGACGAGTTAGCAGAAAAGCTAAGATCTCTGGAGTCTCAAAACTCCTTAGGGTTTGATGTTATGGATATGGGGCTAGTTGAGGGAGTAAGAGTTTGATGTTATGGATATGGGGCTAGTTGAGGGAGTAAGAATTCCTCACAAATTCAAACCTCCCTGCTTTGAAAGATATAATGGAACATCATGTCCTCGTACCCATCTCCAATCTTTTTTGGGGAGGTTGAAGGCTTACACTATGGATGAAAATCTATGGATGTTTTACTTTGAGGATAGCTTGACCGGGGCATCCCATGAGTGGTACTCTCATTTGACCAGGGCAACAATCAGAAATTGGAAGGATTTGGCTGAGGATTTCATACGCCAATATCAATACAATTTAGACATGGCTCCTAACAGAACTCTCCTAATGGGTATGTCACAATCCTCCAGGGAAAGCTTCAGAGAGTATGCTCAGAGATGGAGGCAATTAGCTGCTGCCGTTCAACCTCCAATGTCGGAAAGAGAAATGGCCGATATGTTTATGAACACCCTACAGGAGATATACATTGATAGGCTGGCTGCTTTCTCTTCCACTAGCTTTGCTGACGTGGTCATAGAAGGAGAGAGAATTGAGAGTTTGTTAAAAATGGGTAAGATTTCTGATAACAGTGCCAGCTCTAGCAGCACAAGGAAACCATTTGTAGTGCCTCGCCGATCCGGTGAAACCAATTCAGTACACATGGGAAGAGGTAGGCCCCAGTATATGCCAAGATCAATTGCCTCTGTCACAATTCCTACTCCTCCTCCTCAACAACAATACACTTCCCAACCACAACATTTACCTCAACAACATTTTCCTCATTAAAGGTCCTATAACAACAACAACCAACAGCAGTGTCCTTTCCAGCAAAGGCCATCTCAAGTCAACAGGGTAATTGAGCCTATACCAATGCCCTATGCCACTTTGTTGCCACAACTTCTGAAGCTTAATCTTGTTGAATTAAGGACTCTGGCTCCACCAGATCCTCAGAACCTTCCACGGAATTACGACATCAATGCCAGATGTGCCTTCCATTCTAATGCACCTGGTCACACCACAGGAAAGTGCAGAGCTTTGCACATGAAGGTCCAGGATCTAGTTGATTCAAAGGCTTTAAATTTTGCACCACCTCCTAACGTCACAAAGAATACTATGCCCAGCCATGGTGGGCCCAGGATAAATGCAATTGAGGAAGATCAACCCATGAATTTAATTGAAGATACTGCAAGCATTCAAACACCTCTGGAAGAGGTTAAAGCTCAGCTTTTAAAATGCCAGGTGTTCCCAGGTTGTGAGGCCTGTTGTGAATCTCGCAAAGTTTCCATCAATGGGTGTGCAAGCTTAAGAAGTAGCATCAATGGCCTTATCAGAGAAGGTATCCTGCAGATAACATCAACGGTTTCTACAACATCAGCAATTCCTACTACAGCAACAACAAGCACTCCGCCTACAAATTCAAAGACAATTGTTTCGACAAACTCGTCTACAAAATCAACAATCATCTCTTCCACCACTTCAACAAACACTAGTTCAATCGCATTCGCTTCTACAACTACAACAACCATTAACAACGACGTCTCCACAGTCACCATATACCACAACCCAGCAATGATCCCCGACTCCAACAATTTTCAGCAACAATCTCAACAACCCAGCTTCAGTCATTCACCACCACCACCAGTCAGAAATCCCGTCACCATATATTATGATCCGCAGACAATCACAGTTCCTATTTCCGCTGCAGTCATTCCATTCACTATCACAGTGTCGGGACCCATTCCATATGAAAAAGATAATGTTGTGCCATGGCACTACGGTTCAAACCTCTACTGCAACGGGGAGAGATTCCTTCTTGATTTTTAAGCTCATACACCACATGTGGATAATGTCGGGGGAGGCGGAGGCTTCACCCGAAGCGGACGCCTCTTCGCGTCACAAATTCCAAGAATTAACATCGAGGCAGAGGTTGTTGCCAAAGCTAAAGGTAAAAATGTGGTGCCGGAAGAACCAGTTTTGAAAGAAGCCCATAACACATCCTTTGATCAAGATGTGGATGAATTTATGAGGATAATCAAGAGAAGCGACTACAAGGTTGTGGATCAGCTCCACCAAACTCCTTCCAATATCTCCATAATATCCCTGCTATTGTGTTCCGAAGCTCATCGGGATGCGTTATTTAAAGTTCTGCACGCAGCCTACGTGCCTGAAGAGATCACGGTAAATCAGCTAGAGACAGTAGTTTCCAATGTTAATATTAGTCATGGACTAGGCTTCACCAATGCTGATTTGACTACCGAAGGTCTTCATCATAACAAAGCTTTACACATCACTCTGGAGTGTAAAGGGGCTGTGATTTCACATGTTCTAGTTGACATTGGGTCTTCACTCAATGTCTTGCCAAAGAAAGCCCTTGTTAAGCTTGAATATGATGGTATAGCTCTCCGACCAAGCAATATGGTAGTTAGAGCTTTTGATGGTTCCAAGAGGTCTGTTCCTGGAGAGGTGGAGCTTCCTGTGATAATTGGCCCGTAGGTCTTTCAAACTACTTTCTATGTGATGGACATTTAGCCGGGTTATAGTTGTTTGTTGGGTCGACCATGGATTCACGCCCCTGGCGCAGTTACGTCGACCCTTCACCAGAAATTAAAATACGAGTGGGAAGGGCAAATTATCACAATCTTTGGTGAAGAGGATATTTTTGTTAGCCATCTGGCCACCTACAAATACATTGAGATGGATGGTGAAATCCAAGAGACCATGAGCCAAGGTTTCGAAGCAATGAACGTCAATGAGGCGACAACTGAAGTATTTGCTGCCTCCCAGGAGCATAGGATGGGTACTTCAATTGTCTCCTACCAACAAGCTCGGAAGGCTGTTGAAGATGGAAACGCCCAAGGCTGGGGCAAGCTGCTACCTGTGGAGAAGAAGGAGGACAGATTCGGTTTGGGTTACAAACCATTCCGACAAGATCAAGCAGAGGCTGCTAAGGAGACCAAGTTCATAAGTGGGGGGATGCTGACCCCAGATGCTGTCAATAATGTGGAAGACGAGGCTGAGAGCGACCTCAACCTGGAGAGCTGGATTCGTCCAAGGATCCCGGGCCAACAAGTCCTTAACTGGTCTTCCCAGGAAATTATAAGGGTTACTGATGGGCGCGAAGACGCGATGTGTCTAGCGGTATCTGAACTGCAAGCGCACAGCCTATCGAAGTAATATAAAAGATTGTCGAACCCACAGGGACTTTGTAATCACTCTAGTGCTAGAAGGTCTGCTAGTTTAGCTAAGGCGGAAATTTGTCACGATTATGGTTTTAAGGATTAAAAACGGGAATTAAACTTAGTTTAAGGAAATAATGAGAAGGCGGTTGGTATGTAATTATATTAACCTATGCGGGTCAATCTAACCTAAGCTCATAAAGATGGTTCACTTAAATTATTCTGTAGAGATTACCAGTTTAAAAACCCTCAACTCACACTCTCGTGGTCTTATCTCAGATCTTACTCCTAAAGCCCTATGCCTGCTCTCGCTAGCCCATAAGTGTTTAGAAAATAATTTTTGAAAACTTAATAAGTCTAATTCATTTTAAAGCGCTCTCGCTGTATTTAAATCAAATGCCTAACTTTAGCTATCCAGTTAAAATCTCACACTCTCGTGGTCTCGACCTAACCTATTTCACTTTTCTTACTCTCGTAACAAAAAGATTGATTTTAATTATAAAATGCCACATCCAGAATATAAGTTCTTAATTATTTTCAGCTTAGATTCGATTTAACCGTTTTGGTTTGGTTTATTACATACCGACTAATTAATTTAGCTACTCATTTTTATTATACCAACAGACAGATGCAGAATGAAATAAATAAATATTAAAGCATACATTATATAATAATAATAGAAACTTAACATAAATAAATAAATGAACTTAATATAAATTATAAAATAAAAACCTGAACAATATAATTCTAAGACTCCTTCTTCCACAAATCGGTAAGCTCGGAGTGTCGGAATCGGGATCGAAATTAAAATAACAAATTCTGAGGCTAAAAAGAAATTAATTGAAATAACAATTTCCTAATGTTGGAAATTGTTATTGAATGGGTTGGAAATAAAAAGCAAGAAAAATACAGCAAGAACAAGGCTGGAAAAATAAAAGGGTTTAAGAAAAAATACGGCAGAGCTTCCGCGTAAAAATCAACAATAAATTTTGTAGTTTTTCCTTTGCATCTTTGGTATTTATAGCAGATGAATTTGGCAGTTGAATTGGTAGCAAGCGTGGGCTTCGTTCTGTTTTGAGAAAATCCAGCAAAAGTGGCATACTGGGTATTCTTCAGTTGAGGAAAAACAGGAGTCCTCGAAGACTCGTTGCAAGTCTTCATGAATAAATTCAAATAAATTAAATAAATTTTCCTTGTCACGTTCGTGACATGATGTAACGGTCAGATTCTTCAATTCAAGCGTGTCACGATCGTGATAAGGTTGTGACGATCGTGAGACCTCAAAATAGCGTGTCACGATCTTGAGGAAGTTGTGACGACCGTGAGTGCAACAAAAAATGCAGACTTAGCAGAATTGTTCTCTTCATCTTCTTTTCATGCTAGATTTGGTTCATTTGATCTTTTTCTCATAATTTGGCTCTAGACATGTTATACCTGCAATGTGACATAAAAAACTCGAACAATCGGGAGTTAATAGGATCAATGTGCGATAAAACGGACTAAAAACATAGTAATAATGTGATACGATTTCTCGTTATCAAACTCCCCCAAACTTAAACCTTTGCTTGTCCTCAAGCAAATAGTCAATTGAAAAATGATCGGACAATTTTCATCAGACGCATACACATAACATACCATACGACAAATCATTAAGTTAGATAAACCGATACTAGGATAGAACATTAACGATACACTAATGACACAAGCAACAAGCTAAGTCGTCGACTTCCCATTAAACGAAAAATTCGGTAATTGCATTATGATTCTACCTAGAGTCCTTCGTTCTTATTTCACCCGGTTTCGTTCTAGCGCAATCACATTAAGCCCTTTGCCTTAACACGCACGTAGTGGAGTAGCCGGTTAGTGACTTTGATCCTTTATAAGCACGGGGTCTGGTACGCGAATGTGGCAACCCTTTACATGTTATCCAAATTGGAGGTTGTGGGGGATCGAGCCGCAGCACGCCCTACCAAGTTCAGAACCAGGTACCTCTGAACCAACCAGCAATGGAATCCTTCTTATATTTCTCATCTCTTATATGCGACCGTGTACTTTGGTGCAATTTCTTTTTTATGGCATCGAGATATGAAGGATCGTTTATAGATTAGGCATCAAACACTTATGTTCATCGGCTCCCCACGTGGTTTGTGTTCAGACGGTGCTGACTGCTAGTATAAACTACTAGGGGTTACTTTAGAACTAAGACTTAAGGTGTAGTCGTAACAATTATCGGAATGGAATGCTTAAGTAGGGAGTCTAAGGTGTCAAGATTGTATTGATCTTGTTGGATCTTTCTCAGCTTCCTAACTACGATTTCATAGGTAAGTTGAGTAATGCGAAGATAAAGCAAAAAAATTTCGGTATGGCTAAATAAAGCGGGGAAGACTTGAAACTTAAGAAATAGCATAAATATTACTTTGTTTAATTGAAAATGCGGAAAGGGAAATACAATGAAATGGAAAAACGGGAAAGGGAAAGGTACCTCTCCCACACTATATCAGACATTGTCCTCAATGTTGTGATATAATAGCGGGGAAATACATTACAAAAACAGAAATGCAAAAACAAAAAGATAATCTAATGCTGCTGACGACCACGGCCTCGGCTTCTGGTGCGGGAGCGTCTGGTAGGAGTGGCTTCCTCATCAGAACCAGTGACGGAGAGAGCGGTGACGTCTATACGCAAAGCTTCTAACTCGCTAAAAATCTCTCCTAGCTTTTCATTTATTGCTCTCTAGTTACTGACAACAGTTGCAAGGAGTGCATCATACTGCTCTTCCTGCCTACGCTCAAGTGCCGCATTCATCTGATTTTGCTGATGAATGGCACAGAGGATTTCTTCAAGGGTGATGTCAGCTGAAGGTGACTGCCTGGTGGAAGACTCAGGGATGTCTTGAACTGGCTCAGCAACATCCATCGCATCCTGCATCTCGTCCACAGGTGCATCAGGATACTCGTCAATAATCGGAACATGGCCTGCGACATCCGGCAAATCAAATAGCCAATTGGCTATGTTTGATGGATCAATGCAGTTCCTGCAAGGCAAAGTGATATGATGATAGATGGTGCCTTGTATCACAGGGTTGAACCTGCCATCCTCACGCTGAGAGATCATGTGAGCGGACTTGCAGTAGTTCAAGGTAAGCAGCTCCGGTGCTCTATGAGGCAAATGAGAGAGGTGGTCACCAAGATCCAGTTGTATAGCAAGGGAAGTGACAATCCCGCCAATGTAGAAGGGGGTGGC
This sequence comes from Lathyrus aphaca, assembly GCA_963966055.1. Classification (NCBI taxonomy): domain Eukaryota; kingdom Viridiplantae; phylum Streptophyta; class Magnoliopsida; order Fabales; family Fabaceae; genus Lathyrus; species Lathyrus aphaca. The sequence goes on along the minus strand of OZ014523.1, from coordinate 302,261,792 downwards.
GCCTCTATGCGCTACAGACTGAATGTGGGCCAGAAGAAACGGAGCGGCGTTGATGCGTTCTTTATTCAAGGCACAATGCAAGAATAAGAGCTCTTTGGAATTGAGCTTGTGGTTGCTCTCTCTTGCAAAGATTGTGTTGCATATGATACGATGAAAATACCGTATTGCTGGGTTATGGATATGAGTGGCATTGAGACTCTGGTAGGCGGAAGCACGACTGTTTATGATGTTGTGCCACAAGGTGAAAGCTGCTTCATTAAAGTTGTCGGGCACGTGAAGGTGAGCACCGTCACCGTGACGGAAGCCTAACAGTCCAGCGACTCTGGTTTGAGTGAGTTCGAACTCTCTTCCAAGCATTCGGAATTTTGCGATGCCGGTGAGTTGACTCGTTGATCCGGATGGTGTGATGTATAGAAAAGAACATAGAAACTCCAAGGTGAGGTTTTCAAATGTCGGTTGTGGTTGACTGCATAAGTCCAACAAGCCAACATGCTCAAGCAGTAGCTTCACTCCGTCGAATAATCCCAACTCCCTCAAGCAGTCGAGGTCGACGTACCGAGTAGGTTGGATGTCTCGGGTTTGAAACCTTTCAAACTTCTCTCTCTGTGCTTCTCCTTGTTTTCCATCTCTAAACTGAATATTTTCCATTGCATGCAAATGAGGTTTATGTGAGATAGTTGTTTGAGGTTTGGTGATGAAAGTGTGAAGAAATTGATCGGTTTATAATGGAATGAAGGGAATGTGTGGAGTTGGGGTTAAATGAGAAAGTTTAACGGAGTAATGGGATTGAATTGTGATTAATGGGTGGTTACGGGAGAAGAAAAGATAATGGGAGGTTAGAAGATTTTATGAAAATAGAAGTGGGGTTTGTGAAGAAGAACGGCCTCTGTAACTTAGAGGTCGTGAATTAGGAGTGTCACGGTCGTGAGTGGGGTGTTACGGTCGTGACGCGCTAAATAGCTCGTTATGATCGTGAAGGGATGGTGACGACCGTGATGTTCACAAAATATGGAATTTTCACAAAATGGTTACCTCAGTTCAATTCAATTGTAATTCTTATCAATTTCAATATTTAATTCCAACATAACACATAGCAGTGGATCAATATATATATAAGAATTGGATTTAATCACACGAAAATTCACAAAATATCCAGCAATTAAAAGTATCAGTAAATAATGAAAAGCATGTAAATTGATTAAATTGGAAAATTGCATAAATGGAAGTACTTTGCTTTTGACGTAACAGAAAGAAATTACATTGATAAAAATAAACTACGAAATGTTGCAAAATATCAAAACTAACTAGAAACAAAAGCAAAAAGTAAGATAAATCAAATTACTACAGCATTATCAAAGTTGCTTCTTCAAATCTTCAAGTGCGGAGTTTATATGATAGAATTGTTCACATGTTATGTTAGTTAAGCCTATAATGTCCAGTCTCATGCTTTTTACTTCATCCTTAACAACATTAATATCAGCTTGGTATACTTCAAGAGTGGTCAGAATTTTCTTTAAGCTGTCAGCATATCCTACTTGATTGATTTCATGGGTTTCAATAACTTCATCAGTGTGGTCGATGTCATGGTAACCAGGAGGGGTCTCAGGGTCACTTTCTACATCAGTCATCATGTCATCCCTAATTTGGTAGGATTGTGGTGTTTCAGGTGTTGTTGGATAGTCAGGAGGGGTAAGCTCATAAAGCCAATTATCTCTATTGTGAACACTGACTTTAGCATGGTTCGGTAATGTGAATAGGGTTACGATTTCATTTCTAATTAGGTACTCGTACGGTGGTTGTCCTAAGTTTCTTATAATTTGGCGGTTAAAGAAGAAGTTCAAATTCATAGGGCGGATGGTACCTAAACGTTTGCACTTGTGTAACTGGTATCTAAGTCTGAGGGCATCAGCAATCATGGTGACCAGGCCTCCTACCAATATTGGTAGATCAGGTTCCTCTTGGATGCGGGTAAAGGTTTGCATTATGAATGGTACAGCATTTACGGGTTTTCCATCGGTCAAACAGGACATTATGAATATCTCATCTTTAGATACTCCAGTGAGGTTCTCTTCCTTTCCAAAGAAGGTGTGGGCAAGGATTTTATAAAAGTAGCGGATAGCAGGGTTGTGTATTTTATCATTGTTCGTGTTATCCGGCTCAGGGTGGTAATTTCCGGTTAGAGTTCCCCAAAAGAAATCTAGCTCAATGTCCATTAATTCTACCTGGGTGGTAGTAAAGGCAAAAGGTCCGCTAGGGAATCCTAGTAGGTCAGCTAATTCCTTATGGTTATAGTCATATTCGATACCGAATAGTCGGAAACTAATAAATCCTTTTCTTAATCCAAATCCACGCTCAGGTAAGTAAACTAAGGAGCTTAAAAACTAAAGGGTGAGCTCGCGGTAAGTTACAAACTTCTGTTTTATGAGAGCGTTCTCCCATCCAAGTTGGTTAAACAGGTATAGGATGTTATCATGTATACCTAAAGTTTCCATGGTTTGTTCATCATAGTACAGAGTCAAATCCATTTGTCTCTGTGATAATTCCTCAAATTTCCTTCTTTGGTTTCTACCTCTAAATTGGGTTTCCATAAAGTTTCTCGGTTGGTTAGCCATAGTTAGTGTTAAAGTGGAGGAAACAAATCAGGGGGAGAAAGGAAGGTAGAAAAGACTTTAGAAAATCTGTAGCAAAGTAAATTTAAAAGTGATTTAGAAAATGAAAATTAAAATAAGGAAAATAAGGAAAGAAATACATAAATAAAGTCAATAATAATAATAATGAAATAAAACAATAAAATGATAAAATGGGTTGCCTCCCACTAAGCGCTGTTTTTATCGTCATAAGCCTGACGTAGTGCTTAGGGGTATATTAATCAGGGAAGTTAGTGGACAATTCTAAAAGCTTTAAACTATTCGCATAATCTTTATTTTCAATGTTATGGTAATGTTTTAATCGTTGTCCGTTTACTGTGAACGGTTCACTATTCCTACCCTTAATTTATATTGCTCCACTCGGGAATACTCTAGTTATTTCAAAGGGTCCTGACCATCTAGATTTTAGTTTTCCAGGAAAAAGCCTAAGTCTTGAATTGAAGAGGAGCACAACGTCTCCCACACTAAATTCTTTCCTAGATAGGCATTTATCGTGCCATCGCTTAGTCCTTTCTTTATATATCTTAGCATTCTCATAAGCGTCTAACCTTAATTCTTCTAATTCATTAATGTCGAGGATTCGCTTTTCTCCAACGGCATTGTAGTTTATATTGAGTGTTTTAATCGCCCAATATGCTTTGTGTTCTAATTCTACCGGGAGATGACAAGCCTTCCCATACACTAGTTTGAAGGGTGTAGTTCCTATGGGTGTCTTGTAGGCTGTCCTATAAGCCCATAAAGCTTCATTAAGTTTAGATGACCAATCTTTCCTAGATATGGCGACTGTCTTTTCTAGAATTTGTTTTATTTCTCTGTTCGAGACTTCGACCTGTCCACTTGTTTGTGGATGATATGATGTTGCTACACGGTGTCTGACTCCATACTTAGATAGTAATTTGTCGAATATTTTCGAAATGAAATGCGAGCCACCGTCACTAATGACAAGTCTAGGCACACGAAATCTTGGAAAGATTATATTCTTGAAAAGCTTAATTACTACTCCTATGTCATTTGTAGGAGAAGCTATAGCCTCGATCCATTTTGAAACATAATCGACAGCTACAAGTATGTACTTATTACAAAAAGATGATGGGAATGGTCCCATAAAATCGATTCCTCAAACGTCAAAGACTTCTACTTCTAATATTCCTCTTTGAGGCATTTCATCTCTTCTTGAAATATTACCGGTGCGTTGACACCGATCGCAATTTATAACACCGATGTGGACATCTTTCCATATATTAGGCCAAAATAGGCCGGCTTGTAAGATTTTTTCACATGTCTTGGAAGTGCTAGCATGTCCACCATAAGGAGATGAATGACAATGAGCAATGACATCTTCTATTTCTTCTTCGGGAATGCACCGACGAAAGATTCCGTCAGGTCCTCTTTTGAACAATAATGGTTCGTCCCAATAGTAATACTTGAGATTGTGGAAGAATTTCTTTTTTTGCTGATAGGTTAAGTCAGGTGGAAGTGCTCCTGCAGCTAAGTAGTTGACAATGTCAGCGTACCATGGCAGTCCTACGGTTGTTTGGATTGTTTCCACGGCTTTTGGTTCATCTATGTCTAACTGAGCTGGGTCGCTTCCTATTTGTGCTATTAGCTGTTCATACGGAAAATCGTCGTTAATTGGAACTTGTTCGGGTTTAATACCTTCTATTCTAGATAAATGGTCCGCTACGACGTTTTCAGTACCTTTCTTATCTTTGATTTCGAGATCAAACTCTTGTAAGAGTAAGATCCATCTCGAGAGTCTTGGTTTAGCATCTTTCTTGGTTAATAGATATTTGATAGTAGCGTGGTCTGTGTAGATGATTATTTTTGCTCCTACTAGGTAGGAACGGAATTTATCAAGCGCAAAGACAATTGCTAACAATTCTTTTTCAGTAGTGGCGTAGTTCATCTGAGCAGAATCTAAAGTTCTACTGGCATAGTAAATTGTGTGAAGTTTCTTGTCCTTCCTTTGTCCTAGAACTGCGCCTACAGCATAGTCACTCGCATCGCACATGATTTCGAAAGGTAATCTCCAGTCAGGTGGTTGCATGATTGGTGCGGTGATGATGGCTGCTTTTAGAGTTTCGAATGCTTTAAGAAAATCTTTATCGAATATGAACTCGGCGTCTTTCATTAATAAATCGGTAAGAGGTTTAGTTATTTTCGAGAAATCTTTGATGAATCGTCGGTAGAAACCGGCGTGTCCTAAAAAGCTTCGTATTTCTCGAACGGTCTTAGGGGGTTGAAGATCTTTTATGACTTCTATCTTAGCTTTATCAACTTCAATTCCCTTATCAGATATAACGTGTCCTAGTACGATTCCTTCTCTGACCATAAAATGGCATTTCTCCTAGTTAAGTACGAGGTTTACTTTTACACATCTTTCTAACACCATTTCTAAATTTGACAGACATCCTTCAAAACTTTGCCCGCATACAGAGAAGTCGTCCATGAACACTTCCATGATGTTATCTATGAAATCTGCAAAGATTGACATCATACATCTTTGAAAGGTTGCAGGAGCGTTACATAATCCAAAGGGCATTCGTCTATAAGCGAACGTTCCATAAGGGCATGTGAATGTAGTCTTCTCTTGATCATCTGGGTGGATCGGGATTTGGAAAAATCCTGAGTAACCATCAAGATAACAGAAGTATGAGTGTTTGGCTAAGCGTTCTAACATTTGATCTATAAAAGGTAGTGGGAAATGATCTTTTCGAGTGGCTTTGTTTAGTTTTCGATAATCGATGCACACTCTATGTCCGGTCACTACTCTTTGTGATATCGATTCGCCTTTAGCGTTTTTCACAACAGTGATACATTCTTTCTTTGGTACTACATGTAGTGGACTAACCCATTGACTATCAGAGATTGGATATATTATTCCAGCGTCTAGTATTTTCTTAACTTCTTCTTTTACTACAGTGCTAAGGATTGGGTTAATTCTTCTTTGAGATTCTCTAGAGGTTTTGCAATCTTCTTCTAGCATAATATGATGCATACAGATTGAAGGACATATTCCTTTGAGATCAGATATGTTATATCCTAATGCAGTTGGGTATTTCTTTAAGACATCTAAAAGTTTCTTCGTTTCGATTGTTCCTAAACTGGAATTGATTATAACTGGTCGCGTACATTCAGTGTCTAGGAATTCGTATCTTAGGTTCTTAGGTAAGGTTTTTAACTCTAATGTAGGTTTCTTCTTACTTGGCATGGGATCCGGTGTAAGTGCTAAACTTTCGCTTAGACTATCATCCTGATACGGTTCACGCCAATTGTCATCTTCGAAAATCGGAGGGATTTGAATTTTCATAATTTCAGAATAAGTAGTTTCTTTCATTTCCATCTCTCTTACACACTCGTCAATGACATCCAATAGATAGCATGTGTCCTCTATAGCTGGTGATTGTAAGAATTGTGTTAAAATAAATTCAACTTTCTCTTCACCTACTTCAAAGGTTAGCTTTCCTTTCTTTACGTCTATAATAGCTCCGGCGGTAGCTAAGAATGGTCTTCCTAGTATGATAGGTGTAGTGGAGTCTTCAGAGATGTCCATGATTATAAAATCAGTAGGAATGTAGAATTGACCTATACGTACTGGGACATTTTCTAGTATGCCTACAGGATATTTAATAGAGCGGTCGGCTAGTTGAACAGACATTTTAGTTGGTCTTAGGTCTCCCATGTCTAGCCTTTTGCAAATTGTTAAGGGCATAACACTGATACTGGCTCCTAAATTGCATAGAGCTTTGTCAATGACGAATTTTCCAATTACACAGGGTATAGAGAAACTACCTGGATCTTTTTACTTAGGAGGCATATTGTTTTGAATTATTGTGCTACACTCAGCAGTAAGTGTAACGGTTCCGTTATCCTCTATCTTCTTCTTATTGGATAATATTTCCTTTAGAAATTTAGCATACGAGGGCATTTGAGTGATAGCTTCTGTAAACAGAATAGTAATATTCAATTGTTTCAGAAGTTCAACAAATTTCTTAAACTGGCCCATCGTCTTGGAATTGGTTAATCTCTGAGGGTACAGAATTGGTGGTTTATAAGGTGGTGGAGGCACATAAGGCTTTTCTTTCTCCACTGCCTCTTGATTATTATCTTCCTTTTCTTCTGGTTCATTCTACTTCTCAGTCGGCTTATCTTGCTTTTGGTACATGGCTGGACTGTCAAGTCTTGGATCGGTAGGTCCGTCAAGTTCCTTGCCACTTCTTAGTATCACAGCATTGGCCTTTCCTTTTGGATTAGGTTGGGGTTGTCCAGGAAATACTCCAGCTGGTGCAGCGGTAGGTGCTTGTTATTGAGCTACTTGTGAAATCTGAGTTTCAAGCATTTTGTTATGTGTAGCTAACGCATCTACCTTGCTAACTAATTGCTTAATCTGCTCGCTAGTGTGTATGTTTTGGTTTAAAAATTCCTTGTTTGTTTGAGATTGGGTAGCTATGAATTTCTCCATCATTAACTCAAGGTTTGATTTTCTAGGAACATTAGGAGCAGTCTTTTGATATCCTGGTGGTGTAGCTGGTGCTTGACCTAGTGCGTATAAAGCATTGTTATTCTTATAAGAGAAGTTCAGAGGATTCTTCCAACCTGGGTTGTATGTGTTCGAGTACGGGTTTCCTTGAGCATAATTCACTTGATCTGTGGGAATTCCTGCTAATAGTTGACAATCAGGGACAGCATGTCCTGGAACTCCACATAACTCACAGTTAGGTGTTACCGCAGCCACGGTAGCTGTTGGTGTTATGGCCAAGTTGTCGATCTTTTGATTAAGTTGGTCAAACTTTTCATTGACTTGGTCCATACTACTCACTTCGTACATACCTCCTTTTGTTGGTTTCTCAGTTGCGACTCTCTCGCTTCCCCATTGGTAATGATTCTGAGCCATACTCTCGATAAGTGCATAAGCATCATTATATTCTTTTTCCATTAGTGCGCCGCCTGCGGCAGCGTCAATCGTCATTCTTGTGTTGTACAAGAGTCCATTGTAAAAAGTATGGATGACCATCCATTCTACTAATCCGTGATGTGGACAAAGTCTCAGCATATCTTTGTATCGTTCCCAAGCTTCGAAAAGTGACTCGTTTTCCTTTTTCTTAAATCCGTTGATTTGAGATCTTAGCATAGCTGTCTTACTAGGTGGGAAATATCTTGTCAAGACTCTCTTTAGTTCCTCCCACGTAGTTACTGAATTCGAGGGAAGAGATTGAAGCTAGGCTCTCGCTCTGTCTCGAAGTGAGAAAGGAAAAAGGGGTAATCTAATTGCTTCTTGGGTAACTCCATTAGCTTTTACAGTATCTGCGTACTGCACAAATATCGAAAGATGAAGGTTCGGATCCTCGGTAGGATTTTCGGCGAATTGGTTTTGTTGCACGGCTGATATCAGCGAATGTTTCAATTCGAAATTGATTCGGTTGATAGCCGGTGTAGCAATGCTGGAATGCGGCTCAGCTTGTGAAGGACTAGCGTAATACTTTAGTGGATGATTTGGTTCTTCAGCCATCTCTGCGTTCTTCGATGTTCCAACTGGTTTAGGTGGATCAACTTGAAGATCTGGAATGTTGTATTTTCGTTGGTATTTGAATATTCGTCTTCTTAAATGTAAGAAGCGTTCTAATTCTTGGACTGGAGGTTGCAAGTCTTCTCCTTGAGAGCGAGTACTTGGCATACACTCGGTAAATTAGATTAGGGAAAATAAGTTGTTACCTTAGTCTAGGCAGTGCTACTCTAATAGTGCACTAGTGACTAAATCAAGAATCCCCGGCAACGGCGCCAAAAACTTGATGGGCGTGAAGACGCGATGTGTCTAGCGGTATCTGAACTGCAAGCGCACAGCCTATCGAAGTAATATAAAAGATTGTCGAACCCATAGGGACTTTGTAATCACTTTAGTGCTAGAAGGTCTGCTAGTTTAGCTAAGGCATAAATTTGTCACGATTATGGTTTTAAGGATTAAAAACGGGAATTAAACTTAGTTTAAGAAAATAATGAGAAGGCGGTCGGTATGTAATTATATTAACCTATGCGGGTCAATCTAACCTAAGCTTATAAAGATGGTTCACTTAAATTATTTTGTAGAGATTACCAGTTTAAAAACCCTCGACTCACACTCTCGTGGTCTTATCTCAGATCTTACTCCTAAAGCCCTATGCCTGCTCTCGCTAGCCCATAAGTGTTTAGAAAATAATTTTTGAAAACTTAATAAGTCTAATTCATTTTAAAGCGCTCTCGCTGTATTTAAATCAAATTCCTAACTTTAGCTATCCGGTTAAAATCTCACACTCTCGTGGTCTCGACCTAACCTATTTCACTTTTCTTACTCTCGTAACAAAAAGATTGATTTTAATTATAAAAAGCCACAACCAGAATATAAGTTCTTAATTATTTTCAGCTTAGATTCGATTTAACCGTTTTGGTTTGGTTTATTACATACCGACTAATTAATTTAGCTACTCATTTTTATTATACAAACAGACAGATGCAGAATGAAATAAATAAATATTAAAGCATACATTATATAATAATAATAGAAACTTAACATAAATAAATAAATGAACTTAATATATATTATAAAATAAAAACCTGAACAATATAATTCTTAGACTCCTTCTTCCACAAATCGGTAAGCTCGGAGTGTCGGAATCGGGATCGAAATTAAAATAACAAATCCTGAGGCTAAAAAGAAATTAATTGAAATAACAATTTCCTAATGTTGGAAATTGTTATTGAATGGGTTGGAAATAAAAAGCAAGAAAAATACAGCAAGAACAAGGCTGGAAAAATAAAAGGGTTTAAGAAAAAATACGGCAGAGCTTCCGCGTAAAAATAAATAATAAACTCTGTAATTTTTCCTTTGCATCTTTGGTATTTATAGCAGATGAATTTGGCAGTTGAATTGGTAGCAAGCGTGGGCTTCGTTCTGTTTTGAGAAAATCCAGCAAAAGTGGCATACTGGGTATTCTTCAGTTGAGGAAAAGCAGGAGTCCTCGAAGACTCGTTGCACGTCTTCATGAATAACTTCAAATAAATTAAATAAATTTTCCTTGTCACGTTCGTGACATGATGTAACGGTCAGATTCTTCAATTCAAGCGCGTCACGATCGTGATAAGGTTGTGACGATCGTGAGACCTCAAAATAGCGTGTCATGATCGTGAGGAAGTTATGACGACCGTGATTGCAACAAAAAAAGCAGACTTAGTAGAATTGTTCTCTTCATCTTCTTTTCATGCTAGATTTGGTTCATTTGATCTTTTTCTCATAATTTGGCTCTAGACATGTTATACCTGCAATGTGACATAAAAAACTCGAACAATCGGGAGTTAATAGGATCAATGTGCGATAAAACGGACTAAAAACATAGTAATAATGTGATACGATTTCTCGTTATCAGTTACTCCTGCAGAGTAATTATTATTTCCTACTTGTAGCATGCATCAAGTCCTGCATCTTGCCCAAGGTGTCAGGACTCATTTTGTAATAGGGCCAAATTTGTATTTTTGTGCAAATGGAATAATAATGAACAATGGACATCTTTTGCAAACAATTTTCTTTTTTCGCTCACTGTCTTTTCATTTTTGTTTTTTTTGCACAAAACAATAAATGGCAATGTTTTCAAAATAATATCTTCATTTACACTTTTTCTAAACAAGATTAAAATTAATCACTAAATTGAACAAATCTCAACCCTTGCAGAGATAATCCTCCAGATTGCACCGATAACAACACTGCTATGACCTTGTATGACTTCGATAATCCAATTAATCAAGCAGATGAAGGGGTTGATGAAGACTATGAGTTGCCTGAAGAGTTGGCCAGGTTGTTGAGGCAAGAAGAGAAAGTGATTACTCCTCATCAGGAGGAAATTGAAACTATTAATCTTGGTACCGAGGAAGATATAAAGGAAGTGAAGATTGGGGCCAGTCTACAAGCTCCAGTAAAGGAACAGCTCATCAGTATGCTTCAGGAATACGTCGACGTCTTTACTTAGTCCTATCAAGATATGCCAGGTCTAGATACGGACATTGTCATGCACAGGCTACCATTGAAAGAAGATTGTCCGCCGGTTAAACAGAAGTTGCGCCGCACTCGCCCAGATATGGCCATGAAGATTAAAGAAGAAGTACAAAAGCAGTGGGACACCGGTTTCCTTGCTGTAACTAGTTACCCGCCGTGGGTTGCAAACATTGTACCCATGCCTAAGAAGGATGGCAAGGTGTGTATGTGTGTGGATTACCGGGACCTGAACAGAGCTAGCCCGAAGGATGATTTCACATTACCTCACATTGATGTATTGGTGGACAACACAACTCGGTTCTTGGTATTTTCTTTCATGGACGGATTTTCTGGGTACAATCAGATCAAGATGTCACCCAAAGACATGGAGAAAACAAATTTCATCACACCTTGGGGAACATTTTGTTACAAGGTAATTCCGTTTAGACTAAAGAACGCCGGTGCAACTTATCAACGGGCTATGGTAACATTATTCCATGATATGATCCACAAAGAAATTGAATGCTACATGGATGATATGATTGCCAAGTCCCTTATTGAAGAAGACCATTTGGTGAATCTGCTGAAGTTGTTTAAGCATCTGAGGAAGTATCAGTTGAAGTTGAACCCCAACAAATGCACATTTGGGGTACGTTCCGGTAAACTACTGGGCTTTATCGTAAGTGAAAAGGGAATTGAGGTTGATCCCGACAAAGTCAAAGCCATTCAGGAGATGCCTGCACCTAGGACTGAGAAAGAAGTTCGGGTGTTTTTAGGTAGATGGAACTACATCTCGAGGTTCATATCTCACCTCACTGCAACCTGTGAGCCCCTTTTCAAACTGTTAAGAAAGGAACAAACAGTCAGGTGGAACAACGATTGTCAGAAAGCTTTTGACAAGATCAAGGAGTACCTGCAAGAACCTCCAATTCTCATGCCTCCGATTGAAGGAAGACCTCTGATAATGTACCTGACAGTATTAGAAGGGTCAATGGGGTGTGTGTTGGGCCAGCATGACGAGTCTGGTCGAAAAGAGTATGCAATATACTACCTAAGAAAAAAAATTACTGACTGTGAACAACGTTATTCATTGCTCGAGAAGGGTTGCAAGATACATATTTGAGAAGCCAGCACATACCAGAAGGGTTGCAAGATGGTAAATGAATCTAACAGAGTATGACATTCAATACACCTCCCAAAAGGCCATCAAAGGCAGTGTATTGTCTGACTATCTAGCTGAGCAACCCATTGATGATTACCAGCCCATGAGATTTGACTTCCCGGATGAAGACATCATGTATTTAAAAGCAAAAGACTGTGAAGAGCCAGTTCACACCGAGGGGCCTGCCACAGAAGAAGAATGGACTATGATGTTTGGCGGGGCTGTCAATATGAATGGTCGTGGAGTTGGTACAATGCTCATTACACCTAAAAGAGTTCACACGCCTTTCTCGGCAAAACTCACATTTGCCTGCACTAACAACGAAGTGGAATACGAAGCCTGTATCATGGGTTTTGAGGAAGCCATTGACCTCAAGATCAAAACTTTGAATGTATTCGGAGATTCAGCTTTGGTAATCAATCAGACCAACGGCAAATGGTACACTCATCAGGAGCATCTGATTCCATACCGTGACTATACGAGGATATTATTGACTTTCTTCACAACAGTCAAACTTGAATACATCCCACGAGATGAGAATCAGTTTGCAGACGCTTTGGCTACCATTTCCTCCATGATCAAAGTTCAAGATGCCAATTATGTGCCTCGGATTCTGGTATCCAGACTGGACAGACCGGTATATGTATTCTCTGTGGACACTGCTAGTGATGACAAGCCTTGGTTCCACGACATCAAATTCTTCTTAGAGAATCAGACATACCCACCTGGGGCATCATCCAATGATAAGAAGACGTTAAAAGACTGGCCTGCAGTTTCTTCCTTAATGCTGATGGTTCATTATACAAGCAAAACTTCGACATGGTCTTGCTCAGATATGTTGACAAGAAGGAAGCAGACCTCCTGATGCACGAAGTACATGAAGGTTCTTTCGGTACCCATGCCGGAGGACATGCAATGGCAAAGAAGTTGTTAAGATCGGGTTACTACTGGATCACAATGGATGCAAATTGTTGTGCCTATGTCAGAAAATCTCACAAGTGCCAGATTTACGCAGATAAAGTGCATGTGCCTCCAAATTCTTTGAACGTGATGTCTTCACCTTGGCCCTTTGCTATGTGGGGCATTGATATGATTGGAAAGATTGAACCGACTGCTCCAAATGGTCAAAGATTCATCCTGGTAGCCATTGATTACTTCACCAAGTGGGTTGAAGCAGCTTCATACGCAAACGTCACCAGACAAGTGGTAGCCAGATTTCTGAAAAGAGACATCATCTGTCGATATGGAGTTCCCGAGCGAATAATTATTGATAATGGTTCCAATTTGAACAACAAAATGATGGCAGAACTGTGTCGGGACTTCAAAATTCAACATCACAACTCTTCTCCTTACAGGCCAAAAATGAACGGTGCTCTTGAGGCAGCCAACAAAAACATCAAGAAGATTGTGTAGAAGATGGTGGTTACTTATAAAGACTGGCATGAGATGCTACCATTTGCTTTGCATGGGTACCGAACCTCAATTAGAACATCTACTGGGGCAACACCTTATCAACTTGTGTATGGTATAGAATCTGTCCTACCTATTGAAGTTGAGCTACCCTTCTTACGGGTACTGATGGATGTGAAACTGGATGATGCAGAGTGGCCTCGGTCTCGGTACAATCAACTGAATCTGATTAAAGAGAAAAGGCTAATTGCCATCTGTCATGGGCAGTTATATCAGAAGCAAATGAAGAAATCCTTTGATCAGAAAGTCAGATCTCGGGAATACCAAGTGGTAGAGCTTGTTCTGAAGAGAATCCTTCCTCCTCATACAGTCCACAGGGGCAAGTGGACACCAAATTATGAAGGTCCCTATGTCATAACCACAGTCTTCTCAGGCGGAGCACTGATGCTCACAACCATGGATGGTGAAGACTTCCAGTCTCCTGTGAATTCAGATGCAGTTAAAAAATACTTCGCATGAAATGAACCGCTAGACATAAAAACAGAATGTAAGTCCAGGCAAAAATAGGGCATCCCAGCGAGTCAAAGACAGAATAAAAGACTCGGGAAAAAATAAGGGAAAAATAAAATAAAAATGTACACCCGCTGAGTTGAAAAGCCGCATTGGACAGCTCAGGCAAAAATGGGTATCTCGGTGGATTGAAAACCCGAAAGAGCGATCCATGCAAAATCAGGGAATAAGCGAACAACTGCATTCTGAATTCGTCTGTATCATTCACAACATGGCAAGCTTCGAAAGGACAAAGCGTCGGTCAGAATCATCCTTCTTCAGAAAGCAAGATAAGAAGAGCGTCAAGGTCATAGCAAAAGAAGCTCACTGAAGAGTCATCTTCAACATTGCCAACACTTTTATTTTCTCAATTTACAGCAATCTCCTCCTTCTAGGGGATTTTCTTCTTTGACTGTACTTGCCAATTCAGGGCACCCAAATTAATAAAATCAGAGTTTTCAGTCACACTTCGTTTTGTACATTTTTGTTTCGTTTTCCAAATGTCCAATGTTCATAATATAACACTTGCATAAAACATATGAGCCATTTTTAATAAAATGCTTGTAGGAAATATATTACTTTCAGGTAAATCTAACTCCTATGATGGAATCCGGTTAAGGATACCTCGGGGCACTTGTGCGTTTTCCTTTGTCTTAACAGGTTGCAGGCAATCAAGACAGACAATCTTTCACATCATGGGGCATAGCAGCATTGAATCCCCAACATATTACTTCCCAGAAATTATATCCTCCCCAAGCAGGATCTCCCGGGCAGTGCCTGACAGCCTATTTCACAGCGAAGTGATCAAAGAACCTTCCATTCCCCACAGAGATACCAGATTTCTCTCATCCTTAGCGGAGTTGGTGGAATTGATTCCTCACAGAGTTGCCTCCCCAGTAGGGCAGTACCTGAAGCATATCCCCAGCTGAGTTACTAGAACTTCCTCATCCCCATTAAGGAATTCTCCCTCCAGATAGATCTACCAATGATCTATTTCCCCAAGCAGAGTTACCCCTCTGGACAGATCCATCAATGATCTCTTCCCCCAGCCGGGTTATTCCTCTAAACAGATCAGCCAGGGATCTGTATCCCCTGCAGGATCTGAGTCTCAGATCGAGCTTCTCATTTGCATAATCATAGCATTTTGCATCATATCCACCGAAATAAGCATAACATTCCGTCTAATACGGAGCATTACGGCAAAAATCAGAAATTTGCATGATCACAAGCCAGGTTCGAGCCAGTCACCTGCAAATACCATCAATATTTCATCAGCAATATACGAAACTCACATCCCGTGCAGATAAAAGCCAAAGCATCCTCTTTGCACTCTCAAATATAGATATTTGTTCATAACTTGTACATATTCCTTTTGACACTCGTCTGTGTCATACTTCCCCAGCAAGTCAAACGCTCGTCCGTGTCTTGCACATACTTCACAAACAGATCAATACTTGTACACACTTATACAGAAGTCTTTGATACTCGTCTGTATCTTGTATATATCACTCATCAGCAGATTCAACACTCGTTCATGTTCTTTTCTTAACCGATCGATACTCGTCCGTATCATCATCCTCAAACACGTGTCAATGTTTGTTTCTACTGATACTCGTCCGTATCGTGGTCCTAAGGATGCTCGTCCGCATCTTGGATCTATACACACTGTCAAACGCTTATATCTTTTATTCTTGAGAACGTGAACACTCGTCCGTGTTTACCATTCCCCATAAGTCGCCAACAAAACAACATTCTTCTATCCGACATTCGTCCTATGTCGTGATATTTTCAGCAGCCGTCCCCTGCCAGGTGATCGTCCTTCACCTTTGGATGACCGTCCCTCGTCCTTTCCCTAGTAGAATCTCCATTATTGGAACTTTATATACGACATTCATCCTATGTCGTAATATTTTCAGTAGCCGTCCCCTGCTAGGTGATCGTCCTTCACCTTTTGATGACCGTCCCTCGTCATTTGTCCGATGGCCGTCCCCATCGTTGATCTTGTTATTCGACGTTCGTCCTATGTCGTGATAATCCCCGAGAGCAGTCGTACCCTGCTAGGTGATCGTCCTTCACCTCCTGATGATCGTCCTTCATCATGCTTATCTGATAGTCTTCCCCATCGTTGACCTTTTCTATCCGACATTTGTCCTATGTCGTGATATTTTCAGCAGCCGTCCCCTGCTAGGTGATCGTCCTTCACCTTTGACGACCATCCCTCATCATTATTTCATTTATTCTTTAAACTGATGGCCGTCCCCATCGTTATTTACTTTACTTTTCAAGCCCGATGGTCGTCTCTATCTATGCTTGTTTAAATCCCCAGAGAGTTTTATTTTATTACCTGATGGTCGTCCCTGTCATGGTCTCTTTATTTCCCCAGCTTGTTGGTCGTCCCCGTCATTGCTTTACTTACCACTTTATCCCCAACAGTCGTCCTCTGCTCGATGGTCGTCCTCCATCGCCTTCAATTGATAATCATACTATACTACCTTTTACAATTTATTCCCTTTTTCTTCTTCTCTCCAGCGAGTGCAAATTTCGGATTGTCTTTGGTATTCAACCACAAGTTATCTTGTTTGTCTGTTAAGCTAGGCGCTTACATCCTACACAGCTAACTCATGTTTGAATAGGGGAAGCTGTAAACACCCCAAATTTTCCCTCACTCTTTTTATCACACCATGTCTTGTGATCTTTCATTTTTGTTTTAACATAAGTATTACATCTCATATTGCATGTTTGCTTCACTGCATAGTTCAATTTCATCTGCATCTAGGGTTTGTGATCTGAGCAATCCAAGAATCAATCTGAGCCATCCCAAGGGTCTTAAAGCTTTCCAATAGGGTACATGTGTGTTCTATGATCATATTATGCTCCCCAAAGTTCATGAAAGTCAATGGATCACAAAAATTGGCAAAGGCATGGAAGCAGAGCTAGGGTTTTCCTGCACAGATGACCAAAATTAGGGTTTTGGTTTCAGAGGCCTTAACTCCAAAGTTTTTGGTCATTCTTGTTTCTAATGTTCTTAACATGTTATAGGGATCATATGTACCAAGTTTGATGAAGAAATTGACTATGGAAGTCATCTGATGATTGGGTAACTTCTTGAGCAAGTTAAGTCAAAATCATGGCATCTAAGGCCCCCAACAATGGAACCAAAGGATCATTTTCATCAAATTGAAGTTCTATGATCTTTATTTTATCTTAGAAGTGGTTGAAAGTTCACAATATTGAATAATTTTGAGCCAATTGCAAACTTGCCATTTTTGGAAATGACTTGAAATGCAAACTTTCCATTTTTGGAAAGATTTTCAACCTCCTCTTTCATGACCAAAAATGCTTCAAATGAAAAATTCTTGGATATGAAAGTTGTAGATTAGGTCTTTCCCTTTTCAAAAAGTACAAGAACATGTCTTGATTCATCCTAGAAATCAAGATATGGCCTTTCAAAGTTGGCAAAAATCACATAATTTTCAAGTTCATGTCAAAGAGGGATTTATGCAATTGAGTTTCAAGCTTCTAAGTGACCTCTAATCCACTCAATTATGTCAAACATGTTAATGCAACTTGCCAAGATCAAAATTGGCCCAAGGATTGAAGCATTTCATGGCTTGATATCTCTTCATCTAAGCCTTCCAGTTGCATTCTAATGATCTAAGGGCTCCCCATGAACCATGTTGAGGCAATCTATGCTCAGAAATCCCTGCTGCATTGACCCATACCTCAAGTACACATAAGTTAACATTTTTGCATTTCCTCCCATACTAATCAAACTGAGCCACCACCCACTCTCTGACCAATCACAACCTCTTATGCAAACCCTAAGAACTCCATTCCATAACACATTCAAGCCTAAAACATTGGAGATCTCAGAATTCACAAAATTATCAAAAACCTTCCCTTCTTCGAAACTCAAAACACAACCATCAAACTTCAAAACAAACTTCACCAATCATCTTCAAATCACTCATAGAACACAAAACACCCTTCACCATGGCCTGAAACCCCCTAAATCAGAAATACGATTTCTGCAAAACCAGAACCAAACACTTCAAAATAGCCATCACAAGCTTGTTCTAAGCTTCTCATTAGCTTCAGGGAGTCCATTGGGGTTGATTTGCATCAAAGGAAAGGTCAGAAAGCTGCAAACTGAAAAGCTTCAACTCAGGTATACCTCAAGAATAAATTTTCCAGAAACCTTCTTTTAAGTTTTAGAAATGATTCTATATGTTCTCTAGATCACACTGATATGTTTAGTTTAAAAAATGGTTGAGAAATGAGCATGTATGGCTGTTCTGAAAGTTTGCCTGAAAATCTTGTTTGCTTCGATTCTTGCTTTTGATGAAATATAAATGTTATATGATGATGGATTCTTGCTTAGGGGGGTTAGAGGATCATTTCTGGAGCTTTATAGGGTTTAATTTGACCTAGGGAAGAAGTTGAGGTTTTGGGGTGACCGGAGAAAATAACCGAAGCTTGCTCCGGTCACCTGAATGTCATTAGGGTTTGATTAGGGTTTAATCTTTCCAGTTTAAATGTAGGCCGTAGGATTAGGTTTAGTGCCTGAATGGAAGGTCGGATCAGTTCACTTAAAACCCTAATTTTTAATTAGTTTTAATTAATTAAAATTAATTTTAAAATGCCAGATTCAATCCCAACCACCCATTAGCGCGCGCAGTCTTCCCTCCTTTGAATCTCATCCATTGGATCTGATTACTTCCCATTTTATTTCATTTTTATTCATTTTATTTTATTTCTTTTGAATATTTATTTTAAAATACCAAAACACTTTCAAAAAATATGATTTCTTGCATTTCTGTTTTAAATATTTTTCTCAACCTGAAAATAATTTTTATTTTATTTTTAAGATTAAAAAATTATTTTTAAAATATTTAAATGTTATTTTTGATTAATTAATAGATTTTAATTAATTAAAAATACATTTAGGTTTCTAAAAATCACCAAAAAAATCATGAACCATTCCAATACATTTAGAAACATTTTCAAACTCTTCATACAAATTTATTTTTAGGTTTGATCATAATTTCACTATTTTCTTTGAATTAGGGTTCTTTAAAAATCACATTTTCTAACCCTAACTTTGAAAAATCATTTCTGCCTAACCAAGAAGAGTTTGAACTTGATTCTTTTTGCATTGTTTCAAAAATTGCATGTCGTTTATAGGTTACTTTCATCATGAATTTATCTTGCATTTTCAAATTTATTTTCATTTTTCTTTGAGAATCACCCAAAAACCCTAACAAACTTAGAAAAATCATAACTTTCAATAGGTTTAGCTTCTGACCTTCCCCTTTGGGGTTTGAACTTGTATAGGTTTATGGTTTGTTTGAACTTGATTTCAATATTTTATCATGTTTTATGCTTGTTTTTTGTCCATTTGCATCTCATATGTTCATAAAACCCTAATTTCTCATGTTCATTTACATCCACCTTGCATATTCATCATCACATGAACTTGCCATGACATTTCAAGCATTCATATGTCATCTTAGACATCTTAGGACATGTTAAAACATTGCTTGATCATTTCTATATTCATTTTCCATGTATTGCATTCATTACATTTCATAAACATCCATGTGTTTTCAAGCTTCTAAGCATGCTTTCATGACATCCCATCTTTGTATGATCATTCATATGCACATTGTATGACTTTGCATCATCTCATATGCCATTTTAATTACATAATCACTTCTAACTTTGGTCATTTCATCTCACTTCAATTCATTTCTTTATGCTTTTTGTCTTATGCATCCATACTAACTTTTCAGGAACGTTTGGTAAGTTATTTTGGGAGGTGGATTTGCCTTCACTTCCCACTTCTTCTTATCTCATTCATATGCATTTTAACATGTCTTTGAAGTGAACTTCTTCACTTATGTCCATACTTCTTACTTTCTTTCCTTAAAGTTACTTATCTTCTTCATGAAGTAAGTAATTGTTCTTCTTTCTCCTCTTCTTTTCATCTGCTTCTTCCATTGGTGGCCTTGAAGATCCTTCCCTCTTAAGCCTTACAAACCATAGGATGTCCAAGCATGATAACTTTTAGGGTTATGTATAGTCCCCCTTAGAATTTTACCATTGAGTCTCCTTGAGTCTCTCTTCTCATCTCAATAATCAGACACTAAACTTTTAAAGTTTTAGGACTTTGGAATTAGGGTTATGCTTGCATCCTTCTCTTAGGATGGAGTGTATAACTTTAATCCTGTGTTAAACCTTTAATTTGTTTAAACCTCTTAACCAAATCACATTAATAATCACCAAGACTTTATCTTGTAACTTGGGCCTTACATTAGGGTTCTATCTCTTCCTTATGGTTAAGAGGGACTAACCCTAATCTTTAATGGACAAGTCCCCCTCAAGTTGTCTTACAAACCATAAAATTCACTTCTTAATCTCATCCTTTAATTAAAATCCATTTAATAAAGGCTTGTTATATAATGAATTTAATCCCTAACCATGGATTAAGTTGAGGTATCTTCCTTAGCTTAAGTGTTCTCATCTATTATCCTTCTATTAGGATGGTGTAATGAGTTCACTAATATGTGATTAGAGATTAAACTCATTACTTAACACTAAACAAAAACCAAAAACATCTAAATAATCACAAGTAGTTTAATGATCTTAATCCTACATCATCATGATAATTAAGTTGAGATGTTTATCTCACACTTAAGTATGCTCATTATCCCTAATCAGGGAGGATATAATGAGTTTACAAATCTTTGATTTAGGCGTAAGCTCATTAACTTATGCAAAACACCAAAAACAATAAAAAACTGAAAACACAAAAACAAACAATAAGCGTCTCCTTCGGGATTCTTTTCTCATCACACTCATTCATAAAACGAGAACTCGCTTCTTCCGTCTAATGCAAGACAGTTAGCACTCGAGCCAGACGAGTCATACACTTGAGCATAGACAAGTAAGCAGTTCATAGTAAATTTATTTTCAGTCTCTTTGAGTCGAACTACGGTGTTCTGACTTCCTCATTGCACGAGAGGATACGTAGGCATAACTTAACAGTTATCGAACAAAAGTCTCTGTGTCTTCCCCTTCTTTCAGCATTCTTTTTAAAGCCTCAGTTCCTGAGCAATTCACCCTTTTGCATTGACACCTGTACATTCATTCTTTAGCTTTTGCACACGAATAACACATACACTACCCCTTTAAACACAATATTGTAAGCGTGGATCCCGTCGAGTACGACGGACAACCTGGGTGCTAATACCTTCCCAGGTTGTAACCAACCTCCTTTCTCAGTTTCTCTGGTTCGCCACCGTCGTATCCATCTCTTTCCAGGTTTATGAAGCATTACCTTTCCTTTGGGATAAAAATGCCTAGTTGGCGACTCTATTCAATTCATCTTCATTTTCTCTTTTCGCCGACCGTTTGCGTCTGCACCGGGATGCAAATCTCCGGGAATGACACATGGTTCACGGTTATAGAAACAAAGGATATAGGCTCGAAGTTTATTTGTGCCCACCCACTCTTCGTGATGTTCTCCATTCCTATATTCATCTAATTTTCACAAGCATTCACCTTTCATAAGGGTTTCGTGTCGGCTGAGGAACCATTGTTGTTATCGGTTCAACCACCAATCAGGTTTTCATTGTGATTCAGTCACCCGTTTGTCTTTTCTGTATGTGCCACACGACTTTGTTCTTACTTAAGGATCTTTCTTGTGTAATCCTTTTTGTCTTTCGCTCTTGCGTTGTTTTGCTTATCCTTAACTTTTTCCTGGACTGATTCTTGTGAATCTTTGATTGTGAAGTCCAGCGGGATGCCCTAACTTTTACCTAAGTCGCTTGTTTTCATGTTTCGACTTAGCAGGCTTTTTCATTTCTTTTTTCTTTTTTTCTTTTTTTAACAAATCGTGTGACATTGTTTGTCTTGATCGCTTTGCGAGGGTTGTGACTGCCTCATTCTTTGGTCGACGAAGGATAACCATTGTGGTTTTCAATCTTTGGACCTTTTGACTTGGATAACCATTGTGGTTTCTGGTCTTTGGACCTCTTGATTAGCATACTGGAATGTTATGGATCCTCAAATACACTCCTTAATGAAAGCCTGAACGCTTGGTCCGACTAGCTGACATCTAACCTGCCCCTGGGTTACATGTGAGGGTTTTTCGTGCGAGAAGAAACTCCTAGTTCAAGGCTCAAGGGGGTTAGCGAGGGTCTATCTCCCTTATATCTCCAGTGTTTAGGGATTTGAAACAAAGCATGTACATCGTCAACAGGGCCTTACTCGAGAGCACACAATTAGAGATTTTGCGTTTTTGTTTCGTCATTCTCCTTCATAGAGTTTAAGCACGACAATTGGTATTGCAATGTAAACATACAAGGTTATAAGTGAATGCGAATGAATTACTTCAAGAAAAACATGTGAGTTTTATTATTGCTAACATTCAAAAGCAAACAAATTTCATACATGTAGACAAATGTTTAGCACCTAAAAGAAACTACAAATGGAAATACACTAAAGAAACTGAATATTGTCATAGTTGAGGAGGCTTGACTCCGTTTGGACCTGTCAGTCTTGGATACTTTCAGTGATCAATAGCTCTTTCACAGACTTGTAATCTTCAAGTTGCAGCCGTACCCAACCATGGCAATCATACCTCTTATTCTTGTTATTCTGACTCTGACACGAGACATCTGAAGGAAAAAGTGAAGCTAGAGAGTAAAGTTGCCCTATAAGGTTGCTCGGAAAGACCTGACGATCTTCTTCCTACGTATCTTCATTGACCCATGACCAATGAAGAATCAGAGTGACGTAGTTCACCTCAATAGGGATGAAAAGAACAATGAAGAAAGGAAAACACACAAATGCCATCACTGAGAGTACTTGAATACTGCTGGCTTTATTTACTTCATGAATACCCTGGCGTCCTGGGTGATTAACTCGAAGACTGTAGCTTAACGTGGACCATCTGGTAGAACAACTGTGACACCGGTTCCACCGTGACTAGGCATTGGATTCTGGAGTACATTTAGGTGAGGAAAGAAATTGATCACCTTGGAGTCAACTAGGTCATGTACCTTGTTCTGAAAAGCCCAACATTTCTCAATATCGTGCCCCTGGGCACTGGAATGGAATTTACACCTGGCGTTAGCGTCAAAATTCAGAGGTAGATTTTCAGGAGGAGGAGGTCTCATGGTACGAAGCTCGACCATGTTCAACTTTAGCAGCTCTAGAAGTAATACAACATATGGACATGGGACATGATCAATCCTACGGTCCCTCACTCTCGCTCTTTGCTGAAATGGACTATGTGCCTGTTGTTGCTGACCCTGTGGTCGTTGTTGAACCTGTGGAGTAATAGTCACTGCAGCTACTATGTAGTAACCTTGAGAATGACCTCTTTCTCGGCCTCTATACACATAATTTGTCTCTCCTTCTCTTCTTCTTTGGCCATTGCCAAAAGGCTTTTTCATACCAGAAGAACTAGTATTGCATGCATCCTGAATCTTTCCCAATTTCAGAACATTTTCTATCCTTTCTCCAGCAATGCCAATATCAAAAAAACCAATGGACGGGAAGGCAGCCAGATGATCCATGTAAACACCTTGCAAGGTGCCCATAAACATGTCGGCCATTTCCCGATCGAGCAATGGAGGTTGAACCTGTGCGGCCAGCTCACGCCACCTCTGGGCATACTGCTTAAAACTTTCCTTAGGTCCTTGAGAAAAGTTCTGCAACTGAGTGCGGTTCAGAGCCATATCAATATTATATTTATACTGCTTGAGAAAAGCTTCAGCTAAATATTTCCAGCTTCGAATAGAGACCCTACTTAGCTTCATGTACCAGCTCAATGAAGCTCCAGATAAACTATCTTGGAAGAAATGCATCCAACGTTTCTCGTCATCAGTGTGAGTCGAGATTCTTCCAAAGTATGTGTGAATGTGAGTTCTCGGGCACGTCATACCGTTGTAATTGTCAAATGATGGCGCCTTAAACTTAGGAGGGATTCTGACTCCTGGTACTAACCCGAGACTGGTTACATCGATGCCCAGGGAATTTTGATATTCCATGGCCTTAATCTTCTCTGCCAGCTCTTCATACCTGCGGTCATTAATCTCATTCATATTGCCCATATCAGCATCCAGTAGAGTGAACTGGTCCTCTTGATTGTCTTCTAAACTCGCATTACATGTTGCGGTCCTATTTGGATTAGGCTCTTACGGGCCGCGTTATGATCCACATTCTCAGCCGGTGTTCCAGTATTAGCATTCCCATGGGGTTTCTCAACCATCAGCCTGAGACGCTCCTGGTTCTGGGCCATTCCAGTCATCATTTCCATGAACTGATCCATCCTCTGTCAGAGCTCATTGAGATCAGTCTGCATTCGTTCAGCCATCCTTACTCGGTTTCTTTTAGTCTGATATCGATGAACGCGTTGACCAGCTATATTTCCTGCAGTTGAATAAGTTAGAAAGGCTGGATAACCTGCAAAAACACAAGAATATGATATGCAGGAAATGAATGCTTATGGCATGTCTATTCATTCTTAGGGCATTCCATTCCCTGATTCCAGTTTTGTGGGTTTGATGAATACAGAAGCTCATTTTGCTGCAAATAACAAGCAGTGTTGATAATATAAGGTGTGTGTGTGGTAGCAGACGTTCCAAACAATTCCAAGAATATGAAGACTAGCATGTTTTACAAACGTACCAGATGTGTCGGTGATCACAAAGCGAGAGCTCACAGAATGATAGTAAAGAGATCTTTTAATGATAAGCACTTGTTGATATAGTCAAAACACACAAAGCATGGACTTTAAACAGAAGTGCAATGATAAAAATATTCCATCAACAGTCCTGATGGTAATCCCACAACATACAAGCAAACAAAAATATGTCTTTATCAATGTGATCCTCTATCTAAGTCTGAGTCAATGATCGGTCCTGCCTTTGGAACTTCTACCAATTCCTTCATCTGCACCTGGTTGTCCTCAACCCTCTTCAGCTTCTTCTGATAGTAGATCATCATCCGCTTGTAATAAGCAGCTTCCTCTCGGGCTTTAGCAAGTTCTGCATCCTTTTCTCTCAACTTACTAGCCATCTCTTCATCTTTCTCCTTTAGCTTACTCACGATCTCCTCAACTTGAACTTTATCTTGTTCCTCTCTTTTGATCCTGTAAGCAGCATGCCTCTTTTTCATGTTCTCAAACATCAAGGTCTTTTGATCCAGTTGCCTTCTAGTGTCAATATGTTCCTTGGAAGAACTCCTAATAGCAAACTCGAACCTCGCATACCGAGCTAACTAAACTTCACACTGTTTCCTTGCAATATCATGTTTCTCAGCATCTTCTTGAGCTTTCCACTCAATCTCAAGTCTAGAGTGATTAGCCTTAGCAAGCTCTTGACTCAACTGTGCATTCTCCTTTAACAACCTGTCTCTTTCCATCTTCACCTTGTTGAACTCTTCAATGCTAACTGTGGTAGATTGTTCAATGACCGTGGGATATAGAAGAGGCGCAGGCCCGAAATGGTAACAGTAACATTTCAACCCGTTCTCTTAGCCATTCTACAAACGGTGGATACATTCGACAATCCCCTACTCCCAAAGTCTTCTTCCCTCTTGTCTTTCGACTATGCCAAGCATTAGAAGCTTTCTGAGCAATTTTGAATTCGTCTGTTGATTGGAAGTATAAAGACTCTGTGATGTCCACAGCGGCTGGTGGTTCCTTTAAGGCATACCCGAACTGTCTAATCGTGAGGGAAGGGTTATCCAACTTTTTGCTTCAGCAGCTTTAGTAGCCTCATCTAACAAGAAACTCAAATGATATCCTCGGAAGCCTCCTTTGCTATCAATCTGGTCTTCCAATAATGACTTGCTCAAATAAAGAGCAGTTGCTACATCTTTGAAGTCGGGGTCAATCTTGGACCCAAATAATGGTGCACAATCCTTCACAAAAACTCTCAAGATGCTCGAGTACTCCTCTAATGTAGGTGCCAACACGAAGTCAAAAAGTACGAAATATCTAAGTTGTGGATCATAAAACTGTAGCAAGGTATGCATCCCTCTGAAAGTGTAGTTACTGATGGGCTCTATGAAATACAATATCCACCCGTAATCCTGCTTGAAGACATTGAGAACTTATGGAGGAGCTAAGGCTTTCACTTTGGGGATTTCCTTCACAACAGGCTGATGAACCTTGTAGGAGATAATACACTTGGTCTTTTTCTTGGACTCCATGCTCATAGATGACCTGAATCAAGGATGTGATATGCAACCCTGCTGTAAACACCACAAATTTTCCCTCACTAAGTTCACACCATGGCTTGTGATCTTTTCATTTGCACTAATTCAATCATAGCATATCATGTGGCATTTTTTGTTTCACTGCATTAGGCCAAGTTCATCTGCATCTAGGGTTTGTGATCTGAGCAATCCATGATCCATCTGAGCCACTCCAGAGGTCTTCAATAATCTCAAGAGGGTCCATGTATGTTCAATCATCATATCTTATCCACAAAAGACCAAGGAAGTTCAAAAATCACAAGAACTGGGAAGGCATGGAAGCAGAGCCAAGTTTAATTGCACGGATGACCTAAAATTAGGGTTTTGGTTTCAGAGGCCATAACTCCAATTTTTTTGGTCATTCTTGTTTCTATTGGTCTCAATATTCTATAAGGATCATACATACCAAGTTTGATGGGAAAATTCATTGTGGAAGTCATCTGATCACTGGGTAGCTTCCTGGGCAAGTCAAAGCAAAATCAGGGCATCTGAGGCCCCCATCAATGGACCCAAAGTGGATTTTTCATCAAATTGAAGTTATATGGTCTTTATTTGATCATTGAAGTGTTTAGAAGTTCACAAATTTTAAGAAAAGTGAGCAAAACCAAAAGTTGCCAAAAACGGAAATGACTTGTAATGTAAACTTTCCATTTTGGGAAAGTTTTTCAACCTCCTCTTTCTCAACCAAAAATGCTTCAAATGAAAAATTATTGGTCATGAAAGTTGTAGATTGGATCTTTCCCTTTTCAAAAAGTACAAGAACAAGATCTAATTCATTTTTGAACTCAAGTTATGGCTTTCCAAAGTTGGCAAAAATCACATAAAAATCACTTTTACACCAAAGAGGCATTTTGCAAAATGGCATGATAAGGCATTCTAAAGGCTCAAATATGCACAAATACTTCACAACATGCTCATGTGGCCTCTAAGGATCAGATTTGTGCTTGGAATCATTCCATTCTATGACTTGTACATGAAGAAATCAAGAAAGGGCCAAACTTTGCCAAAATTGCAAAACCCCCCACAACTTCCCACAAACTTGCCAAATTGCCTCAAACTGATTTCCATGGTTGTCCATGAATCATGCTGCGCCAGACATGCCCTTGTCCTTGGCCTGAATTTGCCCATACCTCAAAGGACACATAACCTTGACTTTTTGCAAAACAAGCCATACCAATCACACTATGCCATTACCAACTTTCTGACCAATCACCTTTGTTTATACTAATCAAATGCAAGCCAAACATAACAAGAACATAGCCTGAGCTCTCCCACAAGAGCATACACAAAAACTTCCCTCTTTGAATTTTCATTCGAAACTCTCAACACAAGCATCAAAGCTTAAATATTCTTCAACCATTCATCTTCAAATCCATCACTGATCATTTCCCACCCTTCATTTTGCTATAAAAGCCACCACACACAAAACACGATTTTGGCCCCCTTTGAACTGAACTTCATCAAACTTCAAAAGGAGGACACAAACACTTCAGCAAAGCATTCCAGAAGCAAGAGGGAGTCAAGAGGAGTGGAAAAGCACCAAAGAAGAGCCCAGATAGTGCCATTTTTGAAAGCTCCATTTCAGGTAACTTCAAGAACAAATTTTCCAGAAGCTTGATTTTAAGTTATAGAATTGTTCCTAATGTTATGTTGGTCATGCTGATGCTTTTCTTTTTGAAAATGGTTGAGTTTTAAGGATTTTATGAACCTCTGATACTTTGCCCGTGAAATGTGTTTTGATTCGATTTGCATGATTCACGAAAAATAAATGATTTTTGTTGTGTGGTTTGTGTTTAGTGATATTCAAGGATTGATTCTGGAGAGTTTAGTGAGTTTTTATGGCGTTTTGAGAGAGATTGAGTGAGAGAGCCGTTGGAGAAGATGACCGGAACATTGTTCCGGTCATCTGAAAGTCATTAGGGTTCAGATTAGGGCTTTAATCATAATTAGCGTAGTTTGAATTTCAGCCGTCCAGATGCGCGCGGGGTCAATTCCCCCCAACCCAGCTTTGAATCTCCACCCTAGGATTAGTTAACTTTCCATTTTATTTCATTTAATTAATTTTTATTTCATTTGTTTCTATTTAATTTGTACGAATTTTTAAAAATAGAAAAAGACATCAAAAAATTCTGAAAAACTTTACCCAGCCTTTAATTAATTTTCAGAACCCAAAAATATTTTTATTTTTATTTTTTGCATTAAAAAATATTTTTAAATCATTCAAATGATCATTTCTAATTAGTTAATGAAAATTAATTATTTAAAAATACATTTAGGTATTTAAAAATCCCAAAAAAATTCAGAGAGCTTTTTCAAACATTTACAAACTCACAACACAAATTTATTTTTGGTTTTGATCACACTTTGACATTTTTCAATTGAATTAGGGTTCTTAAACTTGAATATTTTTAACCCTAACTTCAAAAATTCATAACTTTCAAACCAAAGTGAGTTTGTGAATGATTCTTTTTGCATTTTTTTATGCATGACTTCATGTTCCTAAAAACAGTTTTGTTTCATTTTTATAATGAATTTTCAATTTTTTGGCATTGTACCTTTATGATCACCCTTAAAACCCTAGAAACTTAGAAAAATCATAAGTCCCTCTTGGTTAAGCTTCTGACCTCCCCCCTTTGGAGGGTAACCTAGTATAGGTTTAGGGTTCCTTTGAGTCCATTTTCAATTTTTTATCTCATGTTTGGCTTCTGTTTTTGAATTATGCATCTCACATGATCATATAACCCTAATTTGCATCTTCATTTGCATCCATCTTGTATAAACTTGCATACATGAACTTGCCATGACATTTTGTGCATCCACATGACATCTAAAACATCTTAGGACATATTAGAATCATGTTTGATCATTGCATCATCCATTTGCCAAGTTTTGCTTTCATTTCATTTCATATGCATTCATGAACATTCATGCTTCCTTCATTTACATTCCCATCCTTTGTATGATCATATTCATCTCATGACATACATTTATATCATCTCTTTGCATCATTAGCATCATGAACATGCTTCTGGTTTTGGTTTCCATCTTTGCATTTCATTTCATTCTCATTTCATTTCACTTTCTTTTGCTAACTTTTCAGGTGGTAAGTGTTTGAGAAGTGAATTTGCCTTCACTTCTCACAATCTCTTCTCATCTCTTTTATGCATTCATTGTTGCATTTTACTTTTGTATTAGAGTGAGCTTGCTCATTCATGTTCCCTTTTTACTTTCTTTCTTCAAGCAACTTATCTTCTTAAATGAAGTAAATTGACTTGCTTCTTTCTGCTTCTTCTCCTTCCATCTTTGCTTCTTCCTTGGTGGCTCATCTTGAAAACTTCTTGCAAGCCTCATAAACCATAGGAACATCCAAGCATGATCACATTTAGGTTTTGATTAGTCTCCCCATTAGTTTTACCTTTGTGTCATCGTTGTGTCTTCTCTTCTCACCTCTTAATCAAGGACTAAACTTTAAAGGTTTTGAGGCTTTGTGATTAAGGTTATGCCTGTATCCTTCTATTAGGATGGAGTGTATAACTTTAATCCTAAGTGTTAAACCCTTAATGTGTTTAAATCCTTTAATCAATTCACCTAATAATTACTAAGACATCAAGCTTTTAACTTGGGCCTTGCATTAGGGTTCTGATTCTTCCTTAAATGGTTAAGAAGGACTAACCCGAGTGTTAATAGACAAGTCCCCCTCAAGTTGTCTTACAAACCATAAAATCCATTTTTTAACCTTACCATTAACTAAAATCCACTCTAATAAAGGTTTTGTTTTGTCATGAGGTTAATCCCTAATCATGGATTAAGTTGAGGAGCCTTCCTCAGCTTAAATGTTCTCATCTATTATCCTTCTATTAGGATGGTGTAATGAGTCCATTAAATCCTTGATTATGGCTTAAACTCATTACTTAACACTAAACAAAATACCAAAAACATCTAAATAAATGCAATTAAGTTAATGATCTTAATCCTACATCATGGTGATTAAGTGTGAGGTGTTTACTTCATACTTCAGGTATTCTCATTACCCCTAATCAGAGGGAAGATGTGATGAGTTTACTAACTCTTGGTTTAGGCTTAAGCTCATTTTCTTATGACAAATACAAAAAGCAATAAATGATTGAAAACACCAAAAACAAACAATAATCGTCTCCTCCGGGATTCTTTTCTCATCATCTTCACTCACAAACGAGAACTCGCTTCTTCCGTCTAATGCAAGACAGTTTGCACCTGAGCCAGATAGGTCATACACTTGAGCATATACAAGTAATTAGTTCACAAGTCAATTCATCTTTCAGTCTCTTTGAGTCGAACTAAGGTGTTCTGACTTCCTCATTGCACGAGAGGATACGTAGGCATAACTTAATAGTTATCGAACAAAAGTCATTGTGTCTTCCCCCTCTTTCAGCATTCTTTAAAAGCCTCAGTTCCTGAGCATTCACATTTTGCACTGACACCTATACATTTCTTTTCCAGCTTTTTCTCACAGATAGCACATACACTACCCTTTTTAAACACAATCTTTTAAGCGTGGATCCCGTCGAGTAAGACGGACAATCTGGGTGCTAATACCTTCCCAGGTTGTAACCAACCCCCTTTCTAAGTTTCTCTGGTTCGCAACTGTCTTATCCATCTCTTTCCAGGTTTATGCAGCATTACCTTTCCTTCGGGATAAAAATGCCTAGCTGGCGACTCTATTCATTTTTTCTCTTTTCACCGACCGTTCGCGTATGTACCCCTCTTGGCCCTGTGTCATCAGGTGGGAGCGACAGCTTGGCGACTCTGCTGGGGATAATCTTTATGCTGCAACCAGGGCTTCTGGTTTTTTTGTGGGTTCCTCCTAGCGCTTGTTCGATTTGTGTTCACAGGGGTGTTATGTTCTAATTGTGTTTATTTTATTTGCTTTATTTATTGCTTTATGCACAGCTTTATTTATTGCTTTATTTACAGTTTTATGCATATTTCATACTGTCATTGCTGGATCTGGTTTTCTTTGGTGGGTGGGGTTTCACTGAGTGATTGAGGTCCTATACCGGGGACCTGAGTGACACCTAGGCTAGAGTGGTTCATGTTCTTTCCCATTCCATTTCGGTCTGGTGCGGGAATATGAAACACGGTTTAGATGTGGGTTTCTTCTTGAGAACTCTGTGCTACAGATTTCCTGTAGTGCTAGGGCTATCTAGGAAACCTGCTAAGTCTGGATGACCTTTATTATGACCTTCAGAATCTGGGGTGAATTAGAGGAGGATCTTTTATGTTTATTGTAAACACTGTACCTCCGGGTTAGAAGTGTTTACACTTCTCATAACTGATCCAAGTCTGAAGATCCTTGTTCTAGAACACTACATGTGAGGGGGTTGGGTTGTTTACAGCTTTGCAGGAGCCCTTGACCACAACATACCCTGTTACTGTATTGTTTAAGAATACTCCACCTTGGACAGTTCTTGTGATTAACCCCAGACATGTGACTCTTTATTTGAGTCCCCCACCCTGGTTACTGGATTTATGAGCCTCATCTGGACTTTTGAACATACATGGACCTTATATCAGGACAGATTATCAGATCCGGCTCTTGATCACAACCCTTGCATATCATTTGCATACATCATCATTGCATCATTTAACATTTGTTTATTTGTTTTTCAGGGTATCCACCTCATTGTATCTGGTTCTGGTTTTGACCCCTTCTACTGGTTAGACCTCTTCTTCAGTCATCTTCTCCAGCATTTGCTTCAGCTACCTGCATCAGTCTATCAGAGACTCATCTTCATCAGTCTGCCAGAGACTTACCTTCAGCTTCTCAGTCTGTGATCTTCATCAGCACTTGCCTTCAGATTCTTCATCAGCACTCATGACTACTCCAAGGAAAAGCAAAATATCTTATCACTTCTTTGAGCCTGTATTGACTGGTATCAGGCAGGTCCAGTCTCTTGTCACACCTGACCACATCCCTCTATTCAGAGAGCACCATGGGGGAATTTTGGACATGGTCATGGATCTTGATTCATCTCATAGGAGCATGATCCACACGTGTTTGCAGTTCTATGACCCTTCTCTTAGGTGCTTCACCTTTCCTGACTTTCAGATAGGACCACTGCTAGAAGAGTTTTCCTTATTGATTGGAGTTCCTATCAGAAAAGGAATTCCTTTCAACCCAGAGATGACTGCCCCCGGAAGTGAAGAGGTAGCAAGGGAATTGTACTTGGAGCTGGG
Organism: Lathyrus aphaca; assembly: GCA_963966055.1. Lineage (NCBI taxonomy): Eukaryota > Viridiplantae > Streptophyta > Magnoliopsida > Fabales > Fabaceae > Lathyrus > Lathyrus aphaca. The sequence goes on along the minus strand of OZ014523.1, from coordinate 302,229,538 downwards.
ATCCCTAGTTTACATCTAGACTTCTTGGTTTCTCAGGCCACCCTGAAGGCTACATTGGGAGAATAAAAGGCAGTCTGTGCACTCTTAGACCTCAGCATATATGGGGCTATATTGTTTGCAGATGAGCCCAAGTTTGTTAGCAAGAATGCCATCCACCTGTTCCTGCTGAAGAACCCAGTGCCTACACTGATAGGAGATTTTTACTACTCCATCCACCAGAGAAATGAAAAGAAAAGGGGGAAGTTGGTCAGATGTTGTGCTCCCTTGTTCTACTCTTGGCTACTCAGACACCTTCCTAAATCAGATGCTTTCCTGAACCCACATCAGCAGAAGAATTGGGCTAAGAGGTTCATCTCTTTGACTTCAGATGACATCAGATGGTGCACCCAGAGCACCAAAGGCAAGGATATTATCACCAGCTGTAGGCAATACCCTAATGTGCCTCTAATAGGAGTAAAAGGTTGCATCAACTACAACCCTTTACTATTTAAAAGGCAATTGGGATATGCCTTGGTTCACCCTCCCAGGGAACAGGATTTAGCTGAGACCCTATATTGTGAGATCCAGTCTGGCTCTGCTGTTGTCAGGCAAGCTGTTTGGGCCTGGGACAACATCCAGACCAAAGGGACAGCTATCTTTGGGAGGTGTAACAATGTTGCCTCAGCTCAGTACTCGGACTGGTCCCGTGCTAGAGCTCAAATTACCAGAATTCCCTTCACCTTGGAAGACACCCCTGGACCATCTACTGTATAGCAAGCAGCAACTGTCAGCCTAGAAGAATTTGAAAAGCTGAAGGAAAGGAATGAGAAGTTATCTGAGGCTCTAAAGAAGACTCTTTGGGAAAGAAGTGATGGTCGTCTGGACATTGAGAGATTGGAAAAGCTCAAGATCGAGCATCTGACCAAGATTGAAAGGACAGAGGACTACATCAGGAAAGCAAGAGCCGGGGAACAGATATTGAAGAATTCCTGCAAAGAGGCCAAGATTCAGAAAGCTAGAGCAAAGCATTATCTAGAAGAAAGCCAGGCTAGGTGGGTCAGGATCACCGAAGCCCGTACACTAGAAGACCAGAGAACTCAAGCCAAGATTGAGCAGCTGGAAGCCAATGAGAAGAAGTAGCAGGAAGCTCTGTTGGTAGCACAGAAGGAAATATCAGAGTTGAAGCTCAGGGCAGGGTTAAAAAGATCCAAAGATCAGGACAGGCATAAGAAGCTGACTACTGCCATTGCTACCAGGAACCTCCTCATTCGGACTATTACAGAGCACCCAGCTGGTCCAGTGACAGAGGCTCTCCTGAAGGAAGTCAAGGAGGATGACTTCGGATTGGATTTCTGATCCTTTTGCTTGTATTTATTTTCTTTTGATGTACTTTTGTTTTGGTTGTTGTATTTTTGACCCACCATGGGCTTATGTTGTAAACAGACTATGTATTTGTCTTCAGTTGTAATATATTTAGTTTGTTTCATTGGGTTTCTTTTCTCAACATCATCAAGCATCTCCTCGAGGTCTGGAAAGGTCAAAACCAAGAACCAAACCGGATACCTTGGAAAAAAAATAAGCATATTGCATTGCATACTAACCTTTTTCTTTGTTTTGTAGGTTTTGTTTATTATCTTGTTTCTCAATTTTTTGTGCTTTCAGGAAACATTGCTCGTCGTCGAGTGTTCCCTGTCAACCGCACTTACCGGTACCCTACCCGTAACAACCTTCCAGGAATTCAGATGGACCAGGTACAGCAGGATCTGACTGAAGTGAGAAATCAAATGGCAAACGAAAGGGTCGAGATGAGGAACCAAATGACCCGGTTTATGGCAGTCATGACTGGCTTAGCCCAAGGCCAAGAGAGGTTGAGAGAGCTGGTAGAAAGACAGACACCTGAAGAGCCTCACCCTGGTACAGGAGGAACTAGCAATAATGAGCGCGGACAGCCCTGTATTAACCCACCAGAATTTGGACCCCATTTGAATCCAGATGTTAACGGGAATGTTCTAGGAAATACACCCGCAAGCAGGATCTTACAGGAGGATCCCAAAGAGGAAAAATTCACAGTTGTCGGAGCTGGGGATGAGGTGTTTGACAGAAGACTGGATGAGATTGCTGAAAAGTTAAAATCTTTGGAATCTCATAACTCTTTAGGCTTCGACGTGATGGATATGGGGCTGGTAGATGGGGTGAGGATTCCCCACAAATTCAAACCCCCATGCTTTGAGAAATATAATGGCACCTCCTGCCCGCGTACTCATCTACAATCTTTCTTAGGAATACTCAAGGCTTATACCATGGATGAGAAGTTATGGATGTTCTACTTTGAGGACAGTCTGACTGGGGCTTCAAGAGAATGGTATTCGCACCTGACGAGGGCCGCTGTAAGATGTTGGAAAGACCTGGCCGAGGCCTTCATCCGTCAGTACCAGTACAACCTAGACATGGCCCCCAACAGAACTCTTCTAATGGGCATGTCTCAGTCTTCAAGGGAAAGCTTTCGGGATTATGCTCAGAGGTGGAGACAGCTTGCTGATGCTGTCCAGCCACCCATGTCTGAACGGGAGATGGCTGACATGTTTATGAACACCTTGCAGGGAACTTATATTGACCGACTTGCTGCATTCTCCTCCACTAGCTTCGCTGATGTAGTTATAGCTGGTGAGAGAATTGAAAGTCTTTTGAAGATGGGCAAAATCTCTGACAATGGTGCAAGCTCCTCCAACAATCCCAGAAAACCTTTTGCAGGACCTCGGAGGGCGGGTGAAACCAATGTTATTCATGCAAGCAGGGTTAGACCCCAGTTTTCTCGCAGAACAATAGCAGTTGTTACCATCCCGGCTCCAGCTCCACAACAGCCATTATATCCTCAACAACAACCTCACTATCAACAACAACAGTCTCATTTTCCATAACAAAGAACGTACAACAACAACAACGGCAATCAACAGCAGCGCCCCTTCCAACAGAGGCCATCTCAAGCAAATAGGGTGATTGATCTTATCCATATGCCTTATGCTGCTTTACTGCCACAACTCCTGAAGCTTAACCTGGTTGAGTTAAGGACGTTGGCTCCACCAGATCCTCTCAATCTCCCGAAGAATTATGATGCTAATGCCCGGTGTGCCTTTCACTCCAACTCACATGGTCACAATACTGAGAAATGTAGAGCCTTACAGATGAAGGTTCAAGATCTGGTCGATTCCAAAGCTCTCAATTTCGCACCTCCTCCAAATGTTAACAGAAATCCTATGCCTAATCATGGTGGGCCCATGATTAATGCTATAGAAGAGGACCAACCATCTACACTAATTGACAATGTTTCCCAGATTCAAACACCGTTGGCAGAAGTCAAGACTCAACTCTTAAGATGCCAAGTGTTCCCAGGCTGTGGGGCCTGCTGTGAATTGTTTTAAACTTCTATCAATGGCTGTGAGAAGCTGAGGTTTGGCATAGATGGCCTCATTAGAGATGGAATATTGTAGATTACTACAACAGCCCCTTCAACAATCCTTTCTTCAGCAACAATGGATTCTCCTACAACATCAACAATTCTTTCTTCAGAGATATCAGATCCTTCTACAACAGCAACAACTATCATCCCCACTGATTCATCAACAACTCCAACAATCACTCCATCCATTATTTCAACAAACCAAAGTTCAGCAACATTAACTTCCACAACATCAACACCCATCTTATCAATGGAATCATCTACAACACCAACAAACTCTAACGAAGATGTCTCAACGGTCACGATCTATTATGACCCGGCAACTGTTCATCCCAATAGCAACTTTCAACAACAAACTGCCACACCTCCTGTCAGATCTCTAGTCACAATCTACTACGATCCGCATACTATCACAGTTCCTTCCGCTGCAGCAATCAGTCCGGTTACCATTACGGTGCCTGGACCCATTCCTTATGAAAGCAGTAATGCCATACCTTGGCATTATGGCTCTGATCTCTACTGCGACGGGAAGAAAATCACTATAGATTCATCAACTTCTTCACCACAAGTTGACAATGTTGGGGGAGGCGGAGGCTTCACCAGAAGCGGACGCCTTTTTGCCTCACAAACACCAAGACCCAATGCTGAAGCAGAAGCTGCTGCTAAGGCAAAAGGGAAGAGTGTGGTACCCGAAGAGCAAGCTGTTAAAGAAACTCAGAAGACGTCTTTTGAACAAGATGTAGACGAGTTCATGAGAATAATCAAAAAGAGTGACTACAAAGTGGTGGACCAGCTTCATCAGACACCATCCAAAATCTCTATATTATCGTTGTTAATGTGTTCCGAAGCCCACAGGAATGCATTGTTGAAGGTCCTGCACGCAGCATATGTGCTGGAAGAGATTACTGTGAATCAGCTAGAAACAGTGGTATCAAATGTTAATACTAGCCATGGACTGGGCTTCACAGATGCTGATTTAACAACAGAGGGACGCAACCATAACAAGGCTTTGCACATCACCTTAGTATGCAAAGGTGCTGTTCTTTCCCATGTACTGGTGGACACTGGGTCTTCGCTCAATGTCCTCCCAAAGAAAGCCTTAGTGAAGCTGGAGTATGATTGTTTGGCATTGCGTCCGAGTAACTTGGTGGTGAGAGCATTTGATGGCTCTAAGAGATCAGTTCTTAGAGAGATTGACTTACCTGTGTTGATTGGCCCACAGACCTTTAAAACTACCTTCTTCGTGATGGACATACAGCCAGCCTACAGATGTCTGTTGGGTAGACCCTGGATCCACGCCGCTGGCGCTGTTACATCTACCCTTCACCAGAAGTTAAAATTCGAGTGGGAAGGCCAGATCATCACAATTTGTGGGGAGGAGGACATCTTTGTTAGCCAGCTGGCTACTTATAAGTATATAGAGATGGATGGGGAGATCCATGAGACTATGAGTCAGGGGTTTGAGGCCCTTAACATCAATGAAGCATTTGTTGTGTCTGGAACGTCCATCACTTTATATCAGCAAGCCCAGAAGGTTGTTGAAAAGGGTACCGCTCAAGGCTGGGGCAAGCTGCTGCCAGTAGAAAAGAAAGAAGACAGATTCGGGTTGGGTTACAGACCAACTCGACAAGATCAACCAGAGGCTGCCAGGGAGTCCAAATTTGTCAGCGGGGGAATGCTTACCCCGGATGCTGTGAACAGTTTGGAAAACGAGGAAGAAGACGAACGCAACCTGGAAAGCTGGATACGTCCAAGGATCCCGGGGAACCAAGTCTCAAACTGGTCTTCCCAGGAAATTATAAGAGTTACTCCTGCAGAGTAATTATTATTTCCTGTCTTTTAGCATGCATCAAGTCCTGCATCTTGCCCAAGATGTCAGGGCTCATTTTGTAATCGGGCCATCTTGTATTTTGTGCAAACGATCAAGTAATGAATATCAAGACATCTTTTGCAAATGAGTCTCTTTTTTCTCGCTCACTGTTTTTCATTTTTCATTTTTTGTACAAAATAAAATGGCAATGTTTTTCGAAAATAATAACTTCATTCTCACTTTTTCTAAGCAAGATAAAATTGATCACTAAAATGAACAAATCTAAACCCTTGCAGAGAGTGCCTTCCAGACTGCACTGACAACAACACTGCTATGACTTCGTATGACTTTGACAATCCAATCAATCAAGCCGATGAAGGGGTTGAAGAAGATTATGAGCTACCTGAAAAGCTAGCCAGGTTGTTAAGGCAAGAAGAGAAGGTTATCACTCCTCATCAGGAGGAGGTTGAAACGGTTAATCTTGGTACAGAAGAAGAACTGAAAGAAGTTAAGATCGGGGCCCGTCTGCAAAATTCAGTGAAAGAATAACTTATTGACATGCTTCGGGAGTATGTGGATGTTTTTGCTTGATCTTATCAGGACATGCCAGGTCTGGATACTGACATCGTTATGCACAAGTTGCCTCTAAAAGAAGACTGTCCTCCGGTAAAACAGAAGCTTCGTCGTACTCGTCCGGATATGGCTATGAAGATAAAAGAAGAGGTACAAAAACAGTGGGATGCCAGTTTCCTTGCTGTAACTAGTTACCCGCTGTGGGTTGCTAACATTGTACCTGTGCCTAAGAAGGATGGCAAGGTGCGAATGTGTGTGGATTACCGGGATCTGAATAGAGCCAGCCCAAAAGATGATTTCCCATTACCTCACATTGATGTATTGGTCGACAACACGGCTCAGTTCTCAGTATTCTCCCTCATGGATGGATTTTCAGGATATAATCAGATCAAGATGTCACCTGAAGACATGGAGAAGACAACTTTCATCACACCCTGGGGCACCTTCTTCTATAAGGTAATGTCATTCGGACTTAAGAATGCTGGTGCCACCTATCAACGGGCTATGGTGACATTATTCCACGACATGATCCATAAAGAAATTGAATGTTATGTGGATGACATGATTGCCAAGTCCCTCACAGAAGAAGACCACCTGGTGAATCTGTTGAAGCTATTCAAGCGTCTAAGGAAGTACCAATTGAAGTTAAACCCCAACAAGTGCACATTCGGGGTGCGATCCGGTAAGCTGCTGGGATTTGTTGTAAGTGAGAAGGGAATTGAAGTAGACCCTGACAAAGTCAAAGCCATTCAAGATATGCCTGCACCGAAGACAGAAAAAGAAGTTCAGGGATTTCTAGGTAGATTGAACTACATTTCACGGTTCATATCTCACCTTACAGCAACCTGTGAACCCTTGTTCAAATTGCTAAGGAAAGAGCAAACGGTCAGGTGGAATGAAGACTGCCAAAGGGCTTTCGACAAAATCAAGGAATACTTACAAGAGCCTCTGATCCTTATGCCTCCAGTTGAAGGAAGACCTCTGATAATGTACTTGACAGTATAGAAGAGACAATGGGGTGTGTGCTGGGCCAACATGACGAGTCTGGTCGAAAAGAGTACGCAATATACTACCTAAGCAAAAAGTTTACCGACTGTGAACCACGTTATTCACTGCTCAAGAAAACTTGTTGTGCTTTAGCGTGGGCTGCTCGCCGACTAAGGAAGTATATGTTGACCCACACTACTTTATTGATCTAAAAGATGGACCCAGTCAAGTACATTTTTGAGAAGCCAGCGCTTACTAGACGGGTTGCAAGATGGCAAATGATCCTCACAGAATATGACATCCAATACACCTCTCAGAAGGCCATCAAAGGCAGTGTATTGTCTGATTATCTTGCTGAGCAACCCATTGATGATTACCAGCCAATGAGATTTGACTTCCCTGATGAAGACATCATGTTCATAAAAGCAAAAGATCATGAAGAGCCTGTTCACACTGAAGGGCCTGACCCGGAAGAAGAATGGACAATGATGTTTGATGGGGCTGTTAATATGAATGGTCGTGGGGTTGGTGCAGTACTTATTACGCCTAAAGGAATTCACATGCCTTTCTCGGCAAAACTCACCTTTAACTGCACTAACAACAAAGCTGAATACGAAGCTTGTATCATGGGTCTTGAGGAAGCCATTGACCTCAGGATCAAGACTTTAATTGTATTCGGAGATTCAGCTCTGGTAGTCAATCAGACCAACGGCAAATGGTACACCCACTAGGAGCATCTGATTCCATACCGGGATTATACGAGGAGATTACTGACCTTCTTCACCACAGTCAAACTTGAGTATATCCCTCGAGATGAAAATCAGTTTGCAGATGCTTTGGCTACCATTTCTTCCATGATCAAAGTTCAAGCTGCCAACTTTGTGCCTCGGATTTCAGTATCCAGACTGGACAGACCAGCATACGTATTCTTAGTGGACAGTGCTAAAGATGATAAGCCTTGGTTCTATGACATCAAATGCTTCTTGGAGGATCAAACATACCCACCTGGGGAGTCATCCAATGATAAGAATACATTAAGAAGGCTAGCTGGTAGTTTCTTCCTGAATGCTGATGGTTCATTATACAAGCGCAACTTTGACATGGTGCTTCTCAGATATGTTGATAAGGCAGAAGCGGACTTGCTGATGCATGAGGTGCACGAAGGATCCTTTGGTACCCATGTTGGAGGACATGCAATGGCCAAAAAGTTGTTAAGATCAGGCTACTACTGGATCACAATGGATGCAGACTGTTGTGCCTATGCCAGAAAGTGCCATAAATGCCAGATTTATACGGACAAGGTGCATGTGCCTCCAAATCCTTTGAATGTGATGTCTTCACCTTGGCCCTTTTCCATGTGGGGCATTGACATGATTGGGAAGATCGAGCTGACTGCTTCGAATGGCCACAGATTCATCCTGGTAGCCATTGACTATTTTACCAAGTGGGTCGAAGCGGCGTCGTATGCGAATGTTACCAGGCAAGTGGTAGCCCGATTCCTAAAGAGAGACATCATCTGTCGGTATGGAGTTCCCAAGCGAATCATTACTGATAATGGTTCCAACTTGAACAATAAAATGATGGCAGAACTGTGCCGGGACTTCAAGATCCAACATCACAACTCTTCTCATTACAGGCCAAAGATGAATGGCGATGTTGAGGCAGCTAACAAGAATATCAAGAAGATTGTGCAAAAGATGGTGGTCACTGTCGTACCCCGAAAAATACGACCTTACGTGATCCAAAAGGACGGAGTCACGCGCCGGACGGACTGAAGAGTCGCCACCTAATTCTATTTATTCCCGAAAAGGGAAAGGGAAGATATAGATACAACCCGGGAAGAAAAAGATGAGGACAAAGGTCAACGAAACCATTGCCTGGGTTCGGGAGTCGGTTATGCAGGGGGAAGGTATTAGCACCCCCTACATCCATCGTACTCGATGGGAACCATGTAAGTTATCGCGCGCGAAAGGATGTCTATGCTTAAACGAATTGCTTGCTAGAGGGAAATGAGTTGAATTATAAGTTAGATTGAACCTAGGTGCTCGGCAAGGATTGAGATCCTCGTGCCTATGTACTCCCGTGTGCAATGGGAAAGTCATAGCCTCGTAGTTCGGCCTACTAAGGGTAATGGTTGTTGATTTTATTACCTTTCTTCGACGAAAGGGTTTAGGAGTTGAAATGCACTAAAGACTATGGATAGTTTATCTCGCCCAACAAGACGAGTGTCCTGCGTCGAAATAATCGGAGCGAGTAACGAGAGCTCGTTATCCTCCTTTCTACCGCTTAAGGCTTGTGGCGTACAAATCTTCTCGCATTTATTAAAGTGTTTTGTTTCCTATGACCGCTTGACGTTGGATCAAGGGTTTGGATCTAATCGAAACATTTTGGTTTTTTGAGGTTAAAGGATGAATGCAAATAGAGTTTATTTTTGTGGTTTTGTTAGCGAGGCACGAAGCGCTCGGCTCGCAAGGAGGAGTGGATCCTAATAAACGAAAAAGATAACTGGAAAATAAAGTGCAAGTGTGCAAGTGCAATCGCTTGGCGTTGGACCAAGGATTCAGAATTAAATAAAATACGGGAAATAAAAATGCGTACAAAATAATGAGAGAGGGGTACAAAATAAATACAGGGGATTGCGAGAAATAAAGAGATCTCGTTGTAATTAGCCCAAGAGAAAGCATGTGTGCAGTGTTTTTGAACTATTCGAAGGCGTTCGGCCTTTTAATCGGGACACAACTATTCGAAGGCGTTGGACCTTTTAATCGAGCGCAACTATTCGAAGGCGTTGGACCTTTTGGGACGCGACGAAATTTTGTTCGTGAACTGCCTTAGAATCGATTTAATGAAATCGTTCTATGAGGAGTCGAATCGTAATTTAAAATGCGAATTAAATGAATAAATTGAATTGAGAAATATTAAATAGAATAATAAATTGAATAACTGAATAAATTAAATAATGTTGAAAATAATGAATTAAATTATATTACAAGTTTTTTTGTTCAAAATAAAAATAATAGAATAAAATAAAAAGAGGACCTCATATTGACCGCTCATCTCCGATTAAATGTAATCGGGCGAAAAACGGCATTTTACTATATCATCGGCCCAAAACAAATTAAGAAACAAAAATGGGGAGATTACATAATATTTACTACTATTTTATTTTAAAATCTTAAATAACAAAGGCAAAGCAAGATAATAATAATAAAAACAGCATTAATAAATAATAATAAAACTTAGTGACATAAATAAACATATAAATATATATAAAATAAAAATAAAAAGATTGAAGAAAACAAAACTGGGGGGTGACGTGTGAATCTGGGTGAGGTCTGATTAGCACTATATTCCAGCTCATGGGCTTAAAGAAACCCATGTTAGAAAAATAAATAATAAAGGAATGTATAAAACAGAAAATAAAAGAAATAGAATAAAATTAAAAACAGAAAATGAATAAATCAAATAGCTCAAACCTTTCCTTATTCTAAAACACGACTTTAGGAACAACAAAAAAGAAGCTCACCCTATTATCCAGAAGAAAAACGCTTCAGCACCCTGCAAACCACTCCTCAACGGCGGTTCCTCTTCAAATCGCAGCGCGTCGGAAATCAATGCGTTTTTTTCTTCACGAAGTTCCTTCTCTGGGTCTTTCGCGGTGACGATCTCGGTGGATGAGGTGTTTCGCGAGTCTCTCAGCCCTGTTGCTTCTCGTGCGCACGGCTTTTGGGTTTCCCCTCTCGAGTCTCACTGCGTTTTCACAACAAAACTCACGCTGGTAGTCTCACCTTTTTCGATTTAGGCTCGCGGCGGCTGATGGTGGCGGTTTGCGTCTTGAGTGGTGGTTCAGATGGATTTGTGTGTTGATTCGGTGTTTAGTTTGCAGCTTTTGATGTTTGTTTGGTTTGTGGTCCGCCGGCGGAAAGGGCTTCGGAAACGGTGGAGACGTTGCGGACTCGCGGTGAAGGAGTGTGGTTCTGAGGTTTGGGTAGATTAGGATGTGGCTTGGACGGGGGTTTCAGAGGCAGGTGGTGGCCGGCGGTAACAAAGAAGAAGAAGGTGGGTTTGGTGACGTGATTTCGCGGTGTTCGTTAGTGGTTTCTGAGTTTGGAGGTTTCGCGATTGGTGTGAGGTGTGGGTTGTAAGTTTAAACGGAGATGGTGAGTTTGAAGAAAAGGAAAGGTTTTTGCTCTATTTTATGTGAAGGTTTCGTGAGAAAGGAGAGCGGGTTGATTTGAAGGTTTATGAAGGGTTTTCTGCGAGTTTGTGTTTCACAGAAACTGGAAACATTTTGTGGTTGTTTGAACGGTTTGTGTGGCAGAAGGTTTGTGAATCATTTTTTTTATATGCTTCTCTTCATCTCACTCTGGTTTTGGTATGGATTTGGTTTCGGGAAACAATGTATTGAAGGTTCTGTTTTGTAAAAAAAGAAATGATGGAGGTGGCGATGGTTTTGTTTTGTTTTTCTTTTCTGTGTTTTTGTTTTTGTTTGAAATTGTAAGATTGAGGGTTTTTCTGGATGTTGTAAAGAGATTTTCAGTGTGGGATATTTATGGTTGTTATGTGTTTATGAGAATGAAGAGAGTATTGTAAAGGATTTTTTTTATGGAAGTTGCAATTTTTGTATGTACGTTCTATGTGTGGTGGTATGAAATTTGGAAATGGAACATTGTTAATTGGTGTGGGAGGAGGGTACGTACATGTTATGGGTATAAATGGCTGGCGAAAATTGTTGTGAGTGTGTTGCCTGATGCAGTAGTGGACAGGCTGTATTGTGAAAAGAAAAATTTGTTGCTGAATTTGTCTTTTGTATGACTATGGAAACTTATAATAACATTACTAATAATAATAATAATACTTAAGATAATAATAATAAAATAATAATAATAATAATAATAATAATAGTAACTATAACAAAATGATAATAGTAATAGTAAATAAATAAAATAAAGAAATATAATAATATGTAATAATGACAATAATAATAATAATAATAATAATAATAATAATATTAATAATGAAAATAATATGCAATAATAATAAGCGAAAATAAAAGAGATTTTTTTGTATATGTATTTTTTTGGATACTAACTAAATTATAAGAAATAAAACCTATGATTAGGATATTTTCGAAAAACAAATAATAAATACACACCTTTTGACTTTTTGGTAATAATTTTTGTAACTATATATATATATATATATATATATATATATATATATATATATATATATATATATATATATATATATATATATATATATATATATATATATATATATATATATATATAAATATAAAAAAACGATAAACGAGCTAATAGGCTTAGATAACAAAATAAAAATTGATTTTCTTGCTTTGAAAAATAAATGACATATTTTTGTATTTCCCGAATATCAGACAGAAAAATAAAACGATACATATTTTTTGGATTTTTCGAATATCAAACATAAAAGAAAATGGGACATATTTTTATTTTTCTAGAATATCAGACAGAAAAAATAAAGTAATATATATTTTTTTGAATTTTGAAATATCGGTTAGACCGAAAAGTAAAATGGTGCGGGTAGGACAAATTTGGGGTATGACAGTCACCTGCAAAGACTGGCCATGAAATGTTACAGTTTGCCTTGCATGGGTACCGTACTTCAATCAGAACATCCACCGGGGCAACACCGTATCAGCTTGTGTATGGTATGGAGGCAGTCCTACCTGTTGAAGTTAAATTACCCTCCCTGCGGGTATTGATGGATGTCAAGTTGAATGAAGCAGAATGGGTCCAATCCCGGTACGAGCAACTGAGTCTGATCGAAGAGAAGAGATTAGATGCAATCTGTCATGGGCAGTTATATCAAAAAAGGATGAAGAAAGCCTTCGATCAGAAAGTCAGGCTGCGAGAATACCAAGTAGGAGATCTTGTGCTGAAAAGACTCCTTCCTCCTCATACAGACCACAGGGGCAAGTGGACTCCGAATTATGATGGTCCATTCATAGTAAAGAAAGTTTTCTCCGGTGGAGCACTGATGCTCACTACTATGGATGGCGAAGATTTCCTGTCCCCTGTGAATTCGGATGTAGTTAAAAAATACTTTGCATAAAATGACCCACTGGACATAAAAACAGAATGTAAGTCCAGGCAAAAATAGGGCATCCCAGCGAGTCAAAAACAGAATAAAAAGACTCGGGCAAAAATAAGGGAAAATAAAGAAAAATGTACACCCGCTGAGTTGAAAAGCCGCATTGGACAGCTCAGGCAAAAATGGGTATCCCGGTGGATTGAAAAACCGAAAGAGAGATCCACGCAAAATAAGGGAATAAGTGAACAACTGCATTCTAAATTCCTCTGTATTTCTTACAACATGGCAAGCTTCGAAGGGTTAAAGCGTCGGTTAGAATCAGCCTTCTTCAGAAAGCAGAATGAGAAGAACGTCGAAAGTCATACGAGTCATAGCAAAGGGAAGCTCGCTAAAGCGTCGTCAACATTGCCAGCACCTTCATTTTTCTCAATTTGTATCAATCTCCTCATTTCAGGGGATTTGTTTCTTTGATTGTATTTGCCAATTCAGAGCACACGAATTGATAAAATCAGATTTTCAGTCACACTTCATCTTGTACATTTTATTTCATTTGCAAAAATGTCCAATATTCTCGATATAATGGTTGCATAAAAACAGATGTGCCTTTCTAATCACATGCTTGCAGGAAGTATATATTCCTTACTCCCAGGAGCCTCTAAAACTCCTATGATGGAATCCAGTAAGGGATACCTCGGGATACTTGTGCGTTTTCTTTGTCATAACAGGATTGCAGGTATTCAAAGCGCAACATGGGGCACGAAAGATTTCCCCCAACAAGGCTGCCAGATCATTATTCCCTCAGCACGTCCTCCAAGCAGCACCAGAAGTATTTTCTCCCCATCAGAGTTACCAGACATCATTTTAGTACTAAGAGGTGCTCGTATCTCCAGCTGAGCTATCAGGTATCATCATCCTCAGCAGGATCCCTATAGGAATCTCCAGGAAGATCATTCAGTGGTCTTTTCTCTCCCCATCCGAGTGCTAGACATGGAACCGTCTCCCCGCAGAGCTCCAGCCTCTCCCAGAAGAGCAACGCCTGAATTTCCCGCACAACAAAGTGACGAAAGCTTCTGCATCCCCAGTTGGGCTCCTCATTACTAAGATAGGTCTATCAGTGACTTATTTTCCCAAGCAGAGCTATGTGTCAGACTACCATTGGTCTCATCCCCAGCTGGGATATTTTTGCAAGTAGATCGGTCGGAGATCTCCACGGGATTCGAGCCCCGGATCGGTATCTTTTGCATAATCATGGCATTCGCATCATAATTATCCCCCCAAAGCGTAGCATTCCTTCTAATACGGAGCATTACGGAAAAAATCAAACATACTGCATAATCACAAGCCGTGTCTTGAATCAGTCACCTGTAAACATCAACAGTATACAAAATACCTCTAAAAATTCCCCGGCAGAATGCCAAAGCATCTTCTTCGCATTCCCAAAATACGGATACATGTTCCTTTTGGCACTCGTGCGTGTCATCTTTCCCCAGAAAGTCGCCAGGACATTTTCTACAAAACTGTTACTTATACATATACTTATTGACACCCATCTGTGTCATACCCCCAGCAGAAAGCCGAAGCATCCCCTTTGCACTCACAAATACATGGTCATATTACCACAAACACATATATATACACCCTCTTGACACCCGTCCGTGTCATCCAATTCCCAGCATGGTTGCCTAAACACTCATGGTAAACCAAACACTTGTTTATACACTCTCATTAACACCCGTATGTGTCATCTTATCCCCACAGATCACCAGAATTCCTCTTACACTCAAGTTCATAATTTATACACTCGGCTGTGTCATACACTCCCCATTAAGTTGAACATGCGTCTGTGTCTCACTCATGTTTATTTTTTACTTATACAGATACTCGTCCGTATCTTGTATACACCATTTGCTTCCCCTCAGATTCAACACTCGTCCGTGTTCTTTGTTAACTAGTTGGTACTCGTCCGTACCATCATCTCTGAACATGCGTCAAAGTTGTTTCTACCGATACTCGTCCGTATCGAAGTCTTAAAGATGCTCGTCCACATCTTTAATTTATACACAGTGTCCAACACTTATCCTTTCATTTCTTGGAAGTAAGCACTCGTCCGTGTTTACCATTCCCAGAAGAGTCCCCAGCAAACCCCCAGTAAAAAGAAAAACTTCTTTTCTATCTGACATTCGTCCTATGTTATGATACATTCGGCTGTCGTACCCTGCCAGGTGATCGCCCTTCACCTTTTGATGACCGTTCCTCATCATTCCCCCAGCGGAGTCTCTATTATTAGAACCCTTTTCTATCCGACATTCGTCCTATGTCGTGATATTTTAGCAGCCGTACCCTGCTAGGTGATCGTCCTTCACCTTTTGATGATCTTCCTTCATCATTTTATCTGATGGTCGTCCCCATCGTTGATCTTGTTATCTGACATTCATCCTATGTCATGATAAACCTTCAGAGCAGCCATACCCTACTAGGTGATCGTCCTTCAACTCTTGATGATCGTCCTTCATCATGCTTATCTGATGGACGTACCCATCGTCGACCTTTTCTATCCGATATTCGTCCTATGTCGTGATACTTTCGGCAGCCGTACCCTGCCAGGTGATCGTCCTTCACCTCGGATGACCGTCCCTCATCCTTATCCCCGACAGAGCAGTCGTCCCCTGCTAGGTGATCGTCCTTCACCTTTGATGACCGTCCCTCATCATTTATTTCTTCAACTTGATGTCCGTCCCCATCCTTACCTTAACCTTTAATCCCCAGAGAGTTTTGTTACTTTACCTTGATGGTCGTCCCCGTCATAATTTCCTTATTTCCCCAGCTTATCGGCCGTCCCCGTCATTTCTTTGCTTATCACTTTATCCCCAGCAGTCGTACTCTGCTCGATGGTCGTCCTCCATCGCTTTCATTTGATAATCATACTATACCATCTTTTACAATTTATATCCCTTTTCTTCTTCTCCCTAGCTAGTGCAAATTTCGGACTGTCTTTGGTATTCAACCACAAGTTATCTTGTTTGTCTGTTAAGTCAGGCGCTTACACCCTGCACAGCTAACTCATGTTTGAATAGGGGAAGCTGTAAACACCCCAAATTTTCCCTCACTAAGTTCACACCATGGCTTGTGATCTTTTCATTTGCACTAATTCAATCATAGCATATCATGTGGCATTTTTTGTTTCACTGCATTAGGCCAAGTTCATCTGCATCTAGGGTTTGTGATCTGAGCAATCCATGATCCATCTGAGCCACTCCAGAGTTATTCAATCATCTCAAGAGGGTCCATGTATGTTAAATCATCATATCTTATCCACAAAAGACCAAGGAAGTTCAAAAATCACAAGAACTGGGAAGGCATGGAAGCAGAGCCAAGTTTAACTACACAGCTGACCTGAAATTAGGGTTTTGGTTTCAGAGGCCATAACTCCAATTTTTTGGTCATTCTTATTTCTATTGGTCTCAATATGCTATAAGGATCATACATACCAAGTTTGATGGGAAAATTCATAGTGGAAGTCATATATTCACTGGGTAGCTTCCTGAGCAAGTCAGAGCAAAATCAGGGCATCTGAGGCCCCCATCAATGGACCCAAAGTGTATTTTTCATCAAATTGAAGTTATATGGTCTTTATTTGATCATTGAAGTGTTTAGAAGTTCACAAATTTGAAGAAAAGTGAGCAAAACCAAAAGTTGCCAAAAATGGAAATGACTTGTAATGTAAACTTTCCATTTTGGGAAAGTTTTTCAACCTCCTCTTTCTCAACCAAAAATGCTTCAAATGAAAAAATTTTGGTCATGAAAGTTGTAGATTGGATCTTTCCCTTTTCTAAAAGTACAAGAACAAGATCTAATTCATTTTTGAACTCAAGTTATGGCTTTCCAAAGTTGGCAAAAATCACATAAAAATCACCTTTACACCAAAGAGGCATTTTGCAAAATGGCATGATAAGGCATTCTAAAGGCTCAAATATGCACAAATACTTCACAACATGCTCATGTGACCTCTAAGGATCAGATTTGTGCTTGGAATCATTACATTCCATGACTTGTACATGAAGAAATCAAGAAAGGGCCAAACTTTGCCAAAATTGCAAAACCCCCCACAACTTCCCACTAACTTGCCAAATTGCCTCAAACTGATTTCCATGGTTGTCCATGAATCATGCTGCGCCAGACGTGCCCTTGTCCTTGGCCTGAATTTGCCCATACCTCAAAGGACACATAACCTTGACTTTTTGCAAAACAAGCCATACCAATCACACTATGCCATTACCAACTTTCTGACCAATCACCTTTGTTTATACTAATCAAATGCAAGCCAAACATAACAAGAACATAGCCTGAGCTCTCCCACAAGAGCATACACAAAAACCTCCCTCTTTTCATTTTCATTCGAAACTCTCAACACAAGCATCAAAGCTTAAAAATTCTTCCACCATTCATCTTCAAATCCATCACTAATCATTTCCCACCCTTCATTTTGCTATAAAAGCCACCACACACAAAACATGATTTTGGCCCCCTTTGAACTGAACTTCATCAAACTTCAAAAGGAGGACACAAACACTTCAGCAAAGCATTCCAGAAGCAAGAGGGGGTCAAGAGGAGTGGAAAAGCACCAAAGAAGAGCCCAGATAGTGCCATTTTCGAAAGCTCCATTTCAGGTAACTTCAAGAACAAATTTTCCAGAAGCTTGATTTTAAGTTATAGAATTGTTCCTCATGTTATGCTGGTCATGATGATGCTTTTCTTTTTGAAAATGGTTGAGTTTTAAGGATTTTATGAACCTCTGAAACTTTGCCCGTGAAATGTGTTTTGATTCGATTTGCATGATTCACGAAAAATAAATGATTTTTGTTGTGTGGTTTGTGTTTAGTGATGTTCAAGGATTAATTCTGGAGAGTTTAGTGAGTTTTTATGGCGTTTTGAGAGAGATTGAGTGAGAGAGCCGCCGGAGAAGATGACCGGAACACTGTTCCGGTCATCTGAAAGTCATTAGGGTTCAGATTAGGGCTTTAATCATAATTAGCGTAGTTTGAATTTCAGTCATCCAGATGCGCGCGGGGTCAATTCCCTCCAACCCAGCTTTGAATCTCCACCCTAGGATTAGCTGACTTTCCATTTTATTTCATTTAATTAATTTTTATTTCATTTGTTTCTATTTAATTTGTACGAATTTTTAAAAATAGAAAAAGACATCAAAAAATTCTAAAACATTTTACCCACCCTTTAATTAATTTTCAGAACCCAAAAATATTTTTATTTTTATTTTTTGCATTAAAAAATATTTTTAAATCATTCAAATGATTATGTTTAATTAGTTAATGAAAATTAATTAATTAAAAATACATTTAGGTATTTAAAAATCCCAAAAAAAATCAGAAAGCTTTTTCAAACATTTACAAACATTTACAAACTCACAACACAAATTTCTTTTTGGTTTTGATCACACTTTGACATTTTTCAATTGAATTAGGGTTCTTAAACTTGAATATTTTTAACCCTAACTTCAAAAATTCATAACTTTCAAACCAAAGTGAGTTTGTGAATCATTCTTTTTGCATTGTGTTATGCATGACTTCAAGTTCCTAAAAACATTTTTGTTTCATTTTTATAATGCATTTTCAATTTGTTTGGCATTTTACCTTTAGGATCACTCTTAAAACCCTAGAAACTTAGAAAAATCATAAGTCCCTCTAGATTAAGCTTCTGATCTCCCCCTTTGGAGGGTAACCTAGTATAGGTTTAGGGTTCCTTTGAGTCCATTTTCAATTTTTTATCTCATGTTTGGCTTCTGTTTTTGAATTATGCATCTCACATGATCATATAACCCTAATTTGCATCTTCATTTGCATCCATCTTGTATAAACTTACATACATGAACTTGCCATGACATTTTGTGCATCAACATGACATCTAAAACATCTTAGGACACATTAAAATCATGTTTGATCATTGCATCATCCATTTTCCATGTTTTGCTTTCATTTCATTTCATATGCATTCATGAACATTCATGCTTCCTTAATGCTTCATTTACATTCCCATCCTTTGTATGATCATCTTCATCTCATGACATACATTTATATCATCTCTTTGCATCATTAGCATCATGAACATGCTTCTGGTTTTGGTTTCCATCTTTGCATTTCATTTCATTCTCATTTCATTTCACTTTCTTTTGCTAACTTTTCAGGTGGTAAGTGTTTGAGAAGTGAATTTGCCTTCACTTCTCACAATCTCTTCTCATCTCTTTTATGCATTCATTGCTGCATTTTACTTTTGTATTAGAGTGAGCTTGCTCATTCATGTTCCCTTTTTACTTTCTTTCTTCAAGCAACTTATCTTCTTAAATGAAGTAAATTGACTTGCTTCTTTCTGCTTCTTCTCCTTCCATCTTTGCTTCTTCCTTGGTGGCTCATCTTGAAAACTTCTTGCAAGCCTCATAAACCATAGGAACATCCAAGCATGATCACATTTAGGGTTTGATTAGTCTCCCCATTAGTTTTACCTTTGTGTCATCTTTGTGTCTTCTCTTCTCACTTCTTAATCAAGGACTAAACCTTAAAGGTTTTGAGGTTTTGTGATTAAGGTTATGCATGTATCCTTCCATTAGGATGGAGTGTATAACTTTAATCCTAAGTGTTAAAACCTTAATGTGTTTAAATCCTTTAATCAATTCACCTAATAATTACTAAGACATCAAGCTTGTAACTTGGGCCTTGCATTAGGGTTCTAATTCTTCCTTAAATGGTTAAGAAGGACTAACCCTAATGTTAATGGACAAGTCCCCCTCAAGTTGTCTTACAAACCATAAAATCCATTTCTTAACCTTACCATTAACTAAAATCCACTCTAATAAAGGTTTTTTTTTGTCATGAGGTTAATCCCTAATCATGGATTAAGTTGAGGAGCCTTCCTCAGCTTAAATGTTCTCATCTATTATCCTTCTATTAAGATGGTGTAATGAGTCCATTAAATCCTTGATTATGGCTTAAACTCATTACTTAACACTAAACAAAATACCAAAAACATCTAAATAAATGCAAGTAGGTTAACGATCTTAATCCTACATCATGGTGATTAAGTGTGAGGTGTTTACTTCATACTTCAGGTATTCTCATTACCCCTAATCAGAGGGAAGATGTGATAAGTTTACTAACCCTTGTTTAGGCTTAAGCTCATTTTCTTATGACAAATACAAAAAGCAATAAAAGATTGAAAACACCAAAAACAAACAATAATCGTCTCCTCCGGGATTCTTTTCTCATCATCTTCACTCACAAACGAGAACTCGCTTCTTCCGTCTAATGCAAGACAATTTGCACCTGAACCAGACAGGTCATACACTTGAGCATAGACAAGTAAGTAGTTCACAAGTCAATTCATCTTTCCGTCTCTTTGAGTCGAACTACGGTGTTTTGACTTCCTCATTACAAGCGAGGATACGTAGGCATAACTTAACAGTTATCGAACAAAAGTCATTGTGTTTTCCCCCTTTTTCAGCATTCTTTATAAGCCTCAGTTCCTGAGCATTCACCTTTTGCACTGACACCTGTACATTTATTTTCCAGCTTTTGCACACAGATAGCACATACACTACCCTTTTTAAACACAATCTTTTAAGCGTGGATCCCTTCGAGTACGACGGACAATCTGGGTGCTAATACCTTCCCAGGTTGTAACCAACCCCCTTTCTCAGTTTCTCTGGTTCGCAACCGTCTTATCCATCTCTTTCCAGGTTTATGCAGCATTACCTTTCCTTCAGGATAAAAATGCCTAGCTGGCGACTCTATTCATTCTTTCTCTTTTCGCCGACCGTTCGCGTCTGTACCCCTCTTGGCCCTGTGTCATCAGGTGGGAGCGACATCTGCAAATGAATAAACATGCATTAGGAATGCAAGTATGCGAATGATGTGATGCAATGCAATGACATGTGATCAATGTGGCATAAACTGAGCATTGTCGTACTACCTTCTGATTTTCCTGAATACCGACTGTCAAGAATACCAGATCACAAGTATGTGTCAAAAGAAAACCCAAGTATCAAGAACAAGTTAGGTTGAAGGTTATTTTTCCTACAAACCTGTAAACCCCTCCCAATCTCACGGGTGTTCTACTACGGGTCAACATCACGGACTCTCAAAGCCGAGCAGCAATAATACGTTCACCATTTCCGAGATATGGCTCATGACTAAATCAGGGAATCGGTTTGGCATTATGTACTACTCATGGAGGTCTCAGCTGAGTCCGGAAAAACAAGCATCCCTCATAAGTTCCCGGCTTCAAGCACTGAAGTCGAGAAACAATAATACATTCATCCCGAAGGGTACAATACTACTGTCATAAGACCAGTTACTTTAACTGGGTTCCTATGAGAGAACAAGGTCATCCTATGCGATTTCCTAGTGGGCCCTCGGGTGCGAATGGGTTTACCACAAAATGTGGTCTGTCACTGTCACCACTAGAGAGGGTTGTTTCCACTAAGGTCCTCGATGATCGGTTCCCAGTGTTAGCAGCTCAGGTGGGAACATTCTAGGGTCTTCCTAGGCATTATAGAATATATCCCAAGAGAGACTGATCTGGGTGTGGAACTCGTGAAAACTACACGTGCTCAAGACCACGCAAGCCACACGACTGCCCACTCAAAATCCTATGTGTATACTAAAGCCGGGTATTTGGCTTATCTCACAATAATCCCATCCCGCCAAGGAAAACCAGAACAGCCAGTACAGTACATGCCAGTATATGCAACAATAAAGTAAAGTGCAGAAAGCTGTAAACAACGTTGTAAAGTAAAGCGATAAACTGTAAATAAAACAGTAAAGCTAAACTAAAGCACAACAGCAAATGAATAAACACCCAACGAAAACAGAAACGGACAAGCGCTAGGATTGACTCTCAAAGGGGAAACCAGAGATTCTGGGTTCGATCCCCAGCAGAGTCGCCATCTGTCGCTCTCGGGATTTTCATCCTAGTACAAACGCGAAAGTGGCGCGGAAAAGGTAGAGTCGCCAGCCAGACATTTTTATCCCGAATGAATGGGAAAGGTAATGTTGCACAAACCTGAGGAAGAAGGAAAGGACGAGGCCTTGCAAACCAAAGATCTGGGTCCGGAAGTCGGTTACGAATTGGGAAGGTATTAGAACCCCAATCCGTCTGCCGTACCCGACGGGATCCACGCTTGTAAGTCTGTTTCTAAGGGTGAGAAATAAGATGCTATTGAATGGAAGAAATGTTAACTGGAACTTGTACTGAAATGAGAAAGGGAATTGGAAAGAAAATGGAAAGAAGGGGGAAAATGTAGGGAAAATAAAGAATATGCTCGAATGGGCCCTACCCCACTGCCTACGTACCTCATCGGGAAAATGAGGATCAGAGTCGTCGTAGTTCGTCTAACTAAGGCGGGAATTTGTTTGTGTTTTTTAAGATGACGTTTCCATAGCTCTAGCTCAGGTGTTACCGGCTCTGACTCGAGGGTGTTTACCGTGTCGCTGTTTGAACTGTCGAGGCAAGTCGCATTCGTCCGCAAAGAGTATAAGATGAGAAGAAGACGTGATGTCTGGTTGGTTTATTGCCTTTTAGAAAAAGTGTTTTGACTTTATGTTTATCGCGGGTACAACACTAAAGACTATGATACATGAGCGAATACTTTCTAAGATCACCCCCAATGGAACGTTTGTAAAGTATCCTAGAAGAGTGAAGGAGACCTCCACTAGTCATTTCCCGTATAGATTAAGGCTCGTGACGCATTGTACACATTTTCCTTTATTAAGTATTTTGATTTTTTTCTTTAAGATGAGAAGTGAGACTCAAGTTGTAAAAGGAAAAACTCTAAGGGAGACTATGACTCGAACCCTAAGTAGTTGAATTTAATGGTGACCTATGGTTAGTGAGGCTTGAAAGATTAAATCTACCTAAGCGGATGTTAAACTAGAAATGCTAGTACGAAAATTAATAGTGAATATTATGGTCCTCCTACGTCATGATGGGTGAAAACGTGTATGAATCGTAAATGAGATGAAACGATGGATCGGGTGGGTCGGTTGCATGGTGATGAGACGTACAACTTATGGTATGCAACATACAATGCTTGCTTTTGGGTGTATTGGAGTGGAGCGATGATGATCGAGGAATCCTAAAGTCACATGAGAATTTATTTATTTATTTGAAAATTTACTCGACGTTGGATCGAGTATTTCTTTATTTTATTTTAGAGATTTGGTTTTCTAGCGATTCATTTTATCTTTTCAATCCTAATTATAGGAACTATACAGGCATAAGAGTTCTAAGCTATTACATCACAAAGTACAAACCACAAAAATATAATCGAGGCATAATAAAAATAATCCAAGTCCATAAGCGAATCCTCGAAAAATACCTTGCACAAAAAGAAGATGTTAGTAAATGAAATGAAGATGCATATGCAACAAATATGTCGAAAATGAATTAAGATAACAAAAAGTTGCAAGAATTTCTAAAGCATATAAGGCATAAAACCGAAATAATGGCTAATCGCTTCATGGAAACGCACTTGAACGGTTTTTAAGCCTAAGTCCTAAAATTAAAGGATTTCACATGATATCAACATTCTACAATCAGTAGCTAAACCACACTAAGTCCTTCTAATATTCTAAGATTAAGCCTAATTAATCTATGTCCTAATGCACCATAAAATCCTAAACTAAACTAGGTGGATTTGCAAGGGAAAAATTGACTAAAGTCAATACACTAAAAAAATAGTAAAAAGTCTTGGAAAAATATGAAATTAATTCCCTATCGTCTCTCACCTGAATCTAATATTGTGTTAAAAAAATCTCCTAAAAACTCATAACCTAACTATGTCAAATGGTCACTTAAATCTACCTAAGATTAAATCACAATTTTCCACAAACAACATTATCAAAACAGTGGATAAAATGGCCTAAAAAATATACCAAATATTATTCCAGGTTATATTATTAGTCCTCTAATCATAGCAAAAAGAATGGGGCAAAAAAACTACAGGAAGTGGGAGAACCAAAATGTACAAAATTATGTGTTCATGAAAGAATTCAATATAACACTAATTAAATGGAAAATCAAAATTAAATTGAAAAACGGCAAAAATCAGAAAGTAAAAATGTATAAAATTTCTAAAATGAGTTAATAGGCTACTATAATATTTGGGGAATTTTTTAAAGGGTTTTAGTATTTTTTTTATTGATTTATATTGAAAAGGCATTAAAAAAGAAAATAAAATAAAGAAATTATAGAAGGGGTGTATGTGAAGTACTTTATTAGTTAAAAAAACATTGGGCTTGCGCTAGAAGGGTGCAGATAGCATTAGTCTTAGGCCCAATCCGCAAGGTGAGGATGAGGGGCATACTATGTTCCAGTCAACTATTTTGAATCCATCAAAACCGTTTGATTACATGACCTCTAATGATGATGTGATGAAGGCGCCAGATAGGTGGGTGTACGGTAGTTGTGATGGGGAGAGGTGCATGGGATGCAAATTCAAATGTCCTACCGGACGGTGACACTTGTCACCGCCGGAATGGACTGAAGAGCATAAATCTTATCCTAAATCATGAAATGACGATGGAGATATTTACAAAATTTAATGAATCTTTAATACGTTCTCTTGAATTCCAACGGTGGAATCAAATACAATTATGAGTTTTTAATTATTTTTCTAATCAAAAAATTAGAGTTAAATTATAATTATGAAATAAAATCAAGACAAGAATTAGATCATAACAAAATGAAACTCAGACTAAACTATCCTTCTCCCTCCTCAACGCGTTATCTTTCTCTCCCTGAACACGCTATTGTTATTCTTCCTCCCAAACCCTAATGCCTCTCTATACCTCTCTAAATGGCGCCGCGGCGGCGAATCAAATGAAGAATAAGAACCTCTAAACGTCCACCTCTCAATCATAAACCAAGCCTCACCTTTATCCCCAAATCCGAACCCTAACCCTCACAATCTCAAACCTCACACTCATATCTACTCTAATCGGTTCTTAAATCGGCATAATCAACGACTTGCAGAGATCACAACAACAAACAATGCGTACCTTGTGAATCGGAGGAGGACCGATATGGATATAATGACGCCGAGCGATGAAGACGATGGTGAATCGAAGAAGTTAGGTATGTGTTCCTTGGCTCGTTCTTCTTTCTGCTACGAACTTCCGATTACATTCTTGTTGATGTTGCTCTTGGCGAATCTCGCAGTTTAACGATGACACCGGTGATATTGATGACGATCGAAAGTGACCTCAGAGCTCTTAGAGATTTGTTAATGAAGATTGATGATGATGAGATTGAAGCGTCTGATGTTGCGGTGATAGTGATGAAGAGTGATGTAAGGTGAACGATGAATAGAGATGAATGATGAGCGAAGTTGAAGATTCAGAAGATTGGAAGAAGGTGATGAATATTCCGAAAATGAAGTATAGTGAGAGGTTGAAGGAGTGAAGTGAATGAGAGATTGAAGAAGATTTGAAGAATGGTTGAGAGAATCAGGAGAGCCTTGCAATTGTAGATTCAATGGAGCTTTATATAGGATCCTCACAGGTAAATTCTGTTAGATCAGTTATGATTTCTGTTTTGATTCTGTTAGAGTTTGTTATAAGGTTTTTTCTAAAACTTTTACAGCTGACAGTTAAAAGTATTTATATTAGTTAGTTACAATTGAATTGTGGAACTGAGTTTTTTTTAGAGATCAATGTGTTTGATGTTGATTATTCTGAGATTTTCTTATAGGTCTTGATGATAATGATGAAGGATGTTGATGATTTTTGGAGGAAATCGAGATTGGAGAGTGAAATATTGATAAAGATTTGCATGGAGTAGGTTGAAGATGGGTGGTGAAGTTGCGGATTCCGAATTGAAGAGTGACTGGTGAATGATGATGAAAATTCTTAATTCAAGATCTTAAGTCTAGATTTTAGCACATTGAAGAACACAACGGAATGCCAAATTTGATGCACATAGATGCAACACTAAATTACGCCAAGACATGCTAAACTCTGATGTAGCCATTCCGCGGTACTAACGACTTCACAGGTATATCTTATCTTAACTCTTCTCCTTGCTCTGAATCTTCACTCCTTCCTCTTCTATTCTTGCAATTTTGTGATGCGAAATTGACACGTTTGTGATGTTGTTACTGTTATTGATCCGTGAAATGTTTTGTGAATTCTGATTCTTGAATCTTGCAGGATTTAATGAAGACGAAGGTGGATTTGATGAAGACGTGAAATTGCAGATTGATGAGGGAAGAAATATGACCGAGGATGAAGATTGAAAGAAGACGTTTGATGATGGCTATTAAAGAAAACCAATTGAAGAATTAATAGAAAGTTGACTAGCATTTTTTGTTAGAGGTTTTTTGAGAAATAGGAATTGAGAAAACCTCTTAGAACAATCTCTTGTTTTTCTGTTATATCAGTGTTTTGGTAACTGATTTCTATTGCATATCCCTCTGAATTTTTCCTACTCATCTCCCTGTAATTGGTGTATTGCTGTGTCTTTTGGTTATCCAATTTTTTTTCTGAATTTCACCTTTATTTACTTAAGTTTTTTTGTATTTCTCTTCTGCCATTATAAGAATCAAGGAAATTCTGCATAATGTCACAAACATGCTCCACAAGACCTTTTGTAAGGACACATGTTGCCCATGTATAATAAACATGGAAATTATGTCATAACTATACTTGAAAATAGGTGTATTAACCTACTGTTAAGACATTATTCCAAAGATAGTAAGAGCGATTTTCCTCCTGCCAAGAGCAAAGTACCTACCTTGAAATCTTACTAGTTTTTTATGAAACAAATGCAATATACCTCCTTAATATATTTTAATTATGAACATGAAAATAAAATTGGTGCAATAAAGTATCCAATCCACAACCATAAGAAAATATCAAGGAGCACACAAAGAGGT
The DNA here is from genome assembly GCA_963966055.1 of Lathyrus aphaca. Classification (NCBI taxonomy): domain Eukaryota; kingdom Viridiplantae; phylum Streptophyta; class Magnoliopsida; order Fabales; family Fabaceae; genus Lathyrus; species Lathyrus aphaca. Next base: position 302,202,715 of record OZ014523.1, on the reverse strand, counting down.
AAACAATGAGTATTGAGTTTTAACCCATAAGAGGTCCAACCTTGAATGGTCCCGAAGTTATATCGCACTTGCCCTCCGGTCCTTACACACGCAACTTATATCTTGACTTCAAGGAAATCATATACATGAATGGACCCAATTCGCGCTTTAAGAACTTTGCTACCCAATGTACCCTAATTTTAATTCAATTTCTCAATGCAAACCAAACTTGTATATTAAGTCTCGAATAACCTCGACCATAATGAGTCCTCAAGCAATATCTTGTACACTTTTATCAACTTATACCCAAAATCATGTGATCTTCGCACAAAAGGAAAGATCTGAGAAATCCTTAAAGGTGTATAAACCGGATATTTGGTGAATCTTGGCAAAGGAAAACCCTGCCACTGGATGAACTCTGATAGAAAGATGTTCATGTCCGTTAGCTCAGACCTTTGTCTTAATTCGAGTTCCATAGCCAGCTAAATCACCTCGAAATAGAAAATTCAGACTGCTTGATCCCATGCCTTAAGCGCCAATGAAATGTATGATTATGATTGTTAATGACCTAATGGAGGATGCATATGGACATAGTATAAACCAGTTAAGGTAATAAATAAGAGGGCAAATTTTCGGGTGTTACAATTATTAAGTGTTTTTGGATTTTTGTTTTGTGTTAAATAATGATTTTAATCTCTAATCAGGGATTAGTGAACTCATTACACCATCCTAAGAGAAGGATAATAGATGAGAACACTTAAGATGAGGAAGACTCCTCAACTTAATCCATGGTTAGGGATTAAAATCATTATATAACAAGCCTTTATTAAAGTGGATTTTAATTAAAGGTGGGATTAAGAAATGGATTTTATGTTTGTAAGACTAAACCTGAGGGGGACTTATCCATTAAACACTAGGGTTAGTCCCTCTGAACCAACAGGCAGAGTTGTAACCCTAATATAAGGCCCAAGTTATAAGCTTAAGTCTTAATGATTATTAGGTGTTTTGATTAGGAGGTGTAAATAACTTAAAGGTTTAACACTAAGTATTAAAGTTATACACTCCATCCTAAGATAAGGATACAAGCATAACCATAATTCAGAGTCTTAAAACATTAACTGTTTAGCCTTGATTATGAGATGAGAAGCAGAGACTCAAAGAGACTCAAAGGTAAAAACTAGGGAAGACTATGTACAACCCTAAATTTATCATGCTTGGATATTCCTATGGTTTGTGAGGCTTAGAGAAAGATCTTCAGATGGCCACCAAGGAAGAAGAAGCAGATGAAAAGAGAAGAGAAAGGAGAATAGGTTATTTACTTCCTGAAGAAGTTAAGTAACCTAGGAGAAAGAAAGGGAGCAATAGATAGAAAGTGAGTCAAGCTCACTTCAAAGACAAATAAAAATGCAAATGAAGAGATAAAAAGAGGTTGGATGTGGAGGCAAATCCACATCCTAAACAACTTACCTGAAGCCCCTGAAATGGTTAGTATGAATGCATAAGATGTGAAAAGAAAGGAGATAAGGCAAATGAAGATGCAATGATCAATACCAGAAGTGCAAACACAATGCAAATGTGTTATGAAAATATGCAAAGACATGTACAATGTTTATGCATGATCATACAAGAGATGGGATGCAAAGGAAGGCATGTTAGAAGCTTGGAATCACATGAATACACATAAGAAGCAATGCATACAAAGTATACCAAATGGATGCAACAATGATCAACCAATGTTCATACATGTCCTAAGGTATCTAAGATTGCATACAAATGCATGAGATGTCATAACAAGTTCATATGATGAAGGTATGCAAAGATGAATGCAAATGAACATGGCAAATTAGGGTTTTAAGAAAGTATGAGATGCACATGTCCACAACAGAAGGATAACACATGATAAAAATTTGAAAGTGCAACCAAATGAACCCTAAACACACACTAGAACACTCCCCAAAGATGGAGGTCAGAAGCTATACCAAAGTTAAGTTATGGTTTTTCTAAGTTAGGCTAGGATGTTGGGTACTTCTTCATGAAAAATGCCAAACAAAGAAAATGCAATGCAAAAATATGAGTTAAATTCCCTAGGTACATGCAAATTATGAAATAATTCAAAAAGAACCATGTGCAAACTCATCTTGGTTGATCGGAAATGGATTTTTGAAGTTAGGGTTAGAAAAATAGGAAACTTGGAAACCCTAATTCATGGTTAATTTTCAAAACATGATCAAACCCTAAAATAAATTTGTAAGATGAGTTTGTAAATTGTTCTAAATATGTAATAATGCTTCATGATTTTTTTTGGTAATTTTTAATTACCTAAAAGGATTTTTAATTAATTAAAATGAATTAATTAATTAAATCATACAATTAAATGATTTAAAAATGTATTTTTAATGCAAAAAATAAAAAATAAAAATGTTTTTGGGTTTTTAAAATTAATTGAAGTGAAAATGCAAAAGATCAAAATTTTATAAAATGTTTTGCTATTTTAAATAAATAAAAGAAAATAAAAGTGAAAAGTATGCAAAAGGGATGGTCTAGATGGCGCAGAGGCTAGATCAAAGGCTGAGAGTGAGAGTCAACAAAACCAGGGGTAATCAGATCCTAAGGCTATGGTTCAAACTGGCAAAGCGTGCGTGAACCAAGGGCCTAGATTCAAACTGAGTTAATTAATCATGTTTAATTTTAATTAATTAGGATTAGGGCAAATGAATTATCTGGATCGTCCAAAACTTAAGCTAATCAGGATCCAAGGGTTGTGGTTCAATCTGGGCAACTAAACCCTAATTACTTTCAGGCGACCGGAGGGAAGCTCCGGTCGTCTTCTCTGGCCAGTCTCTCAACCTATCTTCTTCCCTAGTTCATTAAACTCCATAAAAATTGCCCAGAAACATTCTCCAAGCATCATGGAACAAGAATCAATCATCAAATAACACTTATAACAGATGAACAACAAAAATCGAATCAAAACATTTTTTAGGTCAAACTTTCAGAACAACATGAAATGCTTATTTCTCAACCATTTTCAATTTTAAACACATCAGGATGATCAGTGAAACACATAGATTCATTTTATAACAAGAAATCAAGGTTTTGAGAAAAAAGTTCTTGAGCTATACCTGAGCTGGAGACCTTCAAAGATGAGCTTTCTGAGCCTTCCCTTTGTGCGAACCACCTCCACTGATCCCCCTGGTGCTAATGGCAAGCTTGGATGGAGTTTATATTTTCTATTTTGAGAGGGTTGGTTCTGGTGTATCAGAAATCGTGTTTTTGATATGTTGTGTTTAAGGCCATTGTGAGGGGTGGGATTTGTTCCTTAGGTGATTTGTGATTGAATGGTGAAAGAATTTCTGGAGTTTGATGGCTGAGGAGTGAGAATCAAAGAGATGAAGTTTTAGGAAATTTTTGTGCAATCTGAAGTGTGTCTTGTTTCAATGCTGAATGAGTTGTTATATCACTCCCATAATGTTTGAGTAGTTCATGGAGCAGGTTAGTAGAGGTTGCTGATCACTATTCCAAGAGCATGGGAGAAATTGGAAAAAGTCAAGGTTTGGTGTTCTTGAGGTATGGGCTGGGAGAGAGGTGATTTCTTGGCTTGTACTACATCAGCTGATTTCAAGGATGACTCTTGGATCAATTGTGGTGAGTTGTATGGATTGGATCACAAGTTTGAAGTGGTTTTGCATTTTGGCAACTTTGTGAAGTTTGTGACAATTGGCCATGAAATGCCTTGGTTCTTGGCTGAATTCTTGTCTTGAAATGTTGCTTATCAATGTTATGATGTGTAGACATGAATTAGAGGCCAAACAAGTGCTTAGAAGTCCATTTTGCACATTTCCCTCTTTGACATGAACTTGAAAGTTATGTGATTTTTCTCAACTTTGACTTGCCATATCTTGAGCTCTAGGATGAATCAAGAGGAGTTCTATTACTTTTTGAAAATTGGAAGATCCAATCTATAACTTTCATGTTCAACAAAATTTTCATTTGAAACATTTTTGATCAAGAAAGAGGAGGTTGAAAATCTTTCCCAAAATGGAAAGTTTTCAAATCAAGTAATGTCCAAAAATGGCAACTTTTGCAATGGCTCAAATTTCTTCAATCTTGTGAACTTCCAACCATTCCTAAGACCAAATAAAGGTCCTAGGACCTCAAAATGATGAAGATGACCCTTTGGAACCCTTGTTGGTGGCCTCAGATGCCCTAATTATGACTTTTCTTGCACAACAAGTTACCATTTGATCAGATGACTTCCACAAGGAATGTTTGTTTCAAATTTGATACATATGCTCCTTATATCATATATAGACCAATATAATCAAGAATGGCCAAAAATTTTGAGTTTAAGGGCCTCAAACCCAAAACCCTAATTTCTGGTCATCAGTGTAGGAGCCTTGAGCCTGCCTGGGTAACTGTGCAATCCTCTGAGATTTTTTACTTCAAAACAAAATTGGAGGTATAATATGATCATAGAACACTCATGGACCCTCTTGGCATGCTTCATGGCCTCTAAGATATCTCAAACCACTTCTGAGATTCACCTGATCACAAACCCTAGTTATGCAACTTATGCAATGAAACAATTATGCATTGAGATGGTATGCTTATGTAATACAATATGAAGGATCACAATCCAAGGTGTGAGAAAAAGGAGAGGGAAAATTTGGGGTGTTTACACCTATGGTAAGATACCGAAAGAATGGAGTGTCCTATGTAAATGGTTACCGTTTGATATAAGGCCAAGTGGAATTGGTAATGAACTTGTTTGACAAACTTTTGAAATGGCTTTAGTGATCGAAGGATTGTAATAAGAGTTCGTTGGAAATGAGATGTGGTTAAGTTTTCACCAAGATATCTTGTAGAGATTATCAAGTGTTAAATGTTTCGGAATGAAGCTAGAGTGTTATGTTTTGTGTTGTGATAACAATCATGTTGATATTTGTTTTCTCTGTTTTGGATGTTTTGGGGTGGATTTGGGTCATTTTGAGAAGTCCTTTCCATAGCTAATTTTTTTGAAGTTTCTGCTAAGTTCTCCCTGCGATAAGGGTTCGCGCCGCGAACTGAGTGCAAACTTTATGTGTTGTGATTCAATGAAAAGAATTAGACCGGTATGTCATCTCCAAATGAGTAATGAGACTAAGTGTTCAGCATGAAGCGACAGGTAAGTTACGGAAGTAGTAACTTGAAAGTTAACCCGATATTGGAAACGCGCGTATGAGTAAAGACGCGAGGTTGGATTTTGTTGAGAAACGAGGATTTGAGCCGCGAAGTCAAATTGGAATTTGAGTATGTCATGATATGTAAGAGAATTAAGGGTAAGTATGGATCTAAGACAGCGATGTAAACTGTTGTTGTGGATGAGTAAAAGAAATTCGAGGATGAATTTCAATTCAAGGAGGGGAGGATGTAATACCCCATATTTTAGTTAACGCTCTGGGTAATATTAAGTAAGATTAATTAGTATTAGCTGAAGCAGAGGCTTTATTAAATATTCAGCTCAGAGACATATTTGGATACTCTCAAATTGGACCCATTAATATTACTAATTGATAGATATAATTTGTTTGGTTAATAAGGAAAATAAGTTAAGTATTATAAAATGAAAAAGAAAAGAGAGAAAGTTAGTAAGAGAATTGGAAAAGAAAGAAAAGAAAGGAAGAGAAAGAAAAGGAGGAGAAGGAAAAGAAGAAGAGAAAACCTAGAGCTTCAATCCATCATTCTCCATCATCCGTCCGTCGAATCGACTCATTCTTTCCTCCAATCTTCAACTCTCGAGGTGGGTTCGTAGTTAGATACTTTTATTTTAGTTTTTGGTTAAGTTTGGAGTTTAAGAGTTTTAGGGTTTTTGGTAGAAGTATTGAGAAACAATGGATTAACGGTTAAAACTCGATTAAAACTTAACTAGATTGCTCACATTATGACTATAGATATGTTTAGAGTTGTTTTGTTGTGTTGGTTGGTGTTTTGAATGGGTTTGATAGGTTTTGGAGGTTTTCCCGTAACTGGAGATTTTTCTAGAATCGCAGAGCTCGCTCAGCAAGAGTTCCAGAAGTTTTCTCGCTCAGCGAGCTGAGGGCTCGCTCAGCGAGACCTGTAGGTTTCAATTTTGGTATTTAATTCATAACTTTTGATCTGGGTATCCATTTTTAGCGTTCCACATATCGATTCGAAGCTAAAAACATGAATTATCTTTTGATGCCAAAAAATGTTATTTTTACCCGACTTTTACCCGACTTTTCCGATTAACCGTAATTATGTTAGTTAAGAAATTGTGGTAATTATGTTAGTTGTTCAAGTTGTGAAAATATGCGATAATCGTGAGGATTGAATGGAAATAGAGACAATGATATTAGTTTAGTGATGATAATTAGACTAGAGTGTTAGAGTTATATGTTTAAAAACTATATAACCAAAAGTATCAAGGATGGATGAAAAGTTAGGAAATCTTACCATAAACCAATAGTGTGGCCTAGTATTGTAACTAGAAATTGTTAGATGGTGTGACTTATGAGGTGCTTAGGTTCATTCTAGGTCATTGTGAATCCTTGATGTGTTATACGCGATATTCTCCGAAAAGTCTTGTGTAAGTCTTGAGGTGGGTATTACACTGAGTCCCACGGGAAGCAAATGATAAGTCTTGAAGTGGGTATTACACTGAGTCCCACGTGAAGCAAATGATAAGTCTTGAGGTGGGTATTACACTGAGTCCCACGGGAAGCAAATGATAAGTCTTGAGTTGGGTATTACACTGAGTCCCACGGGAAGCAAATGATAAGTCTTAAGGTGGATATTACACTGAGTCCCACGGGAAGCATTGTTTACGCTTGAGGTGGGTATTACATTGAGTCCCACGTGAAGTGTCGAGAATGTTATATGGATATTCCATCTTGTTTTGTTTCCTTATAGAGAAGTGACCTTATGCTTGAGATGGGTGTTACACCGAGTCCCGTGGGAAATAAAAAGGTACTATCCTAGCTAGTGATAGTAGGATTTATAGGACTCTTGGACGTGGTCCCAAATGAGTGTGAGATTGTAAATTGTTAACTTGTGATAATGTCTCATAGGGTGAGATGTGTAAACTCAATGTCGTTTTCCTCGAATAAAGACTTGAGTTAGGTTTTGATAGAACCCTTAGAGCCAAGAGAACTCTAAGATAGGGAACCCACTGAGATGTTTCTATCTCACCCCATTATTGTTGTTGCTTTTCAGATTCCTATGCAGGTTTGATTTACAAGTGGAGCTATGCTCGGGATGTTTCAAGTGAAGCATAGTTTGAGTCTTACGCTGTGTATTTCTGTATCTTGTACAATAATGGATATTGTGTTGTTCTTAGCTTTTATTTCTAGTATGATTTCCATGTCTTGTTCCATATTTGTATAGTTTTAGAATTGGACGAGAATGTGAATTATACTAGTAGGTATTTATGATGGTGTCAGTACCAAAATATTAACACTGTATGATATTATTCTAGATATATATTATATGGGTGTTACATGTACTTAACAGGGTCCAGCTCGGAAATCAATAGGGTGGTGTGAGTCAGCATGTATTGTCTTAGTCGGCGAGAAAACCATGCCAAAGCGTAGCAAGTTTTCTCGAGCAGTGAGTAGCGTGTCTCACAGTCGGTAAACTTTTTACTAAGGTAATAGATTGCATGCTCTTTTCGACCAGATTCGTCCTGCTGACCCAATACGCAGCCCATTGATCCTTTGTGCACTGTGAGGTACATGATTAGAGGTCTCCCTGGCACTGGAGGCATGAGAATCAGAGGTTCTTGCAAATACTCCTTGATACGGTCAAAAGCTTGTTGGCAATCATCATCCCATCTAATGGCCTGATTCTTCCTCAGGAGCTTGAAGATAGGTTCACACGTGGTTGTTAGGTGAGAGATGAATCGTGCAATGTAGTTCAACCTCCCTAAGAAGCCTCGTATCTCTTTCTCAATTTTTGGTTCAGGCATCTCCTGAACTGATTTCACTTTCGTATGATTGAACTCGATCCCCTTTCACTGACGATAAAGCCCAACAGCTTTCCGGAACACACCATAAATATGCATTTGTTCGGGTTCAATCTTAATCTGAATTTCGGAAGCCTGTCAAATAGCTTGGCTAGGTTGACTAGATGTTCTTATTTTGTTTGTGACTTCGCGATCATGTCATCGATGTAGACCTCAATCTCGTGATGAATCATGTCATGAAATAAAGTCACCATTGCACATTGGTATGTTGCCCCAGCATTTTTCAAACCAAACCGCATGACTTTGTAACAAAAGGTGCCCCATGGGGTAATAAATGTAGTCTTCTCCATGTCCTCTGGCGATATTTTGATTTTATTGTAGCCCGAGAAGCCATCCATGAAGGAAAACACAGAGAATTGGGCAGTGTTGCCAACTAGCATGTAAATATGCGGCAACGGGAAGTCATCTTTGGGGTTTGCCCGATTCAGGTCCCGGTAGTCCATGCACATTCTGACTTTACAATCCTTTTTAGGAACCGGCACGATATTCACAACCCATGGAGTATAACTTGTCATAGCCAAGAATCCAGCGTCAAACTGCTTTTGAACCTCTTCTTTTATTTTGATGGCCATATCAGGATGTGTTCGTCTCAATTTCTACTTTACCGGTGGGCAATCTTCTCTAAGTGGCAGCTTGTGCACTACAATATTGATATCCAACCCGGGCATGTCCTGGTAAGACCGGGCAAAGACATCGACATATTCTCAAAGCATGGCAATCAGACGGCTCTTGACAGTTTCTTCCAATGCGGCCCCGATCTTGACCTCTTTCTTGCCTTCTTCAGTACCCAGGTTTATCACCTCAATGGCCTCCTCATATGGCTGAATCATCTTCTCCTCTTGCTTGAGCAACCTGGCTAGTTCTTCGGGAAGTTCACAATCTTCTTCACCTTCCTCGTCAGCTAGGTAAATCGGATTGTCAAAGTCATACTGAGCCATAAATCGGGTAGTTCATAATCTTCTTCACATTCTTCACCTTCACAATCCGCATGAATGATGATTCATGCTAGATTTTAGAAATGGTGGAAGACATGAAAAACATTTCCATTTATATATTTTTCTTTTCAAAACAAAAAGGTAAAAATGAAAGACAAGGAGCAACATGAATGAATGCAAAAACTTACACTTTATTAATGAATATGATATTGTATCATGAACAATAAATCCTTACAATGAGCTACTACACCCCGGGAAAGGCGTAGATCTTGCATACAAGAGAATAGAAACATAAAACTATTACTCTTCTGGCTGAGTGACGGAGATGAATGCTTCATCCGACCAATTGTTAAGTTGCATCCCTGGGACACAAGGCCTTATCCACTCATCCAGCTTGCAATCACTATCAACCGTTTCTTCCTGCACTGCACAAATGTTGTCATGATCAAACCATCCCGCACTGTTGAAGGTAATTGGGCCTTTCCGCCCTCTATTACTTTGCTTTGGTGTTGACTGACCAGGTTGATATTCAACCCCGAACATATCCTTCTTCTTTGGGACTTCAATCATCTTGCCTCAGCCTTCATTTGCACCTGATTCTACAACTCTTAGGGCTTGCTTGTAGGAGGCTATGGATGATCCCTTCTTTGTATCCCCTGACAAGGCAGCTGACGATGGTGTACTTACAGTCTTGATAGGCTCGAAGGCTTGGCACGGAATTTCGAAAATCTCCTCATCCCTCTCTACGTACTTGAACGAGGCTAAGTGGCTGATGAAAATATCTTCTTCCCCACACACTGTCATAATCTATCCTTCCCAGACAAACTTAAGCTTTTGGTGAAGGTTAGAAGACACTAAGCTTGTTGCGTGTATCCAAGGTCGTCCTAATAAATAGTTGTAGGCCGGTTGGATATCCTTGCGCAAAAAGTAGTATTGAAGATATGTGGTCCTACCTTGATTGGCAGTTCCACCTCTCCAAATATTGACCTCCACGAGTCGTCGAATGCTCGGACAACCAAATCACTTGGCCTAAGCACAACCCCGTCGTAATCCAGCTTCATCAATGCTTTATTAGGAAGTACATTCAAGGAGGACCCTGTTTCTACAAGCACATGAGAGATCACATCTCCTTTACATTCCATGGAAATGTGTAAAGCTCGGTTGTGGTTGTGTCCCTCAATTGTGAGGTCCATATCTGTAAATCCCAAACCATGGTTGGCATTTACACTGGACACTACCGTCTCTAGATTATTTACGGATAAGTCTTGCGGCACATATGCATCGTTAAAGATTTTCAATAGAGCCTTCCGGTGCGAGTCTGAACATATCAACATGGATAAGATCGAAATCTTAGAAGGAGTCTGTTGTAAGTGATCAACAATTTTGTAATCACTCTTTTTTATTATTCTCAGGAATTCCGCCACTTCCTTGTCAAATGTGATATCAGGCTCTGGAGTTGACATGGGAGCATCACTTGTCATAGGCTACTTGCCCCTGGCCTTGGCTTGAGCTTCAGCATTGTCTTTTGGTGGTAACACATTGTTTCTCAATGCTTCAGGTGCAAACATTCTACCACTTCTGGTGAATCCGCCGACCCCGACATTCTTAACTTGGTGTGAAGATGAACTGCATGTGGCCATGTTTTGTTTCATTACATTGTAATAAACCTCTCCCCCATAATTCCACGGGATAACTTTATCACTCTGGTACAGAATTGGTTCAAAAGTAGTAATGGTTACCGGTGCCACCCTTGCTGGTGCTGGAACTTATGATGGATTATAATAAATCGTAACATTTGATACTTCTTCCTCTTTCACGATATTATCAAACTGTATACTTCCTTCATCCATCATTCTCTGTATTCCTGATCTTAACCGATCACAACCATCGACAGAATTGACACAATCTGAACAACCTTTCTCACAACCTAGGAATATGTTCTTCTCATCCAGGCAAGCCTTTACAGCCAACAATGAAGTTTTCAGGGCATTAACATCAGATAATAGGTTCAAATATTCACCACTACGAACAGCTCCTACGGTCCTTCCATGATCAGGCATGGGGTTCAGTAACACATTAGGGGTTGGAGCGAAGGCATACACACTTGAAAGCATAAAGAGATGAAGGAATAAGTTGTATGTTACTTACCTTAAACTCCCAACAAAACAAAGGTTAGCTTTACAAAGCATATTGAGAAAAACATAAAGCATGGCAAAAGCTCAAATTAACTCAAACTGGCTAAGTAAAAATACTAAGGACTTCCTAGGGTTAAGACCTAGATCTAAAGGATCCTAAATGATAAAAAGCTTCTAAATTCAGTAGATAAACCCTATTAAGGTATTCTAAGGTTATGAGATCAAACAACTACAATCTATGTCCTTATGAGATATTAAACCCTAGTGGAAATCAAATGTGAAGTTAAATGAGGGAGTTGCATGATTATGTATGGAAAACTTGAATTAGGTCAAAGGTGAATTTTAAAAGCAGACCCTAAAATTAAATGAAAGTGTCTCAATATGTGAACCAAAGTAGGAGCAAATATATTCAAATTAAAGTGATTCAAATAAGGGATGAATGGCGAAGGAATGAGAATAGATGAACATATGATTTCTAAAGAAGAAAATGACTTAGAAGAAAAAGTCAAACATGACCTTTGAAACTTGAACTTCCCATAAAAAAATCAGGGGCTTAACAAAAATTTAAGATGAACTTTAAACTCAAAATTTAACCATAAATGAACTATAATGATTTGCATTAGGGTTAAGGAACAAAGAAGTTTGATTTTTGAAGTCTTAAGGCACCATATGAAACACAAAGACTTATTACTTGAAGTGAAAGCATGAAAGTGGATATGGAAAACTTATAAGGGGTATGAAAAGGATATAAAATGACTATCATAATCACAAAGTTGATTTAGAAATGTTAATGATGAAGGAAGAATGTGAATTAGGGTAAAGATGGCATACATGAATACATATGTGACTTAGGGATCAAGTAACCCAAAAATTCAAAGTGTGATGACCTATAATGGATACCAATGACATAAAGACATCAAATGGGACCTTAGAAGCTAAAATTGAGGACCTCACATGAATGGCATAAATGCCTTATCAAAATGGAATGAGATGGATGAGAAAATAAGGACCCAAAAGTGACTTGTAACACAAGGGACCTAAAAAAATACCAAATGACATGGAAGAATTATGAAAGTTAGAATTCAAGATCTTGAACCAGGGACTAACATGTTTCTAAAAGATCTCACTAAAATTTGGAATTTTACTCAAACAAATAAATGCACAAAGTTGACTAGGGTTTTGAAGGATAATAATCAAAGGATGGAATCACAAAGGGACCAAATCTGACCAAAAAAATATTTTTAAGTACCTAATGATGTCCTCTGGATAAGGAAAAAAGGATGACATCAAAACTATTTTTGGTCTAGGAGAAATAAAATGAGCAAGGCAAGGTGTTCAAGAATAGCGAAATTCCAAAGGAAATTAAAAAGAAAATTAATTCTGGTCAGAAAAATAATGAAAAATGGAATTAAAAATTATGATAAAATTTCTAATATATGGAAGATGAAGTATGAATTTATTTGGAATTTTTAGTTGCTTTTTAGTACTTTTAGAAAATGGAAATTGGATTGAAAATAAAAATGGAAAATAAAAATGGAAAGAATATTGGAAGGGGTGCATATAGAAAAAAAATTCAATGAAAATGAATGGGCCTTTTAGAAGAGGGGTGTGAAGAGCAACACAAAGCCCAGTCCAAGGGCGCTGAATACACCAGCTTATAGTGGAAACTCAGTCAATGTGTTGACTACATCTAGACCATGGAATCAATCCAACACATCAAACAAAAGTCAAATTATGGAAAACTGGTATATCAGATTGGATGACACATGGTATAAGGGTGGAATACACACACATGATTGTTCAGCTCCACTTACTATGGCACATGAATGGAATAGGCTCATTTATATGCTGGCAAAACGTGGGACGCAGGATGGAAATTATTCAAGGGCTGGGACTTAAACTGGGAGATAAAGTTAGGGCACTGTTCCGTCCACCGGAGAAGACCTTCGGTCATCTTCTCCGGTGGGATGCAATTAGGGAAAAGTTCAAAACTCCATGAAAATGGAAACTAAGACCATGGACACAATCCGCATGCTGAGTAGATAAATAATATAGGTTCAAACTCCATTAATCATGCATAAACAAGCTGAATTGAAACCAATAAGATTCACCTTAAAATCTGAAACTATGCATCTATGATGCATATCAACTAGACAAATCCATATAACCTCTATTAGGCCACCAATAATCATGAATCGACCAAGAAAAGCAAGATAACAAGCCAAAAGAAATGAAATAGAACCTGAGTTGTAGAGCTCTGAATTGTTGAGAAAACCAGAGATCTTGAACCAATGGTGCTTGATGCTTATCCTTGAGTTTCACTAGAGTGAAATAAACACTCCACTATGGTAGAATCTTAGTGAAACTTGAGAATCCAGAAATATGTAGAAGCTTGATCTTGATGATTCAAGCTGATTGATCCATCGAAATCGCGCACAATTTGATGATGATGATGATGATGAATAACGGATGAATATTGTACTGTGGTTGATGAAGATCAATGCAAACTGAGAGCAAAATACAGAATGGAATCTTCAATGTGCAGAGCAAAATTCAGAGCTATGTGTGTTTGATCTTCAGTGTCATTTGAGCAAATGATGATGGTGGTTACAATTCAATTTGAGAAGCCTTTATAGTTATGGTTAACTGTTAACCATCATGGTTAACAGTTAGAACCATTGTTAATGGGGTGTAATGCAAAAATCAGGTGCCCTAAGCAATGGCAAGTGATAGTTAATCTGGCTCGAGTTTGATCAAGTGTCTGGAGCTGTTCATGGCTTATTGTGAGGCTTGAGTTATGTATGGTGTGGATAAGATCAATGCAGCTTGTGTTCAATGCTTATGAGATCCTCACTTGCTTGAATCTTCAACATGGTGCATGGCAGCTAGTGTGTATATGCAAGCATGAGATGATTTGAACCTCTAAGTATGATGAATTGTGAACATAACATGATAAGTGAAACACACAAATTGAACTTAATTGAATTCAATCTCATGATGTAATGTCTTGGTACATACCTTCCAGCTCAAGTTACCAATCCATGTATTCCTTGTGCTCAAATTAAAGATCAAACTTCATACAATATTTTTGAAGCTCATACCAAGATGAGACAATCCCTCTAAGCACCTAAAACATGTCATTGAAGGCAATACATCCAGGTTGCATGCTTGGGCATAAGAATATGGGCATCGCTTGGGAAAATGAACTAGAGGATGATCAGTGTGAGAACCTTACTTGGAGCCTTCATAACTCTCAGTCCTTTGATCAAATGAAAAATCCTCCAAGATGAAAGTTGTAGAGGAGACAACCATGAACAACTTTGATGTTGGAAGAAATTTCATTTGAGGTCATATTGATGGAGAAAAATAACCATACATTTTTCACACCACATGTTTGTGGAAATACCTTGCCTGGCACGCGCAGGATGCAAGGCATGACTTGGTTTTTGCCATAGTTTGCCCTAGTTTGATCAAACTTAGATTGATCATAACTTCTTCAATTTTAATTCTATGAACATGTTCCACCTATGGATTTGAAGCTTAGGATGCCCTCTTTCAAACAGACCAAGTGGAATTTTCATTTGATTTTATTTTGGGAGTAGGCCTCTCTTGAACTTGGCTGCAAAATGGCCAAAACTTGCCATTTTTGGAAATCCTAATTTTCCAAAAATGGTAAGTCTTGATTTTCTTGATTTATAAGGATCCCTCCATCATTTCTTGATCAAATTTGGTCCATGTACTCCTTGTAACCTCAATTTCATGAATTTGACCTCAAAAAGTCAATAGTTGACTTTTTCCTCAGCATGGTTGACTTTTCCCCAATTCCTTGATTTTCAAGTAACTGATCAATTGAAGACCCTTTGAAATGATTCAATGGATGAAATTTCAACCCTAGACACTTAATATCAGGTGGAAAACAATGAAATCAAGTTTGAACCAAAATTTCACTGGGAAACTCATTTAATAAGAAACCTTAATTTCATCCCCTTTTGCTAGGAGATGTTGCACTGCTTGAATTCCTTGATCAATCCACTTCTTTCTGAGACTTGGGGAACCAAATGAGATCTTGTGGGATGTTATGGACCCCTTGAACAATGTTTAGAAGCCATGAGACCCTTTTATTGCTTTTGGATGATCATCAATTTCCTCAGTTATTGACCATAAGCCTTATGCCTCCACTATGCTTGTTATGATGCAATGTTTTGTGCCATGATATGGAATTGTGTATGTCATGTGATATGCTAGATGACATGAAAATGAGAGGGAAAATTTTGGGGTATTACACAAGTCTATGATTATATTGATGTTGTTAGCTTAGTTAAAGTCCAAGGCTATGACTGTTGGGAATTAACTTAGTTAAAGTCCGAGACTTTGACTGGTTTTGAGTGACTGTAAAGTGTTTGACTGTATGTACCTTAATTGAAGCCCGAGGTTGAAGCTAAAAGGTGCTCATTAGGGAGAAGTTTTCATCTCTAAAGAGGGAATATTTTTTTTATATGTGCCTTGATTGAAGCTTAACGTTGAAGCTAAAGGATGAAAATTGACTCTTGTTTGGAAAGTCTTATCTGTGTCCTCATTTGGAAGCCCATGTGTGAAGCTTATTTGTGAGAGATTGACTCTTGATTATATGTATCTTGTAACGCTCTGTTTATTAATTAATTATTTAATTAATTATATGTGCGTTATTGGTGTTGATTTATGTTGAATTATCGGAGTTGTTTGTGATAAAATTGCTAAGTTTGTTTGAATTAAGTTGAATGAGTCGATTTAAGTTACATTGTCGTTCGTTGGATAAATTGATTAATTAAGTTGTGGGAATTGATGTGGAATATTCTCCCGTTTATGGTTGGATAAGTTGTTTAGATGCTTGGACCATTTGGTCAAATGTTGGAAGATAATCTAATTAAGTCGGGAGAAAATAATTAGTCGTGAATTAATAATTGATTTTTAGCGTTATGGTAAATTAGGTTGTTAAGTCGGAAAATCGAAGAAATAATATTATCAGAGGTAGTATTGATTATTGGGCTTGAATTTCGTCGGAATTAGCAATTAAAGGGATGCAGTGTTTAGGCCCATTAATTGTTTTATTGGATTATTATTATTTTAATAAAAAAGGAATAAAATAATGAGTCAAAAGAGAAGAAGTAACTGAAGAAGAGGAAATCGTGGAAATTAGGGAAAGCGAGGAAAAAGTCTTACAGAAAAATAAGGGTTTTAGAGGAGAGAAAATAGCTTGGGAGAAAAGAATGAGAAAGAAGGATTCATGTTCATATCTAAATTTTCGCACATACGGTACAGCCTCCACTAAACAGGTGATAACGTTTTACTCGTAATTCTGATTAAAGCGATTCTTGAATTTCATGAAAGCTTACGAAATTCCCTTCAATTTGATATATAATTTTGTGTCAATAAGTTCAGTATTGAAGGAGGAAAATGCATTTGAAGTTTGGAAGTTCATGCTGGAAATTGGTCAAATAGTGGTTACGGGATTGATGGTGATGAAGGCTGAATTTTGGTCAAGATAGGAACTCAATGGCAGCGTGTTCGTATTTCTAATCTCCATGGATGAAAGAGGAGAGGAAAAGGGCCACATAGGCAAAGGGGTTGGAAATTCGATCGAAGATTCGAAGCGGCCATCGATTATGGTAAGGGGAGAGAATGGGTTTTATAATTGGTGAATTAACACAAAAGGGTAATTGGGAGATCCTTCCTCCCTTAGGGTTTATATATGAGAATTGGAATTAGTGAAATTGTGATACGTGTATGAGTAATTGTGAATTCTTGTTTGTGTTTATGATTTGATGATGAATAATGTGAGAATAATTTGTGTAGGCATATGATCTTGTGTTGATATGTCTATGTGTTTATGTTATGTGAATAGAGGGGATAAAGTCTTAGAGGAAAATTAGAAAAGATGAAGAACACATATAGTTGCCCCAATTTGATTCACAAATGTTAGATTAAATAGTTAATTGATGTTAGGTGTATTTAATGGTATAAAACATAAGAATTGAACTATGATAGATGATAAAAGTAAGTTAAAATGAACTGGTTTTGGTCTGGTGTGAGAAGGGAAGGAAAAGAAAGATTTTTAAGAAAAAGTGGAAATTTCACATAGCAACCTTACACAGGCCTGTGTCACAGGACACGGGTGGCCGTGTAAGGCCACTGGAAGAGGATGAGGGGAAGAATTTGGGAGAATGGGCATTAGTAAGTGTGACACGGGCCGTGTCACACGACACGGGCACCCGTGTCAGCCCTCTGGTCTTGGATAATTTTGTTGTTTTGGAGATGCATGTTCAGAGTACCTGACACGGGCTGTGTCAGGGGACACGGGAGGCCGTGTCAGGCCTCTGTATTTTGAAAATTTGTGAAATTTTGATACGTTTTTGATCCATTCTTTTAGTTTAAGTTCCTACGAGTATTCTAAGGCAATGAATTGAGGTTTAATAATAATTATAAGACTTGATAACTAAACTTTAGTGAATGGAATTGTGAAGATTGTATAAGTAGCATAAGTTTGCTAATAATACAATGAATTGCTGAATTATGAGAATGTGTTATATGTTTAACTTAAATGATATAATTATGTGATTGATAACTTATGGGGATCATGAGGATCGTGATGCATGATTTGTTCATGTATGTTGTGATATTGTATGTGTTATTGAGTCTGCATACGCATACATTTGGTGGAATAATCATGTCTTGGATGGAGCGTACGTGATTATTAGGATTCCTTGTGAATCGTTGGTGCATGGATGATCGTGTCTCAGTAGGAGCGCAAGCGATGCATCCGGGTTCGAATTAATGAACCATTGTTGTGAGTCGGTACCGCATTTGCATTGTGCATTTGAGTCACACTATATTATGATGATTGATTGATTGATATTTCTTGATGTGTATTTGTAGTATGATTATCCTTGAGGTGTTATTTACATCGTTATGTTATGAAACTATTTCTCACCCCTATTGTTTATTTTGTTGTGTCTGTGCTTCTTCGGAAGTACATATAATTCAGGTGTGTGAGTGTCATACCCCAAATTTGTCCTACCCGCACCATTTTATTTTCTGTCTAACCGCATATTAAAAAATCAAAAAAATGAGTGTCATTTCTTTTTGTGCGAAAAATCAGGTCATTTGTGAACGACTTTGTTTCTAAAAAAATCATTGTGTTGTGTGGAGGCCTGTTATTTGATCCCATAATCGATCTCTTTTTTTTTCCTCTCATTTTTTTCATTAATTTACTTTAAGATCATTTTTGTAAATAATTCATTTTTCTCTATTGTTCAAACAAAATCAAAAAATCTTTAGTTTTATTATATTGTTATGTTTTTTAATTAAGTCAAATTTTGTTAAGCCCATTATCAAATAGCAGAAAAAATCCATTTTTATTATTCAATATTATTAGCATTAACTATTATTATTCTTTATTATTTCAATTACTATTATTATTATTATTATTTTTAAAACATTCTAGTACCATTATTATTTTTTTATTATAACTATTATATTACTGTTATTATAGTTTTGTTACTTATTTTTGTTTTCTCATTTCTCAATAAAAAAAACTCATCCAAAAAGAGACTTGCACATTATTCCATTTTTCCTCATATAATACAAATACAACCACAATCACAACAGACCCATGGTTTTTTTTCCTCCACTATCAACAAATATTCAACCTCTCACAAATAGTACGCACAATAGCAATATTCCTCCACTCAATAACAACTTTCTTTCCATGGCCCACAATACACTCAGTACAAACACCATAACACTATAGGCACTCATTCACACCACAATTTGTGCACATGATTGGTACCACAACAGCTATAACATTCACAAAACAAAGCACACAGAAGAGAGGAAAAAACGTGGCAGTTAGATAATTCACCAAGCAATGTTTTCCTCACCCTGAATATCTCTTTCTCAGGCTCTCAACATCATCTTCAAAACTCTCAAAACCATTCTTCTCAATTCCCTTACATTTTCCAAACTTTTCAACAAAACCATTAACATAACAAGTCTTCAGCTAATCTTCTTCTTCCTTCCATTAATCAACACCATAAATTCCTTCAAACCACATCTCCTAATCTTTCTCCAAAAAAAAACCGTTTCCGCCGTAGCCCACATAACCTCCATAACTTCTTCTCTTCATTATTTCAACAAACACACAAAAATCATTCCAAACGTAAAAGCCAGAAAATCGCAGAAAAAAATTCACCTTCGTAAAAACCGGAAATAAGCCACGAGAATCACCATCCAAATCACAAACTCAGAAAAAAAACTATTCACAAACACACCCAACCGTGCACCACCGTGAACCTTCAAACAACCGCCGCGAACCAACCAACTGACGGACTAACCGAGCGAACCGACGCACAAAACCCCGTGAGATATGAATCCGTGAGTCCAAGCCAAGTGCGATTCGAGAGAGACCGAGAAGAATGAGTGACGAGATTGATAGATCAGCCGTGAGTTTTTTTTAACTGGGAGATCAAAAATCCGATCAAAACTGTGAGAGAGCAGCTTGAGACCATCGCTTATGAGAAGGTGAAAAATAAAATGCGATTCTGATTTTTTTTTAAAAAAAAGCTCCTTTAGTTATCTTTGTTTTTTTGAAGTTTTTATTATTCTGCTTATTGTTCATAATGGGTTCGGGCCTAGCCCAATACTGATTGCTAACACTACATCCAGATCACACACATCTCTCTTTGCTATTTTTGCTGTGTAGGTTTTATTTTGTTGTTATGGGCTTTGAAGCCCATTCAGTTTTTTCAAACATACCACCACAGTAATCTGCACAGACCCCCCTCTGCTTTATATTTTTTTATTATGATGTTAGAAATTTTTTTTTATTATTTTAGTTCTTAGAATTTATTTTTTATGATTTTTTTTAGTAACCTCTTTGCTTAAAAAAAATACTTTTAAAATAATTTAGTGATTCTTTTTCTTTCTTTTGTTTTAATCGGGCCAATGATATAACAAAAGGCCGATGTTTCGCCCGATTTCGTTAAATCGGTGATACCCGGTCAATATGAGGCCTATGTACATAGTTTTGTTAATTTTTATCGATTCCGTTTATTTCATTTACATTAATTCAATTTATTTAATTATTTATTTTATTTCAATTAATTTAGTTCATTTAATTTAATCATTTATTTATTTACTTTTTATTTTATGGTTGACAAACATCAAATTAATTTAGAGATTCGTCGCGAGCCGACTCGACATCTCGATTAATGATGAGACCATCCAATTTAAATTCAATTTATTTATTTATTTCCGCATTTCAAAAATACCGCTCGACTCCTCGTAGAACGATTCCAACTTTGAATCGATTCTAAAGTAGTTAACGAACCACATCTCGACGCGTCCGAAAAGGTCCAACGCCTTCGAATAGTTGCATCCGAATAAAAAGGCCGAACGCCTTCGAACAATTCAAAAACACTGTACACACACTTTCTCTTGTGCGAATTACAACGAGACCCCTTATTTCTCGCAATCCCCTGTATTTATTTTGTATCCCTCCCCCATTTTATGTACGCATTTTATTTTTCGTATTTTATTTCATTCGCGAATCCTTGGTCCAACGCCAAGCGATTGCACTCGCACACTCGCACTTTATTTTTCAGTTATCGTTTATTAGAATCCACTTAACCTTGCGAGCCGAGCGCATCGTGCCTTGCTAAACAAACCACAAAATAAACCTCCATTTTGCATTCACCCATAAACCTCAAAAAAACCAAAACGATTCTTTTTAGATCCAAACCCTTGATCCAACGTCAAGCGGTCATTAGGAAATAAAACACTTTAATAAATACGAGAAGATTTGTACGCCACAAGCCTTAAGTGGTAGAAAGGAGGATAACGAGCTCTCGTTACTCGCTCCAATTATTTCGACGCAAGACGCTCGTCTTGTTGGACAGAATAAACTATCCATAGTCTTTAGTGCATTTCAACTCCTAAACCCTTTCATCGAAGAAAGGTAATAAAATCAACAACCATCAACCGTAGTAGGCCAAACTACGAGGCTCTGACTTTCCCATTGCACGCGGGAGTACGTAGGCACAAGGATCTCGATCCTTGCCGAGCACCTAGGATCAATCTAACTTATAATTCAACTCATTTCCCTCTAGCAAGTAATTCATTTAAACATAGACATCCTTTCGTGCGTGACAACTTAGATGGTTCCCATCGAGTACGATGGATGTAGGGGGTGCTAATACCTTCCCCCTGCATAACCGACTCCCGAACCCAGGCAATGGTTTCGTTGACCTTTGTCCTTATCTCTCTCCTCCCGAGTTGTATCTATATCTTCCCTTTCCCTCTTCGGGAATAAATAGAATTAGGTGGTGACTCTTTAGTCTGTCCAGCGCGCGGCTCCGTCCTTTCGAATCGCGTGAGGTCGTATTTTTCGGGGTGCGACAGCTGGCGACTCTACTGGGGATTGGTTCACCCCTATGCGAGTCAAGCCTAGTCTAGGTTCCCACGCTTGTTTGGATATTTTATTTTAATGCATTACTTGTTTATTTTTCTCGCTTTCTTTATCGCATTCCATATTATACATCTTGTGGCTCCTTGGTACTATAATTTGGATCGATACTTTGCAAAAGAAACTTGAGGGAAAGGCTCTATACCCGGGCTTACGAGTATAAACATAAGTTAGCGAGGTTGTGTAGTATGGGCTCCCGAGGGAACCACTCTCGTGGGTTGTCGATACGAAAACCTCACTTGGAGTATATTCTAATGAGAATACTGATGACCGCCAAGCTCTTGGCGTGTGTGCCTAGTGGTTTTCATTAGGGTCATCAACTCTGAGGACCTTTAGAACCTTTTGGTTAAAACATCGATTGATGGTCACGTAGTATTGGCTCCCGAGAAATTTGCTCTCGTGGGTTGTCAATACGAAGACCTCACTCAGAACAGGTTTTCTCAATGGAGTTGATTGACTGTCAAGAGCTGACATGTGCATCAAACATTTGAGCAAAGTCCATAACTCTGAGGCCTTTGTTTAAACCTTGTGTCGATGATCGCGTAGTATGGGCTCCCGATAAAATTTTCTCTCGTGGGTTGTTGATACGAAGATCTCACCCAAAATAGATTCATATGGGGGAGTTAGTCAACCGTCATGCTTTTGGCGTGTGTGATGAACAGCCATATGAATTGATAACTTTGGGATCCCTAAAACCTTAGAGTCTACCCAGTGAGTTCCTGATCAGAGTATCCTCCATCTGTACCTTGGACTCATGAGACCCTGATCTTGTGATCCTAGATTCTGACATTGCATATCATCTCATTTGCATTATTTATTCATATTGCATTTCATTTCAAAATTCGAGAACTCATTTCATGTTCCTCCATCTTCAGTAAATCAAGCTGGTTTCCCGACGCCCGTATCGTGTTAGACACCCGTACCTAACTCGAGCCAACACTAGAAGACTGATGGACGTAATTAAATAAGAGCAAGCTGCTATGAGGGAAGAGATTGACTCGGTCAAGAACAAGATTGACCAGATTTATGAGACTATACAAGCTTTGGCTAGGATGGAAGAATGTCGCGAAGCTGCTGCCACAATGAACAATGCGCTAGTGCAAGGATCTGCCTCGCGAGCAATGCCTTCAGTTCCAGTTCCAAAACCTTTGGTCTATGGTTTGCCTCCAGGCTTCACTCCTGCTGTTGAAGAGGTCACTTCTCAACCAATACCTACCTCTGATGTTACTGTTGGTGCTATTCATCAAGCTCAACCTATTCCAACTCAAGTCCAGTTTCCTCATGCTGAAGAGGATCATCAAGTTGAGTATGAGATGCATACTGCTATTCCAATCACCAACCCTCATGCTGTTCAGGAATCTGAATCTATGAAGATGTGTCGCGAGTTAGCTGAAAAACTCCGAATCATGGAAGGACACAACTCAACCTCTCTGAGTGCCTCAGACATGTGCTTAGTTCCAGATGTTGTGATCCCTGCTAAGTTCAAACTGCCATAATTCGAGAAGTACAAAGGCCTCAGCTGTCCTGAGCTCCATTTAAGGATGTACTGCAGAAAAATGGCCGCTCATGCCAAAGATGACAAGCTCATGATCCATTGCTTCCAAGACAGCCTGTCTGGAGCGTCTCTAGAATCGTACATGCAACTCGAACGCAAAAATGTTCGTACTTGGCTTGATCTATCTGATGCATTCAAAAAGCAATACAAGTACAACACTGACCTTGCTCCTAACCGTACTCAACTTCAGAGTATGACTCAAAAGGAAAGCGAATCCTTTAAGGAGTACGACCAACGCTGGAGGGAGTTAGCTGCCAGAGTGCATCCACCATTGGTTGACCGTGAATTGATCGACATCTTCATGGGTACCTTACAGGGGCAATACTACGAGAAGCTGATCAGCAGCGTATCTTCTGGATTTTCAGACATGGTGATGGTAGGAGAAAGAATTGAAGAAGGTCTGAAAAGTGGAAAGATCCAAGGAGGTTATAGCAACCAAACCAATGTCAAGAAACCTTTCAACGGGTACAAAAAGGGCGAAACAAATGCCATTTCTATTGCAAGTGGGAATCCGCAACAGAGTGCACCTACTCCAATTCCCTACTACCAGTATCCGTATGTTGCTGCTGCACAATATGCTCCTATGCCTTATCAGCCAATTCCTCCAATGCCTTATCAGCCATCTATTCAAATTCCATTTCCACCTCAGATGGCTTACCAACCACGTCCATATCCTATGGTCGCTGCTGCGCAATTTGCACCCAATCCATACCAGCAATCGGCCTACCCACAACGGCCTGGTCAACAACAACAACAACAACGCGCTCCTCAACGGCGCCCACCATATCACCAAAAAGGATATGATAGACACATTGATCCCCTGCCTATGACATATTCTGAAATCTTTAATGGGCTGATGGCAAAAGGATCTCTTACTTTGAAAGATATGCCACCTCAGGCTAGTAATGCTCGGAATTATGATGCCAATGCTCGCTGTGAGTATCACAAAGGTGCTCCAGGTCACACAATCGAGAACTGCCATGCCTTCAAGCACAAAGTTCAAGATATGGTCAACTCTAAGGATCTCACCTTCACTCCGAGAAATCCAAATGTCCAGAACAATCCAATGCCACCGCACGGTGCCAACAAGTGAAGACATTTGAAGGGGTTGTTGAAGACCAAACTGAGTAGTCACCAACTTTGAAGCATTCAATCAAGAGAAGTTCATTCCTCAAGTCAAGCCAGCCAGTGCCATTTATCATTTCCGCATTCTTGTTATTTTGTATTGTTTGTTTAAGTACTATTTTCTTTGAACATTATCGTCTGTACTTGGTTTTGTTAATGTTATGTTTATGCATGTTTTGAATCAATCTATTCGCATTCGCTCATCATTTATCATTTATCGCAAAAATCACAAAAATATTTCCTCACTTCACTTTAGCAAATATTTGAGGGAGGATGATGAAAACAAAATACCCATAACTGTTGCGGTATGCTTTCGGATAAAACCTCGTCAACGATGTACAGGCATTTGTTCAAATCCCCAAACACTGGAGATACAAGGAGTTAATCCCTAGTCAACCACTTTGAAACTAGAAGTAGGAGTTTCTTTCAAATACAAACCCGTATATCTAACCCGGGGCAGGGTAATTGTTCATTTAACCTGACTACACCTTCAGATCGCAAGATGAGACATCCCGTCAGAGGACCATCAACAAATTACTTGGCAGTCACAACATTCAACAAAATACAAAAAAAATAAAACCGCTAAGTTGAGCACCCAAAGGGAGACTTAGTCAACAAAAAAAGAGAAGAAATCAAAAGAGAAGTTCAAATCCTCAACAAAAAACAAAACAAATATCAGTGACCACAAAATCAAGAATCAAAGGGTCACCAGCAAAATAAGATGACTGCCATTTTAAGCGAGCTTTATAGCTTCATCTTCACTCTTGCAACGTCAAAACAAATGCATGTGTAGAGTTAACTGAACGTAGGACTGGAGAACATTACGAAGAAGGGTGAGTACAAATCAAACTTTGAGCCTTATATCCTTTGTTTCTCAAACCATTAACCAAACCATGTTACAACCCTCAAAAGACCTAATTGAGGCACGGTTTATTCTGAAAGCATGCTACCAACAAGGTTGCGTAAATTGACTCCCATATATTTGCTAATCTTCGATTTTGATTGCACATTATTCTTGCTACATCTTTTACGCACTTTCTAAATCAGCACCTCGTGTGGACTAACGGTCCATTCGTCACGCTTTCACAACATTCAAATAAAACGACTTTTTCAAAACTTACATGAACTTTACATTAACGCTGCCATTTGTGTATGAACAATTTAATTGCAAATCAGTACTTGACATCTGTGCAATCCCAACAAAGGACAATCAAAAGAGGAATTTGAATAAATATTTCTTCGAAATCAGTCCAATCAGGGACAAAGCATCTTCAACAGCCCAATCAAGGGCAATTTATCTCAAGGTCCCAATCAGGGGCAAATTATCTTCAAACAGCTCAATCAGGGGCAGGCACTTACCAAATCCAGATACAGCGGCAGATCATGCCATGGCCAATCTCAAAGTTTCCCCACCAGAATTATTTAAATACCCTACAAGCAGGGGCAAGCAAACAAGGAGCAAATCTTCCCATCTCTATTCCGCAGCTAGGCAAGCAGATTTCGATGGACATTAACAATCATTCAAAGCAAAATCAGTCTTCGTGTGTCAATTAAGTCGCTCCACTAATCAGCGAGTGACCCGAACTTGGAGCTTTCAGATCCATCTTCTGACCGTACATCGTCGAAGATCGAGTGTCGGGGAATCAAGCCTTCCACCCACCCAAAGTCCAATCGTTATTGGCAACTACCAGACCAAAAGTCCACCAAGCTGGCACCTTTCTTTCAATCGCTCATATGCATCATTATGCATCATCAATATCATACGCATCATTTACATCAATCGTTTGCAACACGTGCATCATGTGCATACATAAATAAATCAGACTTTTTATGTTCCCCAACAGTTTCAACTTTTTAACTTTATGCATAAGCACCTGCATCGTATCTCCATCATTATGGAATACCTTTCCGAAAATAAAACAAATAAGCATAGTTGCATAATTCAGAATCCAGGATCAACACAAGTTTCCAGTCCTTTCCCCAGCGGAAGTCAGGATCATATCAATCGAAGATTCTAGGAATCTCCTCAGCAGTTTCAGTGGCCGTCCCCTATTGAATCTTTTCTCTTCAACCATTTTAATTTCCAGCCACTCTGTTATCCCTTTAGTGACGGGAATCGTTTTTTTTTTAAAAATTCAGTCATTCGCCTTATCATCTTCTGGTGATAAGTGATTTTATTTTCAGTCATTCGCCTTATCATCTTCTGGTGATAAGTGATTTTATTTTCAATTATTTGCCTTATCATCCTCTGGTGATAAGTGATTTTATTTTCAGTCATTCGCCTTATCATCTTCTGGTGATAAGTGATTTTATTTTCAGTCATTTGCCTTATCATCCTCTGGTGATAAGTGATTTTATTTTCATTTATTTGCCTTATCATCCTCTGGTGATAAGTGATTTTTATTTTCAGTTATTTGCTTTATCATCCTCTGGTGATAAGTGATTTTATTTTCAGTCTTTTGCCTTATCATCCTCTAGTGATAAGTGATTTTATTTTCAGTCTTTTGCCTTATCATCCTCTGGTGATAAGTGATGTTTATTTTCATTTTGTTGCCTTATCATCCTCTGGTGATAAGTGATTTTATTTTCAGTTTGTTGCCTTATCATCCTCTGGTGATAAGTGATTTTATTTTCAGTTTGTTGCCTTATCATCCTCTAGTGATAAGTGATTTTATTTTCAGTTTGTTGCCTTATCATCTTCTGGTGATAAGTGAGTTTATTTTCAGTTTGTTGCCTTATCATCCTCCGGTGATAAGTGATTTTATTTTCAGTTATTTGCCTTATCATCTTCTGGTGATAAGTGATTTTTATTTTCAGTTATTTGCCTTATCATCCTCTGGTGATAATTGATTTTATTTTCAGTCCTTTGCCTTATCATCTTTTGGTGATAGGTGATTTTATTTTCAGTCATTTGCCTTATCATCCTCCGGTGATAAGTGATTTTATTTTCAGTTATTCGCTTTATCATCCGCCAATGATAAGTGATTTATTTAGTCAAATTGTTTCTTGCTGTGTTACCCATTATTTCTGATATTACTCATATGCTTTTTTCACAATTTCTTTCATTGTTGGACAAATTTGGAGTCTGTTAATATCTAATTATCTTATACCTTGAAAGATTGAACGCGAGCCAGTTCATCTTACTCGGTCTAAGCCAATTCGATAGGGGCATCTGTCGTACCCCAATTTTGTCCTACCCTCACCATTTTATTTTCTGTCTAATCGCATATTAAAAAATCAAAAAAAATGAGTGTCATTTCTTTTTGTGCGAAAAATCAGGTCATTTGTGAAGTCAGGTTTGTGAACGACTTTGTTTCTAAAAAAATCATTGTGTTGTGTGGAGGCCTGTTATTTGATCCCATAATCCATCTCTTTTTTTTCCTCTCATTTTTTTCATTAATTTACTTTAAGATCATTTTTGTAAATAATTCATTTTTCTCTATTGTTCAAACAAAATCAAAAAATCTTTAGTTTTATTATATTGTTATGTTTTTTAATTAAGTCAAATTTTGTTAAGCCCATTATCAAATAGCAGAAAAAATCCATTTTTATTATTCAATATTATTAGCATTAACTATTATTATTCTTTATTATTTCAATTATTATTATTATTATTATTTTTAAAACATTCTAGTACCATTATTATTTTTTTATTATAACTATTATATTACTGTTATTATAGTTTTGTTACTTATTTTTGTTTTCTCATTTCTCAATAAAAAAAAAACTCATCCAAAAAGAGACTTGCACATTATTCCATTGTTCCTCAGATAATACAAATACAACCACAATCACAACAGACCCATGGTTTATTTTATTTTTTTTCTCCACTATCAGCAAATATTCCACCTCTTACAAACCGTACGCACAATAGCAATATTCCTCCACTCAATAACAACTTTCTTTCCATGGCCCACAATACACTCAGTACAAACACCATAACACTATAGGCACTCATTCACACCACAATTTGTGCACATAATTGGTACCACAACAGCTATAACAATCACAAAACAAAGCACACAGAAGAGAGGAAAAAACGCGGCAGTTAGATAATTCACCAAACAATGTTTTACTCACCCTAAATATCACTTTCTCAGGCTCTCAACATTATCTTCAAAAATCTCAAAACCATTCTTCTCAATTCCCTTAGATTTTCCAAACTTTTCAACAAAACCATTAACATAACAAGTCTTCAGCTAATCTTCTTCTTCCTTCCATTAATCAACACCATAAATTCCTTCAAACCACATCTCCTAATCTTTCTCCAAAAAAAAACCGTTTCCGCCGTAGCCCACATAACCTCCATAACTTCTTCTCTTCATTATTTCAACAACCACACAAAAATCATTCCAAACGTAAAGGCCAGAAAATCGCAGAAAAAATTCACCTTCGTAAAAGCCGGAAACAAGACACGAGAATCACCATCCAAATCACAAACTCAGGAAAAAAAAACGATTCACAAACACACCCAACCGTGCACCACCGTGAACCTTCAAACAACCACCGCGAACCAACCAACTGAAGGACTAACCGAGCGAACCAACGCACAAAACCCCGTGAGATCTGAATCCGCGAGTCCAAGCCAAGTGCGATTTGAGAGAGACCGAGAAGAATGAGTGACGAAATTGATAGATCAGCCGTGAGTTTTTTTTTAACTGGGAGATCAAAAATCCGATCAAAACTGTGAGAGAGCAACTTGAGACCGTCGCTTTTGAGAAGGTGAAAAATAAAATGCGATTCTGATTTTTTTTTTTAAAAAGAGATCCTTTAGTTATCTTTGTTTTTTTGAAGTTTTTATTATTCTATTTATTGTTCATGATGGGTTCGGGCCTAGCCCAATACTGATTGCTAACACTACATCCAAATCACACACATCTCTCTTTGCTATTATTGTTGTGTAGGTTTTATTTTGTTGTTATGGGCTTTGAAGCCCATTCAGTTTTTTCAAACATACCACCACAGTAATCCGCACAAACCCCCCTCTGCTTTATATTTTTTTATTATGATGTTAGAAATTTTTTTTTATTACTTTAGTTCTTAGAATTTATTTTTTATGATTTTTTTTAGTAACCTCTTTGCTTAAAAAAAATACTTTTAAAATAATTTAGTGATTCTTTTTCTTTCTTTTGTTTTAATCGGGCCAATGATATAACAAAAGGCCGATGTTTCGCCCAATTTCGTTAAATCGGTGATACCCGGTCAATATGAGGCCTATGTACTTAGTTTTGTTAATTTTTATCGATTCCGTTTATTCCATTTACATTAATTCAATTTATTTAATTATTTATTTTATTTCAATTAATTTAGTTCATTTAATTTAATTATTTATTTATTTACTTTTTTTTATGGTCGATGAACAAGAAATTAATTTAGAGATTCGTCGCAAGCCGACTCGACATCTCGATTAATGATGAGACCATCCAATTTAAATTCAATTTATTTATTTATTTCCGCATTTCAAAAATATCGCTCGACTCCTCATAGAATGATTCCAACTTTGAATCGATTCTAAGGTAGTTAACGAACCACATCTCGACTCGTCCGAAAAGGTCCAACGCCTTCGAATAGTTGCATCCGAATAAAAAGGCCGAACGCCTTCGAACAGTTCAAAAACACTGCACACACGCTTTCTCTTGGGCGAATTACAACGAGACACCTTTATTTCTCGCAATCCCATGTATTTATTTTGTATCCCTCCCCCATTTTATGTATGCATTTTATTTTTCGTATTTTATTTCATTCGCGAATCCTTGGTCCAACGCCAAGCGATTGCACTCGCACACTCGCACTTTATTTTTCAGTTATCGTTTATTAGGATCCACTTAACCTTGCGAGCCGAGCGCATCGTGCCTCGCTAAACAAACCACAAAATAAACCTCCATTTTGAATTCACCCATAAACCTCAAAAAAACCAAAATGATTCTTTTTAGATCCAAACCCTTGATCCAACGTCAAGCGGTCATTAGGAAATAAAACACTTTAATAAATACGAGAAGATTTGTACGCCACGAGCCTTAAGTGGTAGAAAGGAGGATAACGAGCTCTCGTTACTCGCTCCGATTATTTCGACGCAAGACGCTCGTCTTGTTGGACGGAATAAACTATCCATAGTCTTTAGTGCATTTCAAATCCTAAACCCTTTCATCGAAGAAAGGTAATAAAATAAACAACCATCAACCGTAGTAGGCTGAACTACGAGGCTCTGACTTTCCCATTGCACGCGGGAGTACGTAGGCACAAGGATCTCGATCCTTGCCGAGCACCTAGGATCAATTTAACTTATAATTCAACTCATTTCCCTCTAGCAAGTAATTCGTTTAAATATAGACATCCTTTCGCGCGTGACAACTTAGATGGTTCCCATCGAGTACGATGGATGTAGGGGGTGCTAATACCTTCCCCCTGCATAACCGACTCCCGAACCCAGGCAATGGTTCCGTTGACCTTTGTCCTTATCTCTCTCCTCCCGGGTTGTATCTATATCTTCCCTTTCCCTCTTCGGGAATAAATAGAATTAGGTGGCGACTCTTCAGTCTGTCCATCGCGCGGCTCCGTCCTTTCGGATCGCGTGAGGTCGTATTTTTCGGGGTGCGACATTGAGGAACGCTTTTGATGTTGATGTTCATGTCCTAGGATCTCTGATATGTAACGGGAATGGGGATTTTTATTATAATATTTAATTTGATTTTTATAAACTTTCGTATAACTAAGTATTGAGTTAAGGAACAGTGTTATGACTGAATTGTAATGCTTCCGCGTAATTTGATGTTAAAGCTTTATTTTCGCTGCTTATTTTTTAATAAAAGAAGGATGGTTGATTAATGATGTAGCGACTCACTTTAGTTGATTAACTCTGATTTAATGAAAAATTTATATAATTTTGAAAATGGGAAAAGTGGGTGTTACATATCTCATATGAAACCTAAGATGGGAGGCTAAAAATTGCTGGTAGACTAACTCTGTATGAAGAGTGTTTTTTCTGTTGATTTGATAAATGTTTTGAAGGTCATTAGACATTCCTTTGTCTAGGGAGGATTCAATTATACAAAGTCCAAGGGGAGGCTATCTTGTTCATCCATCGGCGAGAGGGAGACCACTGTATTTGTTTTGATTCTAAGGTTTTTTCTTATGCTTTTAAGAAGCCTGGGAGGGTCTTTGTGTTTAAGCCTAAGAGGAGGCTAAGTTACTTGTATGAGGCTCATGGGTCCTTGGATAAATCCCAAAAGGAGGATGGGGGGCTTAGTAACTTCTAAGCCTAAGAAAATGCACCTTTATGAGGCCTGGTGGTCCTTGAATGAAGCCCAAGAGGAGGCTATGTTTTGCCCTAGTTTTTGTTCCAGTTATTCAAAGGTTAGGTCTGGTGATAGTAACCCGATTGCTTAAATTCTAGCAGAGATGCATATATAAGCAGTAAAGATGCATGTAGACAAATAAAAGGCGTCAGTGAATGTTTTTAACAGCATTTAGTATGTTTCTGCAATGGTTTGAGTATTCTTAAGTTGTTTTATTAAGAATGAAGTTGGGTGTTACACTAGGAAGCAGAGGCCTAAAATCCCGAGGGAGAAAGATTACAAATGTTTCTACATTGTATTCTCTTTGTCATTAAGAATTTTATTATTATCTTTGCTTTAATATGAGGTGAAGAAAGATAATTTTGGCAAATAGTTATATTCTAAGAAAGCACAACAGTTTAATAAAACATTGAGAAGTTAGAAAGAGAAAAGATGGCTCAGAAGCCAATAATAGGGCTTAAACATAAGGATGCATATGGAATTAGTTTTGTTGATTAATTATCTCATAATTTCATACACAGAGTAGGACTTGGATGTTGAAAAGCTGTCTACAGCCTAGAAAGCAGTTCACCGGAGTGAAGCTCAGTCTAGTTGCTGGTGTATTAGATCTTTAGTCATACAGATGAAAAAAGAAAAGGAGATGAGATTTTAAAACAAATGCTCATAATCTATGTATAAGAGATTGAAAGCTTTTTAAGAAACATTTAGTGGTTCAGGACTTATACGGAAGCCTGACAGAGTTTTAAAACAGATCGGGGAAAGTTTAAAGCAAAAAGGATGAGCCCTAAACATAAAGGATTACTCATGACACATTTTGACAATTCATTTTAGAAAACAAATAGTTATGTGTAAATATATTCACAGAGAAAGATTCACAGATGAAAACTTAATGCGGTTAAAAAGACGATCACGCCGAGTTTTTGAAAATGGATCAAATGAACCCTAATGGTTCATTTTTCAAAAGGGATGGGCCTTACACTCTAATATAGGCCCATAAGTGTTACAAAAGTCAAATTCAGGGTATGAAAGTCAAAACCCTAATTTTGAAATATTTTGAATATTTATTTGAATTAAAATATTAAAATATTTGATAAATTTCAAACACAAATAAAAAACAAGTTGAAACCTTGGATCAAGGTTTGAAAAATTATGTTGTATCCATGAGACAACTTGAATATCATTTATGTTTGAAAAATCAAGTGAAAGAATTGAATTTTAAAATGTTTAGAAACAAATCAAATTAATTCCTTAAGAAAATAATAAATATATTAAAAATTATATTGTTTTGATATTTTTCATAAAATAAAATATTTAAACATTTTCGAGAATTAATGAAAAAAGAATCATTCAAAAACTCAAAAGAATCAGAAAGTTATTAATTGTTTAATCAATTAAACAAAATGAATAAAATTCAAATATTTGAAAAAGGGTGCCAAGAATACGCGCCATGGCTGTCTTGCCCAGAATTTGCAAAATGGATCATATCTCATGGAATAGGCATCCATTTGAGATGATTTAAACATCAAAATCACTCGTTTTGATCCCACGAACCCAATGGTACCAATTAATTTCATTTATTTTGTGTGAAGTGAGAAATCAGTGATGAACACTGAAGAATCCTAATTTGGCCTAAGCCTCATAAAATTCTACATGATGATTGTTTTATGAAATTGATTGAGGGGAATCTCTTAGAATATGATTACGCACATATAGAAAAAAGATAGTGCGAGGAAATATGCATGGAATATGATTTGGCCTAGTTTGAGGCTTACTTGAACTTGGAGCTGCAGCTGGAGTTGTGATTTCGAGCTTGTGGTGTTACAGAGATGTTGTAATGATCTGGACAGTTTCCCTACACTATATGAAGTGTGTTTGAACACTTGGACTTGATTGCAAATGGATGGATCAAGTTGTGGCCTTCAAGTTGCAGAAATAAGGGTTTTTGAGGTTTTGAAGTGTGATTTTGGGTTGGAGGTGTTTCAGAGGTGATCTATGTGTTTAAACACCTCATAAACATCATATGTGATGTGTGTGAGCAATTGGTTTGAGCTTGTGCTAGCTCAAACTCAAAAACCAGAAGTGATTGCTCAAAATATTTAGTTTTGAGTCTTTGAGAGCAAAAAAGAGAAAGCTTAGTGATCAGAGGCTTTGGTGTAATTTTTAGGATGGAAGGGAGTCTCTATTTATAGGCAAATATGTTGAACAAACTTGGCCTCCAAGATTTGAAGTGAGGAGGTCACAATGGTGAGTCATGGTTTATGAAAAATATCTCTTACAAGTGAAATGATGATTTTGTGAAATAGCTCATCTATGCAGTAGCAAAATTCACATTCCTCAGAAGTTTGATGCTTGGATTGTGTCCACCTATTGCTTGTTGAATAAGAGATCCAAAAATATGCCTTTTGGAAGCTTTATGGCCATTAGATCAAAATGCAAAATGTCGAATTCTATGAATGTCATTTTGGTGAATTCCATGGTGCAATCATGAATTTGTAGGCTTATAATAATTGTTTAGATGCTTAAATCCACTTGACAATGTACTTTGACTCAAAAAATCAGATTTCACAAGTTTGTGAAAAATCTTTTTTTACAAAACAGTTTTGGATGGTCACTTTGATCCATGATTTCTTCATGTACAAGTAAGATATTTTCATGGCAATCGGTTCTTTGAATTGTTGGCAACATTTGCAACAACATTGGTGTTTAGAAAATGATCTGAATCAGCTTGGAACTTGGTGTAAAATCCCTCCAAGCTTTGATGTTTTGCTGATTTTACACTTAGGTAGATTTTGTCCTTATGAATACTCAAACCATAGCAGAAACATACTAAAAGCTGTATTTTTCGTGTGAGGTATTTTGTCCTTATGAATGGACTTCTATGATGTATATGAGATATTTA
This sequence comes from Lathyrus aphaca, assembly GCA_963966055.1. Classification (NCBI taxonomy): domain Eukaryota; kingdom Viridiplantae; phylum Streptophyta; class Magnoliopsida; order Fabales; family Fabaceae; genus Lathyrus; species Lathyrus aphaca. The sequence goes on along the minus strand of OZ014523.1, from coordinate 302,168,274 downwards.
AACCGTTCCTTATGGTATAGGCTCTTGTCCAGATGAAAATCTTAACTTTTGGTCCCCCGATTAGTCAAAAACCCTAATCTGGGCATTGTGAAACCTTAATCTTGCAATCTTTGATCTCTGCACCTTTTGTACTTGTAAATGAATTGTCATGGTCATGTCAACATTCTTGATGATATGTGGAGACCTTGGCTCCTTTTTCCCTTGAAAAATTTCATCTGAAGGGCTCAGAGGACTGAAACCCTAATTGGTGTTTGTGATGGCTCGGGGCTCAGATCACTAAAACTTTTGTACAATCTTTGAAAGATTTTTTGTCAATTGAGATTCCTTAATACTTTGATTTGTGATTGAAAGGTTGAAAATCTTATGTATTGATGATTGGTGATTGTGGAGATCTGTTTCTCCAACTATAGTAGGTACAAGATTATTGATCAATCTCAAGTGCTTTCCAGGACAGGGTATTAAGGGATAACATTCCCCAAGTAGAGAGTATTCCTACCGAGAGGTGTCCTTTCTATCTTTTATCCCTAGCAAGAGACACCTTACGAATCTCGTCCTGACAACGTGACTTCATTTCTAGTTGGGTATAAGGTTACTTATTCATCTGCAAGTTACATTATCTCCACACCGGGCTTTGTTATACAATCATCTCTAGTCTTACAACACTCGTATGTGTGGGCCTTTTGTTCCAGACACTCGTTTGTGTTTAATTGTAACCCTTTTGATACTTGTTTGTATCATTGATCAATCACTCATTTTTGTTTGATTTTACCTTCTGGTACTCGTCTATATCATCTTTTTTGCACTCGTCTGTGTTAACCTTGTGGTTCAGACACTCGTTTGTGTCTAATCCTAAAAATTATGGATACTCATTCATATCATTGTTCAATCACTCGTTTTTTATTGGTTCTTTACCCTATCGATACTTGTTTGTATCATTGTTCATTACTCGTCTGTGTTGGATTCTTTACCTTTTGATACTCATCTGTATCATTGCTCATTCACTCGTCTGTGATGTTTTTCTTAATCTTTGATACTCGTCTATATCACTTTATAACACTCTTTTGATGCTTGTTTGTATCAGATTTCTTTCACTCGTTTGTGTTTGATTCTTTACCTTTTTGATACTCATTTGTTTCAGTGTTCAATCGCTCGTTTGTGGTTGATTCCTCACCTTTGTGATGCTCGTTTGTATCATTTTTCAATCACTCGTTTGTGATTGATTCCATATCTCTTGATGCTCATTTCTATCATTATCTGATGCTCGTTTATATCAATGGCCAGTACTCGTTTGTATTGATGCCTAAAGCATTCGTTTGTGTCTCTTTGATAGTCGTCTGATATTCGTTTATATTATTGACTAAGGCACCCGTCTGTGTTTCCCTGATGATCATCCAATACTCGTTTGTATTTAAGAGGTTTGAAGTCCCAACGGTGCGATTAAGCGTCAAACCAATGCAGTTCAGAACAGTAGAACATATGCATTCTTACCACATATCCGCGTAGGATATGTGAAGAGGGTCTGTTTATCCTGATACTGCATATCTGCGTAGGACATGTGAAGAGGATTCATTTATCCTGATACCGCATATCCACGTAGGATATGTGAAGAAGATTCATTTATCCTGATTACTGCATGTCTATCCCACAAACTTAAGTGAACAAAGTCCATCGTCATTGTGGTAAGCCAGTAGTCTCCTGGCATCGTAAAAAAGACACGGTTCTAAGTCCATCATCAATGTGGTTAGCCAGTAGTCGCCTGGCGTCGTTCAAAAGACAGTTCTCTGTTTTTATTCATTGGTTTATTTTCTCCACATCAGAGTTCTCCAAATAGAATTTTCTTTGGTTGGGCTGATATTCCTTTTCTTCTTCTCCATCAGAGTGCAAATTTTATGGTTTATTTTTGTATTCAATCACAGTTTATCTTGAACGTCTGATAGTCGATGCTCTCATCCTTTTCAAATTAACAGATGACTGAATATGGGAAGCAGTAATACCCCTAAATTTTCCCTCTCATTTGCATACATAACATTGCATTCCTAGCATAGAAAATTGAACCATAACATTCATGGCTTAAAGCATAAGGCATGCGGTCAGTGACTTGCAAGTTTGTGATCATCCAAAGCCAAGGACAAGAGTCAAGTGTTTCTCAACAAGTTCAAGGATTCCTTGCATCCCACACAAGCTCAAATGATGTCTCAAGCCCGTGGAAGATTGGAATTCCTCAAGAAGCTGACTCAGAGCTTTACCTCCTATACAAATTTCCCAAATTAGGGTTTTGGTTGCAAGAGGCTTCTTGAGGGTTTTTTGGTTCTATCTTTTTCTCATGGTCTTCTATATGATTCCAAGTACGTATGGATGAATTTTGATGCATTGGTTCCTCAAGGAGGGTTTTCAGGAAGGCGGTTACTTGTGATCTAAGTAAAAGTCAACTGTGAGGGAAGAGAAGTCAACTGTGACTTTTTGAGGTCTAAATAATGATTTTCAAGGTCCCATACCTTCATATGATCCTAAAAACTCAATATTTCCATCATTCATCAAGAATCAAGGTTCTTGTCAAAGGTTACTAAATTTGGAAATGACTTGTAATTTGAACTTTCCATTTTTGGATGCTTTTTAAGTCACATTCAACTTGACTTTTCATCATCAAAAATGATTCAAATGGATTTTTTTTCCAAACATGAAAGTTGAATATCATTCTCTCCCATTTCCAAAAAGTTCTAGATCATCCTCGTATCATTTGTGAATCTCAAGTTATGATCAAAAGACTCAATGGTGTGTTTTAGGGTTTTTGACATGAATCAAATATTCCACTTTTGCAAAAAAAAAAGCCTCAAAAGTGACTTGTATTGATTTCAACTTGCCAATTCAGTTCATAAACTTCAAGTACACTTCATTCAAGGCAAAATTGGACTTTGAATCACTTCATTTAATGGTTTATTCTTCAAGTATTTTTCAAATGGATAAATTTCAAAATGATCTAAAACTCCAAAAACACACAACCACAAGGCTTAATTTCAATTCAATTCAAATTAAGGAATCAAATGAAGGTTTTCCATGCACATGAGAGGGAGCATGCACGAGTGATTCACCATGCACATCATAACATGCAAATTTTCAATTTGATTCAAATCTTCTTAACCACACTTCCATTAGATCCTTAACCTGAGTTAGGCCCAAAATACACCATATATGAGCTCTTAAACCCAATGGTTAGAGCTAGGGTTCATCACATTTACAGATTTCACAAAATTTTCACAAACTTTCTCTTCTTCGATTCTCTCTCATCACAAGGAGTTTTTGCAATTTTCTTTCATAACTATGATCAGTGAAGTCCATAAAACAAGAATCCACCATCACTTGAAGCTCTAATCAAGGGTTTCACCAAGTCAAGTTCAAGATCCCCTTGCTTCAAATTTCAAGATCTAAGTCAAATTCAAGCTCTAATTGCATTTAATTTGAAATTATAGGTTCAAAGGACTTTATATGCAGCTTCCAGATAGATTTCTAGGAGTAATTTCACTTCTATAAGTTTCAAGTTGGTGCAATTTTAGATCTTTTGAATCTTAAATTTTATGTGGTCATGATAGTGTGTTAATCATGCTGATATGTTTAGAGTTGATTTTGGATGTGTATTATGAGATATTTGTGGATTTGAATTTTCTAGATCTAAACTTGTTTGTTTCGGTTTGAGATCTATGAGCATTGTTTGTGAAAATGAATGTGATATTATTGATCAACATGAAGTTTAGATTCGAACTTTGGTGGATTTGTTGATTTCTTGAAATATTTTGTTGGATCTTCGCCGAAAGTGACGACCGGAGCTAGGGCTCTGGCGTCTGAATATTTTGCAGGTGGCCGGAGGTCTCAAGGTAGGAGATACAATCGTGTGCGTTCATTTGTTTGATATGAGGGATGAGAATGAGCCAACACATTAAATTTACACATGCACCTCACATGTTTTCTATCTACATATTAATGTTAGATGTGTGTGTTTGTATGATAGCTTATATGCGCATGCTAATCTGAACCGTAGATATTGCGTACTCCTTGATCCTTTTGACCTTATGAGATGCGTTGGATTCATATAGTGGACCTGATTAGGTCAATTTTGTTGACTGCTGACCATTATAACTTGTGGCTTGCACTGGGTTTTATTGTGGATTGGACAATTTTCACATTATTTTGCATTTTAATTTTCTAAAATAGTTTTAAATCAGTATTTCACAAAATGTCCAATTCTCTTCTTCTTCTACACCAGCACAAATCCAGTTCTTTTTATTTCAATTTTAGCATCCTAAATAGTCCAATTAACTCACTTACTACCAATTTATACCTATAACATCAATTAATCATCTAGCCTAACTTTTACAGATCAAATAGGGAAAGTTATAAGTTTTCTTCATCTTCTCCAATTGCCCTATTCTTCATAACAGACATATACCAATTCTCATAAAACCATACATACACAAGAAATTCAACGTCACACCCCAAACATATACAAGAAATCATAAATTTTTCACACTATATCATAATTTCATCCATTCCAATCACCAATCATAAACCCTAAGGGAGTAAGGACCTCCCAATTACCCTTCTATGTTAGATCACCAATATAAAACTCTTTCTCCCCCTTACCTCGAATTCGATGAATTCCTGGAAAAGCTTTGATCTTGGAGCTTTACGATCCTTGATCTCCCTTCTCTTTTCCCTTTTCTCCAGATCCCTCTTTCCCTTATCAAACGTACGATAATGAGAAAATGTATTGTGTTCTCCCCTTTTCATAATATAACCAAATTACAACCTTGCCCCTCAAACCTCAAACTTATTATTTTATTCTTCTAAATAACAATATTATAATAATAATAATACCACCTCATTATATTATCATTATTTAAATAAAATATTTCCTCTACTTATTATTCCAAATACACCACCATACTCTTAATATTTAATTTATAAAAATAATTTATAAAATCGGGGTGTTACAACTCTCACCCACTTATTTTATTTCCGTCCTCGAAAATCGTACTCAATAGCATCACTTAGATATATTCTTGCTCCCGGCTAATCACTCCCTTGCCATGATCGGCCACTCTATAATTAACCCAAAACAACAATAATAGTGCCAAGACAACTATCACCACAACAAAATGCTACAATCATCAACTTGCAACACGCTGGTATACACTTGAAGTATAATACAACCAAGATCTCTACCACCACATAGGTAACACTTCACAAATCCTCATCACAGGAGTTATTTATTCACACCCGTACCATCACCGTAGGTAACGAGGCAACAACAATGACAAAACCAAAATTTCACAATATACATCATCTAGATACAACAATACTGATAATGGACTAACCTTGTAGTTTTCCTCTACCAAAACAATACAATTATAATTTATCAATGAAGCACATACATCACCTATATTAATATCTCTACATATCCCGCAATCCTCGATATGTAGATAACCTCTTACCATTATCCATTCTGAAACGCCCAATAGTCTCAATATCTCGGCAGATCTTATCACTCAATATCTTGAGCCTTTACTAATCATTTACGTATAAATAATTACACCACTTCACTCTTCCACTACGCACTCGGATTACCCGCAGCTATCTATTCCATGAAGTTCACATCTAACTTTAATTCTTTCCAACCTTCACCATAATTATAATAATAATTCACTTAGCATACCTCAAAATTTGAATGCAAGTCTCTTAGTTGTTAACTCAATTCCAACTCTTTAACCATTAATGCAAACATAGGAAAAATTCTTGACTCCATACCTCAAACATTCAAATTATCTTAGTCGTCTCATCCTCTATCTTTCCGATCGAATCAGAACTGTATGCTCATGTGATTACCAAACACTTCAATCTTCAATCATAACAACAATACTATCAGATATTCCCATAAATTTATTCTTATCCACTTTCAATCCATGGGTAAGATAAATACTTCCATAATTCCTCTCTCATCGTATAATACCAACTATGACTTTACGATCAAGTACTAATAACTTATCAACTTATCACATCATTATCCAACACTCTATCCACCGCTTGTCAGAATCAACCAAATCATACTATAACCGTAACTAATTCTTACTCCGGCTCTCTAACATTCTACCTCAAAACAACCCTTCTCAACGAACAACTTATCTTTCACAAGTTATCCGAACCACAAAATACGAACTTGGGCAAACTTTTTATAACCTGCAATAACAACTAACTAAGTCCAAATACGTTATAATCTCTTATAAATTATTCATTTCTATCATCGCATATCCACATCTACTTCGGACAACTCATATCCATACCTTTCTCTATCCTTATTCCACATCCCTCAATGCATTAAATTCATCCAACATGATCTGTCAACATCTGGTTTCAATTACCATATTCCCTTTATACTATGCTTACAAAGTCCCAACTAACTCAAGGTTCTGGTAGGCACGATAATCCAACTCCCAACAACAACAATACTACAAATGAATTCTAACTCACTATTGATCCTTTATTCAATTGAATCCAATTTATTCCCGTCACAATGGTGAATCCTTATAATATACACTAATCAGCATGCAACTTTACATCTCGTCTTCCTATATCAATAATACCGAAGTTTTTCCAGAAGGCACCCTTGCTCTCACAATTCCTTTTTGTCAAAGAATCTTCCAACTATTCCTTTTAGCACCAGATCCGACCAAGGAATAGTCCCATCTTTACTTATAACAACACCTTTAATATATTCTTCAAAACACAAATACAATTTGTACTCTACAGATGGTCCATCACTGTAATCTTACTCCCAATCAATACCATATACGCTACCAAATAAGACGTCAGAGTCCTCTCTCAAAAGTTCCTCTACGTACCCAGTAGATATAACGTTCAACTGTTTACAATCATCCATCTCAAATTCACTTCCTACTCACTGAGGAGTAACCATTAGTAATATCTAATCAACATAATCAATCCTTAAATTCATCTCTTTTCCGGATACCAGAATCTACATCTACTCCTTTATACCACTAATATCTCTGGCTCAACTCCAAATGGTCTACCGAACATACTATCTCAGCTGAAAAATATGTCTTTTGCATCCAACACGATTCCGTCTACTATCAACAAGGGATTGGGGGTGATCAGTTCCTCAATTTGTCAATAAGTAGCCGGCAATCATGATGTTCATAAACCATATCTCCCAACTCTCATAGCGTTCCCTGCCTCTTGTGAACTAAGTTTCTCCACTAGCGAATCCTTAGTTAATGCAAACCTTAGCAACCTCTTCCATACCGCAATTCCAACACACCACAAGCCAACTCTCAGGAGAAGCAATAACTCATCCCCCACTTATATTCAACAAACACCTGCAAACAAACAACTAGCAAACAAGCAAGTACCGATAGTGTTTCACACACATATCGCATACTCCGGGACAAATGACATGCGACAACCTGGCAGACGGACCGACCTTCTCTGATACCAATTGTAACACCCACTTATCCCAATTAAGTAATTTAACTATTTATTTAAGGAAAATAAGAGTTTTCATCAAAAGTGAAATGTTACTTTTTCAACAAAAACATAAATATAGTTATTCATTAAAACAACGGAAAATATCTTTTTATTCAACAAACGACAATTCGCCACAAATCCACAATATTCATCAATACTTTTGATTTACAAATTTCAAGAAAACGTGATATGTAACTATTATTAACAAGAGTAATTAAACAACAAATATCCTCATTTCCCATGTTACATATCACAGCGACTCCTAGGACTCGACCAACAACTTGTACTCCGACCGTACTCAAGTACCTGAATCATCTGTACTTCTGAAGAAGCACAGACGCAACCAAAAAACAAAGGGGGTGAGAAAACAATTCAATATATTAACGGTGCAAATAATATCTTACAGGGTAATCTCACCTTTATTCATCAAATACACATCATACATCATACAATTAATCAATATCTCAATAGTTCATCAACACATATCATACATCATTAATTCAATCAATGCAAAGTTACTCAATGACACAATGCAAATGCGGTACCGACTTCATCAAATGTCCATCGATTCGGACCGGATGCATCGCTTACGCTCCTACTGAGACACAATCATCCTTGTACCAATTATTCACAATGAATTCGAATAATCACTTACGCTCCATCCGAGACATAATTATTCCACCAACATGTATGCGTATGCAAGACTCGATTACGCATACAATATCACAAACACGCATGAATACAATCATGCCAACACGATCCTCATGATCTTCATCAATTATCACACATTCCATCACATGGGTCACATAAACAATCAGACAATATTCACACATGTTATCAACACAATTCATATGGTTCATCATCAAGAGTCATATAAATCAACATAAGCACATATATTCCTACACACTAATTACTAATTATCATATCCTATGAACTCCTCATTAATTCCACTCTCAATTATTTCCTATACATATTGTCTAATACAACACGATCCTTCCGATCCTCACCGCTACCAATCCTTACATCATGGGGTCTAAGCAAGACATATAATCAACTATGTTACCAATCAACACGATCCTCATCGTTTATCGACCATTCCTTCATATAATTGTGTAAGACTTATAATAAACCTTTCCATCATCAACACCTTCTAATCGACATATTAATAAAGTTATATCATCCACAATAATCATATAACACGCACACTCTAATTATTGGTCGTCGGGTCCTATAGTTACACATGGATGTCATCATCAAGGCCCTAGACTAATGGTACAAGTATCGAACAAGAACTCAGAATTAAGCCAACTTAAAATACGGGAAATTTCTCACAACAGAGGCCTGACACGACCACACGTGTCCCATGACACGGCCCATGTCAGGTGGCGTGAACCCACCTCTCAAAAATCACACTTTTATCCAACACAGAAGGCTGACACGGCCGCCCGTGTCGTGTGACACAACACATGTTAGGCCCTCTGATCAATTGGTTTTTGATGACTTGATCAATTGAAGTCCTTATGAATGAGATCGATGATCAATATTGCATCCATGAATACTTGGGAACATATGAAAGACCATGGAATCAATTTTTGTCCCAAGAATCCGAAACAAACTGATCTTGGGCAAAACCCTAATTTTGGACCAGATGGAGGAGGAAGGTTGACTAGAGGTCAAAATCCTAGTTCTTATTGGAATGAGTGGAGACTCTTTGATCCAAGATGCCATGTGTACCATGATGGTAATGAGGCTTCAAATCTATTGTTCATGGATGTATTACACTCTTTGACAAGCAAGCCCTAATTTGAGGACCTCGTGTAAGGGATGGTGATCATCTTCCATTTCCTTCCAAGTTTCAATCATTTGAGAGTAATATGAACCAAATATGATGTCCTAAAACACAAGAATACTTCATAACTTGTGTGAAATCATTTTCTCTTGAAGGATGATCCCACACATTGGAAGGACCAATGATGTATGCATAATGTTTTATGACCTAAATGTAAATGAATGAAGCATAAGTCATTTATTGGTGATAATAAATATGAGGACAGATTTTGAGGTGTTACACATATATAAACAAAGCATTGAGACACTTTAATATGTGTGATACCATGAAAGGATTCACATTATGAAACATGGGTTGTGTTTATTAAAAACACAATCTCCTTACATTATGAATAAATGGTTCACATGAATAAGACCCCATATGCATCTGCAATAGGATATATCATATATGTCATGTTATGTTCTCGACCAGTTGTCTTGTATGCTTTAAGTGCAATGAGTAGGTATCTGTCAGATCCCAATGATGCTCATTGGGTTGTTGTCAAGAATAAGTACTTGAAAAGTACTAATGACTTATAATTGATATATGAAGGCCGAGAAGAGCTCAATGTTAGCTTCCAGACAGATAATGATGACTTTAAATCTCAATATGATTATGAATTTTTGCTTAAATGGTGGTGTTATGAAATAGAAAAATTCAAAACATGATACAATTGTTAATTCTACAATTGAATACAATTATATTACTAATCACGCATTAACGAAAACACAAAATCCATAATCAAGTGAAATCTTTCTAAAAATAGCACACAATGGATAACAAAACCAAGATGTCTAAGCAACTTTCGTGACATCTTGCTTGACCTTTTGCCGATAAAAATTAGCCAATCAATAAGTAATAACACTATGTAGTCTATGTATTTGGATGAGTGTGCTCCTATTCCTTCTTGGTTGATTCAAGAATCTTTTTTAGCTTCACCTCTCTTCTTATTTTCTTGCTTGGTTTATTCATTTTATCTTCTACTTGTCTCTCAAAAGCTTTTGTATAAAGTATCTTACTAGCCGTTAATTTGTGCATGTATTGTATATATTTTGCGAGTCTTTCTAATAGGATGTTGAAGGTTTAAAAGGGCGTTATTTGAATACTATCGGCAAATTTTAACCTTAGTTTGAGTTTGAGACTTAACATGTATATTTTTATTGCTAATTTTTGCATAACAAATACAATAATATAAAAATATTTATATTAATATATATTAAATGATTTTTTAAAGCACGATAATTATCAATATAAATAAAATAATACCTCCTTTTTTTTATACTTTTACATTGCACTTTTTGTTTCTATACATTGGTTTTATCTCATTGAATAATTTAGATAAAAAAATCATAAACCAACCGTTTTAAATCTTTGTTTTCTTAAATTTTGATATAAAATATTAAACTTTGTTACTTTATTTTATTTTATCTAATAATATATATTAAAGGACTACAAAACATAATTAATTTATTAGAAGTACAATATATCTGTTGTAATATTTTTTTTCTTTTCATATTCTAACTTTATTTAAAATATATTTTTAAAGTATATATGAATAAAAGTAATAGTTAACCAAACCAAAAAAAAATTAAAAGAGAAAGAAGAGAATAAACAAAAAGAAATAATTAATTTGGTCATCCTCATCTTTCGCTTTTTCCATAAAAGAGTACGTTTTTCTTTGACAAAACAAAAAGCACAACCAGTTACTCCTTATTTTTGGGGTTTTATATAAAAAAAATATACACAAAAAATATCAACAAAGAAAATGGTAGAAACACAAAAGTTACATTACAGATTTGAAATAGGGACCCAATCCAAACTAGTTGTCTGGTAGAGGCTCATTGCATGTAAGACAAGTGTGTGAAAAACCAAACACACTTTCAAAATGTTTATCCTTAAAATCAATAATTTTAATTTTTATTAAACAAAAATAAATATATTTTTTATCGAATTTAATTAAATGAAAATAAATTTTTCTTCCAAGACAAGTATTAAATAAATTTTTATATAAAAAGTAAAATAAAACATTAAGGGTATTTTAGTAAATAACAAACAATCTCCTAAACCAATTACCCTATCAAACAAATCCTTCAATTTTCCGCCAGCCCGGATCTTTCGCAACCGTGTTTCAGACCATTTTTCTTCCTGCAGAGCCAAAAGTCACTTATCTCCATTTTTTAATACTACTAATATTATTTTTAATTAATTTTCCATTTTAATTTAAAATTATATTTTTCTTGTCCTTTTATTTTCCACTGCCTATAACTCGAATCAAACTCTCTGCTTTTACGCTGAAACTCTTGCTGTTATAATTATAACTCTTATCTTTCTCTCTCAAAACCAATCTTCCTTTCTTGCATGCACTCTCACCTTCACCTTCTTTCTCTACTCCATTTTTTCACCCATTAAATAAAATAAATCACAACACAACATAACAAAAAAAAACTACCCTTAACCGGTGTAGTTTTGATCCATTGTTTCAAAAGATAACGTGGTTTTTTCATTTCTTTGTGATGATTTAATTTTAAAAAAACCGTTATCTAGAAACTGATAATTTTTTGACAAAATGGCTCGTGCTAGTACTACTTCTACTAACTCAAATAACTGGTTATCGTTTTCACTCTCACCCATGGAAATGCCTCAGTTTGTTCAATACGACGCCGCTTCATCTGTTACTAACTCGTCTCATCAGAATCATCATCACTATTTCCTTGACAATATGTATACTAATGGTAAATTAATAACCGTTTGAATGCTATTTTCATTACTAGTTTTATTTAATCTTCGTTTTGATTATTTTGAGTATTTGTATATAGGATGGGGAAACGGAAACTCAAAGTCTGAAGCTGAAGCACAAGAACAATCGATTTGGTTTATGGATTCATCTAACGGACAGAGTGTGAACCACCACGCTCCACCGCCGAAGCTCGAGGATTTTCTCGGTGACAGTCAAACGGAGACGCAAGATTCTTCTCTTACAAACATGTACGATCACCATCAGCACCATCACCGTGGTTCTACTTACTTCGGTGGGGACCACCACCATCAACACCAGCAGCAGCACCAGCAACAGAATCAGCAACAGCACCAGCAGCACCAGCATCAGGATCTTAAGAGCATTACTGGCTTTCAAGCTTTTTCAAACAACTCAGGTTCTGAAGTTGATGATTCAAGTTCAATAGGAAAATCACAAGCTGCATGTAACGAGTTTGGAACTCATTGTGTTGAGTCAGGTAACGAGTTCACTTACTCCACCGCCGCCGCCGCAACCGCTAATGGCGCGTTGTCCCTAGGCGTTGCTCAAAACTCCGAAGAAACTGCTATCGTTGTTGCTGATTCAGATAGCTCGAAGAAAATCGTTGATACTTTTGGTCAGCGAACTTCGATTTACCGTGGTGTTACTAGGTAACTAAACTGAGCTTTTTATTTCAATTTTTAAAAAGAAAAAAAAACTGTAATCTAGCTTATTTTTTCTAAATCCAAAGGATCTTTTGCTGTCACTGTTTGGTACATTGAAAAAAAAGTGTATAGCTATAGCTATTGATTTACTCAGTTGCTGTCCATCAAGAAAATATTGAGATAGTGATTTTAATTATTAAAATAAGTTCATTTACTGAATTATTGACTAGGGTGAAGTTGGTGTGTGAATGAAGTCAGGTTCATAGATTTGATTCGGCATCTTTTATTTTTTAATCTGAAATATAATATATATTTATTTTTTTGGGATTTTGCAGGCATAGATGGACGGGAAGATATGAAGCCCATCTATGGGATAACAGCTGTAGAAGAGAAGGTCAAGCCAGGAAAGGGCGTCAAGGTGATTTTGTGATTTTCTCTCTCTGTATTCTTGTTGTTGCTGAGATGAATTAAAGAGTATAATAAATTACCTAGTGTTTGATTCTGGAGAAGTGAAAAGTGTCTTGCATGCATTGAAGGTGCATTAATGGTTTTTAGACTAGTAGGACACCTGGGTTACTTATTAGTACTATGATTGATTTGATTTGATGCTATGGTGTGGTGATGATGGTATATTATATGTTTATAATTATACGATTATATATTATTAGTACAGTATATGCTTTTTCATTTGGTACTTTGTTACAGTGTATGACTGCAAATTATCTTTCAATTTCAATTGATTTGATGAAATGTGCCGCCATTTTCTGCACCATGTAAATTGGGTGCCTTTGCTTTCTTGTCTGCTCAGATAGGAGAGAAGAGATCAGACCAGACCAGACTCATTCATATCTGAATAATAATCTGATTTTTTTTCTTCCATTCCCAAGTGCTTAATTCCGTACTATATTCATAACTGTGATCAATTCAACATCATCATATGTTTATTTGTGTTAAAATGAAAAGCACTTTTTATATATTTGTTTATTATTTATTTTATGCTTTGCTTTTTTTGCTTTCAACTTAGCAGAGAGAAAAAGCTGCGTTTGACCACATCACCTATCACACACATCACTATTGAAATTTGTACTTTACTTACACTGATGAGGTAGTGAAGGGTTCACTGTTTGATGAAAGGTTTTGTCATAGTTCCTCTCTGAGAACAAGCTCACGGGACTTGTAATTAGATCTCAACTTGCAGATTTGCAGATAGATATGAGTAACATCATGATAATATAATGTATCAAACAAAAGGCAATAAAGTGTCACTGTTATTCATGGTTTGAACTTTTCAGAACAATTAAAATTTGAGGAGTCCCTGTAGGAAAAAAAAAAGTGTGTTGGATAGATAGATTTTTCATGATTATAATCCAATGTACAGTAGTTTTCTATCCTACGTAGCACCTATAAAGGGAGGGAGAGAGAAAAATTAAAGGAAAAAATAAAAGTTGTATTGCGCATGCAACTGTGATTGGCAATTATACTTTTATTTTGGCTCATTTTGCATTTTTAGATTATAAAGTAATTTTTGGCAGATAAATTTGACTATATTCCCTAAGGTGTTATTTGATATTCTTGGCTTTTCCTTTGCATGGAACGTCACTTGGTGCAATTGTTGGCTGTCATTCATCTTTTTGACTCGTCCACAGTCTATTTGGGTAAGCAGTGTTTTTTTAACTTAGTTTTATTTCTAAAATCTGAATTAATAATGCTTCTCAATATCTATCATAATCTTATAGTTTATAGTATTGTATTCGAGAGATGCTTTGTTCACATTGTAAATTGTCATGGTTTGTTTGTAGGTGGATATGACAAGGAAGAAAAGGCCGCAAGATCCTATGATTTGGCTGCTCTAAAGTATTGGGGTCCTACTGCTACTACCAACTTCCCTGTAAGAGTCACTTCTTGTTTAGTTTTCCATGTACAAAGAAATCCTATGTTGTAACAAGATTGAAAAAAAATTGAAGTGGGTATAAAGAAGAGGATATTCCACTTGAGCATCATTTTCAATTCATATAAGTATGTACTTAAAAGAATGTGGTTGGTGTGAAAGAAATATGCTTTATTTGGCATGCAAAATTTTGAGGCTAATTAAGGTGCTAAAATGAATTTGGTATCTTAAAAAGAAGACTTAAAAATCTTGTACACACAACTTTAAGATGTAGTCAATTGTAGACCGTTAAGATCTTTGCAACGATTGCAGATCCGTTGGAATTTTGCGGGGATTTTAAGATGCAGCCAATTGTAGACTGTTGCAAAGCTGATTGTTGAGATTCCATTTTGAAAAAATTAAGGATCTTTGCTACGATTGCAGATCTATAAGATCTTTGCGGCTAGAACCAACTGCTCTTACCATTATATAATAAGAATTAAGATTGTGCATGAATCCACAATACACCTTTCATGACTTATCTTACCTATTGTTATAATCTTGTATCTCAGGTTTCAAATTATGTGAAGGAATTGGAAGAGATGAAAGTCGTAACAAAGCAAGAATTCATTGCGTCATTGCGAAGGTTTGTCTGAGCTAGCCGATTAAAATTGTTTCACATCTTCCATTCAGCTACTAAAAACTGAATATATGTTCTTGCAGGAAGAGTAGTGGCTTTTCAAGAGGAGCTTCCATCTATAGGGGTGTTACTAGGTTTGTAATTTAAATTGATGCAACAGCTAAATTATTCAAATTGTGTTGCAAGGTTCTATCATTAACACTTTTGGGTTCTACAGGCATCACCAACAGGGTAGGTGGCAAGCAAGAATTGGCCGTGTTGCCGGAAACAAAGACTTGTACTTAGGAACATTTGGTAAACATTTTACCTTGAATGACTAGATTTGTAAAATAGCTCGGTTAACTTAAAAGTTACACTTTTCTCTATTGAAATATTGATCTGTGCATCTTGCATGATAACAGCAACTGAAGAAGAGGCAGCTGAAGCATACGACATTGCAGCCATCAAATTCCGAGGTGCAAATGCTGTAACAAACTTTGAGATGAACAGATATGATGTGGAAGCTATTATGAAGAGTTCTCTTCCTGTTGGCGGGGCAGCAAAACGCTTGAAGCGCTCTCTAGAATCCGAACAGAAAGCTGCTGTTATTAACAACAATCAGCAGAACAATCCTCAGCAGTGTGCTGTTAACACCATTAACAGCAATAGCAACATCAATTTCTCAGCCATTCATCATCATCAGCAGCAGCCAATGGCTTCAATCCCATACGGAATTCCCTATGATTCAAACACAGCATATTATCATCACAACCTCTTCCAACATTTTCATCCTAATTCCAATGATGGCACTGCAGAATCTGTTGTTACTTCCACCAATGCAGCAAATGGTGGACTCAATGCTATGCCACCAACATCAGCAGCCGAGTTCTTTTTATGGCCTAATCAGTCTTACTGACTTTGATTGGTGCTATTAATTAGATTTATCTTTCCTTAATTTCTTGCTTTGCAAACTAATCAAAATCTAAAGCTATAATCTCTGGCACAGTTTCATCTGACCGTCTTTTATGATCTCATCTGTATGATTAACCCTTTAGGTACTAATCCAAGATATATGAGGTTTTTTGAGTTTGCTAATCTTAGTTACAGTGGGATGCTGGATTATGTAACTAGTTAACTTCTCAGATTATGAGGATTATTTTTAGTGGTGCATATTATAGTTTTGCTCAAGAATTATTATTCCAAAAAGCTTCTCTTAACTTCCCATATTAGTCTTGATGATGATGATGATGATGTGATGATGACATTGCTTCTGAATATAATAATTAACATGAAACAATTTTTTTGAAATAAGAAAATTATTTCTTATTACCTTTGTTATCGAAAGAAGATTATATGTTATTTGTAATATATTTTTCTACTTTTACCAACAAACCGTTTAAAATAGGAGGTAGTACAGAAACTTTGTATTGGTTGTGAATCTTATGATTTCCATCGAACACGGAGAGAACAGTTGGTTATCTAAAACAAATGTCTACTGGTTCTCTGAAAATATTGACGGGTTTGAGTGCATGCGACTTGTGCACAAGATTTATTTTGGTATTATAGAAAAATAATGATAAAAAATTTAATGTTAGTCAACAGAACTAACTAACAATTCCATCTATCGAAACTTACTTTGTTTGCACGGTGGAATAATTCCATCTATAAAAATTTGATGTTATGTGTTGAAAGGTGCAAGGTGGAATAATTCATTGGATAACCGAAGGATGGAGTTATGCTAACGTGGTGAAGAATGATAACAGGAGAAGTGTGTGGGAGTGTTTGGAAAAAGATAAATGGAAAGTGAAGAATGATAACAGGAGAAGTGTGTGGGAGTGTGTGGAAAAAGATAAATGGAAAGGCTTAAATTATAGAGAAGAGGAGGAAGATCTTAAGAGGGTAGAAAAAGGATTTATGGGGAAAGTTTATGATATTGACGATGTAACTTTGTTGCAGCAAAAAATCATGGATATTGGAATTTTATCACTTGAGATTATATTTTTTGGGGGGCATTAAAGTGTTTATTGAAGTTCAAGAAGATGAAGATTTCAAATCATTGGTAAAGGATGCTAAAGAATTCTTTGAGCATTGGTTTGTTAGAATAGATAGGTGGTATCCGGAGATACTGATGAATGGAAGAGAAACTTGGGTTAGATTGTACGAGGTTCCTGTTCATGCATGGTGTATAACTCTAATTTTTGCCTTAAGATTTCTTTGCATCTTTCATCTGCATCTTGCAATACAAACAAGATCATACTGGTTTTTCGGTTTTTCTCAGGTGTAGGTTTATGCCTCACAGGGTATCACCATTTGCTTTTATTTGTTTATGTTTACTAAGCATTAATTAAAATCCAAAAATATGTGTTTTCTTTTGTCAATCATTTTTCAGGTCAAAAATGTCAAAAATACAGACCTGCAACTCGAATGAATTTCATATAAAAGTCGAAGTTAATCTGCAAATAATTCAAAATTTTATCTGATCAAGGATTTCCCGATTTAATTGATTTATTCAAGGAATTCTAAGGTTCATGTGTTTATTTTCATGCCTTCCTCGAGGCGCAAAAGAATCGAGCCGAACAATCAAAATTAAACAAAATATTCGAATTTTGACCTGGTTAACCGGTTAACCAATGTGTTAACCGATTAACCAGTGCGAAATTTGAATTTTTTGTTCAAAATTCAGCACATCTTATCCATTGATCTCATTGGAATATTCTAGATCAATTTCCCTATTAATTCTCTAAATCACTTTGATCATTTCCCACCATAAACCCTCACTAATCACCACTCTTTTACATTTCCCACCAAATTTGAATTTCCAAAGTTAATTTTGAATTTCCAAAGCAAACTCCATTCCACAAAATTCTCATACCTAGACTATTTAAAGAGGTATTTTCTCATTCAATTCTCCAGCTTTTGATAACCAACAAATCTCTTGCAAAATATCCTTCCAAACCCCAAAATCACCAAAGCTCATTTTTCCTTCTTTTTGAAAGTTATCAAGAATTCACCTTGAACTCTTGATCAACTTTGAGCCAAACCTTCATCCTATTCTTTTTTGTTCATCAATTTCAGTAGATCAAGCTTGATATTGGATCAATTTGAAGAGTACTCTTGGTAATTCATCTTCTTCCATAGTTTTACCTTCATCATAAACATACAAGATGTGGATCTTTGGTTGTTGATCCTATGTATCTTAAATATTGTTTGATTGCAGAGATTTCATTGGTTTTTAACTTTAAAATTCGTGCCAATTCAGTTCATGATCATATGATTTTTGGAAGTGTTAACCGATTAACTATTTTCAGTACAAAATGGTTAACCGGTTAACTAAGGCTGTTTTGCGCCAGAATTTAAAATTCAGATGTGTTAACTGATTAACCATTTGGTTAACCGATTAACACTGCTCCAGGAGCTATTTTTGGCTTGTTTTTTACTTGATCTTGGTTCCTCTTGCTTCTTCTTCTTCCTCCTTGTCGTACCTCGAAAAATACGATCCTCGCGCCGACCGCGGAACAGATGGAAATAACAGAGTCGCCACCTAATTCTATTTATTCTAATGAAAGAATAGGAAGATATAGATAAAACCTAATAAAGAGAGATGGATAGAACAAGGTCATCGAAACCAAATTCTAAGTTCGGGAGTCGGTTACATAAGGGGAATGTATTAGCACCCCTTACGTCCGTTGTACTCAACGGGAACCTCTTAGTTTCACTTGCAATTAAATGTTTAACTTATGCTTACTGATTTCTTCGACTAAAATAAACGTGAACGATTCTAATTAGGGTTAATAAGAGAAATGGGTCGTTTTATTCCTAGGGTGCTCGGCAGGGATTGAGATCCGTGTGCCTACGTATTCCCTTGTGCAATGGGAAAGTCAGAGCCTCGTAGTTCGCGGTACTAAGTTTCGTTGGTTATTTTGTTTTAATGAACAGTTGTTTGAACCGCATTCTAACTACTAAGCGTTGGCTTGTCTGCTCGCGATAAGAGGCTGAAGCGCTAGCTTATTTCGCAAATATAGAAAGGGTTTAGACAAAGTTCGCATTAAAGGATAATGCTTGATAAATCAGGGTTTTTTAGAATGAAAGGATGAATAAACCGCGTCCTGAGGGGCGGGCCTCAGGAGAATTTATTCGAGAATTCGAGGAATGCTAGATTCCAGAATTCAATTCTTTCATTATTTGATGTGTATATTAAAAGTTTTAATTACGGAAAGTCGAATGAACCGCATCCCGCAGGGCGAGCCTCGGGAGTATTCATTCAAGAATTCGAGGAATGCGAGACTCCAGAATTCAGTTATTCCGTTATTTAATTATGAAAATGTTTGAATGTCGAATTCGGAAAAGTTTGATGGCGAGGCATGATGCGCTCGGCTTACATGGTTTGCGGATCGATTAATACGTTAACAAAAGAACTAAATTAAATCGCGACAATTAAATCGGAATAGAATAATATATATAAATAATTAACTTAAATCGAATTTAATAAAGTACTTGAATAACGGAAATAAAGTAATAAAAATAAATTACTAAACTAAATTGTTTGTCTAAATGGAATAATTAAATAAAATGCCTCATATTGATTAAATTTTCCGATTTTACAATATCGGAAATAATTTAATCGTTTATTATATCATTGGCCATAAAAAGTGAGATAAAGTATAAAAATAATAACAAAGGATAAATTGGCCTCATATTTAATTTAAATAACGTCGATTTATTTAAAATCGAATATTTAAATATTTATTCATTGGCCAATAAAATAATAATAAAATTAATAATAAAAATGAATCTAATAATAAATTAGAAACTATAAAAAAAAATGGAAAAAAACGGTCTCATATCGATTCGGACAACGTCGATAAATTGAATGTCGCGAATCGGAAGATAATATCATAGACCAAATAAAAATATGAAATAAATCGATAAATCGATAAATAAATAGAAAATAGAAAAATGGCCTTAAATTGGTTTAGACAACGTCGATTAGAAAATCGAATATCAATAAACCATTGGTTATATCATAGGCCCTTTAAATAATATAAATAATAAAATGAGTTTAAAAAATACTTATGAATTAATATAAACAAAAATGGTCTCATAACGATTCCGATAACGTCGGTAAATACCGAATATCAAGGAAACGTGGTTATATCATAGACCGAATAAAAATGCGAAATAAATCGATAAATCGATAAATAAATAATAAATGAATAAAAATCGGCCTCAAATTAGTTTAGACAACGTCACGAAATGGAATGTCAATAAACCACATTTTTTATCATAGGCCCCAAAAATAATACTTTATTTCTAAAAAAAAACTATTTAAAATAAGATGATGAAAAATTTAATAAAACAACTATTTTATAAAGCAAATTATGAATTCATTTTAAGAGGACAATGGCAAAAACTTATTACCTGAGTTTTATTAAAATACTTTATGAAAACTTTTATTAATGTTAAGAAAAAAACAAGGACCAACAGTATTGAGGAAACAAAGAAAAGACCCTAACCACCTGACCAAAAGGGACCGAAAAGAAAAAAAACAATGGAGAAGAGGACCAAGAGACCCATGATCTGTGAGGATCATCTGGACCGAACCCGGCCCATTAACAAACATAACAATAACCCTAGAAAAGGTTAAATCCTACTAACAAAAACAGATCCTACTTTTCTTCTAAAAAACATGTTATTATCATAAATAAATAAAAACTCGCTCTTCAGCACAAAAGAAACGACGGGAAAGTGGAACAACTTCACCGCCGATCTACCTCTTCCCGGAATGATCTCTTTCTGCTCGCGGGAGCCTCACTCTCGATCAACAGCGGCGTTCATGACCTCCCACTCGTCTCTCTCCCTCACTGCGTTTTTGGCTTTAATACTCCTCGAACCTTGCTACCTCGCTCACGGCTCGCCTTTGGTGCTCGTGTTCAGATCTCTCATAGTTCACGCGTCTCTAGCTTTGATCTCTTTTCACTCAGTTTTTACGGCTTGTGTTATTTTGGATTCATGGTATTGGTTTGCGATTTGGTGAAACTGATGTTAATGGCGATGAAGGTGAGGTTTGGATTCAGATTTTTTGCTCACTCTCATCTCATGTCTTTCACATTTGTTTTCGGGTGTTGGTTGTATTTTGTAGTATTGGTTAATTGTAAAATATGAAGATGAAATTGAATGATTTATGGTGGTTCTGGTTTTGCGGAGTTTATTGTTGTTGTTCTGAAAAGAAAAAATGAAGATTAAACGAAGATGAGAATGTCCAAAGGATATTTCCCCCTCCTTTCCTCGGTTGTTTTTTTTTTAAAGTGTAAGCTTCTGTGTTTAATATGAGGAGAATTTTGATAAAACTGAGATGAGGTGCTGCGAATTACAAGCTGTATTTGTGCGCGTTTGGTGTGTACGGGAAAAACGTGGGTGTGAGTGTTTTAGTTGTTAGTCATGTTGTGGGGACCCATTTTTTGTGAGATGGAATACAGAAGGCACAAAGAGTTTTCTCATGAAATCATTTGAGAGGTGGACTTGTATTTGGACTAAAATTGGCTGCCCATTTGTTATTTTTATTTTTACTGAATGCTTGACATGGAAATTGACATATGGATCAAGAAATAATAACTACAATTTCCATGAGAAAATATGCAATATATATATTCTTACTTATAACAAGATAATCTATATATATATATATATATATAAAAAGATGAAGCAAAAGTAAACTATAATAAAAACAAAAGAAGTTATACATATTAAGTGAAAATATATTTATACTAATAGAAATGGAATAATAATGAAGTGCTTTTATGATATGTATATAAAAAAAATAGTAACATAATAATAATGTTAATAAAATGATAGTAAAAAAATAAAAATAAATAATGATAAGAAGAAAACAATGAGATTTTTTTTATATAAAAAATGAAATGAATTTTTGGGATTAGAACCGAAAAGCGAAAAGAAAAGGATGATGATCACGAGTTAAACCTCCATTGGTTCTACCACACAAAAAAATTGAAATTCGGCCAATAATGCACTTACACTCCGTCCGATGAAACTCAAATGGACGGAAACATATATTTTTTTTCTTCTGAATAATGGTTAATGATCAAATGAATAAAAGTAAATATGCGGGTAGGACAAATTTGGGGTATGACAGATGCCCCTATCTAATTGTCTTGAACCCAAAAAAATGAAATGCCGCGAGGCGTTCAAATTTTTTTTAGGGTAACAGTCAATTAGATATAGGAAGACCCAAAATTTGTCCGGTGCAGAATGCAATGCGATGAAGGAGCATGAAATGCATATATGGATGCAATTGCTGGGGATGAACGCGACATGATATGAGACGCAAAGTCTGTGGGAATGATGAAATGATTGAATGATGAGAATACACCGAAAACGGTAAGGTAAGAAAATGGTTGAGGAGAAACAAGATATTTATGAAAATCTGTCTGGGTAACAGAGAATAGTCATAAATACCTGAGATGAGAGAAATAAACCATGAGAAAGGTACATCCAGAAAAGTCTATGGATGCATAAACACCAAATTTGGAAATCAATGCTCGAAATATCTAGAAGAGTACTAGATGTGGAATGAGACCAAATTATGAAGGTATACCAAGGGAAAGATCAAACTTTTCCACAAGACCTTCAGAGAGATGCTATCCGAAGTAAAGACTCAAGCCAAACTTCTCAATGGGATGAACCAGAGAGAGACAGTTGAAAAAGGGATCCACGTCAAACTTCACACAGTTTGAAGGAAAAGAGTTCCAAGCCAAACTTAACACAGTTTGAAGGAAAAGAAAATATCCATGCCAAATTTATCAATAAGACAAATTTGAAGGAAAAGAGTTCCATGCCAAACTTAACACAGTTTGAAGGAAAAGGGTTCCACGCCAAACTTAACACAGTTTGAAGGAAAAGGGTTCCACGCCAAACTTGACACAGTTTGAAGGATAAAAGGGTTCCACGCCAAACTTAACACAGTTTGAAGGAAAAAGAGTTCCACGCCAAACTTAACACAGTTTGAAGGAAAAGGGTTCCACGCCAAACTTAACACAGTTTGAAGGAAAAGGGTTCCACGCCAAACTTGACACAGTTTGAAGGAAAAAGAGTTCCACGCCAAACTTAACACAGTTTGAAGGAAAAGAAAATATCCACGCCAAATTTATCAATAAGACAAATTTGAAGAAAAAGAGTTCCACGCTAAACTTAACACAGTTTGAAGGAAAAGGGTTCCACGCCAAACTTAACACAGTTTGAAGGAAAAGAGTTCCACGCCAAACTTGACACAGTTTGAAGGAAAAAAGGGTTCCACGCCAAACTTAACACAGTTTGAAGGAAAAGAAAATATCCACGCCTAATTTATCAATAAGACAAATTTGAAGGAAAAGAAAATATCCACGCCAAATTTGTCAATAAGACAAATTTGAAGGAAAAGAAAATAAACACGAAAGACAGGGTGACAGACACGACTGCTTTGATAAGTGCCAAATGAGTTAGACTTTGACTTTGGTAGTTGCCAATGAAAATTGGACTTTAAGGATGCCAAACAAAATTGAATTTCTACCACAAGGTAAGATAAAAAGACCTCAGAAAATGCGTATGAGCATGAAGTAAACTTCAAACTATGCTCGATATGACATTGTATGATGCAAATGGTGCAATGATTGCAATGCAAATGCTGAGACCACGGGATAAGACTCTTTTGGAGAGGTACGGCTGAAACAACTGATTCCACAACACAGTGAACTTTGCCATTTATGCCCCTTGAAAGATATCCTGAACACAACTTCTATTATAATTGTTATAAGTATCAATAATGTTGATCCTGTTGGGAAGGAGTGATAAGCTTTGTTTGGGGATTGCTTGAAGTTGACCACCCCCTATTGAGTGATTTTGAAGTGACTGATTGACTGGTCGCTTGAAATATTTGCCCCAGCGTGGGTCTTGAAAGAGAAATTCTTCGAGTAACAAGATCTTGGACTGTGATATGCCCCTGATAGGATCACTGGTCAAGTTTCTTAACCGTTTAGAATTCCTGGATGATGAGTGCTTACTTGCAAATAAAATAGTCCTTTAACAAATGTCAATTTTAATGCAATGATCAAGCAAAATTTTAAAATCAAAATCATTATTGGAATGATATTGGTGTAAAGAAGATGAATCACTAGTAAGAATGCAATGTTTATTCATACACACAAAGTGAAAGATAACGCAAATTGAAAGACAATGCAGAAGGTATGATACCAAAGCGAATGATTAGAAAATCTCTTGGGAGTCAGCTTACGCAACCTTGTTGAGATATGCTTTCGAAACAAACCGAACTTCAATTAGGTCTTTAAAGGATTGTAACGCGGCTTGGTTCACGGTTTATGAAACAAAAGATATAAGGCTCAAAATTTAATTTTTACCTAACCCATTCTCCATGATGATCTCCAATCCTACGCTCAATTAACTCAACCTATGCAGTCAGATTATCTGAAATTGCACTGATGAGGATGGTTCAAAAGCCAAAGGATTACTGGATAACAATCATTGCTTCTTCACAACATTTTTGTTGTCTTATTTTAAGAGGGCTTTGGGTCAACTCGTCTTTCGTATTTGTTGAGGAATTTTGGTGACCTTTTTCAATTTGAATTGTGTATTATCCCTAAATTTTGCCTGGACCGTATCTTTGATGTTTTCCGTCCAGCGGGATTCTTTTAATTTTGCCTAAGTCGCCTTTTGGGTGTTGACTTAGCGGATTTTTCATTTTTGATTTGGAAAATGACTGCCATTAACTTCCTCGACAATTGTGCGAAGAGAAAACTTGGACTTGAAATTCTTATTGAAAGATGTAACGAATAATTCTCCTGAAATTGAATGCATATTTGAATTAATTGAGAACTACCCTACCCCAGGTTAAGATTACGGTTTTTTCGTGTAGAAAGAAACTCCAACTTCTAGGCTCAAAGGGGTTGGCAATGGATTAACTTCCTTATTTCTCCAGTATTTGGGAATTGAAACAATGCCTGTATATCATCAGCAAGGTTTTATTTTGAAAGCATACCATTCAACAGTTTGGGTATTTTTCGCCATCCTCCCTCCAATCATTGCTTATACAACAGATGAATAAGAGAAACAATGGTATATTTATTTTGAAATTTTTGAAAATGAAAAGCATGAATATGCACAAATATGAAGGTGAATGAATTGATTCAAAAACATGTGATGCTCATTTCATTAATACTAACATTAGATAACAAACAAAGTCTTTAAACAAGTACACATAATACAAACAAGGAAATTAAAACTGAAAAGAAACAAGGCCTAGTGTCTAATCAGTAGCAAGGATGAGCTTTCCCGTCTGATCCACTGGCTTTAGGTAGTAACTTGTGATTCTTCGACCAAATCTTCAGTCACTTTCTTTTGGCGTGCTCTCTGCCAACATGGGGAATCCCTCTCGGTGTGAAGGTGATCACATCTCCTCTGACCAAATCCTGAACTCGAGACTGGAAAGCATAACAACTTTCAATATCATGACCTGCAGCTCCTTCATGGAATGGGCAATGAAGATCAGTTCTGAACCCATCTGGAAGAATATTCGGAGGAGTAAGTGTTCTAGTTGTGATAAGGCCTTTCAGAACCAAGTAAGGATATAGCTCAACATATTTCATGGGAATAGGATCAATTGGAGTTCTAGGCCTGGAATTACGATTCTGACTCTGACGAGCACTCCTTTGTGGGGGAGCCCTATCTTCAGCTTTTGTCACCAACTCTTTCCTCTTTTGAAGCTTTTCAGAGGACTTTCCAGAAGACTCAGCATCATGGTGCGAAAAGTAAGGATTCTCATAAACAACTTGGGAAACAAAACCCGTAGGGGTAACACTAATTTGAGGTATGAAAATCCTCTGGGACCGAGCTTCCCTAGCCAACAATGTTTGCATCATCTCCATGAGCATATTCACGTTTCCTTTCAACTCATTGAGGTCTTCTCTAACCCTTCTGTTATGCTGCTCCTGATTTTCCATTCTTTTTTTCAATGATGGCTTCAGTTCCGAATTTGTGTTTAGGAATCAGCTTGATGGGTACTAAACAACTGAGGATGAGAACGAATGAACATGAGCGACTATGAATGCAGAATGAATGCAAATATGAATGCAATGATAGGCAAATAATATGCCATAAGTAATTGTAATTCAAAGGATGATAAATCAAATTCCAAAGTTAATCACCAAAACGAGAGAGTAACCAAAATCTATAATAAAAGGAACTTTACAGGTATGCCCTAGAAGGATAGTTCTAAGTTCTTTACCCATACAAACCTCTCACATGATAGTTTCTACGGTTATGGATAAGATACTCAAGGTCACGGACGCTAATCGTAATAACATCCCGCCACAGGCTAGCTGTATTATGATGATAGTGACGATAAGGTCTATCTTGAGTGGAGTTCTCATGTTAGGCACACAAGGAGCGGGTCCTCGGAGACTAACACTACACAACTACCAATATTGGAACCGGTTCTAAAAGTTCCCCGAGTCACAGTCCTTTCACGAATCAAGTCATGCAACAGGCTAGCTGTGTTATGACGAGATCTACGAATATGTCTACTCTCGGGGGGAGCTTTCATGCTAGGCTTGCAAGGAGAGAGTCCTCGGAGACTAACACTAATAACTTCCAATTCTAACTTAGATGTTTCCCTCTTATTTTTCAGAGACTCAGGTGTCATCCTAAGATCCACCAAGCAAATATGATAATAATCATAATAAGAAGAGCGAATAAACAAGCATAAAATAAAAAGCAATGAAGAAAACAGATAAACAAAGTAGACATTGATCGCAAAGTAAACTAAGTTAGGCTTGACTCTCTGTTTTGTCCCCAGCAGAGTCGCCAGCTGTCGTACCTCGAAAAATACGATCCTCGCGCCGACCGCGGAACATATGGAAATAACAGAGTCGCCACCTAATTCTATTTATTCTAATGAAAGAATAGGAAGATATAGATAAAACCTAATAAAGAGAGATGGATAGAACAAGGTCATCGAAACCAAATTCTAAGTTCGGGAGTCGGTTACATAAGGGGAAGGTATTAGCACCCCTTACGTCCGTTGTACTCAACGGGAACCTCTTAGTTTCACTTGCGATTAAATGTTTAACTTATGCTTACTGATTTCTTCGACTAAAATAAACGTGAACGATTCTAATTAGGGTTAATAAGAGAAATGGGTCGTTTTATTCCTAGGGTGCTCGGCAGGGATTGAGATCCGTATGCCTACGTATTCCCTTGTGCAATGGGAAAGTCAGAGCCTCGTAGTTCGCGGTACTAAGGTTCGTTGGTTATTTTGTTTTAATGAACAGTTGTTTGAACCGCATTCTAACTGCTAAGCGTTGGCTTGTCTGCTCGCGATAAGAGGCTGAAGCGCTAGCTTATTTCGCAAATATAGAAAGGGTTTAGACAAAGTTCGCATTAAAGGATAATGCTTGATAAATCAGGGTTTTTTAGAATGAAAGGATAAATAAACCGCGTCCTGAGGGGCGGGCCTCAGGAGAATTTATTCGAGAATTCGAGGAATGCTAGATTCCAGAATTCAATTCTTTCATTATTTGATGTGTATATTAAAAGTTTTAATTACGGAAAGTCGAATGAACCGCATCCCGTGGGGCGAGCCTCGGGAGTGTTCATTCAAGAATTCGAGGAATGCGAGACTCCAGAATTCAGTTATTCCGTTATTTAATTATGCAAATGTTTGAATGTCGAATTCGGAAAAGTTTGATGGCGAGGCATGATGCGCTCGGCTTACATGGTTTGCGGATCGATTAATGCGTTAACAAAAGAACTAAATTAAATCGCGACAATTAAATCGGAATAGAATAATATATATAAATAATTAACTTAAATCGAATTTAATAAAGTACTTGAATAACAGAAATAAAGTAATAAAAATAAATTACTAAACTAAATTGTTTGTCTAAATGGAATAATTAAATAAAATGCCTCATATTGATTAAATTTTCCGATTTTACAATATCGGAAATAATTTAATCGTTTATTATATCATTGGCCATAAAAAGTGAGATAAAGTATAAAAATAATAACAAAGGATAAATTGGCCTCATATTTAATTTAAATAACGTCGATTTATTTAAAATCGAATATTTAAATATTTTTATTCATTGGCCAATAAAATAATAATAAAATTAATAATAAAAATGAATCTAATAATAAATTAGAAACTATAAAAAAATGGAAAAAAACGATCTCATATCGATTCGAACAACGTCGATAAATTGAATGTCGCGAATCGAAAGATAATATCATAGACCAAATAAAAATATGAAATAAATCGATAAATCGATAAATAAATAGAAAATAGAAAAATGGCCTTAAATTGGTTTAGACAACGTCGATTAGAAAATCGAATATCAATAAACCATTGGTTATATCATAGGCCCTTTAAATAATATAAATAATAAAATGAGTTTAAAAAATACTTATGAATTAATATAAACAAAAATTGTCTCATAACGATTCCGATAACGTCGGTAAATACCAAATATCAAGGAAACGTGGTTATATCATAGACCGAATAAAAATGCGAAATAAATCGATAAATAAATAATAAATGAATAAAAATCGGCCTCAAATTAGTTTAGACAACGTCGCGAAATGGAATGTCAATAAACCACATTTTTTTATCATAGGCCCCAAAAATAATACTTTATTTCTAAAAAAAAACTATTTAAAATAAGATGATGAAAAATTTAATAAAACAACTATTTTATAAAGCAAATTATGAATTCATTTTAAGAGGACAATGGCAAAAACTTATTACCTGAGTTTTATTAAAATACTTTATGAAAACTTTTATTAATGTTAAGAAAAAAACAAGGACCAACAGTATTGAGGAAACAAAGAAAAGACCCAAACCACCTGACCAAAAGGGACCGAAAAGAAAAAAAAAACAATGGAGAAGGGGACCAAGAGACCCATGATCTGTGAGGATCATCTGGACCGAACCCGGCCCATTAACAAACATTACAATAACCCTAGAAAAGGTTAAATCCTACTAACAAAAACAGATCCTACTTTTCTTCTAAAAAACATGTTATTATCATAAATAAATAAAAACTCGCTCTTCAGCACAAAAGAAACGACGGGAAAGTGGAACAACTTCACCGCCGATCTACCTCTTCCCGAAATGATCTCTTTCTGCTCGCGGGAGCCTCACTCTCGATCAACAGCGGCGTTCATGACCTCCCACTCGTCTCTCTCCCTCACTGCGTTTTTGGCTTTAATACTCCTCGAACCTTGCTACCTCGCTCACGACTCGCCTTCGGTGCTCGTGTTCAGATCTCTCACAGTTCACGCGTCTCTAGCTTCGATCTCTTTTCACTCAGTTTTTACGGCTTGTGTTATTTTGGATTCATGGTATTGGTTTGCGATTTGGTGAAACTGATGTTAATGGCGATGAAGGTGAGGTTTGGATTCGGATTTTTTGCTCACTCTCATCTCATGTCTTTCACATTTGTTTTCGGGTGTTGGTTGTATTTTGTAGTATTGGTTAATTGTAAAATATGAAGATGAAATTGAATGATTTATGGTGGTTCTGGTTTTGCGGAGTTTATTGTTGTTGTTCTGAAAAGAAAAAATGAAGATTAAACGAAGATGAGAATGTCTAAAGGATATTTCCCCCTCCTTTCCTCGGTTGTTTTTTTCTTTTTTATAGTGTAAGCTTCTGTGTTTAATATGAGGAGAATTTGGATAAAACTGAGATGAGGTGCTGCGGATTACAGGCTGTATTTGTGCGCGTTTGGTGTGTACGGGAAAAACGTGTGTGTGAGCGTTTTGGTTGTTAGTCATGTTGTGGGGACCCATTTTTTTGTGAGCTGGAATACGGAAGGCACAAAGAGTTTTCTCATGAAATCATTTGAGAGGTGGACTTGTATTTGGACTAAAATTGGCTGCCCATTTGTTATTTTTATTTTTACTGAATGCTTGACATGGCAATTGACATATGGATCAAAAAATAATAACTACAATTTCCATGAGAAAATATGCAATATATATATATATATATATATATATATATATATATTCTTACTTATAACAAGATAATCTATATATATAAAAAGATGAAGCAAAAGTAAATTATAATAAAAACAAAAGAAGTTATACATATTAAGTGAAAATATATTTATACTAATAGAAATGGAATAATAATGAAGTGCTTTTATGATATGTATATAAAAAAAATAGTAACAT
Organism: Lathyrus aphaca; assembly: GCA_963966055.1. Classification (NCBI taxonomy): domain Eukaryota; kingdom Viridiplantae; phylum Streptophyta; class Magnoliopsida; order Fabales; family Fabaceae; genus Lathyrus; species Lathyrus aphaca. The sequence goes on along the minus strand of OZ014523.1, from coordinate 302,137,788 downwards.
AATAATAATGTTAATAAAATGATAGTAAAAAAATAAAAATAATGATAAGAAGAAAACAATGAGATTTTTTTAATATAATAAATGAAATGAATTTTTGGGATTAGAACCGAAAAGCGAAAAGAAAAGGATGATTATCACGAGTTAAACCTCCATTGGTTCTACCACACAAAAAAAATTGAAATTCGGCCAATAATGCACTCACACTCTGTCCGATGAAACTCAAATGGACGGAAACATATATATTTTTTCTTCTGAATAATGGTTAATGATCAAATGAATAAAAGTAAATATGCAGGTAGGACAAATTTGGGGTATGACACTCCTTTTTTTTTTTTTTACCTTGGGAGACATTCTTGGGACTGATTTCTCTTTAATTTCAATGGACTTTGGGTGTAGATTAGAGTAATTAATATTCATTAATCCAAACCCACCTTTAAGTGAATTATTTAATTCACTTTAGGTACTTTGCATTTGTGAGATATTTTCAAACTTGAATCCACCAAGATGAGTGATTGAACTTAAATATGGAAGAATACCATAAATAAAACTCAATTTGGTATTCATCTTTAGTTTCGTGCGATATTACTTTCGGATGGCGATTTACATATCGTTTATCTCACATGCATTAGCACATACATCGTTCACCTTAATTGGTGTTGGCTGACCTCATTTGTAGGGTAATTACTTCGTAAATTACTCGGAGATTTCTTAATATAGACTTAAATGTGCTCCTACTTCGGAATAAAAAGCTAATTGGATTTTTTCACTTTAGTGGACCGAACCTCGTGTTGGTCGCATAATCCCAAAGTGATTGATCTTTTTGCTTTAAGATCCAAGACTTATGAAGTTTGATGCATAGTTGCTTTGGGTCTCCCAATCTTCTTTCAAATTTCATTGAATTTGGTTCTAATCGCCTTGATTAATCACTATAGTGTAAGATACTAAGTAGAATCGGTTGCCTTTTCGATTTTTGGTACTAAGTACCTTGGTTACTCTTTTGGTTATGGATGATTAAGTTCACCATACCAATATTATGTATATTATTATTCTACTATTACTATACTAACATTTTAATTTCCTTCTTGCATCTTAATCTCCTTTATTTTTATTATGCTTTGTATTGTTTTATCATCCATTATCATGTTTATATTCTTGCTATTATATTGTTGTGTTGATTTTCTTTTGTCCACTTGGACACAAAAATATTAATAAAAGATTAAATGTCTAAAAAACTTAATTGTTCCCATCTTGGACTATTGGTTACTATCCTTTACATTGGAATTGGAGTTTTGGACTTAGATTCTAGGACACTTTCCCTTTGCTTTGATCTTCATGGAGTTGGTAGTTTGCCTTTATTTGGCAATTTGATAGCTCATAAGGATGAAACTCTTGTGCTCATAATTTGAAGCATTATCAAGTTTGGTTAGATCTTTCCTCCTTTATCTATTTATTTTTCTTTTAGGATAGTCTCTCCATCTCCTCCCCTTCTTAAATTTTCAAAACTTCCCCCTCTTTCCAAAAACTTCTTTGTTTTCAAACTTAAAAATGCTTTCATAATCAAACCTTGACTTAGGTCAAATGAGTTTTAACTTTTCTTTTATTTTCTTAATAAATACTAAACCATATAAGTATATTAAAACGTTTTTCAAAAGACCATAAAAAAATACAAAACTAATCAAATATTTTTGTGCCTTTGTGCACTTTTCCTTTTAACCTTTTCTTTACATGTTTAGATATGATTCATTCTTTCTAGCCAAATTATTCGCTAAAGAATGACGACTTATCTTTACATTTTAAAATCAACCCAACACACTAATTCTTCACTATTTGTATCACGAACTACAGAGTTTTGATCTTGCATTGCATATTATGGGTACGTAGGCATGAGGTGGTAAACCTCTCCAAACATAAAACATTAAAAATCAATTCTTTTCTCATCACTTCATTCTCTTTTACAAACATTTTCAAACCAAAAGCAATAAATTTTTCAAAGGGCTCCCGTGGAGTACCACAGACATTTTGGGTGCGTAAAACCTTCCCATTTTGTAACCTAACTGTCGCTCCCGGGATTTTTATCCTAGTACAAATGCGAAAGTGGCGCAGAAAAGGTAGAGTCGCCAGCCAGGCATTTTTATCCCGAAGGAACAGGAAAGGTAATGCTGCACAAACCTGAGGAAGAAGGAAAGGACGAGGCCTTACGAACCAAAGATCTGGGTCCGGAAGTCGGTTACGAATTGGGAAGGTATTAACACCCCAATCCGTCCGCCGTACCCGACGGGATCCACGCTTGTTAATCTGTTTCAAAGGGTGAGAAATACGATGTTGTTTGAATGAAAGAATGGCTATCTGGGATGGAAGAGGAATATGGAAAAGAATTGGAAAAGAAAATGGAACGAGAGGGGAAAACGTAGGGAAAATAAAGAATGTGCTTGAATGGGCCCTACCCCACTACCTACGTACCTCATCGGGAAAATGAGGATCAGAGTCGCCGTAGTTCGTCTAACTAAGGCGGGAACTTGCTTATGATTTTTAGGATGACGTTGCCATAGCTCTAGCTCAGGTGTTATCGTCTCTGACTCGAGGGTGTTTACCGTATCGCTGTTTGAACTGTTGAGGCAAGTCACATTCGTCCGCAAAGAGTATGAGATGAGAAGAGAAGACGTGATGTCTTGGTTTATTGTCTTTTAGAAGAAGTGTTTTGAATTTGTGTTTATTGTATGTACAACACTAAATACTATGATACATGAGCGAATACTTTCCAAGATCTCCTCCAATGGAACGTTTGTAAAGTACCCTAGAAGAGTGAAGGAGACCTCCACTAGTCATTTCCCGTATAGCTTAAGGCTCGTGGCGTATTGTACCTACTTTCCTTTTTAAATGTTTTTGATTTTTCTTTAAGATGAGAAGTGATACTCAAATTGGGAAAGGAAAAAATCTAAGGGAAACTAGACTTACCCTAAGTTAGTTGAATTTAAGGGTGACCTATGGTTAGTGAGGTTTGAAAGATTAAAGCTACCTAAGAGGATATGAATCATAAAGAAAAAAAGCGAGTATGAACAATGTAATGGAACGAGGTCCTCCTAGGTCATGGTTGGTGATAACGTGCATGAATCGTAAATGAAATGAAATGATGGATCGGGTGGGTCGGTTGCGTGGTGCTGAGACGCACGACTTATGGTATGCAACATACAAGGCTTGCTTTAGGGTGTAATGGAGTGGAGCGATGGTGATCAAGGAATCCTAAAGTCACATGAAACTTTATTTATTTATTTGAAATTTACTCGACGTTAGATCGAGTATTTATTTATTTTATTTTTGAGATTTGGTTTTCTATAGATTCATTTTATCTTTTCTAAATTATGAGAACTATACAAGCAAAAAAAGTTCTAAGCTATTACATCACAAAGTACAAACCAACAAAAATATAATCGAGGCATAGTAAAAATAATCCAAGTCCATAAGCGAATCCTCGAAAAAATACCTTGCACAAAAAGAAGATGTTAGTAAATGAAATGAAGATGCATATGCCACAATATGTTGAAAATGAATTAAGATAACAAAAAGTTGCAAGAATTTCCAAAGCATATAAGGCATAAAACTGAAATAATGGCTAATCGCTTCATGGAAACGCACTTGAACAGTTTCTAAGCCTAAGTCCTAAAACTAAAGGATTTCACATGATATCAACATTCTACAATCAGTAGCTAAACCACACTAAAGCCTTCTAATATTCTAAGACTAATCCTAATTAATTTATGTCCTAACGCACCATAAAATCCTAAGCTAAACTAGATGGATTTACAATGGAAAAGTTGAATGAGATCAAGGCACTAAAAATAGCAAAAGTCCTGGGAAAATATGAAATTAATTCCCTAGAGTCTCTAACCTGAATCTAACATTGTGTTAAAAAATCTCCTAAAAATTCATAACCTAACTATGTCAAATGGTCACTTAAATCTATCTAAGATTCAATCACAATTTTACACAAACAACACTATCAAAATAGTGGATAAAATGGCCTAAAACATATACCAAAAATTTTTCTAGGTTCTATTATTAATTCTCTAATCATAGAAAAAAGAATGGGCCAAAAATATTACAGGGAGTGGGGGAAATAAAATGTACAAAATTATGTGTTCATGAAGAAAATTAATATAACACTAATTAAATGGAAAATCAAAATTAAACTGAAAAATGGAAAAAATCAGAAAGTAAAAATGTGGAAAGGTCCTAAAATGAGTTATAAGGCTCCTATAATTTTTATGGAATTTTATTATTAATTTTAGTATTTTTTATGTATTTAAATTGAACAAGTATGAAAATAGAAATTAATATAATTAGAAAGAAAATAGAGGAGGGGGGTGAGAATAGCAATTTTCAAGCTAGAAAACGAACTGGGCCTGCGAAATAGGGGTGGAAATAGCATTCTGGCTTAGGCCCAATAAGCGTAGGATTATGGGGTGCATTATATAGTTCTTCAGGTCAACTCTTTGACCCCCTCTGGACCGTTGGATAAATTCGCTTGATGAGGGTGATATGATAAGTTATCATGATGAAGGGTACACAGTTATCACAGCGGGAAGGCATATACATGAACATACTCCATTGGCCCTACCGGACGGTGACAAGTGTCACCGCTGGAATGGACCCCTAAAAGAGTATCTTATATATTTATCAGCATTACAACGGTGAGACTAAATAACTTTTATTGGACTTCATTGCCATTATAAACAAAAAGAAAAAACGTTCAGCTTCTTCTCTCTACACCTAATCCATCACAAAACCCTAATCTTGCCGGCGGCGGCCCCTCCGGTCAACCACCATCATAACGTTAAAACCTAAACACTAACCCCCTTCAAATTCACTCCATCATCCTAAATCTAGTTAAAATTTCTTCAAAATCTTAAACAAGCAGTGGGATCGAAACTCTCAGAAACAAAATCCCAGAAATTCAAAACAAACAATAGTCAAGGAACAGAAGATCTTACGTCTTGTCGTTGTTCTTGAAGATGAAGGTGATTCAAGATGTGTTGAAGAGGACCGCCGTTGACGCGATGAAGATGAACTCACGCGATGAAGACGAACGAAGGTGACACGATGAAGACGAGCTCGTGATGAAGACGAACGAAGATGACGTGATGAAGATGAGCTCGCAAGATGAAGATGAACGAAGGCGATGAAGATGACGATCGTGTGTAATGATCGAAGGTAAAGTCGTGCGAAAAAGGTGATGATTTCAGTTTCGATTATTTGCCTTTATTCTGGTTGTGATTCATTCTTTGAAATGATTTTTCCGCTCATTGCAGGTTGATGCTGATGATGATTGTTGGAGATTGATGATGTCGAGTTGATGAAGATTGTATTTGATTCAAGGTGATGCAGCTATTGACACCGATGCCGAAGTTTTGATGCGGCCATGGATTTAAGGTCGCAGAGAACGTGTTCTTGATGATGCGTGAGCTGCATTTGCGGTGCTATGATCTTGTGAAGACGATGCCGAAATGATTTAGGTATGGCTTTGTAGTCTCCTCTTTCTCCTTCTACATTGTTGAATTCGCGAAGATTACGATCTTCTTCTTCTTCTTCTTTTGCATGTCTCTGTAGTGATGTTCAGCTTCGTGATGAAGCTTTCTTGAGACCGAAGATGAAGTGTAGAAGGCCCTTGTTGATGAATTTGAACCCGAGGGATTGATTGGAGCATGGAGAAGAGTGAGTGTCTAAGATGAAGAATGGAGAATCAGGGGTGAAGATGCGGTGAAAATGAGAGATGAAAGAGTCAGAAGAAAACAAAAGTAGTCCAGCTTTCCATTGAGGTCCCTTTCAAACTTATACCCTCTGATATTTATTTTATTTTCAGTTAGTTGGAAAGTTAGAAAAATCTGTTGAGAAGTTAGTTTGTTAGGTTGTTATGAAGTTAGTTAGAGGTTATAAAAACAGTTAGGAATTCTGTTATTGAACTTCGAGTTTGTTATAACAGTTAGAAAAGTTTTCTTTTGTTGATTTTGAAACTGAGCTTTTGTTAACTTTCTGAACTTGTACTCCCCTATAACGGATTTCTATCATCCTTTCGCGTTGTAGCTGAATTGTAACCGTTCTTATTTTCCACTAATTTTCGATGATTATGGCGTAATTCACTGTCTCATTTTTGTTCTGAATATTTTCTTAGTATTGCTTCTTTTTCTTTGCTTATGATCGGTTTGCGCTGTGTGGTGTTTGCAGGTTTTGAAGTGAATGAAGTTGGCGGAAACTTGTTAGAAACAGAGATAACACCGAAAGTTTCTGCTGATTTTTTGGCGACTTTATCAAATCGTTTTTGTATTTTTGTTAGACTGGATTTTTCATGACTTTTTTGTAAGCTGATGACATATGAACTACTGTACTAATTGGATTTTCCTCAAACTTTTCTCCGTTATGCCATTTATGTTATATTTTCTTAGTTTTTTCATGGCTTGGCTACACTCATGACAAACATGTCCCATGCTGTTTTTTTTTGTTATATTAACAGAGGTAATGAATAAAATGAGGTACCAAAAAAACTGTGTATGTGAAACTCTTGTGGGGTCATGCTATAAAAATGAGGTCCGGAAAAATTTAATTCCAATAGCTAAAAAATATCATCCTATTATTTCCATTTTATGTTTATGAATCTCATATTTTGTAACATGGGCTGGATTTTATTGAATGGGCATGACTTGAAACTTAATTTGGATATGAAAGGAGATTTCTATTTGGACAAGAATTTTGAGATTAACATGAATTTGGACCAACAATGGTCTTGGAATATGGATCTAAACAAAAAAAAAGTTTATTTAGTTCTAAATTGACCAATGGGAGATTGATATTGACATAAAAAATGGATATTGGCTATTGGGCATGGGCCCAAAATGTGTGTGGGAAAATGGTTAAATGGAAATGAAATTGGATTTGAAAGTGAATATAATCATGGTGAGGACTTGGGTTTGAAGTGAATTTTCAAATGGGTTTATGATAAATCTTGAACGAACTTGAACGATGAATGACAGTGACATTTGATGCTCCTTCAAATAAATCGTGGTCACGCGCTTTCCACCTTTAACGTGAACCCCATTCTTGAGCCAATAACTAATTACTACGAACTATGATACCATAACAGATCTGAAAGCCGACACCCGAATCCAGATTCTTGAATCACAAGTACATTCTAAGGTACCAATATGAGGAGAATAATCTAATTAAACCTCTGAATAGAAAATTCAAGTCACATGAGAATGCTTGATCCCATGTCTCAGAAGCTTCACGCAAATGATGAATGCGAAGTTATGACCTAGTGAGAAATGTAGATGATAATAAATTAAGAGGGCAAATTTTGGGGTGTTACAGCTGCCCCTATTCAATCACTGTAGACATTAATGGATGATAGCAGTTGCTTTCAGACGTTTGAGGTATGCAGAGATTGAATACCATAAACAACCAGAAAATTTGCACTCTATGGCAGAAGAACAGGGAAATAAACTCAACCGAATGAACTCTGCTTGGATATAATTATGATGGTAAGATTCATAAACGGGGAATGCCTTTTGACTAATGCCAGAAGGCTACTGACTTGCTACACTGCGGGTGGACTTTGATAGGCTGCAACAATGCCTCACTGATACCTTTCGGATGGAGTCAGACTACTAACGACTTGCCACACTGCGGGTGGACTTTCACCAATTTGCGATTGAACTTCAAAATACTTTGCCACCTTGTGGATGGACTTTTTCCAATCTGCGGTTGGACTTCATGATACTTTGCCACCCTGGGGATGAACTTTTGCCAATCTGCGGTTGGACTTCAGATACTTCGCCACACTGCGGGTGGACTTTGGATAATTTCCCATCATGAGGATTGACTTTTGCCAATCTGCGGTTGGACTTCAGGATAATTTGCCATCCTGCAGGTGGACCTTGGGTAATTTGCCACACGGCGGGTGGACTTTGGATATTCTGCCACACTGCGGCTGGACTTTTGCTCACTGCGGGAGACTTTTGCCACACTACGGGGGACTTTTGCTCGCTACGGGAGACTTCTGCCTACTGCAGGGGACTTTAAGAATTTGCCACCCGAAGATGGATTTGGCCAGTCTACGGCTGGACTTTTGCTCACTGCGGGAGACTTTTGCCCACTGCGGGGGACTTTAGAAATTTGCCACCCGAAGATGGACTTTGGCCAGTCTGCGGCTGGACTTTTGCAAGATATCAAACTTGGATTATACTGGGTATGCATATGTTGAATTGTATGGCATAATGCCCCATGACACTGGGGATGATAGGTTTTTAGTATTGTCAATGAACTGGTGTAAGTGCAAAGGGAGTTCCTGATGCAGAAATAATAAGTCCCTGTTGACTCTATGGGGAAACACAATGATCGCAGATTCAATCTCAAGAAGCCATGTGGGGATAACATCTCTGTTGGAAAAGAGCGTGAATAATTCATCTGTCCCGAATTATCACCTTTGCCAAAAATAAATTGGACTTTAGATTTGAGGATCGTGCCAGGGGATACCTCGACTATTGGGGATTATCCACTCTTATGGATCCGCTAGGGAAGAGAATGATTTATCTAAAATATGCTAGGGGAATAGGAGTTACCTTAGATCTGTTGAGGAACCGAGATCAAGGAAACCAGCTGAAAGAAAAACTTGGTGACTTTACTGGGGATAACTTCCATTCGTCTGTTGGGGATGACAAAACCGAGACATGTCCTGCTGAGGAGGAAATATTTCAAGTCGTCTCATGTTGGGGATCATTTTTCTCTTGCCTGGACTTTACCTTAAGAGGATTTTACAAAAGACTCGGTGTCTTTAAACTCTTAGGTATCGCGGTGATTGCTTGAATTGGCGTAATAACCTTGCTGAGGAGGTAACCATTGTCTATGCAGATGAGCTTGGAGCTGTCGGAAGCGCTGAACGAGATAATTGGCTTGACGAGCGACCTCTAGATGGGTAATGGACTCAATCAATAAGAGTTATGACAAGAGGGTGCCATAGAAACTCTTTGAGAGTGTATCTGTCTTGGTGCTCTGAACTCCGGGTAAATGCTTCCGATCGTCTGTCTTCAGGAAATAATGAATTCTCGTACTATTGGGGTGGCCTGACCCAGTACGATTATTTGAATAGTTTTGCACTTGACTGACTAATCTTCGCTCTTGGAGAGATTTGAATCTCGAGGTGATTGCCTCAGTTTGGCTGAAATTTGAAGAGATTGCTCGACGTAATTGCCCCGGATTGGCTAGATCTTACCATGACTAGTTGGGAAAGTCTTTACTCAATGGAGCTTTTCTCGGAAAAGTGCACCTCGACATGACTGTCTTTCAGAATTTTTAGACTTCTCAACTTGGCAAGCTTAAGCTTCTGGATTGAATTTCCGCATGTGAACCAATTATGATGCCAAACAAATGTATGCAAGCAAAAAAAGTTTATTTCTTAGAATGAAAATTCTAATGCAACATACATGTAAATCTTGAAGTCTTTATTAGAAAGGTGTCGCAAACCTTTGTGAGCGAATCACTGGTTAAGATACAACATTATTTTTGAATGAAAGTATGTACATGCAATACCAACAAATGTCTTTTAGCATAACTCATAGGAGTCATGAACGCGGTCTCGTGGTAGTACGCTCTCAAAATAACCCTATTTCAGTTAGGACTTTTAAGGGTTGTATCGTGGCCTGGTTCACGGTTATCGAAACAAAGGACATAGGCTCGAAGTTTATTTGTGCCCACCCGCTCTTCGTGATGTTCTCCATTCCTATGTTCAGCTAATTTTCACAAGCACTCACCTTTCATAAGGATTTTGTGTCGATTGAGGGACCATTGCTACTATGAGTTCAATCAGGTTATTGTTGAGAGTCAGTCACCCCTCTATCTTTCGTGTCTGTGCCACACGACTTTGTTCTCATTTGAGGATCTTTCTTGTGTAATCCTTTCCGTCTTTCGCTTTTGCATTATTTTGCTTATCCCTGACTTTTGCCTGGACTGATTCTTGTGAATCTTTGGTTGTAAAGTCCAGCGGGATGCCCTAACTTTTGCCTAAGTCGCTTGTTTTCAAGTTTCGACTTAGCGGGCTATTTCATTTTTTTATGAACAAATCGTGTGACAATGTTTGTCTTGATTTCTTCTCGAGGGTTGTGACTGCCTCATTCTTTGGTCGATGAAGGATAACCATTATGGTTTCCAGTCTTTGGACCTCATAATTAACATGATGGAATGTAATGGATCCTCAAATACACTCCTTTATGAAAACCTGAACGCTTGGTCTGACTAGCTGACATCTACCCTGCCCCTGGGTTACATGTGAGGGTTTTTCATGCGAAAAGAAACTCCTACTTCAAGGCTCAAAGGGGTTAGCAAGGGTCTATCTTCCTTATATCTCCAGTGTTTAGGGATTTGAAACAAAGCCTGTACATCGTCAACGGGGTCTTATTCAAGAGCACATAATTAGAGATTCTTGCGTTTTTGTTTTGTCATCCTCCTTCATAGAGTTTAAGCAAGACAATTGGTATTGCGATGTACACATGCAAAATTATAAGTGAATGCGAATGAATTACTTCAAGAAAAACATGTGAGTTTTATTATTGCTAACATTCAAAAGCAAAACAAATTTCATACATGTAGACAAATGTTTAGCACATAAGAGAAACTACAAATGGAAATGCAGTAAAGAAACTGAATATTGCCGTAGTTGAGGAGACTTGACTCCGTCTGGACCTGTCAGTATTGGATACTTTCAGTGATCAATAGCTCTTTCACAGACTTGTAATCTTCAATTTGCAGCCGTATACCCAACCATTGAAATCATACCTCTTCTTCTAGTTATTCTGACTCTGACAAGAGACGTCTGAAGGAAAAAGTAAAGTTGGGGAGTAAAGTTGCCCCATAAGGTTGCTCGGAAAGACCTGATGATCTTTTGCCTACGTATCTCCATTGACCGATGACCAATGAAGAATCAGAGCGACGTAGTTCCCCTCAATAGGGATGAAAACGAACAATGAAGAAAGGCAAACACATAAATGCCATCACTAAGAGTATTTGAATACTGCTGGCTTTATTTGCTTCATGAATACCCCGGCGTCTTGGGTGATTAACTCGAAGACTGTAGCTTAATGTAGACCATCTGGTAGAACAACCGTGACACCGGTTCCACCGTGACTAGGCATTGGATTCTGGAGTACGTTTGGGAGAGGAGCGAAATTGATCACCTTAGAGTCAACTAGGTCCTGTACCTTGTTCTGAAAAGTCCAATATTTCTCAATACTGTGCCCCTGGGCACCCGAATGGAATTCGCACCTGGCGTTAGCATCAAAATTCGGAGGTAGATTGTCTGGAGGAGGAGGTCTCATGGTACGAAGCTCGACCATGTTCAACTTTAGCAGCTCTGGGAGTAATATAGCATATGGAAATAGGCATGATCAATCCTACGGTCCCTTTCTCTCGCTCTTTGCTGAAACGGTCTCTGTACCTGTTGCTGCTGACCCTGTGGTCATTGTTGAACCTGTGGAGTAATAGTCACTGCAGCTTCTTGGTAGTAACCTTGAGAATGACCTCTGTCTCGACCTCTATACACAACATTTGTCTCGCCTTCTCTTCTTCTTTGGCCATTGCCAAAATGTTTTTTCATACCAGAAGAACTAGCACTGCTTGCATCCTGAATCTTTCCCAATTTCAGAAAGTTTTCTATCCTTTCTCCAGCGATGACAATATCAGAAAAACCAATGGACGGGAAGGTGGCCAGACGATCCAAGTAAACACCTTGCAAGGTACCCATAAACATGTCGGCCATTTCCCGATCGAGCAATGGAGGTTGAACCTGTGCGGCCAGCTCACACCACCTCTGGGCATACTGCTTAAAACTTTCCTTAGGTCCTTGAGACAAGTTCTGCAACTGAGTGCGGTTCGGAGCCATATCAATGTTATATTGATATTTCTTGAGAAAAGCTTCAGCTAAATCTTTCCAGCTTCAAATAGAGACCCTGCTCAACTTCATGTACCAGCTCAACGAAGCTCCAGATAAACTATCTTGGAAGAAATGCATCCAAAGTTTCTCGTCATCAGTGTGAGCCGAGATTCTTCTAAAGTATGCATGAATGTAAGTTCTAGGGCACGTGCTGCCGTTGTACTTGTCAAATGATGGTGCCTTGAACTTAGGAGGGATTCTGACTCCTGGTACTAACTCGAGACTGGTTACATCAATGCCCAGGGAATTCTGACATTCCATGGCATTAATCTTCTCTTCCATCTCTTCATACCCGCGGTCGTTGATCTCATTCATATTACCCATACCAGCATCCAGTAGAGTGAATTGGTCCTCTTGATTGTCTTCTAAACCTGCATTATGTGTTGTGGTCCTATTTGGATTAGGCTCTCCGTTACAGGCAGCGTTAGGATCCACATTCTCAGTCGGTGTTCCAATATTAGCATTCCCATAGGGTTGCTCAACCATCAGCCTGAGACGTTCCTGGTTCTGGGCCATGCCCGTCATTATTTCCATGAACTGATCCATCCTTTGTAGGAGCTCATTGAGATCAGCCTGCATTCGTTCAGCCATCCTTACTCGGTTTCTTTTAGTCGGATATCTGTGAACTTGTTGACCAGCTATATTGCTTGCGATATAATAAGTTAGAAACTCTGGGTAACCTGCAAAAACACAAGAATATGATATGCAGGAAATGAATGCTTATGGCATGTCGATTCATTCTTAAGGCATTCCATCCTCTGATTCCAGTTTTTGTGGGTTTGATGAAGACAAAAGCTCCTTTTGCTGCAAATAATAAGCAGTGTTGATAATATAAGGTGTGTGTGTGTGTAGTAGACGTGCCAAACAAATCCCAGAATATGAAGACCAATGTGTTTTGCAAACGTGCCAGATGTGTCGGTGATCACAAAGCGAGAGCACATGGAATGATAGTAAAGAGATCTTTTAAAGATAAACACTTGTTGATATAGTCAAAACACACAAAACATGGATTTTAAACAGAAGTGCAATGATAAAAAGATTCCATCAATAGTTCTGATGGTAATCCCACAACATACAAGCAAACCGAAAGATGTCTTTTTCAATGCGATCCTCTATCTAGGTCTGGGTCAACGATCAGTCCTGCCTTTGGAACTTCTACCAATTCCTTCGTCTGCGCCTGGTTGTCCTCAACCCTCTTCAGCTTCTTCTGATAGTAAATCATCACCCGCTTGTAATAAGCAGCTTTCTCTTGGGCTTTAGCAAGTTCTGCATCCTTTTCTCTCAACTTACCGGCCATCTCTTCATCTTTCTCCTTTAGCTTACTCACGATCTCCTCAGCTTGAACTTTATCTTGTTCCTCTCTTTTGATCCTGTAAGCAGCATGCCTCTTTTTCATGTTCTCAAACATCAAGGTCTTTTGATCCAGTTGCCTTCTAGTGTCAATATGTTCCTTGGAAGAACTCCTTGTAGCAAAATCGAATCTCGCATACCGAGCTAACTCAACTTCACACTGTTTCCTTGCAATAGCATGCTTCTCAGCATCTTCTTGAGCTTTCCACTCAATCTCAAGTCTGGCGTGATTAGCCTTAGCAAGATCTTGACTCAACTGTGCATTCTCCTTTAACAACCTGTCTCTTTCCGTCTTCACCTTGTTGAACTCTTCAATGCTAACTGTGGTAGGCTGTTCAATGACCATGGGATATAGAAGAGGCGTAGGCCCAAATGGTAACAGTAACACTTCAACCCGTTCTCTTAGCTATTCTACAAACGGTGGATACATTCGATCCCCTACTCCCAAAGTCTTCTTCCCTCTTGTCTTTCGACTATGCCAAGCATTAGAAGCTTTCTGAGCAATCTCGTATCCGTCGGTTGATTGGAAGTATAAGGACTCAGTGATGTCCACAACGGCTGGTGGTTCTTTTAAGGCGTACCTGAACTGTCTAACCGTGAGGGAAGGGTTATAATTAATTCCCCCTTTCCTCCTGATCAATGGAATATTAGGGAATCCTCCGCAACTATGAAGAATGTTAATGCATCGCAATACCTGATTAACCCAGACAATGTCCTTTGCTTGCAAGCCCATCAGTCTTTCCGACCATTCAAGTGAGTTCTTCGTCCTCTCAAAAGCCCCTGATTGTGGAAGAAAGCGTGTGAACCACTTATAGAATACATTCGCGCAACAATTCAACATTCCACCCCTTTGCTTCTCATTCTTATAATGCACAAAGTGGTAGAGATCACCTAAGAGAGTAGGAACAAGATTCTTTGCTATGAAAATGCGAATAGCATCGACATCCACGATGTTCGGCATGTTTGGGAACAAAGTGATTCCATAGATACCTAAAGCTAGGATTGCATTGAAGGTACTCCAACTTTTTGCTTCAGCAGCTTTAGTAGCCTCATCTAACAAGAAACTCAAATGATATCCTCGGAAGCCTCCTTTGTTATCAATCCGGTCTTCCAATAATGACTTGCTCAAATAAAGAGCAATTGCTACATCTTTGAAGTCGGGGTCAATCTTGGACCCAAAGAATGGTGCACAGTCCTTCACGGAAACTCTCAGGATGCTCGAGTACTCCTCTAATGTAGGTGCCAATACGAAGTCAGAAAGTACGAAACATCTAAGTTATGGATCATAAAACTGTAGCAAGGTGTGCATCCCTCTGAAAGCGTAGTCACTGATGGGCTCTATGAAATACAAAATCCACCCGTAGTCCTGTTTGAAGACATTGAGAACTTCTGGAGGAGCTAAGGCATTCACTTTGAGAATTTCTTTCACAATGGGCTGATGAACCTTGTAGGAGATAATACACTTGGTCTTTTTCTTGGATTCCATGCTCATAGAACAATACCCACAACTGGAATCAAGGATGTGATATGCAGCCCTGCAAATGAATAAACATGCGTTAGGAATGCAAGTATGCGGATGATGTAATGCAATGCAATGGCATGTGATCATTGTTTCATATACCGAGCATTGTTGTACTACCTTCTGATTTTCCCGAATACCGATTGTCAAGAATACCAGATCACAATTATGTGTCAAGAAAATCCAAGTATCAAGAACAAGGTAGGTTGAAGGTTAGTCTTCCTACAAACCTGTAAACCCCTCCCAATCTCACGGGTATGCTACTACGGGTCAACATCACAGACTCTCAAAGCCGAGCAACAATAATACGTTCACCATTTCCGAGAAATGGCTCATGACCAAATCAGGGAATCGGTTTGGCATTATGTACTACCCAGGGAGGCCTCAGCTGAGTCCAGGAAAACAAGCATCCCTCATAAGTTCCCGGCTTCAAGCATTGAAGTCGAGAAACAATAGTACATTCATCCCGAAGGGTATAATACTACCATCATATGACCAGTCGCTTTAACTGGGTTCCTATGAGAGAACAAGGTCATCCTATGCGATTTCCTAGTGGGCCCTCAGGTGCAAATGGATTTGCCACAAAATATGGTCTGCCACTGTCACCACTGGAGAGGGTTGTTTCCACTAAGGTCCTCGATGATCGGTTCCCAGTGTTAGCAACTTAGGTGGGAACATTCTATGGTCTGCCTAGGTAGTATATAACATATCCCAAAAGAGCTTGATCTGGGTGTGGGACTCATGAAAACTACATGTGCTCAAGACCACGCAAGCCACACGACTACCCACTCTAAATCCTATGTGTATACTCAAGCCGGGTATCTGGCTTATCTCACAATAATCCTATCCCGCCAAGGAAAACCAAAACAGCTAGTACAGTATATGCCAGTATATTCAACAGTAAAGTAAAGTGCAGAAAGTTGTAAACAAAGCTCTAAAGTAAAGCGATAAACTGTAAATAAAACAGTAAAGCTAAACCAAAGCACAATATTAAACTAATAAACACCCAAAGAAAACAGAAACAGACAGGCGCTAGGATTGACTCTCAAAGGGGAAACCAGAGATTCTAGGTTCGATCCCCAGCAGAGTCGCCAGCTGTCGCTCCCGGGATTTTCATCCTAGTACAAACGCGAATGTGGCGCGGAAAAGGTAGAGTCGCCAGCCAGGCATTTTTATCCCGAAGGAACGGGAAAGGTAATGCTGCATAAACCTGAGGAAGAAGGAAAAGACGAGGCCTTACGAACCAAAGATCAGGGTCTGGAAGTCGGTTACGAATTGAGAAGGTATTAGCACCCCAATCCGTCCGTCGTACCCGACGGGATCCAAGCTTGTTAATCTGTTTCAAAGGGTGAGAAATACGATGCTGTTTGAATGAAAGAATGGCTATCTGGGATGGAAGAGGAATATGGAAAAGAATTGGAAAAGAAAATGGAACGAGAGGGGAAAACGTAGGTTAAATAAAGAATATGCTCGAATGGGCCCTACCCCACTGCCTACGTACCTCATCGGGAAAATGAGGATCAGAGTCGCCGTAGTTCGTCTAACTAAGGTGGGAACTTGCTTATTATTTCTTAGGATGTCGTTGCTATAGCTCTAGCTCAGGTGTTACCGGCTCTGACTCGAGGGTGTTTACCGTATCGTTGTTTGAACTATCGAGGCAAGTCGCATTCATCTGCAAAGAGTATGAGATGAGAAGAGAAGACATGATGTCTTGGTTTATTGTCTTTTAGAAGAAGTTTTTTGAATTTGTGTTTATTGTATGTACAACACTAAAGAATATGATACAGGAGCAAATACTTTCCAAGATCGCCCCCAACGGAACATTTGTAAAGTACCCTAGAAGAGTGAAGGAGACCTCCACTTGTCATTTCCCGTATAGCTTAAGGCTCGTGGTGTATTGTACCTACTTTCCTTTTTAAATGTTTTTGATTTTTCTTTAAGATGAGAAGTGAGACTCAAATTGGGAAAGGAAAAACTCTAAGGGAAACTAGACTTACCCTAAGTTAGTTGAATTTAAGGGTGACCTATGGTTAGTGAGGTTTGAAAGATTAAAGCTACCTAAGAGGATATGAATCATAAAGAAAAAAAGGGAGTATGAACAACGTAATGGAACGAGGTCCTCCTAGGTCATGGTTGGTGATAACGTGTATGAATCGTAAATGAGATGAAACGATGGATCGGGTGGGTCGGTTGCGTGGTGCTGAGATGCACGACTTATGGTGTGCAACATACAAGGCTTGCTTTAGGGTGTAATGGAATGGAGCGATGGTGATTGAGGAATCCTAAAGTCACATGAAACTTTATTTATTTATTTGAAAATTTACTCGACGTTGGATCGAGTATTTCTTTATTTTATTTTTGATATTTGGTTTTCTATGGATTCATTTTATCTTTTCTAGCCTAATTATGAGAACTATACAAGCAAAAAAAGTTCTAAGCTATTACATCACAAAGTACAAACCAACAAAAATATAATCGAGGCATAATAAAAATAATCCAAGTCCATAAGCGAATCCCCGAAAAAATACCTTGCACAAAAAGAAGATGTTAGTAAATGAAATGAAGATGCATATGCCACAATATTTTGAAAATGAATTAAGACAACAAAAAGTTGCAAGAATTTCCAAAGCATATAAGGCATAAAACCGAAATAATGGCTAATCGCTTCATGGAAACGCACTTGAACGGTTTCTAAGCCTAAGTCCTAAAAATAAAGGATTTCACATGATATCAAAATTCTACAATCAGTAGCTAAACCACAATAAAGCCTTCTAATATTATAAGATTAATCCTAATTAATCTATGTCCTAACGCACCGTAAAATCCTAAGCTAAACAAGATGGATTTACAATGGAAAAGTTGAATGAGATCAAGACACTAAAAATAGCAAAAGTCCTGGGAAAAATATGAAATTATTTCCCTCGAGTCTCTAACCCGAATCTAACATTGTGTTAAAAAATCTCCTAAAAATTCATAACCTAACAATGTTAAATGGTCACTTAAATCTATCTAAGATTCAGTCACAATTTTACACAAACAACTCTATCAAAACAGTGGATAAAATAGCCTAAAAAATATACCAAAAATTATTCCAGGTTCTATTATTAGTCCTATAATCATAGCAAAAAGAATGGGCCAAACATATTACAGGGAATGGGGGAAATAAAATGTACAAAATTATGTGTTCATGAAGAAAATTAATATAACACTAATTAAATGGACAATCGAAATTAAATTGAAAAATGGGAAATATCAGAAAGCAAAAATGTGGAAAGGTCCTAAAATGAGTTATAAGGCTCTTATAATTTTTATGGAATTTTATTATTAATTTTAGTATTTTTTATGTATTTAAATTTAACAAGTATGAAAACAGAAATTAATATAATTAGAAAGAAAATAGAGGGGGAGTGAGAATAGCAATTTTCAAGCTAGAAAACGAACTGGGCCTGCGAAATGGGGGTTGAAATAGCATTCTGGCTTAGGCCCAATAAGCGTAGAATTATGGGGTGCATTATATAGTTCTTCAGGTCAACTCTTTGATCCCCTCTGGACCGTTGGATAAATTCGCTTGATGAGGGTGTTAGGATAAGTTATCATGATGAAGGGTACACAATTATCACAGCGGGATGGCTTATACATGAACATACTCCATTGGCCCTACCGGACGGTGACAAGTGTCACCTCCGGAATGGACCCCTAAAAGAGAATCTTATCTCTTTATTAACATTGCAACGGTGAGGCTAAATAACTTTTATTGGACTTCATTGCCATTATAAAAAAAAGAAAAAACGTTCAGCTTCTTCTCTCTACACCTAATCCACCACGAAACCCTAATCTCGCCGGCGGCGGCCCCTCCGATCAACCACCATCATAACGTTAAAACCTAAACACTAACCCCCTTCGAATTCACTCCATCATCCTAAATCTAGTTAAAATTTCTTCAAAAGCTTAAGCAAGCGGTGGGATCGAAACTCTCAGAAACAAAATCCCAGAAATTCAAAACAAACAATAGTCAAGGAGCATAAGATCTTACGTCTTGTCGTCGTTCTTGAAGATGAAGGTGATTCAAGATGTGTTGAAGAGGACCGCTGTTGACACGATGAAGATGAACTCACGCGATGAAGACGAACGAAGGTGACGCGATGAAGACGAGCTCGCGATGAAGACAAACGAAGATGACGCAATGAAGACGAGCTCGCAAGATGAAGATGAACGAAGGCGATGAAGATGACGGTCGCGTGTAACGATCGAAGGTAAAGTCGTGTGAAAAAGGAGATGATTTTAGTTTCAATTATTTGCCTTTATTCTGGTTATGATTCTTTCTTTGAAATGATTTTCCGCTCATTGCAGATTGATGCTGATGATGATTGTTGGAGATTGATGATGCCGAGTTGATGAAGATTGTCGTTGATTTAAGATGATGCAGTTATTGACACTGATGCCAAAGGTTTGATGCGGCCATGGATGTAAGGTCGCAGAGAACGTGTTCTAGATGATGCGTGAGCTGCAGTTGCGTGTTATGATCTTGTGAAGATGATGCCGAAATGATTTAGGTATGGCTCTGTAGTCTCCTCTTTCTCCTTCTGCATTGTTGAATCCGCGAAGATTACGATCTTCTTCTTCTTCTTTTGCACGTCTCTGCAGTGATGTTCAGCTTCGTGATGAAGCTTTCTTGAGACCGAAGATGAAGTGCAGAAGGCACTTGTTGATGAATTTGAACCCGAGGGATTGATTGGAGCCTGAAGAAGAGTGAGTGTTTAAGATGAAGAATGGAGAATCAGGGGTGAAGATGTAGTGAATATGAGAGATGAAAGAGTCAAAAGAAAACAAAAGTGGTCCAGCTTTCCTTTGAGGTCCGTTTCAAACTTATACCCTCTGATATTTATTTAATTTTCAGTTAGTTGGAAAGTTAGAAAAATCTGTTGAGAAGTTAGTTTGTTAGGTTGTTATGAAGTTAGTTAGAGGTTATAAAAACAGTTAGGAATTCTGTTATTGAACTTCGAGTTTGTTATAACAGTTAGAAATGTTTTGTTTTGTCGATTTTGAAACTGAGTCAATATCGCAGACTCTCAAAGCCGGATAGCAATAATACATTCACCATTTCTGAAAAATGGCTCATGAATAAATCAGGGAATCAGTTTGGCATTATATACTACCCAGGGAGGTCTCAGCTGAGTCCGGGGAAAATAAGCATCCCTCATAGGTCCCCAGCTTCAAGCACTGAATCGAGAAACAATAGCACATTCATCCTGAAGGGTACAATACTATCGTCATACGAACAATTTTCCTTGACTGGGTTCCTATGAGAGAACCAGACCATCCTATGCGAGTTCCCAGTGGGCCCTCGGATGTGAGTGGGTTTGCCAACAAATGTGGTCTGCCACTATCATCACTAGAGAGGGTTGTTTCCACAAGGTTCTCAATGATCGGTCCCACATAACTATAAAGGTTGTGTATTAACCCGGTGTCGCTCCCGAAGATTTGCATCCTGGTACAAGCGCAAACGGTCGGTGAAAAAAGAAATGAAATGAAGTGAATAGAGTCGCCAACTAGGCATTTTTATCCCGAAGGAAAGGTAATGCTGCATAAACCTGGGAAAAGATGGATAAGACGGTTGCGAGCCAGAGAAACTGAGAAAGGGGGTTGGTTACAACCTGGGAAGGTATTAGCACCCAGATTTTCCGTCGTACTTGACGGGATCCACGCTTACAAGATTGTGCTAAAAGGGGTAAGTGTATGTGTTATCTGTGTGCAAAAGCTGGAAAAGAAATATACAAGTGTAAGTGCAAAAGGGTGAAGTGCTCAGGAACTGAGGCTTAGAAGCTGAAAGAGGGGGATGATACAAAGACTTTTGTTCGATAACAGTTAAGTTATGCCTACGTATCCTCTCGTGCAATGAGGAAGTCAGAACACCGTAGTTCGACTCAAAGAGACTGAAAAATAAATTGACTATGAACTGCTTGCTTGTCTATGCTCAAGTGTGTGACTCGTCTGGCTCGAGTGCTAACTATCTTGCATTAGACGGAAGAAGCAAGTTCTTGTTTATGAATGATTGTGATGAGAAAAGAATCCCGAAGGAGACGATTATTGTTTGTTTTTGATGTTTTAAATGAGCTTAAGCCTAAATCAATGGCTTGTAAACTCATTATATCCTCCCTGATTTGGGATAATGAGCCTACTTAAGTATGAGATAAGCATCTCAACTTAATTACCATGGTGATGTAGGATTAAGATCATTAACCCACTTGTGATTAATTAGATGTTTTCTTGGGTTTTTGTTTAGTGTTAAGTAATGAGTTTAATCTCTAATCACAGATTAGTGAACTCATTACACCATCCTAATAGAAGGATGATAGATGAGAACACTTAAGCTGAGGAAGACACCTCAACTTAATCCATGGTTAGGGATTAAATTCATTATATAACAAGCCTTTATTAAATGGATTTTAATTAAAGGATGAGATTAAGAAATGGATTTTAAGTTTGTAAGACAACTTGAGGAGGACTTGTCCATTAAACACTAGGGTTAGTCCCTCTTGATCATAAGGAAGAGTTAGAACCCTAATGTAAGGCCCAAGTTACAAGATATAGTCTTGATGATTATTAAGTGATTTGATTAAGAGGTTTAAACAAATTAAAGGTTTAACACTTAGGATTAAAGTTATACACTCCATCCTAAGAGAAGGATGCAAGCATAACCCTAATTCCAAAGTCCTAAAACTTTAAGAGTTTAGTCTCTGATTATTGAGATGAGAAGAGAGACTTAATGAGACTCAAAGGTAAAAGCTAAGGGGGACTAATTACAACCCTAATCATTATCATGGTTGGATATCCTATGGTTTGTGAGGCTTAAGAAAGATCTTCAAGGAAGCCACCAATGGAAGAAGCAGATGAAAGGAGGAGGAAGCAGAAGAATAAGTTACTTACTTCCTAAGAAGATAAGTAACTTAAAGGAAGAAAGTGAGAGAGATGGAACCCAAGTGAATCAAATTCACTTTAAATACAAGTTAAAATGCATATGAATGAGATCAGAAGAAGTGAGAAGTGAAGGCAAATCCACCTCTCAAAATAACTTACCAAAAGTACCTGAAAGGTTAGTATGAATGCATAAGGTACAAAGAATTAAGAAATGAATTGAAATTAGATGCAATGATCAAAGTCAGAAGTGTTTATGCAATGAAAATGGCATGTGAGATGATGCAATGTTATACAAAATGCATATGAATGATCATACAAGGATGAGATGTTATGAAAGCATGCTTTGAAGCTTGAAAACACATGAAAGTTTATGAAATGAAATGAATGTTAAACATGGAAAATGAATGAAGAAATGATCAAGAAAGGTTCTAACATGTCCTAAGATGTCTAAGAAGACATATGAATTCATGAAATGTCATGGAAAGTTCATGTGATGATGAATATGCAAGGTGAATGCAAATGAACATGAGAAATTAGGGTTACATGGATATGTGAGATGCAAATGGATAAAACAGAAGCATATGACATGATAAAAAATTTGAAATCAAGCTCAAACAAACCCTAATCTCATATTAGGTCACACCCTAAAGGAGAAGGTCAGAAGCCTAATCTATCAAAAGTTATGATTTTCCTAAGTTTTCTAGGGTTTTTGGGTGGTTCAAAAGGAAAAATGCAAATCAAATTGAAAATGCAAGATAAATTCATGAGGAAAATGACCTATAAACTACATGCAATATGTAATATAATGCAAAAAGAATCAAGTTCAAACTCTTCTTGTTTAGGAAGAAATGATTTTTTAAAAGTTTGGGTTTAAATATGTGATTTTTATAACCCTTAATTCAAAGAAAATTGATAAACTATGATCAAACCTAAAACTAAATTTGTGTGAAGAGTTTGAAAATGTTTCTAAATTCATTGGAATGGTTCATGATTTTTTTGGTGATTTTTAGAAACCTAAATGCATTTTTAATTAATTAAAATACTTTAATTAATTAAAAATAACATTTAAATATTTTAAAAATAATTTTTTAATGTAAAATATAAAATAAAAATTATTTTTGGATTAATAAAAATATTTAAAGTCAGAATACAAAAGAAAATATTTTTTGAATAAGGTTTTCTATTTTAAAATAAATGAGAAAGAAAAATGCAATAAAAACCAATTAAATGGAAAGTAATCTGATCCAGTGGTTGAGATTTGAACCTGGGGGAAGGGGTTTGACTGTGCGCGTTAATGGGTGGCTGAGATTGTATCTGGCTAATTTGAATTAATTAAATTGATTAATCAGGTTTAGGGCTAAATGAAATGATCTGGGCCATCCGTCCACTAATTAAAACACACATCCAATGGTCCACGTTCAAACTGGTGCGCTAACCCTAATTAAGCCCTAATTACATTCAGGTGACTGGAGCTAAGCTTCGTTCATCTTCTCCAGCAAACCTCTCACCTGAGTTTGCTCAAAATGCCACCCCAAGCACCAAAAACCTCCAGAATCATTCCACTAACCACCCTAAACATTAATCTAGCCCCAAAAATCATTTATCACGCATCATTAACAAGATTCGAACAAGAACATCAAAACGGAAAAAGTTTCAATACAAGCATACATAATCATCTCTCAACCATTTTCGAAAATAATTATATCACAATGATCAGTGAAGCATATAGAATCATTTAGAAACTTAAAAAAGGAGTTCTGGAAAAAAAGTTCATCATGGCTACCTGAGTTGAAGCTTTGCAAACTGGAGTTTTCTGACCTCTTCCTTTGTGCAAAATGCCTCCAATGATCCCTCTGATGCTTCTGGAAAGCTTGAATGGAGTTTAAATGGCCTCCTTTGTGAGTTTCAGTTCTGAGGAGTGAGAAATCGTGTTTGAGTTTGAGAGTGTTTCAGGCTATGGTGATGGGTGGGAAATGATCCTGAGGTGATGCTGAGTTGAATGGTGAAGAAAATTTGAAGTTTGAGTGGTTGTACTATGAAATTCAAAGAGGTGAAGGTGTGAGGTGATTTTTGGCAATCTGAGTGTTTTGAGGCTTTCAGGCTTGTATGTTATGATGTTTGTGATCCATGATGTTTGCATAAACCAATGTGATTACTCAGAAAGTGGGTGGTGGCACAACTTGATTGGTATGGGCCAAGTTGCAAAAATTCAAGGTGATGTGTACTTGAAGCATGGCACGGGTTAGAGGTTGTTTGGAGGGGTGTCTGGCCTCGGCTTGGTTAATGGAGGACCATGGGATTGAATTTGATGTGTTGGAAGGCTTGGATCATGAGATGGCATAGATTTTGCAACTTTCCCTCTTTGGTGTTTCTTGGATCACAAGCCATGAAAACCCTAGATTCAAAGTCCAATTCCGATCTTTTGAAGCTTCTTTGACATGTTATAACATATTTGTGCACATTAGAGGTCATTAGAATGCTTGGCAAGTGAAATTGCAAAATTCCCTCTTTGGCATGAACTTGAAAATTATGTGATTTTTGCCAACTTTGAAAGGCCATATCTTGAGTTCTAGGATGAATCAAGATATGTTCTTGTACTTTTTGAAAAGGGAAAGACCTAATCTATAACTTTCATGCCCAAGAATTTTTCATTTGAAGCATTTTTGGTCATGAAAGAGGAGGTTGAAAAACTTTCCCAAAATGGAAAGTTTACATTTCAAGTCATTTCCAAAAATGGCAAGTTTGCAATTGGCTCAAAATTCTTCAATCTTGTGAACTTACAACCACTTCTATGATCAAATAAAGATCATTGAACTTAAATTTGATGAAAATGACCCTTTGGTTCCATTGTTGGAGGTCTCAGATGCCCTGATTTTGACTTAACTTGCTCAGGAAGTTACCTAGTAAACAAATGACTTCCATAATGAGTTTCTTCATCAAACTTGGTGCACATGATCCTTATAACATATTAAGAACATTAGAAACAAGAATGACCCAAAAATTTGGAGTTAAGGCCTCTGAAACCAAAACCCTAATTTTGGTCATCTGTGTAGTGAAAACCCTAGCTCTGCTTCCATGCCTTTGCCAGTTCTTGTGATTTCTTGACTTCCATGAACTTTAGGGAGCATAATATGATGATAGAACACACATGGACCCTCTTGGAAAACTTCAGACCTTTGGGATTGCTCAGATGGATTCTTGGATTGTTCAGATCACAAACCCTTGATGCAGATGAAGTTGAACTATGCAGTGAAACAAAAATGCAATATGAGATGTAATGCTTATGTTTTAAAACAAAAATGAAAGATCACAAGCCATGGTGTGATAAAGAGGGAGGGAAGATTTGGGGTGTTTACAGCTGCCCCTATTCAAGCATGAGTTAGCTGTGCAGGGTGTAAGCGCCTGGCTTAACAGACAAACAAGATAACTTGTGGTTGAATACCAAAGACAGTCCAAAATTTGCACTCACTGGGGAGAAGATGAAAAGGGATATAAATTGTAAAAGATAGTATAGTATGATTATCAAATGAAAGCGAATGAGGACGACCATCGAGCAGAGGACGACTGCTGGGGATAAAGTGGTAAGTAAAGCAATGACGGGGACGGTCGACAAGCTGGGGAAATGAAGAAACCACGACGGGGACGACCATCGGGTAAAGAAATAAGATTCTCTGGGGATTATAGAAGAGCCATGATGGGGACGGCCATCAGTTAAAATAATAAATGAAATAATGATGAGGGATGGTCATCAAAGGTGAAGGACGATCACCTAGTAGGGGAGGCTGCTCTTTATCACGACATATGACGAATGTCGGATAGAAAAGGTCGACGATGGGGACGACCATCGGATAAGCATGATGAAGGACTATCATCAAGAGGTGAAGGAAGAT
Source organism: Lathyrus aphaca (assembly GCA_963966055.1). Lineage (NCBI taxonomy): Eukaryota > Viridiplantae > Streptophyta > Magnoliopsida > Fabales > Fabaceae > Lathyrus > Lathyrus aphaca. The sequence continues at coordinate 302,112,140 of OZ014523.1, read as the reverse complement.
CACCTAGCAGGGTACAGCTGCTCTCGGGGTTTATCACGACATAAGACAAATGTCGGATAACAAGATCAACGATGGGGACGGACATCGGATAAATGATGAGGGACGGTCATCAATAGGTGAAGGACGATCACCTAGCAAGGGACGGCTGCTAAAAAATATCACGACATAGGACAAATTCCAGATAGAAGGTTCCAACAATGGAGGTTCCACTGGGGAAAAGGATGAGGGATGATCATCCGAAGGTGAAGGAAGATCACCTGGCAGGGGACGGCTGCTGAAAGTATCACGACATGGGACGAATGTCGGATAGGGCAAGTTGTTTTGTTGGTGACTTACTGGGGAAAGGTAAACACGGACGAGTGCTTACCCTTCCTAGGATAAAAGATATAAGTGTTTGACACTGTGTATAGATTAAAGATGCGGACGAGCATCCTTAGGACCATGATGCGGGCGAGTATCAGTAGAAACAAACTCTGACGCGTGTTTAAAGATGATGATACAGACGAGTATCAACTGGTTAACAAGGAACACGGATGAGTGTTGAATCTGTTGAGAAGTGATATAAACAAGATACGGACGAGTGTCAAAGACTTTGGTGTAAGCATGTACAAGTACAGATTTGTTGGTGAGGTATGAACAAGACATGTACGAATGTTCAACTTGCTGGGGAAGTATGACACAGACGAGTGTCAATCATATATAAATAGGCATCTGTTTTGAGAGTGAAAAAGAGATGCTTTGGCTTTTATGTGTAAGGGATGTATTTTGTATATTGCTGATGAAATATTGATGGTAATTGCAGGTGACTGGTGTCACTCCCACTAAGAGACACAAGGTCAGATAGGGTACAGACGCGAACAGTCGGCGAAAGGAGAAATGAAGATGAAATGAATAGAGTCGCCAACTAGGCATTTTTATCCCGAAGGAAAGGTAATGCTGCATAAACCTGGAAAGATATGGATAAGACGGTTGCGAACCAGAGAAACTGAGAATGGGGGTTGGTTACAACCTGGGAAGGTATTAGCACCCAGATTGTCCGTCGTACTCGGCGGGATCCACGCTTAAAAGATTGTGTTTAAAGGGGTAATGTCTGTGCTATCTGTGTGCAAAAGCTGGAAGAGAATATACAAGTGTCAGTGCAAGAAGGTGAAATGCTCAGGAATGAGGCTTAAGAATAATGCTGAAAGAGGGGGAAGACACAGAGACTTTTGTTCGATAACTGTTAAGTTATGCCTACGTATCCTCTCGTGCAATGAGGAAGTCAGAACACCGTAGTTTGACTCAAAGAGACTGAAAGATAAATTGACTGGTGAACTGCTTGCTTGCCTATGCTCAAGTGTATGACTCATCTGGCTCGAGTGCTAACTGTCTTGCATTAGACGGAAGAAGCAAGTTCTCGTTTGTGAGTGAAGATGATGAGAAAAGAATCCCGAAGGAGACGATTATTGTTTTTTTTTGTGTTTTCAATCTTTTATTGCTTTTTGTAGTGTTTGTCATAAGTTAATGAGCTTAAGTCTAAACCAAGGGTTAGTAAACTCATCATATCCTCCCTTTGATTAGGGATAATGAGAATACCTTAAGTATGAGGTAAACACCTCAAACTTAATTACCATGATGATGTAGGATTAAGATCATTAACCTACTTGTGATTATTTAGATGTTTTTTTGTTTTTTGTTTAGTGTTAAGTAATGAGTTTAAGCCATAATCAAGGATTAGTGAACCCATTACAACATCATAATAGAAGGATAATAGATGAGAACACTTAAGCTGAGGAAGATACCCCAACTTAATCCATGATTAAGGATTAACCTCATGACAAAACAAAGCCTTTATTAAAGTGGATTTTAATTAATGGTGAGATTAAGAAGTGATTTTTATGGTTTGTAAGACAACTTGAAGGGGACTTGTCCATTAACACTAGGGTTAGTCCTTCTTAACCAATAAAGGAAGAATTAGAACCCTAATGCAAAGCCCAAGTTACAAGCCATTGTCTTAGTGATTTTTAAGATGGATTGATTAAGAGGTTTAAAAAAATTAAGGGTTTAACATTTAGGATTAAAGTTATACACTCCATCCTAAGAGAAGGATGCAGGCATAACCCTAATCACAAAGTCTTAAAACCTTAAAGGTTTAGTCTCTAATGATGAGATGAGAAGAGAGACACAAAGAAGACACAAAGGTAAAAGCTAAAGGGGGACTAATCAAAACCATAATTATTGTCATGCTTGGATGTTCCTATGGTTTGTAAGGCTTGCAAGAGATCTTTAGAGAAGCCACCAATGGAAGAAGCAGAAGAAAGGAGGAGAAGCAGAAGAAACAAGTTACTTACTTCACTGAAGAAGATAAGTAACATGGAGAAAGAAAGTGAATGATGAACATAAATGAGAAAGCTCACTCTAAAGCAAAGAAAAATGTAGAAATGATGCATAAGAAGAATGAGAAGAGAAATGAGAAGTGAAGGCAAATTCACTTCTCATATTACTTACCACCTGAAAAGATTAGCATAAAGGAAAGAAATGAAATGAAAATGAAACATATGCAAAGGTAAAGACAAAACCAGAAGCAAACACATGATGTAAATGATGCTATGAGATGATGCAAAGGCATGTCAAGTGTTATGAATGTTCATACAAGAGATGGAATGCAAAGGAAGCATGCTTTGAAGTTTGAAAGTTCATGAAAGTTAATGGAATGAAATGAATGCACATCATGGCAAATGAATGAAGAAATGATCAAGCATGATTCTAATATGTCCTAAGATGCCTTAGATGTTATGTGAATGCAAGAAATGTCATGGCAAGTTCATGTATGGATGCATATGCAAGATGTATGCAAACGAACATGAGAAATTAGGGTTATATGAAAGGATGAGATGCAAAATTCAAAAACAGAAGCAAATCATAAGATAAAAAATTGCAAATGAACTCAAAGGAACCCTAACCCCATATGATATCTGTCGCTCCCACCAAAATGACACCAGGGCCAGAAGGGGTACAGACGCGAACGGTCGGAGAAAGAGAGAAAAGAATAGAGTCGCCAGCTAGGCATTTTTATCCTGAAGGAAAGGTAATGCTGCATAGACCTAGAAAGATATGGATAAGATGGTTGCGAACCAGAGAGACTGAGAAAGGGGGTTGGTTACAACCTAGGAAGGTATTAGCACCCAGATTGTCCGTCGTACTTGACGGGATCCACGCTTAAAAGATTTGTGTTTTAAAGTGGTAGTGTCAGTGCAATTTGTGTGCACAAGAGCTGGAAAAGGATATACAGGTGTCTGTGTAAAATATATGTGAAGTGAAGTATGAGAGTGTCAGTGTAAAGAAAGAATGAAATGCTCAAGATAATGAGGCTCAAAGAATGATGCTGGAAGGAGGGGAATATACAGAGACTTTTGTTCGATAACCGTTAAGTTATGCCTATGTATCCTCTCGTGCAATGAGGAAGTCAGAACACCGTAGTTCGACTCAAAGAGACTGAAAGATAAATTGATTTGTGATCTGCTTGCTTGTCTATGCTCAAGTGTATGACCTGTCTGGCTCAGGTGCAAACTGTCTTGCATCAGACGGAAGAAGCGAGTTCTCGTTTATGAGTGAATAAGATGAGAAGAGAATCCCGGAGGAGACGATTATTGTTTGTTTTTGGTGTTTTCAATCTTTTATTGGTTTTTGATATTTGTCATAAGTTGATGAGCTTAAGCCTAAACCAAGGGTTAGTAAACTCATCACATCTTCCCTCTGATTAGGGGTAATGAGAATACCTTAAGTACGAAGTAAGCACCTCACACTTAAACACCATGATGTAGGATTAAGATCATTAACCTACTTGTGATTATTTAGATGTTTTTGTTGTTTTTGTTTAGTGTTAAGTAATGAGTTTAAGCCATAATCAAGGATTTAATGGACTCATTACACCGTCCTAATAGAAGGATAATAGATGAGAACATTTAAGCTGAGGAAGGCTCCTCAACTTAATCCATGATTAGGGATTAACCTCATGACAAAACAAAGCCTTTATTAAATGGATTTTAGTTAATGGTGAGATTAAGAATTGAATTTTATGGTTTGTAAGACAACTTGAGGGGGACTTGTCCATTAACACTAGGGTTAGTCCTTCTTAACCAATTAAGGAAGAATTAGAACCCTAATGCAAGGCCCAAGTTACAAGCTTGATGTCTTAGTGATTATTAGATGGATTGATTAAATGATTTAAACAGATTAAGTGTTTAACACTTAGGATTAAAGTTATACACTCCATCCTAATAGAAGGATGCAGGCATAAGCTTAATCACAAAGCCTTAAAACCTTTAGGGTTTAGTCCTTGATTATGAGGTGAGAAGAGAAGACTCAAAGAAAACCCAAAGGAAAGAGTCTAAGGGGGACTAAAAAATCCTAAAATGTTATCATGCTTGGAAGTCCTAGGGTTTGTGAGGCTTAAGAAAGAAATCTTCAAAGGCCACCAAGGAGGAGCAAGATAGAAAGAGGAAGAAGAAGAGAGAAGCAAGACAACTTGCTTCACTTAAGAAGACAAGTTGCTTGAAGGAAGAAAGTAAGAGATGAACATGAGTGAGCAATCCTACTCCAATACACAAGATAAAAATGCAGCAATGATGCAAGAGAGATGAAAAGAGATTGTGAGAAGTGAAGGCAAATTCACTTCTCAAAATAACTTACCACCTGAAAAGTTAGCAAAAGAAATGAACTGCAATGAGAATGAGATGAAAGGCCATGATGCAAACCAAGGTCAGAAGCATTCACATGATGTAAATGATGCTAGGAGGTGATGAAAACACATGGCAAGAGATGAGAATGATCATACAAGCATAAGGATGCAAATGAGGCATGCTTTGAACCATAAAGATTCATGAATGTTTATGAAATGAAATGAACATATAACATGGCAAAGGAATGATGCAATGATCAAACATGACTCTAATATGTCCTAATATGTCTTATGAATCATGTGGATGCACAAAATGTCATGGCAAGCTCTTAAATGCAAGAAAATGAGAGATGAATGCAAAGGAAGGCAAGAATTAGGGTTTATGAACAACATGTAAAGCAAAATTCAAAACCAGAAGCAAATGACATGATAAAAAATTGAAAATGGGATCAAAGGAACCCTAACCCTACACAAGTTCACTGCCCAAAGGAGGGGACCTAACTCTTAACCTAATGGGAGTTGTGAATTTTCTAAGTCAACTAGGGTTTCAAGGTACCTCACAATGAAAAATGCAAAACAAATTGAAAATGGAAGATGAATTCAAACCAATTTTAAACTATAAACTTCATGCTATGAAGGATGCAATGCAAGAAGAACCATCATCAAACTCTCAATGGTTAGGCAGAATGGATTTTTCCAAGTTTGAACAAAAATATTGCCTTTAAAAGAATTTAATTCCAATGAAAATTGTCAAAATGCATCAAGAACCAAAAAGAAATTTGTTTTGAGAGTTTGATAATGTTTCTAAATGTTTTGAAATGCAATGTGAATTTTTTGGTGATTTTTAAATACCTAAATGCATTTTTAATTAATTAATTTTCATTAACTAATTAAAAATAAACACTTAAATGATTTAAAAATGATTTTTAATGCAAAAAATAAAAATAAAAATATTTTTGGGTTCTGAAAATTAATGAAATGTTTGACAAAAATTTTCAGAATTTTTAAATGTTTTTTGCTATTTTTAATAATTCGTGGAAGTTAAATATGAAACAAAATAAAATAAAATGAATTTATGGAGAAGTCAACAGATCCTGAGGTTGAGGTTTAAACGAATTTGGAGGGAATTGACTGGCGCCAGATCCTGTGGCCCAGATTCAAACTGGCTGGATTAAATTAAACCTAATTAATTAATTTAATAAAATAGGATTAGGGTTTTAATGAGAGATCTGGGCCACTCATTCACGCGCGGGTCAACCCAAGTCAACAGAATCTATGGCTCACATTCAAACTGAGCCCTAATTACCATTAATGCACTAATGACTTTCAGGTGGCCGGAAATGACCTCCGGTCATCTTCTCCGGCCACACCTCCCCTGAGATTTTGCTATCTCTCTCCCCAAGCTTCTAAAATCTAAACTTTCTGCCCAGAATTCATCCCCACGCATCACTCAACAAGAATCACTCACTAAAACAAATTCATTTCACCTATTCAAGCTGAATCGAAGAAAATTAGTTTTAGGTCAAAAAAATTCAGAAGCTTCATACATACTTAATACTTAACCATTTGCAAAAATAAACATATCAGCATGATCAGTACATCACATAGATTCATTTAGGAACTTAAAAACAAGTTTCTGGAAAAAATGATCTTGACCTCACCTGAACTGGAGCTTTGATCTTTGGAACTTTCTGACTGCTTCTTTGGTCCAAGGTGCCTTTAATGAACCCCCTGAGAAGCTTGCAATGCTTGTTTGGAATTTCTTATGGCTGGTTTAAGAGATTGATGAAGTTCTGTTCAGGAGGGGTGGAAAATCGTGTTTCTGCTTTGGGTGGTTTCAGGGTCGAATGAGGGTTGGGAAATGATCAGAGGGTCATGGTGAGTGGTTTTGTGATGTTTGTTTTGATGTTCTTTGCTTGTGTATTGAGTTTTGAAAGAAAATGCAAAGGGGGAGGTTTTTGTGAACTATGGCAATGCTGTGTATTCAGGCTCCAAGATTGTATGAAAATGATCCATGAGGCATGTATGTGAAGCTGTGATTGGTCAGAGAGTTGTTGGTGGCACAACTTGATTGGTATGGCCCCTTTTGCAAAAAGTCAAGTCTATGTGTACTATAAGGTATGGGCTGTTTTAGGGCTAGAACAAAAGCATGTCTGTTGCAGCTTGAATAAAGGCAAACCATGGAAATGAATTTGAGGCCAATTTGCAAGTGGATTAGAGTTTATGTGTGGTTTTGCAATTTTGTGATCTTTTGGCCCTTTGGAAGTCTCTTAATGTACAAGTCATGAAACTTGGAGATTCTTTGGTGCATTCTGATTTTTAGGTCATGGTTCATGTTTGTGTAATGCATAGAAGTCCATTTGAAGTCACATTTTGCCTTGGCATGAGGTTTTGCAACTTTGCCTCTTTGGTACAAAAGTGAGAATTAAGTGATTTTGCCCAACTTTGCAAAGCCATAACTTTAGATCCAAAATGAATTAGAAAGAGTTCTTGTACTTTTTGAAAAGGGAATGATCCAATCTACAACTTTCATGACCAAAGTTTTCTCATTTGAAGCATTTTTGAATTAATTTGAGGAGGTTGAAAAACTTTCCCAAAATAGCAAGTTTACATTACAAGTCACTTTCCCAAAAAGGCAACTTTGCAAATGGCTTGAAATTCTTCAATTTTGTGAACTTCTAACATCTTATATGATCAAATAAAGATCATACACATTCAAAATGATGGATAAACCCCTTTGGTTGGGTCATTGGAGGCCTCAGATGCCCTGATTTTGCACTGACTTGCTCAAGAAGTCACCTTGTGATCAGATGCCTTCCCCATTGAGTTTCTTCATGAAAATTGATATGCATGATCCTCATATCATATAGAGACCAATAGAAACAAGAATGACCAAAAAAATTGGAGTTATGGCCTTTGTAACCAAAACCCTAATTTTAGGTCATCTGTGCAGTTAAACCTGGCTCTGCTTCCATGCCTTTCTCAGTTCTTGTGATTCTTTGATTTTATTGACTTTGTGAGGATATAATATGATGATTGAACATACATGGACCCCTTTGAGATGATTGAAGACCTTTGGAGTGGCTCAAATGGCTCAGGGATGGTTCAGATCACAAACCCTAGATGCAGATGACTTAGAAACAATGCAGTGAAGCAAAAATGCAATATGAGATGCCATGATTGAACTTATGCACATGAAGAGATCACAAGCCATGGTGTGAATGGGTGAGGGAAAATTTGGGGTGTTTACAGCTGCCCCTATTCAAGCATGAGTTAGCTGTGCAGGATGTAAGCAACGGCTTAACAGGCAAACAAGATAACTTGTGGTTGAATACCAAAGACAGTCCAAAATTTGCACTCACAGAATGAAGAAGAAAATGGATATAGATTGTAAAAGAAAATAAAGTATGTTTGTAAAGTGCGGGCGACGGAGGACGACCGTCAAGCAGAGGACGACTGCTGGGGATAAAGCAATGACCGGGACGACCGACATGCTGGGGAAAATGCGGGAAGTAAAGCAATGACGGGGACGACCGACAAGCTGGGGATGTATGAGATTATGATGGGGACGGACATCAGGTAAAGAAATAAGACTTTCTGGGGATTATAGGTAAATGATGGGGACGACCATCATGTTCAAGGCATAAATGAAATAAATGATGAGGTACGGTCATCAAAGGTGAAGGACGATCACTTAGCAGGGGACGGCTGCTTAGTTGGAGATAAGATGAGGGACGGTCATCTAAGGTGAAGGACAATCACCTGGCAGGGTACGGCTGCCGAAAGTATCACGACATAGGACGAATTCCGGATAGAAAAAGGTCGACGATGGGGACGGCCATCGGATAAGCATGATGAAGGACGATCATCAAGAGGTGAAGGACGGTCACCTAGCAGGGGACGACTGCTCTCGGGTTTTATCATGACATAGGATGAATGTCAGATAACTGAATCAACGATGGGGACGGCCATCGGATAAAATGATGAAGGACGATCATCAAGAGGTGAAGGACGATCACTTAGCAGGGGACGACTGCTAAAAATATCACGACATAGGACGAATGTCGGATAAGAAGGGGTTCTAATAAATAGAGACTCCACGGGGGTGATGAAGGACGATCATCAGAAAGGTGAAGGACGATCACCTGGAAGGGTACGGCTGCCGGAAGGTATCATGACATAGGACGAATGTCAGATAGAAAGGAAATAGTTTATCAAGATTTGCCGGGAATTCTTCTGGGGAATGGTAGACACAGACGAGTGTCTATATTCAAGAAGACATAAGTGTTTGACACGGTGTATAGATTAAAGATGCGGACGAGCATCCTTAAGACTCTGATGCAAACGAGTATCAGTAGAAACAAACGCTTGACGCATGTTCAGAGATGATGATACGGACGAGTACCAACTAGTTAACAAGGAACACAGACGAGTGTTGATTCTGAGGGGATTTAAATGATGCATACAAGATATAGACGAGTATCTGTATAAGTGACGGGTAAGACGCATACGAGTGCTCAACTTGCTGGGTAGAGTGGGACACGGACGGGTGTCGGAAAAAGTGTATTATAAACAAGTATCTGGTTTCCAAAGTGTTTAGGAAACTGTGCTGGGGAAGGTGACACGGACGGGTGTCAAGGAATTGTATATATATATATATATGTATCTGTGTTAGTGAGTGCAAAGGGGACGCTTTGGCTCTCCGCTGGGGATATGACACAGCCGAGCGTCAAAGGAGTGTGCTCCTGTATTTGTGAGTGTAACGCTTTGGCTTTCTGGTGGGGAATTTGGGAAATATTCTGTATATTGTTGATGGATGGTTAGTTTTTTTTTTACAAGTGTTCAGTTCGACACATGGCTTATGATTATGCAATATGTTTGATTTTTTGCCGTAATGCTCCATATTAGACGGAATGCTACGCTTTGTTGGGAAAATATGATGCGAATGCTATGATTATGCAAAGATACCGATCCGGGATTCGGATCCTGTTGCAGTGGAGATTTCTGGCTGATCTGCTTGAAGTGGATATCCCAGCTGGGGATGAGATCATTGGTAAATCCGATATATATGACTCTGCGTGGGGAAGTAGGTCATTGATAAACCTATCTCAGTAATAAGGGACCCAACTGGGGTTTCTGGAAGCTCTAGTCACTCTGTTGTGCGATCCTCAGGCGTTGCTCTTCTGGATAGAGATTGAAACTTTGTGGGGAGATGGTTCCCTGTCTAGTACTTGGCTGGGGATGAAGAAAGATCACTGAAAGATCTTCCTAGAGATTTCTGCGGGGATCCTGCTGAGGATGATACTTGACAACTCAGCTGGGGATATGAACACCTTCAGATGCTGCTTTGAAGGAAATGTTGGAGAAGTGATGCCTGGCAACTCTGATGGGGAGAAGGCATCTCTGGTGCTGTTTGGAAGGCGTGCTGAGGAAATAATGATTTGGGAAGCCTACTGGGGAGACGTTTTCATGCCCCATGTTGTGCTTCGAACACCTGCAATCCTGCATGAAAAAGAAACGTACAAGTTTCCCGAGGTATCCCTTGCTGGATTCCGTCATAGGAGTTTTAGACACTCCCGGGAGCAAATATATTTCGTGTAAGCACGTATTTTTGGAAGGGAAGCATCTGTATTTATGCAATCAATATCTCAAGGACATCAGACATTTTGCAAATGAAAATAGAATGTACGAGACGAAACATGACTGAAAATCTGATTTTATTAATTCGTGTGCCCTGAATCGGCAAGGTACAATCAAAGAAACGGATCCCCTGAAATGAGGAGATCGTTACAAATTGAGAAACACAAAGACAGTGGCAATGTTGATGACGCTTCAAAGAGTTTCCCTTTTGCTATGACTTGTATGACATTGAAGTTCTTCTCATCTTGCTTTCTGAAGAAGGCTGATTCTGACCGATGCTCGAACCTTTCGAAGCTTGCCATATTGTAAGTGATACAGACGAATTCAGAATGCAGTTGTTCGCTTATTCCCTTATTTTGCGTGAATCGCCCTTTCGGGTTTTCAATCCACCGGGATACCCTTTTTTGCCCGAGCTGTCCATTGTGGCTTTTCAACTCAGCGGGTGTACATTTATTTATTTATTTTCCCTTATTTTTTCCCGAGTCTTTTATTCTGTTTTTGACTCGCCGGGATGCCCTATTTTTGCCTGGACTTACATTCTGTTTTTATGTCCAGCGGGTCATTTCTACGCGAAGTATTTTTTAACTGCATCTGAATTCACAGGGGACAGAAAGTCTTCACCATCCATAGTACTGAGCATCAGAGCTCCACTTGAGAACACTTTCTTTACTATGAACGGACCATCGTAATTCGGAGTCCACTTGCCCTTGTGGGCTGTATGAGGAGGGAGGAGTCTTTTCAGCACAAGATCTCCTACTTGGTACTCTCGGAGCCTGACTTTCTGATCGAAGGCTTTCTTCATTCTTTTCTGATACAGCTGCCCATGACAAATTGCAGCCAATCTATTTTCTTCAATCAGACTTAGTTGTTCGTACCGGGATCGGACCCATTCTGCTTCATTTAGCTTAACATCCATTAGTACCCGCAGGGAGGGTAATTCAACTTCAACAGGTAGGACTGCCTCCATACCATACACAAGCTGATACGGCGTTGCCCCAGTGGATGTCCTGATTGACGTACGGTACCCATGTAAGGCAAATGGTAGCATTTCATGCCAGTCTTTGTATGTGGCTACCATCTTCTGTACAATCTTCTTGATATTCTTGTTAGCTGCTTCTACATTGCCGTTCATCTTTGGCCTGTAAGGAGAAGAATTGTGGTGTTGGATCTTGAAGTCCCGGCACAGTTCTGCCATCATTTTGTTGTTCAAGTTGGAACCATTATCAGTAATGATTCACTCGGGCACTCCATACCAACAGATGATATCTCTCTTCAGAAATCGGGCTACCACTTGCCTTGTAACATTTGCATAAGAAGTCGCTTCAACCCATTTGGTAAAATAGTCAATAGCAACCAGGATGAATCTGTGGCCGTTTTAAGCAGTTGGTTCAATCTTGCCAATCATATCAATGCCCCACATGGCAAAGGGCCAGGGTGAAGACATCACATTCAGAGGATTTGGAGGCACATGCACTTTATCCGCATAAATCTGGCATTTATGACATTTTCTGGCATAAGCACAACAGTCTGCATCAATTGTGATCCAGTAATATCCTGATCTTAGCAACTTTTTAGCCATTGCATGCCCTCTTGCATGGGTACCAAAGGATCCTTCGTGCACCTCGTGCATCAACAAGTCTGCCTCTGTCCTATCAACGCATCTGAGGAGTACCATATCATAGTTTCTCTTGTACAGGGAACCATCAGTGTTCAGGAAGAAACTACTAGCTAGCCTTCTTAATGTCTTCTTATCATTGGAAGATGCCCCAGGTGGGTATGTTTGATCCTCCAAGAAGTATTTGATATCATGGAACCAAGGCTTATCATCTTTAACAACATCTGTTGAGAACACGTACACCGGCCTGTCAAGTCTGGATACTGCAATTTGAGGCACAAAGTTGGCAGCTTGAACTTTGATCATAGATGAAATGGTAGCCAGAGCATCTGCAAACTGATTTTCATCTCGAGGGATATACTCAAGCTTGACTGTTGTGAAGAAAGTCAATAACCTCCTTGTATAATCCCGATAAGGTATCAGATGATCCTGGTGAGTGTACCATTTGCCGTTGGTTTGATTAATTACCAGAGCTGAATCTCCGAACACAGTCAAAGTCTTGATCCCGAGGTCAATGGCTTCCTCAAGACCCATAATACAGGCTTCGTATTCAGCTTCGTTGTTAGTGCAGTTAAAGGTGAGTTTTGCCGAGAAAGGCATGTGAACTCCTTTAGGTGTAATGAGTACTGCACCAACACCGTGACCATTCATATTAACGGCCCCATCAAACATCATAGTCCATTCTTCTTCCGGGTACGGCCCTTCAGTGTGAATAGGCTCTTCATGATCTTTTTCTTTTTTGAACATGATGTCTTCATCAGGGAAGTCAAATCTCATAGGCTGGTAATCATCAATGGGTTGCTCAGTAAGATAATCAGACAATACACTGCCATTGATGGCTTTCTGAGATGTGTATTGAATGTCATATTCTGTAAGGATCATTTTCCATCTTGCAACCCGTCCGGTAAGTGCTGGCTTCTCAAATATGTACTTAACTGGATTCATCTTTAAGATCAATAAAGTGGTGTGGGTCAACATATACTGCCTTAGTCGGCGAGCAGCCCACGCTAAAGCACATCAAGTTTTCTCGAGCAGTGAATAACGTTGTTCACAGTCGGTAAACTTTTTGCTTAGGTAGTATATTGCATACTCTTTTCGACCAGACTCGTCATGCTGGCCCAGCACGCACCCCATTGACTCTTCTAATACTGTCAAGTACATGATTAGAGGTCTTCCTTCAACTGGAGGCATGAGGATCGGAGGCTCTTGTAAATATTCCTTGACTTTGTCAAAAGCCCTCTGGCAGTCTTCATTCCACTTGACTGTTTGCTCTTTTCTTAATAGCTTGAACAAAGGCTCACAGGTTGCTGTAAGGTGAGATATGAAACGTGAAATGTAGTTCAATTTACCTAGAAACCCTTGAACTTCTTTTTCAGTCTTCGGCGCAGGCATTTCTTGAATGGCTTTTACTTTATCAGGGTCAACTTCAATCCCTTTCTCACTTACAATAAATCCCAGCAGCTTACCGGATCGTACCCCGAATGTGCATTTGTTGGGGTTTAACTTTAATTGGTACTTCCTCAGACGCTTGAATAGCTTCAACAGATTTACCAGGTGGTCTTCTTCTGTGAGGGACTTGGCAATCATGTCATCCACATAACATTCAATTTCTTTATGGATCATGTCATGGAATAATGTTACCATTGCCCGTTGATAAGTGGCACCATCATTCTTCAGTCCGAATGGCATCACCTTATAACAGAACGTGCCCCAGGGTGTGATCAAAGTTGTCTTCTCCATGTCTTCAGGTGACATCTTGATCTGATTGTATCCCGAAAATCCATCCATGAAGGAGAACACCGAGAAATGAGCCGTATTATCAACCAATACATCAATGTGAGGTAAAGGGAAGTCATCTTTCGGGCTGGCTCTGTTCAGGTCCCGGTAATCCACACACATCCTCACCTTGCCGTCCTTTTTAGGCACTGGTACAATGTTAGCAACCCACGGCGTATAGCTAGTTACATCAAGGAAACCGGCTACCCACTGCTTTTGCACCTCTTCTTTTATCTTCATTGCCATATCTGGGCGAGTACGGCGCAACTTCTGTTTTACTGGAGGGCAGCCTTCTTTCAGAGGCAGCTCGTGCATGACAATGTCGGTGTCCAACCCTGGCATATCCTGATAAGACCAAGCGAAAACATCCACATATTCCCGAAGCATATCAATCAGTTTCTCTTTTACTGAATCTTGTAGACAGGCCCCGATCTTAACCTCTTTCACGTCTTCTTCCGTTCCAAGATTAACCGTTTCAATCTCCTCCTGATGAGGAGTGATAACCTTCTCCTCTTGCCTTAACAACCTGGCTAGCTCTTCAGGTAGCTCATAATCTTCTTCAACCCCTTCATCGGCTTGATTGATTGGATTGTCAAAGTCATACGAAGTCATAGCAGTGTTATTGTCAGTGCAGTCTGGGGGGCACTTTCTGCAAGGGTTTAAATTGTTCATTTTAGTGATCAATTTTAATCTTGTTTAGAAAAAGTGAAAATGAAGTTATTTATTTTGAAAACATTGCCATTTTATTTTTGTACATAAAAGAAAAATGAAAAGACAGTGAGCGAAAAAGAGACTCGTTTGCAAAAGATGTCCGATATTCATTGATTGATCTATTTGCACAAAATTACAAGATGGCCCGATTACAAAATGAGTCTTGACATATTGGGCAAGATGCAAGACTTGATGCATGCTTTAAAATACAGGAAATAATAATTAATATGCAGGAGTAACCCTTATAATTTCCTGGGAAGACCAGTTAAGGACTTGGCTCCCCGGGATCCTTGGACGTATCCAGCTCTCCAGGTCGCGGTCGCTTTCCCCTCGTCTTCCAAGTTGTTCACAACATCCGGGGTGAGCATTCCCCCGCTGACAAAATTGGGCTCTTTGGAAGTCTCTGATTGATCTTGTTGAGTTGGTTTGTAACCCAACCCAAATCTGTCTTCTTTCTTTTCCACGGGCAGCAGCTTGCCCCAGCCTTGGGCAGTACCGTCTTCAACAACCTTCCGGGCTTGCTGATAAGACGTCATGGAAGACCGCAGTACAGCAGATGCTTCATTAATGTTTAGGGCCTCAAACCCCTGGCTCATGGTTTCATGGATCTCTCCATCCATTTCTATGTACTTATACGTAGCCAGATGGCTAACAAAGATGTCTTCTTCCCCACAGATGGTGATGATCTGGCCTTCCCACTCGAATTTCAGCTTCTGGTGAAGGGTAGACGTAACAACGCCAGCGGCATGGATCCAGGGTCTACCCAACAAACAGCTGTAGGCCGACTGAATGTCCATCACATAGAAGTTAATTTTAAAAGTCTGCGGGCCAATCATCACAGGCAGATCAATCTCCCCAAGCACTGATCTTTTAGAGCCATCGAATGCTCTCACCACCAAATTACTCGGACGCAATGCCATGCCATCATACTCCAGCTTCACTAAGGCTTTCTTTGGTAGAACATTAAGTGATGACCCAGTGTCCACCAGTACATGAGATAAAACAGCACCCTTGCACTCTAGGGTGATGTGTAAAGCCTTGTTGTGGTTACGTCCCTCAGTTGTTAAGTCAGCATTGGTAAAGCCCAGTCCATGAGTGGTGTTGACATTTGCTACCACAGTTTCTAGCTGATTAACGGTAATCTTCTCTGGCACGTATGTTGCGTGCAGGACTTTTAGTAATGCATTCCTGTGAGCTTCAGAACACATCAACAATGATAATATGGAGATTTTTGAGGGAGTTTGGTGAAGCTGGTCCACCACCTTGTAATCACTTCTTTTTATGATTCTCATGAACTCATCTACATCCTGTTCAAAAGATGTCTTCTGAGTTTCCTTGACAATTGGCTCTTCAGGTACCACACTCTTTCCCTTTGCTTTGGCAGTAACCTCTGCTTCAACATTAGGTCTTTGCACTTGTGAGGTAAAAAGGCGTCCGCTTCTGGTGAAGCCTCTGCCTCCCCCAACATTATCAATCTGTGGAGAAGAGGCTGATGAATCCAGCGTGATTTACTCCTCGTTGCAGTAAAGATCAGAGCCATAATACCAAGGTATGGCATTACTACTTTCATAAGGAACGGGTCCAGGTACCGTAATAGTAACTGGACTGACTGCTGCGGAGGAGGGTACTGAAATGGTGTGCGGATCGTAGTAAATTGTGACTGGTGATCTGGTAGGAGGTGCCACTGTTCGTTGTTGGTAATTGTTGTTGGGAGGGACCTCTGATGGGTCATAGTAGATGGTGACTGCTGAGACATCTTCATTAATCCTTGCTGGTGTTGTAGAAGATTCTGCTGAATAAATGGATGCTGATGTTGTAGAAGAAAGGGTTGTTGACATTTGATTTGTTGAAGTGATGGATGGAGCCATTGCTGATGATATTGATGAATCTGTAGGAATGATTGTTGCTGCTGTTGTAGAAGAATCGGGAATTGTTGTCAAAGGGATTGCTGGATTTGTAGGCACCGTTGTTGAGATTTGAAGGATACCATCCTTGATAAGACCATCTATGCCGCTTCTCAAATTATCACACCCATTGACTGCAATGTTACAATACCCACAACCGAGCTCACACCCGGGGAACACTTGGCACTCTAGAAGCTGAGCTTTAATTTCGACCAAAGGTGTTCGAATTTGTGCAACACTGGTAATCAAAGTAGATGGTCTGTCTTCCTCAATGGCATTAATCCTTGGTCCTCCATGATTAGGCATGGGATTTTTGTTGACATTCGGAGGAGGTGCGAAGTTGAGGGCTTTAGAATCCACCAGATCTTGTACTTTCATTTGTAAGGCCCTGCATTTTTCAGTGCTGTGACCAGGTGCATTGGAGTGGAAAGCACACCTGGCGTTGACATCATAATTCCTTGGGAGATTAAGGGGATCTAGTGGTGCCAATGTCCTTAACTCAACCAAGTTAAGCTTCAGGAGTTGTGGCAATAAGGCAGCATAAGGCATAGGGATAGGGTCAATCTCCCTGTTTGCCTGTGATGGTCTTTGTTGGAAGGGTCGTTGTTGTTGATTGCTATTGTTGTTGTTGTAGGTTCATTGTGGCGGATACTGAACTTGCTGTTGATATTGTGGTTGTTGTTGTTGTTGATATGCTGATTGCTGAGGAATCGGAGCTGGAATAGTGACAGCTGCTACTGATCTATGGACATACTAAGGTCTACCCCTGCTGGCATGAATGACATTTGTCTCACCGGTTCTTCGAGGTCCCACAAAAGGCTTCCTGGGATTACTGGACGAACTTGCACCATTATCAGAAATTTTGCCCATTTTCAAAAGGCTTTCAATCCTTTCCCCAGCTATAACTACGTCTGCGAAGCTGGTAGAAGAAAAGGCAGCCAATCTATCAATATAGGTTCCTTGCAAAGTATTCATGAACATGTCGGCCATTTCTCTTTCCGACATGGGTGGTTGGACAGCAGCAGCAAGCTGTCTCCACCTCCGGGCATATTCCCTGAAGCTTTCTCTGGAAGATTGAGACATTCCCATTAGGAGGGTCCTGTTAGGAGCCATGTCCAGATTGTATTGATATTGCCTGATGAAGGCTTCAACTAAGTCCTTCCAGCATCTAATGGTAGCCCTGGTCAAGTGCGAATACCACTCTCTTGAAGCCCCAGTCAGACTGTCTTCAAAGTAGAACATCCACAGCTTCTCATCCATAGTATATGATTTAAGTCTCCCCAGGAAAGACTGCAGGTGAGTTCGTGGACAGGAAGTTCCATTGTATTTCTCAAAGCACGGGGGTTTGAATTTGTGGGGAATTCTCACCCCGTCTATTAACCCCATATCCATCACATCGAAACCCAAGGAGTTTTGAGACTCCAAAGATCTCAATTTCTCAGCAATTTCATCAAACCTCCTATCATAGACTTCATCTCCAGCTCCCATTACAGTAAACTGCTCTTCTTGAGGATCTTCTTGCAAGATCCTGCCTGCAGCAGTGTTGCCCTGTACATTCCTTGGGATGTTGACTTCCGGATCTAGATGAGGTCCAAATACTGGTGGATTAACATGAGGCTGACCTCCCTCATTATTACTAGTTCCTCTAGTTCCAGGATGAGGTTCCTCAGGAGTTTGTCTTTCCACTAATGCCCTTAACCTTTCTTGACTTTGGGCCAAGCCAGTCATCACAGTCATGAATTGAGCCATTTGGTTCCTCATCTCCACTCTTTCATTAGCCATCTGAGTTCTGACCTCAGTCAGGTCCTGCTGTACTTGATCCATTTGGATACCAGGAAGGTTGTTGCGAGTAGGGTACCGGTGCGTACGGTTGACAGGGAACACCCGGCGACGAGCAATATTTCCTGAAGCACAACAGAGTTAGAAACAAACAAAATAATGACAAAACCTACAAAACAAAACAAAAGTTAGTATGCAATGCAGTATGCTTATTTATTTTCCAAGGTATCCGGCTTGGTTCTTGGTTTTGACCTTTCCAGACCTCGAGGAAGATGCTTTTGACTTTGTTGAGAAAAGAAAACCCAAAATGGAAACAAACTAAAATATATTACAAATACTAAACAATGCATAGTTTTCTTTTACAACACATGCCCCTGAAGGGTCAAAATACAACACAAAAGAAAAGTACATCAAATGAAAACATAACCAATCAAAAAGTCAGACATCTAGTCCAAACTCATCCTCCTTAACCTCCTTCAAGAGTGCCTCAGTCACTGGACCAGCCGGATGCTCTGTAATGGTCCTGATGAGGAAGTTTCTGGTGGCAATGGCAGTGGTCAGCTTCTTGTGCCTGTCCTGATCATTTGATCTCTTCAACCCAGCCCTAAGCTTCAACTCTGAAATCTCCTTCTGGGCTGCCTGCAAAGTTTCCTGTTGCTTCTTTCCATTAGCCTCTAACTGTTCAATCCTGGCCTGAGTTCTCTGATCTTCTTGTGTCCGGGCTTCAGTGATCCTGACCCACCTAGCCTGACTTTCTTGCAAATAAAGCTCAGTCCTAGCCTTCTGAAGCTTGGCCTCTTTACAGGAATTCTTCAATATTTGTTCCCCAGCTCTTGCTTTTCTGATGTAGTCTTCTGTTTTCTCAATCTTGGCCAGATGCTCCACCCTAAGCTTCTCCAACCTCTCAATGTCCAGACGACCATCACTCCTTTCCCAAAGGGTCTTCTTCAGAGCTTGAGACAGATTCTCATTCCTTTCCTTCAGCTTCTCAAATTCTTCCAGGCTGACAGTTGCTGCGGGCTGTGCTGTGGATGGTCCAGGTATATCCTCAATGGTGAAAGGCATTCCAGTAACCTGAGCTCTAGTACGGGACCAATCATAGTACTGAGATGAAGCAACGTTATTACATCTTCCAAGAATGGCCATCCCCTTTGTCTGGATGTTGTCCCAAGCCCAGGATGCTTGTCTGACAACAACTAGATTAGGCTTTATTTCACAATATAGGGTCTCAGCCAAATCTTGTACTCTAGGAGGGTGAATCAAAGCATAGCCTATTTGTCTCTTGAATAGCAAAGGATTATAGTTGATGCAACCCTTTACTCCTATCAGAGGCACATTTGGGTATTGCCCACAGCTAGTGACTATGTCCTTGCCTTTGGTGCTCTGGGTGCACCATCTGATGTCATCTGAAGTCAAAGCAATGAGCCTCTCTGCCCAATTCTTCTGTTGGTGAGGGTTCAGGAATGCATCTATCTTAGGCAGGTGTTTGAGCAGCCAGGTGTGAAACAAAGGAGCACAACATCTTACTAACTTCCCCCTTTGTTTCTCATTCCTCTGATGAATGGAGTAATAGAAATCTCCCAGCAATGTGGGTACTGGGTTCCTCAGAAGAAACAAATGAATGGCATTCTTACTGACAAACTTGGGCTCATCTGCAAACAGTATAACCCCATATATGCTGAGGGCTAACAGTGCACAGACTGCCCTCCATTCTCCCAAGGAGGCCTTCAGGATGGCCTGAGAAATCAAGAAATCCAAGTGCAAACCAGGGACCCCAGCCTTTGTTGTCATATTCTGCTCAATCAAAGTAAGCTCCAAGTACAGTGCTCTTGCTACCTCTCCATTGCTGGGAGAAGTCATCTCTGGGTTGAAGGGGACACCACCCCTGACAGGTACTCCAATCAATGATGAAAACTCCTCCAGCAGAGGTCCTATCTGAAAGTCTGAAAATGTGAAACATCTCAAAGGAGGATCATAAGACTGCAAGCATGTGTGGATCATGCTCCTCTGAGAAGGGTCTAGGTTCATAACCATATCCAGGATACCTCCATAATGCTCTCTGAATAATGGGATGTGGTCAGGGGTGATAAGTGACTGGACCTGCCTGATACCAGTCAACACAGGCTCAAAGAAATGGTAAGATATATTACTCTTCCTAGGAGTAGTCATAAATGTTGAAGAGGAGGAAGATAGGTGCTGATGAAGATCAATACTGATACTGGAGATGAGCCACTGATAGGCTAATGCTGGTGATGATGAAGATGACTGAAGCAGACAACTGATTAAGATAGATGAAGCATATAACTGATGAAAATAGAGGTCTATGTAGATGAAGGGGTCAAAACCAAGCCAGATATAATGTGGATACCCTGAAAAACAAATAAACAAATGTCAAATGATGCAATAATAATGTATGCAAATGATATGCAAGGGTTTGTGATAAAGCTGGATCTGATTATCTGTCTTGATATAAAGCCCATGTATGTTCAAGAAGTCCATATGGAGGTTTAGAAATCTAGTAACCAAGGTGGGGGACTCAAATAAAGATTCACATGTTCAGGGTTAAATCACAAGAACTGTCCAAAATGAGGTACTCTTACTCAAAACAAATATCAGGGTATGATGTGGCAAAGGGTACCTGCAAACCTGTAAACAGCCCAACCCCCTCACAGATGATGTTCTAGAACAAGGATCCTCAGACTTGGATCAGTTATGAGAAGTGTAAACACTTCTAACCCGGAGGTACAGTGTTTACAATAACCATAAAAGATCCTCCTCTAATTCACCTCAGTTTCTGAAGGTCAAAATAAAGGTCATCCAGATTTAGAAGGCTTCCCAGATAGCCCTAGCACTACAGGAAATCTGTAGTACAGTGTCACTCCCACCAAATGACACCTGGTCAAATGGGGTACAGACGCGAACGGTCGGCGAAAGAGGGGAGAACACACAGGGGTGAACTCAGAAAGACAAGAGTCTCCAGCTAGGCATTTTTATCCTGAAGGAAAGGTAATGCTGCATAAACCTAAGAAAAGATAAGGATAAGACGGTTGCGAACCAGAGAGACTGAGAAAGGGGGTTGGTTACAACCTGGGAAGGTGTTAGCACCCAGATTGTCTGTCGTACTCGACGGGATCCACGCTTGAAAGATTTGTGTTTAAAAGGGGTAGTGTCAGTGCTATAATGTGTATCAAAGCTGGAAAAAGAATGCAAGTGTCAGTGTACAAGAAAGGTGAAGTGTATAAGAGGAGTGTCAGTGTAGGAACATGAGTAAAATGCCCAAGATAATGAGGCTTAGAGAATGATGCTGGAAGGAGGGGGAATATACAAAGACTTTTGTTCGATAACTGTTAAGTTATGCCTACGTATCCTCTCGTGCAATGAGGAAGTCAGAACACCGTAGTTCGACCCAAAGAGACTGAAAGGTAAATTGACTTGTGAACTGCCTACTTGTCTATGCTCAAGTGTATGACTCGTCTGGCTCGAGTGCTAACTGTCTTGCATTAGACGGAAGAAGCAAGTTCCCGTTTGTGAGTGAATGAGATGGGAAAAGAATCCCGAAGGAGACGATTATTGTTTGTGTTTTTGTATTTTCAGCCTTTTATTGCTTTTTGAAGTTTGTCATAAGTTAATGAGCTTAAGCCTAAACAAAAAGGTTAGTAAACTCATCACATCCTCCCTCTGATTAGGGGTAATGAGAATACCTTAAGTGTGAGGTAAGAACCTCATACTTAGTCACCATGGTGTAGGATTAAGATCATTAACCTACTTGTGATTATTTAGATGTTTTTGTTGTTTTTGTTTAGTGTTAAGTAATGAGTTTAAGCCATAATCAAGGATTTAATGGACTCATTACACCATCCTAATAGAAGGATAACAGATGAGAACATTTAAGCTGAGAAAGACTCCTCAACTTAATCCATGATTAGGGATTAACCTCATGACAAAACAAAGCCTTTGTTAAATGGATTTTAATTAATGGTAAGATTAAGAAATGGATTTTATGATTTGTAAGACAACTTAAGGAGGACTTGTCCATTAACACTAGGGTTAGTCCTTCTTAACCAGTTACGGAAGAATTAGAACCCTAATGCAAGGCCCAAGTTACAAGCTTGATTATTAAGTGAATTGATTAAAGGATTTAAACACATTAAGGGTTTAACACTTAGGATTAAAGTTATACACTCCATCCTAATAGAAGGATGCAGGCACAAGCTTAATCACAAAGCCTTAAAGCCTTTAGGGTTTAGTCCCTGATTAAGAGATGAGAAGAGAAGACTCAAAGAGACTCAAAGGTAAAAGCTCATGGGGGACTAATCAAACCCTAATTATTATCATGCTTGGAGATCCTAGGGTTTATGAGGTTTGCAAGAAGATCTTCAAAGAAACCACCAGGAAGGAAGCAGATGAGAGGAGCAAGAAGCAAAGAGAAGCAAAACAACTTGCTTCACTTAAGAAGACAAGTTGCTTGAAGAAAGAAATTAAGAGATGAACATGAATGAGCAAGCTCAATCCAATACACAAGATAAAATGCAGCAATGATGCAAGAGAGATAAGAAGAGATTTTGAGAAGTGAAGGCAAATTCACTTCTCAAAACAACTTACCACCTGAAAAGTTAGGAAAAGAAATGAGATGCAATGCAAATGAGATGAAATGTCATGATGCAAACCAAAGTTAGAAGCATTTACATGATGTTAATGATGCTAAGAGATGATACAAACATGAGGCAAGACATGAGAATGATCATACAAGGACAATGGATGCAGATGAAGCATGCTTTGAACCATGAATGTACATGAAAAGTTATGAAATGCAATGGGCATATAACATGGAAAATGAAAGATGCAATGATCAAAAATGATTCTAATATGTCCTAAGATGTATTATGAATCATGTTGATGCACAAAATGTCATTGCAAGTCAATGGATGCAAGCAAATGAAAGATGGATGCAAAGGAAAGCATAAATTAGGGTTACATACAACATGCAAAGTAAAAACTCAAAACCAGAAGCAAATGACATGACAAAAAAAATTGAAAATTAAATCAAAGATACCCTAAACCTATACAAGCTCACTGCCCAAAGGAGGGGATCCAACTCTTAACCTAGTGCAAGTTATGAATTTCCTAAGATTACTAGGGTTTTAGGGTACCTCATCAAGAAAAATACCAAAAAAATTGAAAATGCAAGATCAAATCAAAGCAAATTTATCCTATAAACTAAATGCCATGAAGAATGCAATGCAAGAAGAACCATCATCAAACTCTCAATGGTTAGGCAGAAAGGATTTTTCAAAGATTGAACCAAAATATTGCCTTAAAATGAAATTAATTCTAATGAAAATGATCAAAAGGCATCAAGAACAAAAAGAAATTTGGTTTGAGGGTTTGATAATGTTTCTAAATGTTTCTAAATGAAATGTGAATTTTTTGGTGATTTTTAAATACCTAAATGCATTTTTAATCAAATAATTTTCATTAACTAATTAAAAATAAACATTAAAATGATTTAAAAAATAATTTTTAATGAAAAAAATAAAAATAAAAATATTTTTGGGTTTTAAAAATTAATGAAATCTTTGACAAAAAATTTCATAATTTTTAAAGATATTTTGCTATTTTAAATACTTCGTATAAATAAAATGAAAAGAAAATGAAATTAAAATGAAAATAATGAAAAGTATGCACATCCAGAGGCTGAGATTCAAACTGGGAGAAGGAGGGAAGACTGCACGCGTCATCCAACGGCTGTTATTCAAACTGACCAGATTAATTAAAAACCTAATTAATTAAACTAATGACGTGGATTAGGGCTTAATGAAAGGATCCAGGCCATCCATAAGCGCGGGAGTCAACAAAAGTCCACAAGATCTAAGGCCCAGATTCAAACTAAACCCTAAACGCAATTAATGACTTAATGACATTCAGGTGGCCGGAAATGACCTCCGGTCATCTTCTCCGGCCACACCTCCCCTGAGAATTTCTCGAATCACTCCCCAGGCCATTTCTGGAGCTCTAAGGCTCCAGATCACTTCCTCTCACCTCCCTAAACTCATCCCTGCCCTCAAATGGAATTTATTTCTCACCACTAACAAGATTCGAAACTATGAACAAAAATGGCAGAAATTTCAGACAAGCAATACACTCTCAATTCTTCATCATTTTCAAAAATAAAAAGTTCATTGAACTCAGGGAATCAAACTTAACCATTTAATAACTTAAAACGAAGCTTCTGGAAAAATGAATTTCAGTGGCTACCTGAGTTGAAGCTTTCAATCCAGGAGCTTTTTGTCCAGTTCCTTGCTTCCAATCACCCCTACTGACCTCCCTCAAGTGTTTGCAAAGCTTGTTTGGAGTTTATTTTGGCTGGTTTGTGAGATTGATAGAGTTCTGTTCAGAGAGGGGTGACAACCGTGTTTGAGTTTCAGGGGGTTTCAAGGCAAGGTGAAGGGTGGTTTATGCTCTATGGAGCTTTTCTGAATGAATGGTGAAGTTGGTTTTGAGGTTTGATGATTGTCTGATGAGTTTCGAAGGAAAGTGCATAAGAGGTGAGTTTTGTGAACTATGGCTTATGAGAGAGATGAGGCTTGTGTGTCTGTTGTGTTGAGTCTCTTTTAGTCCACTTATCACACTTGGATGGGTCAGAGGAGTTGGTGTGGCACTGTGGGATTGTTATGGGCCATTTTGCATAAAGTCAAGTCTAGGTGTACTTAAGGTATGGGCAAGTGGGAGGATGTGATAGGGGAATGGCTTGGCTCAGCTGAGATCAGGGAGAACCATGGAAATGGATTAGATGCAATGCAGCAAGTGGATTAGGGTTTGTGGTGATTTTGCAAATTTGTCCAACTTTGGCCCTTTTGGAAATTCATGAAGTTCAAGGCACCAAAATGCATAATTCTTGGGCCAATTATGATTTTTAGAAGTCACATGAGCATGTTGTGAAGAGTTTGTGCACATTTGAAGTCTTTAGAATGCTTTATCATACCATTTTGCAAAATGCCTCTTTGGTGTAAAACATGAAATTATGTGATTTTTCCCAACTTTGACAAGCCATAACTTTTGATCCAAAATGAATTAGAATGAGTTCTTGTACTTTTTGAAAAGGGAATGATCCATTCTACAACTTTCATGACCAAAGTTTTCTCATTTGAAGCATTTTTGAATCAATTTGAGGAGGTTGAAAAACTTTCCCAAAATGGCAAGTTTACATTACAAGTCAATCTCCCAAAAAGGCAATTTTGCAAATGGCTTGAAATTCTTCAATTTTGTGAACTTATAACATCTTCTATGATCAAATAAAGATCATACACATCCAAAATGATGAAGAACACTCTTTGGTTGGGTCATTGGGGGCCTCAGATGCCCTGATTTTGCACTGACTTGCTCAAGAAGTCAACTCTTGATCAGATGCCTTCCCCATTGAATTTCTTCATGAAAATTGATATGCATTATCCTCATATCATATAGAGACCAATAGAAACAAGAATGACCAAAAAATTTGGAGTTATGGCCTCTGAAACCAAAACCCTAATTTTAGGTCATCTGTGCAATTAAACCTGGCTCTGCTTCCATGCCTTTTTCAGTTCTTGTGATTCTTTGACTTCTTTGACCTTGTAAGGATATAATATGATGTTTGAACATACATGGACCCCTTTGAAGTGATTAATGACCTTTGGAGTGGCTCAAATGGCTCAGGGATGGCTCAGATCACAAACCCTAGATGCAGATGACTTAAAAGCAATGCAGTGAACCAAAAATGTGGTATGAGATGCTATGATTGAATTTATGCATATGAAAATATCACCAGCCATGGTGTGAATGGGTGAGGGCAAATTTAGGGTGTTTACAGCTGCCCCTATTCAAGCATGAGTTAGCTGTGCAGGATGTAAGCGCCTGGCTTAACAGACAAACAAGATAACTTGTGGTTGAATACCAAAGACAGTCCAAAATTTGCACTCACAGAATGAAGAAGAAAAGGGATATAGATTGTAAAAGGAAAATAAAGTATATTATAAGGTGCGGGCGACGGAGGACGACCGCCGAGCAGAGGACGACTGCTGGGGATGAAGCAATGACGGGGACGACCGACATGCTAGGGAAGGATGCGAGAAATAAAGCAAAGACGGGGACGGCCGACTAGCTGGGGATATAAGAGATTATGATGGGGACGGCCATCAGGTAAAGATATGAAACTCTCTAGGGATTATAGGTAAATGATGGGGGCGACCATCAATTTTAAGGTATAAATGAAATAAGTGATGAGGTACAGTCATCAAAGGTGAAGGACGATCACTTAGCAGGGTGTCGCTCCCACCAAATGACACCCGGGGCCAAGAGGGGTATAGACGCGAACGGTTGGCGAAAGGAGAAAGAATGAATAGAGTCGCCAGCTAGGCATTTTTATCCCGGAGGAAAGGTAATGCTGCATAGACCTGAGAAAAGATGGATAAGACGGTTGCGAACCAGAGAGACTGAGAAAGGGGGTTGGTTACAACCTGGGAAGGTATTAGCACCCAGATTGTCCGCCGTACTCGACGGGATCCACGCTTAAAAGATTTGTGCTTAAAAGGGGTAGTGTCAGTGCCATTTGTGTATCAAAGCTGGAAAGAATGCAAGTGTCAGTGTAAGAGGAAAAGAAGTGAGTTGAAAGAGTGTCAGTGTAAGAAAGAATGGGAAGCTCAAGACTATGAGGCTTAAAGAATAAAACTGGAAGGGGGGGAATGGACAGAGTCTTTTGTTCGATAACTGTTAAGTTATGCCTACGTATCCTCTCGTGCAATGAGGAAGTAAGAACACCGTAGTTCGACCCAAAGAGACTGAAAGATAAATTGACTTGTGAACTGCTTACTTGTCCATGCTCAAGTGTATGACCTGTCTGGCTCAGGTGCAAACTGTCTTGCATTAGACTAAAGAAGCGAGTTCTCGTTTGTGAGTGAATGGGATGAGAAAAGAATCTCGGAGGAGACGATTATTGTTTGTTTTTGTGTTTTCAGTCTTTTATTACTTATGGATTTGTCATAAGTTAATGAGTTTAAGCCTAAATCAATGGGTTAGTAAACTCACCACATCCTCCCTCTGATTAGGGGTAATGAGAATACCTTAAGTATGAAGTAAGCACCTCACACTTAATCACCATGATGTAGGATTAAGATCATTAACCTACTTGTGATTATTTAGATGTTTTTGTTGTTTTTGTTTAGTGTTAAGTAATGAGTTTAAGCCATAATCAAGGATTTAATGGACTCATTACACTATCCTAATAGAAGGATAATAGATGAGAACATTTAAGCTGAGAAAGACTCCTCAGCTTAATCCATGATTAGGGATTAACCTCATGACAAAACAAAGTCTTTATTAAATGGATTTTAATTAAAGATAAGATGAAGAAATGATTTTTAGGGTTTGTAAGACAACTTGAGGGGGACTTGTCCATTAACACTAGGGTTAGTCCTTCTTAACCAATTAAGGAAGAATTAGAACCCTAATGCAAGGCCCAAGTTACAAGCTTGATGTCTTGAGGATTATTAGGTGAATTGATTAAAGGATTTAAACACATTAAGGGTTTAACACTTAGGATTAAAGTTATACACTCCATCCTAATAGAAGGATGCAGGCATAAGCTTAATCACAAAGCCTTAAAGCCTTTAGGGTTTAGTCCCTGATTATGAGATGAGAAGAGAAGACTCAAAGATGACACAAAGGTAAAAGCTAAATGGGGGACTAATAAAACCCTAATTGTTATCATACTTGGGGGTTCCTAGGGTTTATAAGGCTTAAGAGAGAAAGATCTTCAGAGAAGCCAACAGGAAAGGGACAGATGAATGGAGAAAGAAGCAAAGAGAAGCAAAACAACTTGCTTCACTTAAGAAGACAAGTTGCTTGAAGAAAGAAAGTAAGATGAACATGAATGAGCAAGCTCAATCCAATACATAAGATAAAAGGCAGCAAAGATGCAATAGAGATGAGAAGAGATTGTGAGAAGTGAAGGCAAATTCACTTCTCAAAACAACTTACCACCTGAAAAGTTAGCCAAAAGAAATGAAATGCAATGCAAATGAGATGAAATGTCATGATGCAAACCAAAGTCAGAAGCATTTACATGATGTTAATGATGCTAAAAGGTGATACAAACATAAGGAAAGACATGAGGATGATCATACAAGGACATGGATGCAGATGAAGCATGCTTTGAACCATGAATGTACATGAAAAGTTATGAAATGCAATGGACATATAACATGGAAAATGAAAGATGCAATGATCAAACATGATTCTAATATGTCCTAAGATGTATTATGAATCATGTGGATGCACAAAATGTCATGACAAGTCATTGGATGCAAGCAAATGAGAAATGGATGCAAAGGAAGGCACAAATTAGGGTTACATGCATCATGCAATGCAAAAATTCAAAACCAAAAGCAAATGACATGATAAAAAATTGAAAATGCAATCAAAGATACCCTAAACCTATACAAGCTCATTGCCCAAAGGAGGGGATCCAACTCTTATCCTAGTGAAAGTTATGAATTTCTCAAGATTACTAGGGTTTTAAGGTACCTCATCAAGAAAAACACCAAACAAATTGGAAATGCAAGATCAAATCAAACCAATTTTATCCTATAAACTACATGTTATGCAGGATGCAATGCAAGAAGAATCATCATCAAACTCTCAATGGTTAGGCAGAATGGATTTTTCAAAGTTTGCACAAAAATATTGCCTTAATAATGAATTTAATTCCAAAGAAAATGATCAAAATGCATCAAGATCAAAAAAGAAATTTGGTTTGAGGGTTTGATAATGTTTCTAAATGCTTCTAAATGCAATGTGAATTTTTTGGTGATTTTTAAATACCTAAATGCATTTTTAATTAATTAATTTTCATTAACTAATTAAAAATAAACATTTAAATAATTTAAAAATAATTTTTAATGCAAAAAATAAAAATAAAAATATTTTTGGGTTCTAAAAATTAATGAAATCTTTGACAAAAATTTTCATAATTTTTAAATGATTTTAGCTATTTTAAATAATTCGTACAAGTTAATTATAAAATAATTGAATAAAAATTGAATTATTGAGAAGTATGCAAAATGAAGGGATCAGATTGAGTCTGGGCTAGGAGAGGTTGACTTGGCGCCACATCCAATGGCCCAAGTTCAAACCTGGCTAATTTTATTTTATAATTAATTAATCCTAGGTTAATTTAATTAAACACTGATTAGGGCTTAATGACAAGATCCAGCCCACTCATTCACGCGCGGGAAGGCAAATCCAAGGGCCTAAATTTAAAGTTGCTAATTAATCACACTTAGCCCTAATTAACCTCAGGCGACCGGAGATAAGCTCCGGTCGTCTTCTCCGGCCATCTCTCTCACCTGAATCACCCAAAACGCATCCCCAAGACCTCCAAATCTCCAGAATCAATCCCCCAACACTGGGTAACAAGAATCCAGGGCCAAAAACAATTTATATTAACCACACAGTGAGAATCGAAGAAAACAAATTCTAGGGCAAAAGTTTCAGAGCAACACAAAATGCTCATTTCTGGCTCATTTTCAAAAATAAATAGATCCTCATGACCAGGGCAACACATAGAACAATATTCTAACAAGAAATCAGGGTTCTGGAAAATTTGTTCATCATGTTACCTGAGGTTGAGCTTTCGAATCCTGGGCTTTCTGACCTTCTGCCTTGTGCCTTTCCACTCTAATGGACTCCTTGAAGCTTCTGGTGAACTTGGAATGAGTTTATATGGAGGATTTTGAAGCTTCCAGTTCAGGGGTGGTGAGAATCGTATTTCTGTTTATGGTGGTTTTGGGCTGCTTTGATGGGTCAGGGATGATCAGTGGAGTGTTTTGAGATGGATGATGGAAGAAATTTGAGGAATGGATGGCTGAGTTATGGGATTCAATAGAAAATGCAAGATGGAGGATTTTTGTGAACTCTAGAAATGCTGTGGATTCAGGCATGTGTGTGTGTTGCTTTGAGTTGCTTTTTGTCCACTTATCACACTGTTATAGGTCTGTGGAGTTGGTGTGGCCTATGCTGATTGGTATGGGCCATTTTGCATAAAGTCAAGTCTAGGTGTAAGAGAGGTATGGGTCAATGGCAGTCAAGGTAAAAAGGGGTGTCCTGCGCAGCAAGGATTGAGGAGAGCCATAGAATCAGTCTTGAGGCCAATTAGCAAGTGGATTAGGGTTTGTGAGAGGTTTTGCAACTTTGTGATCTTTTGGCCCTTTTGTGATTACTTGAAGCATAAGTCATGAAAATGGGAGGTTCTTTGGTGCATTCTGATTTTTAGGCATTGGTTTATGTTTGTGCAATGGTTAGAAGTCCATTTGAAGTCACATTTTGCCTTGGCAAGAGGTTTTGCAACTTTGCCTCTTTGGTGCAAAACTTGAAATTATGTGATTTTCCTCAACTTTGACAAGCCATAACTTTTGATCCAAAATGAATTAGAATGAGTTCTTGTACTTTTTGAAAAGGGAATGATCCATTCTACAACTTTCATGACCAAAGTTTTCTCATTTGAAGCAATTTTGAATCAATTTGAGGAGGTTGAAAAACTTTCCCAAAATGGCAAGTTTACATTACAAGTCACTTTCCCAAAAAGGCAATTTTGCAAATGGCTTGAAATTTTGCAATTTTGTGAACTTCTAACATCTTCTATGATCAAATAAAGATCACACACATTCAAAATGATGAAGAACACTCTTTGGTTGGGTCATTGGGGGCCTCAGATGCCCTGATTTTACACTGACTTGCTCAAGAAGTCAACTCTTGATCAGATGCCTTCCCTATGGAATTTCTTCATGAAAATTGATATGCATTATCCTTATGACATATAGAGACCAATAGAAACAAGAATGACCAAAAAATTTGGAGTTATGGCCTTTGAAACCAAAACCCTAATTCTAGGTCATCTGTGTAGTTAAGCCTGGCTCTACTTCCATGCCATTCTCAGTTCTTGTGATTCTTTGACTTTCTTGACTTTGTGGGGATATAATATGATACTTGTACATACATGGACCCCTTTGAAGTGATTGATGACCTTTGGAGTGGCTCAAATGGCTCTTGGATGGCTCAGATCACAAACCCTAGATGCAGATGACTTTGAATCAATGCAGTGAACCAAAAATGTAAAATGAGATGTTATGATTGAACTTATGCATATGAAAAGATCACAAGCCATGGTGTGAATGGGTGAGGGCAAATTTGGGGTGTTTACACAGGGTATGGCTGCTCTGTTGGGGATAAGATGAGGGACGGTCATCTAAGGTGAAGGACGATCACCTGGCAAGGTACGGTTGCCAAAAAGCATCGCGACATAGGACAAATGCCGGATACGAAAGGTCGACGATGGGGACGGCCATCGGACGAAATGATGAAGGAAGATCATCAAGAGGTGAAGGACGATCACCTGGCAGGGTACGACTACTCTGAAGGTATCGTGACATAGGACGCATGTCAGATAACAAGATCAACGATGGGGACGGCCATCGGATAAAATGATGAAGGACGATCATCAAGAGGTGAAGGACGATCACCTAGCAAGGGACGGCTGCTGAAAATATCACGACATAGGACGAATGTCGGATAGAAAAGGGGTTCTAAGGAATAGAGACTCCACTGGGGGTGATGACGGACGATCATCAAAAAGGTGAAGGACGATCACCTGGCAGGGTACGGCTGCCGGAATTATCATGACATAGGACGAATGTCATATAGAAAGGAAACAATTCATCGGGATTTGCTGGGACTCTTCTGGGGAATGGTAGACACAGACGAGTGTCTAAATTCAAGAAGACATAAGTGTTTGACACGGTGTATAGATTAAAGATGTGGACGAGCATCCTTAAGACTATGATACGGACGAGTATCGGTAGAAACAAACGCTTGACGCATGTTCAGAGATGATGATACGGACGAGTATCAACGGGTTAACAAAGAAAACGGACGAATGTCGAATCTGAGGGGATTTAAGTGGTATATACAAGATACGGACGGGAATCTTCATAAGTGAAAGGTATGAGTGAGACACAGACGAGTGCTCAAATTGCTGGGGAGAGCATGACACGGACGGGTGTCGGAAAAAGTATATTATAAGCGAGTATATGATTTACAAAGTGTTTAAGCAACTGTGCTGGGGATGTAACACGGACGGGTGTTAGAAAGAAGTGTATAGATATATGTAAACATGTGTTATGAGTGCAAAGGGGACGCTTTGGCTTTCTGATGGGGATATGGCACAGACGAGTGTCAAAAAGAGTATCTGTATAGGTGTCTGTTTGTAAGGAATGTTAGGGCGACTTTACTGGGGAATGATGACACGGACGAGTGCCAAAAGGAGTGTGTATCCGTATTTGTAAGGGAAATGCTTTTGCTCTCTGGTGGGGAATTGTGAAATGTTCTATATCTTGTTGATGGATTATCAGTATTTACAAGTGTTTGATTCAGAACATGGCTCATGATTATGCAATATGTTTGACTTTTGCCGTAATGTTCCGTATTAGACGGAATGTTACGCTCTGTGGGGAAAATATGATGTGAATGCTATGATTATGCAAAGATACCGATCCGGGATTCGGATCCCGCTGCTGTGGAGATTTCTGGCTGATCTGCTTGAAGTGGACATCCCAGCTGGGGATGGAGATCATTGGTAGATCTGACGTATACGACTCTGCATGGGGAAGTAGGTCATTGATAAACCTATCTTGGTAATGAGGGACCCAGTTGGGGTTTGTAGAAGCTTTCGTCACTCTGTTGTGAGATCTTCAGGCGTTGCTCTTCTGGATAGAGGCTGAAGCTCTGTGGGGAAATGGTTCCCTGTCTAGCACTCGGCTAGGGAAGAAGAAAGATCACCGAAAGACATTCCTAGAGATTTCTGTGGGGGATCCTGCTGAGGATGACACTTGACAACTCAGCTGGGGATATGAGCATCTTCTGGTACATGCCCTGAAGGAAATGTTAGAGAAGTGATGCCTGGCAACTCTGATGGGGAGAAAGCATCTCTGGTGCTGTTTGGAAGGTGCTGAGGGAAAAATGATTTGGGCAGCCTACTGGGGAGAAGCCTTCACGCCCCATGTTATGCTTTGGACACCTGCAATCCTGTAAAGACAAAGAAACGCACAAGTACCCCGAGGTATCCCTTACTGGATTCCGTCATAGGAATTTAGACATTCCTAGGAGTAAATATATTTCCTGTAAGCACGCATTTTAGAAGGGAAGCATCTGTATTTATGCAAACAATATCATTAAGACAATCGGACATTTTTGCAAACGAAAATAAAATGTACGAGACGAAACATGACTGAAAATCTGATTTTATTAATTCCTGTGCCCTGAATTGGCAAGATACATCCAAAGAAACGGATCCCCTGAAATGAGGAAATCGTTACAAATTGAGAAACAAAAAGATGTTTGCAATGTTGATGACGCTTCAAGGAGCTTCCACTTTTGCTATGACTCGTATGACGTTTGACACTCTTCTCGTCTTGCTTTCTGAAGAAGGCTGATTCTGACTGATGCCCGAATCTTTTGAAGCTTTCCATGTTGTAAGTGATACAGATGAATTCGGAATGCAATTGTTCGTTTATTCCCTTATTTTGCGTGGATCGCCCTTTCGGGTTTTCAATCCAGTGGGATACCCATTTTTGCCTGAGCTGTCCATTGCGGCTTTTCAACTCAGCGGGTGTACATTTTTCATTTGTTTTCCCTTATTTTTGCCCGAGTCTTTTATTCTGTTTTTGACTCGCCGGGATGCCCTATTTTTGCCTGGACTTACATTCTGTTTTTATGTCCAGCGGGTCATTTTTATGCGAAGTATTTTTTAACTGCATCTGAATTCACAGGGGACAGGAAGTCTTCACCATCCATAGTACTGAGCATGAGTGCTCCGCCAGAGAAAACTTTCTTTACTACGAATGGCCCTTCATAGTTCGGAGTCCACTTGCCCCTTCTGTATGAGGAGGGAGGAGTCTTTTCAGCACAAGATCTCCTACTTGGTACTCTCGGAGCCTGACTTTCTGATCGAAGGCTTTCTTCATTCTTTTCTGATATAACTGCCCATGACAGATAGCATCTAATCTCTTCTCTTCAATCAGATTCAGTTGCTCGTATCGGGATCGGACCCATTCTGCTTCATTCAGTTTAACATCCATCAATACCCGCAGGGAGGGTAATTCGACTTCAACAGGTAGGACTGCCTCCATACCATAAACAAGCTGATACGGTGTCGCCCCAATGGATGTTCTGATTGACGTTCGGTACCCATGCAAGGAAAATGGTAGCATTTCATGCCAGTCTTTGTATGTAACTACCATCTTCTGCACAATCTTCTTGATATTCTTATTAGCTGCCTCGACAGCGCCATTCATCTTTGGCCTGTAAGGAGAAGAATTGTGGTGTTGGATCTTGAAGTCCTGGCACAGTTCTGCCATCATTTTGTTGTTCAAGTTGGAACCATTATCAGTAATGATTCGCTCGGGAACTCCATACCTACAGATGATGTCTCTCTTCAGAAATCGGGCTACCACTTGCCTTGTAACATTTGCATAGGAAGCTGCTTCAACCCACTTGGTAAAATAGTCAATAGCAACCAGGATGAATCTGTGGCCGTTTGAAGCAGTCGGTTCAATCTTGCCAATCATATCAATGCCCCACATGGTAAAGGGCCATGGTGAAGACATCACATTCAAAGGATTCGGAGGTACATGCACTTTATCCGCATAAATCTGGCATTTATGGCATTTTCTGGCATAGGCACAACAGTCTGCATCCATTGTGATCCAGTAATAGCCTGATCTTAGCAACTTTTTAGCCATTGCATGTCCTCCTGCATGGGTACCAAAGGATCCTTCGTGCACCTCGTGCATCAACAAGTCTGCTTCTGCCTTATCAACACATCTGAGGAGTACCATATCAAAGTTTCTCTTGTACAAGGAACCGTCAGTATTCAGAAAGAAACTACCAGCAAGCCTTCTTAATGTCTTCTTATCATTGGAAGATGCCCCAGGTGGGTATGTTTGATCCTCCAAGAAGCAATTAATGTCATGGAACCAAGGCTTATCATCTTTGACAACATCCGCTGAGAACACGTATGCTGGTCTATCAAGCCTAGATACTGAAATCCGAGGCACAAAGTTGGCAACTTGAACTTTGATCATGGATGAAATAGTAGCCAGAGCATCCGCAAACTGATTTTCATCTCGAGGGATATACTCAAGCTTGACTGTTGTGAAGAAAGTCAATAACCTTCTTGTATAATCCCGGTAAGGTATCAGATGATCTTGGTGGGTGTACCATTTGTCGTTGGTTTGATTAATTACCAGAGCTGAATCTCTGAACACAGTCAAAGTCTTGATCTTGAGGTCAATGGCTTCCTCAAGGCCCATAATACAAGCTTCGTATTCAGCTTCGTTGTTAGTGCAGTCAAAAGTGAGCTTTGCCGAGAAAGGCATGTGAACTCCTTTAGGTGTAATGAGCACTGCACCAACACCACGACCATTCATATTAACAGCCCCATCGAACATCATAGTCCATTCCTCTTCTGGGTCAGGCCCTACAGTGTGAACAGGCTCTTCATGATCTTTTGCTTTTATGAACATGATGTCTTCATCAGGGAAGTCAAATCTCATAGGCTGGTAATCATCAATGGGTTGCTCAGCGAGATAATCAGACAATACACTGCCCTTGATGGCTTTTTGAGATGTGTACTGAATGTCGTGTTCTGTGAGGATCATTTGCCATCTTGCAACCCGTCTGGTAAGTGTTGGCTTCTCAAAAATGTACTTAACTGGATCCATCTTGGATATCAACAAAGTGGTGTGGGTCAACATATACTGTCTTAGTCGGCGAGCAGCCCACGCTAAAGCACAGCAAGTTTTCTCGAGCAGTGAATAACGTTGTTCACAGTCGGTAAACCTTTTGCTTAGGTAGTATATTGCATACTCTTTTCGACCAAAATCATCATGCTGGCCCAGCACACACCCCATTGACTCTTCTAATAATGTCAAGTACATGATTAGAGGTCTTCCTTCAACTGGAGGCATGAGGATTTGAGGCTCTTGCAAGTACTCCTTGATTTTGTCAAAAGCCCTCTGGCAGTCTTCGTTCCACCTGACTGTTTGTTCTTTTCTTAACAGCTTGAACAAAGGTTCACAAGTTGCTGTAAGGTGAGATATGAACCGTGAGATGTAGTTCAATCTACCTAAGAAACCCCGAACTTCTTTTTCAGTCTTCGGTGCAGGAATTTCATGAATGGCTTTGACTTTATCAGGGTCAACTTCAATCCCTTTCTCGCTTACAATAAAACCCAGTAGCTTACCAGATCGCACCCCGAATGTGCACTTGTTGGGATTTAACTTCAGTTGGTACTTCCTCAGACGCTTGAATAACTTCAACAGATTTACCAGGTGGTCTTCTTCTGTGAGGGACTTGGCAATCATGTCATCCACATAACATTCAATTTCTTTATGGATCATGTCATGGAATAATGTTACCATAGCCCGTTGATAAGTTGCACCAGCATTCTTCAGTTCGAATGGCATCACCTTGTAACAGAATGTGCCCCAGGGTGTGATGAAAGTTGTCTTCTCCATGTCTTCAGGTGACATCTTGATCTGATTGTATCCTGAAAATCCGTCCATGAAGGAGAACACCGAGAACTGAGCCGTATTATCAACCAATACATCAATGTGAGGTAAAGGGAAGTCATCTTTCGGGCTGGCTCTGTTCAGATCCCGGTAGTCCACATACATTCTCACCTTGCCGTCCTTTTTAGGCACAAGTACAATATTAGCAACCCACGACGGATAGCTAGTCACAGCCAGGAAACCGGCGTCCCACTGCTTTTGTACCTCTTCTTTTATCTTCATTGCCATATCTGGGCGAGTATGGCGCAGTTTCTGTTTCACTGGTGGGCAGTCTTCTTTCAGAGGCAGCTTGTGCATGACAATGTCGGTGTCCAACCATGGCATATCCTGATAAGACCAAGCAAAGACATCCACATACTCCTGAAGCATATCAATCAGTTGCTCTTTTACTGAATCTTGTAAGCAGGCCCCGATCTTAACCTCTTTCACATCTTCTTCCGTTCCAAGATTAACCGTTTCGACCTCCTCCTGATGAGGAGTGATAACCCTCTCCTCTTGCCTTAACAACCTAGCTAGCTCTTTAGGAAGCTCATAGTCTTCCTCAATCCCTTCATCGGCTTGATTGATTGGATTGTCAAAGTCATACGAAGTCATAGCTGTGTTGTCGTTGGTGCAGTCTGAAAGGCACTCTCTGCAAGGGTTTAGATTGTTCATTTTAGTGATCGATTTTAATCTTTTTTAGAAAAAGTGAAATGAAGTTATCATTTTGGAAAACATTGCCATTTTATTTTTGTACAAAAAGAAAAATGAAAAACAGTGACCGGAAAAGGAAAAAACTCATTTGCAAATGATGTCCGATATTCATTGATTGATCTGTTTGCATAAAATTACAAGATGGCCCGATTACAAAATGATTCTAGACATCTTGGGCAAGATACAAGACTTGATGCATGCTTAAAAATACAGGAAATAATAATTACTCTGTAGGAGTAACCCTTATAATTTCCTTGGAAGACCAGTTAAGGACTTGGCTCCCCGGGATCCTTGGACGTATCCAGCTCTCCAGGTTGCGGTCGCTTTCTTCCTCGTCTTCCAAGTTGTTTACTGCATCCGGGGTGAGCATTCCCCCGCTGATAAAGTTGGGCTTCTTGGCAGCCTCTGATTGATCTTGTTGAGTTGGTTTGTAACCCAACCCAAATCTGTCTTCTTTCTTTTCCACGGGCAGCAGCTTGCCCCAGCCTTGGGCAGTACCCTCTTCAACAACCCTCCTGGCTTGCTGATAAGACGTTATAGAGGTTCCTAGTACAACAGATGCTTCATTTATGTTTAGGGCCTCAAACCCTTGGCTCATAGTTTCATGGATTTCTCCATCCATTTCTATGTACTTGTACGTAGCCAGGTGGCTAACAAAGATGTCTTCTTCCCCACAGATGGTAATGATCTGGCCTTCCCACTCGAATTTCAGCTTCTGGTGAAGAGTAGACGTAACAGCGCCAGCGTCATGGATCCAAGGTCTACCCAACAAACAGCTGTAGGCCGGCTGAATGTCCATAACATAGAAGGTAATTTTGAAGGTGTGCGGGCCAATCATCACAGGCAGATCAATCTCCCCAAGCACTGATCATTTAGAGCCATCAAATGCTCTCACCACCAAATTACTCGGTCGCAATGCCAAGCCATCATACTCCAGCTTCACTAAGGCTTTCTTTGGTAGGACATTGAGCGACGACCCAGTGTCTACCAGTACATGAGATAAAACAGCACCCTTGCACTCTAGAGTGATGTGTAAAGCCTTGTTGTGGTTACGTCCCTCAGTTGTTAAGTCAGCATTGGTAAAACCCAACCCATGACTGGTGTTGACATTTGCTACCACGGTTTCTAGCTGATTAACAGTGATCTCCTCTGGCATGTATGCTGCGTGCAGGACTTTCAGTAATGCATTCCTGTGAGCTTCAGAACACATCAACAGGGATAATATGGAGATCTTTGAGGGAGTTTGGTGAAGCTTATCCACCACCTTGTAATCACTTCTCTCTATGATTCTCATAAACTCGTCTACATCTTGTTCAAAAGTTGTCTTCTGAGTTTCTTTGACAACCTGCTCTTCAAGTACCACACTCTTTCCCTTTGCTTTGGCAGCAGCTTCTGCTTCGGCGTTAGGTCTTTGCACTTGTGATGCGAAAAGGCGTCCGCTTCTGGTGAAGCCTCCGCCTCCCCCAACATTATCAATTTGTGGAGAAGAGGTTGAAGAATCCAAAGTGATTTTCTCCCCGTTGCAGTAAAGATCAGAGCCATAATGCCAAGGTATGGCATTACTGCTTTCATATGGAACTGGTCCAGGTACCGTGATAGTAACTGGACTGAATGCAGTAGAGGAGGGTACTGAAATGGTGTGCGGATCGTAGTAAATGGTGACTAGTGATCTGGAAGGAGATGCCACTGTTTGTTGTTGAAAGTTGTTGTTTGGAGGAACATTTGACGAATCATAGTAGATGGTGACTGCTGAGATATCTTCATTAATTTCTGCTGGTGTTGTAGAAGATTCTGCTGAATAAATGGATGCTGATGTTGTAGAAGAGAGGGTTGTTGACATTTTATTTGTTGAAGTGATGGGTGGAGCCATGGTTGATGATATTGATGAATCGGTCGGAATGATTGTTGCTGCAGTTGTAGGAGAATCAGGAATTGTTGTCAAAGGAATTGCTGGATTTGCAGGCGCCGTTGTTGAGATCTGAAGGATTCCATCTTTGATAAGACCATTTATGTCGCTTCTCAAATTATCACACCCATTGACTGCAATGTTGCAATACCCACAACCGAGCTCACACCCGGGGAATATCTGGCACTCTAGAAGCTGAGCTTTAATTTCAACCAGAGGTGTTCGAATCTGTCCAACACTGGTTATCAAGAAAGATGGCTTGTCTTCCTCAATGGCATTAATTCTTGGTCCTCCATGATTAGGCATGGGGTTCTTGTTGACATTTGGAGGGGGTGCGAAGTTGAGGGCTTTAGAATCCACCAGATCTTGTACTTTCATTTGTAAAGCCCTGCATTTCTCAGTATTATGGCCAGGTGCATTGGAGTGGAAAGCACATCTGGCGTTGACATCGTAATTCCTTGGAAGATTGGAGGGATCTGGTGGTGCCAACGTCCTTAACTCAACCAAGTTGAGCTTCAGGAGTTGTGGCAATAAGGCAGCATAGGGCATAGGAATATGATCAATCACCCTATTTGCCTGTGACGGTCTTTGCTGAAAAGGTCTTTGTTGTTGATTATTGTTGTTGTTGTTGTAGGTTCTTTGTGGAGGATACTAAACTTGCTGTTGATAATGTGGTTGTTGTGGTTGTTGATATGCTGATTGTTGAGGGATTGGAGCTGGAATAGTGACAGCTGCCACTGATCTATGAACATATTGAGGTCTGCCCCTGTTGACACGAATGGCATTTGTCTCACCGGTTCTTCTAGGTGCCACAAAAGGCTTCCTGGGATTACTGGACGAACTTGCACCGTTATCAGAAATCTTACCCATCTTCAAAAGGCTTTCAATCCTTTCCCCAGCTATAACTACGTCAGTGAAACTGGTGGAAGAAAAGGCAGCTAGCCTATCAATATATGTTCCTTGCAGAGTATTCATGAACATGTCGACCATTTATCTTTCCGACATGGGTGGTTGGACAGCAGCAGCAAGCTGTCTCCACCTTTGGGCATATTCCTTGAAGCTCTCTCTGGAGGATTGAGACATTCCCATCAGGAGGGTCCTATTAGGAGCCATGTCCAGATTATATTGGTACTGTCTGATGAAGGCTTCAGCTAGGTCCTTCCAGCATCTGATAGTGGCTCTGGTCAAGTGTGAATACCACTCTCTTGAAGCCCCAGTCAAAATGTCTTCAAAATAGAACATCCACAGCTTTTCATCCATGGTATATGCTTTAAGTCTCCCCAGGAAGGACTGTAAGTGAGTTCGTGGACAGGAGGTTCCATTGTACTTCTCGAAGCACGGGGGTTTAAACTTGTGGGGAATCCTTACCCCATCCACTAACCCCATATCCATTACATCGAAGCCTAAGGAATTTTGAGACTCTAGAGATCTCAACTTCTCAACAATTCATCAAACCTTCTATCATAAACTTCATCCCCGGCTCCCATTACGGTAAACTGCTCCTCTTGAGGATCTTCTTGCAAGATCCTGCCTGCAGCAGTGTTGCCTTGTACATTTCTTGGGATGTTGACTTCCGGATCTAGATGGGGTCCAAATACTGGTGGGTTAACATGAGGCTGACCTCCCTCATTATTACTAGTCCCTCCAGTCCCAGGATGAGGTTCCTCGGGGTTTTGCCTTTCTACCAATGCCCTTAGCCTTTCTTGGCTTTGTGCCAAGCCAGTCATCACAGTCATAAACTGAGCCATTTGGTTTCTCATCTCCACTCTTTCATTAGCCATCTGAGTTCTTACCTCAGTCAGGTCTTGCTGTACTTGATCCATTTGGATACCAGGAAGGTTGTTGCGAGTAGGATACCGGTGCGTACGGTTGAGAGGGAACACCCGGAGGCGAGCAATATTTCCTGAGTCACAACAGAGTTAGTAACAAACAAACCAATAACAAAAACCTACAAAACAAAACAAAAGTTAGTATGCAATGCAGTATGCTTATTTGTTTTCCACGGTATCCGGCTTGGTTCTTGGTTTTGACCTTTCCAGACCCTGAGGAAGATGCTTTGATGTTGTTGAGAAAAAAAACCCCACAATGGGAACAAACTAAAATATATTACAAATGGTGAATAATACATAGTCTGTTTTACAACATATGCCCCTGAATGGTCAAAATACAACACAAAAGAAAAGTACATCAAAATGTAAATGAACAACAAGCAAAGAAGTCAAACATCTAATCCAAACTCATCCTCTTTAACCTCCTTCAGAAGTTCCTCAGTCACTGGATCGGCTGGATGCTCTGTGATGTTTCTGATGAGGAGGTTCCTGGTGGCAATGGCAGTGGTCAGCTTCTTGTGCCTGTCCTGATCCTTTGATCTCTTCAATCCAGCCCTAAGCTTCAACTCTGAGATCTCCTTCTGGGCTGCCAACAAAGCTTCCTGTTGCTTCTTTCCATTAGCCTCTAACTGCTCAATCCTGGCTTGAGTTTTCTGATCTTCTTGTGTCCGGGCTTCAGTGATCCTGACCCACCTAGCCTGACTTTCTTGTAGATAGAGATCAGTCCTAGCCTTCTGAAACTGGGCCTCTTTGAAGGCACTCTTCAATATTTGCTCCCCAGCTCTTGCTTTCTTGATGTAGTCCTCTGTTTTCTCAATCTTGGCCAGATGCTCCACCTTAAGCTTTTCCAACCTCTCAATGTCCAGACGACCATCACTCCTTTCCCACAGAGTCTTCTTCAGAGCTTGAGACAGATTCTCATTCCTTTCCTTCAGCTTCTCAAATTCTTCTAGGCTGACAGTGGCTGTTGGCTGTGCTGTGGATGGTCCAGGTATATCTTCAATGGTGAAGGGCATTCCAGTAATCTGAGCCCTAGCATGAGACCAGTCATAGTACTGAGCTGAAGCAACATTATTGCACCTTCCAAGAATAGCCATCCCTTTGGTCTGGATGTTGTCCCAAGCCCAGGATGTTTGTTTGACAGCAGCCAGATTAGGCTTTATCTCACAATACAGGGTCTCTGCCAAATCTTGCACTCTAGGAGGGTGAACCAAAGCATAGCCCAGTTGCCTTTTAAACAACAAAGGATTGTAGTTGATGCAACCCTTTACTCCTATCAGAGGTACATTTGGGTATTGCCCATAGCTGGTAATTATGTCTTTGCCTTTGGTGCTCTGGGTGCACCATCTGATGTCATTTGAAGACAAAGCAATAAGTCTCTTAGCCCAATTCTTCTGTTGGTGAGGATTCAGGAAGGCATCTGTCTTGGGCAGATGTTTGAGCAACCATGTGTGAAACAAAGGAGCACAACATCTCACTAACTTCCCCCTTTGTTTCTCATTCCTCTGGTGAATGGAGTAATAGAAGTCTCCCAGCAATGTGGGTACTGGGTTTCTCAGAAGGAAAAGATGAATGGCATTCTTGCTGATAAACTTGGGCTCATCTGCAAATAGTACAACCCCGTATATGCTGAGAGCTAGCAATGCACAAACTGTCCTCCATTCTCCCAAAGAGGCCTTCAGGATGGCCTGAGAAATCAAGAAGTCCAAGTGTAAACCAGGGATCCCAGCCTTTATGGTCATGTTCTGCTCAATCAAAGTAGGCTCTAGGTACAGTGCTTTTGCCACTTCTCCATTGCTGGGAGAAGTCATCTTTGGGTTGAAGGGGATCCCACCCTTGACAGGTACTCCAATCAATGATGAGAATTCCTCCAACAGAGGTCCTAGCTGGAAGTCTGAAAATGTGAAACATCTCAAAGGAGGGTCATAGAACTGTAGGCAGGTATGGATCATGCTCCTCTGGGAAGGATCCAGATCCATAACCATGTCAAGGATACCTCCATAATGCTCTCTGAATAATGGGATGTGGTCAGGGGTGATAAGTGACTGGACCTTCCGGATGCCAATCAGCACAGGCTCAAAGAAATGGTATGAAATGTTGCTCTTCCTGGGTGCCATGGCTGCTGATGAAGAACTGAAGACAAGTGCTGATGAAAATCAAGACTGGAACTGGAGATGAGCCACTGATAAGTTGATGATGAAGGTAACTGAAGCAAACAACTGATGAAGATAACTGAAGTAGATAACTGATGAAACAGAGGTCTAAGCAGATGAAGGGGTCAAAACCAAGCCAAAATATAATGTGGATACCCTGAAAAACAAATAAGCAAATGTTAAATGATGCAATGATGATGTATGCAAATTTTATGCAAGGGTTTGTGATCAAGCTGGATCTGATTATCTGTCTTGATATATAAGTTCATGTATGTTCAAGAAGTCCAGATGGAGGTTTAAAAATCCAATAACCAAGGTGGGGGACTCAAATAAAGAGTCACATATCCAGGGTTAAGTCACAAGAACTATCCAAAATGAGGTACCCTTAAACCAAATAGGTAACAGGGTATGATGCGGCCAATGGTACATGCAAACCTGTAAATAGCCCAACCCCCTCACAGGTGATGTTCTAAAACAAGGACCCTCAGACTTGGATCAGTTATGAGAAGTGTAAGCACTTCTAACCCGGAGGTACAATGTTTACAATAACCATAAAAGATCCTCCTCTAATTCACCTCAGTTTCTGAAGGTCATAATAAAGGTCATCTAGACTTAGCAGGCTTCCCAGATAGCCCTAGCACTACAGGAAATCTGTAGCACAGAGTTCTCAAGAAGAAACCCACATCTGAACCGTGTTTCATATTCCCGCACCAGACCGAAATGGAATGGGAAAGAACATGAACCATTCTAGCCTAGGTGTCACTCAGGTCCCAGGTATAGGACCTCAAACTCTCAATAAAAACCCCACCCATCAAAACAACAAACCAGATCCAGCAATGATAATGACAGTATGACATATGAAAAGCT
Source organism: Lathyrus aphaca (assembly GCA_963966055.1). Taxonomy (NCBI): domain Eukaryota; kingdom Viridiplantae; phylum Streptophyta; class Magnoliopsida; order Fabales; family Fabaceae; genus Lathyrus; species Lathyrus aphaca. The sequence goes on along the minus strand of OZ014523.1, from coordinate 302,067,951 downwards.
GTAAAGGAAAGTAGTAAATAAAGATGTACATAAAGCAATAAATAAAGAAAATAAACACAATTAGCACATAACACCCCAGTAAACACAAATCAAACAAGCGCTAGGAGGAACCCACAAAAAGAACCAGAAGCCCTGGTTACAGTATAAGGGTCTCCCCAGCAGAGTCGCCAAGCTGTCGCTCCCACCAGATGACACAGAGCCAAGAGGGGTACAGACGCGAACAGTCGGCGAAAGGAGAAGGAATGAATAGAGTCGCCAGCTAGGCATTTTTATCCCGAAGGAAAGGTAATGCTGCATAGACCTAGAAAAAGATATGGATAAGACGGTTGCGAACCAGAGAGACTGAGAAAGGGGGTTGGTTACAACCTGGGAAGGTGTTAGCACCCAGATTGTCCGTCGTACTCGACGGGATCCACGCTTGAAAGATTTGTGTTTAAAAGGGGTAGTGTCAGTGCTAAAATGTGTATCAAAGCTGGAAAAAGAATGTAAGTGTCAGTGTACAAGAAAGGTGAAGTGTATAAGAGGAGTGTCAGTGTAGGAACAGGAGTAAAATGCCCAAGATAATGAGGCTTAGAGAATGATGCTGGAAGGAGGGGGAATATACAGAGACTTTTGTTTGATAACTGTTAAGTTATGCCTAAGTATCCTCTCGTGCAATGAGGAAGTCAGAACACCGTAGTTCGACCCAAAGAGACTGAAAGGTAAATTGACTTGTGAACTGCCTACTTGTCTATGCTCAAGTGTATGACTCGTCTGGCTCGAGTGCTAACTGTCTTGCATTAGACGGAAGAAGCAAGTTCCCATTTATGAGTGAATGAGATGAGAAAAGAATCCCGAAGGAGACGATTATTGTTTGTGTTTTTGTATTTTCAGTCTTTTATTGATTTTTGAAGTTTGTCATAAGTTAATGAGCTTAAGCCTAAACCAAAAGGTTAGTAAACTCATCACATCCTCCCTCTGATTAGGGGTAATGAGAATACCTTAAGTGTGAGGTAAGCACCTCATACTTAGTCACCATGGTGTAGGATTAAGATCATTAACCTACTTGTGATTATTTAGATGTTTTTGTTGTTTTTGTTTAGTGTTAAGTAATGAGTTTAAGCCATAATCAAGGATTTAATGGACTCATTACAATATCCTAATAGAAGGATAACAGATGAGAACATTTAAGCTGAGAATGACTCCTCAACTTAATCCATGATTAGGGATTAACCTCATGACAAAACAAAGCCTTTGTTAAATGGATTTTAATTAATGGTAAGATTAAGAAATGGATTTTATGATTTGTAAGACAACTTGAGGAGGACTTGTCCATTAACACTAGGGTTAGTCCTTCTTAACCAGTTACGGAAGAATTAGAACCCTAATGCAAGGCCCAAGTTACGAGCTTGATTATTAAGTGAATTGATTAAAGGATTTAAACACATTAAGGGTTTAACACTTAGGATTAAAGTTATACACTCCATCCTAATAGAAGGATGCAGGCACAAGCTTAATCACAAAGCCTTAAAGCCTTTAGGGTTTAGTCCCTGATTAAGAGATGAGAAGAGAAGACTCAAAGAGACTCAAAGGTAAAAGCTCATGGGGGACTAATAAAACCCTAGTTATTATCATGCTTGGAGATCCTAGGGTTTATGAGGTTTGCAAGAAGATCTTCAGAGTAACCACCAGGAAGGAAGCAGATGAGAGGAGCAAGAAGCAAAGAGAAGCAAAACAACTTGGTTCACTTAAGAAGACAAGTTGCTTGAAGAAAGAAAGTAAGAGATGAACATGAATGAGCAAGCTCAATCCAATACACAAGATAAAATGCAGCAATGATGCAAGAGAGATAAGAAGAGATTGTGAGAAGTGAAGGCAAATTCACTTCTCAAAACAACTTACCACCTGAAAAGTTAGCAAAAGAAATGAGATGCAATACAAATGAGATGAAATGTCATGATGCAAACCAAAGTCAAAAGCATTTACATGATGTTAATGATGCTAAGAGATGATACAAACATGAGGCAAGACATGAGAATGATCATACAAGGAAAATGGATGCAGATGAAACATGCTTTGAACCATGAATGTACATGAAAAGTTATGAAATGCAATGGGAATATAACATGGAAAATGAAAGATGCAATGATCAAACATGATTCTAATATGTCCTAAGATGTATTATGAATCATGTTGATGCACAAAATGTCATGGAAAGTCAATGGATGCAAGCAAATGAAAGATGGATGCAAAGGAAAGCATAAATTAGGGTTACATACAACATGCAAAGTAAACACTCAAAACCAGAAGCAAATGACATGACAAAAAAAATTGAAAATGCAATCAAAGATACCCTAAACCTATACAAGCTCACTCCCCAAAGGAGGGGATCCAACTCTTAACCTAGTGCAAGTTATGAATTTCCTAAGATTACTAGGGTTTTAGGGTACCTCATCAAGAAAAATACCAAACAAATTGAAAATGCAAGATCAAATCAAACCAAATTTATCCTATAAACTACATGCCATGAAGAATGCAATGCAAGAAGAACCATCATCAAACTCTCAATGGTTAGGCAGAAAGGATTTTTCAAAGATTGAACCAAAATATTGCCTTAAAATGAAATTAATTCCAATGAAAATGATCAAAAGGCATCAAGAACAAAAAAGAAATTTGGTTTGAGGGTTTGATAATCTTTCTAAATGTTTCTAAATGCAATGTGAATTTTTTGGTGATTTTTAAATACCTAAATGCATTTTTAATTAATTAATTTTCATTAACTAATTAAAAATAAACATTTAAATGATTTAAAAAATAATTTTTAATGCAAAAAATAAAAATAAAAATATTTTTGGGTTTTAAAAATTAATAAAATCTTTGACAAAAAATTTCATAATTTTTAAAGATGTTTTGCTATTTTAAATAATTCGTATAAAAAAAATGAAAAGAAAATGAAATTAAAATGAAAATAATGAAAAGTATGCACATCCAGAGGCTGAGATTCAAACTGGGAGAAGGATGGAAAACTGCGCGCGTCATCCAACGGCTGTTATTCAAACTGACCAGATTAATTTAAAAACCTAATTAATTAAACTAATGACGTGGATTAGGGCTTAATGAAAGGATCCAGGCCATCCATATGCGCGGGAGTCAACAAAAGTCCACAAGATCTAAGGCCCAGATTCAAACTAAACCCTAAACGCAATTAATGACTTAATGACATTCAGGTGGCCGGAAATGACCTCCGGTCATCTTCTCCGGCCACACCTCCCCTGAGAATTTCTCGAATCACTCCCCAGGCCATTTCTGGAGCTCTAAAGCTCCAGATCACTTCCTCTCACCTCCCTAAACTCATGCCTGCCCTCAAATGGAATTTATTTCTCACCACTAACAAGATTCGAAACTATGAACAAAAATGGCAGAAATTTCAGACAAGCAATACACTCTCAATTCTTCATCATTTTCAAAAATAAAAAGTTCATTGAACTCAGGGAATCAAACTTAACCATTTAATAACTTAAAACGAAGCTTCTGGAAAAATGAATTTCAGTGGCTACCTGAGTTGAAGCTTTCAATCCAGGAGCTTTTTGACCAGTTCCTTGCTTCCAATCACCCCTACTGACCTCCCTCAAGTGTTTGCAAAGCTTGTTTGGAGTTTATTTTGGATGGTTTGTGAAATTGATGGAGTTCTGTTCAGAGAGGGGTGACAATCGTGTTTGAGTTACAGGGGGTTTCAAGGCAAGGTGAAGGGTGGTTTATGTTCTATGGAGCTTTTCTGAATGAATGGTGAAGTTGGTTTTGAGGTTTGATGATTGTCTGATGAGTTTCGAAGGAAAGTGCATAAGAGGTGAGTTTTGTGAACTATGGCTTATGAGAGAGATCAGGCTTGTGTGTCTGTTGTGTTGAGTCTCTTTTGGTCCACTTATCACACTTGGATGGGTCAGAGGAGTTGGTGTGGCACTGTGGGATTGGTAAGGGCCATTTTGCATAAAGTCAAGTCTAGGTGTACTTGAGGTATGGGCAAGTGGGAGGCTGTGATAGGGGCATGGCTTGGCTCAGCTGAGATCAGGGAGAACCATGGAAATGGATTAGAGGCAATGCAGCAAGTGGATTAGGGTTTGTGGGTGATTTTGCGAATTTGTCCAACTTTGGCCCTTTTGGAAATTCATGAAGTTCAAGGCACCAAAATGCATAATTATTGGGCCAATTCTGATTTTTAGAAGTCACATGAGCATGTTGTGAAGAGTTTGTGCACATTTGAAGTCTTTAGAATTCTTTATCATACCATTTTGCAAAATGCCTCTTTGGTGTAAAACATGAAATTATGTGATTTTTCCCAACTTTGACAAGCCATAACTTTTGATCCAAAATGAATTAGAATGAGTTCTTGTACTTTTTGAAAAGGGAATGATCCATTCTACAACTTTCATGACCAAAGTTTTCTCATTTTAAGCATTTTTGAATCAATTTGAGGAGGTTGAAAAACTTTCCCAAAATGGCAAGTTTACATTACAAGTCAATCTCCCAAAAAGGCAATTTTGCAAATGGCTTGAAATTCTTCAATTTTGTGAACTTCTAACATCTTCTATGATCAAATAAAGATCATACACATCCAAAATGATGAAGAACACTCTTTGGTTGGGTCATTGGGGGCCTCAGATGCCCTGATTTTGCACTGACTTGCTCAAGAAGTCAACTCTTGATCAGATGCCTTCCCCATTGAATTTCTTCATGAAAATTGATATGCATTATCCTCATATCATATAGAGACCAATAGAAACAAGAATGACCAAAAAATTTGGAGTTATGGCCTCTGAAACCAAAACCCTAATTTTAGGTCATCTGTGCAATTAAACCTGGCTCTGCTTCCATGCCTTTTTCAGTTCTTGTGATTCTTTGACTTCTTTGACCTTTTAAGGATATAATATGATGTTTGAACATACATGGACCCCTTTGAAGTGATTAATGACCTTTGGAGTGGCTCAAATGGCTCAGGGATGGCTCAGATCACAAACCCTAGATGCAGATGACTTAAAAGCAATGCAGTGAACCAAAAATGTGGTATGAGATGCTATGATTGAATTTATGCATATGAAAATATCACAAGCCATGGTGTGAATGGGTGAGGGCAAATTTGGGGTGTTTACACACAGAGTTCTCAAGAAGAAACCCACATCTAAACCGTGTTTCATATTCCCGTACCAGACCGAAATGGAATGGGAAAGAATATGAACCCCTCTAGCCTAGGTGTCACTCAGGTCCCAGGTATAGGACCTCAAACTCTCAATGAAATCCCACCCATCAAGACAAAAAACCAGATCCAGCAAAAATGACAGTATGGCAGTATGATGTATAAAACTGTAAGGAAAGCAGTATACAAGACTGTACATAAAGCAATAAAATAAATACATAAACACATATAGCACATAACACCCCTATAACACAAATCAAACAAGCGCTAGGAGGAACCAACAAAAAGAACCAGAAGCCCTGGTTACAATATAATTCTCCCCAACAGAGTCGCCAAGCTGTCGCTCCCACCAAAATGACACCAGGGCCAGAAGGGGTACAGACGCGAATGGTCGGCGAAAGAGAGAAAAGAATAGAGTCGCCAGCTAGGCAATTTTATCCCGAAGGAAAGGTAATGCTGCATAGACCTAGAAAGATATGGATAAGATGGTTGCGAACCAGAGAGACTGAGAAAGGGGGTTGGTTACAACCTGGGAAGGTATTAACACCCAGATTGTCCGTCGTACTCGACGGGATCCACGCTTAAAAGATTTGTGTTTTAAAGGGGTAGTGTCAGTGTAATTTGTGTGCACAAGAGCTAGAAAAGGATATACAGGTGTCTGTGTAAAATAAATGTGAAGTGAAGTATGAGAGTGTCAGTGTAAAGAAAGAATGAAATGCTCAAGATAATGAGGCTCAAAGAATGATGCTGGAAGGAGGGGAATACACAGAGACTTTTGTTCGATAACCGTTAATTTATGCCTACGTATCCTCTCATGCAATGAGGAAGTCAGAACACCGTAGTTCGACTCAAAGAGACTGAAAGATAAATTGATTTGTGAACTGCTTGCTTGTCTATGCTCAAGTGTATGACCTGTCTGGCTCAGGTGCAAATTGTCTTGCATTAGACGGAAGAAGCGAGTTCTCGTTTATGAGTGAATAAGTTGAGAAGAGAATCCCGGAGGAGACGATTATTGTTTGTTTTTGGTGTTTTCAATCTTTTATTGGTTTTTGATATTTGTCATAAGTTGATGAGCTTAAGCCTAAACCAAGGGTTAGTAAACTCATCACATCTTCCCTCTGATTAGGGGTAATGAGAATACCTTAAGTATGAAGTAAGCACCTCACACTTAATCACCATGATGTAGGATTAAGATCATTAACCTACTTGTGATTATTTAGATGTTTTTTTTTGTTTTTGTTTAGTGTTAAGTAATGAGTTTAAGCCATAATCAAGGATTTAATGGACTCATTACACCATCCTAATAGAAGGATAATAGATGAGAACATTTAAGCTGAGGAAGGCTCCTCAACTTAATCCATGATTAGGGATTAACCTCATGACAAAACAAAGCCTTTATTAAATGGATTTTAGTTAATGGTGAGATTAAGAAGTGAATTTTATGGTTTGTAAGACAACTTGAGGGGGACTTGTCCATTAACACTGGGGTTAGTCCTTCTTAACCAATTAAGGAAGAATTAGAACCCTAATGCAAGGCCCAAGTTACAAGCTTGATGTCTTAGTGATTATTAGATGGATTGATTAAAGGATTTAAACAGATTAAGGGTTTAACACTTAGGATTAAAGTTATACACTCCATCCTAATAGAAGGATGCAGACATAAGCTTAATCACAAAGCCTTAAAACCTTTAGGGTTTAGTCCTTGATTATGAGGTGAGAAGAGAAGACTCAAAGAAAACCCAAAGGAAAGAGTCTAAGGGGGACTAAACAATCCTAAAATGTTATCATGCTTGGAAGTCCTAGGGTTTGTGAGGCTTAAGAAATAAATCTTCAAAGGCCACCAAGGAAGAGCAAGATAGAAAGAGGAAGAAGAAGAGAGAAGCAAGACAACTTGATTCACTTAAGAAGACAAGTTGCTTGAAGGAAGAAAGTAAGAGATGAACATGAGTAAGCAAGACCACTCCAATACACAAGATAAAAATGCACCAATTATGCAAGAGAGATGAAAAGAGATTGTGAGAAGTGAAGGCAAATTCACTTCTCAAAACAACTTACCACCTGAAAAGTTAGCAAAAGAAATGAACTGCAATGAGAATGAGATGAAATGCCATGATGCAAACCAAGGTCAGAAGCATTCACATGATGTAAATGATGCTAGGAGGTGATGCAAACACATGACAAGAGATGAGAATGATCATACAAGCATAAGGATGCAAATGAGGCATGCTTTGAACCATAAAGATTCATGAATGTTTATGAAATGAAATGAACATATAACATGGCAAAGGAATGATGCAATGATCAAACATGACTCTAATATGTCCTAAGATGTCTTATGAATCATGTGGATGCACAAAATGTCATGGAAAGCTCTTAAATGCAAGCAAATGAGAGATGAATGCAAAGGAAGGCAAGAATTAGGGTTTATGAACAACATGTAAAGCAAAATTCAAAACCAGAAGCAAATGACATGATAAAAAATTGAAAATGGTATCAAAGGAACCCTAACCCTACACAAGTTCACTGCCCAAAGGAGGGGACCTAACTCTTAACCTAATGGGAGTTGTGAATTTTCTAAGTCAACTAGGGTTTCAAGGTACCTCACAATGAAAAATGCAAAACAAATTGAAAATGGAAGATGAAATCAAACCAATTTTAAACTATAATGCTATGAAGGATGCAATGCAAGAAGAACCATCATCAAACTCTCAATGGTTAGGCAGAATGGATTTTTCCAAGTTTGAACAAAAATATTGCCTTTAAAAGAATTTAATTCCAATGAAAATTGTCAAAATGCATCAAGAACCAAAAAGAAATTTGTTTTGAGAGTTTGATAATGTTTCTAAATGTTTTGAAATGCAATGTGAATTTTTTGGTGATTTTTAAATACCTAAATGCATTTTTAATTAATTAATTTTCATTAACTAATTAAAAATAAACACTTAAATGATTTAAAAATGATTTTTAATGCAAAAAATAAAAAATAAAAATATTTTTGGGTTCTGAAAATTAATGAAATGTTTGACAAAAATTTTCAGAATTTTTAAATGTTTTTTGCTATTTTTAATAATTCGTGGAAGTTAAATATGAAACAAAATAAAATAAAATGAATTTATGGAGAAGTCAACAGATCCTGAGGCTGAGGTTTAAACGAATTTGGAGGGAATTGACTGGCGCCAGATCCTGTGGCCCAGATTCAAACTGGCTGGATTAAATTAAACCTAATTAATTAATTTAATAAAATAGGATTAGGGTTTTAATGAGAGATCTGGGCCACTCATTCACGCGCGGGTCAACCCAAGTCAACAGAATCTATGGCTCACATTCAAACTGAGCCCTAATTACCATTAATGCACTAATGACTTTCAGGTGGCCGGAAATGACCTCCGGTCATCTTCTCCTGCCACACCTCCCCTGAGATTTTGCTATCTCTCTCCCCAAGCTTCTAAAATCTAAACTTTCTGCCCAGAATTCATCCCCACGCATCACTCAACAAGAATCACTCACTAAAACAAATTTATTTCACCTATTCAAGCTGAATCGAAGAAAATTAGTTTTAGGTCAAAAAAATTCAGAAGCTTCATACATACTCAATACTTAACCATTTGCAAAAATAAACATATCAGCATGATCAGTACATCACATAGATTCATTTAGGAACTTAAAAACAAGTTTCTGGAAAAAATGTTCTTGAGCTCACCTGAACTGGAGCTTTGATCTTTGGAACTTTCTGGCTGCTTCTTTGGTCCAAGGTGCTTTTAATGAACCCCCTGAGAAGCTTGCAATGCTTGTTTGGAATTTCTTATGGCTGGTTTAAGAGATTGATGAAGTTCTGTTCAGGAGGGGTGGAAAATCGTGTTTCTACTTAGGGTGGTTTCAGGGTCGAATGAGGGTTGGGAAATGATCAGAGGGTCATGGTGAGTGGTTTTGTGAAGTTTGTTTTGATGTTCTTTGCTTGTGTATTGAGTTTTGAAAGAAAATGCAAAGGGGGAGGTTTTTGTGAACTATGGCAATGCTGTGTATTCAGGCTCCAAGATTGTATGAAAATGATCCATGAGGCATGTATGTGAAGCTGTGATTGGTCAGAGAGTTGTTGGTGGCACAACTTGATTGGTATGGCCCCTTTTGCAAAAAGTCAAGTCTATGTGTACTATAAGGTATGGGATGTTTTAGGGCTAGAACAAAAGCATGTCTGTTGCAGCTTGAATAAAGGCAGACCATGGAAATGAATTTGAGGCCAATTTGCAAGTGGATTAGAGTTTATGTGTGGTTTTGCAATTTTGTGATCTTTTGGCCCTTTGGAAGTCTCTTAATGTACAAGTCATGAAACTTGGAGATTCTTTGGTGCATTCTGATTTTTAGGTCATGGTTCATGTTTGTGTAATGCATAGAAGTCCATTTGAAGTCACATTTTGCCTTGGCATGAGGTTTTGCAACTTTGCCTCTTTGGTACAAAAGTGAGAATTAAGTGATTTTGCCCAACTTTGCAAAGCCATAACTTTTGATCCAAAATGAATTAGAAAGAGTTCTTGTACTTTTTGAAAAGGGAATGATCCAATCTACAACTTTCATTACCAAATTTTTCTCATTTGAAGCATTTTTGAATTAATTTGAGGAGGTTGAAAAACTTTCCCAAAATAGCAAGTTTACATTACAAGTCACATTCCCAAAAAGGCAACTTTGCAAATGGCTTGAAATTATTCAATTTTGTGAACTTCTAACATCTTATATGATCAAATAAAGATCATACACATTCAAAATGATGGAGAAACCCCTTTGGTTGGGTCATTGGAGGCCTCAGATGCCCTGATTTTGCACTGACTTGCTCAAGAAGTCACCTTGTGATCAGATTCCTTCCCCATTGAGTTTCTTCATGAAAATTGATATGCATGATCCTAATATCATATAGAGACCAATAGAAACAAGAATGACCAAAAAAATTGGAGTTATGGCCTTTGTAACCAAAACCCTAATTTTAGGTCATCTGTGTAGTTAAACCTGGCTCTGCTTCCATGCCTTTCTCAGTTCTTGTGATTCTTTGATTTTCTTGACTTTGTGAGGATATAATATGATGATTGAACATACATGGACCCCTTTGAGATGATTGAAGACCTTTGGAGTGGCTCAAATGGCTCAGGGATGGTTCAGATCACAAACCCTAGATGCAGATGACTTAGAAACAATGCAGTGAAGCAAAAATGCAATATGAGATACCATGACTGAACTTATGCACATGAAGAGATCACAAGCCATGGTGTGAATGGGTGAGGGCAAATTTGATGTGTTTACAATATCACACCCCAAAGGAGGAGGTCTAACTCTTAACTTAAAGAAAGTTGTGATTTTTCTAAGTAATCTAGGGTTTTAAGGTACCTTAAGAAGGAAAATGCAAATCAAATGGAAAATGCAAGATAAATTTATGACAAAAATATGCTAGATACTACATGCCATATGAAGATCAATGCAAAAAGAACCAATGTCAAACCCTTCATGGTTAGGCAGAAAAGAATTCTTGAAGTTAGGGTTCAAAATTGGGATTTTTATGAACCCTAAATTCAAGAAAAATGTCTAAGTTGAATCAAAACCAAAAAGAAATTTGTATAAATGGTTTGGCAATGTTTCTAAATGTCCTAAGATGCAATGTGAATTTTTTTGGGATTTTTAGAAACCTAAATGGTATTTTAATTAATTAATTTCCATTAATTAATTAAAATAAACATTTAAATATTTTAAAAATGGTTTTTTAATGCAAAAAATAAAAATAAAAATGTTTCTGGGTGAAGAAAAATATTTGAAATCAAAATGCAGAAGAAAAATATTTTTGGAATTTTCTAGGTATTTTAAATAAATTATGCAAGAAAAATTCAATAAAATGAATTAAAAATGGATTTAAATAAAAGTCAGCTGATCCAAAGGATCAGATTCAAAGTTGAGGTTGGAGGGAAGACCAAGCGCGCATCTCTAAGACCACAATTCAAACTGAATAAATCCTAATTAATTAATTAATCCTGATTTAAACTAAATGAGCTAATCTGAACCATCCACTGCCTAACCCTAATCACCATCCAACGGCCCAAATTCAAACTTAGCCCTAAACACGTCATTAACCCTAATTACTTTCAGGTGGCCGGAGAAGACTTTCGGTCGTCTTCTCCGGCGAGACCTTCAACCCAACTTCTTCCCTAGGCCATTTCTGGAGCTCTAAAGCTCCAAATCAACTCCTCTCCTCTCCCTAAACATGAATCCACCCTCAAAACTAATTTCTCATGGCTGAAACTCAAGATTCGAAGAAGAACTCAAAAATGGTGAAACTTTTAGACAGTCAGTACATGCTCATTTCGCAACCATTTTCAAAAATAAATATATCATGGTGATCAACAAAGCATAAAGAACAATCTAAGAACTTAAAATTGAATTTCTGGAAAAAAGTTTGAAAAGGTTACCTGAGCTTGAGCTTTCTCAGTTTGGAGCTTTTGGACCTCCTCTCTTGTGCAAAACCACTCCTCTTGACCTCCTGATGAAGCTTTGATGCTTGGAAGGAGTTTATAATGGCTGGATTGTGTGATTGCACTTCAACTGGCCAGAAATCGTGTTTCAGTTTTGTTTGGTTTTAGGCTGCAATGAAGGGTGGGAAATGATCCTCTTGTGTTGCTGAGTTGATTGATGAAAAAAGGTTGGAGTTTGAGTGTGTGAGCAGAGTGTTTCGAAAGCTTTTGCTTTTGGGGTGATTTTTGAGAGCTTGATGATTCTGAAGTGTTAGGCTGGCTTGTGTTGTGTTATGAGCTGCATTTTGTCCACATAACAATGTTTGATAGGTCAGAGGAGTTTTTGTGGACTGTGGTGATTGGTATGGGTAAGTTGCCAAAATGTCAACATAACTTGTACTTGAGGTATGGGCTCATGTTGCAGCTGGCTTTTGGCTTGTCCTGGCTCAGCAAAGATCAAGGAGAGCCATGGAATTTGTTTTGTGGTGATTCAACAAGTTTATGAGAGGTTTTGTGCCCTTTTGCAAATTTGAATAGTTTTGGTCCCTTTTGAATTTCTTGATGTGCAAGACATGAAATGGCATGATTCTTTGGGAATTCTGATTTTTAGGCAATGCACTATGTTTGTATGATGCATAGAAGTGTATTAGAAGTCACAAAATGGCTTGGCAAGTGGTTTTGCAAAAATTCCTCTTTGGTGTATTCTTGAAAATTATAGGATTTTTGCCAACTTTGAAAGATCATAACTTGAGTTCCATAATGAATTATAACTTGTTCTTGTACTTTTTGAAAAGGGAATGATCCAATCTACAACTTACATGACCAACAATTTTTCATTTGAAGCATTTTTGGTTGAGAAAGAGGAGGTTGAAATACTTTCCCAAAATGGAAAGTTTACATTACAAGTCATTTCCATTTTTGGAAACTTTTGGTTTAGCTCAATTTTCTTAAATTTTGTGAACTTCCAAGAACTTCAATGATCAAATAAAGATCATATAACTTCAATTTGATGAAAAATCCACTTTGGTTCCATTGTTGGGGGTCTCAGATGCCCTGATTTTGCTCTAACTTGCTCAAGAAGTTACCCAGTGAACAAATGACTTCCACAATGAATTTCTTCATCAAACTTGGTACACATGATCCTTATAACATATTGAGACCATTAGAAACAAGAATGACCAAAAAAATTGGAGTTATGGCCTATGAAACCAAAACCCTAATTTCAGGTCATATGTGCAGTGAAACCCTAGCTCTGCTTCCATGATTTCCAAGTTCTTGCGATTTGTTTGACTTCCTTGATCTTTGAGGGACATAAAATGATGATAGAACATACATGGACCCTCTTGGAATGATTGGAGGCCTTTGGAGTGGCTCAGATGGATCCTTGGATTGCTCAAATCACAAACCCTAGATGCAGATGAACTTGAACTAATGCAGATGAAACAAAAATGCAATATGAGATGATATGCTTAAACTAATGTAAATATGAAAGGTCACAAGCCATGGTGTGAAATTAGTAAGGGCAAATTTGGGGTGTTTACAACTGCCCCTATTCAAACATGAGTTAGCCATGCAGGATGTAAGCGACGGGCTTAACAGTCAAACAAGATAACTTGTGGTTGAATACCAAAGACAGTCCAAAATTTGCACTCACTGGGGAGAAGAAGAAAAGGGATATAAATTGTAAAAGGTAGTATAGTACGATTATTAAAATGCGGGCGATGGAGGACGACCATCGAGCAGAGGACAACTGCTGGGGATAAAGCAATGACGGGGACGACCGACAAGCTGGGGAAATAAAGAGATCATGACGGGGACGACCATCATGCTCGGAAAGTGAAGTAAACAATGATGGGGAAGGTCATCAAAGTTTGCAAAGTAAGGTAAACAACGATGGGGACGGCCATCGGTTCAAAGAATAAATGAAATAATGATGAGGGACGATCATCAAAGGTGAAGGATGATCACCTAGCAGGGGACGACTGCTCTTCATCTCGACATAGGACGAATGTCGGATAGAAAAAGTCGACTATGGGGACGTCCATTGGATAAGCATGATGAAGGACGATCATCAAGAGGTGAAGGACGATCACCTAGCAGGGTACGAGTGCTCTTAAGGTTTATCATGACATAGGACGAATGTTAGATAACAAGATCAACAATGGGGACGGCCATCGGATAAAAGTGATGAAGGACGATCATCAAAAGGTGAAGGACGATCACCCAGCAGGGGACGACTGCTAAATATCACGACATATGACGAATGCCGGATAGAAAAGGGGTTCCAATAATGGAGACTCCGCTGGGGAAAGGATGAGGGACGGTCATCCAAAGGTGAAGGACGATCACCTGGCAGGGTACAGCTGTCGAAAGTGTCACGACATATGACAAATGTCGGATAGAAGAAAGTTGTTTTGATTGTGACTTGCTGAGGATTGGTAAACATGGACGAGTGCTTACGCTTAAGAAATAAAAGGTATAAGTGTTTTGAAGCTGTGTATAGATTAAAGATGCGGACGAGCATCCTTAAGACTATGATACAGACAAGTATTGGTAGAAACAAACGCTGACGCGTGTTTAGAGATGATGATACAGACGAGTACCAACTGGTTAACAAAGAACACAGACGAGTGTCGAATCTGTGGGGAGATGAATATATGTATACAAGATAAGGACGAGTATCTGTATAAGTAAAAACAAGTATTGTGAAGTATGAGCAAGACACAAACGAGTGTTCGACTTGCTGGGGAAAAGTGACACAGACGGGTGTCAGAAGAGAAAGTGTATAAGTTATGGACTTATGAGTGTAAAAAGGTATTCTAGCAACCTGTGGGGATAGGATGACACGGACGGGTGTCGATGAAAGTGTATTATAAACAAGTGTTTGGGCAACCATGCTGGGGAGTGGTGACACAGACGGGTGTCAAGAGAGTGTATAGAAATGCAAAGAGGGTGTTGTGGCTTATCTGCGGGGGATGATATGAGATGACACGGACGAGTGTCAAGAAGAACATGTTATGGACATGTATTTTTGTTGGAGAGTGCAAAGGGGACGCTTTGGCCCTTTTTTATACATATTACTGATGGAATAGTGATGGTATTTGTAGGTGACTGGTTCGAACCTGACTTGTGATCATGCAAAATGTTTGATTTTTACTGTAATGCTCCGTATTAAATGGAATGCGACGCTTTGTGGGGAAAATGATGTGAATGCTATGATTATGCAAAAGAAACCGATCCGGGATTTGGATCCTGCTGTTGTGAAGATCTCTGGCTGATCTGCTCGAAGGAGAATCCCAACCGGGGATGAGATCATTGGTAGATCTAATGAGATATAAGGTTCTGCTTGAGGGAATAGATCACTGATAGATCTATCTAGTGAAGAGAGAACCCAACTGGGGATGAGGAGGCTTCCGTTACTTTGTTGTGTGAGAATTTCAGGCATTGCTCTTCCGGGAGAGGCTGGAACTCTGTGGGGAGATGTTTCCCTTCATCTTTGAGAGACCTGACACTCTGTTTGGGGGAGGAGAGATCACTGAACGATCTTCCTAAAGATATCTGTGGGGATCCTGGCTGGGGACGAGGAGGCTTTGACAACTCTGTTGGGAAAAAGAATTCCAGATGCTGCTTGGAGAAGATGTGTTGGGGAAGTGATGTTTGGCATGCCCCATGCTGTGTATTTAAATACCTGCAACCTGTTAAGACAAAGAACGCACAAGTATCCCGAGGTATCCCTTACCAGATTCCGTCATAGGAGTTAGATATTCCTGAGAGTAAATACATTTCCCGCAAGCATCTAATTAGAAAGGCACATCTGTTTTATGCAAATATTATATCATGGATATTGGACATTTTACAAACGAAACAAAAATGTATGAAACGAGGTGTGACTGAAAATCTGATTTTATTAATTTGGGCGTCCTGAATTGGCAAATACAGTCAAAGAACCAGATCCCCTGGAATGAAGAGATTCTTACAAATTGAAAAAGTAAAAGTGCTGGCAATGTTAACGACGCTCCATTGAGCTTCCATTGCTATGACCTGTATGACCTTGACGTTCTTCTTATCATGCTTTCTGAAGAAGGTTGATTCTGACCGATGCTTTGACCTTTCGAAGTTTTCCATGTTGTAAGTGATACAGACGAATTCAGAATGCAATTGTTTGCTTATTCCCTTATTTTGCGTGGACCGCCCTTTCGGGTTTTCAATCCACCGAGATACCCATTTTTGCCTGAGCTGTCCAATGCGGCTTTTCAGCTCAGCGGATGTACACATTTTTTTTTAATTTTCCCTTACTTTTGCCCGAGTCTCTTATTTTGTTTTTGACTCGCCGGGATGCCCTATTTTTCCTGGACTTACATTCTGTTTTTATGTCCAGCGGGTCATTTTATGCGAAGTATTTTTTAACTACATTTGAATTCACAGGGGATAAGAAATCTTCACCGTCCATAGTAGTGAGCATCAGTGCTCCACCCGAGAAAACTTTCTTTACTATGAATGGACCATCGTAATTCGGAGTCCACTTGCCCCTGTGGTCTTTATGAGGAGGAAGGAGTCTTTTTAGCACAAGATCTCCTACTTGGTATTCCCGAAGCCTGACTTTCTGATCGAAGGCTTTCTTCATTCTCTTCTGGTATAACTGCCCATGACAAATTGCAGCTAATCTCTTTTCTTCGATCAGATTCAATTGATTGTACCGAGATTGGACCCATTCTGCTTCATTTAACTTTACATCCATCAGTACCCGTAAGGAGGGTAATTCAACTTCAACAGGTAGGACTGCTTCCATACCATACACAAGCCGATACGGTGTTGCCCCAGTGGATGTTCTGATTGAGGTTCGGTACCCATGCAAAGCGAATGGTAGCATTTCATGCCAATCTTTGTATGTAACCACCATCTTCTGCACAATCTTCTTGATGTTCTTGTTAGTCGCCTCAACAACGCCATTAATATTTGGCCTGTAAGGAGAAGAGTTGTGATGTTGGATTTTCAAGTCCCGACACAGTTCTGTCATCATTTTGTTGTTCAAATTGGAACCATTGTCAGTAATGATTCGCTCGGGAACCCCATATCGACAGATGATGTCTCTTTTCAGGAATCTGGCTACCACTTGTCTAGTGACATTTGCATATGAAGCTGCTTCAACCCACTTGGTGAAGTAATCAATGGCTACCAGGATGAATCTGTGGCCATTTGAAGCAGTCAGATCGATATTTCCAATCATGTCAATGCCCCACATGGCAAAGGGCCAAGGTGAAGACATCACATTCAAAGGATTTGGAGGAACATCCACCTTGTCTGCATAAATCTGGCATTTATGACACTTCCTGGCATAGGCACAACAGTCTGCATCCATTGTGATCCAGTAGTAACCTGATCTTAACAATTTCTTAGCCATTGCATGTCCTCCAGCATGGGCACCGAAAGATCCTTCATGCACCTCGTGCATCAGCAAGTCTGCTTCTTTCTTATCAACACATCTGAGAAGAACTATATCAAAGTTTCGCTTGTACAAGGAACCATCAGCGTTAAGGAAGAAACAGCCAGCCAGCCTTCTTAATGTCTTCTTATCATTGGATGATGCCCCAGATGGGTATGTTTGATCCTCTAAGAAGCTTTTGATATCATGGAACCAAGGCTTGTCATCTTTAGCAGTGTCCACAGAGAATACGTATGCTGGTCTATCCAATCTGGATACCGAAATCCGAGGCACAAAATTGGTAGTCTGAACCTTGATCATGGAGGAAATGGTAGCTAAAGCATCTGCGAATTGATTCTCGTCTCGAGGGATGTACTCAAGTTTGACTGTTGTGAAGAAAGTCAATAATCTCCTCGTATAGTCACGGTATGGGATCATATGCTTCTGGTGAGTGTACCATTTTCCGTTGGTTTGATTGATTACCAGAGCTGAATCTCCAAATACAGTTAGAGTCTTGATCCTGAGGTCAATGGCTTCCTCAAAACCCATGATACAGGCTTCGTATTCAGCTTCGTTATTAGTGCATGCAAAGGTGAGTTTCTCCGAGAAAGGCATATGAACTCCTTTAGGTGTAATGAGCACTGCACTAACTCCTCGACCATTCATATTAACAGCCCCATCAAACATTATTGTCCACTCTTCTTCCGGGTCAGGCCCTTCAGTATGAACAGGTTCTTCATGATCTTTCGCTTTCAGGAACATGATGTCTTCATCAGGGAAGTCAAATCTCATTAGTTGGTAATCATCAATGGGTTTCTCAGCTAGATAGTCAGACAGTACACTGCCTTTGATGGCCTTTTGAGATGTGTACTGAATGTCATACTCTGTCAGAATTATTTGCCATCTTGCAACCCTTCCGGTAAGTGCTGGCTTCTCAAATATGTACTTGACTGGATCCATCTTTGAAATCAGCAAGGTAGTGTGAGTCAACATATACTGTCTTAGTCGTCGAGCAGCCCACGCTAAAGCACATCAAGTTTTCTCGAGTAGTGAATACCGTTGTTCACAGTCGGTAAACCTTTTGCTTAGGTAGTATATTGCATACTCTTTTCGACCAGACTCGTCATGCTGGCCTAGCACACACCCCATTGATCCTTCTAATACTGTCAGGTACATTATTAGAGGTCTTCCTTCAATTGGAGGCATAAGAATCGGGGGTTCTTGTAGGTACTCCTTGATTTTGTCAAAAGCTTTCTGACAATCTTCATTCCACCTGACCGCTTGTTCCTTTCTTAATAGCTTGAACAGAGGTTCACCGGTTGTAGTGAGATGAGATATGAACCTTGATATGTAGTTCAATATACCCAAGAACCCTCGAACTTCTTTTTCAGTCCTAGGTGCAGGCATCTCCTGAATGGCTTTGACTTTGTCGGGATCAACCTCAATTCCCTTTTCACTTACGATAAATCCCAGCAACTTACCAGAACGTACCCCGAATGTGCATTTGTTGGGGTTTAACTTCAGCTGATACTTTCTCAGACGCTTGAACAACTTCAGCAGATTTACCAGATGGTCTTATTCAGTGAGGGACTTGGCAATCATATCATCCACGTAGCATTTAATTTCTTTGTGGATCATGTTGTGGAATAATGTCACCATAGCCCGTTGATAAGTCGCACCGGCATTCTTCAGTCCAAAAGGCATCACCTTGTAACAAAATGTGCCCCAAGGTGTAATGAATGTTGTTTTCTCCATGTCTTCGGGTGACATCTTGATCTGATTATACCCAGAAAATCCATCCATAAAAGAAAATACCAAGAACTGAGTTGTGTTGTCAACCAATACATCAATGTGAGGTAATGGGAAATCATCCTTTGGGCTAGCTTTGTTCAGGTCTCGGTAATCCACACACATCCGTACTTTGCCATCCTTCTTAGGCACTGGTACAATGTTAGCAACCCACGGAGGGTAACTAGTCACAGCAAGGAAACCGGTGTCCCACTGTTTTTGTACTTCTTCTTTAATCTTCATTGCCATATTCGGACGAGTACGCGTAACTTCTGCTTTACTGGAGGACAATCTTCTTTCAGAGGCAGCTTGTGCATAACAATGTCAGTATCCAGACCTGGCATGTCTTGATAGGACCAAGCAAAGATGTCGACGTATTCTCGAAGCATGTCAATGAGCTGTTCTTTTAATGAAGCCTGCAGACTGGCCCCAATCTTCACTTCTTTCAAGTCTTCTTCGGTACCAAGATTAACTATTTCAGCCTCCTCCTGATGAGGAGTAATCACCTTCTCTTCTTGCCTTAACAACCTGGCTAACTCTTCAGGTAACTCATAGTCTTCTTCAACCCCTTCATCAGCTTGATTAATTGGATTGTCGAAGTCATACAAGGTCATAGCAGTGCCGTTGTCGGTGCAATCTGGAGGATAATCTCTACAAGGGTTGAGATTAGTTCGTTTTAGTGATCAGTTTTAATCTTGTTTAGAAAAAGTGAAAGTGAAGTTATTTATTTTGAAAACATTGCCATTTTATTGTTTTGTACAAAAGTGAAAAATGAAAAGACAGTGAGCGGAAAAAGAGACTCGTTTGCAAAAGATGTCCGATATTCATTGATTAATCATTTGCACAAAATTAATATGGCCCTATTACAAAATTAGTCCTGACACCTTGGGCAAGATGCAGGACTTGATGCATGCTAAAAAGACAGGAAATAATAATTACTCTGTAGGAGTAACCCTTATAATTTCCTGGGAAGACCATTTAAGGACTTGGTTCCCCGGGATCCTTGGACGTATCCAGTTCTCCAGGTTGCGGTCGCTTTCCGCCTCATCTTCCAAGTTGTTAACAACATCCGGGGTGAGCATCCCCCACTGACAAATTTGGGCTCCTTGGCAGCCTCTGATTGATCTTGTCGGAATGGTCTGTAACCCAAACCGAATCTATCTTCCTTCTTTTCCACTGGCAGCAGCTTGCCCCAGCCTTGAGCAGTACCTTCTTCAACAACCTTCCGGGCTTGCTGATAAGAGATGATTGAAGTACCCATCCTGTCTTCCTGGGATGCAGCCAATACTCCAGTAGCCTCATTAACATTAAGGGCCTTAAACCCTCTGGCCTATTGTCTCATGGATTTCACCATCCATCTCAATATACTTGTACGTAGCCAGATGGCTAACAAATATGTCTTCTTCACCACAGATGGTGATAATCTATCCTTCCCATTCATACTTTAGTTTCTGGTGAAGTGTCGACGTTACTGCGCCTGCAGCATGAATCTAGGGTCGACCTAGCAAACAGTTGTACGCCGGCTGTATGTCCATAACATAGAAAATGGTCTTAAAGACTTGTGGACCGATTATCACTGGAAGCTCCACCTCTCCCAAAACAGATCTTTTGGAGCCGTCAAAAGCCATAACAATAAGATTACTTGGCCGGAGAGCTATCCCATCATACTCAAGCTTGACAAGAGCTTTCTTGGGTAAGACATTGAGTGAGGACCCCGTGTCTACAAGAACATGAGATAATACAGCTCCTTTGCACTCTAGGGTTATGTGCAAGGCTTTGTTGTGGAGACGTCCTTTTGTGGTCAAATCAACATCAGTAAACCCTAGCCCATGGCTAATGTTGACATTTGATACTATTGTTTCCAGCTGATTTACAGTGATCTCTTCCAGCACATAGGCAGCGTGCAGAACTTTGAGTAGTGCATCCCGATGGGCTTCGGAACACAACAACAGTGATAGGATTGAGATCTTTGAAGGAGTCTGGTGGAGATGGTCCACAACTTTATAGTCACTTCTTTTGATAATTCTCATAAATTCATCCACGTCTTGATCGAAGGATGACTTATGAGTTTCTTTTGGTACAGATTCTTCCGGTATCACACTCTTCCCCTTGGCTCTGGTAGCAGCCTCTGCCTCAGTGTTGATTCTAGGGACTTGTGATGCAAAGAGACGTCCACTTCGGGTGAAGCCTCTGCCTCCTCCAACATTATCCACTTGGGGAGTGAGAACTGGAGAATCAAGAAGGACTTTCTCTCCGTTGCAGTATAGATCAGCACCATAATGCCATGGTATAGCACTGTCTTTATCATATGGGATTGACTCGGGCACCGTGATAGTGACTGGGCTTACTGTAGCTATTTGTGGGATTACAATGGTCTGTGGATCATAAAAAATAGTAACAGGACCTCTGGTGGATGTTGGTACAGATGAATTGAAGCTTTGTTGAGACTGTTGCTGATTTTGCTGAAAGTTGCTGGAATCCGGGACCGTTGTCGGGTCATAATAGATTGTAACATTGGAAACATCATTTTTGGTTGTTGAAGTTGTAGTAGCTGGTGCAAATGAATTGTTGTGTGTTGAAGTGATAGATGGAATGATTGCTGAAGTTGTAGCTGAATCAGTTGGAACAATGGTTGTTACAGTTGTAGAAGAAACACTTGGAAAGATGGTTGTTGCATTCGTAGAAGATTCACTTGTTTTTGATAAAAGGGTTGCTGGTATTGTAGAAGTTGTGGTTGTAATTTGCAGAATGCCTTCCTTAATCAAATCATTGATGCCTTTCCTCAAGCCAGCACACCAGTTCTCAGAAAGTTTGCATAATTTGCAACAGGCCTCACAACCTGGAAACACTTGGCACTTTAAAAGCTGGGCTTTAACCTCTGCCATAGGAGTTTGAATATATGCAATGTCTTCTATTAAACTCATGGGTGAACCATCCTCTACAGCATTAATCATTGGCCCGCTGTGGCTTGGCATATGATTTTTCATCACATTGGGAGGAGGTGCAAAGTTCAAGGCTTTTGAATCTACCAGATCCTGAACCTTCATATGCAAAGCTCTGCATTTTTCTGTAGAATGACCAGGTGCGTTGGAATGAAAAGCACACCTAGCATTGACATCATAGTTTCTTGGAAGGTTTTTAGGATCGGGTGGAGCCAATGTCCTCAACTCAACAAGATTGAGCTTTAGGAGTTGTGGAAGCAGTGTAGCATATGGCATTGGAATGGGGTCAATCACCCGGTTGACTTGAGATGGCCGGTGTTGAAACGGGCGTTGTTGTTGATTGTTGTTATTGTTGTTGTATGATCTCTGTTGCGGAAACTGTGGTTGTTGAGGGAAGTGTTGTGGTTGTTGAGTATACTGAGGAGGTGGAGCAGGGATAGTAACAACAGCAACTGTTATGGGTAAGTATTGGGGTCTCCCTCTTCCCATGTGCATTGAGTTTGTCTCACCAGATCTACGGCGCCCAGAAAATGGTTTCCTTGTACTGCTTGAACTGGCACCGTTATCGGAGATCTTTCCCATCTTCAATCGGCTCTCTATTATTTCCCCAGCTATCACCACATCTGCGAAGCTGGTAGAAGAAAATACAACCAATCGGTCAATGTAGGTTCCTTGAAGAGTATTCATGAACATGTCTGCCATTTCCCTCTAAACATAGAGGGTTGTACTGCAGCAACAAGTTGCCTCCACCTTTGGGCATATTCCCTGAAGCTTTCACGGGAAGATTGAGACATTCCCATTAAGAGGGTCCTGTTTGGAGCCATGTCTAAGTTGTACTGATACTGACGGATGAAAGCTTCAGCCAAGTCTTTCCAGTTTCTTACTGTGGCTCTAGTCAAATGGGAATACCATTCTCGGGATGCCCCTGTCATACTATCCTCGAAGTAAAACATCCACAACTTTTCGTCCAGGGTGTATGCTTTTAACCTTCCCAAGAATGATTGAAGGTGAGTGCGTGGGCAGGATGTGCCATTATACCTTTCAAAACACGGGGGTTTGAACTTGTGAGGAATTCTCACCCCTTCCACCAGTCCCATGTCCATGACATCAAATCCTAGGGAATTCTGGGATTCAAGAGACCTCAGCTTCTCTGCAATTTCATCCAGCCTACGGTCGTAAACTTCATCCCCAGCCCCAACAACTGTAAACTGCTCTTTTTGAGGATCCTCTTGCAAGATCCTACCTCCAGCAGTGTTTCCCTGAGTATTCCTTATGGCATTAACTTCTGGGTTTAGATAAGGCCCAAACTCTGGTGGATCAGTGCGAGGCTGCACGTGATCGTTGTTACTGGTACCTCCTGTACCTGGATGGTGTTCTTCACGAGTCTGCCTTTCAACCAACTCCCTTAGTCTTTCCTGGATCTGAGCTAAGCCAATCATTACAGTCATGAATTGGGTCATCTGATTCCTCATTGTCGCTCCCACTAAATGAAGCCGGGTCAAATAGGGTACAGACGCGAACGGTCGGCGAAAGGAGGTGCGAGAACACACAGGAGTGAACTCACAGGAAATGAAAAGAGTCGCCAGCTAGGCATTTTTATCCCGGAGGAAAGGTAATGCTGCATAACCTGGAAAGATATGGATAAGATGGTTGCGAACCAGAGAGACTGAGAAAGGGGGTTGGTTACAACCTGGGAAGGTATTAGCACCCAGATTGTCCGTCGTACTCGACGGGATCCACGCTTAAAAGATTTGTGTTTTAAAGGGGTAGTGTCAGTGCAATTTGTGTATCAAAGCTGGAAAAGAATGCAAGTGTTAGTGTAAAAGAAGTGCAAAGTGTGGTATTTACAGTGTCAGTGTAAGAACAGGAATGAAATGCTCAAGATAATGAGGCTAAAGAATACAGCTGAAAGAGGGGGGGATATACAGAGACTTTTGTTCGATAACTGTTAAGTTATGCCTACGTATCCTCTCGTGCAATGAGGAAGTCAGAACACCGTAGTTCGACCCAAAGAGACTGAAAAATGAATTGACTGATGAACTGCTTGCTTGTCTATGCTCAAGTGAACGACCTGTCTGGCTCAGGTGCAAACTGTCTTGCATTAGACGGAAGAAGCAAGTTCTCGTTTATGAGTGAATGAGATGAGAAAAGAATCCCGGAGGAAACGATTATTGTTTGTTTTTATGTTTTCAGTCTTTTATTGCTTTTTGAAGTTTGTCATAAGTTAATGAGCTTAAGCCTAAACCAATGGATTTAGTAAACTCATCACATCTTCCCTCTGATTAGGGGTAATGAGAGTACCTTAAGTGTGAAGTCAGCTTCTCACACTTAATCACCATGATGTAGGGTTAAGATCATTAACCTACTTGTGATTATTTAGATGTCTTTGTTTTTTTTTTGTTTAGTGTTAAGTAATGAGGTTAAGCCATAATCAGGGATTAAACAGACTCATTACACCATCCTAATAGAAGGATAATAGATGAGAATGTTTAAGCTGAGGAAAGCTCCTCAACTTAATCCATGATCAGGGATTAAACTCATGACAAAACAAAGCCTTTATTAAGTGGATTTTAGTTAATGATGAGATGAAGAAGTGAGTTTTATGGTTTGTAAGACAACTTGAGGAGGACTTGTCCATTAACATTAGGGTTAGTCCTTCTTAACCAATTAAGGAAGAATTAGAACCCTAATGCAAGGCCCAAGTTACAAGCTTGATGTCTTGATGATTATTAAGTGGATTGATTAAAGGATTTAAACACATTAAAGGTTTAACACTTAGGATTAAAGCTATACACTCCATCCTAATAGAAGGATGCAGGCATAAGCTTAACCACAAAGCCTTAAAGCCTTTAGGGTTTAGTCCTTGATTATGAGGTGAGAAGAGAAGACTCAATGAGACACAAAGGTAGAAAGCTAAGTTGGGGACTAATCAAAACCCTAATCATTGTCATGCTTGGTTGTTCCTAAGGTTTGTGAGGTTTAAGAAAGAAATCTTCAATGGAACCACCAGGAAGCAGATGAAAGGAGCAAAGGGAAGCAAAGTAACTTGCTTCATTTAAGAAGACAAGTCACTTGAAGAAAGAAAGTAAGATGAAGAAGAAAGAGCAAGCCCAATCTCAAACACAAAACAAAATGCAGCAAGGATGCATAAAAGAGATGAAAAGAAATTGTGAGAAGTGAAGGCAAATTCACTTCTCAAAGTGACTTACCACCTGAAAAGTTAGTGAAAGGAATGCAGTGCAATGCAAAATGAGATGAAATGGAATGATGCAAACCAAAACCAGAAGCACAAGTATGATGATAATGATGTTATGAGATGATGCAAACATGAATCAAGGCATGAGGATGATCATATGAACATATGGATGCAAGAGAAGCATGCTTAGAACCATGATCATACATGAAAAGTTATGAAATGCAAATGACATACAACATGGCAAGTGAAAGATGCAATGATCAAACATGCTTCTAATATGTCTTAAGATGTCCAATGAATCAAATGGATGCATAAAATGCTATGGCAAGTCATGGTTTGCAAGCAAATGCAAGATGGATGCAAAAGGAAGCCCAAATTAGGGTTTATGTTCAATGCAACAAAACAAAAACCAAAAACCAGAAGCAAACCTCATGATAAAAATTTGAAAATGCATTCAAGGGAACCCTAAACCTATACCAACTCACTGCCCAAAGGAGGGGACCCAATTCTTAACTTAGTGAAAGTTATGAATTTCCTAAGATTTCTAGGGTTTTAGGGTACCTTGACAAGAAAAATGTCAAACAAATGGGAGATGCAAGATCAATTCATGCCAATTTAATCCTACAAACTACATGATATGCAAGACACAATGCAAAAAGAATCAAAGTCCAACTCTTAAAGACTAGGCAGAAATGAATTTTTGAACATTGGATCAAAATAATGCATTGAAATAGAATTAATTCCATGAAAAATTGTCAAAATGCATCAAGATCAAAAAAGAAATTTGTTTTGAGGGTTGGACAATGTTTCTAAATGATTTTAAAGGTTTCATGAATTTTTTGGTGATTTTTAAATACTTAAAAGTATTTTTAATTAATTAATTCTCATTAATTAATTAAAAATAAACTTTTAAATGATTTAAAAATACTTTTTAATACCAAAAATAAAAAATAAAAATGTTTTTGGTTTCTGAAAATTAATAAAAGTTTGTACAAAAATTTTCAGAATTTTTAAAATTGTTTTGCTATTTTAAATTAAATGGAGAAAACAAATGAAATAAAATGAAAATTAAAATGAATTAAACTGGAAAAAAAGAAAAGTCAACACAATCAATGGCTGACATTCAAACATATGCGCGCGGGAGTGGACTTGGCGCCATATCCAAGGGCTGAGATTCAAATTCACATAATTATGATTAACCCTAATTAATCAAACCCTAATGACTTTCAGGCGACCGGAACACTGTTCCGGTCGTCTTCTCCGACCAACCATTCAAGCTATCTCTCTTAATACACATCCCCAGGCCCTAAAACTCTCCAGAAATGATCCTCTCCCCAACCCCAACAAGAATCAGCCATCAAAATTCGTTTATCCATCATCAAATCCATGAATCGAAGCAAAATGCATTTAGGTCAGAAAAGTTTCAGAAGCAACATACACACTCAATACTCAATCATTTTCGAAACAAAACATATCAGCATGATCAGTGGAGCATAGAGAATCATTTAGAAACTTAAAAACATGCTTCTGGAAAAAAAGTTTGAGATGGCTACCTGAACTGAAGCTTTGGTTTCTGGTTCTTTCTGGCTGGTTTCTTGCTTGCAATCAACTCCACTGGACCCCCTGAGAAGCTTTCAATGATTGTTTGAAGTTTATAATGGATGGTTTGAGAGATGGCAGAAGTTCTGTTCAATGGCAGGTGGTGATCGTGTTTTTGATTCTTTGAGTTTCAAGCTATGGTGAGGGGTGGTTTGTGACCAGGGAAGTGTGCTGAGAATGTTTGTGAAGTTGGTTTGTATGTTTGTGGCTTGTGCAATCAGTTTCGAATGCTTTTGTCAAATGGTGTGAAAATGAGAGAGCTGTGTTGGAGAGTGTTTCAGGCTTGGCTTGTATGTGTTTTGGCTTGCCTTTTGTTTGCATAAACTATTGTGATAGGTCAGATGAGTTGATGTGTGCTTTTGTGATAGGTATGGCTCAAGTTGCCAAAATGTCAAAGTTGTGTAAGAGAGGCATGGGCTACTTGCTAGCCAAGGACAAAAGGTGTGTCCTGCGCAGCATGATGTGGGGAGAACCCTAGGATTGGTTCTGATGTCAGCCAGCAAGTGGATTCACACTTGAGTGAGTTTTTGCAACTTGCCTCACTTTTGCTTCTTATGAGATTTCTTGCTTCATAGGCCATAAAAATGAGTGATCCCTTGGCCCATTCTTAATTTTAGGTGTTGTATGATCATGTTGTGAAGATTAGAAGTGTATTTGATAACTCAATTTGCCTTGACAAGTGAATTTGCAACTTTGCCTCTTTGGTGGAAAACTTCAAATTTTGTGATTTTTGCCAACTTTGACAAGCCATAACTTTTGATCCAAAATGAATTAGGTCATGTTCTTGTACTTTTTGAAAAGGGAATGATCCATTCTACAACTTCCATGACCAAAGTTTTTCCATTTGAAGCATTTTTGAATCAAAAAGCAAGGGTTGAAAAAGTTTCCCAAAATGGCAATTTCATTAAAAGTCAAACTTTCCCAAAAAGTCAACTTTGCAAAAGACTTGAAATTCTTCAAATTTGTGAACTTACAACTTCTTCTATGATCAAATAAAGATCATATACAATCAAAATGATGAAGAACACCCTTTGGTTGGGTCATTGGGGGCCTCAGATGCCCTGATTTTGCACTAACTTGCTTGAAAAGTCAACTCTTGATCAGATGACTTCCCCATGGAATTTATTCATGAAAATTGATATGCATACTCCCTATACCATATAGAGACCAATAGAAACAAGAATGGCCAAAAAATTTGGAGTTATGGCCTTTGAAACCAAAACCCTAATTCTAGGTCATCTGTGCAGTCAAACCTGGCTCTGCTTCCATGCCATTCTCAGTTCTTGTGATTCTTTGACATTCTTAACTTTGAGAGGATATAATAGGATACTTGACATACATGGACCCCTTTTGAAGTGATTGATGACCTTTGGAGTGGCTCAAGAAGCTCTTGGATTGCTCAGATCACAAACCCTAGATGCAGATGACTTTGAATCTATGCAATGAACCAAAAATGTGATATGAGATGGTATGATTGAATTTATGCATATGAGGAGACCACAAGCCATGGTGTGAATGGGTGAGGGAAAATTTGGGGTGTTTACAGCTGCCCCTATTCAAACATGAGTTAGCTGTGCAGGATGTAAGCAGCGGCTTAACAGGCAAACGAGATAACTTGTGGTTGAATACCAAAGACAGTCCAAAATTTGCACTCACAGAATGAAGAAGAAAAGGGATATAGATTGTAAAAGGAAAATAAAGTATATTGTAAAGTGTGGGCGACGGAGGACGACCGTCAAGCAGAGGACGACTGCTGTGGAAAGAGCAATGACGGGGACGGCCGACATGCTGGGAAAAGTGCGGGAAATAAAGCAATGACGGGGACGACCGACAAGCTGGGGATAAAAGAGATTATGATGGGGACGGCCATCAAGTAAAGCTATAAGATTCTCTGGGGATTAATGAAAAATGATGGGGACGGCCATCAGGTTCATAAAGTAATGTAAACAACGATGGGGACGGCCATCGGGCTAAACTGATGAAGGACGATCATCAGTAAAAGGAAAAGGGACCACGACGGGGACGGCCATCGGGTTAAAGAATAAATGAAATAATGATGAGGGACGGTCATCAAAGGTGAAGGACGATCACCTAGCAGGGGACGGCTGCTCTGAAAGGGGTAAGATGAGGGACGGTCATCAAAGGTGAAGGACGATCACCTAGCAGGGGACGGCTGCTAAAAATATCACGACATAGGACGAATGTCGGATAGAAAAGATCAACGATGGGGACAGCCACCGGATGAGCATGATGAAGGACGATCATCAAGAGGTGAAGGACGATCACCTAGCAGGGGACGGCTGCTCTCAAGGTTTATCATGACATAGGACAAATGTCAGATAACAATATCAACGATGGGGACGGCCATCGGATAAAATGATGAAGGACGATCATCAAGAGGTGAAGGACGATCACCTAGCAGGGGACGGCTGCTAAAAATATCACGACATAGGACGAATGTCGGATAGAAAAGATCAACGATGGGGACGGCCACCGGATGAGCATGATGAAGGACGATCATCAAGAGGTGAAGGACGATCACCCAACAGGGTACAACTGCTCTCAGGGTTTATCATGACATAGGACGAATGTCAGATAACAATATCAACGATGGGGACGGCCATCGGATAAAATGATGAAGGACGATCATCTAGAGGTGAAGGACGATCACCTAGCAGGGGACGGCTGCTAAAAATATCACGACATAGGACGAATGTCGGATAGAAAAGATCAACGATGGGGACGGCCACCGGATGAGCATGATGAAGGACGATCATCAAGAGGTGAAGGACGATCACCCAGCAGGGTACGGCTGCTCTCAGGGTTTATCATGACATAGGACGAATGTCAGATAGAAAAGAGATTTTTGCTTTGCTGGCAATCTACTGGCGAATAGTAAACATGGACGAGTGTTTATATCCAAGAAATAAAAGGTATAAGTGTTCTGATGCTGTGTATAGATTAAAGATGCGAATGAGCATCCTTAAGACTACGATACGGACGAGTATCGGGTAGAAACAAATACTGACACATGTTCGGAGATGATGATACGGACGAGTATCAACTGGTTAACAAGGAACACGGACTAGTGTTGAATCTGAGGGGACTCTTCTGGGGAATAATAGACACAGACGAGTGTCCAAATTCAAGAAGACATGAGTTTTTGACACGTGTATGGATT
This sequence comes from Lathyrus aphaca, assembly GCA_963966055.1. Taxonomy (NCBI): domain Eukaryota; kingdom Viridiplantae; phylum Streptophyta; class Magnoliopsida; order Fabales; family Fabaceae; genus Lathyrus; species Lathyrus aphaca. The sequence continues at coordinate 302,038,168 of OZ014523.1, read as the reverse complement.
AAAGATGCGGACGAGCATCCTTAAGACTATGATACGGACGAGTATCGGGTAGAAACAAACGCTTGACGCATATTCTAAGATGATGGTACGGACGAATACCAACCGGTTAACAAAGAACAAGGACTAGTGTCGAATCTGCGGGGATTTATGTAGTATATACAAGATACGGACGAGTATCTGTAGAAGGGTGAGTGGTGTATAGATGAGTGTTTAATCTGCTGGGGAGAGTGACACGGACGAGTGCCAAGGAGAAAAGTATAGTATAAACAAATATCTGATATACAAAGTGTTTATGTTACTGTGCTGGGGAAGGTGACACGGACGAGTGTCAAGGAATTGTATATATGAGTATCTGTGAGTGCAAAGAGGACGCTTTGGTCTTCTACTGGGGATATGACACGGACGGGTGCCAAGGAGTATATACTGATGTTTGTGAATGCAAGGCAACTGCTTTAGCTTTAGCTCTCCGTTGGGGAATCTAGGGAGTTTTCTGTATATTGTTGATGGGTTGTAAATATTCACAAGTGTTTGATTCAGAACATGGCTTATGATTATGCAATATGTCGGATTTTTGCCGTAATGCTCCGTGTTAAGACGGAATGCTACGCTTTGTGGGGTGAATATGATGCGAATGCTATGATTATGCAAGGATACCAATCCGGGATCCGGATCCCGTTGCTGCGAAGATCTCTGGTTGATCTGATTGAAGTGGACATCCCAACTGGGGATGAGATCATTGGTAGACCTGACGAGATGTATCTGCTTGGGGGAATAGGTCACTGGTAGACCCATCCTTGGTAATGAGGGGCCCAGTTGGGGTTTGTAGAAGCTTTTGTCACTCTGTTGTGATTCCTTCAAGCGTTGCTCTTCTGGATAGAGGCTGAAACTCTGTGGGGAAATGGTTCCCTGGCTTCTGTACTCGGCCGGGGAGAAATAACAAGTGGCAACTCAGCTGGGGAGAAAACACTTTGGGTGCCAAGACTGAGTGAGTGTTGATTTTCCAGCTTGCTGGGATGAAGCTTGCATGCCCCATGTTGTGCTTTTGAATACCTGCAATCCTGCAAAGACAGAGGGACACACAAGTAATCCCGAGGTATCCTTCACTGGATCCCGTTATGAGAGTTCAGACACTCCTGGGAGTAAGTACATTTCCTGCAAGCACGTATCATTTCTTGAAGATAAGCATCTGTATTTATGCAATCCGTTTTTAAAGACATCAGACATTTTTTGCAAATAAAAATGTACAGGATGAAACATGACTGAAAATCTGATTTTATTAATTCATGTGCCCTGAATTGGCAAGATACAGTCAAAGAAACATATCCCCTGAAATGAGGAGATTGTTACAAATTGAGAAACAAAATGCTGGCAATGTTGATGACGCTTCGAGGAGCTTCCCTTTTGCTATGACTCGTATGACATTTGACGTTCTTCTCGTCTTGCTTTCTGAAGAAGGCTGATTCTGATAGAAGCTTGATCCTTTCGAGGTTTACCAAATTGTAGGTGATACAGACGAATTCAGAACGCAGTTGTTCGCTTATTCCCTTATTTTGCATGGATCGCCCTTTCAGGTTTTCAATCCATCGGGATACCCATTTTTGCCTGAGTTGTCCGATGCGACTTTTCAACTAGGCGGGTGTACATTTTTTGTTTATTTCCCTTATTTTTGCCCGAGTCTTTTATTCTGTTTTTGACTCGCCGGGATGCCCTATTTTTGCCTGGACTTACATTCTGTTTTTTATGTCCAGCGGGTCATTTTTATGCGAAGTATTTTTTAACTGCATCTGAATTCACAGGGGACGGGAAGTCTTCACCATCCATAGTACTGAGCATGAGTGCTCCGCCAGAGAAAACTTTCTTCACTATGAATGGTCCTTCATAGTTTGGGGTCCATTTTCCCCTGTGGTCTGTATGAGGAGGGAGGATTCTTTTCAGCACAAGATCCTCTACTTGGTACTCTCGGTGTCTAACTTTCTGATCGAAGGCTTTCTTCATTCTTTTCTGGTACAACTGCCCATGACAGATTGCAGCCAATCTCTTCTCTTCAATCAGACTCAGTTGTTCGTATCGGGACCGGACCCATTCTGCTTCGTTCAGCTTAACATCCATCAGTACCCGTAGGGAGGGTAGCTCAACTTCAACTGGTAGGACTGCCTCCATACCATACACCAGCTGATACGGTGTTGCCCCAGTGGATGTTCTGATTGACGTGTGGTACCCATGCAAGGCGAATGGTAGCATCTCATGCCAGTCTTTGTAGGTGACTACCATCTTCTGCACAATCTTCTTGATATTCTTATTAGCTGCCTCAACAGTGCCGTTCATCTTTGGCCTATAAGGAGAAGAATTGTGGTGTTGGATCTTGAAGTCCCGACACAGCTCTGCCATCATTTTGTTGTTCAAGTTGGAACCATGATCAGTAATGATTCGCTCGGGAACTCCATATCGACAGATGATATCTCTCTTCAGAAATCTGGCCACCACTTGTCTTGTAACGTTTGCATACGAAGCTGCTTCGACCCACTTGGTGAAATAGTCAATGGCAACCAGGATGAATCTGTGGCCATTTGAAGCAGTCGGTTCGATCTTGCCAATCATGTCAATGCCCCACATAGCAAAGGGCCAGGGTGAAGACATCACATTCAAAGGATTGGGAGGCACATGCACTTTATCCGCGTAAATCTGGCATTTATGGCATTTTCTGGCGTAGGCACAACAGTCGGCATCCATTGTGATCCAGTAATAACCTGATCTTAGCAATTTCTTGGCCATTGCATGCCCTCCAACATGGGTACCAAAGGATCCTTCGTGCACCTCGTGCATTAACAAGTCTGCTTCTATTCTATCAACGCATTTGAGGAATACCATATCAAAGTTTCTCTTGTACAAGGAACCGTCAGTGTTCAGAAAGAAACTGCCAGCAAGCCTTCTCAATGTCTTCTTATCATTGGAAGATGCCCCAGGTGGGTATATCTGATCCTCCAAGAAGCACTTAATATCGTGGAACCAAGGCTTATCATATTTGACAACATCTGCTGCGAACACATATACTGGTCTGTCAAGTCTGGACACTGAAATTTGAGGTACAAAGTTGGCAGCTTGAACTTTGATCATGGATGAAATGGTAGCCAGAGCATCTGCGAACTGATTCTCGTCCCGAGGGATATACTCAAGCTTGACTGTTGTAAAGAAAGTCAATAGCCTCCTTGTATAATCCCTATAAGGTATCAGATGATCCTGGTGCATGTACCATTTGCCGTTGGTTTGATTAACTACCAGAGCTGAATCCCCGAATACAGTCAATGTCTTGATTCTGAGGTCAATGGCTTCCTCAAGACCCATAATGCAAGCTTCGTATTCAGCTTCGTTGTTAGTGCAGTTAAAGGTGAGTTTTGCCGAGAAAGGCATGTGAACTCCCTTAGGTGTAATGATTACTGCACCAACACCACGACCATTCATATTAACAGCCCCATCAAACATCATAGTCCATTCTTCTGCCGGGTCAGGCCCTTCAGTGTGAATAGGCTCTTCACGATCTTTCGTTTTTATGAACATGATGTCTTCATCAGGGAAGTCAAATCTCATAGGCTGGTAATCATCAATAGGTTGCTCAGCAAGATATTCAGACAATACACTGCCTTTGATTGATTTCTGAGATGTGTATTGGATGTCATATTCTGTAAGGATCATTTGCCATCTTGCAACCCGTCCGGTGAGTGCTGGCTTCTCAAATATGTACTTGACTGGATCCATCTTTGAGATCAACAAAGTGGTGTGGGTCAACATATACTGTCTCAGTCGGCGAGCAGCCCACGCTAAAGCACATCAAGTTTTCTCGAGCAGTGAGTAACGTTGTTCACAGTCGGTAAACTTTTTGCTTAGGTAGTATATTGCATACTCTTTTCGACCAGACTCGTCATGCTGGCCCAGCACACACCCCATTGACTCTTCTAATACTGTCAAGTACATGATTAGAGGTCTTCCTTCAACTGGAGGCATGAGGATTGGAGGTTCTTGTAAGTATTCCTTGATCTTGTCAAAAGCCTTCTGGCAGTCTTCGTTCCACCTGACCGTTTGTTCTTTTCTCAACAGTTTGAACAAGGGTTCACAGGTTGCTGTAAGGTGAGATATGAACCGTGAAATGTAGTTCAATCGACCTAAGAAACCTCGAACTTCTTTTTCTGTCTTCGGTGCAGGCATCTCTTGAATAGCTTTGACTTTATCAGGGTCAACTTCAATCCCTTTCTCGCTTACAATAAATCCCAGCAGCTTACCAGATTGCACCCCGAATGTGCATTTGTTGGGGTTTAAATTCAGCTGGTACTTCCTCAGACGCTTGAATAGCTTTAGCAGATTTACCAAGTGGTCTTCTTCAGTGAGGGACTTGGCAATCATGTCATCCACATAATATTCGATTTCTTTATGGATCATATCGTGGAATAATGTCACCATAGCCCGTTGATATGTTGCACCTGCATTCTTCAGTCCGAATGGCATCACCTTGTAGCAGAACGTTCCCCAGGGTGTGATGAAGGTTGTCTTCTCCATGTCTTCAGGTGACATTTTGATCTGATTGTATCCTGAATATCCGTCCATGAAGGAGAATACCGAGAACTGAGCCGTATTATCCACCAATACATCAATGTGAGGTAATGGGAAGTCATCTTTTGGACTAGCTCTGTTCAGATCCCGGTAGTCAACACACATTCTTACTTTGCCGTCTTTCTTAGGCACAGGTACTATGTTAGCAACCCACGGCGGATAGCTAGTCACAGCAAGGAACCCGACGTCCCACTGCTTTTGTACCTCTTCTTTGATTTTCATTGCCATGTCTGGGCGAGTACGGCGCAGTTTCTATTTAACCGGTGGGCAATCTTCTCTTAAAGGCAGCTTGTGCACAACAATGTCGGTGTCCAACCCTGGCATATCTTGATAAGACCAAGCAAACACATCCACATATTCCTGAAGCAGGTCAATCAGTTGTCTTTTCACTGAGTCTTGTAAGCAGGCCCCGATTTTAACTTCTTTCACATCTTCATCTGTACCAAGATTAATTGTTTCGACCTCCTCCTGATGAGGAGTGATAATCCTTTCCTCTTGTCTCAACAACCTGGCTAGCTCTTCAGGAAGCTCATACTCTTATTCAACCCCTTCATCAGCTTGATTGATCGGATTGTCAAAGTCATACGAAGTCATAGCCGTGCTGTTGTCGGTGCGGTCTGGGAGGCACTCTCTGCAAGGGTTCAGTTTGTTCATTTTAGTGATTGATTTTAATCTTGTTTAAAAAGAGTGAAATGAAGTTATCATTTTGAAAACACTGCCATTTATTTTTGTACAAAAATAAAAATGGAAAAACAGTGAAAAAAGGAAAAAAAAGACTCATTTGCAAAAGATGTCTGATATTTCATTGATTAATCTTGTTGCACAAAATTACAGATGGCCCGATTACAAAATGAGTCTTGTCATCTTGGGCAAGATGCAAGACTTGATGCATGCATAAAAATACAGGAAATAATAATTACTCTGCAGGAGTAACTCTTATAATTTCCTGGGAAGACCAGTTTGAGATACTGCTCCCCGGGATCTTTGGACGTATCCAACTCTCCAGGTTGCGGTCGCTTTCATCCTCGTCTTCCAAGTTGTTCACGGCATCTGGGGTGAGCATCCCCCCACTGACAAAATTGGGCTCCTTAGCAACCTCTGCTTGATCTTGTTGAGTTGGTTTGTAACCCAACCCAAATCTATCCTCCTTCTTCTCTACGGGCAGCAACTTGCCCCAGCCTTGGGCAATCCCCTCTTCAACAACCTTCCGGGCTTGCTGATAAGATGTCATTGAGGTTCCAGGTACAGCGGATGCTTCATTTATGTTCAAGGCCTCAAACCCTTGACTCATAGTTTCGTGGATCTCCCCATCCATCTCAATGTATTTTTATGTGGCCAGATTGCTAACAAAGATATCTTCCTCTCCACAAATAGTAACGACTTGGCCCTCCCACTCGAATTTTAACTTCTGGTGAAGGGTAGACGTAACTGCGCCAGCGGCGTGAATCCAAGGTCTACCCAACAAACAGATGTAGGTCGGCTGAATGTCCATCACGTAGAAGGTCGTTTTGAAAGTTTGTGGGCCAATCGTTATAGGAAACTCAATTTCCCCCAGAACTGATCTCTTAGAACCGTCAAAGGCTCTCACTACCAAGTTGCTGGGACGTAATGCCAATCCTTCGTACTCCAGCTTCACAAGGGCTTTTTTAGGTAAGACATTGAGGGATGACCCTGTGTCTACCAGTACATGGGAAAGAACTGCACCATTACACTCCATGGTAATGTGCAAAGCCTTGTTGTGATTGCGACCTTCCGTAGTCAAATCAGTGTTGGTAAATCCTAGCCCATGACTAGCGTTAACATTTCCAACCACAACTTCCAACTGATTGACGGTAATCTCCTCCGGCACATAAGCTGTGTGCAAGACTTTTAGTAGTGCGTTCCGATGAGCCTCGGAGCACATTAACAATGATAAAATGGAGATCTTGGAAGGTGTCTGGTGAAGCTGGTCCACTATCTTGTAATCACTTTTCTTGATGATTCTCATGAATTCATCAACCTCTTGATCAAAAGGGGTTTTCAAAGCTTCTTTAGCAACTTGTTCTTCTTGCACCAGGCTCTTCCCTTTTGCCTTGGCAGCAGCTTCTGCTTCGGCACTGTGTCTTGGAATTTGCGGGGCAAAGAGACGTCCGCTTTGAGTGAAGCCTCCGCCTCCCCCCATATTGTCTATTTGTGGCGAAGAAGTTGATGATTCCAAAGTGATTTTCTGTCCTTCACAGTATAGATCGGAGCCGTAATGCCAAGGGATGGCATTATTGCTTTCATAAGGGACTGGCCCAGGCACTATGATAGTGACTGGACTGATAGCAGCTGCAGAAGGGATCATGATAGTATGTGGATCATAGTATATTGTAACTGGTGCTCTGATAGGAGTGACATTTTGTGAGTTGTGGGCAGAATCATTTGCAGGATCATAATAAATTGTAACCGTTGAAACACTTTCATTGTTTGCTGTTGATGTTGTAGGAGACACTGTTGACTGGATGAGTGTTGCTGTTGTAGGAGGTTCTGAATGAAGGGGTGCTGAAGTTGTAGAAGAGATGTTTGTTGATATTTGGTCCGTCGAAGTGACAGATGAAGCACTTGTTGATGAGATTGAAGAGTTGTTTGGAACAATTGTTGTTGCAGTTGTAGAAGACTCGGGAATTGTTGTTAAGGAGATTGCTGGATTGGTAGGTATTGATGTTGTGATTTGAAGCAGGCCACTCTGGATGAGACCATCTATGCCATCTCTCAAGTTATCACACCCATTCACTGAAATGTTGCAATAAGCACATCCTAGCTCACATCCGGGGCACATTTGACATTCAAGGAGTTGAGCTTTAATCTCTACCAAGGGTGTTCGGATCTGCCCCACACTGGTTATCAAGTAAGACGAGTTATCTTCTTCAATAGCATTGATTCTGGGCCCACCGTGGTTGGGCATAGGGTTCTTACTGACATTTGGTGGGGGTGCAAAGTTTAGAGCTTTGGAATCCACTAGATCCTGTACTTTCATGTGGAAAGCTCTGCACTTCTCTGTACTGTGGCCAGGTGCATTTGAGTGAAAAGCACATCTGGCGCTATGCGTCATAATTTCTGGGTAGACTGGCAGGATCCGGAGGTGCCAATGTCCTTAGCTCAACCAGGTTGAGTTTCAGGAGTTGTGGCAATAATGTGGCATAAGGCATATGGATCGGATCAATCACCCTATTAGCCTGAGATGGTCTCGGTTGAAACGGTCTTTGCTGATTGTTGTTGCTGGTGGTGTTGTTGTTATAATTTCTCTGAGGTGGATATTGAGCTTGTTGCTGGTAGTGGGACTGTTGCTGCGGTTGATATGCTGGTTGTGGATGAATTGGAGCGGGAATGGTGACGGCTGCTACAGACCTTTGAACATATTGGGGTCTGCCCCTGCTGGTATGGATAGTTTTAGTCTCACTAGTCCTTCTTGGGCCCACAAAAGGATTTCTTGGGTTGCTGGAAGAGCTTGCACCGTTGTCAGAAATTTTGCCCATCTTTAATAGGCTTTCAATTCTTTCTCCAGCTATAACTACATCCGCAAAGCTGGTAGAAGAAAAGGCAGCTAGCCTGTCAATGTATGTTCCTTGAAGGGTGTTCATAAACATGTCGGCCATCTCCCTCTCCGACATGGGTGGCTGGACAGCAGCAGCAAGCTGTCTCCACCTCTGAGCGTACTCCCGGAAGCTTTCTCTGGATGATTGTGACATTCCCATCAGGAGGGTCCTGTTGGGAGCCATATCCAAGTTGTACTGGTATTGTCTAATGAAGGCCTCAGCCAGATCCTTCCAGCACCTGATGGTTGCTCTAGTCAAGTGAGAGTACCATTCCCTTGAAGCTCCTGTTAAGCTATCTTCGAAATAAAACATCCATAGCTTCTCATCCATGGTATATGCCTTCAGCCTCCCCAGAAAGGATTGCAAGTGGGTTCGCGGACAGGAAGTTCCGTTGTACTTCTCAAAGCACGGAGGTTTGAACTTGTGGGGAATCCTGACCCCGTCCACTAAGCCCATGTCCATAACATCAAAACCCAAGGAGTTTTGAGACTCCAGGGATCTTAATTTCTCAGCAATCTCGTCTAGCCTTCTGTCATAGGCCTCATCCCCAGCTCCCATCACTATGAATTGATCTTCCTGGGAGTCTTCTTGCAGCACTCTACCTGTAGTAGCATTCCCTTGCACATTAGCAGGGATATTGATCTCTGGATGAAGGTGGGGTCCAAATACAGGTGGGTTGATATGAGGCTGAACCCTCTCATTGTTGCTTGTCCCACCAGTCCCTAGATGGGGGTCTTCCTGAGTCTGCCTCTCTACCAAGGCCCTTAATCTCTCTTGGCTCTGTGCCAATCCATTCATCACCTCCATAAACTGAGTCATCTGGTTCCTCATCTCTAGTCTCTCATTGGCCATTTGAGCCCTGACCTCCGTAAGGTCCTGTTGTACCTGGTCCATCTGTATACCCGGAAGGTTGTTACGGGTAGGATATCTGTGCGGACGGTTGAGTGGGAACACCCGACGTCGAGCAATAGTTCCTGAACCACAACAGAGTTAGTAACAAACAAAACAAAAACCTACAAAATAAAACAAAAGGTCAGTATGCAATGCAGTATGCTTATTTGTTTCCAAGGTATCCGGCTTGGCACTTGGTTTTGACCTTTCCAGACCCCTGAGGAAGATGCTTTTGATGTTGCTTGAAAGAACTCAGATAAAACAAATCAACACATATATTACAAAAAGTAAATGATACATAGTTTGTTTTTTACAATTTATGCCCTCTGAGGGGTCAAAATACAACACAAAAGGGAAAAGTACAATGAAATGAAATCAACAACAAGCAAAAGTCAGACACCAAGACCAAACTCATCCTCCTGAACTTCCTTTAGAAGTGCTTCAGTCACAGGATCAGCTGGACGCTCTGTAAGGTTCCTGATGAGAAGATTTCTGGTAGCAACAGCTGCAGTTAGCTTCTTGTGTTGACTCTGGTCCTTTGACCTCTTCACACCAGCCCTAATCTTCAACTCTGAGATCTCCTTCTGGGCTGCTAGCAGGGCTTCCTGTTGCTCTTTTGCACTAGCCTCCAACTGCTCAATCTTGTCCTGAGTCTTTTTATCTTCCTGAGTACGAGCTTCAGTGATCCTGACCCACCTGGCTTGACTCTCTTTTAGATACAAATCAGTCCTGGCCTTTTGGAACTGAGCCTCCTTGCAGGCATTTTTCAAGATCTGCTCTCCAGCCCTTGACTTCTTGATGTAATCCTCTGACTTCTCAATCCTGGCTAGATGCTCCACCTTTAGCTTTTCCAACCTTTCAATGTCCAAACGACCATTACTCCTCTCCCAGAGGGTCTTCTGTAGAGCCTGAGTCAGATTCTCATTCCTCTCTTTCAGTTTCTCAAACTCCTCTAAGCTGACAGTGGCTGGAGGTGGTGCTGTGGAGGGTCTCGGTGCATCCTCAATGGTGAAGGGCATCCCAGAAATTTGTGCCCTGGCATGAGACCACTCATAGTACTGAGCTGAGGCCACATTGTTGCACCTCCCAAGAATGGTTATCCCCTTGGTCTGGACATTGTCCCAAGCCCAGGATGCTTGCCTGACAATAGCCAGATTAGGCTTAATCTCACAATAAAGGGTTTCAGCCAAGTCTTGTGCTCTAGGAGGGTGGACCAATGCATATCCCAATTGTCTTTTGAATAGCAGAGGGTTGTAATTGATGCAACCCTTCACTCCTATCAGGGGTACATTGGGGAACTGCCCACAACTAGTAATGATGTCCCTGCCTTTGGTGCTCTGAGTGCACCATCTGATGTCAGTTGAGGTCAAAGCAATGAGTCTTCTAGCCCAATTCTTTGGCTGGTGAGGATTCAAGAATGCATCAGTCTTGGGCAAGTGCTTGAGCAGCCAGGTATGGAATAGGGGAGCACAGCACCTCACCAATCTTCCTCTTTGCTTTTCATTCCTTTGGTGAACAGAGTAGTAGAAATCTCCCAGTAAGGTGGGCACTGGGTTCCTCATAATGAAAAGGTGAATGGCACTCTTGCTAACAAACTTAGGCTCATCTGCAAAAAGTATAACCCCATATATGCTGAGGGCTAACAAAGCACAGACTGCCTTCCACTCTCCCAAGGAGGCCTTCAGGATGGCCTGAGAAGTCAAGAAATCTAAGTGTAGACCAGGGATTCCAGCCTTAGTAGTCATGTTCTGTCCAATCAGAGAGGGTTCCAAATGTAGTGCCTTTGCCACTTCTTCATTACTAGGAAAAGCCATCTCAGGGTTGAAGGGGACTCCACCCCTGACAGGTACACCAACCAATGATGAATACTCCTCTAATAAAGGTCCCAACTGAAAATCCTGAAAAGTGAAGCACCTCATAGGGGGATCATAGAACTGCAGGCAAGTATGAATCAAGCTCCTCTGGGAAGGGTCCAAATCCATAACCACATCAAGGATGCCTCCATAATGTTCTTTGAATAGTGGTATATGGTCTGGAGTAATCAGGGTCTGGATCTTCCTGATGCCAGCTAACTCAGGCTCAAAGAAATGGTAGGAGATATTGCTCTTCTTGGGTGCCATGTTGCTGAAGAAAAGCTGAGACAGATGCTGATGATGGAGAATAACACTGAAGATGGGCCACTGACAGGCAGATGCTGGTAATAACAGTAGCTGAAGCAGGTAGGTATATGCAGATGAAGGGGTCAAAACCAAGCCAAAATATAGTATGGATACCCTGAAAAACAAATAAGCAAATGTTAAATGATGCAATGATGATGTATGCAAATGATATGCAAGGGTTTGTGATCAAGCTGGGTCTGATTACTGCTTTGGTATAGGTCCAAGTATGGTTCAATAAATCCAGATGGAGGTTCATAAGTCCAGTAACCAATGTGGGGGACTCAAATAAAGAGTCACATGTCCAGGGTTAAAATCACAAGAACTGTCCCAAAATGGAGTACTCTTAATCAAAACAAAGTAACAGGGTATGCTGAGGTCAAGGGTACCTGCAAACCTGTAAACAGCCCAACCCCCTCACAGGTGGTGTTCTAAAACAAGGATCCTCAGACTTGGATCAGTTATGAGAAGTGTAAACACTTCTAACCTGGAGGTACAGTGTTTACAATAACCATAAAAGATCCTCCTCTAATTCACCTCAGTTTCTGAAGGTCATAATAAAGGTCATCCAGACTTAGCAGGCTTCCCAGATAGCCCTAGCACTACAGGAAATTTGTAGCACAGAGTTCTCAAGAAGAAACCCATATCTGAACCGTGTTTCATATTCCCGCACCAGACCGAAATGGAATGGGAAAGAACATGAACCACTCTAGCCTAGGTGTCACTCAGGTCCCAGGTATAGGACCTCAACTCTCAATAGAACCCCATCCACCAAAGCAACAAAACCAGATCCATCCAGAACAATATGACAGTATGATGTATATAAAGCTGTAAAGAAAGCAATAAAACAACTGCACATAAAGCCATAAACAAAATAAATATACAAGCACAAATAGCACATAACACCCCAGTAAACACAAATCAAACAAGCGCTAGGAGGAACCCACAAAAAGAACCAGAAGCCCTGGTTACAGTATTAGATTCCCCAGCAGAGTCGCCAAGCTGTCGCTCCCACTAAATGAAGCCGGGTCAAATAGGGTACAGACGCGAACGGTCGGCGAAAGGAGGTGCGAGAACACACAGGAGTGAACTCACAGGAAATGAAAAGAGTCGCCAGCTAGGCATTTTTATCCCGGAGGAAAGGTAATGCTGCATAAACCTAGAAAGATATGGATAAGATGGTTGCGAACCAGAGAGACTGAGAAAGGGGGTTGGTTACAACCTGGGAAGGTATTAGCACCCAGATTGTCCTTCGTACTCGACGGGATCCACGCTTAAAAGATTTGTGTTTTAAAGGGGTAGTGTCAGTGCAATTTGTGTATCAAAGCTGGAAAAGAATGCAAGTGTTAGTGTAAAAGAAGTGCAAAGTGTGGTATGTACAGTGTCAGTGTAAGAACAGGAATGAAATGCTCAAGATAATGAGGCTAAAGAATACAGTTGAAAGAGGGGGGGATATACAGAGACTTTTGTTCGATAACTGTTAAGTTATTCCTACGTATCCTCTCGTGCAATGAGGAAGTCAGAACACCGTAGTTCGACCCAAAGAGACTGAAAAATGAATTGACTGATGAACTGCTTGCTTGTCTATGCTCAAGTGAATGACCTGTCTGGCTCAGGTGCAAACTGTCTTGCATTAGACGGAAGAAGCAAGTTCTCGTTTATGAGTGAATGAGATGAGAAAAGAATTCCGGAGGAAACGATTATTGTTTGTTTTTATGTTTTCAGTCTTTTATTGCTTTTTGAAGTTTGTCATAAGTTAATGAGCTTAAGCCTAAACCAATGGATTTAGTAAACTCATCACATCTTCCCTCTGATTAGGGGTAATGAGAGTACCTTAAGTGTGAAGTCAGCTTCTCACACTTAATCACCATGATGTAGGGTTAAGATCATTAACCTACTTGTGATTATTTAGATGTCTTTGTTTTTTTTTTTAGTGTTAAGTAATGAGGTTAAGCCATAATCAGGGATTAAACAGACTCATTACACCATCCTAATAGAAGGATAATAGATGAGAATGTTTAAGCTGAGGAAAGCTCCTCAACTTAATCCATGACCAGGGATTAAACTCATGACAAAACAAAGCCTTTATTAAGTGGATTTTAGTTAATGATGAGATGAAGAAGTGAGTTTTATGGTTTGTAAGACAACTTGAGGAGGACTTGTCCATTAACATTAGGGTTAGTCCTTCTTAACCAATTAAGGAAGAATTAGAACCCTAATGCAAGGCCCAAGTTACAAGCTTGATGTCTTGATGATTATTAAGTGGATTGATTAAAGGATTTAAACATATTAAGGGTTTAACACTTAGGATTAAAGATATACACTCCATCCTAATAGAAGGATGCAGGCATAAGCTTAACCACAAAGCCTTAAAGCCTTTAGGGTTTAGTCCTTGATTATGAGGTGAGAAGAGAAGACTCAATGAGACACAAAGGTAGAAAGCTAAGTTGGGGACTAATCAAAACCCTAATCATTGTCATGCTTGGTTGTTCCTAAGGTTTGTGAGGTTTAAGAAAGAAATCTTCAATGGAACCACCAGGAAGCAGATGAAAGGAGCAAAGGGAAGCAAAGTAACTTGCTTCATTTAAGAAGACAAGTCAATTGAAGAAAGAAAGTAAGATGAAGAAGAAAGAGCAAGCCCAATCTCAAACACAAAACAAAATGCAGCAAGGATGCATAAAAGAGATGAAAAGAAATTGTGAGAAGTGAAGGCAAATTCACTTCTCAAAGTGACTTACCACCTGAAAAGTTAGTGAAAGGAATGCAGTGCAATGCAAAATGAGATGAAATGGAATGATGCAAACCAAAACCAGAAGCACAAGTATGATGATAATGATGTTATGATATGATGCAAACATGAATCAAGGCATGAGGATGATCATATGAACATATGGATGCAAGAGAAGCATGCTTAGAACCATGATCATACATGAAAAGTTATGAAATGCAAATGACATACAACATGGCAAGTGAAAGATGCAATGATCAAACATGCTTCTAATATGTCTTAAGATGTCCAATGAATCAAATGGATGCATAAAATGCTATGGCAAGTCATGGTTTGCAAGCAAATGCAAGATGGATGCAAAAGGAAGCCCAAATTAGGGTTTATGTTCAATGCAACAAAACAAAAACCAAAAACCAGAAGCAAACCTCATGATAAAAATTTGAAAATGCATTCAAGGGAACCCTAAACCTATACCAACTCACTGCCCAAAGGAGGGGACCCAATTCTTAACTTAGTGAAAGTTATGAATTTCCTAAGATTTCTAGGGTTTTAGGGTACCTTGACAAGAAAAATGTCAAACAAATGGGAGATGCAAGATCAATTCATGCCAATTTAATCCTACAAACTACATGATATGCAAGACACAATGCAAAAAGAATCAAAGTCCAACTCTCAAAGACTAGGCAGAAATGAATTTTTGAACATTGGATCAAAATAATGCATTGAAATAGAATTAATTCCATGAAAAATTGTCAAAATGCATCAAGATCAAAAAAGAAATTTGTTTTGAGGGTTGGACAATGTTTCTAAATGAGTTTAAAGGTTTCATGAATTTTTTGGTGATTTTTAAATACTTAAAAGTATTTTTAATTAATTAATTCTCATTAATTAATTAAAAATAAACTTTTAAATGATTTAAAAATACTTTTTAATACCAAAAATAAAAAATAAAAATGTTTTTGGTTTCTGAAAATTAATAAAAGTTTGTACAAAAATTTTCAGAATTTTTAAAATTGTTTTGCTATTTTAAATTAAATGGAGAAAACAAATGAAATAAAATGAAAATTAAAATGAATTAAACTGGAAAAAAAGAAAAGTCAACACAATCAATGGCTGACATTCAAACATATGCGCGCGGGAGTGGACTTGGCGCCATATCCAAGGGCTGAGATTCAAATTCACATAATTATGATTAACCCTAATTAATCAAACCCTAATGACTTTCAGGCGACCGGAACACTGTTCCGGTCGTCTTCTCCGACCAACCATTCAAGCTATCTCTCTTAATACACATCCCCATGCCCTAAAACTCTCCAGAAATGATCCTCTCCCCAACCCCAACAAGAATCAGCCATCAAAATTCGTTTATCCATCATCAAATCCATGAATCGAAGCAAAATGCATTTAGGTCAGAAAAGTTTCAGAAGCAACATACACACTCAATACTCAATCATTTTCAAAACAAAACATATCAGCATGATCAGTGGAGCATAGAGAATCATTTAGAAACTTAAAAACATGCTTCTGGAAAAAAAGTTTGAGATGGCTACCTGAACTGAAGCTTTGGTTTCTGGTTCTTTCTGGCTGGTTTCTTGCTTGCAATCAACTCCACTGGACCCCCTGAGAAGCTTTCAATGATTGTTTGAAGTTTATAATGGATGGTTTGCGAGATGGCAGAAGTTCTGTTCAATGGCAGGTGGTGATCGTGTTTTTGATTCTTTGAGTTTCAAGCTATGGTGAGGGGTGGTTTGTGACCAGGGAAGTGTGCTGAGAATGTTTGTGAAGTTGGTTTGTATGTTTGTGGCTTGTGCAATCAGTTTCGAATGCTTTTGCCAAATGGTGTGAAAATGAGAGAGCTGTGTTGGAGAGTGTTTCAGGCTTGGCTTGTATGTGTTTTGGCTTGCCTTTTGTTTGCATAAACTATTGTGATAGGTCAGATGAGTTGATGTGTGCTTTTGTGATAGGTATGGCTCAAGTTGCCAAAATGTCAAAGTTGTGTAAGAGAGGCATGGGCTACTTGCTAGCCAAGGACAAAAGGTGTGTCCTGCGCAGCATGATGTGGGGAGAACCCTAGGATTGGTTCTGATGTCAGCCAGCAAGTGGATTCACACTTGAGTGAGTTTTTGCAACTTGCCTCACTTTTCCTTCTTATGAGATTTCTTGCTTCATAGGCCATAAAAATGAGTGATCCCTTGGACCATTCTGAATTTTAGGTGTTGTATGATCATGTTGTGAAGATTAGAAGTGTATTTGATAACTCAATTTGCCTTGACAAGTGAATTTGCAACTTTGCCTCTTTGGTGGAAAACTTCAAATTTTGTGATTTTTGCCAACTTTGACAAGCCATAACTTTTGATCCAAAATGAATTAGGTCATGTTCTTGTACTTTTTGAAAAGGGAATGATCCATTCTACAACTTCCATGACCAAAGTTTTTCCATTTGAAGCATTTTTGAATCAAAAAGCAAGGGTTGAAAAAGTTTCCCAAAATGGCAATTTCATTAAAAGTCAAACTTTCCCAAAAAGTCAACTTTGCAAAAGACTTGAAATTCTTCAAATTTTTGAACTTTAAACTTTTTCTATGATCAAATAAAGATTATATACAATCAAAATGATGAAGAACACCCTTTGGTTGGGTCATTGGGGGCCTCAGATGCCCTGATTTTGCACTGACTTGCTTGAAAAGTCAACTCTTGATCAGATGACTTCCCCATGGAATTTCTTCATGAAAATTGATATGCATACTCCCTATACCATATAGAGACCAATAGAAACAAGAATGGCCAAAAAATTTGGAGTTATGGCCTTTGAAACCAAAACCCTAATTCTAGGTCATCTGTGCAGTCAAACCTGGCTCTGCTTCCATGCCATTCTCAGTTCTTGTGATTCTTTGACATTCTTAACTTTGAGAGGATATAATAGGATACTTGAACATACATGGACCCCTTTTGAAGTGATTGATGACCTTTGGAGTGGCTCAAGAAGCTCTTGGATTGCTCAGATCACAAACCCTAGATGCAGATGACTTTGAATCTATGCAGTGAACCAAAAATGTGATATGAGATGGTATGATTGAATTTATGCATATGAGGAGACCACAAGCCATGGTGTGAATGGGTGAGGGCAAATTTAGGGT
This sequence comes from Lathyrus aphaca, assembly GCA_963966055.1. NCBI lineage: Eukaryota > Viridiplantae > Streptophyta > Magnoliopsida > Fabales > Fabaceae > Lathyrus > Lathyrus aphaca. The sequence continues at coordinate 302,021,099 of OZ014523.1, read as the reverse complement.
TTTTACACTCATCTCAACCCTCTCATTAGCCATTTGGGTCCTTACTTCATTCAAGTCTTGTTGAACTTGATCCATCTGGAGTCCCGGAAGGTTGTTTCTTGTCGGATACCGGTGTATTCTGTTGACAGGGAACACTCTTCTGCGAGCAATGTTTCCTGAAACCACAACAAAGTGAGAAACAACAATAAAACAAAAACCTACAAAACAAAGGAAATGTTAGTATGCAATGCAATATGCTTATTTGTCTTCCAAGGGTATCCGGTTTGGTTCTTTGGTTTTGACCTTTCCAGACCTCGAGGAAATGCTGATGATGTTGTAGAGATAGATAAAGCCCACCAAAAATATTGCAAACTGATATATTACAAAGAGTGAAAATACATAGTTTGATTACAAAAACATCCCCATGGTGGGTCAGAATACAACAACAAAATCAAAAAGTACAACAAAAAGGAAAGTACAAGCAAAAGAGTCAAACATCCAATCCAAAGTCATCCTCCCTGACTTCCTTCAGGAGGGCCTCAGTCACTGGACTTACTAAGTGCTCTGTAATAGTCCTGATGAGGAGGTTCCTGGTAGCAATGGCACTGGTCAATATGTTATACTTGTCCTGATCCTTTGACCTCTTCAACCCCGCCCGGAGTTTCAAGTCATATATCTCTCTCTGAGTTGCTAATAAAGCCTCTTGATGCTTCTTCTCACTAGCCTCCAACTGCTCTATCTTAGCCTGAGTCCTTTGGTCTTCTTGTGCACGGGCTTCAGTGATCCTGATCCACCTAGCCTGGCTCTCCTCCAGATAATGCTCTGCCCTAGCCTTCTGAGTCTTTGTTTCATTGCAAGCATTCTTCAGTACTAACTCCCCTGCTCTTGCCTTCCTGATGTAGTCGTCCGTCTTCTCAATCTTGGTCAAGTGCTCAACCCTGAGCCTTTCCAATCTCTCATTATCCAGACAATTGTCATTTCTCTCCCAAAAAGTCATCTTTAAGGCTTCAGCTAGCTGAGTATTCCTCTCTTTCAGCTTTTCAAACTCTTCCAAACTGACAGTGGATGCAGGTTGTACTGTAGAAGGTCCAGGTATATCTTCCAAAGTGAATGGCATCCGGGTGATCTGAGCTCTGGTACGGGACCAATCAGAATACTGTGCTGAAGCAATGTTGTTGCACTTGCCCAGGATGGCTGTCCCTTTAGTCTGGATGTTGTCCCAAGCCCAGACAACTTGTCTGACAACAACAGAGTTAGGTTGGATTTCACAGTAAAGAGTTTCAGCCAAATCTTGTCCTCTGGGAGGATGAACCAAAGCATACCCTAATTGTCTTTTAAATAGTAAAGGGTTGTAGCTGATGCAACCTTTCACTCCTATCAAAGGCAAATTAGGATATTGCCCACACTTAGTAATGATGTCCTTGCCTTTGGTGCTCTGAGTGAACCATCTAATGTCTTCTGATGTCAAGGCAATAAATCTCTTAGCCCAGTTCTTTTGCTGATGGGGGTTCAGGAAGGTGTCTGACTTTCGCAAGTGTCTTAGCAGCCAAGAGTAATAGAGAGGAGCACAGCATCTGACCAGTCTTCCTCTTTGCTTCTCATTCTTCTGGTGTACCGAGTAGTAGAAGTCTCCCAGCAAGGTAGGAACTGGATTCCTCAATAAGAACAGGTGAATGGCACTCTTGCTCACAAACTTTGGCTCATCTGCAAACAAGATAACCCCATATATACTGAGGGCTAGAAGTGCACAGACAACCTTCCATTCCCCTACTGCAGCATTCAGGGTGGCCTGGGAGATCAAGAAGTCTAGGTGAAGGCCTGAAACTCCAGCCTTGGTTGTCATGTTCTGATCAATGAGGGCAGACTCCAAATGCAATGCCCTGGCTATGTCTTCATTTCTGGGAGCAACCATCTCTGGGTTGAAAGGAATCCCTCTCCTGATAGGAACTCCTAACAACATGGAAAATTCTTCTAACAGAGGTCCCAACTGGAAATCAGGAAATGTGAAACATCTGAGTGGAGGATCATAGAACTGCAAGCAAGTATGGATCATGCTCCTCTAAGATGCATCAAGATCCATGACCATGTCCAATATGCCTCCATAATTCTCTCTGAACAGTGAGATATGGTCAGGGGTAATGAGGGACTGGATCTGCCTGATGCCAGTCAAGGTGGGCTCAAAGAAGTGGTAGGTGATGTTGCTCTTTCTTGAAGTGTCCATACTGATAAGGGGTGCTGGTGAAGAAGCTGAGATAAACCCTGATGAAGACTACTGAATGAGATGCTGGAGATGGGTCTCTGATGAAGATAGCTGGAGGAGAATCACTGACAAACTAGTGAGGGTGCTGGAGAAAATAATTGAAGCAGTATGAGCAGCAGAAGGGGTCAAAACCAAACCAAAGATAATTTGATGGATACCCTGTAAAACAAATAAGCATATGTTAAATGATGCGGAAATGATGTATGCAAATGATATGAAAAGGGTTTGTGATCAAGTGCTGGATCTGTTTATCTGCCTTGGTAAAAGTCCATGTATGTTCATAAGTTCGGATGGAGGCTTAGAAATCCAGTAACCAGGTGGGGGACTCAAATAAAGAGTCACAAGTCCAGGGTAATCATAAGAACTGTCCAAATAATACAACCTTAACAAATCAAGTAACAGGGTATGATGAGGCCAAGGGTTCTTGCAAACCTGCAAATATCCCAACCCCTTCACATGTAATGTTCTAGAACAAGGATCCTCAAACTTGGATCAGTTATGAGAAGTGTAAACACTTCTAACCCGGAGGTACATTGTTTACAATAACCATAAAAGATCTTCCTCTAATTCACCTCAGATGCTGAAGGTCATAAAAGGTCATCCAGACTTAGCAGGCTTCCCAGATAGCTCTAGTACTACAGGAAATCCGTAGCACAGAGTCCTCAAGAAGAAACCCATGTCTGAACCGTGTTTCATATTCCCACACCAGACCGAAATGGAATGGGAAAGAATATGAAGCCACTCTAGCCTATGTGTCACTCAGGTCCCTGGTATAGGAACTTAATCACTCAATGCTCCCCAGCCACCAAAGAAACAGCAGATCCAGCACATGATAATGACAGTATGAAAATGCATAAAACTGTAAATGAAAGCAGTAAATAAAATGTCGCTCCCACCAAATGACACCTGGTCAGAAGAGGTACAGACGCGGACGGTTGGCGAAAGAGAGAACATGAAGATGAACTGAAAAGAGTCGCCAGCTAGGCATTTTTATCCCAAAGGAAAGGTAATGCTGCATAAACCTAAGAAAGGATGGATAAGACGGTCGCGAACCAGAGAGACTGAGAAAGGGGGTCGGTTACAACCTGGGAAGGTATTAGCACCCAGATTATCCTTCGTACTCGACGGGATCCACGCTTGAAAGTTTGTGTTTAAAGGGATAATGTCAGTGCTATTTTGTGTGCAAAAGCTGGAAAAGAATACAAGTGTCAGTGCAAAAGAAATGTTAAGTGAAATGAAAGAGGGTCAGTGCAAAGAGAGAGTGCAATGCTCAAGACTATGAGGCTTAAAAGAATAATGCTGGAAGAGGGGGAAGACACAAAGACTTTTGTTCGATAACTGTTAAGTTATGCCTACGTATCCTCTCGTGCAATGAGGAAGTCAGAACACTGTAGTTCGACTCAAAGAGACTGAAAGATAAATTGACTGATGAACTGCTTGCTTGTCTATGCTCAAGTGTATGACCTGTCTGGCTCAGGTGCAAACTGTCTTGCATTAGACGGAAGAAGCGAGTTCTTGTTTGTGAGTGAATGAGGTGAGAAAAGAATCCCGGAGGAGACAATTATTATTTGTTTTTGAGTTTTCAATCTTTTATTGCTTTTAGAGTTTGTCATAAGAAAATGAGCTTAAGCCTAAACCAAGGGTTAGTAAACTCATCACATCCTCCCTCTGGTTAGGGGTAATGAGAATACCTTAAGTATGAAGTAAACACCTCACAATTAATCACCATAATGTAGGATTAAGATCATTAACCTACTTGCATTTATTTAGATTTTTTTGTAGTTTTTGTTTAGTGTTAAGTAATGAGTTTAAGCCATAATTAAGGATTTAATGGACCCATTACACCATCCTAATAGAAGGATAATAGATGAGAACATTTAAGTTGAGGAAGGCTCCTCAACTTAATCCATGATTAGGGATTAACCTTATGACATAACAAAGCCTTTATTAGAGTGGATTTTAGTTAATGATAAGATTAAGAAGTGGATTTTATGGTTTGTAAGACAACTTGAGGGGGACTTGTCCATTAACACTAGGGTTAGTCCTTCTTAACCAATTAAGGAAGAATTAGAACCCTAATGCAAGACCCAAGTTACAAGTTAATGTCTTAGTGATTTATTAGATGGATTGATTAAAGGATTTAAACACATTAATGGTTTAACACTTAGGATTAAAGTTATACACTCCATCCTAAAAGAAGGATGCAGGCATAACCTTAATCACAAAGCCTTAAAACCTTTAAGGTTTAGTCCTTGATTATTAGATGAGAAGAGAAGACACAAGAGATGACACAAAGGTAAAACTAATGGGGGACTAATCAAACCCTAATTGTTATCATGATTGGGTATTCCTAGGGTTTATGAGGCTTGCAAGAGATCTTCAAAAGAGCCACCAAGGAAGAAGCAAGTGAAAGGAAGAGAAGCAGAAGAAGAAAGTCAACTTACTTCACTTAAGAAGTTAAGTTGCTTGAAGAAAGAAAGTGAGGAGGGAACATGAATGAGCAAGCTCACTCTAATACAAAGATAAAATGCAGCAATGATGCATAAGAGAGGTGAGATTGTGAGAAGTGAAGGCAAATTCACTTCTCAAACACTTACCACCTGAAAAAGTTAGTAAAAGGAAATGAAATGAAATGGAAATGGAATGAAATGAAAAGATGCAAACCAAAACCAGAAGCATGCTCATGATTCTAATGATGCAAAGAGATGATGAAAATGTATGTCATGAGATATGAATGATCATACAAGTGATGAAGATGCAAATGAAGCATGAAGGAGACATGAAAGTTCATGAATGCATATGAAATGAAATGAAAGCATAACATGGTAAATGGATGATGCAATGATCAAAAATGTTTCTAATGTGTCCTAAGATGTCTTATATGTCATGTGAATGCACAAAATGTCATGGCAAGTTCATGGATGCAATCATATACAAGATGAATGCAAATGAAGATACAAAATTAGGGTTATATGAACATGTGAGATGCAAAACTCAAAAACAGAAGCAAATCATAAGATAAAAATTTGAAAATGCATTTAAAGGAACCCTAAACCCATACTAGGTCACCATCCAAGGGGGAGGTCAGAAGCTAAACCTAAAGGAAGTTATGAACTTCCTAAGTTTCAAGGGTTTTAAGGGTGATCCTCAAGGTAAAATGCCAAACAAATTGAAAATGAAAAATAAAAATGAAACAAAAATGTTTTTAGAAACTAGATGACATGCATAGGACAATGCAAAAATAATCATTCACAAACTCAACTTGGTTTAAAAGTTATGAATTTTTGAAGTTAGGGTTGTAAAATGAACAATTTAAGAACCCTAATTCAAAGAAAAAATGTCAAAGCATGATCAAAACCAAAAAGAAATTTGTGTGGTGAGTTTGTAAATGCTTCTAAATATTTGAAAATGTTCTCTGATTTTTTTTGTGATTTTTAAATACTTAAATGTATTTTTAATTAATTAAAATCAATTAACTAATTAAAAATAACATTTAAATGATTTAAAAATATTTTTTAATACAAAAAATAAAAATAATTTTTGGGTTCTGAAAATTAATAAAAGGTTTGATAAAAATTTTCAGAATTTTTTTGACTATTTTTACTATTTTTAAAAATTCGTACAAATTAAATAAGAAAATTGTGAAATAAAAATGAATTTAAGGAAAGTATGAAGAATGAAGAGCCATGATTGATTCTGGGCTTGTGAGAGTTGACTTGGCGCGCTATCCTAAGGCTCACATTCAAACTTAACTAATCCTATTTAATTAATTTAATAATCCTAATTAATAACTAATGATTCAATCTGGACCACCCAACACGCACGGGAGAGACTGATCCAATGGCCCACGTTCAAACCTGGAACCCTAACCCTAATTAACATTAATTACTTTCAGGTGGCCGAAAATGACCTCCGGTCATCTTCTCCGGCCACACCTCCCCTGAAAATTTCCCAAAACACTCCCTAGGCCATTTCTGGAGCTCTAAAGCTCCAGATTGGTTCCTCTCACCTTCCTAAGATCAACCCCACCCTCAAACTTCATTTCTTTTCACTCATAAACAAGATTCGATTCAAAGTTTAAAAATGGCAGAAATTTCAGAACAACCATACAACCTCATTTCTCAACCATTTTCAAAAATACAAAGCTCAGTGTATTCAGGGGAGCATGCTTAATCATTTAGTAACTTAAAATAAAGCTTCTGGAAAAATTAATTCGCATGGCTACCTGAGGTGGAGCTTTCAACCTAGGAGCTTTCTGACTGCTTCCTTGCTTCAAAATGTCTCCAATGACCTCTCTGAAGAAGCTTTGAATCTTGGATGGAGTTTTTTATGGCTGGTTTGTGAGTTTGTGTTCAACTGGCCAGAAAATCGTGTTTTGTTTGTGAGGGGTTCTTGGCTGTTTTGAGGGGTGGCTTATGATCAGTGATGAATTTGGAGATGAATGGTGGAAGAAGTTTTAAGTTTTGATGTTTGTGCTGAGTGTTTCGAAGGAAAATGCAAAGAGGGAGTTTTTGTGAACTATGGCAATACTGTGGTTTCAGGCTTGGTTCTTATGTGTTATGAGTTTCATTTTGTCCACATTTCAAGTTGTGATAGGTCTGTGGAGTTGGTGTGGGCTATGCTGATTGGTATGACCTTCTTGCAAAAAAGTCAACAAAGTTGTACTTTTAGGTATGGGCTGGTTCAGGCCAAGGACAAAGGGGTGTCTGGTGCAGCTGGGATTGAGGATGTCCATGGAAATCACTTTGAGGCAAATCAGCAAGTTTGTGAAAGGTTATGGGAGGTTTTGCAAATTTGTGAACCTTTGGCCCTTTTGAGATTTCTTTATGTGCAAGTCATGGAATTTGGAAATTCTTGGGCCAATTCTGAGTTTTAGGAAATGTGTTATGTTTGTATGATGGTTAGAAGTCAATTTTAGGTCACAAAATGAATTGGCAAGAGGTTTTGCAAAATTCCCTCTTTGGCATGAAACATGAAATTATGTGATTTTTGCTAACTTTGGAAAGCCATAACTTGAGTTCCAAAATGAATTAGATCTTGTTCTTGTACTTTTTGAAAAGGTAATGATCCAATCTACAACTTTCATGACCAACATTTTATCATTTGAAGCATTTTTGGTTAAGAAAGAGGAGGTTGAAAAACTTTGCCAAAATGGAAAGTTTACATTACAAGTCATTTCCATTTTTGGCAACTTTTGGTTTTGCTCACTTTTCTTCAAATTTATGAACTTATAAGAACTTCAATGATAAAATAAAGATCATATAACTTCAATTTGATGAAAAATCCACTTTGGGTCCATTGATGGGGGCCTCAGATGCCCTAATTTGGCTCTGACTTGCTCAAGAAGTTACCCAGTGATCAGATGACTTCCACAATGAATTTCTTCATCAAACTTGGTATGTATGATCCTTATGACATATTAAGACCAATAGAAACAATAATGACCAAAAAATTTGGAGTTATGGCCTCTGAAACCAAAACCCTAATTTTAGGTCATATGTGCAGTTAAACTTGGCTCTGCTTCCATGTCTTGCAAGTTCTTCTGATTCTTTGACTTCCTTGATCTTGGGAGGATATAATATGATGATTGAACATACATGGACCCCCTTGAGATGATTTAAGACCTTTAGAGTGGCACAGATGGATCTTGGATTGCTCAGATCACAAACCCTAGATGCAGATGACTTTGAACCAATGCAGTGAAGCAAAAATGCAATATGAGATGATATGATTGAACTTATGTAAATGAAAAGATCACAAGCCATGGTGTGAACTTAGTGAGGGAAAATTTGGGGTGTTTATATAAAGCTGTACAGAAAGTAATAAATAAAGCAATAAATAGGCACAAGTAGCACATAACACCCCTGTAAACACAAATCAAACTAGCGCTAGGAGGAACCCACAAAAAGAACCAGAAGCCCTGGTTGCAATACAAGGTTTCCCCAGCAGAGTCGCCAAGCTGTCGCTCCCACTAAGAGACACAAGGTCAGATAGGGTACAAACGCGAACGGTCGGTGAAAGGAGAAATGAAGATGAAATGAATAGAGTCGCCAGCTAGGCATTTTTATCCCGAAGGAAAGGTAATGCTGCATAAACCTAGAAAGATATTGATAAGACGGTTGCGAACCAAAGAAACTGAGAAAGGGGGTTGGTTAACACCTGGGAAGGTATTAGCACCCATATTGTCCGTCATACTCGACGGGATCCACGCTTAAAAGATTGTGTTTAAAGGGGTAGTGTCTGTGCTATCTGTGTGCAAAAGTTGGAAGAGAATATACAAGTGTTAGTGCAAGAAGGTGAAATGCTCAGGAATAAGGCTTAAGAATAATGCTGAAAGAGGGGGAAGACACAGAGACTTTTGTTCGATAACTGTTAAGTTATGCCTACGTATCCTCTCGTGCAATGAGGAAGTCAGAACACCGTAGTTCTACTCAAAGAGACTGAAAGATAAATTGACTGGTGAACTGCTTGCTTGCCTATGCTCAAATGTATGACTCGTCTGGCTCGAGTGCTAACTGTCTTGCATTAGACGGAAGAAGCAAGTTCTCGTTTGTGAGTGAAGATGATGAGAAAATAATCCCGAAGGAGACGATTATTGTTTGTTTTTGTGTTTTCAATCTTTTATTGCTTTTTGTGGTGTTTGTCATAAGTTAATGAGCTTAAGTCTAAACCAAGGGTTAGTAAACTCATCATATCCTCCCTTTGATTAGGGATAATGAGAATACCTTAAGTATGAGGTAAACACCTCAAACTTAATTACCATGATGATGTAGGATTAAGATCATTAACCTACTTGTGATTATTTAGATGTTTTTATGTTTTTGTTTAGTGTTAAGTAATGAGTTTAAGCCATAATCAAGGATTAGTGAACCCATTACATCATCCTAATAGAAGGATAATAGATGAGAACACTTAAGCTGAGGAAGATACCCTAACTTAATCCATGATTAGGGATTAACCTCATGACAAAACAAAGCCTTTATTAAAGTAGATTTTAATTAATGGTGAGATTAAGAAGTGAGTTTTATGGTTTGTAAGACAACTTGAGGGGGACTTGTCCATTAACACTAGGGTTAGTCCTTCTTAACCAATAAAGGAAAAATTAGAACCCTAATGCAAGGCCCAAGTTACAAGCCATTGTCTTAGTGATTATTAAGATGGATTGATTAATAGGTTTAAACAAATTAAGGGTTTAACACTTAGGATTAAAGTTATACACTCCATCCTAAGAGAAAGATGCAGGCATAACCCTAATCACAAAGTCTTAAAACCTTAAAGGTTTAGTCTCTAATGATGAGATGAGAAGAGAGACACAAAGAAGACACAAAGGTAAAAGCTAAAGGGAGACTAATCAAAACCATAATTATTGTCATGCTTGGATGTTCCTATGGTTTGTAAGGCTTGCAAGAGATCTTCAGAGAAGCCACCAATGGAAGAAGCAGAAGAAAGGAGGAGAAGCAGAAGAAACAAGTTACTTCATTGAAGAAGATAAGTAACTTGGAGAAAGAAAGTGAATGATGAACATGAATGAGCAAGCTCACTCTAAAGCAAAGAATAATGCAGAAATGATTCATAAGAAGAATGAGAAGAGAAATGAGAAGTGAAGGCAAATTCACTTCTCATATTACTTACCACCTGAAAAGATTAGCATAAAGGAAAAAAATGAAATGAAAATGAAACATATGCAAAGGTAAAGACAAAACCAGAAGCAAACACATGATTTAAATGATGCTATGAGATGATGCAAAGGCATGTCAAGTGTTATGAATGTTCATACAAGAGATGGAATGCAAAGGAAGCATGCTTTAAAGTTTGAAAGTTCATGAAAGTTCATGGAATGAAATGAATGCACATCATGGCAAATGAATGAAGAAATGATCAAGCATTATTCTAATATATCCTAATATGCCTTATATGTTATGTGAATGCAAGAAATGTCATGGCAAGTTCATGTATGGATGCATATGCAAGATGTATGCAAATGAACATGAGAAATTAGGGTTATATGAAAGGATGATATGCAAAAGTCAAAAACAGAAGAAAATCATAAGATAAAAAATTGCAAATGAACTCAAAGGAACCCTAACCCCATATGATATCACACCCCAAAGGAGGAGGTCTAACTCTTAACCTAAAGAAAGTTGTGATTTTTCTAAGTTATCTAGGGTTTTAAGGTACCTTAAGAAGGAAAATTCAAATCAAATGGAAAATGCAAGATAAATTTATGACAAAAATATGCTAGATACTACATGACATATGAAGATCAATGCAAAAAGAACCAATGTCAAACCCTTCATGGTTAGGCAGAAAAGAATTCTTGAAGTTAGGGTTCAAAATTGGGATTTTTATGAACCCTAAATTCAAGAAAAATGTCAAAGTTGAATCAAAACCAAAAAGAAATTTGTATGAATGGTTTGACAATGTTTCTAAATGTTCTAAGATGCAATGTGAATTTTTTTGTGATTTTTAGAAACCTAAATGGTATTTTAATTAATTAATTTCCATTAATTAATTAAAATAAACATTTAAATATTTTAAAAATGGTTTTTTAATGAAAAAAATAAAAATAAAAATGTTTTTGGGTGAAGAAAAATATTTGAAATCAAAATACAGTAGAAAAATATTTTTGGAATTTTCTAGGCATTTTAAATAAATTATGCAAGAAAAATGCAATAAAATGAATTAAAAATGGATTTAAATAAAAGTCAGCTGATCCAAAGGATCAGATTCAAAGTTGAGGTTGGAGAGAAGACCACGTGCGCATCTCAACGGCCACAATTCAAACAGAATAAATCCTAATTAATTAATTAATTAATCCTGATTTAAACTAATGAGCTAATCTGAACCATCCACTGCCTAACCCTAATCACCATCCAACGGCCCAAATTCAAACTTAGCCCTAAACACGTCAGTAACCCTAATTACTTTCAGGTGGCCGGAGAAGACTTTCGGTCGTCTTCTCCGGCGAGACCTTCAACCCAACTTCTTCCCTAGGCCATTTCTGGAGCTCTAAAGCTCCAGATCAACTCCTTTCCTCTCCCTAAACATGAATTCACCCTCAAAACTAATTTCTCATGGCTGAAACTCAAGATTCGAAGAAGAACTCAAAAATGGTGAAACTTTCAGACAGTCAGTACATGCTTATTTCGCAACCATTTTCAAAAATAAATATATCATGGTGATCAGCAAAGCATAAATAACAATATAAGAACTTAAAATTGCATTTCTGGAAAAAAGTTTGAAAAGGTTACCTGAGCTTGAGCTTTCTCATTTTGGAGCTTTTGGACCTCCTCTCTTGTGCAAAACCACTCCTCTTGACCTCCTGATGAAGCTTTGATGCTTGGAAGGAGTTTATAATGGCTGGATTGTGTGATTGCACTTCAACTGGCCAGAAATCGTGTTTCAGTTTTGTTTGGTTTTAGGCTGCAATGGAGGGTGGGAAATGATCCTCTTGTGTTGCTGAGTTGATTGATTAAAAACGTTTGGAGTTTGAGTGTGTAAGCAGAGTGTTTCGAAAGCTTTTGCTTTTGGGGTGATTTTGAGAGCTTGATGATTCTGAAGTGTTAGGCTTGCTTGTGTTGTGTTATGAGCTACATTTTGTCCATATAACAATGTTTGATAGGTCAGAGGAGTTGTTGTGGACTGTGGTGATTGGTATGGGCAAGTTGCCAAAATGTCAACATAACTTGTACTTGAGGTATGGGCTCATGTTGCAGCTGGCTTTTGGCTTGTCCTGGCTTAGTAAAGATCAAGGAGAGCCATGGAATTGGTTTTGTGGTGATTCAGCAAGTTTATGAGAGGTTTTGTGCCATTTTGCAAATTTGAAGAGTTTTGGTCCCTTTTGAATTTCTTGATGTGCAAGACATGAAATGGCATGATTCTTTGGGAAATTCTGATTTTTAGGCAATGGACTATGTTTGTATGATGCATAGAAGTGTATTAGAAGTCACAAAATGGCTTGGCAAGTGGTTTTGCAAAAATCCCTCTTTGGTGTATTCTTGAAAATTATAGGATTTTTGCCAACTTTGAAAGATCATAACTTGAGTTCCATAATGAATTAGAACTTGTTCTTGTACTTTTTGAAAAGGGAATGATCCAATCTACAACTTTCATGACCAACAATTTTTCATTTGAAGCATTTTTGGTTGAGAAAGAGGAGGTTGAAATACTTTCCCAAAATGGAAAGTTTACATTACAAGTCATTTCCATTTTTGGCAACTTTTGGTTTAGCTCAATTTTATTCAATTTTGTGAACTTCCAAGCACTTCAATGATCAAATAAAGATCATATAACTTCAATTTGATGAAAAATCCACTTTGGTTCCATTGTTGGGGGTCTCAGATGCCCTGATTTTGCTCTAACTTGCTCAAGAAGTTACCCAGTGAACAGATGACTTCCACAATGAATTTCTTCATCAAACTTGGTACACGTGATCCTTATAACATATTGAGACCATTAGAAACAAGAATTACCAAAAAAATTGGAGTTATAGCCTCTGAAACCAAAACCCTAATTTCAGGTCATCTGTGTAGTGAAACCCTAGCTCTGCTTCCATGATTTCCAAGTTCTTGTGATTTTTTTGACTTACTTGATCTTTGAGGGACATAAAATGATGATAGAACATACATGGACCGTCTTGGAATGATTGGAGGCCTTTGGAGTGGCTCAAATGGATCCTTGGATTGCTTAGATCACAAACCTTAGATGCAGATGAACTTGAACTAATGTAGATGAAACAAAAATGAAATATGAGATGATATGCTTAAACTAATGCAAATATGAAAGGTCACAAGCCATGGTGTGAAATTAGTGAGGGCAAATTTGGGGTGTTTACAACTGGCTCGAACCTGGCTTGTGATCATGCAAATGTTTGATTTTTGCCGTAATGCTCCGCATTAAACGGAATGCTACGTTTATTTGGTGAATATGATGTAAATGCTATGATTATGCAAAGGGGAGAAACTGATCCGGGATCCGGATCCTACTGGGATGAAGATCTCTGGCTGATCTGCTTGGAAGAATAACCCGGCTGGGAAAAGATCATTGATGGATCTGTCAGGAGGGAGAACTCTGCTTAGGGGAATAGATCATTGGTAGATCCGTCCGGAAAGAGAACTCAGCTGGGGTGAAGGAAGCTTCAGCCGCTTTGTTGGGGATGGGCTTCAGACATTGCTCTTCCAGGGAAAGAATGGAAACTCTGTGGGGAGGTAGTCCCATTAACTTTGCTGAGGATGAGCTGTCAAGTATTACTCGGGAGGTCCTGCTTGGAGAGGAGATAACTTCTGGGAGTAACATGCTGGGGATTCAATGCTTGACATGCCCCATGTTGTGTATTGAATACCTGCAACTTGTTAAGAAAAAAGTAAACGCACAAGTATCCTGAGGCATCCCTTACCGGATTCCGTCATAGGAGTTAGACTTTCCCGAAAGTAATACATTTCCTGCAAGCATTCATTAAAAATGGATCATTTGTTTTACGCAAGTGTTGCATTATGAATATTGGACACTTTGCAAACGAAACAAACATGTACAAAACGAGGTGTGACTGAAAATCCTGATTTTATTAATTTGGGTGCCCTGAATTGGAAAATACAGTCAAAGAAACAAATCCCCTGAAAGGAGGAGATTGCTGTAAAATTGAGAAAATAAAGGTGTTGGCAAATGTTGACGACGAAGTTCCAATGAACTTCCTTTGCTATGACCTGTATGACCTTGGCGTTCTTCTTATCTTGCTTTCTGAAAAAGGCTGATTCTGACCGATGCTTTGTCCTTTCGAAGCTTGCCAGGTTGTGAGTGATACAGGCAAATTCAGAATGCAATTGTTCACTTATTCCCTGTTTTTGCATGGATCGCCCTTTCGGGTTTTCAATCCACCGGGATACCCATTTTTGCCTGAGCTGTCCAATGCGGCTTTTAAACTCAGCAGGTGTACACATTTTTTATTTTCCCTTATTTTTCCCGAGTCTTTTATTCTGTTTTTGACTCGCCGAGATGCCCTATTTTTTCCTGGACGTACATTCTTTTTTTGTGTCCATTGGGTCATTTTATACGAAGTATTTTTAACTGCATCTGAATTCACAGGGGATAAGAAATCCTCGCCATCCATAGTAGTGAGCATCAGTGCTCCACCAGAGAAAACTTTCTTTACTATGAATGGGCCATCGTAGTTCGACATCCACTTGCCCCTGTGGTCTGTATGAGGAGGAAGAAGTCTTTTCAAAACAAGGTCTCCCACTTGGTATTCCCGAAGCCTGACTTTCTGATCGAAGGTTTTCTTCATCCTCTTTTGATATAACTGCCCATGACAAATGGCATCTAGCCTTTTCTCCTCGATCAAATTCAGCTGATTATACTGAGACCGGACCCATTCTACTTCATCCAGCTTTACATCCATCATTACCCGTAAGGAGGGTAGCTCAACTTCAACAGGTAGGACTGCCTCCATACCATACACAAGCTGATAAGGCGTTGCCCCAGTAGATGTTCTGATTGAGGTTCGGTACCCATGTAAAGAAAACAGTAGCATTTCATGCCAGTCTTTGTAAGTGACTACCATCTTTTGCACTATCTTCTTGATGTTCTTGTTAGCTGCCTCAACAGTGCCATTCATCTTTGGCTTGTAAGGAGAAGAGTTGTGATGTTTAATTTTGAAGTCCTGGCACAGTTCTGCCATCATTTTGTTGTTCAAATTGGAACCATTGTCAATAATGATTCACTCGGGAACTCCATATCGACAGATGATGTCTCTTTTCAGGAATCTGGCTACCACTTGTCTGGTGACGTTTGCATACAAAGCTGCTTCAACCCATTTGGTGAAGTAATCAATGGCTACCAGGATGAATCTGTGGCCATTCGAAGCAGTCGGTTCGATCTTTCCAATCATGTCAATGCCCCACATGGCAAAGGGCCAAGGTGAAGACATCACGTTCAAAGGATTTGGAGGCACATGCACTTTATCTGTGTAGATCTGGTATTTGTGGCATTTTCTGGCATATGCACAACAGTCTGCATCCATTGTGATCCAGTAGTAACCTGATCTTAATAATTTATTTGCCATTGCATGTCCTCCGGCATGGGTACCGAAAGATCCTTCATGCACCTCGTGCATCAGCAAGTCTGTGCACCTCGTGCATCAGCAAGTCTGCTTCTTTCTTGTCAACACATCTGAGCAGAACCATGTCGAAGTTTCGCTTGTATAATGAACCATCAGCATTAAGGAAGAAACTATCGGCCAGCCTTCTTAATGTCTTCTTATCATTGGATGATGCCCCATATGGGTATGTCTAATCCTCTAATAAGCTTTTGATGTCATGGAACCAAGGCTTGTAATCTTTAGCAGTGTCCATAGAGAATACGTATGCCGGTCGGTCTAGTCTGGATACCAAAATCCGAGGTATATAATTTACAGTTTGAACCTTGATCATGGAGGAAATGGTAACTAAAGCATCTGCAAACTGATTCTCGTCTCGAGGGATGTACTCAAGTTTGACTGTTGTGAAGAAACTCAATAATCTCCTCGTATAGTCACGGTACGGAATCAGATGCTCTTGGTGAGTGTACCATTTGCTGTTGGTTTGATTGATTACCAAAGCTGAATCTCCGAACACATTCAATGTTTTGATCCTGAGGTCAATGGCTTCCTTAAGTCCCATGATACATGCCTCGTATTCCGCTTCATTGTTAGTGCAGGCAAAGGTGAGTTTTGCTGAGAAAGGCATATGAACTCCTTTAGGTGTAATGTGCACTGCACCAACCCCACGACCATTCATATTGACAGCCCCGTCAAACATCATTGTCCATTCTTCTTCAGGATTAGGCTATTCAGTGTGAATTGGCTCTTCACAATCTCTTGCTTTTAAGTACATGATGTCTTCGTCAGGGAGGTTAAACCTCATGGGTTGGTAATCATCAATGGGTTGCTCAGCCAGATAGTCAAACAGTACACTGCCCTTGATGGCCTTTTGAGATGTGTATTGAATGTCATACTCTGTCATAATAATTTTCCATCTTGCAACCCTTCCGGTAAGTGTTGGCTTCTCAAATATGTACTTGACGGGGTCAATTTTTTAGATCAACAAGGTAGTATGAGTCAGCATATACTGTCTTAGTCGGCGAGCAGCCCACGCTAAAGCACAACAAGTTTTCTCGAGCAGTGAATAACGTTGTTCATATTCGGTAAACTTTTTGCTTAGGTAGTATATTGCATACTCTTTTCGACCAGACTCGTCATGCTAGCCCAACACGCACCCCATTGACCCTTCTAATATTGTAAGGTACATTATCAGAGGTCTTCCTTCAATCGGAGGCATGAGAATCAGAGGTTCTTGCAGGTACTCTTTGATTTTGTCAAAAGCCTTCTGACAATCGTCGTTCCATTTGACTGTCTGTTCTTTCCTTAATAGTTTGAACAGGGGTTCACAGGTCGCAGTGAGGTGAGATATGAACCTTGATATGTAGTTCAATCTACCTACGAAACCCCGAACTTCTTTTTTAGTCCTAGGTGTAGGCATCTCCTGAATGGCTTTGATTTTGTCGGGATCAACCTCAATTCCCTTTTCACTTACGATAAATCCCAGCAACTTACCAGAACGTACCCCAAATGTGCATTTGTTGGGGTTTAACTTCAACTGATATTTCCTCAGACGCTTGAACAACTTCAGCAGATTTACCAGGTGGTTCTCTTCAGTAAGGGACTTGGCAATCGTGTCATCCACGTAGCATTCAATTTCTTTATGGATCATATCGTGGAATAATGTTACCATAGCCCATTGATAAGTGGCACCGGCGTTCTTCATTCCAAAAGGTATTACCTTGTAATAAAATGTGCCCCAAGGTGTGATGAAGGTTATTTTCTCCATGTCTTCGGGTGACATCTTGATCTGATTATACCCAGAAAATCCATCCATGAAAGAAAATATCGAGAACTGAGTTGTGTTGTCGACCAATACATCAATGTGAGGTAATGGGAAGTCATCCTTCGGGATAACTCTGTTCAGATCCCGGTAATCCACACACATATGCACCTTGCCATCCTTCTTAGGAACTGGTACAATGTTAGCAACCAACGGCGAGTAACTAGTTACAGCAAGGAAACCGGCACCCCACTGTTTTTGTACTTCTTCCTTAATCTTCATGGCCATATCTGGGCGAGTACGACATAGCTTCTGTTTGACTGGAGAGCAATCTTCTTTCAATGGTAGCTTGTGCATGACAATATCCGTATCTAGACCTGGCATGTCTTGATAGGACCAAGCAAAGACGTCGACATATTCTCGAAGCATGTTGATAAGTTGTTCTTTTATTGAAGCTTGCAGGCTGGCCCCAATCTTTACTTCTTTCAAATCCTCCTCGGTACCAATATTAACAGTTTCAACCTCCTCCTGATGAGGAGTAATCACTTCCTCTTCTTGCCTCAACAACCTGGCTAACTCTTTAGGCAACTCATTGTCTTCTTCAACCCCTTCATCAGCTTGATTAATTGGATTGTCGAAGTCATACAAGGTCATAGCAGTGCTGTTGTCGGTGCAATCTAGAGGATTATTTCTGCAAGAGTTGAGATTTGTTCTTTTTAGTGATCAATTTTAATCTTGTTAAAAAAATGAAGTTATTTATTTTGAAAACATTGTCATTTTATTGTTTTGTGCAAAAAAATAACAAAAATGAAAAGACAGTGAGCGAAAGAGAAAAATTGTTTGCAAAAGATGTCTGATATTCATTGATATTCCATTTACACAAAATTACAAATATGGCCCTATTATAAAATGAGTCCTGACACCTTGGGCAAGATGCAGGACTTGATGCATGCTGAAAAAAGCAGGAAATAATAATTACTCTGCAAGAGTAACCCTTATAATTTCCTGGGAAGACTAGTTAAGGACTTGGTGACCCGGGATCCTTGGACAAATCCAGTTCTCCAGGTTGAGTTCGCTTTCCACCTCGTCTTCCATGTTATTGACAACATCCGGGGTGAGCATTCCCCCACTTATGAACTTGGGCTCCTTGGCAGCCTCTGCTTGATTTTGTCGGAATGGTTTGTAACCCAAACCGAATCTATCCTCCTTCTTCTCCACCGGTAACAGCTTACCCCATCCTTGGGCATTTCCATCTTCAACAACCTTTCGAGCTTGTTGATAGGAGACAATTGAAGTACCCATCCTATCTTCTTGGGATGCAGCAAATACTTCAGTTGTCGCCTCATTGATGTTCAGTGCTTCGAACCCTTGGCTCATGGTTTCATGGATTTCACCATCCATCTCAATGTATTTGTAGGTAGCCAGATTGCTAACAAAGATATCCTCTTTACCACAGATTGTGATAATCTTCCCTTCCCACTCATATTTCAATTTCTGGTGAAGGGTCGACGTGACTGCGCCAGCGGCATGAATCCATGGTCGACCCAACAAACAGCTGTCGGCCGGCTGAATGTCCATCACATAGAACGTAGTTTGAAAGACCTGCGGGCCAATTATCACCGGGAGCTCACCTCTCCAAGAACAGACCTCTTGGAACCGTCAAAAGCTCTGACCACCAGATTTCTTTGTCTCAGAGCAATACCATCATACTCAAGCTTAACAAGGGCCTTCTTTGTCAAGACATTGAGTGAAGACCCAGTGTCAACAAGAACATGTGAGAGCACATCCCCTTTACACTCCAGAGTGATGTGTAAAGCTTTGTTGTTGGGACGACCCTCCGTTGTCAAATCAGCATTGGTGAAGCCTAGCCCATGGCTAGTGTTAACATTAGACACCACTGTCTCAAGCTAATTTACTGTGATCTCCTCTGGAACGTAGGCTGCGTTCAAGACTTTAAGTAGTGAATCCCGATGAGCTTCGAAACACAACAACAAAGATAAGATGGAGATCTGGGAAGGAGTTTGATGGAGATGATTCACAACCTTGTAGTCGCTTCTTTTGATTATCCTCATAAATTCATCCACATCTTGATCAAAGGATGTTTTATGGGCTTCTTTTGGTACAGGTTCTTTAGGTGCCACACCTTTACCTTTGGCCTTGGTAGCAGCCTCTGCCTCAGTATTAATTCTTGGAACTTGTGACGCGAAGAGGCGTCCGCTTCGGGTGAAGCCTCCGCCTCCCCCAACATTATCCACTTGTGGTGTATGAACTGAAGAATCAAGAAGGACTCTCTCTCCATTGCAGTAAAGGTGTGAACCATAGTGCCATGGTACAATATTATCTTTTTTGTATGGAATGGGCCCCGACACTGTGCTGGTGACTGGACTGAGTGCAGCAGAGGTAGGAATCGTTATTGTTTGTGGATCATAAAATATGGTAACAGGACTTCTGGTTGATGGTGGTGGTGATTGACTGAAGCTGGGTTGTTGCTGAATTTGTTGTTGAGAGTGTTGCTGAAAATTGTTGGAATCAGGGACCGTTGCAGGGTCGTAGTATATGGTGACTGTGGAGACGTCGTTGTTAATGGCTGTGTAGTTGTAGAAGAGGTTGTGATTGAACTAGTGTTTGTTGAAGTGATGGAAGAGGTGGTTGCTGATTTTGTAGACGAGTCTGTAGGAACAATTATCTTTGTAGTTGTAGGAGGAGTACTTGTTGTTTTTGAAAAAGGAGTTGCTGATGTCGTAGAAGCCTTTGTTTTTATTTGCAAGATACCTTCTCTGATCAGGCCATTGATGCCACTTCTCAAGCTTGCACACCCATTGACGGAAACTTTGCAAGATTCATAGCAGGCCTCACAACCTGGAAACACCTGGAATTTTAAAAGCTGAGCTTTAACCTCTGCCAGAGGTGTTTGAATGCTTGCAAAATCATTAATTAAATTCATGGGTTGGCCCTCCTCAATTGCATTTATCCTGGGCCCACCATGGCTAGGCATAGGGTTCTTCGTGACATTAGGAGGTGGTGCAAAATTTAGGGCCTTTGAATCAACCAGATCCTGGACCTTCATGTGCAAAGCTCTGCACTTTTCTGTGGTGTGACCAGGTGCATTTGAATGAAAGGCACATCTAGCATTAACGTCATAATTTATCGGAAGGTTCTGAGGATCAGGTGGAGCCAAAGTCCTTAACTCGACAAGATTAAGCTTCAGGAGTTGTGGCAACAAGGTGGCATATGGCATTGGTATAGGGTCAATTACCCTGTTAACTTGAGATGGCCTTTGATGGAAAGGGCGTTGTTGTTGGTTGTTGGTGTTTTTATAGGATCTTTGTTGAGGAAACTGTTGTTGTTGAGAAAAATTTTGTGGTTGTTGAGTGTATTGAGGGGGTGCAGTAGGAATAGTGACAGCGGCAATTGATCTTGGCAGATACTGGGGTCTTCCTCTGTCCATATTTACAGAATTTGTTTCACCGGATCTGCGAGGCCCTGCAAATGGCTTCCTTGCACTGCTTGAACTGACGCCATTATTAGAAATCTTTCCCATTTTCAATAAGCTCTCAATTCTTTCCCCAGCTATGACTACGTCTGCAAAGCTAGTGGAAGAGAATGTAGCCAACCTTTCAATGTAAGTCCCCTGGAGGGTGTTCATGAACATATTTGCCATTTCCCTCTCTGACATTAGGGGTTGAACGGCAGCAGCCAATTTCCTCCATCTTTGAGCATACTCTCTAAAGCTTTCCCTGGAAGACTGTAACATTCCCATTAGAAGTG
Organism: Lathyrus aphaca; assembly: GCA_963966055.1. Taxonomy (NCBI): domain Eukaryota; kingdom Viridiplantae; phylum Streptophyta; class Magnoliopsida; order Fabales; family Fabaceae; genus Lathyrus; species Lathyrus aphaca. Next base: position 302,000,240 of record OZ014523.1, on the reverse strand, counting down.
TTCTGTTAGGAGCCATGTCCAAATTGTATTGATATTGGCGAGTGAAAGCCTCAGCCAAATCTTTCCAATTTCTTACTGTAGCCCTAGTCAAATGAGAGTACCACTCACGTGATGCTCCTGTCTAGCTATCCTCAAAATAGAACATCCATAGCTTTTCATCCATGGTGTAGGCTTTTAATCTCCCAGGGAAAGATTGGAGATGGGTGCGAGGGCAGGATGTACCATTGTATCTTTCAAAGCAGGGACGTTTGAATTTGTGAGGAATTCTAACCCCCTCCACTAGTCCCATATCCATGACATCAAAACCTAAGGAGTTTTGAGACTCCAGAGACCTTAGCTTTTCTGCTATCTCGTCCAACCGACGATCATAGACTTCATCTCATTCCCCAATATAGTAAATTGTTCTTCCTGAGGGTCCTCTTGCAAGAAACGCCCTCCAATGTTACCCTAGGTATTCCTTATAGCATTAATGTTTGGGTTAAGATGAGGTCCAAACTCTGGGGGATCAGTACGAGGCTGTACGTGATCATTTTTGCTGGTACCCCCTATACCTGGATGGTTTTCCTCAGGAGTTTGCCGCTTGACCAACTCTCTCATTCTTTCTTGGCTTTGGGCCAATCCAGTCATCATTGCCATAAATTGGTTCATTTGGGCCCTCATCTCAGTCCTTTCATTGGCCATCTGGGTTCTCACGTCAGTCAAATCTTGCTGAACCTGGTCCATTTGTAAGCCTGAAAGATTGTTTCTTGTCGGATACCGGTGAACTCTGTTGATGGGGAAGACTCTTCTACGAGCAATGTTTCCTGAAACCACAACAAAGTGAGAAACAACAAAAACAAATACCTACAAAACAAAGAAATGAGGTTTTTATGCAATGAAGGATGTCTATTTGTCATCCAAGGGTATTCGGTTTGGTTCTTTGGTTTTGACCTTCCAGACCTCGAGGTATGATGACATTGGAGAGAGATGAAGCCCACAAAATAATACAAACCATATATTACAAAGTGTAAAGATACATAGTTTGAGTACAACAAAGTTCCCATGGTGGGTCAAAATACAACAACAAAAGTACAATAAAAAAGAATTACAAGTACAAAGAAGTCAAACATCCAATCCATAATCATCCTCTCTGACTTCTTTCAGGAGAGCCTTAGTCACTAGGCCAACTGGATGCTCTGTGATGGTCCTGATAAGAAGGTTCCTGGTGGCAATGGCACTTGTCAACTTCTTATGCTTGTCTTGGTCCTTTGATCTCTTCAACCCCTCCCGGAGTTTTAACTCGGAGATTTCCTTCTGTGCTGCTAACAAGGCTTCTTGATTCTTCTTCTCATTGGCTTCCAGCTGCTCTATCTTAGCCTGGGTCCTCTGATCTTCCTATGAATGAGCCTCAGTGATCCTGATCCACCTAGCCTGACTCTCTTCCAAGTAGTGCTCAGCTCTGGCCTTCTGAATCTTGGCTTCTTTGCAAGCATTCTTCAATACCAACTCCCCTGCTCTAGCCCTTCTGATGTAATCATTTGTCTTCTCAATCTTGGTCATATGCTCAATCCGGAGCTTCTCTAACCTTTCATTGTCCAGACGACTATCATTCCTCTCCCAGAGGGTCTTCTTCAGAGCTTCAGAAAGCTGAGTATTCCTTTCCTTCAACTTCTCAAACTCCTCTAAACTGACTGTAGCTGCAGGCTCTACTGCTGATGGTCCAGGCACATCCTCTAGGGTGAATGGCATGCGGGTGATCTGTACCCTGATACGTGACCAATCAAGATACTGAGCTGAAGTTATGTTGTTGCACTTGCCAAGGATAGCAGTCCCTTTTGTCTGAATATTGTCCCAAGCCAAAGCTGATTGTCGGGCAATGGCAAGGTTGTGTTAAATGTCACAGTAAAGGGTTTCTGACAAGTCGTGCTCCCTTGGTGGATGTACCAAGGCATACCCTAATTTCCTTTTGAATAGCAAAGGATTGTAATTGATGCAACCCTTCACTCCAATCAGGGGTACATTGGGATACTGCCCACAGCTGGTGATAATATCTCTGCCCTTAGTGCTCTGAGTGCACCATCTGATGTCTTATGAAGTAAGAGCAATCATTCTCTTGGCCCAGTTTCTTGACTGATGAGGGTTCAAGAAAGCTTCTGACTTTGGTAAGTGTCTCAGCAACCAGCAGTAGAAGAGAGGTGCACAACATCTGACTAATCTTCCCCTTTTCTTCTCATTCCTTTGATGTACTGAGTAACAGAAATCCCCTAGCAAGGTGGGAACTGGATTCTTCAGCATGAAAAGATGGATAACACTCTTGCTTAAAAACTTAGTCTCGTCTGCAAACAAGATGATACCATATATGCTAAGGGCCAAGAGAGCAGAAACAGTGTCACATTTCCCTGCTGCAGCATGAATGGTGGCCTGAGTAACCAAGAAGTCCAAATGGAGGCCTGGGATTCCATCCTTGGTGGTCATATTCTGATTAATGATGGTGGATTCCAAGTACAGAGACTTAGCTATATCTCCATTCCTGGGAGCGGTCATCTCAGGGTTGAAAGGAATCCCTCTCCTGATGGGGACACCCAACAACATGGAAAACTCCTCTAACAAAGGGCCCAACTGAAAGTCTGGGAAGGTAAAACATCTAAGTAGAGGGTCGTAGAACTAAAGGCAAGTGTGGATCATACTCCTCTGTGATACATCCAAGTCCATGATCATGTCCACAATGCCACCATAATGTTCCCTGAATAAAGGGACATGATCAGGAGTGATGAGTGTCTGAATCTGCCTGATGCCTGTCAGAGTGGGCTCAAAGAAATGATAAGTGATGTTGCTCTTCCTGGATGGGTCCATGATGACAATGGATGTTGATGAAGAAGACTGAGGAGAAGCATTGATGAAGGCAACTGGAGAAAACTGCTAAAGATAGCTGGAGAAGATACTGAAGAGGATCTCTGATGAAGATAACTGACGAAGAAGGTTGATGCAGATGGCTTGAAGGAATCTGAGCAGTAGAACAGGTCAAAACCAAACCAAAGATAAAATGTGGATACCCTGTAAAACAAATAGACAAATGTTAAAATGATGCAAAATGATGTATGCAGAATGATATGTAAGGGTTTGTGATCAAGTGTTGGATCTGTTATCTGCCTTGATAGGGTCCATGTGTGTTCATAAGTCCGGATGGAGGCTTAGAAAACCAGTAACCAGGTGGGGGACTCAAATAAAGAGTCAAAGGTCCAGGGTTTCACAAGAACAGTCCAAAATAGTGCAATCTTAAAAGAAAACTGGTAACAGGGTATGATGAGGCCAAGGGTTCCTGCAAACCTATAACAAAGATCCTCAGACTTGGATCAGTTATGAGAAGTGTAAACACTTCTAACCCGGAGGTACAGTGTTTATAATAATCATAAAGGATCCTCCTCTAATTCACCTCATATGCTGAAGGTCATAAAAAGGTCATCCAGACTTAGCAGGCTCCCCAGATAGCCCTAGTACTACAGGAAATCCGTAGCACAGAATTCTCAAGAAGAAACCCATGTCTGAACCGTGTTTCATATTCCCGCACCAGACCGAAATGGAATAGGAAAGAATATGAAGCCACTCTATCCTATGTGTCACTCAGGCTCCTGGTATGGAACCTTTACTCACTCAAAGTCCCTCCCATCAAAACAGACAGAAGATCCAGCACACATGATATGATGATAACAGTATGAAATGCATATAAACAGTAAATGAAAGCAATAAATAAAGCTGTACAGAAAGCAATAAATAAATCAATAATCAACAAGCACAAGTAGCACATAACACCCCCATAAACACAAACCAAACAAGCGCTAGGAGAAACCCACAAAAAGAACCAGAAGCCCTGGTTGCAAGATAAGGGTCCCCAGCAGAGTCGCCAAGTTGTCGCTCCCGAAGATTTGCATCCTGGTACAAGCGCGAACGGTCGGAGAAAAGAGATATATACAAGTGTCAGTGCAAAAGGGTGAATTATCAGGAGCTGAGGCTTAGAAGCTGAAAGAGGGAGATGACACAGAGAATTTTGTTTAATAACAGTTAAGTTATGCCTAAGTATCCTCTTATGCAATGAGGAAGTCAGAACACCGTATTTCGACTCAAAGAGACTGAAAAATAAATTGATTGTGAACTGCTTGCTTGTCTATGCTCAAGTGTGTGACTCGTCTGGCTCGAGTACAAACTGTCTTGCATTAGACGAAAGAAGAAAGTTATCGTTTATGAATGATTGTGATGAGAAAAGAATCCCGAAGGAGACGATTATTGTTTGTTTTTGATGTTTTCAGTTTTGTTATTGTTTTTTGGTGTTTTGCATAAGTAAATGAGCTTGAGCCTAAATCAAGGGCTTGTAAACTCATTATATCCTCCCTGATTTGGGATAATGAGCCTACTTAAGTATGAGATAAGCATCTCAACTTAATTACCATGGTGATGTAGGATTAAGATCATTAACCCACTTGTGATTAATTAGATGTTTTCTTGGGTTTTTTTTAGTGTTAAGTAATGAGTTTAATCTCTAATCACAGATTAGTGAACTCATTACACCATCCTAATAGAAGGATGATAGATGAGAACACTTAAGCTGAGGAAGACACCTCAACTTAATCCATGGTTAGGGATTAAATTCATTATATAACAAGCCTTTATTAAATGGATTTTAATTAAAGGATGATATTAAGAAGTGGATTTTAAGTTTGTAAGACAACTTGAGGAGGACTTGTCCATTAAACACTAGGTTTAGTCCCTCTTGACCATAAGGAAGAGTTAGAACCCTAATGTAAGGCCCAAGTTACAAGATAAAGTCTTGATGATTATTAAGTGATTTTATTAAGAGGTTTAAAAAAATTAAAGGTTTAAAACTTAGGATTAAAGTTATACACTCCATCCTAAGAGAAGGATGCATGCATAACCCTAATTCCAAAGTCCTAAAACTTTAAGAGTTTAGTCTCTAATTATTGAGATGAGAAGAGAGACTCAAAGGTAAAAGCTAAGGGGTACTAATTACAACCCTAATCATTATCATGCTTGGATATCCTATGGTTTTTGAGGCTTAAGAAAGATCTTCAAGGAAGCCACCAATGGAAGAAGCAGATGAAAGGAGGAGGAAGCAGAAGAATAAGTTACTTACTTCCTAAGAAGATAAGTAACTTAAAGGAAGAAAGTGAGAGAGATGGAACCACAAGTGAATCAAATTCACTTCAAAGACAAGTTAAAATGCATATGAATGAGATAAGAAGAAGTGAGAAGTGAAGGCAAATCCACCTCTCAAAATAACTTACCAAAAGTACCTGAAAGGTTAGTATGAATGCATAAGGTACAAAGCATGAAGAAATGAATTGAAATGAGATGCAATGATCAAAGTCAGAAGTGTTTATGCAATGAAAATGGAATGTGAGATGATGCAATGTTATACAAAGTGCATATGAATGATCATACAAGGATCAGATGTTATGAAAGCATGCTTTGAAGCTTGAAAACACATGAAAGTTTATGAAATGAAATGAATGTTAAACATGGAAAATGAATGAATAAATGATCAAGCAATGTTCTAACATGTCCTAAGATGTCTAAGAAGACATAAGAATGCATGAAATGTCATGGCAAGTTCATGTGATGATGAATATGCAAGGTGAATGCAAATGAACATGAGAAATTAGGGTTACATGGATATGTGAGATGCAAATGGATAAAACAGAAGCATATGACATGATAAAAATTTGAAATCAAGCTCAAACAAACCCTAATCCCATATTAGGTCACACCCTAAAGGAGAAGGTCAGATGCCTAACCTATCAAAAGTTATGATTTTCCTAAGTTTTCTAGGGTTTTTGGGTGGTTCAAAAGGAAAAATGCAAATAAAATTGAAAATTCAAGATAAATTCATGAGGAAAATGACCTATAAACAACATGCAATATGTAACACAATGCAAAAAGAATCAAGTTCAAACTCTTCTTGTTTAGGCAGAAATGATTTTTTCAAAGTTAGGGTTTAAAAATGTGATTTTTATAACCCTTAATTCAAAGAAAATTGGTTAACTATGATCAAACCTAAAAATTTGTGTGAAGAGTTTGAAAATGTTTCTAAATGCATTAGAATGGTTCATGATTTTTTTGGTGATTTTTAGAAACCTAAATGCATTTTTAATTAATTAAAATACTTTAATTAATTAAAAATAACATTTAAATATTTTAAAAATACTTTTTTAATGCAAAAAATAAAATAAAAATTATTTTTGGATTAAGAAAAATATTTAAAATCAGAATGCAAAAGAAAATATTTTTTGAATAAGTTTTTCTATTTAAAATAAATGAGAAAGAAAAATGCAATAAAAATGAAATAAAAACCAATTAAATGGAAAAAATCATTTAGAAACTTAAAAAAGGAGTTCTGGAAAAAATTTCATCATGGCTACCTGAGTTGAAGCTTTGCAAACTGGAGTTTTCTGACCTCTTCCTTTGTGCAAAATTCCTCCAATGATCCCTCTGATGCTTCTGGAAAGCTTGAATGGAGTTTAAATGACCTCCTTTGTGAGTTTCAGTTCTGAGGAGTGAGAAATCGTGTTTGAGTTTGAGAGTGTTTCAGGCTATGGTGATGGGTGGGAAATGATCCTGAGGTGATGCTGAGTTGAATGGTGAAGAAAATTTGAAGTTTGAGTGGTTGTGCTATGAAATTTGAAGAGGTGAAGGGGTGAGGTGATTTTTGGCAATCTGAGTGTTTTGAGGCTTTCAGGCTTGTATGTTATGATGTTTGTGATCCATGATGTTTGCATAAACCAATCGGATTGCTCAGAAGGTGGGTGGTGGCACAACTTAATTGGTATGGGGAAAGTTGCAAAAAGTCAAGATGATGTGTACTTGAAGCATGGCACGGGTCAGAGGTTGTTTGGAGGGGTGTCTGGCCTCAGCTTGGTTCATGGAGGACCATGGGATTGAATTTGATGTGCTGGAAGGCTTGGATCATGAGATGGCATAAATTTTGCAACTTTCCCTCTTTGGTGTTTCTTGGATCATAAGCCATGAAAACCCTAGATTCAAAGTCCAATTCTGATCTTTTGAAGCTTCTTTGACATGTTATAACATATTTGTGCACATTAGAGGTCATTAGAATTCTTGGCAAGTGAAATTGCAAAATTCCCTCTTTGGCATGAACTTGAAAATTATGTGATTTTTGCCAACTTTGAAAGGCCATATCTTGAGTTCTAGGATGAATCAAGACATATTCTTGTACTTTTTGAAAAGGGAAATACCTAATCTACAACTTTCATGCCCAAGAATTTTTCATTTGAAGCATTTTTGGTCATGAAAGAGGAGGTTAAAAATCTTTCCCAAAATGGAAAGTTTGCATTTCAAGTCATTTCCAAAAATGGCAAGTTTGCAATTGGCTCAAAATTCTTCAATATAGTGAACTTCCAACCACTTCTATGATAAAATAAAGATCATTGAACTTCAATTTGATGAAAATAACCCTTTGGTTCCATTGTTGGAGGTCTCAGATGCCCTGATTTTGACTTAACTTGCTCAGGAAGTTACCCAGTAAACAAATGACTTCCATAATGAGTTTCTTCATCAAACTTGGTGCACATGATCCTTATAACATATTAAGAACATTAGAAACAAGAATGAACCAAAATTTTGGAGTTAAGGCCTCTGAAACCAAAACCCTAATTTTGGTCATCTGTGCAGTGAAAACCCTAGCTCTGCTTCCATGCCTTTGCCAGTTCTTGTGATTTCTTGACTTCCATGAACTTTGGGGAGCATAATATGATGATAGAACACACATGGACCCTCTTGGAAAACTTCAAGACCTTTGGGATGGCTCAGATGGATTCTTGGATTGTTGAGATCACAAACCCTAGATGCAGATGAACTTGAACTATGCAGTGAAACAAAAATGCAATATGAGATGTAATGCTTATATTTTAAAACAAAAATGAAAGATCACAAGCCATGGTGTGATAAAGAGTTAGGGGAAATTTGGGGTTTTTACACCGGGAAAGATTTCGGCATCAATATATTCCCGAGAAGGTCGCAAGTAAAGGTGTGGAACTCACTACTACCAACATAGCAAGATGTCATGAAGCCAAAGTGGAACCACTATAAGTCCTAGGGTGCACTCGAGCCCAGGTTACGAGCTCATCTCACAGTAACCCCATTCCACAGAAAAAATGAAACTAGCACATCCAAACAATGATAATGATGCGCGATAAATACTAAAAGCAGTAAATAAAACTGTAAAGTAAAGCTGTAAATAAAAGAAATAAAGCTAAACTAAAACGTACACAGCAATCAATGCAACATCCAAAGAAACAAAACAAACAAGCGCTAGGATTGACTCTCAAAGGGGAAACCAGAGATTATGGGTTCGATCCCCAGCAGATTCTCCAGCTGTCGCTCCCGGGATTTTCATCCTAGTTCAAACGCGAAAGTGGCGCGGAAAAGGTAGAGTCACCAGCCAGACATTTTTATCCCGAAGGAACGGGAAAGGTAATGTTATACAAACCTGGGGAATAAGGAAAGGAAGAGGCCTTGCGAACCAAAGATCTGGGTCTGGAAGTCGGTTACAAACTGGGAAGGTATTAGCACCCCAATCCTTCCGCCGTACCCGACGAGATTCACGCTTGTTAGTCTGTTTCAAAGGGTGAGAAATAAGATGGTGTTGTTGAATAAAACCGCTAACTGGAATTGGAACTAAAATGAGAAAGGAACTGAAAAAGAGACCGAGAAGAAAGAATGGGGGAAACATAGGGAAAATAAAGAAAGTGCTCGAATGGGCCCTACCCCACTACCTACGTACCTCATCGAGAAAATGAAGATCAGAGTTTCCGTAGTTCGTCTAACTAAGGCAGAAACTAGTTTGTGTTTTTTTAGGATGACGTTGCCATAGTTCTAGCTCAGGCGTTACCGACTCTGACTCAAGGGTGTTTACCGTATCGCTATTTGAACTGTCGAGGCAAGTCGTATTCGTCCGCAAAAGATGGGAGATAAGAAGAGAAGACACGATGTCTTTGTTGGTTGTCTTTTATGAGAAGTGTTTTGAGTTTATTGTTTGTGAAAGTAGACTTATGATTAGACTTGTACATCATACTAGACAAGCCCACACTATTCCAAGATGGAATGAATATGAGTGCCCCATGGAATAAGGCTATACACAAGAGATTATTTCAATCCTTTATTAAATATCTTTTGGATTTTTGTTTGAAGATTAGAGAAGAAGACTCAAATCGGAAAAGGAAAAAAACTAATGGGGACTAAGACCAATCCTAAGTTGCTTATTCAATACCAAAGTAGATCCTAATGGTTAGTGCGGTTTCTAGTCTTAATGAGAGAAAGGAATAGAATGCAACTTACTTCCTAAAGAAGTTAAGTTGATTCTACAAAAGAGGGGGGAGTCCTACCAAACACAAGTATGAAAGGTAAAGGAAGTTAAATACAAATTAAATGCATAAGAAATAAATAATAAGGTAAAGGAAGCATACCTCAACCTCCCTCCAAAACAAGGGTTAGTGGTACACATTTAATGAAAAGGAAAGGGGTAAACACATACCAAAAAGTTCCTAAAGAAACTAGGACCTATATTTGACTTAATCTAAGATTAAGAGGACCTAAAAACAATGCAATGCAAAATTCAGCAACTTATAATAGCTACCAAATGCAAAAACAACAATGAAAATACTGCATAACTCCAACAACCTACTACAGCTAGCACACGACATGCAAAGATAGGTGTAAAAAGTCACAAATAGCATGAACATCATAACAAGCAGCATACATTTTACAGCTCCTATATGCAAAGACAGCTATGGAATGTAAAATGCAGCTTTGAATATTTTCATATTTAATGCACAAACTCAATCATGAAATGCTCAATTAACATGAATATGCAATATGAATATGGATCAAGCACATAATTGAATGTCATGATTATTTTTTGAGGGATTATGCAAGAATGCACCACATGATTTATTATGCAACAAGTATGCAAAATATGGCACATGAACATTGCATATGAAGATAATGAACATTGATCATGAATATACAACATGATAGAGCAATAATAATTCCAAGCTTAATGCAAAATTCAGGATTGGTTTGATGTAAATGATGTGATCAAACTTACCACAAAATACAACAAAATGTACATGCACAATTATGATCATATGAAGTGCAACATTGAGTATGTAATGCAATGATGCAAATGCATTAACGAAACATGCGAAAGATGCAAAAACAGAATGCAACATGATCACTTACATGCCAAATAATGTATGGACATAGCAACAAAGTGCAAGAAGTCAAATTATACACAAATGAACACATAAACACATAATATGCGATATGAACGGAAACGCGTCAAAACGACTGGAAACAGAGGAATGAGATGCCGAAAATGGTTCTAAAAATTCCCTAAAATCAAGACATATCAATCTATGGGGGTAAAGGGAGAAGTAATGCCCAAAAAAGCCATGAAACAAACAATTTTGTCAATTCAGCTCAGCGTTAACCGGTTAACGGTATTGGTTAACCGGTTAACGGTTTTAGAAAAACAGTTCCAGAGGCAAAAATACACATGTTAACTGGTTAACCCATTGCATTAACCGGTTAACAGTGATCAGAAGCTGAAAAATAATGAGGAAAAAGCACTTTTCGCAATCGACTTATCTCCTAAAGCTCCTAATGCAACAATTATATTGTGAGCACGAATTTTACACCTAAAAGCCATAATCTAAACCTTAATGGCACATAGAATAAGCTATAATTCTAACTACGAACAAACAAAGTGATCAAATCATAATCAAGACGAAATTAAACGGTAAAGCGCATACACAACGATAAACACACGAAGAATTCCGTCATGGCGAGATGAAGAGAAATAACTTAAAGCAAGCATGGTTTTAGATCACCAACCTACAAAGTGGATAAGTGCTTAGGTAGATGTTGCAAGAATTGGAGCTTGATCGAAGAGAAATCCGAAGAATCCGCGAATACGCAAAATAAATGTGTTCTTGATGCTTGAGACTTCTTGCAATTCCGATAAGTCGAAATCTCACCAAAAACCAGTAGCTTCTTCTTCTACTATGCCCAAATCAATGGAGGTTGGAGGCTAAGCTTTAAGATCTTCAAGTTTAAATGTGAAACTTTAAGAGCTTCTTTGAAAAAAAGCTTTGGTGAAAAGGGAAATGGAGGAAAAGTGAGAGAGAAAAGTGATTCTAGAAGTGCGAATTGTGAAATTATGAGAGAGTGAAAATTTGGGAACCTTTTGCATTGAAGTGATTAATGATTATATAGAGACTAGGCTTGGAGCTAGGTTTGGGGAATGGAGTTAGGTTTAGGAATGAAGTTAGGTTTATAGTTAGTTAGGGTTAGGGTTGGAGAGGGAATATTCCTTGGAATATTCCTAATATTCCTTGGAATACTCTAGAAGGTTGTAGAACATGGTAGAACCATCCAAGGGAAATGGAGTGGAATTGAAGTGAAAAAATAAGAGGGGAAAGAATGAAAGGAAATGTGGAAGCAAATTGGAGGGAAAATGGTAGAAAAATGTGAATTCTTCCCCTTTTTTTTGGTTGGTTAGCTTGGAAGTGGTTTGGATTATGTTTGGGATATTATTTTTCTCTTGAACTCCAATGTTTGGCAAGCCTCGATCGACCACACGCCTCATGCGCATGCAAAGGATGATGATTTATTTATTTATTTATTTTTCAAAATGCGACGCAATTATATGTGGAATGATGTGGGAATGAAGCGTACACTACTCGAGGTTGATAATAAAAAATAAGAGGGCAAATTTTGGGTTGTTACACAACCCACCTCAAGACTTACTCAAACTTCCCACGTAACCCTGTGTAGTACTCACCTCAAGCCTTTACAGACGCTTCCCTTGGGAATAAGAATAACCCACCTTAAGACTTACTCAGACTTACCAGAGGGATCTAGTACATACATGCCTCAAGTCTTTACGGATGCTTCCCGTAGGACTCAAAACAACCCACCTTAAGACTTACTCAGACTTTATGGAGCCCCCCTCGTGAAATACATACCTCTAGCCTTTACGGATGCTTCCTGTGGAACTCAGGATAACCCAACTCAAGACTTACTCAGACTATTACGGAGGGCCTAGTGTATTCATGCTAATGGTTCGCAACAAGTTAGGGTAATCCTAACTATCTCACAAGTTATACTTTTTATTTCCATTAGCTCACAATTTCCTAACTAACATAATTACGGTTAATTAGAAAAGTCAGGTAAAAGTTGGCTCAAAATAATATTTCTCGGTCTTATAAGATAGTACATGTTATTAGCTTCAAAATGATATAAAGAATGGATAAATCAGATAAAGGATGAAGAAGTTATGAATTTTCAAAAGTATAAAAATAGTATTTTTAATAGGCATACAATAACTAAATATTTTCCACTTCAAAAGTAATATTTTCCTCTACCATTGGATAGTACGTTGTCATAGCTTTTCAATGATATAAAGTTTGCCTCAATCGGATATCCAAGTAAAAAGTTATGAATTTGAATAAGAAATGATATTTTTCCAAAACTTAAAGCGTTAACAAGTTAACCCATATGGTTAACCGGTTAACCAATCTAAAATTCCACTTCCAGTGGCGTATCAGGTCCCGTTAACCAGTTAACGCATAGGGTTAACCGGTTAACCGACAATCAGTAGCAGAAAACTTGCATTTTTAAGGTACATAACTTCTCCAAACAATATCCAATTGACACCAAACATTAAGACAATTATCAACAAAGGTTTTTACACCTATAGTCAGAATACTCATGCAATTAATCGATATTTTAACCATTCAAACTCTCGATTCTACGATTTCTAGCATTTTTGAGCTAACCTCAAAAATCTATAAACTCTAGAAATAAAAGTATCTAACTAGAACCCACCTTGACAATGAAGATGAGTTTGATGAAGATAATGAAGATTGATGAAGATTGATGATGATCCAAGTTTTCCCTCTTCTTAGTTTTTCTTCTTCTTCTCTTTTCCCTTTCTTTCTTTCTTTCTTTCTTTCTTTTTCTCCTTTACCAACTTTCTATCTTTATCCCTATTTTATATAAATAACAAAACAATAGTTATACTGATAACTATTGTTTAGTAATCCAACGGGTCCAAATTGAGAGTATCCAAAAATGTCTGAGTCAAATATTTAATAAAATCTCTGAGTCAGATAATACTAATTAATTAATTTAAGTTCGTCGGTTGCTCTAATTATTTTAATTGAAAAATCTCATAGAACACCAGAACCCTATTAATCTTAATTAATATTATCCAGAGCATTTAATTAAAATACAGGGTATTACAATGGTAACATGTGTAAAAAGTGAAAACACAATTCAAGGAAGCATACATTTAACAACTACTGTTCAGAAATGTAGCAGTGAAATGCATGGCAGAATTAAGTCATTTAAAATGTAATTGCATGAGTAACAATACATGGATATGCACCACATAACAACATAAAACAAGGCAACATGATTGATGTGAACATGGACATGTGAATGCAAACTTCAATCATTTTACATCAATGGATTTTAACAAAGAGATAACGCACCTTTTTAAAAGTGAGCATTTAATGTAAACCAAAACCACAAAGTATGAACCTGCATCACAATGCATCCTAACTTAATGCAAGTATTAACAATAAAATGCAAACATAAAAGGAAACATGTAATCAAGAATGTGCATGTATACATGGATTATGCACTTTTATCAAGCAATATGCAACATGTTCAATTATGCATATAGGTGTCCAAAACATGCATCGTCGCGAAAGCAATGTGAAATAGAACTTTAATCAATCATTATCATGCCAATAATGAGGTCCAAACATGGGAACAACTCTAACAACACACCATGAGCACAAATTCACAATTATGCAAAAAATCGGAAATAAACAACATGTGTGTCGAAAGATGTCGAAGCTACATGCACATGTACTAAAACAACTCCTAAAAACTCCATAAAATCATATACTAAAGATCCATGATGATTGGAGGGAGAATGGATAACAAAAATACAATAAAAAACAAGAGTTTTTCATTCTAGTTCAACTGTAATGTAATGCCTATCAATTGAGCACAAAATCTACACCTAAATGCAACAATTCAACACCAATTAGAACCACAGACACATCAAGATTCCAAACCCTAACGATCCAATTAATTAAAGCATCAAAAGTAAAATAAAAAAAACACGAAGAACATACGTGTCGAGAAAATGTGAAATAACTTAAAACAGGTGTGATTATGAGTTTCACCAACCTACAAAGCGGAGGTTTGCTTTGGTAATTGTTGCTATGAAGAATCAACATGCTATAGAAGAGAAAATCGTAGATCTGAAACTCTTATGTGAGAATACGCAAAATAAATGTGATTTGATGAAAACCTTGATGAACTCTTCCAATAATCACTTCCAAGATGAGAATTCAACACCAAAACAGTAGCAAATTCTTCAATAATCCATGAAATCAATGCAATGATGGAGGTTTAGCTTCAAATTCTTCAAGTTTCAATGTAAAACTTGAAGAATTTTGGAAGATGAAGCTTTTAGTGGGGTTTTGGAAAATGAGGGAAGAGTGGGAGAAAAAGGAAAGTGGTGAGAGAAAAAATGTGAAAAATGAAGTGTTGTTGTGAGGTTTGGAGAGAAAAGTGTTTATATACATGCTAGTCTTGGGATGTGCTTTGAGTTAGGAGTGAGGCTTGGGCATTAACTTAGGAGTTAGGTTTGGGATTAGCTTAGGAGTTAGTTAAGAGTTGGTTATGAAAAGTTCTAGAACCTTCCCTTGGAATATGGTAGAATATTCTAGAATATTCCCTTGGAAATTGGTAGAATGAAAGGCAAAGTTGAAGTGAAAAAGTGTGGAAAATCCCTCCAAGCTAAAAAAATTGAATTTTTCCAAATTTACACGTGGTAACCGGTTGCAACCAGGGTGGTAACCGATTACTTAACACAAAATTTGAAATTTTTTCCGTTTTAGTGATACACCTTGGATATCCGGCCTTGGTCATTCATTTTGAGATTATTTTTCTTCTGAGACTCAATAATTGATATTACCACCAAATAATCCTTGATCACATGCCCTATGCGTTAACCAATGATGTATGTTTTATTATCATTTTTTATTATGATTTAAATGCAATGTATGAAAGGATATGCTAAATGACATGGAAATGAAGCATAAGCTACTTGAAATTGGTAATAAATAAGAGGGCAAATTTTGGGGTTTCACACCTATTGATCTCATTCGTGAAGACAATGGGTTAATATTGCAAGTTCAGAAAACTGGATCTCACTAGAGATCCATGTATGTATATTTTGACACTTCTTTTTCTCTTCGGTGGAAGATAGAAAGTTGAAATTGGAAGAGGTGTATATTACCAACATAGGAAAGAGTTCATTATACCCTAATAAAGTATCATACTTAGATCATGATGCTTGACGCACACAATACAGAGATAGATGTTAAATTAATATATGATTGGCTCTAGTTCTAGTGGGAGATTGTTGGAGTAAGCCCTAATAGCCAATAAATATTGGCTTAATATGCTTTTGTATCTTGACCTTGATATATATTGTTAATATATATATATATATATATATATATATATATATATATATATATATATATATATATATATATATATATATATATATATACACACACACACTTATAAGGCATTGTATTTGTTGTGTCATTTGTATATGACATAATAAAGTCCTTAGAATAATTAGTGAATTAATGACATGTTAAGTGTGACTTGACTGTGAGACCTCATTAAACATAATGACGTTATTCTTAAAGTATCCATAGTAAAGTCTTACTATCAAATAGGACAACAATAATGCATAGAGACTATTATGTGAATAGACTGATGCATGTATCTCACAAGTCATAGATATGAGATAACAAGTCTTCACGTAGGTATAAATATTAGGAGTAATATTTATACTGGATTGATCCACCATGAGAATACTACATAGTTTGTTATGTAAGTGTCATAAGTTATTTTCATAGTGATTGTGGTGTAAACCACCCTTCGACCTGAAACCACTATGAACCCTAGATATGGAGTCAAGTACTTTATTGTCGGTCAAATGTTGTCCGTAACAGGATGACCATAAAGATGGTTGATGGGTACTTTACAAATCATGTTGAGGGACATGAGTGACCTAGATGGGATTTACCCCTCCTACATATACGGGAGTAATATCTGTGGGGCCCTTGATAGAGTATGACTGTAAAATACATGGTCATGCTCAAATAAGTCAATATGAGATATTAGGCTTATTTGTTATTATCAAGTATATTCGGGGATCAAGGAATAAAATATTTGACTATACAAGGGTGACACATTCTATGTCTTGTGTTCAATATAGATATAAGGGCAAAGGGTAATTGTACATATGATCATTATCACAAAAAGGTTATGTCAGATTGCATGGCATTCTCATCATTTGGGTATCAGTGATGTGTTGCTAAATACCGCTCACTGTTTATAATATTAAATAGGTGATTTAATATTATTGCCAACGTTACGAGAACCTACATGGTAACACACAAAGAGTACTGAAATGGAACGAATGATTAAATTAAATAAGATTTAATTTAATCAGATGTTAATTGTATTATTTAATGAATTAACAAAAATATAATATATTTGATTAAATATGATTTAATTAAATAAATGAGAATTGACAATTGATTACATAAAATGTGATTTAATTTAATTAATATTTAATTAAAATAGTGTAGTTAAATATAATAATATTTTATTTAATTAAAATATTTTATTTAAATAAGATTGGGCTTATTTTGGAAAAGCTCAAAATAAGAGCATTAGGGTTTTAGCTCTCTATATATAGAGGAGCTATTTTCTTTGCCAATCCTAATTGTCAATTTTCTAATAACAAGAGACAGCTAGCACCGCGTTCCACTCTGTGCTCGCGTGGACTTCGTAAAGACACTGGTAATTTTCACGTTCATGATCAATGTTAAAGCACGCTTCAAGAGGTAATTCAGGATCCTTATATTGTGTTTGATTTGTGATTAATTGTTTAATCAAGATTCATTCATCGGGATTGTTCTGTTAAGAGGTTAAATTTTTTGAAAAACCCCTCTTAAATTCCAAGAAAAAGTTCCTACCACATATGATGAAGTTGATAGAGATGATGTCCATGTTATTCGTATCGATCATAATGAAGGCATATGGGAAAATTAACAAGTAAGTATTGTATTCTTTATTCATAATTTAATGTAAGTTATTATGTATAAGTATATTTACTAACAAGTATGATTATTTGAAATTGTTGGTGTATAAAGTCAAGACATCAAGAGACAAGGAAACCAAAATCAAAAGATACAATTATATATGTGATATTATATAATATTTGTAGGTTGTTTTGTGCCATTTTTTGTTGATGTAATATATATATATATATATATATATATATATATATATATACAATGTTTGGTTCTTAATTCAATGTATGGATTTGATGTAAAACAATACAATTATCGTTATGATACAGTTTTTATTTATGTTCAATACGGTTCACAAAAATACAGGTTAAGAAATGGAAACATATTTCAAAAAGCATAAATATATTTTTTTAAAGCATATAATTTAACGAAAGTTGTTATATATGATCGTGGTTGTAGAGTGAACGTTGTCCAAAATAATATATATACCAAAATAGTGCTATTGAGAATCGAACTTGGGACCTTTAATATATTACAACAATTAGTTAAGTTATCATGGTAATGTGTCGCACGCTTCCAATGTTTCTACAATGGTCATACGACGATGATAGTACGTAACACATATACAACCACACGCTACGTAACAACGACCGGTCCTCTGTGATAATATATCTTTTCCAACTGTTGTTGTATATGTTTTTTGTAGTAGTGTAGGCATCACATCCTATACGCTTTGACTCATTCTGGATATCCAAGGAATATACATCTTAGAGCTTTAGGTTCAACCTTGTATTTCCTAATATGAACATAGGCTAAACAATCAAATACTATAAGCCTGTCGAGACTATATGGATGTCTCGACCAGACCTCTTCAAGTTTCTTCATTCCTAAGGCTTTCGAGGGACATCTATTTATTAAATATGTTGTAGTCGCAACAACTTCTGCCCAAAACACCTTCTTCAATCCTGCACTTACCAACATGCACCTTGCCATTTCCAAAATGGTTGGATTAAACCTTCCAGCTAAACAATTTTTTGGGGAGTCCCTATAGTATTTTTGTTCCATGCAATATCATACGCAACACAATAGTTATCGGAAGCCTCATTTCAAAATTCAAGACCATTGTCGGTCCTCAACCTCTTGACTCCTTCCAGTTTAGTTTTCAACCAGAGTCTTCCAACTTTTGAAAATTTCAAAACTTTCATTTTTAGTCTTCTAGTTGAATACCCATAACTTTCTGGAATAATCATCAACTATAGATCGGGAATACTTTGCACCTGAGTGTGAAGGATTCCTTGCAGGCCCCCAAAGATCAGCATGAATGTAATCAAGGTATCGATGTGTTCTTTGTTTACCTTTGTTAAAATTCATTCTACGGGATTTACAAACTACATAAGGTTCACAAAACTCCAGTTTTTCGACCTTGTTACCACACAAGATATTTTGTTTCGGCAATTCGACCATGCCCGTTTAACTAACATGGCCAAGTCTCCCTTGCTATAACTTGGTCTTTGATACAGTTTTTGTGGATGTCACATCTGCTGAACCACTTACAACCTCAACTTCAAGGGTATACAAGCCATGTTTCTTCACACCTCTCAAGACTTCCTTCTACCCCTTCATTACCCTTAGGATACTTTGCACTCCTTTGAAAACATATTCTTTCTTGTCAAATTCACCAAGAGAAATCAAATTTCTCTTAAGATCAGGTGCATACCTAACATCATTCAATAGCTTTATTGACTCATCATGGATCTTAAATCTCACAGATCTAATACATGTAATTTTACAAGCTTTGATGTTTCCCAACAACACTGATCCACCATCTTGATCACATAATTCCTCAAACACGTCTTTGTTTGGAGTCATGTGCCAAGTACACCCTGAATCCATATTTCACTCCTTGTTATAGTCACTGCTTGAAAGCACCAGGACATCAGATGATTCATTACCATATTGCATAATGTTTGCATTACCATTATCCTTTCCTCCATTAATATTCAGAGGATCAATGCATACTTTTCTTGTATCATCCTCTTTCTTACAATGATAACACTTAATAGTAGTAGCATTGCCACCATAAGAATTTTGTAGAACTTTACCCTTTTTCTTCTCAAATCTACCATATTTCTTCAAGAATTTTCCCTTAACAGATAAACCTTCACCAATAAAAGATGGCATGTTCTCCTTTCATTCATTCAAATCCTTAGATTAAAGGAAGATTGAACATCTTCAAAGTTCGAAGTATCTCTTCCATACAAGAGAGTTTCTTTGAAGTGAGCATGAGGCTTAGGTAAAGAGCACAATAAAAGTAATGATTAATCTTCACCATCAATCTTAACCTCGATATTATCAAGATCAAGAATTAACTTGTTGAACATATCTAGCTGCCCATCTAGGGCTTTGTCTTCACTCAACTTGAATGAATACAAAGTTTTCTTCAGGTATACACAATTAACCAATGATTTTATCATGTACATACCTTCAAGTTCCGTCCACACACTAGCTGCAGGTTTCTCCTTTGAAAGTTGTCGTAGAACCTTATCACCAAGGCTAAATACAATGGCACTATGGGATTTTTCAATCATCATTGTCTTCTCCTTCTTCGATAGGGAAGCATCCATCTTCTTCGATCCTTTCAGCACTTCTAACAAACCCCGTTGAACAATAAGGACTTGCATTTTCAATCGCCACAAAGTGTAATTATTCACCCCGGTAAATTTCTCAATCTCAAACTTTTTTTATGGCATCTTCTCCTCCATGTTCACCGCACCAGTTTTTTGTGAATTGGTGTCGTCAAGAACAAACAAAAATATGAGAAGAAGATTGAGTTTCTTTAACAAACACAAGAAACTTTATTAAGTTTTACAGAGGAAGAGAAACTAAGGAATAAGAAGAATAAAGAATTGGTTAAAACTATTTTACTATTCACTTTCTCAATAAGGGTTCAAAGATTACAAGTAAATACCAACAATTAACCCCTCTCAACAACCTGAGAGAACTAGTCTATTTATAAACTACTAAGCTAACTTAGGATACAAGTTAACTTAAAATTGGGCTTAGAAGCAAAGCCCAATTCAACATACTAACTTAAATTACAAGTTAATATATTTCGATAGCATGCTTGAATAGAGTTCGACTCCAGCATGCACAACTCTTATCGAACCACGAAGCTACCCTTGTCGACACTAAAGTTCGATCCAAAATACCAAATTTGAATTATGAGATACTTTCTTAGTATTAAAGTACTACAAAGAAATGGGAAAGCGTGCTAACTATAATCACAATTGTATTGAATAGTTGTATGTCAGTTGTATGGTAGAGTGTGATTATAAGTGTGTTATTTATAACCATGGTCTATTGCCTATTGTAGCAAACTAGAAATAGTGCTACCTATAACCACGATTGTATTGAACAACTGTAGTGAAATACTTATAAGTCCTGGGTTTGATACCTAACAATGTCATTTTTATAGATTATTATTATGGGTAGCGCTCTACCTATAATAACAGTTGTATTAAACAAAATGTGTGAAAAAATTTTTTTTTTTAAATATATGTTTTCTAATTTTACATAATTCCCAATTTTTTAATCTAAATTTTTCGGAATCGTATCAGACCAAAAGCAAAAACACACCCATTTGTGAATCGTATTAGATCAAAAATTGTATTACATCAAAGTCAAAATTGAATTAAGAATCAAAAACTACATATTACATCAAAACCAAAACGACACAAAACAACCTACAATTTACACATCACTACATCAAATAATAATGTCATGGTGTCTTGACTTTAAGCGCCAATCATTTCAAATAATTATACTTGTTAGTAAATAACCTTAGAAATTATAATTTGCAGTAACTTATAAATAAAGAATAAAAAATACTTACTTATTAATTTATTATATGCCTTCTCCATGATTGTTAAGAATAGCATGCATATATTCTCTATCAACTTCTTCATATAAAGTAGGCATTTGTGTTGTGTAAGAAGGAGTGGAAGGAATATCAAAAATTTTATCACTACGAGGAATCTATTTTCCATGGAGAACAATTGATCATATCCTTGATAAGTATGAAGGGTCTACCACATAAAAAACTGTTTATCTTGGTCGCGAGACCATTTTTACCTCTAGGTTTTCTTGATGTTTTCCTTTGCCCCCTGTTGGGATAAATAACTTTCGATGACAACTCTTTGCATTTTTCGCGTAGCGACATCCGCGACACGGGCTTGACAGTAAAATATATGTCCTTAAAAGTGAGAACATAATATGTGAACGTCTTTAAAAAATTCTCTGACTGCTTAAGGGACACCCGATTAAGTTTGCCCCTCGAAGATTGTTATTGGAGGTGGAATCAACGAAAGAACAAGGTAATGGTGGCGCCGATCTCAAAACCAGCACACGACCTCGAATGCCCGAATAAAGGCAATCGCATTTGGATGCAATTGGGAAAGTGAAAACTCCATTCGGTCAAAAATGCCTATTTGGAAATCACTGAACGACAACCGGAGCCCTAGCTCTTTGAAGAAAAAATCGTACATTGGAAAACAGTTCCTTGTGAAAGACGAGCAAATTCTCTCTTCCCGACTAGTCACATAAACTTCCCAGTTCTCCATGAACCCTGGGCACCCCACGCCTTCCTCGACAATATTGAAAGCATTCTCTAGGTCATATATGAAGTGTGAGGCTATCCCTCGAGGTTTCGGCTTAACCCACTCCAATGCAGGGTCGTCGATGGTGTCGACCAAATGGAAGCCCTCGGAGCTATGAGCCCTTTAAACCTAAAAAAGCAGTAAAAAAATAGTGAATTCTATGGTCAAATCAAATCCATCCTTCCACCACAAATCAAGTGAAAGGGCATGGAGAGACACGAGAGAATGACCTCGACCAAAATCCTAATTTAAACAGCATATACGGGATCGCGAGGACCTTCTCCTCGACATGAAAATTTATCATAAAATTTAAACAGTATGTACAAATATTCATTAGAAAGTCATGATCTTCGTGGGGAAGAGCCTTTACGGAATGAAGATTCATTAAAATCTCATGATCTTTGCAGGGAAGACTCTCCCAACATGGGTTCATCAAAGGTAAATGAACTTCATCGGGAAATTCATGAACTTCATCGAAAAGTTCATGATCGGAAAACTCATCGAAAATGAGCTTCATCGGAATACCTAACCAGAAATAAGAACAAACAGAAGAAAAAAAATCATTTTCTAATCCTATACCAACATGCAAATATGAAAAGAAAGAGATAACTTACTTGAATCGAGAAAGAGAAAAAAATCATTTTCTAATCCTATACCAACATGCAAATATGAAAAGAAGGAGAAAACTTACTTGAATCGAGAAAGAGAGACGGAGGTTGATGGAAGTTGATGACGTTGGAGGTAGCGATAACGATAAAAACTCGGAGGAAGAAAGTACTTTGAAGGAGAGGAGAGAAAACTTGAAAATGAAGTGAGCGTACTAAATGACCCAACACCCTTCTTATTTATAAGCAACCCCGCAACATAGGAAAGTGTGACGTCGTCTGGCTCTTGAGCACCCATACGCCTAGGCATTCATTGTGCATTAAATAGCTATGACGCGTGGTTCGAGAGTCGCCTCTTAAAGTCCCATCAATTTCAGATCCCAAGAAATCGATCATGTCCCATCAACCTCTCACTTCCCCTCATAAGCATTTCCTCAGGGAAAAACTTGAAGCGAGTTCATGTTGAACGAGTACAAGTGACAACTTGAAGCAAGTTCACGTAGTTGAGCACAAGTGACAACTTAAAGAAAGTTTACATTGTCGAGCACAAACGACGACTTTCAAATTCTCTCACGAGCATGTCTTCAGATAAAACTTGAAGTAAACTTACGAGCATAATCATGTCCTCGTGTACTCAAACCTAGGAACAAGAGGCTCCCGTAGCAAGCACTGTCTACGACGATGCGAGCTCACAACTGCACATCCCAAATGAATGTCCTCTTCGTGCGGAACCTTTTCCTCCTCGACACACGAGTTGACTCTAAGTCATTGCTCATTTTCCTATGAACAACAACTTGGGAGATCATGTTCTGGATTGGGCATGTGGCTGACCCATCGTCGAGCACGGCCCAATCCAAAGCTATGTCGGGGACTGTAACACCCCAAATTTGCCCTCTCTTTTTCGTAGCATTTAGCATATCATTTTCATATTTCGTGTTGCATCATTAGCATAGAAAGATGAAGTATAACATTCATTATTTACGTATAGCATAGAGCTGGCAGAGATTTAACTTCAGATGCGTTTGTTCAGTTCGCGATTCGGTTCATATGGACATTTGACCTAATCTTGGTCAAACTATCAGAAGATTGATTCATTTGCAAGTTATATGTGCTTGTGGTTATTTTTAAGGTGATGGTTCATGTGATGGTTTTGGATTCAACGATTCAGGCTTATTATGATGACGCTTAGGTGGTGATTTATCCAGAAGGTCGGTGGTTTATGTGGAAGCAATGCGAGATTGGTTTTGAGTTGAGTGAATTGATGAATCGATATTTCGTGGCTATGTGCGTATTGGTGATAATTGGTTCGTCCCACAAAAATATATGTTTTATATCTATTTCTAAACCATTCTTGTCGAATTATCCATTTAAACCAATTTCTCAACCATTGTCCATATTTTGATTTCTCCCAATTTTTAAATATCATTTAAATCCATTCTCATATCCAGTCATTTCTAATTCCCATTTCTTTATTATTCTATCACCAATTTTCTTTTATTCCCATATTCAAATGCCCAAATTCCATTTTTATTTTCCAATTTCATATTAATTTTCTAGATTTAATACAAGCCCATCATAGGCCCATTTATGAGAAAGTGTTACCAAAAAGGAAGCCACTTGATGCACTCCCTAATCATCAATTTTCAGCATCATAAAAGTTAAACAAAAACACGTCATCACTTGGTGGGGCACGAATCACACGCATACCATAAGTCAAAACGCAAATAATGTGTATACTAAACGCAAGCATTAACGAAGAAAGCATGAATGAACCATGACATGAAACGCATGATGTCGCTCCCCCGAAAAGACACATGGTCAGATAGGGTACAGACGCGAACGGTCGGCGAAAGGAGAATGAAGGTGAACTGAATAGAGTCGCCAGCTAGACATTTTTATCCCGAAGGAAAGGTAATGCTGCATAAACCTAGAAAAAAGATGGATAAGACGGTTGCGAACCAAAGAAACTGAGAAAGGGGGTTGGTTACAACCTGGGAAGGTATTAGCACCCAGATTGTCCGTCGTACTCGACGGGATCCACGCTTGAAAGTTTGTGCTTAAAGGGGTAGGTGTCTGTGTTATCTGTGTGCAAAAGCTGGAAAAGAATATACGAGTGTTAGTGCAAGAAAATGAAGTGAGGTGCTCAGGAATGAGGCTTAAAAGAGAAAGCTGGAAGAGGGGGAAAGAGACAGAGACTTTTGTTCGATAACAATTAAGTTATGCCTACGTATCCTCTCGTGCAACGAGGAAGTCAAAACACCGTAGTTCGACTCAAAGAGACTGAAAGATAAATTGACTGTGAACTGCTTGCTTGTCTATGCTCAAGTGTATGACTTGTCTGGCTCAAGTGCTAATTGTCTTGCATTAGAATGAAGAAGTAAGTTCTCGTTTATGAATGAGTGTGATGAGAAAAGAATCCCGAAGGAGACGATTATTGTTTGTTTTTATGGTTTTAGTTTTGTTATTGTTTTTGGTGTTTTGCATAAGTTAATGAGCTCAAGCATAAATCAAAGGCTTGTAAACTCATTATATCCTCCCTGATTAGGGATAATGAGAATACTTAAGTATGAGATAAGCATATTAACTTAATTACCATGATGATGTAGGATTAAGATCATTAACCTACTTGTGATTATTTAGATGTTTTTGGTTTTTTGTTTAGTGTTAAGTAATGAGTTTAATCTATAATCACAAATTAGTGGGCTCATTACACCATCCTAATATAAGGATAATAGATGAGAACACTTAAGCTGAGGAAGATACCTCAACTTAATCCATGGTTAGGGATTAAATTCATTATATAACAAGCCTTTATTAAGTGGATTTTTAAATTAAGGGATGAGATTAAGAAAGGAATTTTAAGGTTTGTAAGATAACTTGAGGGGGACTTGTCCATTAAACACTAGGGTTAGTCCTTCTTAACCATAAAGGAAGAATTAGAACCCTAATGTAAGGCCCAAGTTACAAGATGAAGTCTTAGTGATTATTAAGATGATTTGATTAAGAGATTTAAACAAATTAAAGGTTTAACACTTAGGATTAAAGTTATACACTCCATCCTAAGAGAAGGATGCAGGCATAACCCTAATTCCAAAGTCCTAAAGCTTTAAGAGTTTAGTCTCTGATTATTGAGATGAGAAGAGAGACTAAAGGAGACTCAAAGGTAAAAACTAAGGGGGGACTAATCACAACCCTAATTATTATCATGCTTGGATGTTCCTATGGTTTATAAGGCTTGATAAAGATCTTAAAGGAAGCCACCAATGGAAGAAGCAGATGGAAGGAGGAAGAAGCAGAAGAAATAAGTTACTTACTTCATTGAAGAAGATAAGTAACTTAAAGAAAGAAAGTGAGATGAACACAAGTGAACAAGTTCACTTCAAAGAAACCAGCAAGATGCATATTAAAGAGATAAAGAGAAATGAGAAGTGAAGGCAAATCCACTTCTCAAAGTAACTTACCACCTGAAAATGTTAGCATGAATGCATAAAGTTCAAGGCATAAAGAAATGGAATAAGATGAAATGAGATGAGATGAAATGACCAAAGTCATAAGTTTTTATGCAATGTTAATGTCATGTGAGATGATGCAAAGGCATACAAAATGCATATGTATGATCATACAAAGATGAGATGCAAATGGAAGCATGCTTTGAAGTTTGAAAGTTCATGAAAGTTAATGAAATGAAATGAATGCAAAGCATGGAAAATGTATGAATAAATGACCAAGCAATGTTCAAGAAATGTCTTAAGATGTCTAATATGGCATACAAATTCTTAGAATGTCATGGCAAGTTCACATGTTCATACAATGCAATGTAAGATGTAAGTATGGATGCAAGATTAGGGTTACATGAAAGGATGAGATGCAAATGACCAAAACAGAAGCAAATCGCATGATAAAAAATTGCGAATGAACTCAAAGTAACCCTAACCCCATATGATATCACACCTCAAAGGATAAGGTCTAACTCTTAACCTAAAAGAAGTTGTGATTTTCCTAAGTTTCTAGGGTTTTTTAGGTGGTTCAAAGGTAAAAATGAAAATCAAATGGAAAATGCAAGATAAATTCATGACAAACTTATCCTAGGAACTAAATGCTATATGGAAAACAATGCAAAAAGAACCATTGTCAAACCCTTCATGGTTAGGCAGAAAAGAATTTTCAAAGTTAGGGTTCCAAAAAGGCAATTTTATGAACCCTAAATTCAAGAAAAATGTCAAAGTTGGATCAAAACCAAAAAGAAATTTGTATGAATGGTTTTACAATGTTTCTAAATGTCCTAAGATGCAATGTGAATTTTTTTGGAATTTTTGGAAACCTAAATAGTATTTTAATTAATTAATTTCCATTAATTAATTAGTTTATTTAAATATTTTTTAAAATGATTTTTAAATGCAAAAAATAAAAATAAAAATTTTTTTGGGTGGAGAAAAATATTTGAAGTTGAAATGCAGAAGGAAATTTTTTTATGAATTTTCTAAGTATTTTAAATAAAATGTTCAAAATAAATGGATAAAAAATGAAAATAAAATGAATTAATGGGAAAGTATGGCAATCCAAGGGATCAGATTCAAACTGGGGGAAAATGGTTGACCAGCGCGCAATCTAAGGGTCCAGATTCGATTTGGCCTAATTTTAATTAATTAAATAAATCAAAAAGATTAGGGTTAAGTGAACTGATCCCAGCCCTCCATACACGCGCGAAACTCACATCTAACTCTCTAGATTCAAACTTGGCTAATCACCTGAGATTAGCCCTAATTATTTTCAGATGACCGGAATAGTGCCCCGGTCATCTTCTCCGGCAGCCCAAAATGCTATCTCTCTCCCTAAACCTCTAAAACCTAATCTCTCTGCCCAGAATCAAACCCCACGCATCACATAACAAGAATCATCCATCAAAACAAATTTATTTCACATATTCAAGCTGAATCGAAGCAGATTAGTTCTAGGTCAAAAAATTTCAGAGAACTCATACATGCTTAATACTTGATCATTTTCAAAACTAAACACATCCCAATGATCAGTGGAGCATAAGGAAATATTTAGGAACTTAAAATTTCATTTCTGGAAAAAATGTTCTTGAGGTTACCTGAGCTTGAGCTTTCTCAGTTTGGAGCTTTTGGACCTCTTCTCTTGTGCAAATCTACTCCTCTTGACCTCCTGATGATGTTGGAATGCTTTGATGGAGTTTAGAATGGCTGGAATGAGAGGTTGCACTCTTGCTGCACCAGAATCGTGTTTTGTGTAGATGGGCTTTGAGGCTTGTTTGATGGTTGGTTTATGCTCTATGGATCATATCTGAATGAATGGTGAAGTTTGTTTTGAAGTTTGATGGCTGGACAGAAAGTTTCGAAGGTTTTTTCTTGAAGGGGATTTTTGTGAAACTTGGCTTATGGGATGATCTGAGCTTGTGTGATGTTATGGTTTGTGTTGCTTTTGATCCACATAACATTGTTTGATAGGTCAGAAAGTGGGTGGTGGCCTGTGGGGATTGGTATGGGCAAGTTGCCAAAATGTCAACATTAGGTGTACTTGAGGTATGGGCTCATGTTGCAGCTGTTCTTTGGCATGTCCTGGCTCAGTAAAGATCAAGGAGAACCATGGAATTGAGATTGGGGTGCTGCAGCAAGTGTATGAGAAGTTTCATCCCCTTTTGCAAATTTGAAAAGTTTTGGCCCCTTTTGAATTTCTTGAAGTTCAAGGCATGAAATGGAATGATTCTTTGGGAAATTTTGATCACAATGCATTTTATTATGTTTGTATGATGCTTAGAGAATGATTAGAGGTCACAAAATGACTTGGTATGTGAAATTGCACAAAATCCTCTTTGGTGTGAAAGTGAAAATTATAGGATTTTTGCCAACTTTGCCAAGCCATAACTTGAGTTCCATAATGAATTAGAACTTGTTCTTATACTTTTTGAAAAGGGAATGATCCAATCTACAACTTTCATGACCAACAATTTTTCATTTGAAGCATTTTTGGTTGAGAAAGAGGAGGTTGAAATACTTTCCCAAAATGGAAAGTTTTCATTACAAGTCATTTCCATTTTTGGCAACTTTTGGTTTAGCTCAAATTTCTTCAATTTTGTGAACTTCCAAGCACTTCAATGATCAAATAAAGATCATATAACTTCAATTTGATGAAAAATCCACTTTGGTTCCATTGTTGGGGGCCTCAGATGCCCTGATTTTGCTCTGACTTTCTCAAGAAGTTACCCAGTGAACAGATGACTTCCACAATGAATTTCTTCATCAAACTTGGTACACATGATCCTTATAACATATTGAGACTATTAGAAACAAGAATGACCAAAAAATTTGGAGTTATAGCCTCTGAAACCAAAACCCTAATTGTAGGTCATCTGTGTAGTGAACCATAGCTCTGCTTCCATGCTTGCCAAGTTCTTGTGATTTCTTGACTTCCTTGATCTTTGAGGGATATAATATGATGATAGAACACACATGGACCCTCTTGGAATGATTGGAGGCCTTTGGAGTGGCTCAGATGAATCTTTGGATTGCTCAGATCACAAACCCTAGATGCAGATGAACTTGAACTGTGCAGATGAAACAAATATGCAATGTGATGTGATATGCTTATGCTTATGTAAACATGAAAGATCACAAGCCATGGTGTGAACTTAGTGAGGGAAAATTTGGGGTGTTTACACATGCCAAGGAATGAAAACATAAGTCACAAGGATCTTGCACTGAATAAATTTCAAAAGGCAGTTTGTAACCAGATATTACATCAATAATAAAAAAAAAGTAATTCGAGGAGAGTTCATTAACAATAAGAACCTTGAAAACGAAAAATAAGAAAAAGAGAAAAGAAAAAAATCAATGGAAGCAAAAAGAAAGTATCATTTTCTAACCGAAAAGAGAATGCATAAATTCTAATGGAATTCAGTTACAGAGTTTGGAGAAAATTAATAACAACAAACGTAACCGAATTTTCACTTTTCTCATCACTTGTACAAAACACTAGAACTAAATCCCAATCTTCATCAAACCAAAAAACTCTCACCTCTCTCAATTCGTTTTCACTCTTCATCAACGATCGAAGTTACATCACCCTTCTTCATGAAAACAAAAATGCACAAAACAGATATCAAACTCCTCTTCATTACACTACACCATCTTCATTGAATTCATCACTCTTCTGCGCGCACCATCATCATACCTCAAACCGAGTTCTTTGCGCTTCAATCATCATCAACTTCGTTAATCGAGTGAGATGCTTGTATCTCCATATCAATCTACAACATCCTTATTGCTTCATAATCAAAGTCGGCATCATCATTGCATCATTGTCAATCATCATTTGTGATCGAATCTTCATTTTCGAATGACATCGGAGGCGCTTATCATATTCATCTTGCTTCAACACAATAGCCTCAAGGACCTATTTTTCGAACCTGCGAACGGAAGGAGCGGATCGAGATCGAAAGAGAGATAAGAGCACGGAGCACATCGTCTTCGACATCGTCATATTCAAGTTGCAGGTGCGTTTCTGAATGATTGTTGTGGAATTTTTTAGTTGTGTTGCACGTTTGTTTGCGTGTTCCGTTTGGTTGAGAAGTTTTAGAAAAGATTGATGTCGGATCCGGATTGAGGGAGTGAATTTGAGTAAGATGGATGTTTGTTGTTTTGCGTTTGGGCGAGATCTCCGGTGAAGGTTTGACGGTGGCGTAAGGGTTCTGAGGAAGAAGGAGAGCGTTGTGTGTTGGGAGTATGAGTGATGACGAAGGTGGCTTACCGGAGGTAGGAACGGTGGCGCGGTTAGGGTTGTTTGAGAGAGGGAGGCGATGCTTCGGCGGCTTAGGTTCTAGGTTGAAGAATTTGATGAATAGTTCGGCGAGAGGGAGAGAGACGCGATAGTTTTGGTTTGTGTTTTTTTATTTTGTTTGATTGTAATGTGGAATATTAAGAGATTTTAAGAATTAGGGATAAGGGAAGAGATAAGGTTATGGGGGATTTTTGTGATTCTGTCCATACCAGCGGTGACACTTGTCACCGTCCGGTAGGACCTTCCGTTTGGATTCTCTGCATGCTCATACACCTTGTTTCCTTGCACTTGTGTTTTTCAACCGTTCGATGATCTTACTTTGGCAGTCCACAAATCCAACGCACCACGTGAGGTCAAAGAAGTTGACCGTGTGGCACACCATGCACCTTCAACCCCTACATTTTGGGCCCCTCTCATCCTGCTATCCGCACCCCCCTTTGAGGCCCACTCTGGTTTTTTAATTGCATTTTCGCTATGCTGCACCCCCTCCCTATTTTTCTTTGTTTTTATTTCTTTTTTTGCATCTAGTTTAGTTTTTATTCATAAAAAATACTAAAACATATTAGAAAATTCCATAAAAAAATATTTTAGCTTCCTAACTCATTTTAGAAACTTTTTGTATTTTTTATTTTCGGATTTTATTGATTCCTTTCTTTATTTCGAATTTCCATATTAACACATTAACTTGTACAATTTATTTAATCCACCTCAAGTAATATTTTGACTTCGTTCTTTTTTCATTATTTTAAAGACTTAGGAAAGCTCATAAAAATATTTTTGTCATTTTTTTAATTTCATTTTATCCATAGTTTTGTAAGTCAAGTTTGTGCGGTTTCTTTAATTGTTCCTAAGCGACTTTGTGCGATATTTTAGTGGAGTTTCATTGTGAATTTTTGAGAGCCATTTGGACACATTGTTTTCTACTAGTTGTTGACTTTAGAGATTTAGTTTCCTAAAGTTTCTCATGTTCATTGGTATTTGTTTGGTTCCTTGCTTCTTAGGTAGCTTTTCGTGCATCTTTCTTCCTTCTTTCTAACATAGTTTGAGGAAGGAATTTATGCCATCCTATTAGGTTTGATTGGTAGTTGTTATAGGTCACCTATAGGGTTTAGGTACTGACTTTTTGATTGGCTTGATTTGTGGTCTTCGTATTTGGTGTGCGTATTGTTTGAATATTCTTATTTTCATCTTATGCTTATGCGATTCACTAATCTTTGCTTTGTAGGATTTTGGTAAGTCATGTGTGTGGGAAGGAATCCCATATAAAATTTCTTCCTTCATCTCTTTATGCTTTCAATTTGTGATTGCCTTAGCCTTATGCTATGCTTGTCTAACTTCATCACTCCCCTTTTAGAAACAACTTAACTTCTTTAGAGAAGTAAGTTGTCTTCTAACGTTTTCCGCTCCTTTCTTCTTATTCTTTTTTTTCTTTCCTTCTTCTTCATTAGGATAGAATCTAAACCTCACTAACCTAGGAATCCCATGCATGATAACATTAGGATTAGTCTTCCCTTTAGTTTTTACCTTTGAGATCCATTTGATGCTCTCTCTTCTCATCTTCAAACTTAACTTTAAGTCACTTTAATAAGTGACGAGTCTTCTCATGTGACACGATACTTTGCTACGAGATACTTGCACGCATTCCGTTTCGGGGTGAGGTGTTGGATATCCCTTGTGGTGGATAGGTCTTAGCATGAGATTACTTCACAAAGAAAAGCTAAAAAACACTTCTTAATCAAAAATCACAAAAACACTTAATAAATTCCAGTAGGTCAGTATGTATGAGCCTTCACTTGTGGGACTAGATTTAGGGATTTCCTCCATAGCTAGGTGTTCCTCTTATCCATTCCATTTAGGTGTGATGTAAGAAGTACACATCCCATTGAGTAAGAATTAGGTACACTTACCTATGCATACTTCAAAGCAGAAAACTCATAAAAAACACTTGACAAACAATAAACGTCTCTCCTTTGGGACTTCTCTTCTCATCACCTTCACTCTCATCGTGCGAACTTGCTCCTACTTGTCATTTGGCAAGACGGTAACGCACTCATCGTCCGAGCCTGCAACACCTGAGCATTGACATAGGCAGTTCAAGCCTTAAGACACAAGCAATATTTTCCACCCCTAGTTAGGGAACTACGGCGACTCTGATCCACATGTCCAGATGAGGTACGTAGGCAGCAGGATAGGGCCCGTTCGAGCACTCTTTTATTTTCCCTACATTTTCACCCTTTCTTTTCTTTTCTTATCCAGTTTCATTCTTTCTTTTTGCATCAGCCTTCATTTCTTCACCTTTTGAAACAGACTATTTGCAAGCGTGGATCCCGTCGGGTACGGCGGACGATCTGGGGTGCTAATACCTTCCCAGGTTATAATCGACTCCCAAACTCAGTCTCTTTGGTTCGCAGGACCTATTTCCTTCCTTTTCTTTTCTTCGGTTGTGCAGCATTACCATTCCCGCTCCATCGGGATAAAAATGCCTGGCTGGCGACTCTATCCTTTTTTGCGCCACTTTCGCATTTGTACCAGGATGGAAATCCAAGGAGCGACAGCTGGCGACTCTGCTGGGGATCTCCTAACCAGAGTTTCTCTGGTTCCCTTAAGAGTCTCTCCTAGCTCTTACGTGTTTCTATTTCACTGGGTGTTAATTGTTTGATGATATGTGTATATTTTATTGTTGTTTATTTACAGCTTTATTTATAGTTTTCAGTATTTATTTTCATGCATCATATATCATACTGGACTGTCTGGACTGGATTTCTTCTATTTGGTGGGACTCGGGTGATACTATTACTGAGAGATAAGCCAAATACCCGGCTTGAGTGCACCCTAGGATTAGCATGGACACATTGTACTCACATGTGGCATTATGAGTGGCAATATGCTTCACACCCAGAATGCGACCGTCTTGGAAATATCTTGTGTGGGGATTTCCTCCACTTCGAGATAGGACCTTGATATTTATGTGCGTATGGAGACCGATCATTGAGAACCTTTATGGAAACAATCGTCTCTAGTGGTGATAGTGGAAGACCACGTTCTTTGGAAAACCCATTCGCACCCGAGGGTTCACTGGGGACTCGCATAGGATGGCATGGTTCTCTTTTAAGAACTCAGTCAAAGCATTTGGTCATATGATGATAGTACTGTATCCTACGGGCTGAATGTACTGTTGTTTCTCGGTTTCAGCACTTGAAGTTGAGGACTTATAAGGGATGCTTGTTTTCCCGGTGTAACACCCCAAAATTTGCCCTCTTAATTATAACTTTAACTGGCTTTATGTTTCATATTCATCTGCATCATCTAGTAGGTCATAAACTCACAATCATTTATTTGCATTAATTTCCAAGATGCGGGATCAAATTTTTTTTTCTTGAGAATAGAATTATCCCGTCCAAAGGTGACTTATATGACCATTATATTTAGAATGGGACAAAAAGTTGAGCTCACATTGCCACAAGCTCTGAAGATCATCAGGTATCAAAGCCATATTCTTCAAGAGTCTCATTGTCATCGAGTGTTCGAGGTTTCATAAAGCCTTATGGTGTCCTTCCCTCATGCGTATCAGGTTCATTTTAGGATTTATTTTCCTGAATATTGATCCAAAATCAGAGCAAGTTTAGTTGATTCAAATGACGGTTGTTGTGTTGGAGATCGAGGTGCAGTGAACATGCATGACATGAAAGGGTAAGAAAAGCTTTCAAGTACACTATGAAGTCGATAATGTTCAGAAGATTAAATGGCATGGTTCGAGACATTGGTTTGTGGATTTCTCATGGTGCCAAATATTTCCGGCATAAATATAGATCCATCATTTAGTTGGAAAGACAACTCAGGAGAATTGTTTGAAATCCAATATAAGGGATTGTTTTTTCCAAGCTTTGACAATTGCAAATTTGTGACATAAAAAAAAAAGAAAACCTCTTACATTTTTACGAGGCCAGTGCATATTCTCATGTTGTGGGATGTGCAAGAGTATTATTGAGGTCTAATCTGGGCTTATTGTTATTCTTGATTACCATATTTCATTAACAAGAGCAAACAAAAAATACATGTTGGAAGTTGCTATTAAAAAATAAAATAAGGAGAAATATTTGAGGAAGCTGGTGTAGAAATATATCAGGAAGATGGCACAAAAATTCAGATTTACAATAGAAGATATTACATTAGAAATACACCAGAAAATTCAGAGATTACATTAGAAATACACCAGAAAATTCAGGAAGGAAATCAATACAAAAGTCAGAACCAAAAACAGTTACAAATCATAACCAAATCAGTCTTAATTGTTCTAACTGAATCCTAACAGAAATCGTAACTGAATTTATGTGGAAATCTCCTAATTACCCTTTTGATCCTCTACTATAAGAATATGGTTGCTACAGATTTTGAGAAAAAACCACCATTTTCAGAACCATTTTTCATCTTCACTTCATGACAACTTCTTCATTGACTATCCCTCTCAACTCCTCATTCTGCAAAACCTCCTTCTTCTTCACCATTCCTCTATCTCTTCTTTTTTCATTATTTTTGTAGAACTCTTCAACCTCCAATCCCATTCTTTTTCACTCATCATCTTCGTGCATTTATCAATTGCTCTACCAACTTAATAACAGAAACCTGCATCATCATAAACAAACAAAATTTCAAGTTTCAGAAGAAGAAAGTATCAAAATTGGTACAACACACGAGAATCATCACATACCTTTTTCCTTCACGCCAAAACCTTCAAACTTTGCCACCATAACCACTTCAACCTGCTTCACCATACTTTGACGAGTCCGCAACAAATTCAACACCAAAATGGATCGCCGCCATCACATCATCACGATACGCATATTCGGATTGGTGAGAGCCTCGTCGCACCTTCATCACATAGCTCATGAAGGATTTCACCATCGGTCGTCTTCATCCCTTTTTCCGCACAACATCACCACTGATCATCTTAAGGCTTTGAGCTTTCAAATTTGCTTCACCGATTTCACCATCACCGTGCTTCAGTAATCATCAACAACAAACAATCTTCCCAAACTTGAAAATTCAAGAGGTGCGCAAGATCAATACTCAAACAATATATGGAAATCACAGTAAAAGGATAAGAAAGGTCGAAGAACGGAACAAGTTCGTTGATACCTTCGCATTCACCTTCAAAGTGACTTCGGTGAGTCCGCATGGTGATTCTTCTTTTTCGCAAATTCGTTTACCAATAGGATGAGTAAGAGATAGCAACCGGAAACCCTAAGGTTTGAGCGTCAGTAAAGCAATGATGGTCATTTAATTTTGGTTCTCCGTTTTAGGGTTCTTGAGTTTTCTTCCTTCAATTCGAGTTATGGAGTGGAAATTAGGAGAAGTGATTTAGGGGTTTAGTAGAGGACACGAAGGCGGTTGTTTTGGTGACCGGACAGAGAAGCGGCGGCGGAACTAGGGTTTTCTTTTGGGGGAAGAACGTGAACGGTGAGGGTGAGAAGAGGAGAGGAAGAGTACGCATATGAGATGTATCTTTGACCTGAGAAAATGATTTTAAGTCTAAGTTTTATTTGTTTTTTTGTGAGTTAATTTTGGTTATTGGAAATAAAGAATCATAATCATAGTTAAAAATATTTTAATTGATAGTTAATAATATTAATTAAGTATATCTGTTAAGATTTCCAAGAGATAATATTTGGGAAGAGATAGGATTCCCTTTGGCCGGTCCAATCCGGCAGTGACACTTGTCACCGTCCGGTTGAACCTCCCATTTATAATCACACGCATACCACCCTACAGCAAGCTCCCATACACCTCCAGGATCCTGCGCGTTTGGGCCTAGGATATGCGCTGTTCCCACCCCCATTTTGGGCCCACTCATCATTTTAACTTAAAATTAATTCTATTCTCACCCCATTTCTATATTTCTATTTATTTTAATTTCTGTTTTCACACCCTTTCAAACTAATTCATAAAAAATAGTAAAATGAATAATAAAAATCCAAGAAAATTATATTGGGATATTAAGTCAATTTAGAAATATTCCCAATTTTTACTTTCTGAACTTTTGCATTTTTCAATTTAATTTGGATTTTTTAATTTAATTAATTCATATTGGATTCCTTCATAAAAACATAAAGTTGTACATTTTATTTCTGCCATTTCCTATAACATTTTTGGTCCATTCCTTTTGCTTTGGTTAGAGGACAAATAGAAGTACCTAAAATATTTTTAGCATATTTTTTAGGTCATTTTATTCACTGTTTTGGTAGTGTGATTTGTATAAATTTATGATTAAACCTTAGATAAGTTTAAGTGACCATTTGACATAGTTAGACTTTGAATTTTTAAGAGATTTTTTAACACAATGTTATAATCAGGTTAGAGACCCTAGGGAATTAATTTCACATTTTTTCCATGGCTTTTGATATTTTTGTCATTTTAATTCATTTTCATCATATTATGCATATTCATGTTCATGTCATTTACTAACTATTTTCTTTTCGTGCAAGGTATCTTCCGAGAATTTGCTTATGGACTTGGATATTTTTATGCCTCGATTGTGATTTGTACTTTATGATGTAATATCTCAGAACTTGTATGCTTGTATAGTTTCTATAACTAGGATAGAAAAGATAAAATGAATCGATAGAAAACCAAAATCTCAAAAATGAAATAAATAAAGACTCGATCCAACGTCGAGTAAATTTTCAAATAAATAAATAAAGTTGCATGTGACTTTAGGATTCCTCGATTACCATCGTTCCACTCCATTATACCAAAAGCAAGCCTTGTATGTTGCACATCATAAGTTGTGCGTCTTAGCACCACGCAATCGACCCACCCGATCCATTGTTTCATCCCATTTTTGTTTCATTCACGTTTCTACCCACCATGACTTAGGAGGACCATATTGTTCACTATTAACTTCTTGTACTTGCAATTGTAGTTTAATATCTCTTAGGTAGATTCAATCTTTCAAACCTCACTAACTATAGGTCATTCTTAAATTCAACTAACTTAGGGTAAGTCTAGTTTCCCTTAGAAGTTTTCCTTTGATAACTTGAGTCTAACTTCTCATCTTAAAAGAAAATCAAAAACACTTAATAAAGGAAAAGATGTACAATGCGCCACGAGCCTTAAGCTATACGGGAAATGATTAGTGGAGGTCTCCTTCACTCTTCTAGGATGCTTTACAAACGTTCCATTGGGGGAGATCTTGGAAAGTATTCGCTCATGTATCATAGTCTTTAGTGTTGTACATTCAATAAACACAAACTCAAAACACTTCTTCTAAAAAACAACAAACCAAGACATCGCGTCTTCTCATCTTATCTCATACTCTTTGCGGACGAACATGACTTGTCTCGACAGTTCAAACAGTGATACGGTAAACACCCTCGAGTCAGAGCCGGTAACACCTGAACTAGAGCTATGGCAACGTCATCCTAAAAATCGAAAACAAGTTTCAGCCTTAGTTAGACGAACTACGACGTCTCTGATCCTCATTTATCCCGATGAGGTACGTAGGCAGTGGGGTAGGGCCCATTCGAGCATAATCTTTATTTTCCCTACATTTTCCCCCTTTATTCCCATTCTTCAATTCCATTTCTTTTCTCATTTCATTCCATTCCAGATAGCCATTCTTTCATTCAAGCAGCATATCATTTCTCTCCCTTTGAAAACATATTAACAAGCGTGGATCCCGTCGAGTACGACGGACGGATTGGGGTGCTAATACCTTCTCAATTCGTAACCGACTTCCAGACCCAGATCTTTGGTTCGCAAGGCCTCGTCCTTTTCTTTCTTCCTTAGGTTTGTGCATCATTACCTTTCCCATTCCTTCAGGATAAAAATGTTCGGTTGGCGACTCTACCTTTTCCGCGCCACTTTTGCGTTTGTACTAGGATGAAAATCCCGGGAGCGACACCTGGACTCATGCTGAGACCTCCCTGAGTAGTACATAATGCTAAACCAATTCCCTAGTTTGGTCATGAGCCATTCCTCGGAAATAGTGAACGTATTATTGCTATTCGGCTTTGAGAGTCTGTGATGTTTGACCCAGAGAACACCCGTGAGATTGGGAGGGGTTTACAGGTTTGCAGGAACCCTTGACCTCAACATACCCTTCATCATCAGTGTGATCTTATGTTTTGATCTGGTTACTATGGTTCTGGAGTTCTTGATCTTTGGTTTCGAGTTCTTATCCGAGTTATTATTCAGAGGACCTTTGGTTTCAGACACTTGGTTCTCAGCTCAGTGTTCCGTATCCAGACAAATACCAGTTCTCGATCACTTGCCAGTTGCATACATGCCATCATAGCATTCTAGCATACATGTTCAGTTATTTTCGAGGATCTCATATCTGAATTATGTTGTTGGATTTCTTCTGTAACAAAATGTGAATAAAAGCAGATAGATTCTTTGGAAGTAACCAAACATGGCATCTCATAGCATTTGCATTGCATTTATGTTCCGCAGGCAGGGCTCATCCGTTCTTTGTTCACCATCTATAGTTGAGATTCCAGCTCTTGTATCAAACTTGAAGTAACTTTTGAACAGATCATGGACCCTAGGGAGCAAAGCCAGTTTGCAAGTGTTGGGTTGACAAGAGATCAGTGGGACCAACTTTTGGAGGCTATAACAACCTTGGCAAGGCAAAATGGTCGTAATTTTGCTCAAGCTCATCCTGCACAGATTCTTGTTCAGAACCCGAATGTTTGAGAGCGTCTGGTCGCCCGGAGTGGACATTCTTCTTCTGTTGATGTTGCAGATTATCACAGTTTTGCTTTCACTATGCCAAGTTCCCAAGAGGCAATTCCTGT
The DNA here is from genome assembly GCA_963966055.1 of Lathyrus aphaca. NCBI lineage: Eukaryota > Viridiplantae > Streptophyta > Magnoliopsida > Fabales > Fabaceae > Lathyrus > Lathyrus aphaca. The sequence continues at coordinate 301,961,175 of OZ014523.1, read as the reverse complement.
GGTGAGAATCCAAGATCCACGAGTTGTGGAGAGGGAGGAAATATTTTGTGTGTTGGAGGAAGAGATTAAAGCCCTTCAAAGTCGTAATGTTTTTGATCTAAGTGCTGCAAACATGTGTCTGGTACACGACCTTGTAATACCTCCAGAGTTCAAAGTACCGAAGTTTGAAAAGTACAAAGGGGATAGTTGTCCAAGGCAGCATTTGGTGAGGTTTTGCAGAAGGATGACTTCGTATGAGCATAATGACAAACGGATGATTCACTGCTTGCAATATAGTCTGAGTGAGGCATCATCGAGTTGGTACATGCAGTTAGAAAGTATGCATATCCAGTCATGGTCAGACCTAGCCAATGCCTTTGTGAAGCAGTATGACTACAATCTTGACAGGGCTCTTATCCGCATGGATTTGCAAGGTTTATGGTGAATCTTTCAGAGAGTATGCCCAGAGGTGGAGAGAGGTAGCTTCTCGTGTTCAACCCCCGCTATCAGACAGAGAATTGGTTGATCTTTTCATAGAAACCTTACAAGGACCATACTTGGAGAGGTTTAGTGGCAGTGGAACGTCAAGTTTCCTTGAATTGGTGATAATTGGAGAACACATTGAGAGTTTTATCAAGATGGGAAAGATCTAAGGCACTTATGATAGCTCAGCTGAAGAGAATGAATCTTTTTTCAGTTCACAAGAAGAGGATGTGATTGATGCATTCTGGGAAGATTCTCCAACCCCGTTGACTTATCAACAGTACCCATGCATCTCAACTGCTCAGAGTCAGCAAGCTTCTGAATTTGTATGTCAGATATATGTTAATAGTGAACCTCCTCAGTATCAACAACCATGCCAACAGAAGCATACTACGCAAAGGCGTCGTTACTACACTAAGAGACCAAAAAGGTATTTTGATCCATTGCTAGTGCCATACAATCAGATACTTCCATGCCTTATCGATAGTGGATTGATAGTGCCGAAGAAAACGGGTCTGGTGCCTTTTCCATATCCGCCATGTTTTGATCCCAATGTTGTATGTGGATTCCATAGCAATGCACCAGGACATTCAACTGAAGAATGCAAACCACTCAGGGATAAGGTTCAGGATTTGATTGAGTCTGGCTTGATTTCAATGACGCCTCAGGGCATTCGAATCAACAATTCTTCGCTTGGTCATGTGGGTTCGTCAGCTCATGTTATGGAGGAAATTATTGAGGATAGATGTGAAGGTGATTCTCGGATTGATTTTGAAGAGCGGCTATTAGGATGGTTAGTTTATGTACTTCATTTTCATCCCTGTTGAGGGGAACTACGTCGCTCTGATTCTTCATTGGTCTTTGGTCAATGGAGATACGTAGGCAGAAGATCGTCAGGTCTTTCCGAGCAACCTTATGTGACAATTTCATTTCTATGTCACTCTTTTCTTCAGACGTCTCGTGTCAATGTTTGAACGTCGAAGGCTTAAGGTAGTAATAATTGGAAATTAAGTATGATTCTGGGCATGTGGCCATTTGATTGAAGACTTCAAATCTCATCAGGAAAAAGCTACTAACTACTGATAGTATGCAAGATCAACAGGTCCAGGAAGAGTCGAATTTCCTCAACAATGGCATTGCTCAGTTTTCTTTACTGCATTTTCATTTGTAGCTTTTATATGTTTGTTTGAACATTTGTATGCAAGCATGAAGTTTGTTTATTCTTGAATGTTAATTAATGAAATGCACATGTTTTTCTTGAAGTAATTCATTCGTATTTTAATTTTGTGTATGTGCATTGCAATACCAATTGTCTTTCTTAAACTCTGTGATGGAGGATGACGAATGAAAACGCAGAAATCTCCAATGATATGCTCTTGAATAAGACCCTGTTGACGATGTGCAGGCTTTGTTTCAAATTCCAAACACCGGAGATATAAGGGAGATAAACCCTCGCTAACCCCTTTGAGCCTTTAAATAGGAGTTTCTTTTTGCATGAAAAAAGAAAAAAAAAACCTCACATTTAACCCGGGGGAGGGTAGACGTCAGCTAGTTGGACCAAGCATTCAGGCTTTTACAAAGGAGTGTGGGAGGATCCATTACTTTTCCTTCCAACACAGCAAAATATCCAATGGTTATGCCAAATCAAGAGGTCCAAAGACCGGAAACCACAATGATTATCCCTCATCAACTGAAAAGTGAGAAAGTCACAACCCTTACAAAACAATCGAGACAAACAGTGTCATACGGTTTGTTAAAAAAAGAGAAAAAGAGATATAAGAAGCCCGCTAAGTCGAAACTTGAAAACAAGCGACTTAGGCAAAAGTTAGGGCATCCTGCTAGACTTCAAAGTAAAAAAATCAAAAGAATCAGTCCAGGAAAAAGTTAGGGATAAGAAAAAGAATGAAAAAGAAAAAAGAAAAAAGGATTGCACAAGAAACATCCTTAAGCAAGAACAAGTCATGTGATACAGACACAAAAGACAATAGGGGTGACTGTTACTCCGACAATTGCAGTGGTGCTTAAACTATTAGAGTCATTGGTTCCTCAACCATCACAAAACCCTTTTGAGAGGTGGGCACTTGTTAAAGCTAGCTGAACATAGGAATGGAAGAACATCACGAAGATGGGTGGGCACATATAAACTTTGAGATTATATCTTTATTTCTATAATCGTGAACCAAGCCACGATACAACCCTCAAAAGTCGTAACTGAAACAAGGTTAATTCGAGAGTGTACTACCACAAGATAGCGTTCCTGACTCCTATGAGTTGTGCTAAAAGATCTTTGTTGGTATTGCATGTTCACTTTTTCTTTTATGAAAAAAATCCATGTCGTATCTTAACCAGTGATTCGCTCACAAAGTTTTGTGATATCTTTTCAGTAAAACTTCGAGATTAACATGTGTTGCATTAGAATTTTCATTCTCAGAATAAAAAAATTTCTTCTTGCATACATTATTTTGGCATCAAAGAAGTTCACATATGGAACCTCAGTCTAAAAGCTTAATCTTGCCAAGTTGAGAAGGCGGAAACTTCTGAAGGACATTCATGTCAAGGGGCATTTTTCCAAGAAACTTCGCTGAATAGGGACTTTTCAAACCAGTTGGGTTAAATGCATCCAATTCGGGGCAATAACGTCGATCAATCTCTTCAAATTCCAACCAAACTAGGGCAATCACTTTGAGATTTAAATATCTCACAGAGTAGTTATCCTAGGAGTTTTCTCCAAAGTAAGGCTCGTACTGGGGCAGGTCACCCTAGAAGCACTAGAAGTTACTCTCTCCAGAAGACGGTTAATTAGATGCACCTACCCAAGATTTAGAATATTGGGGCAAAACATCTCATGATGATGCAAGATCTTGGGGAAAATTCCTTCATGGACCATACAGTTTGAGGTGGTTACTTCGAGATATTCAAGAGTTTGAAAACACTGAAGCATTTCGGATGCCAGATTTTCTATAAAATCCTCTTGAGAAAATCTTACAGTATGCAAGGCAGTTCCCAGAATGAACGTCTGATGATTGATCCCAGTATGGCGCGAGAAGCGTGTTTCCCTGATCAGAGAATTTCTCCTCAGTAATTATGGTTTCTTCATCTGATCATCGTTACAGTTAAAGTCCAATTTGTGTTGGCATCTCCTCAACCATAACCAGTTGGCATCTATGCGTGTCCAGCCTCTTACTTCAGTTAAGTATGGCAATCTTCGCCTTGGTTTTCTTTGGCCCTTGAGTCGATATTGGTGTTTTCTTCGGCCCTTGAGTCGATATCATCATTTCTAATTCTCGGCCCTTGAGCCGATATCATTGCCTTTGTTTTCTTGACCCTTGAGTCGATGTTGTCATGTTGTTTCCTCGACCCTCGAGTCGATATTGTTATCCCTTTTCCTCGACCCTCGAGTCGATGTTGCTTCCTTATTTTCCTCGACCCTTGAGTCGATGTTGTCATGTTGTTTCCTCGACCCTCGAGTCTATATTGTTGTCCCTTTTCCTCGACCCTCGAGTCGATGTTGCTTCCTTATTTTCCTCGACCCTTGAGTCGATATCATTGCCTTCGTTTTCTCGACCCTTGAGTCGAAATTGTCATTTTCGTTTTCTCAACCCTCGAGTTGATGTTGATCTGTTCTCCTTGGCCCTTGAGTCAATATTTCTTAGTTTCCTCGACCCTCGAGTCGATATTGTTGTTTTTGTTTCCTCGACCCTCGAGTCGATATTGTTGCTTACGTTTCCTCGACCCTCGAGTCGATATTGTTGCTTTCGTTTCCTCGACCCTCAAGTAGATATTGTTGCCTTCGTTTCTTCGACCCTCGAGTCGATCTTGTTGCTTTCGTTTCCTCGACTCTCGAGTCGATGTTGTTGTCGCTTTATTCCTCGACCCTCTAGTCGATGTTGTCACCTTTGTTACCTCGACACTTGAGTCGATATTGTCATTCTTAAGATCCTTGAGTCGATATCATAGTCTTCACTTCTTCAACCCTTGAGTTGATACCCAGTGAGTCTGTTATAAAAACAAACAAAAAAATTAAAATCATATCACCAAAGTTCAACCATACTTGGTTCATTTTTACCCGAGGCATATGTGCATATCCTTTTGCTTACAGGTAACAGTTTCAGGTTGAATTCGAAAGCGGGATTGAAGTTTCTTCAGGAGTACAAAAAGTTCTTCCCTCTTGACAATTGGTAGACCTATCTAGGGTTCAGAACACGGTGCATAATATATATGAGGTTTTTCAGGAACCCTTGCGAGATAAATTCTTCCACATTCTATGCAGTCTGGGGGAGTTATGTCAAGATTCGACGAATATCACAGAGAGTTTGAAGACACTTGGGCATTTTGGATGCCATGTCTCCTGTAAAATCCTCTTGGATTGATCTTCAAGCAGTCAACTAGTCCAGAAAATGCAAGATGTCACTAGATGATATTCCCTTGCAGAGTTGTTACTCTTTTCTCAAATCAAAGTTTGGTTTGATCGTGTTTTCTAGTGTCAACGGACTAATCATATTGATTTCCTTGTGTCTCTCCCTGGATTTCCATCCTGGTACAAACGCGAAAGTGGCGCGGAAAGAGGTAGAGTCGCCAGCCAGGAATTTTTATTCCGAAGGAACGGGAATGGTAATGTTGCACAAACCGAAGAAAAGAAAGGAAGGACACAGGTCCTGCGAACCAAAGAATCTGGGTTCGAGAGTCGGTTACGACCTGGGAAGGTATTAGCACCCCAGATCGTCCGTCGTACCCGACGGGATCCACGCTTGCAAAGAAACCGTTTAAAAGGGTGAAGGAATGAAAATTGCTTCAAAACTGAAACTGAAACTGGAACGAGAAAAGAACTGAAAAAGGAAACAAAGAGGAAAACTGTAGGGAAATTAAAAGATTGTGCTCGAACGGGCCCTACCCCGCTGCCTACGTACCTCATCTGGACATGAGGATCATAGACGCCGTAGTTCCCCTAACTAGGGGTGGAAAATATTGCTTGTGAATTAAGGCTTGAACTGCCTATGTCAATGCTCAGGTGTTGCAGGCTCGGACGAAGAGTGTGTAACCGTCTTGCAAAATGACAAGAAGGAGCAAGTTTGCATATGGAGCGATGGAGATGAGAAAAGAATTCCCGAAGGAAAGACGCTTATTATTTGTTTGTGCTTTTTTATGAACTTTTATTTGGTGTGGCACAAGAGAATGAACTCAAGCTCTTTTCCATGGAATGTGTACTTGCTACTACATTCCAAGATGGAATAATAGAACAAGCACAACAAGTAAGGAGAACTTATCCAAGACTTGTTTCCAAAGGCAAGGGCCTAATTTCATTAACTTTGTTGAATTTATTAGGTGTTTTGGTGATTAAAAATGAAGAAGTATTTTTTAGGGTTTTTCTTGATGAAGATGACTTCATGATCTGACTTGTGCATCATGCTAGACAAATGCACTATTCCAAGATGGAATGAATACATATGCCCCATGGAATAAGGCTATTACACAAGAAGTCACTTCTTTCTTTATTAATGTATTTTAGGTTTTTGTTTTGAGATGAGAAGAGAAAGAACCAAAAGAGCAAAAAGGAAAAAGTCTAATGGGGAAAGACTAAACCTAATATTAGCATGCAAAAGGTGGTCCTAAGGTTAGTGAGGTTTCAACTATCCTAAGAGAAAAGGAGAACCAAAGAGGAGCAAGAAGAAGAGGAGGAAAGCTAGCAAGCAACTTACTCCTCTAAAGGAGATAAGTTGCTCCTAAAGAGGGGAAGAAAAGAGTTGCCTCACATGATGGCATAAGGCGCATCAAAACACAAAGAGAAAGCAACTTAAAAAGAAAAGGTGAAGAATTGAAATGTGGATGAACATCCACACTTCTCTTACCATGAGCCCCTGCAGGTGTTAGCAAAAATCCAGCATATGTTCATCATTATAATCATGGAAATGGCATGCTCAAAGCTCACATCAACAAAGATCTTACAACATATCAAATTGCGCACACAAGTATTTATGTGTCGAGAACATGGAAGCATGCATCAACTAGCAAGAAAATCACCCTAAACAATCATATTCAATGATCATACAATGATCCATGGCAATTAAAACATGTAAGGGGATCAAACAAGCTCAAAACAGCTCCAAAATGACATTTTGATTCAGTGTTAACCGGTTAACCAAAGTGTTAACCGGTTAACCAGTTCAAACCTGTAGCAATTTACACAGAAAAAGGATGCATTAACCGGTTAACCAAAGCGTTAACCGGTTAACACTGTGAAAACAGCAACAAATCCTGCAGAAAATCAGCTCAAAACCAGCGTATCCAAATAATCACACACCAGACCAGCAATCAATTATGCCTGAAATAAATGGATCAATTCACATTAATTAGCATCATTAAGCTCATGAACATTAGCGCACAGATCCGGTTACAAATCAACCAATCAATTCAAGCAACACAAACAAATACGCAAGCACATGGCGGATCTAAAGCACAAGCATGCAAATAAGCTGAAACAGAGCTAGATCTGAAATTAACCAACCTACAAAGCTGTGGTATGCTTTGGTAATTGTTTTTTGAGCTGGAAATGAGAGATCTCGCGGAGAACTTTGAAGATCCGGTGCTAAGCTTCACACTCCATGCAAAATAAATGCAAGCAAAGGGTCTTGATGCAGAATTTTGGATCCAAAAGCACTTCTAAATCCCAAACCAGATTTGAATCACCAATTAAACCAGCAAAATGATGCCAAGAAGCTATGGATGGAAGTCTAGTTCCAAGATCTACACACCTTAAGGCAAGGTTATGTGATCTTCAAAGAGGAACTCTTAGTGAATTTGGAAAATGTGGGAGAGAAAATGAGAGAAGAGTGAGAGAGAAGAGTGAAAATTCAGAATGAGAAGTGAAAAATGAGAGAGTTCCTCTTGGTTTGGAGGGAAATGGATTAAATATGGGTTAGGTTTGGGGCCCAAATTTAGGCTTGGAATCCAAAAAAATATGGTTTGGTAATGTGATTAGGATTTAGCAATGGAATTAGGCTTGGATTAATGATCTAGATCCTTCTCCATAATTCAAATGAATAAAAAATCAGAAATTTGGAAATTTGGAGCCAAAGCACATGCTAAATTTGCTGCTGGAATTCAAAATTCGCAGCCGTTAACCGGTTAACCAAAGCGTTAACCGGTTAACGCCAGTGAATTTTGAATTTTCCCTCCAAAGGAGGGAAACCTCCATAATAACCCGGCGCCAACCGTTTTGACCTGATTTTGATCCTTAATCCCTTTTATGGCTTTGACCATGATATCAAACTTGTAACATGCCTTGTGAGCCTTGAATTTCCCTGATGACTGATCATATGCCTTATGCTGGAACATGCGAGTACTATGCTTCATTTTTCTATGCAATATGGTAAGGATATGACATGATGATGATGATTATGATATGATGATGATGCTAAACAGGAGAGGGCGAATTTGGGGTGTTACACCTTGTCCTGTGTCAACGGACCTATTTTGAATGGATCGCTTGATACCATTCTCATATCAGATCGCTTGATCCTGTTCGGGTTGCAAATCACTTGATATTGCAACGCCAATAAAGTCCACTGTCGTTGTGGCAAGCCAGTAGTCGCCTAGCATCGTACCAAAAGACAGGATTAAGACGTAAATCGCTTGATATTACGTTCTCGTTCTCGTGGTTATGGATCGCTCGATACCATTTCCTTAGCAGATTGCTTGATCTTGTCCGAGTTGTAAATCGCTCGATATTACTCCTCGTTGTTTGAGTCGTAAATCGCTTGATATTACGTGCTCATCTTCCTAGTTATGGATCGCTTGATACCATTTCCTTAGCAGATCGCTTGATCTTATCTGGTTTGTAAATCACTCGATATTACAATACCATTTAAGTCCATTGTCGCTATGGCAAGCCAGTAGTCGTCTGGCGTTGTTTAAAAGACAGTTTCACAGTCCATCGTCGTTGTGGCAAGCCAGTAGTCTCCTGCGTTGTTTAAAAGATATTTCTTGGTTAATGATTACTTGCCACCTTGCCAGGGTTTGTAATAGTTCTTCTTTGGTTGGGTTTATTTCCATTTTCTTTTATTCTCCAGCAAAGTGAAAATTTCAGGGTCTTTTTGGTATTCAACCATATTTCATCTCGAACGGCCGACAGACGATGCTCTCGTTCTATTCAGATTAACAGTTGCTTGAATAGGGGTAGCTGTAACACCCCAAATTTTCCCTCTCTTTTTCGTAGCATTTAGCATATCATTTTCATATTTTGCGTTGCATCATTAGCATAGAAAGATGAAGTATAACATTCATTATTGACGCATAGCATAGAACTGGAAGGGATTTAACTTCAGATGCGTTTGTTCAGTTCGTGATTCAGTTCATATGGGTGTTTGACCTAATATTGGTCAAACTATCAGAAGATTACTTCATTTGCAAGTTATATGTGCTTGTGGTTATTTTCCAAGCAATGGTTCATGTGATGGTTTTGGATTCAAAGATTAAGGCTTATTATGATGACGCTTAGGTGGTGATTTATCCAGAAGGTAGGTGGTTTCTATGGAAGCAATGCGAGATTGGTTTTGAGTTGAGTGAATTGATTAATCGATATTTCGTGACTATGTGCATATTGGTGATAATTGGTTTGTCCCACAAAAATATATGTTTTATATCTATTTCTAAACCATTCTTGTCGAATTATCCATTTAAACCAATTTCTCAACCATTGTCAATATTTCAATTTCTCCCAATTTTTAAATATCATTTAAATCCATTCTCATATCCAGTCATTTCTAATTCCCATTTCTTTATTATTTTATCACCAATTTTCTTTTATTCCCATATTCAAATGCCCAAATTCCATTTTTATTTTCCAATTTCATAATAATTTTCTAGATTTGTTACAAGCCCATCATAGGCCCATTTATGAGAAAGTGTTACCAAAAAGGAAGCCACTTGATGCACTCCCTAATCATCAATTTGCATCAGCATAAAAGTTAAACAAAAACACGTCATCCTTTGGTGGGGCACGAATCACACGCATACCACAAGTCAAAACGCAAATACTGTGTATATTAAATGCAAGCATGAACGAAGAATGCATGAATGAACCATGACACAAAATGCAGGCCAAGGAATAAAAACACAAGTTACAAGGATCCTACACTGAATAACTTTCAAAAGGCAGTTTGTAACAAGATATTACATCAACAACAAAAATTCGAGGAGAGTTCATTAACAATAAGAACCTTGAAAACGAAAAATAACAAAAAGAGAAAAGAAAAAAATCAATTGAAGCAAAAAGAAAGTATTATTTTCTAACCGAAAAGAGAATGCATAAATTCTAACGAAATTCGGTTACAGAGTTTGGAGAGAATTAATAATAACAAACGTAACTGAATTTTCACTTTTCTTCATCACTTGTACAAAACACCAGAACTGAATCCCAATCTTCATCAAACCAAAAAACTCTCACCTCTCTCAATTCGTTTTCACCCTTCATCAATGATCGAAGTTACATCACTCTTCTTCATGAAAACAAAAACACACAAAACAGATATCAAACTCCGCTTCATCACACTCTACCACCTTCATCGAATTCATCACTCTTCTGCACACACCATCATCATACCTCAAACCGAGTTCTTTGCGCTTCAATCATCATCAACTTCGTTAATTAAGTGAGATGCTTGTATCTCAATATCAATCTGCAGCATCCTTAGAATCAAAGTTGTTATCATCATCGCATCATTGTCAATCATCATTTGTGATCGAATCTGCATTTTCGAACAACATATAAGGCGCTTATCATCTTCATCTTGCTTCAACATAATAGCCTTAAGGACCTCTTTTATCGAACCTGCGAGCGGAAGGAGCGGATCAAGATCAAAAGAGAGATAAGAGCACGGAGCACATCATCTTCAACGTCGTCATATTCAAGTTACAGGTGCGTTTCTGAACGATTGTTGTGAAAGTTTTTAGTTGTGTTGCACGTCTGTTTGCATTTTCCGTTTGGTGAGAAGTTTTAGAAAAGATTGATGTCGGATCCAGATTGAGGGAGTGAATTTGAGTAAGGTTGATGTTTGTTGTTTTGCGTTTGGGAAAGATCTCCGGTGAAGGTTTGATGGCAGTGTTAGGGTTCTAAGGAAGAAGAATGAGAGCATTGTGTGTTGGGAGGATGAGTGACGACGAAGGTGGCTTACCAGAGGTAGGAACGGTGGCGCAGATAGGGTTGTTTGAGAGAGGGAGGTGTAGCTTCGGTGGCTTAGGTTCTAGGTTGAAGAAGGTGATGAATAGTTCGGAGAGAGGGAGAGAGACGCGATAGTTTTGGTTTGTGTTTTTTTATTTTGTTTGATTGTAATGTGGAATATTAAGAGAATTTAAGAATTAGAGATAAGGTTATGGGGGATTTTTGTGATTTTGTCCATACCGGCGGTGACACTTGTCACCATCCGGTAGGACCTTCCGTTTGGATTCCCTACATGCTCATACACCTTGTTTCCTTGCACTTGCGTTTTTCAACCGTTCGATGATCTTACTTTGGGAGTCCACAAATCCAACGCACCACGTGAGGTCAAAGAAGTTGACCGCGTGGCACACCATGCACCTTCAACCCCTACGCTTTGGGCCCCTCTCATCCTGCTATCTGCACCCCCCTCTGAGGTTTTTTAATTGCATTATCTATGTTGCACCCCCTCCCTATTTTTCTTTGTTTTTATTTCTTTTTTTGAATCTAGTTTAGTTTTTATTCTTAAAAAATAATAAAACATATTAGAAAATTCCATAAAAATAGTTTAGCTTCCTAACTCATTTTAGAAACTTTTTGTATTTTTTATTTACTGATTTTATTAATTTCCTTTCTTTATTTCGAATTTCCATTTATTTCTTTTCTCATTTAATTTCCATATTAACACGTTAACTTGTAGAATTTATTTCTTCCACCTCAAGTATTATTTTGACTCCGTTCTTTTTGCATTATTTTAAAGACTTAGGAAAGCTCATAAAAATATTTGTCATTTATTTAATTTCATTTTATCCATAGTTTTGTAAGTCATGTTTTTGCGATTTCTTTAATTGTTCCTAAGCGACTTTGTGCGATCTTTTAGTGGAGTTTCATTGTGAATTTTTGAGATCCATTTGGACACATTGTTTGCTACTAGTTGTTGACTTTAGAGATTTAATTTCCTAATTTTTCTCATATTCATTGGTATTTTTTTGGTGCCTTGCTTAATAGGTAGCTTTTCGTGCCTCTTTCTTCCGTCTTTCTAACATAGTTTGAGGAAGGCATTTATGTCATCCTATTAGGTTTGCTTGGTAGTTGTTATAGGTCACCTATAGGGTTTAGGTACTGACTTTTTTATTGGCTTGATTTGTGATCTTCGTATTTGGTGTGCGTATTGTTTGAATATTCTTATTTTCATCTTATGCTTATGTGATTCACTAATCTTTGCTTGTCTAACTTCATCACTCCCCTTTTAGAAACAACTTAACTTCTTTAGAGAAGTAAGTTGTCTTCTAACGTTTTCCGTTCCTTTCTTCTTAATCTTTCTTTTCTTTCCTTCTTCTTCATTAGGATAAAATCCAAACCTAACTAACCTAGGAATCCCATGCATGATAACATTAGGAGTAGTCTTCCCTTTAGTTTTTACCTTTGAGATCTTTTCAGTGCACTCTCTTCTCATCTTCAAAATTAACTTTGAGTGACTTTAATAAATGACGAGTCTTCTCATGTGACACGAGACTTTGCTATGAGATACTTGCACGCGTTCTGTTTCGGGGCGAGGTGTAGGATATCCCTTGTGGTGGATAGGTCTTAGCATGAGATTACTTCACAAAGAAAAGCTAAAAATCACTTCTTAATCAAAAATCACAAAAACACTTAATAAATGCCAGTAGGTCAGTGTGTCTAAGCCTTCGCTTGTGGGACTAGATTTGGGGATTTCCTCCATAGCTAGGTGTGCCTCTTATCCATTCCATTTTGGGGTGATGTAAGAAGTACACATCCCATTGAGTAAGACTTAGGTACACTTACCTATGCAAAATTCAAAGCAGAAAACTCATAAAAAATACTGGACAAACAATAAATGTCTCTCCTTCAGGACTTCTCTTCTCATCTCCTTCACTCTCATCGTGCGAACTTGCTCCTACTTGTCATTTTGCAAGACGGTAACGCACTCGTTGTCCGAGCCTGCAACACTTGAGCATTGACATAGGCAGTTCAATCCTTAAGACACGAGAAATCTTTTCCACCCCTAGTTAAGGGAACTACAGCGACTCTGATCCTCATGTCCAGATGAGGTACGTAGGTGTCGCTCCTGGGAAAGGTAGAGTCGCTAGCCAGGCATTTGTATCCCGAAGGAACGGGAAAGGTAATGCTGCACAAACCTAAGGAAGAAGGAAAGGAAAAGGTCCTGCGAACCAAAGATCTGGGTTCGGGAGTCGGATACAACCTAGGAAGGTATTAGCACCCCAGACCGTCCTCCGTACCCGACGGGATCCACGCTTGTTTGTTTGCTTCAAAGGGTGAGAAAATAAAGTGATGCTGAATAAAACTGCTACTGGAACTGGAATGGGAATGGAAAATGAGAAAGGGAATTGGAATGGAAAGAAATGATGGGGAAAATGTAGGGAAAATAAAGAATGTGCTTGAAGGGGCCCTACCCCGCAGCCTACGTACCTCATCAGGAAAATGAGGATTAGAGTCGACGTAGTTCTCCTAACTAAGGCGGGAATAATTTGTTTGTGTTTTTTATAGCTAGAACTGCATATGTCTATGCTCAGGTGTTGCAGGCTCGTCTGGTACGAGTGCGTTTATCTTCTTACATGCGAGACAAGTCGTCGCAAGTTCGCGATGAGAGTGAATGAGGTGAGAAAAGAAGTTCCTGTAGGAAAGTCGCTTATTGTTTGTTGTTTTTTTTAAGAGTTTTTATGAATTTGGCACAAGGAAGTGAATTCAAACTCTTTTCCATGGAATGTATACTTGCTACAACATTCCAAGATGGAATATTAGAACAAGCACACCAAGTAAGAAGAATTTATCCAAGACTTGTTTCCAAGGATTAAGGTCTAAGTTCACTAGCTTGTTGAACTTATTATATGTTTTTGTAGCTTTTGTGAAAAAATGTCTTTTAGATTTTTCTTTGTGAAGCAACCCCTTGATGAGACTTGTACATCATGCTAGACAAGCCTACACCACTCCAAGATGGAATGAATGCAAGTGCCCCATGGAATAAGGCTATACACAAGGGATCCTTTCATGCATTTATTAAGTCTTTTTGGATTTTGTTTGAATATGAGAAAGAATACTCAAATGGAGAAAGGGAAAAACTAAGGGGGACTAAGACACAACCCTAAGTTATCTTATTATGTACAAAAGGTGATCCTATGGTTCATGAGGTATTCTAACCTAAGGAAAAGAAAGAACAGATTAGAATTCAACTTACTTCCTATGGAAGTTAAGTTGAATCTAAAGAGAGAAAGGGGAACCTATGAACAAAGCACAAAGGTGCTAAGGCAAAACAAATATGCATAAGAGATAAGGAATTAAGTGATTACCTCATCTCCCCCCCCCCCCCCTACAAAACAAATATTAGTATGGTGAAGCAAAAATGAACAATTATTACATGGTAAATCTTCACAAACCATTCTCACTATCTAAGAAAGACATTAATGAACTCCTAAGACTATCACCTAAGCCTAAGGCCACTTATAGGATAGAAAGCTTAAAAAGTCAGTAGCTAACTCAATTCAAAAGTTTCTAAAGCTACAAAAGTTGGCAACTTCAACCTATGCCCTAAAAAGGAACTAAACCCTAATAAGATCTAAGGTGAGGTTACATGAAGAAACCTTAAAGGATTAAGTAAACCAAAAAGGCATAAACCCTAAAGTGAATGGAAAATCCAGGGGTTAACATCACATTAAAGTCTTCTAATAGGTCATACTACAAGAGATGAAAAGATCCAAGTAAAAGAAATGCAAACTATGTGAGTGATGGTGTGAACATAAGAAGGAATGCAAGTGAAACTTCAAAAGGGAAGAAAAATTTAAAGTAAGACTCAAACATGAACAAGAGGATTTGAAATCCCCATACAAAACCAGGGGCTTGATGAAGTTTTAGAATGGAGTGAAGACTCACAAATGACCACAAATGAGCTAGGGTAAGTACCATTAGGATTAAGGGGACAAAAGGTGTGATTTTGGAGTTTCAAAGTGTCATATGGAACTAAATAAAGCATGAAGACTTATGAGAAGAAGTGAATGCATAAAAATGATTGTGGAACACTTATAAGATGAATAAAAATGATGTGACATAGTTGACATGCCCGTGAGATAGGTTAAGAAGTCTTAAGAGGGAAGGAGAAGAAGAACTAGGGCAAATGGACACATGTGTGAGTTATGAAACAAGTAAGCAATAAAAATCAAAAAGTGATAACCCAAGGTGGACATACATCATTCCAGGACCTATAATAAGACCTAAAAGACTCAAAATCAAGACCTTATAACAATTGCATGAATGCCTTATTCAAATGGAATGAGGGAAGTTTCTAAAAGGGGCCAAAAATGACTTAAGGCTTAAGTGACTTGGAAAAAATATCACATGACCTATAAAAATTATGAAACTTAACAACTCAATACAAAATCCAGAGAATAGCATGTGTACAAAAAATATCTTGACAATTCCTATTTTTGAATTGTGAAAGGCTCATTGGAACACAATTAGGGTTTATGTGATGAATGTGGAAAATTGACTCACAAAAGACCCAAACAAAGACCTAAAAATACAGAGAAAAATATTTTGAGGAAGTTTAATGAGCTCTTAAAAGGATGCACAAAGAATGGGGTCTTTAACATTTGTGGTTTGAAAGAAGGAAATTGTACAAGGTGATTGGTCAAAATATGAGAAAATAAGAAAATAATTAATGTGAAAATTAATTCTGATTTAAGAAATGAATATAAATGAAATCTAAAAATATGGAAAATTAGAGAAAATTGAAAGGATCCTATATGAATTTATTTGGAATTTTTTGATGTGATTTGGTATTTTTTAAAATAAGAAACGAAATTGATATAAAATGAAAAAGAAAATAAAACTGAATTAAAAGACATTGGGCCTGGGGGGTCTAAAAAGTAGAAAAATGAACTAAATGGGCTTAGGTCAATTGCGTTGGGGGGTTCCAAGAGCATCTGATTGACTTTGGTTGACTCTATGGCACGTGAATGGCACAAAAATTTTAATGTGCTGGCTCAATCTGGAGCGTGGGATCAAGACAATCCAAGGGATGTGTTATAATACCATCTTCGGCCTAGGGTTACTGTTCAGGTGACCGAAAGTGACCTCCGGACATCTTCTCCGGTCACCCTGACCTAGGGTTTCTCTAATCCTCCATGAAAATGAAATATAAGACCACCATTACACCCGCCTCTCATCACTGAACAAGAATCTACCATTGCTTTTGACTTAAGGTTCATGGATTAATCAATTTGAAGGCAAACATTTCAACACCTAAAATTGAATCTATGCATCTAACATGCCTATTATCTAGCCAGATATTGCAGTGCTCCAATTGAGCTTCAATCAACATGAAAACATTGAAATGTAGGCATTTTGATCAAGCAAAGTATCAGAGCATACCTGATTTGCAGATGTGTCTAAATGTTTGTAGAATACCAGAGGTGAGGTTCCTTGTATTGCTTGATCTTAGCCTTGATCAATAAGAGTGAAATAAACACTCGTGATGTGTGGACCTTGAGAAACTGATGAAGCTGTAGTGCAATTTACAGAGATGAAAACTCAGAGCTTCAAGCAATGAACACCACAGAACTTGAGCAAAACAAGATGCTGATGATGGATAGATGAAGATTAGTGCTAGAGAGATGAAGATTGAGGCTGCTCGAATCAAAATGCAGTGATATTGCAATGGTGCAATTGGATTATTTAGAGAAGTTTCTCCATGGCAATGTGGTTCTGATGAAGATTGAAGAAGCACCAAGGAGAAGATGATGAATGTTGATGATTGAAGAAGCTTGATCCTCTTCAATTATCAGAGAATTTGCAGAGATTGCAGAGACAAATTTGAGAGTTCTATGATGGATTTCGAGCAAAAGTGAGAGAGAGCTTCAAAATGCACTGAGCTCTTGCCTTTATAGTGTCCTTGACCTCTGATTAACAGTTAGAAACAGGGTTAGAACCCTGGTTAATTGAGTTGAATTTGTTAGAGTGAGTCAAGTTAGTTAGATTAGTTATGCTAGTTGTGTGTTCTGGAAGTTTCTACTCGAGCTCAGTCATGTGTTGCAAGCTTCATGGCACTTATGGTGTACTGTATGAAAAGGCTTGTATATCAGTGTAGCCTTGAGGTGATCTTATGCAGTGATGAACACGGTAATTGAGGTATGCTTGCATGATGAGTGTGCATGATGAGCTTGCTTACCTTGAGCTAGATCAGATGTGGAATAGAGCATGGCCCTTATGATGAGTTGTAATGAAACAAATTGAAGGTATTCTGATCATGTTTGCAGCAAGTTCACTCTCATTCAGTTGGCTTGAACTTGGATGATGGTATAAGGCAAGTGTAGTATGCAGGCAGCCATAGGATCATGTACATCCTAATGCAATGCTTCATGGCCAAGTGATATTGAATGACACAAACCAGATGGACTGAACTGAATCTTGAGCACAATGCAATACCTTGTCATACAAGAAAACCAGTTGCTTACATTGATCTTCAACAACATGTACCTTCAAGCACAAGTCACCACTACATGCAATCTTTGGACTCAAATTAAAGGTGATGATATGTAGAACATGTTTGATGTTGATACAATGATGTAACACTGCCTCTAAGCATCTCAAATTGGTGCATGAACATTCAAGCACAAATTTGCACATATGGGCCTGAGGATCATTGGAATGCCTAGGCAACTTGGTTGTGACTTGATCAGTGGAGGACCCCTACTTTGACCTTAGATAACTCTTCAATCTTTGATCAAATGAAAAATTGTTGAACATGAAAGTTGTTGCAATCATATAGGGGAACAACTTTGTAGTTCACCAAAAATTCATTTGAGGTCCTTTTGGAAAAGACAAATGGCTTGACATTCCACCAACCACATGCTTGATGGATTGTCCTGCAGGGCGCGCGTGCTGGCCTGCATTTCCCTTGCCCATGACTTGCCTCGGGCCTTGAATTGTTCCAACTTGCCAAGATCATATCTCACTCATTTTTTATGCTATGAAGGAGTTCCACCTATGGATTTTAAGATCAAGATGCCCTCTTTATTTAGCTCCAAGTAGAATTTTGATAACCCTCATATTTTGGGAGAAGGCCTCTCTCAAAGATGCTGCAAAAATGGCCAAAACTTGCCATTTTTGGAAACCCTAATTTTCCAAAAATGGTAAGTTTTGGTTTTCTTGCATAGGACCCTTGTAACCCTAATTTTATGATTTTGATCTCAAAAAAGTTAGGAGTTGACTTTTTCCTCGGCATGGTTGACTTTCCCCCAAATCCCTGAGTTTCAATCATCTGGCCAATTGAACCTCTTCCATAATGAATTTGGGGATGAAATTTGAACCCTAGGCACTTATCATCATATAAAAGACAATGAAATCCACTTTGAATCAAAACTTCATGCAGAATCCCACTAGAAATAAAACCCTAATTTGGCCATTTTTATCAGGAAATGTTGCACTGTTTGCCTTCCTTGATCAAACCAAAGATTTCCATGACTTGTGTCTTCAAATGAGAACTTGTGAGATGTTGTGGACCCCTTGCATAATGTTGAGAAGCTTTGTGGCCCTTTGATTGTCTTTGTATAGCCTTCAGTTGCTCCAGTCATTGACCACATACCTATGCCTCTGCCATGCTACACATGATGCAATGTTTTTGGTTATTTTGTGAACTTATATATGCTAAATGCTATGCAAAATATTGAGGATATGAGAGGGAAAATTTTGAGGTATTACAGTTGCCCTTATTCAATCATCTGCAAGCTTGAATGAATAATTGCAAAATCGTTTAGACATTCAAGGTATGGAGTGATTGAATACTCGAATAACCTGGAAATTTGAACTCGGTGGATAATAGAAATGTCATATGCCTTTTATTTATTTATTTTTTTGTTTTGACCTCTGAATAGGTAGCGGGAATAGAACAAGGTGGAACGGGATCATTGTACATAAACGAGAGCCCAGGCAAACAAGATTGTTGTACAAAACGATAACCTACGACGCGACTGCTGAGCGAATCAAGCCACGGAATGGGAGCCTATTGTACAAAACAGGGCTTGGAACGAGACTATTGTACAGAACGGAACTCGAAAATGTGACTGCTGAGCAAATCAAGCCACAAAAAACAACGCGACTGCTAAGGGAATCAAGCCACAGAAAGGGAGCATGTTGTACAAAACAGGGCTTGGAACGAGACCATTGTACAAAACGGAACTCGAAGATATGACTGCTGAGTGAATCAAGCCACAAAGAAAAACAACACGACTGCTGAGCGAATCAAGCCACGGAAAAGGAGCCTGTTGTACAAAACAGGGCTTGGAATGAGACCATTGTACAAAATGGAACTCGAAGATATGACTGCTGAGCGAATCAAGCCACAAAGTAAAACAACATTGACTTGGAAAGACAAAGATGTCTGGCGAATGGTATAAGTATATTCTGTGGGGAATATCTCAGGTTTAGAAGATGCTCCGGATTATATGTAATATATCTCAAAATTGGCCCATGCTGGTATGCCTATGTTTGGATTTATGGCGTAATGCTCCATGATGATGGAAATGTTACGCTTTGGAGGATGCAAATGTAATGATGATTATGCATATGCGAATGCAAAAGGAAGGATCTCCTGATAAGGAGATTGCAAGTATCCCAGGTGGCTTGACTGGGGAGAAACAATGATCACTGCATTGATATGGTTAGTCCTGGTGAGGAGGAAACAACTCTGCAGGGAAAGTTGTTAATGATATGCCGACTCTGAACTGCCGTTATTGCCAAAAATAAATTGTACTTTAAAATTGGAGAGCCAAGACCCTGTTGAAGATGGACTCTTCTCGAACTCTGATGGGGAAGTGGAGATCTTCTGACTTGGATGGGAACTAGAGGGTATGGCTCTATTGAGGAAGCAAATTGTTGGGAGAGGAAAGACACTCCTTTAACTGCTGGGTATTTCCCCTGTATTGAAGGAAAACTTCTGCTTGGGGAGGGCAAACATCTCTTGCCATTAATGCTGGAGAAGAACTTCAACTTCACTCCTACTGGGGATAACTGGAGACATCTGGGAAAACACTTTTTCTTGTTCAAGTATAATGAAATGTTCTTCCTAGAAATATGCTTTAGCTCTGTTTGCAACACATGTACTTGTACCTGCGTAAACACAATTGATAGTGCCTGCAACATGAAGAGTTAGTTTGGACCTGTATGCCCCAGGCTCATAGCATGAATCGTTATCTGGGCCTCTTGACACCCTTTGTAGAGTTGTATTAAATGTTTATGTCCTCCTGCATGAGTTAGAAAGCATTCAAATGTTCAAAACACAATATAAATCACAATTTGTTGGACGTTTTCACAATCGATCAATGTTAGATGAAAAAACAAAAACAAGAAGCGAATAGTCACAAGTTGACTGAAATTGGATTTTTATTTATTTGGAACATGGCCATGAATAGGCATTACAAAGGAAGCAATTCCCTGGAAAGAGGAAATAGCCAAAAAGGAAAACAAACTATCCTATTGGTAATGTGAGAAGTGGATCTCATCAAGTTTCGACCCGGCTATGACTCGTATATCTTCAAGACTATCCGCTTGCTTTGCCCTTTGAGAAAGGTGATTGAACTGGACTTCAACCCTTAGAAATAACTTTAGTTGCAGATGAGTTACGAATTTTGCAGATCGCAGTCGTTCGTGTTAGTCCTCTTTTGCGTGGATCGCCCTTTCGGGTTTTCGGTCCACCGGGATACCCTTTTTTGCCTGAGCTGTCCGATGTGGCTTTTCAGCTCAGCGGGTGTACATTTTTTTTCAGATTTCCATAATTTTTGCCCGAGCCTTTTATTCTGTTTTTGGCTCGCCGGGATGCCCATTTTTGCCTAGATCTTTATTCTGTTTTTATCAAGCAGGTCTTTTTACACGAAGTATTTTCTTACTGCGTCTGCGTTGACAGGGGAATGGAAGTCTTCTCCATCCATGGTTGTTAGCATCAAGGCTCCACCTGAGAAAACCTTTTTAACCACGAATGGTCCTTCATAATTAGGTGTTCATTTGCCCCTGTAATCATTAAGAGGAGGAAGAATCCTTTTCAGCACCAGGTCACCTGGTATGTACCTTTAAGGTCGTACCTTATTGTCAAAAGCCTGATTCATTCGTCGCTGATACAATTGTCCATGGCATACAGCTGTTAGGCGTTTTTCTTTAATGAGGCTCAATTGATTATATCTGGATCGGAGCCACCCAGCTTCATCTAGCTTAATGTCCATCATTAACCTCAACGAGGGGATCTCCACTTCGATTGGTAGGACTGCCTCCATACCATATACCAACGAGAATGGGGTTGCCCCTGTTGAGGTACGTACTGACGTTCTGTACCCATGTAAAGTGAATGGTAGCATCTCATGCCAGTCTTTGTATGTCACAACCATCTTCTGCACGATCTTCTTGATGTTCTTGTTGGCCACCTCGACGGCACCATTCATCTTCGGGCGATATGGAGAAGAGTTGTGATGCTCTATTTTGAAATCCTGACACAAGTCAGCCATCATCTTGTTGTTGAGCTTAGAACCATTATCAGTAATGATCCTTTCGGGAATTCCGTACCGGCAAATGATGTCTCTTTTAATAAATCGGGCTACCACTTGTTTACTAACATTGGCATAAGACGCCGCTTCGACCCACTTCGTGAAATAGTCTATAGCAACCAGGATGAAGCGGTGACTGTTGGAAGTTGTCGGCTTGATCTTGCCAATCATATCTATGCCCCACATGGAGAACGGTCATGGTGAAGACATGACACTCAATGGATTCGGAGGCACATGGACCTTATCAGCATAAATCTGACACTTGTGACATCTACAGGAGTATTTACAACAATTGGATTCCATGATGATCCAATAATATCCCGAACTCAACAATTTCTTGGCCATAGCATGTCCTCCAGCATGGGTACCAAAGGAGCCTTCAGGAACCTCTTGCATCAACAGGTTTGCTTCGTTTCTATCCACGCATCTGAGCAAAACCATGTCAAAGTTTCGCTTGTATAGCAGACCATCTTGATTCAAGAAGAAACCAACTGCTAGTCTTCTGAGGGTCTTCTTGTCTTTACTGGATGCCCCTATCGGTTACTCTTGAGTCTTCAAGAATTGCTTGATATCATTATACCAAGGTTTTTTATCTTCACCACTATCAACTGCAAAGACATAAGTAGGTCTTTCAAGACGAGAGACAATGATTTGAGGCACGAAGTTTTCTTGGCAAACTTTAATCATAGACGACAAAGTTCTAGAGCATCGGCGAACTGATTTTCATCTCGGGGAATATAACTCAACTTGACCTTGGTGAATAAAGTAAGCAGCCTCCTGGTATAATCCCTATAAGGAACCAAGTGAGGTTGATGAACTAACCATTTGCCATTGACTTGGTTCACTACCAGATCAGAATCTCCGAAGATCTCGAGGTTCTTGACTCGAAAATTGATTGCCTCTTCAACCCCCATGATGCAAGCTTCATACTCTGCCTCATTGTTAGTGCATTCGAAAGTCAACCGAACAGCTAAAGGTGTATGGACCCCTTCTGGTGAGATGATAACAACACCTACTCCGCTTTCGTTCATGTTCACAACTCCGTCAAACATCAATTTCCATTTGGATTCAGGGTCTGGCCCCTCCTCCGGAAGTGGTTCCTCACAGTCTTTCAACTTGAGGAACATGATGTCCTCATTCGGGAACTCGAACTTCATGGGTTGATAATCGTCAATTGGCTGCTGAGCCAAGTATTTTGACAACACACTCCCTTTGATTGCCTTTTGCAAAGTGTAATGGATATCATACTCTGTTAGTATCATCTGCCATCGGGCTACCCTTCCTGTTAGAGTCGGCTTCTCAAAGATATATTTCACAGGATCCATCTTGGAAATTAAGAGAGTGGTGTGAGTCAGCATGTACTTTCTTAGTCGGCGAGAAGCCCATGCCAAAGCGCAGCAAGTTTTCTCGAGTAGTGAGTAGCGTGTCTCACAATCGGTAAACTTTTTGCTAAGGTAATAAATGGCGTGCTCTTTTCGACCAGACTCGTCTTGCTGACCCAGCACACATCCCATCGATCCTTCAAGCACATTAAGATACATGATCAGAGGTCTCCCTGGTACTGGAGGCATGAGAATTGAAGGCTCTAGCAGGTACTCCTTGATTCGGTCAAAGGCTTGCTGACAATCTTCATTCCATTTGATGGTATGATTCTTCCTCAGAAGTTTAAAGATGGGCTCACACATGGCTGTTAGGTGAGAGATAAATCGTGCAATGTAATTTAGTCTCCCCAAGAAACCACACACTTTCTTTTTAGTCTTTGGCTCCGGCATCTCTTGGATGGCTTTTACTTTGGCGGGATCAACCTCAATTCCCCGCTCACTAACAATGAAGCCCATGAGCTTGCCGGAACGGACCCCAAAGATGCACTTGTTCGGATTCAACCTCAAACTGAACTTCCGGAGTCTGACAAACAACTTTGCTAGATTGACCAAGTGCTCTTCTTCTATTTGGGATTTTTCTATCATATCATCAACATAAACCTCAATTTCATGATGAATCATGTCGTGAAATAGTGTTACCATTGCCCGTTGGTAAGTGGCTCCAGCATTCTTTAGACCAAACGGCATGACCTTGTAACAGAAAGTGCCCCAAGGCGTGATGAAGGTAGTCTTTTCCATATCATCGGGAGACATCTTAATCTGGTTATAACCCGAAAACCCGTCCATGAAAGAGAACACAGAAAATTGAGCAGTATTATTGACAAGCACATCTATGTGAGGCAGAGGGAAATCATCTTTAGGGATGGCCCTGTTCAAATCCATGTAATCTACACACATCTTGACTTTACCGTCTTTTTAGGTACCGGCACAATATTGGCAACCCACGGAGAATAACTAGTCACAGCCAAGAAACCAGCATCAAATTGCTTTTGTACTTCCTCTTTTATTTTGATCTCCATATCAGGGTGTGTGCGCCTCAACTTCTGCTTCACTGGAAGGCAGTCTTCTTTCAGAGGCAGCTTGTGTACCACAATGTCAGTGTCTAAACCAGACATATCCTGGTAAGACCATGCGAAGACATCAACATATTCTCGAAGCATGGCAATTAGACGAGTTTTGATAGATTCTTCTAACGCAGCTCCAATCTTAACTTCTTTCTTGTCTTCTTCGGTACCCAGGTTTATTACTTCAATGTCCTCTTCATGCGGCTGAATCATCTTTTCCTCCTGTTTAAGCAGTCTGGCTAACGCTTCAGGTAGTTCGCAATCTTCTTCACCTTCCTCATCGGCTTGATAAATTGGATTGTCAAAGTCATACTTAGTCATAATAAGGTCGTCATTGATAAGATCCGGTGACGAGCACCTGCATGAATGGTGATTCATACAAGGCTTTAGAAAGAGTTTGAAAAAATGAGAAACATTGTCATTTTAAAACCTTTCTTTCTTTTTGAAAAACAAAAGCAAAAATGAAAGACAAAGAACAAAATGGATGAATGTGAAACGTCAGCTTTATTTATGATTATGAATTGTGTTAGGAATAAAAGAACCCTTACAAAAAAGCTACTATGCCCCGGGCAAGACATAGGGTTTGAGTATAGGAAAGACAAAAAACAAAAATCATTACTCTTCGAAGGAGGTGACTGAGATAAGCCTTTCAGATGACCAATTGCTAAGTTGAGCCCCTGGAACTGAAGGTCTGATCCACTCATCTAAGTCACAGTCACTATCAACTGTGTCGTCCTGCACGGCATTGATGCTTCCGTAATCCACCATCCCCGCACTCGTGAAGGTAATCGGGCCTTGACGACCTCTAGTGCTTTGTCCAGATGATGACTGCCCAGGATGGTAGCCAACACCAAACATATCCTTCTTCTCTGGAACTTCTACTGGACTGCCCCAGCCTTCTCGCATCCCTAACTCTACCACCTCAAGAGCTTGCTTATAAGAGGCTACGGACACCCCTTTCTTTAGTTCTTCAGAAGAAGCTGCTAATGAAGATGCTAGTTCCGTTTCCAGGGGCTCAAAAGCCTGACATGGAGTCTCAAATATCTCGCCATCCATCTCCACATACATGAATGAAGCCAAATGACTGACGAAGATGTCCTCTTCCCCACAAACTGTTACAATTTGGCCCTCCCAGACGAATTTCAGCTTTTAATGAAGTGTGGATGATACTGCCCCTGCTGAATGTATCCAAGCCCTTACCGACAAACAACTATATGCATGTTGTATATCCATCACGTAGAATGTGGTATTTAAGATTTGTGGACCTACTTTAATTGGTAAATCCACCTCCTCAAACACGGATCTTCTCGACCCATCAAATGCTCTAACCACCAGGTCGCTGGGCTTTAGAACTACTCCATTATAGTCCAACTTCATCAATGCCTTTTTGGGTAAAACATTCAGCGATGATCCGGTGTCTACCAACACATGAGAAAGTACTGCACCTTTACATTCTAAAGAGATATGCAGTGCCCGATTATGAGCACGCCCTTTAGATGTTAGATCCATGTCTGTAAAACCCAATCCATGACTGGCATTGACACTAGATACCACTGCTTCTAATTGATTTACCGAAATATCATGAGGCACATAAGCCTTGTTCAGGATATTCAAGAGAGATTTCATGTGGGAGTCGTAACACATTAGCAAAGACAAGATGGAAATCTTCGATGGGGTCTGCTGCAAATGGTCCACAATCTTGTAATCGCTTTTTTTGATAATTCTCAAAAATTCTTCAGCTACTTTATCAAATGTAATGTATGGGTCAGTCACTGGTGCGGGCTCATTGGCAACCATTGGCTGCTTCCATCTTGCCTTAGCCTGGGCTTCTGCAGTGTCTCTGGGTGGTTTCACACTATTTCTTAGTGTTTCCGGCGCAAATAACCTCTCACTTCTAGTAAAGCCCCCTACTCCAACATTTTCTACTTGAGCTGGGGTCGTGCTAGACGTGGCCAAATCTTGTTTCTGGCCGTTACAATATACTTCGCCATCATAATTCCAGGGAATGGCTTTATCACTCTGATACATTATTGGCCCTGCAGTGGTAATCGTTATTGGTGCCACTCTGGCCCGTGGAGGAACTTGAGACGGATCGTAGAAAATGGTTACTGTGGAGACTTCGCTTTCTTTTACAACTTTGTCAAACTGTAAAACCCCTTCATTAATCATACTTTGGATCCCCTTTTTTAACTGCTCACAACCATTTGGAGTTTCAACACATCCTGGACAATCACTTCCACAACCTGCAAACACACCCCTCTGGGCCAAACAAGCTTTAACAACATTCAACGTAGTTTGCAGGTCGTAGATATCACACACCAAGTTTAGATTCTCCCCATCGTCAACTGCCCCAAATGTACCCCCGTGAGGAGCATGGGGTTTTGTATTACATTAGGCGTAGGAGCGAAATTAATTGCTTTAGAATCCAGTAGGTCTTAAACAACACGCTTCAGAGCCTTGCAGTTTTCTGTGGTATGTCCCGGGGCTCCGGAATGAAACTCACATTAGGCGTTCGTATCATAACCCTCAGGGAGTTGGCCTGGTCTTGGAGGTTGTAGAGTTCGGAGTTGAATTATTTGGAGTTATAGGAGATTCTTCAAAAGCTGTGAATAAGACATGGCGGAGTTTCGAGATGTCTTTCTCTGGTCTTCTGGGGGTAATATAGACGAGGAGCTCTATGTTGGTACCCCTGTTGGCGTTGCTGTTGTGGTTGTTGGACTTGCTATTGGACAGGTTGAGCTGAGATAGTGATAGGAGCCACTTGCTGATAAACCCCTATGTTACCTCATCCCCTCTGCGTGTACACTGCCTCAGTCTCTCCTTCTCTCCTCTTCAAGAAGGGTTTCTTGACACCAGAGGCTGAAGCACTCCCATTTTGAATCTCCCCTTGCTTGATCCAACTTTCTATCCTCTCGCCAGTTAAGATGATATCTGAAAACCCACTTGAGGAACATCCAGCTAGCCTCTCCATGAAATGTACAGGGAGGGTATCCCAGAACAGGTCTACCATTTCACTCTCCAGCAAAGGCGGTTGCACTCTAGCAGCCACTTCACGCCACCTCTGTGCGTAATCTTTGAAGCTTTCCGAGTTTTTCTGAGTCAGATTCTGAAGTTGAGTGCGACTTGGCGCCATGTCGATATTATACTGATATTGCTTGAGGAATGCTTCTCCCAATTCCTTCCAGCTTCTCATGAAGCTTCTTTCTAACTTCATATATCATTCCAAGGATCCTCCGGAGAGACTACCCTGGAAGTAGTACATCCAGAGCTTTTCATCCCTAGTATGGGCAGCAATTTTTCGGTAGAACGCCTGCAAATGAATTTTAGGGCAGGAGCTACCGTTATATTTGTCAAAAGTAGGTGGCCTGAATTTGTGAGGAATAACCACCCCATGGACTAGGCCCATGTCCAACACATCTATCCCCAGAGTGTCTCTACACTCGAGGGCTTTGACTTTCTCAACAAGCATCAAGAAGTACTGAAGGTTTCCTTCTCCGCCGAACCCCATATCATTGTTAAAAGGAGGGAACCGATCCTTCTGTCTGTCTTGTACCAGAATGAAGGTTGTTGTGCCAAGTTCTGGAACTTCAGGTCCACCTGGGCCATTGTTGGTGTTGGGAGGAATCACTTATACTTCAGGAGTGGTTACAGGAGGATTAGTCTGAGGAAGGTTGAGCCCCTGAATTGCATTTCTCAAATCTTGTTGTCCCTGAGCCATCCCTTGCATCATGACCATGAATTCTCCTATTCTAGTGCGAAACTCATTAAGCTCAGTTTTCATAGCATCCATGATTGTCCTCTGGTTATTGCGAGTTGCATAACGATGTGGGATATTTTTTCGAAGATGTCGGGTCTTGGCAGCCCTCGCAATCTTTGCATGAAACACAAATAAGTTAAGCAACCTATAGAAAACCTACAAAAACAAATAAGAAATGAAAATGATGTGTATGCAATGCAATGTGTTCCTTTTATCCTCAATATTCTGTTTACTTTCCCATTCTGGTGTTGAGAAAACATCCTTTGCAAGAAAATCTTGTGTGACATTCAAACTTGAAGTGGTGGCATTTATTTAGTGTCTGTGCAACAGATAATAACCAGAGACTTCAGGTAAATCCGAAGACAAATGAAATAACAGAAATCCTCAGAGAACAAATTCATATGTCAAGAAATAAAAAGTACATCAAGAGAGAGGGAATTCCCACAATAAGCCTGTGGGTAATCCAAGTCATATGAATTCAAAACTAAGGCTTAGGAAAATCTACATCTATAACCTCCAACTGAAGCGCTTGACACCTTGTAACAGCTGAGCTATATCTGGATGCGTAGGTTCCTGCACAAGCTTCTGAATTAGGATATCCCTAAGGTCAAAGGAGGCATACAATTCCTCAATTTTTTGTAGGAACACCTTTTCACTTTCTAGGCTTGTAATGGAATCAGTTTTGACTTTCTTGACATCAGCTTTCAGTTTCAACTCTTCTATTTCTTTCTTAGCTTCCTTTAATGCTTGTTGGCTTTCTGCTAGACTCTGGAGACGAATCTTCTCTTGATGATAAGCCTTCTGAAGGAGCTCTCTCTGTCCATCCAAAGAATCTTGAAGACTCTTGATTTCTAGCTTGTGCTTGACTTCCAGCTCTTTCTCAAGTTGTCTTCCCATTTCTCTTGCCATAAGGTGACAGCCTCATTAGCTTCATTCAAATCTTTCTTCTCCTTCCGACGTTGGGCCGCCTTGTGAGTTTCAGCTAATCCCTTTTTCTTAAAGTAAATCTATCTCTCTCGAAAGTATTGTTGCTTGAGCCTGACCATCTCTTCAGCTTTGTGAGCTCTTTCCTCCAATTTTTGGTTTTGCATCTTCAATTTCTGGCATGAATTGTAGGCTTCATGATTCTCCAATCTGAGTTGCTGAACCAAGGCTTCCAATTTTTGATATTCCTGAAGAGGCACTGATGTTATGGGTGCTACCTCCTTAGGGTAGAGAGGTGTTTCCTTAGAGAAAGGGAGCAACAGGGTCTCTACACGATCCTCCAACCAACTGGCAAAAGGATCATAAGTATTGGGATCTACTCTCCCAAAGTCTTTCTTCCCTTTCATTACTCTAACCTCCCAAGCTTGGGATGCTAGTATGCTCATCTTGAGATTTCCTTCTGCTGGAAAGTATAAAGTCTCACTCATCTCTTCAATCAAAGGTATAGCTCTTAAAGGATAACCAAATTGCTTCCTGGATAAGACAGGATTGTAGCTGATCCCACCTTTCCTTCCTATCAAGGGAACATTTGGGAAGCTACCACAACTGACCAATATTTATTTGCCCACAAGATCCCTGTTGCATCCCCAAGCAATGTCAGCTGAGGTTAAGCCCATTAATCTTTTGGACCACTTCCAAGATTGTTTCAAATCCTGGAAAGGTCCTGATTTAGGGAGTTGCCTTACAAACCAATCAGCAAATAGGGGAGCACAACAATTTACATGTCCCTTCCTCTTTTCATTCCTGTGGTGAACTCCATAGTAAAAGTCACCTAGCAAAGTGGGTACTGGATTTATTCTGGAAAATATAGTGATAGCTTCCATGTTGATCAAACCCTTCTCTCCTAGAAACAAATTGGTCCCATACACTATCAAAGCAAGCAAGGTACTGAACTTAACCCACTTGTTTTCAGAGGCCAGATCCTGAGCTTCCTTGATAAGAAAATCTAAGAAAAGTCCTTTACCTTTGGTGGCATCCAATCCTCTACTAACCTTGGATAAGTCTAGAAGAAAAGAGTCAACTATTTCCTTGGATGAAAGCACCTTCTCTAAGCCATATTAAGGAGCACCATCTTTGATGGAGATTATGAGAATGTTTGATATCTCTTCTAATGTGGGAGCCAAGACGTAGTCAGGGAAAACAAAGACCCTTAGCTGTGGATCATAGAACTGCAGTAGAGAATGAAAGTTATCCCTCTGGTCAATGGTTGGCTTGCTCAAATAGTCTAGGATCTTTCCAAACTCCTTTCTGAAATCATCAAGAACTTTGTCACCCATCAAGCTAATTAACTTATGAATACCATTTGTCTCTGGATGTGGGAAATTATAATGGGCATTTCTCTTCCTTGGAATCTCCATGTTGAAGCAGCAAATATGACCAGGAATAGGATGTAATGAACCCTGAGAATAAAAAGAACACAAAATGATTAATAATGTTATGATGTTATGCAAGGCAAGGCATGTGATCAGTGATGTGTCTGTTTAGTGAATCAGGTAATCAAGTGTCTGTGCAAGGCCACAACATTATCACAAGTATCTTTCTGATCAGAAGTTCATGATTTCAGAATCCATAATTAACAGAACAAGATCATATCACTGAAGCATGCTGGAATAATAGGTATGTTGAAGTTTTAGGGTTCTTGCAAACCTGTAAACTCCTCCCCATCTCACGGGTGTGCTACTCGGGTCAAACATCATGGACTCTCAAAGCCGAATGGCAATAATACGTTCACCATCTCCGAGAAATGGCTCATGACCAAATCAGGGAATCGGTTTGGCATTATGTACTACTCAGGGAGGTCTCAGTTGAGTCCAAAGAAACAAGCATCCCTCATAAGTCCTCATCTTCAAGCACTTAATCGAGAAACAATAGCACATTCATCCCGAAGGGTACAATACTATCGTCATATGAACAGTTTGCCTTAACTGGATTCCTATGAGAGAACCAGACCATCCTATGCGAGTTCCCAGTGGGCTCTCGGATGCGAGTGGGTTTTCCAACAAATATGGTATGCCACTATCATCACTGGAGAGGGATTTTCCACAAAAGTTCTCAATGATCGGTCCCCTGACTGCACATAACTATCAAGGTAGTGTATTGCCCCAGAAAGATTTCGGCATCAATACATTTCCGAGAAGGTCGCAAGTCAAGGCGTGGAACTCACTAATACCAACATAGAAAGATGCCATGAAGCCATAGTGGAACCACTCTAAATCCTATGTGCACTCAAGCCGGGTATTTGGCTTATCTCACAGTAACAAACCCATCCCACCGAAAAAATGAAACCAGCACAGTCCAACATATGATGCATGTGAAAATAAATACTGAAAGCAGTAAATAAAGATGTAAAGTAAATTTGTAAAGTGAAACTGTAAATCAAAACAGTAAAGCTAAACTAAAGCACACAACATCAAACAGATAAACACCCAGAGAAACGGAAACAAACAGGAGCTAGGATTGACTCTACAAGGGAAACCAGAGATTCTGGGTTCGATCCCTATCAGAGTCGCCAACTGTCGCTCCCGGGATTTTCATCCTAGTACAAATGCGAAAGTGGCGCGGAAAAGGTAGAGTCGCCAGCCAGGCATTTCGATCCCTATCAGAGTCGTCCATTGATTTTTATTGAATGAAGTATGCAAATGAAATGACATCCCGTAACAAGCATACCATTGTACCCCGGGTAAGGCACAAGGCTTAGAAGTTTAATTGTTCAAAAATTACAAACTTAAAAATAACAACACAGTAATAGTATTTACTCCTGACTAAAGGAGATAGGAATAACGTCTTCGGCCTTCCAATTGTTGAGCCCATCACCCACAGTAGGGAAAATCCAGTCATCCAGGTTGTAGTCTTCATTACAATCACCCACAACATTGATTTGATCTTTCATGATCCATTGATTGGTGATACGAACAGCACGAGCATGACGAACATCCTTCTGGGACTCTGCAGTGAAACCCAAACCAAACTTGTCAGACTTGTAAGGAATGTCAGGAAGTTGACCCCAAATAGTACAACCACCTTCTTCAACCACCGCTCTAGCATCTTTGAGGGAAGCCATTGTAGGAGGTACTCTGGTAACCACATGAACTCTTTTAACCACAGGAGGAACTTCAGTAGCAGGAACGACCCAAGGAACTACTTCAAATGTCTGGCAAGGAGTCTCAACATATTCACCTTCCACTTCAACATACTTAAATGTATTCACATGACTGACCATGTATTCTTCCTCTCCATAAACAGTGACGATCTTTCCCTTCACTGGATATCTCAACTTCTGATGTAGAGTGGAGGTCACAGCACCTGCCCCGTGGATCCAGGGGCGCCCAAGCAAACAGGAGTACGCAGGACGAATATCCATTACATAGAAGGTATAATTGAAGACTTGAGAGCCTACTTTGATTGGGAGATCTATTTCTCCATGCACCACTCTTCTTGAACCATCAAAGGCCCTCACCACTATATTACTTGGTCTTAACACAGCATCTTCAAGACTGAGCTTGTTCAGAACTTCTTTGGGAAGTACATTCAATGAAGAGCCATTGTCTATCAACACATGAGACAAGGTAATTCCCCTACATTCAATGGAGATATGTAAAGCTCTGTTATGGTTTCGTTTGGAAGGAGTCAAGTCAGCATCAGAAAAGCGTAACCCATTATCATAAGTCAGATGTGCAACACAATTTTCAAATTGATCCACAGAAATTTCATTTGGTACATGGGCAGTCTTTAAGAACTTGATTAAGGCTTTAGCATGAGCCTCAGAACACAGCAACAAAGTCAACATGGAAATTTTGGAGGGAGTATGCCCCAACTGGTCAACAATATCATAATCACTCTTGCGAATGATCTTCAGAACTTCTTCCATCTGTTTAGAAAGATTTTCAGCAGTCGGTGCCTCAGCTTGCACAGGTTCAACCACGTGACCTTTTCCCCAAGCATCAGCACTTGGCTCAGAAGTGGAGGTAGTAGTTGGAGTAACTGCATTTTTTGAGGTAGCCGGAGGAGAGAAAATTCTTCCACTTCTGGTG
Source organism: Lathyrus aphaca (assembly GCA_963966055.1). Lineage (NCBI taxonomy): Eukaryota > Viridiplantae > Streptophyta > Magnoliopsida > Fabales > Fabaceae > Lathyrus > Lathyrus aphaca. Next base: position 301,928,738 of record OZ014523.1, on the reverse strand, counting down.
ATCTTACTAGATCCAGCAATATTATCAACATCAAGGTTATTATCAGTAACGGGTGCATCAGTCAAAGGTTCCTGCTTAACACCATGGATATAAACATCGGAACCGTAATTCCAGGGTATAGCTTTATCAGAAGTATAGGGAATAGGACCAGGAGTGGTAATAATCATGGGAGGCACTCTAACTTCAGCAACAGTCTTCACCAGGCCTTCAGCAGTAATCTTGATAGGACCTTTGGAAGTGATCTTGACAGGGCCTTTGGAGGTAATCTTCACTGGCACTTTATCAACCATATCCACATCTTCAACCTTCTTACCCCGAGTCAGATGTTCACACATACTTTCCACAGAAGGTGTCCTCTCAAATAATATGGTGTAATTGTCCATGAGGCGTTGAATACCATCTTTCGACTTCCAGCAACTGTCAGGTTTGCAGGCACAATAAAAGCAATCTTCATTACAACCTGGAAAGAATCCAGCCTGTATTAACTTTTTCTTGATAATGGATAAGGGAGTAGTCACATTTATAACTGAGGAAATATAGGAAACTTCATCAACAGCATTAACAGTCTTCTCATGATTGGGCATGGGAGCAGTAATCACATTTGGAGTCCCAGGAGGGTCAAATTCAATTTCTCCAGCTTCAATCATATCTTGAATCTTGTTTTTCAATATCCAGCAGTTGTTGGTGTCATGTCCCGGACAATTAGAATGATAGGCACATCGTGCATTAGGATTGTATCGAGGAGAGGAAGTATTAGGATTCTGAGGAGGGTCTTTCAAAGTAATGAGTTCCCCTTTCAACATGTGTTGCAAGGCTTGGGCCAGTGACATGTTGATCTTGGTGAACTGTCTTCTAGGCTTCTGTTGATTGCTCTGTGGTAGCTCTGGTGCTGCAGGAGTAGGATTAGAAATGTGAACTGCTCCCACGGATTGGTGACTTCTGTTACGGCTAGGTTGACCATACACAGCATTAGACTCCTTCTTTCCACTAGGGGGCTTCTTTGCAGTGCTTGATGAAGAGGCACCCACCTGTATCTTACCACTTCTTATACCACTCTCCACACGCTCTCCAGTCATTATCAGCTCAGTGAAACCAGATGATGAGCTTCCAATGAGGTGGCTATAGAAAGGACCATTCAGCGTACTAATAAACATATCCACTAGTTCCCTGTCAGTTAGAGGAGGTTGAACTCTGCCAGCCAGGTCTCTCCATTTCTGGGCATACTCCTTGAAATTCTCCTTAGCACCCATTGACATGCTTTGGAGTTGCATGCGAGTAGGTGCTAGGTCAGCATTGTATTGGTATTTCCTATAGAAGGCCTCAGCAAGATCATTCCAATCACGAATATTGACACTCTCCAATTGATAGTACCATTCCAATTGAGCTCCAGACAAGCTCTCTTGGAATAAATGAATCCACAATTTCTTATCAGCAGTATGTGGTTGAATCCTCCGGACATAGGATCTTAAATGCAGCTTGGGACATGTGACACCATCATACACCACAAAAGCATGAACCTTGAAACCAATAGGTATAACCACTCCAGATATTAAGCTCAGATCTTCAAAATCCAACCCAGAAGATTTTTGTAACTCCATGGCATTCATCCTGTCTACCAGCATCTTGTACTTATCTTCATCAGCAGGATCATGATAATAGTTTGCCTCAGAATCGGAATCTCCCACAGTGTCATGGAGACTGCCTCCCTCTTTCTCAGAATTTTCAGACTCAGAATCATCAACCTGTTCCTTTGTCTTGACAGGACCTTTGAACCTTCTTCCCAGATTGATAAAGCCTCCTGATCTTCTAGCCTTCTTATTCTTCTTAGCCAGCAGTGTCTTCAACTCATCTTATCCCTTGGACAAGTTCAGAATCAACTCTTGGAATTGTGCATTCTGTGCCTGGAGATCTTTGACAGTCCGTTCAAGAGCCATTTCTGCTGAAATAAACAACGAGAAGATAAGATACCTGTACATAAGAAACCTGTGATGCAGTGATATGGTATGTAAATGCGTATGCAATGTTTTCAAGGACCGCAGGATTTAAATTTGTTTAAACAACCAGAAAGTAAACTTTTATTAGTAAACAATAAACTTGTTTTCCCCTTGGGCTTACAATAAAAATGAAATAAATACAAAAAAATGGGGTTTTAAGTCTCCCATGGACGTTTCCTCTTTATGTTGAGGTATGAGTTGAGATTCTGCTCCTCGTGAAGTTGTTTTGTTAGCTCCAGGATTCTTTCTTGACTTGCTTTGAAATGAGTCTCAAAAGTATCCCTTTGCTCCTTCAACTGGATCCAGGACCTCTGTAATTCTTCCATGTCAGTGGGCATGTCTGGATGAAGGATGATATAAGGAGTATCTCCTTCAGCAACAGGCTCCATAGTAACTGGCAGGATAGCAGGATATGGCATCATAAGAGTCTGAGCACGAGATCGCACCCATCTGAGATAAGCTTCCATAGGAATAGTGTACTTTGGTTCCAGAGTCTTGTTGTCAACCTTGTTCACTTTACCCCATGCTCGTATGAACCTTTGACGGTAACCTTGTAGATCATTGTCGTAGTCGAACACAATACCCTGAATAAGCATATCATGAGGACCATCACTCCGAGCGTAACCAAACTGACGTAGAGCTAAGGAAGGATTGTAGGTAATGCCCCCTCTTATTCCAAGGAGTGGCACATTAGGGAACTCCCCACAACGGTCAATGTTAGTAACATTCTCCATAGATCTAGAGCACCAATGAATATCTGAATGAGAGAGTGACATGATTCTTTTAGACCACCTGAACCCTTGTTCATTCTTCATCACTGATCGAGGAAGGTGAGAAATAAACCACCTAGACAATAGAGGTATACAACACATCAGAGTTCCTCGTGCCTTCGTAGTACGGGTATGAAGAGAGTGTAAGATGTCTCCAAGTAATGTAGGCACTGGATTGCGAGTCAGAAATATGTTGATGGCGTGTATGTCTATGAACTGATCTGGATTGGGGAACAACACTAAGCCATAGATCAATAGGGCTAAGATCTCCTCAAAAGCATCATAACTCATAGCCTTCAGGAACACTTGAGCTTTTTCCATCAATATCTTAGCAAGAATACCCTTAACTCCACTCCTTGTTTCTAGGACAATGTCTGATTTCTTCAAATGTAGGGCTGCATCAATGACTTCAGGTTTAGGCTCTTTTTCCAAGCTTGTGAAGGGTTTCTGATCAAGAATAGGTATACCCAGAAGCTTGGAGAACTCTTCCATTGTAGGAACCAGCTGATAATCGGGAAAGTGAAACAGTGATGTTTAGGGTCAAAGAATTGAAACAGAACACTCATCATGTCTTCATTGAACCCTGAAGTGACTAGATCCAGTAGGTGACCATGCCTCTTGATGAATTGGGAGTTTTCAGAAACTTGAGAGACCAATTCTTTAAGCTTAGGAGGTATTCCTACAAAGTTGATCCGGATAGTATTCCTACGAGCAGAAGCCATGACCTGCAACAAAGAACAAATATAAATCCTTTGGTCCTCTAAATGGTTAGTGAAAATGCTATGCTTATGATGCATGATGATGCTATGATGTTAGGCTCAATCACAAACATGTGGCACACACAAACAAGTCACACAATAGCCCTACGTTTGAAGGCTTGCATGAGGTTTAAAGGTAAATACCCTCCCCTGAAGTTTAGTTGGTTCATCCTGTCCTATAAAGTAACCAGGTTCTAAGTGATCTCAATATCACTGATCCTTCACAAGGGTGGTTGTTCAGTAGGCAACTTACTTGCCAACCAAAACCCTCCAAGTTTAGGATCTCAATGAGTGTAGCATCGAGTATCAACCAACTTCAATCTTCACCAAAGCCGGTTATCTCACTACTTTTATAAAGGCCAAGATGGGATGACTAGGGTTCTAAAAGTCAGTTAGTGTATTGACAACATATGGCAGCCTCATATTATCCTCAACTTGCTTTAGGAACATAAGCACCAACCAAGAAGTCATACTAACTATGGCCACCAGATCAACCATATCGGTATACGCCGTACAGTTTCCTTGGTCTATTGCCATTTACCTAAGGTACACTAGATCCGGGTTAGGATCTTTCACACATAAGGCCCAACAAGTAATATAAAGCAAACAAGGCAAACAATTTAAGTGATCTAATTCCTAAGGGTACCCCTCTTTTATTAAGTCCCCAGCAGAGTCGCTAGTTCAGTAACACGGTGGGAGAACTGACTTTTCTATAAATGTTGCGGATAGCAAGAGTCGCCACCGACTTTTATTTTATCCAAAAGGAAAGGGCATAAAAGAACAGGAAAGACCTTAAAAAAGATTTTGAGTTCGGGGGGTAGGTTATATAAAGGGAAGGTGTTAGCACCCTTTATATCCATGGTTATCCATGGGCTCTTAGTTACTTAGCTCACTTAAATTGTTTTTGAAGAGTGTAGTGTGTGATTAAAAATTTTCTAAGTACTTTACAATGATCCTCGTATGGATATATATAAAGACTTTGTTTTGAAAATTTGTTTAAAATGTGAAGTGTAATGAAGCATTTTAACAAAGTGAGCAAGTACTTAAGAGGAACCTACCCTATGTTAAATCTTTACTATTCTTATATGTTCTTTCAATGGTAAGACTAGCCCTATTATTAAGGAATAGGTAGTCATTACCTTGGATGTGATAAGGGACATGTGAAGGGACATCTGTGTTTAGGCAACTGTAAGGTGTCTTAGCAATACGAAGGGACTTATCATCTTTTATTCGAAGGGACAAGATTATTTACCATAGGCAACATCGAAAGGACTTGATCTTATAATCTTAAAAGGGACTTGATGATATTTTATGAAAAGGGACTTTGCTTTAAGACACCTTACTTGACCTTATAATTAGGCAACATGAGGAGTAACCTTAGAAAGTGTAGGATGGCGATCAAAGATCGACTTACGTGTGTGAGTGTTCATATTCATATATTTATCTTATTAAGTAAGTCATTCTAAATTAATTTTAAATCACCAACAGGTTATCACTCCTGAACCCTAAATCATGATCAACCCTTGATAAATCATGATCGACCCTTTATCAAATGATGAATTTTACCTCATATACTTGATGTTGGCAAAAAATCATGAAATTTGACTTTGGTTGACCACAGTTGACCTCAGTTTGACTTTTTGACTGCTTTGACTGATTTTAGCCTATCTGATCATCTGACTGAGCAAATCTTTTGGGAAAGTCTTGGAACTTGACATGGGGATTCTTGAACACATATAGGATTCTATGAAGCTCACTTGAAGTCTTGGAAGTCCATTTAGCCTGATGAAATTCAAAACCCTAGTTTAGGATGCCTTGCTTAGGAGGATGCATTGTCTGAGGGAATTGTCAAATTTTCTGACTAATTGTGAACCTTGTGACCCTCATGAGATGTCTTGTGAACCTTGTGAACCTTGTTAACCTCTTGGGACACCTTAGTACACAATGTCTTGTCTTGGTGAGGGCAAATTTTGGGGTGCAACAGCTGCCCCTGTTCAATTTTCTAAAACCTGAGGGGTTAGATTGGTATATGTGCCATTCGTGACCTGGAAGGTTGAAGGGGATTGAACACAAAAGCCCAAAAATTTGCACTCGTCGGTGCGTAAAGTAACACTAATAATTAGTTGTATATGCTTAAGTGGGCTTGAAGATGCCACTTGGAAGAACTGGAGATGGGTTTATAGATGTCATCCATAATATCAGGAGATGATAATATCTTTATGTTGATACTGGATATCAGTACTAGGTCTTCGTACAGGCCGTCTCTGAATCGTTTATGCAACATGGTTTGAATTGTTGAATAGACCAGTAGAAATAAATCTTCGTGACGATTATCTCTTCTGGAAATATCCTGGATTAGGGAATAGATCTTTGTACAGACCGTTTGCCTACTATCCAAGAACAAATAGATTAAATCTTCTGAAAATATCCTGGACTAGGGAATGGATATTTGTACAGACCGTTTGCCTATTATCCAAGAACAAATAGATTAAATCTTCTGAAAACATCCTGAACTAGGGAATGGATCTTTGTACATACCGTTTGCCTAATATTCAAGGACAAAAGAATATCTTTTGAAAATATCCTGGACTAGGGAATGGATCTTCGTATAGACCGTTTGCCTAATATCCAAGGACAAAAGAATATCTTCTGAAAATATCCTGAACTAGGGAATGGATCTTTGTACAGACCGTTTGCCTACTATCCGAGGACATCTCGAGTAATGTATAGATCGTTTCTGACCTGTTGTAAATTGTTGATATTGTTTTATCTGCATATAAGTATCCTGCAAAGAAAAGGTTAGTTTATACAATATGTATGCATGCATGTATGGCATGGTGCACTTAAGTAATGTATTATGCATTTATGGTATGATGCAAATGATGTATGTATGAATCATGCAACCTGAAGCGTCTGGATATCTTTGTATAACAACTGCTGGCTAGGGAAAATAAATCTTGATCCGTTGTTAAAGAATATGAGGACCTTGGTCCCTTCTTGTTTGATAGTATAGTATTTATAACCTCCCGTCTTCGTTCGTCGTACTTCTATTGAAGGAATAAGTTCCTGAGTATCCCAACTGAGGATAAAAGAGATGGACATAAATTCAAAGGGGAGACGTAACTTGAAGTATCTATAAAGATAGATTTGCTCTACTAGGGATTTGTAGTTGTCTTATGGGGATGAACCGGTGAAGCTTCGTTGAACTACCATCCTCGTTCGTCCTTAGTAAATATTATTACTGCATTTCATGCATTTCTGGTAAACATCAATCATATTCAAAAGCATACATACATTCAAACACAACCAATGGACGTTTTCGCTTATGTAAATAGGGTAAAAGTAAATCTGGATTTAAAGATGAAATTTTATTTATATTACAAAGTGACCTATACATAGGCAAGTTTGTACAAGGAGACGGAAATCCTAGTAAGAGGAATTCATCGTAAAAAATTTTACAAAACAAAGAAAACAGCTATGTGAAAAATGATCCTATTGAGTTTCAATTCTACTATTGCCATTATCTTCAAGTATCTCATCTTCTGTTGTTGAGACGGAAACGATTGGATTGATCTTTATCTGTTCGAATCTTGATTTAGGTAGTACCATCAGTTGAAGTTACATGAGTGATCCAAACGAGACATAGTCATACGCTTTAATCCCTAACTTTTGCCTGGATTTCCCTTTCAGGTTTTCAATCCACCGGGATACCCTTTTTTTCCCAAGCCTCCCTTTCAGGTTTTCGACTTGTCGGGTGTACATTTTTTTTATATATATCCCTAATTTTTGCCTGAACCCTTTTGATTCGTCGGGATGCCCTTATTTTTTCCTAGGCCAGTCAACCTAGCGGGTCTCTTTTATGCGTAGTATTTTTTAACTATGTATGCGTTTACAGAAATTCTTCACCATCCATAGTAGTAAGCATCATGGCACCTCCTGAGAATACTCTTTTGACCACAAATGGTCCTTCATATGTAGGAGTCCACTTTCCCCTAGGATCACCCTGTGGTAGTATGATACGCTTGATTACCAAATCACCAGCCTGATATACCTTTGGCTTAACCTTCTTATTGAAAGCCTTGATCATCCGTTTCTGGTACATCTGACCATGATAAACAGCTGCCAACCTCTTCTCATCAATCAAATTTATCTGGTCAAGTCGAGTCTGAATCCACTCATATTCATCCAAGCTTGCATCCTTCATGATTCTTAAGGAAGGGATCTGAACTTCAATGGGCAGAACTGCTTCCATACCATAGACTAAGGAGAATGGGGTTGCCCCTGTTGAAGTACGTATTGTAGTAAGATAACCATGAAGAGAAAATGGTAACATCTCGTGCCAATCTTTGTAAGTGAAAGTCATCTTCTGGAGAATCTTCTTAATGTTCTTATTGGCAGCTTCTACTGCCCCATTCATCTTCGGACGATACGGAGAAGAGTTGTGATGCTTAATCTTGAACAGCGTGCAGAGATCAGTAATCATAGTGTTGTTCAGATTAGAGCCATTGTCTGTGATAATCCTTTCAGGGATGCTATACCTACATATGAGATTATTCTTAATGAATCGAGCCACCACATTCTTAGTAACAGATGCAAATGAAGCTGCCTCTACCCACTTTGTAAAGTAATCAATAGCAACTAGGATGAAACGATGCCCATTAGAAGCAGTAGGTTTGATCTCACCAATCATATCAATGCCCCACATGGAAAAAGGCCAAGGAGCAGTCAACACATTCAATGGAGCTGGAGGTATATGTACTTTATCAGCATAGATTTGACACTTGTGACATGTTCTGGAATGTTGATAGCAATCAGCTTCCATGGTAGACCAATAGTAACCTGCTCTCAATATCTTTTTTGCCATGGTATGACCACTAGAATGAGTGCCAAAGATCCCATCATGCATATCTTCCATAATCTCTGTTGCTTCCTTCTTATCCACACAACGAAGCAAAGTTGAATCATGATTACGCTTGTACACAATTCCATTACTAAAAAAGAACTTAGCAGAAAACCTCCTCAGAAACTTCTTATCCTTAATAGATGCCCCTTCAGGGAACTCCTGATCTTCAAGATATCTTTTCACTTCATAGAACCAAGGCTTCCCTTATGCTTCTTCAGTGTTAATCTCATTGCAGTATGCAGGCTTCTCAAATCTATCAATAGTAATCTTGGGAGCTTCATCATCCCAACTAATCTCAAACATAGATGCCATGGTGGCTAATGCATCCGCCAACTGATTCTCTCCTCGTGGAATATGTCCAAAGATAATCTCTTCAAAATGTGGGATCAAAGACAACACATGCTCTCTGTAAGGAATAAGATTTTCATGCTTGGTATCCCAATCTCCTTTTATCTGACTTACTACCAGGGCTGAATCTCCATATACGTCCAGGAACTGAATCTTCATATCAATGGCAGCTTTGATACCCAGGATACATGCCTCATACTCAGCCATGTTATTCGTACAATAGAAACAAAGTCTTGCAGTAATTGGGGTATGACAGCCTTCAGGGGAAATGATCACAACACCAACACCATTACCAAGTGCATTAGAAGCTCCATCAAAAACCATAGTCCATCGGGATCCTTGTTCAGGTCCGTCATATTGTCCAGGTTCCTTGGTAATAATCATAATGTCTTCATCAGGGAAATCAAAACTCATTGACTGATAATTATCCACTACTTGATGAGCCAAATGATCAGCTACAACACTTCCTTTAATGGCCTTCTGAGTAGTATACTGTATGTCATATTCTATTAAGATCATTTGCCATCTCGCTATTCGTCCGGAGAGAGCGGGTTTCTCGAATATGTACTTGATTGGATCCATCTTTGAAATCAGCAGGGTAGTATGAGTCAACATATACTGTCTTAGTCGGCGAGCAGCCCATGCCAAAGCGCAGCAAGTTTTCTCGAGCAGTGAGTATCTTGTTTCACAGTCGATAAACTTTTTGCTAAGGTAGTATATTGCCTGCTCTTTTCGACCAGACTCGTTATGTTGCCCCAACACACACCCCATTGAGTTGTCTAATACTCTTAAGTACATAATTAAGGGTCTTCCATCAACTGGTGGCATCAAGATTGGAGGTTCTAAGAGATATATCTTGATTTCATCAAAGGCTGTCTGGCATTCATCATTCCACTCCATTACCTGATCTTTCTTCAACAGCTTGAAGATTGGCTCACAGGTAGCAGTTAGTTGGGAAATAAATCTTGCAATATAATTCAATCGTCCCAAGAAACCTCTAACTTCCTTCTCAGTACGGGGAGCTGGCATCTCTTGTATGGCTTTCACCTTTGCAGGATCTACTTCAATACCTTTTCCACTGACAATGAAACCCAGGAGTTTACCAGACCTAACTCCAAAAGTACATTTGTTAGGATTCAATCTTAGCTTGTATTTCTTCAACCTTTCAAACAGCTTATGCATATGATCAAGGTGTTGTTCTTCATTTTGGGACCTGGCTATCATATCATCTACATATACTTCTATCTCATGATGAATCATATCATGAAACAAAGCCACCATAGCACGCTGATATGTTGCCCCGGCGTTCTTCAAACCAAATGGCATCACTTTATAACAAAAGTACCCCACTGTGTAACAAATGTAGTCTTCTCCATATCTTCAGGTGCCATCTTGATTTGATTGTAACCAGAGAAGCCATCCATGAAAGAGAATACTTTATGTTGAGCAGTGTTGTCTACCAGAACATCAATATGAGGAAGTGGAAAGTCATCTTTGGGGCTGGCCTTGTTCAAATCCCTGTAATCTACACACATACGTACCTTACCATCTTTCTTAGGTACCGATACGACATTTGCAACCCATTGAGGATAAGAAGTCACAGCTAAGAACCTTGCGTCAAACTGTTTCATTACCTCTGCTTTAATCTTTTCTGACATTTCAGGACGTATGCGACGAACCTTCTGCTTTTTTGGACGACAATCTTCTTTTACCGGTAAACGGTGAACCACAATGTCTGTATCCAGCCCTGGCATATCTTCATAGGACCAAGCAAAGATCTCCACATAATCACGTAACATCTGAATTACTCTGTTCTTAACACCATCCTCTAATTCAGCCCCTATCTTGACTTCTTTCCTGTTTTCTTCAGTTCCCAGATTCACAACTTCGATTGGCTCTTCATGTGGCTGTATAGCTTTCTCTTCTTGTTGTAACAACCTAACAAGCTCTACAGGTACTTCACAATCTTCCTCCTTTCCATCTTCAGCTTGATAGATCGGATTCTCAAAATTATAATTGGCAATAGTAGAACTGTTATCAACAAGATCCAGAGTGGATGAGGATCTGCATTTTAGTGATGTGGGTGTGTGTAAGAACACATAGCTGATAAATCAAAAAATAAAAGAAAAGAAAGACAAAAAGCACAATATTTACGAAAACGAAACGTCCATTGATTTTTATTGAATGAAGTATGCAAATGAAATGACATCCCGTAACAAGCATACCATTGTGCCCCGGGTAAGGCACAAAGCTTAGAAGTTTAATTGTTCAAAAATTACAAACTTAAAAATAACAACACAGTAATAGTATTTACTCCTGACTAAAGGAGATAGGAATAACGTCTTCGGCCTTCCAATTTTTGAGCCCATCACCCACAGTAGGGAAAATCCAGTCATCCAGGTTGTAGTCTTCATTACAATCACCCACAACATTGATTTGATCTTTCATGATCCCTTGATTGGTGATACGAACAGCACAAGCACGACAAACAGCCTTCTGGGACTCTGCAATGAAACCCAAACCAAACTTGTCAGACTTGTAAGGAATGTCAGGAAGTTGACCCCAAATAGTACAACCACCTTCTTCAACCACCGCTCTAGCATCTTTGAGGGAAGCCATTGTAGGAGGTACTCTGGTAACCACATGAACTCTTTTAACCACAGGAGGAACTTCAGTAGCAGGAACGACCCAAGGAACTACTTCAAATGTATGGAAAGGAGTCTCAACATATTCACCTTCCACTTCAACATACTTAAATGTATTCACATGACTGACCCTGTATTCTTCCTCTCCATAAACAGTGACGATCTTTCCCTTCACTGGATATCTCAACTTCTGATGTAGAGTGGAGGTCACAGCACCTGCCCCGTGGATCCAGGGGCGCCCAAGCAAACAGGAGTACGCAGGACGAATATCCATTACATAGAAGGTAAAATTGAAGACTTGAGAGCCTATTTTGATTGGGAGATCTATTTCTCCATGCACCACTCTTCTTGAACCATCAAAGGCCCTCACCACTATATTACTTGGTCTTAACACAGCATCTTCAGGACTGAGCTTGTTCAGAACTTCTTTGGGAAGTACATTCAATGAAGATCCATTGTCTATCAACACATGAGACAAGGTAATGCCCCTACATTCAATGGAGATATGTAAAGCTCTGTTATGGTTTCTTTTGGCAGGAGTCAAGTCAGCATCAGAAAAGCGTAACCCATTATCATAAGTCAGATGTGCAACACAATTTTCAAATTGATCCACAGAAATTTCATTTGGTACATGGGAAGTATTTAAGAACTTGATTAAGGCTTTAGCATAAGCCTCAGAACACAGCAACAAAGTCAACATGGAAATTTTGGAGGGAGTATGCCCCAACTGGTCAACAATATCATAATCACTCTTGCGAATGATCTTTAGAACTTCTTCCATTTGTTTAGAAAGATTTTCAGCAGTCGGTGCCTCAGCTTGCACAGGTTCAACCACATGACCTTTGCCCCGAGCATCAGCACTTGGCTCAGAAGTGGAGGTAGTAGTTGGAGTAACTGCATTTTTTGAGGTAGCCGGAGGAGAGAAAATTCTTCCACTTCTGGTGATCTTACTAGATCCAGCAATATTATAAACATCAAGGTTATTATCAGTAACGGGTGCATCAGTCAAAGGTTCCTGCTTAACACCATGGAAATAAACATCGGAACCGTAATTCTAGGGTATAGCTTTATCAGAAGTATAGGGAATAGGACCAGGAGTGGTAATAATCATGGGAGGCACTCTAACTTCAGCAACAGTCTTCACCAGGCCTTCAGCAGTAATCTTGATAGGACCCTTGGAAGCGATCTTGACAGGGCCTTTGGAGGTAATCTTCACTGGTACTTTATCAACCATATCCACATCTTCAACCTTCTTACCCCGAGTCAGATGTTCACACATACTTTCCACAGAAGGTGTCCTCTCAAATAATATGGTGTAATTGTCCATGAGGCGTTGAATACCATCTTTCAACTTTCAGCAACTGTCAGGTTTGTAGGCACAATAAAATCAATCTTCATTACAACCTGGAAAGAATCCAGCCTGTATCAACTTTTTCTTGATAATGGATAAGGGAGTAGTCACATCTATAACTGAGGAAACATAGGAAACTTCATCAACAGCATTAACAGTCTTCTCATGATTGGGCATGGGAGCAGTAATCACATTTGGAGTCCCAGGAGGGTCAAATTCAATTTCTCCAGCTTCAATCATATCTTGAATCTTGTTTTTCAATATCCAACAGTTGTTGGTGTCATGTCCCGGACAATTAGAATGATATGCACATCGTGCATTAGGATTGTATCGAGGAGTTAGGCCAGTGACATGTTGATCTTGGTGAACTGTCTTCTAGGCTTCTGTTGATTGCTCTGTGGTAGCTCTGGTGCTGCAGGAGTAGGATTAGAAATGTGAACTGCTCCCACAGATTGGTGACTTCTGTTACGGCTAGGTTGACCATACACAGCATTAGACTCCTTCTTTCCACTAGGGGGCTTCTTTGCAGTGCTTGATGAAGAGGCACCCACTTGTATCTTACCACTTCTTATACCACTCTCCACATGCTCTTCAGTCATTATCAGCTCAGTGAAACCAGATGATGAGCTTCCAATAAGGTGGCTATAGAAAGGACCATTCAGCGTACTAATAAACATATCCACCAGTTCCCTGTCAGTCAGAGGAGGTTGAACTCTGCCATCCAGGTCTCTCCATTTCTTGGCATACTCCTTGAAATTCTCCTTAGCACCCATTGACATGCTTTGGAGTTGCATGCGAGTAGGTGCTAGGTCAGCATTGTATTGGTATTTCCTATAGAAGGCCTCAACAAGATCATTCCAATCACGAATATTGACACTCTCCAATTGATAGTACCATTCCAATAGAGCTCTAGACAAGCTCTCTTGGAAGAAATGAATCCACAATTTCTTATCAGCAGTATGTGGTTGAATCCTCCGGACATAGGATCTTAAATGCAGCTTGGGACATGTGACGCCATCGTACACCACAAAAGCAGGAACATTGAAACCAATAGGTATAACCACTCCAGATATTAAGCTCAGATCTTCAAAATCCAGCCCAGAAGATTTTTGTAACTCCATGGCATTCATCCTGTCTACCAACATCTTGTACTTATCTTCATCAGCAGGATCATGATAATAGTTTGCCTCAGAATCGGAATCTCCCACAGTGTCATGGAGACTGCCTCTCTCTTTCTCAGAATTTTCAGACTCAAAATCATCAACCTGTTCCTTTGTCTTGACAGGACCTTTGAACCTTCTTCCCAGATTGATAAAGCCTCCTGATCTTCTAGCCTTCTTATTCTTCTTAGCCAGCAGTGTCTTCAACTCATCTTGTCCCTTGGACAAGTTCAGAATCAACTCTTGGAATTGTGCATTCTGTGCCTGGAGATCTTTGACAGTCTGTTCAAGAGCCATTTCTGCTGAAATAAACAGCGAGAAGATAAGATACATGTACATAAGAAACCTGTGATGCAGTGATATGGTATGTAAATGCGTATGCAATGTTTTCAAGGACCGCAGGATTTAAATTTGTTTAAACAACCAGAAAGTAAACTCTTATTAATAAACAATAAACTTGTTTGCCCCTTGGGCTTACAATAAAAATGAAATAAATACAAAAAAAATGGGGTTTTAAGTCTCACATGGACGTTTCCTCTTTATGTTGAGGTATGAGTTGAGATTCCGCTCCTCGTGAAGTTGTTTTGTTAGCTCCAGGATTCTTTCTTGACTTGCTTTGAAATGAGTCTCAAAAGTATCCCTTTGCTCCTTCAACTAGATCCAGGACCTCTGTAACTCTTCCATGTTAGTGGGCATGTCTGGATGAAGGATGATATAAGGAGTATCTCCTTCAGCAACAAGCTCCATAGTAACTGGCAGGATAGCAGGATATGGCATCATAAGAGTCTGAGCACGAGATCGCACCCATCTGAGATAAGCTTCCATAGGAATAGTGTACTTTGGTTCCAGAGTCTTGTTGTCAACCTTGTTCACTTTACCCCATTCTCGTATGAACCTTTGACGGTAACCTTGCAGATCGTTGTCGTAGTCGAACACAATACCCTGAATAAGCATATCATGAGGACCATCACTCCGAGCGTAACCAAACTGACGTAGAGCTAAGGAAGGATTGTAGGTAATGCCCCCCCTTATTCCAAGGAGTGGCACATTAGGGAACTTCCCACAACGGTCAATGATAGTAACATTCTCCATAGATTTAGAGCACCAATGAATATCTGAATGAGAGAGTGACATGATTCTTTTAGACCACCTGAACCCTTGTTCATTGTTCGTCACTGATCGAGGAAGGTGAGAAATAAACCACCTAGACAATAGAGGTATACAACACATCAGAGTTCCTTGTGCCTTCGTAGTACGGGTATGAAGAGAGTGTAAGATGTCTCCAAGTAATGTAGGCACTGGATTGCGAGTCAGAAATATGTTGATGGCGTGTATGTCTATGAACTGATCTGGATTGGGGAACAACACTAAGCCATAGATCAATAGGGCTAAGATCTCCTCAAAAGCATCATAACTCATAGCCTTCAGGAACACTTGAGCTTTTTCCATCAATACCATAGCAAGAATACCCTTAACTCCACTCCTTATTTCTAGGACAATGTCTGATTTCTTCAAATGTAGGGCTGCAGCAATGACTTCAGGTTTAGGCTCTTTTTCCAAGCCTGTGAAGGGTTTCTGATCAAGAATAGGTATACCCAGAAGCTTGGAGAACTCTTCCATTGTAGGAACCAGCTGATAGTCGGGGAATGTGAAACAGTGATGTTTAGGGTCAAAGAATTGAAACAGAACACTCATCATGTATTCATTGAACCCTGAAGTGACTAGATCCAGTAGGTGACCATGCCTCTTGATGAATTGGGAGTTTTCAGAAACTTGAGAGACCAATTCTTTAAGCTTAGGAGGTATTCCTACAAAGTTGATCCGGATAGTATTCCTACGAGCAGAAGCCATGACCTGCAACAAAGAACAAAGATAAATCCTTTGGTCCTTGAAATGGTTAGTGAAAATGATATGCTTAGGATGCATGATGATGCTATGATGTTAGGCTCAATCACAAACATGTGGCACATAAAAACAAGTCACACAATAGCCCTAGGTTTTAAGGCTTGCATGAGGTTTAAAGGTAAATACCCTCCCCTGAAGTTTAGTCGGTTCATCCTGTCCTATAAAGTAACCAGGTTCTAAGTGATCTCAATATCACTGATCCTTCACAAGGGTGGTTGTTCAGTAGGAAACTTACTTGCCAACCAAAACCCTCCAAGTTTAGGATCTCAATGACTGTAGCATCGAGTATCAACCAACTTCAATCTTCACCAAAGTCGGTTATCTCACTACTTTTCTAAAGGCCAAGATGGGATGACTAGGGTTCTAAAAGTCAGTTAGTGTATTGACAACATATGGCAGCCTCATATTATCCTCAACTTGCTTAAGGAACATAAGCACCAACCAAGAAGTCACACTAACTATGGCCACCAGATCAACCATATCGGTATACGTCGTACAGTTTCCTTGGTCTATTGGCATTTACCTAAGGTACACTAGATCCGGGTTAGGATCTTTCACACATAAGGCCCAACAAGTAATATAAAGCAAACAAGGCAAACAATTTAAGTGATCTAATTCCTAAGGGTACCCCTCTTTTATTAAGTCCCCAGCAGAGTCGCTAGTTCAGTAACACGGTGGGAGAACTGACTTTTCTATAAATGTTGCGGATAGCAAGAGTCGCCACCGACTTTTATTTTATCCAAAAGGAAAGGGCATAAAAGAACAGGAAAGACCTTAAAAAAGATTTTGAGTTCGGGGGGTAGGTTATATAAAGGGAAGGTGTTAGCACCCTTTATATCCATGGTTATCCATGGGCTCTTAGTTACTTAGCTCACTTAAATTGTGTTTTGAAGAGTGTAGTGTGTGATTAAAAATTTTCTAAGTACTTTACAATGATCCTCGTATGGATATATATAAAGACTTTGTTTTGAAAATTTGTTTAAAATGTGAAGTGTAATGAAGCATTTTGAAAAAGTGAGCAAGTACTTAAGAGGAACCTACCCTATGTTAAATCTTTACTGTTCTTATATGTTCTTTCAATGGTAAGACTAGCCCTATTATTAAGGAATAGATAGTCATTACCTTGGATGTGATAAGGGACATGTGAAGGGACATCTGTGTTTAGGCAACTGTAAGGTGTCTTAGCAATACGAAGGGACTTATCATCTTTTATTCGAAGGGACAAGATTATTTACCGTAGGCAACATCGAAAGGACTTGATCTTATAATCTTAAAAGGGACTTGATGATATTTTATGAAAAGGGACTTTGCTTTAAGACACCTTACTTGACCTTATAATTAGGCAACATGAGGAGTAACCTTAGAAAGTGTAGGATGGCGATCAAAGATCGACTTACGTGTGTGTGTTCATATTCATATATTTATCTTTTTAAGTAAGTCATTCTAAATTAATTTTAAATCACCAACAGGTTATCACTCCCTATAGTTACTAACCATGGCAAGAATATTTATAAACAATAGAACAATAATAAACTACGACTATTACAAGGCTTTCGCAATTACATTATAATAGAAATAATTAATAATAAATATATAATAAATAAAATATAATTAAAATGGTTAGTAATAAGATAATCATAAGAGAATAGAGGTTAGCACAAATATACAAAAATATTGTAGAATTTAAAAGAACATTTTTAAGTTAAACAAATAATTTTGAAGAATTCAAAAAGAAAATAATAATAATAAACAATTATAATAATAATTTACAAAAAAAAAAACATGATTAATTATTTAGTTATATATTAGAAAAATTTATTAAGTTTAATATTTAAAGTTAAATAAGATAATTAAGGTGAGAAATTAGGGTTAGAAATTTAGGAAAATAAAATTAAGGTTTGAATATCTTAATAATTAACTAATTAAATTATTTTAAAAAAATATATACAATAATAATATAAACAAATTTCAAATTAAATATAAACTAAATTAAAGTTTAGAAAATAAATTAGGGATTTTTTAGAAAATATGAAGTTATATATATATATATATATATATATATATATATATATATATATATATATATATATATATATATATATATATATATATATATATTACATATTATTATTTAAATAGAATTTTCTTATAAGAAATATAATTAAAATTAATTATAAAACAAAATAATGAGAAAATGAATAAAAAGACTTACCTGGGGCAGGGATTGAACCCACGCCCTAGGTCCTGCCTCCCCTGGACTCAGACTGCTACCACCAGGCCAAACGCGCGCATGTGATAGGGTTTGGGGCAACAATTGTTTTATTATTAACTTGCAAAAACACCAAAAATAAAACAAAACAAAATGGCCTTGGGGAGGTTTGAACCCAGGACCATTCATTTACAAACAAACACACAAACCAACTGAGTTAACTGCACACGCTTGAAACTAAATCAACAACAAAACAATATATTTTAAAACAAATATTTGAATTCTGATTTCAGCGCCAAACTTCATCTTCTTCACCAAATTTCCTGTGCATTTTCATACAACTTTTCCTGTGAATTTTCTTGCGTGTTCTTCCATATTCTTAACCTACGAAACTCAAACAGCAAGTAAACAGTAAAATTTATTCAAATTGATTAGTGCAATGTGATCCTTATGAATCATACAATCTTCCTATGTTGCTAGAATTTATTTATATTGTCTAAATCACAAAACCCTAAGTTGGTCGTTCAAACCCTAACAATGGTGGAATGCAATTTAGGTCATGAAACTTCAATTGGTTTATCCAGAAAGCTTCTATGCTTCAAAACAAACACGAGTCAACAAGCAAAATCAGTTAATAACGCATGAGAGTATGAAATCGAAAAAAATGTAAAACATGAATAAGAGTGATTCGGTTAGCATGATTTAGTGCATGGATGGATGGTTTTATGATCCAGAAACATTCAGTGATCTTCAAGGAATGATTTGCAACCTTTATTTTGTCTTGAGAGTCCCTCTAAATCCAAAACCGAATCTTGTCTTTTGTTGAAAATTTTGAAAATTGTTTAGTGTTCTTGAGGCAGCAAAATCGTGTCCTTGTGATTGGGATGTCTTCAAGTATATGTAGAGATGAAAATTAGATCAAAAAGTTATGGATTTATGGGCTTTTTAATGATTGCTTGATCATGAAGTTTCTATCTTTCAAATATTGAAAAAGATCACATCCAACCTTGCCAAATCAAGCTAGCACGAATTTGGATCAAATCAATCATCTATAATTGATGTTTATGACCTTCTAGAATCATAATCTCATCCAAATATATGATTTTCATATTTTATTTTAATTTAATTTGTATTTTAATGAATAAAATTCAAATAAATACTAAATAAAATATAAAAAATAAGAAAAGGCATGGGTTGGCTCGTGCTTGATGATATTATAAATATTGGATGGCAATTTGGTGGGCTCATTTAGCAAAAATTGGTTTTAAGGCCTCATTTGCTTCATAAACTTCCCAAAAATTTCCCAACTTTGCAAGGGCACAAATCCTTCAATTTTAATGCTATGAAGGTGTTCTTGGACATTTTAGAAAGCTTAGAGAGTACTATAACCAACCCCTTTGGTCTCATGTCCATATCTTTTACCATTCTCAAGTTATGCTCTTTGGAAGATGTTGACTTTTTGTTGACTTTTAAAAGGACCTATAATGTCTTAAGCCCATACCTTCCAAATGAAGCATTTTTGGGCTTGGCTTGTGAGACACAAAGTTGTAGAGAACTCAATTTCCTTCAAAATGAGCTTTGTATGGAAAATATTTGATGAAGCATGTGAAAGTTATGGCTGGTCAAAGTTCAGTTGACTTTTCCTATGAAAACCCTAATTTAGAAACTCCTGATTCTTGATGATCTGAAATCTCCTTGATAAATCATGATCAACCCTTTATCAAATGATGAATTTTAACTCATATACTTGATGTTGGCAAAAAAAATCATGAAATTTGACTTTGGTTTGACCACAGTTCACCTCAGTTTGACTTTTTGACTGCTTTGACTGATTTTAGCCTATCTGATCATCTGACTGAGCAAATCTTTTGGGAAAGTCTTGGAACTTGACATGGGGATTCTTGAACACATATAGGATGCTATGAATCTCACTTGAAGTCTTGTAAGTCCATTTAGCCTGATGAAAGTCAAAACCCTAGTTTAGGATGTCTTGCTTAGGAGAATGCATTGTCTGAGGGAATTGTCAAATTTTCTGACTAATTGTGAACCTTGTGACCCTCATGATATGTATTGTGAACCTTGTGAACCTATTGGGACACCTTAGTACACAATGTATTTTCTTGGTGAGGGAAAATTTTGGGGTGCAACAGACATGCTCATGAGATAGGTTAAGAAGTCTTAAGAGGGAAGGAGAAGAAGAATTAGGGCAAATGGACACATGTGTGACTTATGAAGCAACTAAGTAATAAAAATCAAAAAGTGATAACCCAAGGTGGACATACATCATTCCAGGACCTATAATAAGACCTAAAAGACTCAAAATCAAGACCTTATAACAATGGCATGAATGCCTTATTCAAATGGAATGAGGGAAGTTTCTAAAAGGGGCCAAAAATGACTTAAGGCTTAAGTGACTTGGAAACAATATCACATGACCTATAAAAATTATGAAACTTAACAACTCAATACAAAATCCATAGAGTAGCATGTGTACAAAAATATCTTGACAATTCCTATTTTTGAATGGTGAAAGGCTCATTGGAACACAATTAGGGTTTATGTGATCAATGTGGAAAAATAGACTCACTAAAGACCCAAACAAAGACCTAAAAATCCAGAGAAAAATATTTTGAGGAAGTTTAATGAGCTCTTAAAAGGATGCACAAATAATGG
Source organism: Lathyrus aphaca (assembly GCA_963966055.1). Classification (NCBI taxonomy): domain Eukaryota; kingdom Viridiplantae; phylum Streptophyta; class Magnoliopsida; order Fabales; family Fabaceae; genus Lathyrus; species Lathyrus aphaca. The sequence goes on along the minus strand of OZ014523.1, from coordinate 301,908,022 downwards.
GGTCTTTAACATTTGTGGTTTGAAAGAAGGAAATGGTACAAGGTGATTGGTCAAAATATGAGAAAATAAGGAAACAATTAATGTGAAAATTAATTCTGATTTAAAAAATGAATAAAAATGAAATCTAAAAATTTGGAAAATTATAGAAAATTGAAAGGATCCTATATGAATTTATTTGGAATTTTTTGATGTGATTTGGTATTTTTAAAAATAAGAAACGAAATTGATATAAAATGAAAAAGAAAATAAAACTGAATTAAAAGACATTGGGCCTGGGGGGTCTAAAAATCAGAAAAATGAACTAAATGGGCTTAGGTCAATTGCGTTGGGGGGTTCCAAGAGAATCTGATTGACTTTGGTTGACTCTATGGCACGTGAATGGCACAAGAATTTTAATGTGCTGGCTCAATCTGGAGCGTGGGATCAAGACAATCCAAGGGATGTGTTATAATTCCATCTCGGGCCTAGGGTTACTGTTCAGGTGACCGGAAGTGACCTCCGGACATCTTCTCCGGTCACCCTGACCTAGGGTTTCTCTAATCCTCCATGAAAATGAAATCTAAGACCACCATTACACTCGCCTCTCATCACTGAACAAGAATCTACCATTGCTTTTGACTTAAGGTTCATGGATTAATCAATTCGAAGGCAAACATTTCCACACCTAAACCGGAATCTATACATCTAACATGCATATCATCTAGCCAGATATTGTAGTGCTCCTATTGAGTTTCAATCAACATGAAAACATTGAAATGTAGGCATTTTGATCAAGCAAAGTATCAGAGCATACCTGATTTGCAGATGTGTCTAAATTTTGATAGAACACCAGAGGTTAGGTTCCTTGTGTTGCTTGATCTTAGACTTGATCAATAAGAGTGAAATAAACACTCTGTGATGTGTGGACCTTGAGAAACTGATGAAGATGAAGTGCAATTTGCAGAGATGAAAACTCAGAGCTTCAAGTAATGAACACCACAGAACTTGAGAAAAACAAGATGTTGATGATGGATAGGTGAAGATTAGTGCTAGAGAGGTGAAGATTGAGGCTGCCCGAATCAAAATGCAGTGATATTGCAATGGTGCAATTGGATGATTCAGAGAAGTTTCTCCATGGCAATGTGGTTCTGATGAATATTGAAGAAGCACCAAGAAGAAGATGATGAATGTTGATGATTGAAGAAGCTTGATCCTCTTCAATTATCAGAGAATTTGCAGAGATTGCAGAGAGAAATTTGAGAGTTCTATGGTGGATTTCGAGCAAAAGTGAGAGAGAGCTTCAAAATGCACTGAGCTCTTGCCTTTATAGGGTCCTTAACCTCTGTTTAACAGTTAGAACCAGGGTTAGAACCCTGGTTAACTGAGTTGAAATTGTTAGAGTGAGTCAAGTTAGTTAGATTGGTTATGACAGTTGTGTGTTCTGGAAGTTCCTACTCGAGCTCAGTCATGTGTTGCAAGCTTCATGGAATTTATGGTGTACTTTATGCAAAGGCTTGTATATTAGTGCAGCCTTGAGGTGATCTTATGCAGTGATGAACATGGTAGTTGAGGTATGCTTGCATGATGAGTGTGCATGATGAGCTTGCTTGCCTTGAGATGGATCAAATGTAGAATAGAGCATGGCCTTTATGATGAGTTGTAATGAAACAAATTGAAGCTATTCTGATCATGTTTGCAGCAAGTTCACTCTCATTCATTTGGCTTGAACTTGGATGATGGTATAAGGAAAGTGTAGTATGCAGGCAGTCATAGGATCATGTACATCCTAATGCAATGCTTCATGGCCAAGTGATATTGAATGACACAAAACAGATGGACTGAACTGAATCTTGAGCACAATGCAATACCTTTTCATACAAGAAAACTAGTTGCTTACATTGATCTTCAACAGCATGTACCTTCAAGCACAAGTCACCACTACATGCAATCTTTGG